>PVKZ01000167.1:0-1278616 GCA_004027375.1 Macroglossus sobrinus
CTCTGGGTGGAGTGACCTCTGTTATCCAGTTTGATGACGTCAGGACTATGGCTGTGTTGTGTGCCTGCACTGGGAGCAGGGAGCACTCAACAAAGAAAATGGATACTGCCGGCACTTCTGTAAGCAAGTCTCACCTCGGCCCTCACTCCAACAATGTCTTCCTGTAAATCCCTGGTGCCCCTTGCATGCAGCCAAATGGTACTGGTACTCAGAGCAAGCAGGTCCATCATTGAGAAAATCTGCTTGTGGTTGTGGCCCCTTTAAGAGGCATCTGCCGCTGCCGCAGCCTCTGGTCTCACTCAACTGTTGGAGACCAAGCAGCCCAGCATCCTCGCCCTGTTCTACTTTCTGCCACTGCAGGGTGATTTTTTGGAATTTCCATAGTTGTATAGCTTGTTCACTTAGATCCCAGGCGATTTTTCCTTGCAGTTTGCTCCTTGTTTCCATCACAACTTTGATATGGTCACCAGAGGGATGAACAGAGCCTCTATCATCTACGCCAAATTTTTCCCTTATCAGCTGTGTTTTGTTACTTACAACTTACAGAATCTTGAATTTTTAATTCACTTTTTGCAGAAAGGTCAAAATTGAATATGATAAAGAAATTTAAATAAGTCAAAGGATATTCAATGAAAAGTAGGTCCCACTCCCACTTGAGACTCTTGCCTCTCTCTGAGGACAACAGTTTCTATAAACTCTTTCAGGAACTGTCCATGCATGCAGAACCTCTTGTATACAGTTTTTAAACAAATAAGAGTGTATTATACATACTGTTCTGAAATTTGTTGTTGGTTTTTTTACTTAATATCTTGGATTTCATTTCATGTACTAATTCATTTTTAATTTAAAAGCCATATAAATAAATAAGTGGTACTGTGATAATTGGTTAACTGTTTATGAAAAATATTAAATTGGTTTTCTTCCCTATCCATGCACCAAAATAAATTCCAAGGAGTAGATTAAAGATTTAATTATAACAACTGCAGCTCTCAAAAATAATGGAAGGAAACGTGGGTGAATGACCTTTACCTGGTGGATTCTTGAGTTGGAGAAAGTCTTCTGGGCCTGACTTAAACATGGAAATGACACATCCAAGGCCCACAGGCTTGAGTGCTGCGTGTTGATTCTCTCTGGACTCCACTTTCTCTCGTAAGAGAAGGGTGTCTCAGGTGTGGCTTCCCAGAAGCAGAGCCTGAGGCAAGCATCCTTGTGGTTTACTAAGGAGAGCAATAATGGAGGGGGTGCAAGGCAGGGAAGATGCCAACCAGACTGCCATCTCAGGCAAAGTCCCAGCTGCCCCAACCTTGAAGTAAAGGAACTGGGCTTTCTTAGCTCTCTACCTGACAATCATCCACTAAGAGTTGCCCAGGGGACAAAATATACCTGTGTCTGTGGGCAGAGCCGCTCCCACTCCCCGGGGCATGCCTCTGAGAAGTTGTGGGTGCAGCTCACAGAATCGGGGCACAGATGCAGATATGGCCAAGGGGATCAGAGAGGATACGGGAGGAGAATCAGGTGTCTACCACAGAGGGAGTCTTTCATAGAAGTGATGAGGTAGATGAGGCCTGTGGGGCTCAGGCTCATGCCATAGTCAGCTGAAGGTTAAGACTTGGAGTTACAATTCTGAGTTTGCAATGAAAATTCCAGGAGGATGGGAGCCCTAGCACTTTATACCCCAGCCAGCTGACCCCAAAACCCAAAGGCTTTTTAGGCCGAGTTCCCTGGAAACAGACTGAGGTGGAGAGTTTGGGGCAGAGGTTTATGCTGAGAGCTCTCAGGAGGGACCCATATAGGGAAGTGAGGCACACAGGAGTGGGCAGAGAGAGAAGCCAGTCCACATGGGGGTTACAGCTAAGGCCTCAGCTGGTCCTACAGAGAGCTCTGGAGCTGGGACAACCTTCGATTTACCCCAAAATTGAAGCAAGAAACAGGTCTTTGTGCCTGTCATTGGATGAGGGATCACCCCTGAGGCACATAACCTTGGGAGGGGGGCTTGCCGGCTGCCGAGATGATTCTGGGTGAATCACCAGCAATATTCCCAATAGCTGAGGGCTGGTGGTATCAGCCCAGGAGAGGTGTGGGTGGAGCATCACAGTGTCCACTCCACAGTGGAATGAAGTAGTCTCCTCTCCTGGAAGCTCCTGGTTTCTGTGACTCTCCAAGGAGAGGGGCTGAGGGGTCCCCAAGGAGCAACAACTTTGAGAGTGTCAGTATGGGCCCATGTCCAAGGAGTGGAGATGGGTGGGCTCGCTGGCTGGCTCTGGGGGCTTGTGCTTCCCTGGAGCCCAGAGAAGCAGTGGTGGAAAAAGCAGGCCAGGTCAAGGCAGGGTGTGGGCACCCAAGGGACCAGCTGAGGCGAGGGATGAGTGCTGAGGGGAGGGGTGGGTGCTGAGCTGCCTCCATTCTCTCTTCTTCCCAGTGCTGGGCTGGAGTCTGGGTCTCTGGAGGACTTGGCTTTAGGTCTGGTTGCCAGGATACGGCATGGCCCTGCCTAAGCATCCCTGGAAAGCCTATTCCTGTGGAACACCCCCAACCAGAGCCAGAGCAAAGGGCCGAGTCTCATTATTGGCTGAGCAGATGGCTCATAATAAATTTTCCTCCACAAGCTTGACAGACAGGAATGTGTGTCACCTGGCACTAGGGGCAGAGGGGTACGTGAGCGCCTACCCCTTCCCAGATCAGGGGCAGCCAGACTCCTTGCTGCTGGAGAAGCTGTCAGCCAGCTCAGCCCTCGTGCTCCTCACTTTTCTTCCAGAACCACCCCAGGATGCTGCCCTTATCCCAGGACTGTGGAGAGCCGGGTGACAGAAGCCAAGTGTTATGGATTATGCCCCAAGCCAGGAAGAGCAACCAACAACTCAGAATGGATCTCTGCTCATACTGTGCTGATCCTGGTCCTGCAGTGGTGCAGGGGCTGGTGACAACCAGACGAGCTTGAGGAAGGAATGTTTCTTGCCTCGTGGACACCAAAGGTTTCAATGACACAGGGCAGTTCAGGACAGCATAGGCTCCCCCACCACCCTGTTATTTGGCAGGGGTACAGGATTGGTTACTCAGAAAGTCATAGCTGGTGCATTTGGGGTTTGAGCCCAGACCCTAACCAAAATGGGAGTTCCATGGAAGATTTGGGAGTCAGCATAAGGGGGTTGCACCTACCTTAGGGGAGCACAGGGTGTGCCCAGACGTAGATCCTGCCTCAGTAGGAAGACAGGGAGGACACAATACTAGCCTGGGGGTCCAATAATGGCCACAAGACTGACTTATTCCAGGTAGAATATCCAAAATGTGGGTTTGATAGGACTTTGGCATTCCAGTGACCCTTGGTACCCTTGCACCTGACTAGAGGAGGCTGGAAGGGAGTCCTGGTAAGGCGGGGGCAGAGGCAGTGGGGTGGGGTTCGGAGGGTCTTCCTAGGGAGAAAACTGTTTCCAGTGTCCTTCAGGGCCTCATTCAAGGAAACTTGGACAAGTAGAAAAGGCCGTGTCTTCCTGGGTGAGAGGTGGTAGGAAGAAGGGATGGGCAGATTCGAAGAAGACAAGACACTGAGATGTGGTGTCCCCAGGAAAGTCTCCCAGATGGTGCCAGGGAAGGTGGGCCAGGAACTGGGAGAAAAGTAGGTCTACCAGACCCGAAAAGGAGCTCTTGCTGTCTGGGGCTGGCCTTTGTCCTCTTTCATTGCCCTCAACTTTATCCTCTGGAGTCCTAAGGGAAGGGCCACTCATCCACACTCAGGATGGGGTGGAGACCAGTGTAGCTAGACCAGTAGTCACTGGGAGTAGTCTCAGGGCGTGGCTCTACTTGGATGCTCCCTTCATTGCCAGCGTTGGAGGTTTACCCTCATCATGGAGGCTGGACATTTCCCTGAAACTCTCCACTGCCCCCTCCTTGCAGCCTCCCGGAGCAGACTGGAGAAGATCACTCCAGTAAGCATCATGTGACTGTGCAGCCCACAGTTGCAGGGACTGACTAGGAGCAAGGAGCTCCTTTCTCTCAGACCGTCCTGCCCATGAGCCAACCAGCTGGAAGGCCAGAGGGTCGCCATCAAGGCAGCACCTCTCTGGAACATCTGTGCAGTCAGTGTCCTCGGGGAGGCCAGGAGGACCAAAGCTGGGCACTGGCCACTTCTTAAAGAGGGATTAGACCCCAGATGCCCACCTGGGGCTGTGGTACATGCTTCAGGGGACGTGGGAGAAAAGATGCAATAATGCTGCTCTTCACTAGCTTAAAATAATGCTGCAGGGACAAGACCATCTTCTTCAAACTGGGATCCTTGGCCTATTTGGGAAGGAGACCCTCTTTAGGGTCTGCGAGAGGACCCAAAGTCCTTTGTCAGCTATTCTGGATCAGTGAGGCACAGCTCCTGATCCCTTAAACATTTGACCATGGGATTTCTAACAGGAGGCTACCGAGTAAGTTATTTGGGATTTCTGAAATGAAGTCAGCACAACTGTACATTTATCATTATTCTTAGTGTTTGTTAAACTATAGTTGTACACACACACACACACACACACACACACACACACACACACCTTTACAACCATGGTGGACTTGAAATCAGCCAAAGGAGTAAGAGCTGAGACTCCTGAGGTCATCTACTTCTGCAACTGGGGCAGGGGCCAGGGGACCCAACTAGAAAGGGAAGTCCAAGCTTCATGTAGAAGGAAGGAATGTCTAATAGGCAGCCATGGCCTGCACTAGAGGCCCACAAACTCACAAGCCTCAGCCTTGTTTTCTTAGTTGACATGGAGAGGCTGAGAAAGATGGGCCATGATGAGTAAATCACAGAAGCGTGATAGAGAGCAGAGGACAAGAATTCAGCAGAGGTAGCAGCCAGAGACCAAAGCACCACGAGAATATAATTCATCCCTCCACTCTCAGGCTCGAATTTGCAGAAATCTCCAGAGAGTTATTAGCCTTTCTATTGCATGTGAAATGTTATCTAGTCCATAAGGAGCATCTAGGTTACATTTGTTGGGTTTTAATATCACTTTGTTTAATTTTTAAATGTTATCAAAGCAATGCATACACATAGTTCAAAAAGGAACCAAAAGGTTTTTTTATAAGGAACAATAGTTCTACTTCCCTACATCCCAATCTTGATCCTAGAGACAATGCTTTCAGCTCCTATACCTGCTCCCCTGCAATATTGACCTCCATGTTTCCACTCAACATTCACAACCACTGCCCTTCTTTCATTCAGTTGTCGTTCTGTATTAACATCCCACCATGTGAATGACTTCCTAGTTCCTAGGACATCCCCACCCTAATGCTCCTCCACCATCCTCATCACACTTCTGATAAAAACTGTGGTCCAAGTTTATGTTATTAGTTGGCACATGTCATTCATTGTTGAGCCGGGGAAGTATAACATCATTTCATCTTTCCTGCCCAACCTTGTTTTTTTTCCCCCTAGAGTTAGTAATTGCTTCATTTTTTCCCTTGCCTAGTTTTTAAAATTCTTTTTACTACTTATTCTCACAAGTTTTGAAATCTCTGCCACAATCTTGTTAACAATATTTTATGAGATAGTCTAATTTCACAATTTCCAAACTGCACCAAGTTGCCCCAGGATATGGTAGTGATCATGTAGAAGTGCCATGGGTATTTTACATTTTTGAGGGAATCACAGTGATAGTTGACATTTGTTAGATATCACAAATTACTACTACAAGGTAGTTCACTGTTTCAATGTTAGAATGAACTACATTCCTTATAATGATATCACATTTTTGCAGAGCTGACTTATCAGCAGTTACTATGATAAAAAGCAAATACTGGGCAAAAATCAGTGTACAACAGAAAATGAGGGGGGAGGTGTATAATCTGATTCAAAGGTTTGAGAAGCTGTGCAGTGTCCAACAGGCACACACATCTCATTAGGAAGTAATCATGGTTGTTAAAGAATGAAATTCAAAAAAATTTTCAATTTATATGTACTAGTTTTTCAAATGGTAAGTTGTTAGGACATAAATATTGATTAACTTGTCTAATAAACAGAATTGTTAGGTAATTTTTTAGCCTAGGAGCACCGAGAAAAAATTACCAAGAAAAGGACATCATGAACCAGGAAAATCTGAGAACTTCTATCTTAACACATCCCAAGGACTTTCCTCCTAGAACCTTCTTCCTCTTGCTGTGATCTACTGTAAAGATGTCACTTAGGAGCAACCTTCACTCATTTCCTGTGTGAATCTTTCATTTCCTGGATCCTCTGATGCTAGTCTTATTCTTTCTCACTTTGTTGTAGCATTTTTCTCCAGTTCTATTTTCTTCAGCTTCCTGAGAAAGGGTATTTGGAAAATAAATATTTTTCGTGCTCAAAGTTTTGAAAATGTGTTTATTCTGTTCTCATTCTTGATGAATAGTTTAGCTGGGTATAGAATTTTAGATTGAAATTATTTTTCCTCATTTGTTCTAGTTTTTACTATTGTTGAAAAGTCTAATGCTGTTCTAATTTCCATTTTTTAATGACACCTGTTGCCAATTTATTGAAGACATTGTCCTTGAATCACCTTGATATCCTTGTTGAAAATCAATTGACTATATAGGCAAGAGTTTATTTTTGCTCTCTCTATTCTATTCTATTGGTCAATATGTCTTTCCTTGTGCAGGTACCACACTATTTTGATTACTATAGGTTTGTAGTAAGTTTTGAAGTAAAAAAATGTGAATCTTCCAACTTTTTTCAGAATTGTTTTGACTGTTTGGGTCCTTTGAGATTCTCTATAAATTTTAGAATGAATTTTTCCATATCTGTAAAAATTACCATTGGGATTTTGATAAGGATTGCACTAAATCTGTAGATCACTTTGGGTAAAGTTTGTCATCTTAATAATATTGTCTTCTAATCCATGAACATATCTATATTTACTCAGGTCTTCTTTAATTTCTTTTAGCAGTGCTTTGTAGTTTTCAGCGTGCAAATCTTTTACTTCCTTGGTTAAATTTATTCCTAAGTATTTTGATTCTGCTGTAAATGGAATGGTTCTTTTAATTTTATTTTCAAATTATTCATTATAAGTGTACAGAAATATAACTGATTTTTGCAGGTTGATTTTATATTCTGCCCCTTTGCTAAATTTGTTTATTAGTGTTAATACTTTTGTGGATTCTTTAGACTTTTCTACATATAAAATTCTGTCATCTGGGAAAACAGATCATTTTACTTCTTCTTTTCCAATTTAGACACTTTTTATTTCTTTTTGTGTGTGTAATTGCTCTGGCTAGAACTTCTGATACAAATGAATTTATGTTGTGAGTAGTTCAATCGAAGTGATGAAAGCAGGAATCTTTGTCTTATTCCTGATCTTAGATGGAAAGTTTCTAGTTTTTCACCATTAACTATAATGTTAACTGTAGGTTTTTCATATTTGTTTTTTATCATGTTGAGAAAGTTGTCTTCTACCTCTAGTTTATTGAGTGTTTTTATCATGAAAGGGTGATGAATTTTGTCAAATGCTTTTTCACATCAATTTAGATGATCTAGTGGTTTTCCCTTCATTTTGTTAATAGAGTATGTTGTATTGATTGATTGTTTTTGTTTGTTGAGCCATTCTTACATTCTGAGAATAAATTCTATTTGGTTGTGATGTATAATCCTTTTAATTTGCTGCTGAATTTGGTTTTCTAGTATTTTGTTGAGGATTTTGACATCAGAATTCATAAAGGATATTGGTCTGTAGTTTTCTTATAGTCTTTTTCTGGCTTTGCTATAAATATAATGCTGGACCCATAGAGTGAGTTAGAAAATGTACTCTCCTTTTCAATTTCTTTGAAGAGTTTGGAAAAGATCAGTGTTAATTCTTCTTTAAATGTTTGATAGAATTCACCAGTGAATATATCTGGTCCTGGCATTCTCTTTGTCAGGAGAATGATCTAATCTTACTAGTTATGGGTCTATTGAGATTTTCTATTTCTTTTTTGAGTTTTTTTTTGCGGGGGGGGGTAGTATATTGTGTGCTTCTAGAAATTTGTCCATTCCATCTAGGTTTTCCAGTTTGTTGGCATACAGCTGTTCATGGTATTCTCTTATAATATTTTTTACCTCTGTAAAATCTGTAGTAATGTGCCCACTTTAAGTTCTGATTTTAGTAACTTGAGTCTTCTCTTTTGTTCTTAGTCAATTTACCTAAAGGTTTGTTAACTTTTGTCAATCTTTTCAAATAACCAACTTTTGGTTTTATCAGTTTTGGTTTTCTATTCTCTATGTTTTTAAATCTCCCCTTTAAACTTTATTATTTTATTACTTCTACTTGCTTTGGGTTTAGATTGCTTTTCTTTTTCTAGTTTCTTAAGATGCATAGTTAGTTTTTAATGTATGTATTCACTTCTATAAATTTCACTTTTAGCATTCTTCTGTTGCATCCAATAAGTTTTGGTATGTTGTAATTTTATGTTAGTCTCAAGGTATTGCTTAATTTCTCTTGTGGTTTCTTTGTTGACCCATTAGTAATTTAAGAGTGTATTGTTTAATTTCCACATATTTGTGAATTTTCTGATTTTTGTTCTGTTATTGATTTCTACTTTTATTCCATTGTGACCAGAAAAGATATTTTGTATGATTTCAGTTTTAAAAAATTTATTAAGACTTGTTTTCTGGCCTAAATATGGTCTATCATGAGGAATTCCCACAGACTTTTGAGAAGAATATGTATTCTGCTGTTGTTTAATGAAGTGTTCTATATGGGGCTATGAAGTCTAATTGCTTTATAGTGTTGTTCAAGTGTTCTGTTTCCTTGTTGACCTGTCTTGTTCTATCTATTATTGAAAGTGGGATATTAAAGCCTTCAACTATTATTATAGAATTATTTCTCCCTTCAATTCTATCAATGTTTGCTTCATATATTGTGGGACTCAGTTGTAATGTGCATATATGTTTATAATTATTATATTTTCTTACTATATTAAGCCTTTTATCTGTTTGTCTGTCTGTCTGTCTGTCTATCTGTTTATCCACCCATCCATCCATCCATCCATCTATCTTTTCCCTAGTTCTTCTTTGTCTCTTTTAATCTTTTTTATTTAAGTCTGTTTTGTTTGACAATAATATAGCCACCCTAGCACTCTTTTGGTTACTATTTGCATGAAATATGTTTTTCCACCCTTTTACTTTAACTTCTTAAGTTCCTATATACACAATGAGTCTTTGTAGACACTATATAAATGGATTTTGTTTTGTTTATTTAATTTGCTCATCTCTGTCTTTTAGTAAGAGAGTTTAATTCATTTACTTTAATGTGATTACTGACAAAAAAAGAATTTACGTCTGCTGTTTTTTGTATTTGTTTTCTGTAAGACTATACTTTCAGGGGTCATTTCTATTTTGTTTTCTGTACATCTGACATGTTTTTTGTTCCTTAATGTCCCCATTACTGCCTTTTGTGTATTTAATTGACTGTTGTAGTATTCCATTTTGATTCCCTTTTTCATATATTTTTCAATTATTCTTAGTGGTTACCTTGGGGATTACAATTAATATCTTAGACTTAGAATCTAATCTAAATAATACCAACTTATTTTCATATATACAGGTACTCTGCTTCTATATACCTGCATTCCTCCCCCCTTTATATTATTATTGTCATAGATTACATTTTCATATATTGTATGTCCAATAACATAGACTTATGATTATTATTCTATGCATTTATCTTTTTAATCATATAAGAAAAAGAGAAAATTACAGACCAAATCAAAAGTACAGTAATACTGACTTTTATATTTACTTATGAGTACTTTTACCAGTTTTATTTCTTCTTATGCCTCCTAGGTACTGTCTAGTGTATTTTTATTTCAATCTGAGAGACTCTTTTTAACATTTCTTATAGAGCAGGTCTATCAGTAATGGTCTACCTCAGCTTTTGTTTATCTGGAAATGTCTGAATTCACCCCTCATTCTTGAAGGACAGTTTTGCCAGCTATAGAACTCTTGGTTGAATTTTCTCTCTCAGGACTTTAAATATGTCATCCCACTGCCTCTGTCCTCCGTGATTGCTGATGACAAATTAGGTATTCATTTTATTGAGGATCCCTTGTACATGACCAGTTTCTTCTCTCTTGCTTGCTATTTTCAAAATTTTATCTTTGTCTTTGGGTTTCAGCAATTTGAGTAAAATATGCCTCAGTGTGAATCTTGTTGAGTTTATCCTGCTTGGAATTAGCTGAGCTTCTTGGATGTTTAGATCATGTTTTTCATCAGATTTGGGAAGTTTTCATCATCATTTCTTCAAATATTTTTCCTAACCTTTTCTCTCTTTTGTGATTTCTATAATGCAAATGTTGTTATATGGATGATGTTCCATATGTCCCTCAGGCTCTATTTATTTTATTTCATTATTTTTTCGCCTGCTTCTCAGGATATTTTCAATTGTCTTATATTGAAGTTCACTGATTCTTTCTTCTATCTACTCAAATCTGCTGTTGCACCCCTCCCATGAGTTTTTCTTTTTCGTTATTGTATTTTCCAGCTTCAAAATTTCTGTTTGGTTTCTTTTTATAATTTTTATAATATTTTTTATTGATATTCTAATTTTTTAAGACTATTTTCATTAGTTCTTTCCTCTGGTTTCTTTTGGCTTGCTGACTATAGTAAAAGTAGTCAATTTAATGTCTCTGGCCAATAATTTTTATGTCTGGTTCTCCCCAGGAATGGTTTCTGTAAAATTCTTTTTCTTTTCCCTTCTGTGACTAGGCCATACTTTCCTGTTTTTCACTGTTGTTACTGTTGTTTATTTGTTTTGTATATTTTGTATTTGTTGTTGTTGAGAACTGGACATTCTGAGTATTATGTCTTGATAACTATGGAACTCAATCTTCCCATTCCTTGAGGTTTGCTGATTTTTCTTGTTGGGGACTGGGACCACCTATTTGCGACTTTTCCAAATTATTTCTTCAAAGTGTGTATTCCTTATAGTATACGGTCACCAAAGTTTTTGTTCCTATGCCTCTGTGGTCAGGCAGTGACCTTAAAAAGATTTCTTTAAATATCTGGAGGAGGGGAAGTACTGTCTCTTTAAATTTCTTCATGGTGGAGAAGCTGCTTCAGCCCATGGGATTTCAAACATGACTGGCCTCTGTGCCAGTCCCTCAGGGATCAGAAGCAGTAATCAGCAATCACATTTTGTAGGACAAGATTCTTATCGCTACACTGGCACCAGCAAGCCACACCAGAAACATGGGCTTCAATCCTCATGACTACTTGTCAAGGTCTGGTAGCTGGGGGGACAGTAGTCATTATGCAAAACACAAGAACTTGGCATAATTTTCTAGCCTTTTCATCAAGCTTGCCCCTGGACACTTCAAGTATTCAGCTAGACTCCAAAGTTCTAAGACAATTGCTTCAGACAGCTCCTGACAACTCAATAGTTGTTTGGGTGGAAGGCCAAATTCCTGTAGCTTCTGATCCTGCCATCTTTTATAACATTACCACATTCCTCTGTTTTAATCTCCCTGTGTCCCCATTCCCAGCCACAGGATCCGGAGCCCAGTCCCTCCACTACTGAGGCTGGACATTCAATGATGGACATTCAGTGATGGACTCATACTCAGCAGTGTTCCCCTTCCAGGCACCTCCAGTATTACTTTTTCTGTTCTGCTCATCAGGTTGCACCTTTCCCCTACTTTTAGCCTTCCAAAATTCATTGGAATTCCTCATTGCTATTATTCCTTCATTTGTCTTTGTCCTTGTTGTTTCATACCTTTTGAAATTGCTTCACTTTCATGGTGGCAAGGATGAGATGGGTAAGAGAAAATTCCTGAGGTCAAGCCACTGGTTTTTAATGGGAACTCTAGGTTTTGCTACTGTTGAACACCTTGTTTCAGTGCAAGGCAGCACTGTTTCCATTTGATTGTCATGTTGTTCCTGTATGTGTTGTATATCATGGTTAGTAGAAATAATGGGGCAGAAAGTTTGCAAGATTTTGCAGACCAATGTAGATAACTAATGGCAAGAGGGTCAGCCCTGGGCTGAACTGATGGGAAGATGAGTGGGATGTCTGGAGGCTTCTGGCCCCAAGAAGGGACACTGAGTGTGATGTCTGGAGGCTTCTGGCCCCAAGATGGGACATTGAGTCTTGAGCATGCCAGAAACCATTTCTGCTGAATGCCAAAGCAGCTCACTACTGCAACTCTGTTCTGAGTTCAACTTGCCTTGAACTGAGTGAGTGAATAACAGACACCTGTGATGCTGGGATGATGCCCAGGTCTCTAGGGTCCAAGACAGGCCTCTCTGAGCAGGACTCAGGCCCTCATGTGTTTCTCCACTTCTAATTGCAAATGGGTGTCAATAACCCTCATAAGCTGAGGGAAGGCGACTCTTTTTTCTGTTCTTTGGTGTTCTATATTGAGTGTCCACCTGCTTCACAATTGCAGCTGCTGTTAAAGGACCTGCAGGAAAATCCGCTTTTATTAAAGCTGAAAAGGTCAGTGTTCTTGGACGTCTCCATGGTGAAAATAATAAATGCAGCACATTCAAACCCTGTCTGATATTTACGCTTTTCAGCTGGAATGACCCTTGGGAAAAGATATCTGAGATATTAATTGTTTTTCATCCTTCTAGGTGACAGTTGATGCAGAGAAGACTTGCTGGCACATGATTTTCCTTTCTGAGTCATAGGGTAGGTAGGTGATCAGGGACTGGGCAACCCTGCTCGGTGGCATCTGGGTGAGCTCCCAGTGGCGTGCCAGCTCATGAGAGCAGGTGATCTATTTGGTCTAAAATGTGACCCAATGGTTATGGGGCTCTTGCTGTTCAGAGTTTGTCTCATTGATTGTCTTGAATTTGCAGAAGGATGAGTCTCTCTCCTCTGTCTATCCAAAGCTCATTTGCAGACAGGGACCCCCTTCTGAGAAAACCCGAATGGCTGAGGTTCAGCTTGTGGGCACTGCCAACCTCTAGTTCCTGAAGACTAACCTACTATCTGGAGCAGCTGAGCAGCTCATGGGCAGGTTCACTAGAAGTGCAAGTATATCTCACCTGAGATTAACTTATAATGGACTGAGAGTAGGGGCAAGGAGGGGTAATCAAGAAGGCAGAGACAGAGACTGAGAGGGCAGGATAAGACAGTAGAGGTGCAGTGGAAAAATCTAAGGCCAGCATGATATTTAAGTCTTTGTCAGTGCAAGCCACAATTCTCACCAGGCCTGCTGAGTGGCCATAGGCAACTGCACAACCCCCTCTGAGCTTCAGTTTCCCAGCCTGTGAAATGGGCTCATATTATACCTAGGTAAATGGGCACCTGCAGGGAGCAGTCTGCAGATGGACCAACTCTGGTGGTCCTGCCCAATGGGTAACCTCTCGCTTTGCCTCTGGCCCAGATGCTTGACAAGCTGTCTACACTTGTATCTCTACTTACTCCCTCCCAAACATTCCTTGGCCTATTCAGGCTGTCATATTACAACCAAAATCAAGCTGTTTTCACCACAATTGGCAGGTTCCACTCACCTGATCACTAAGTCTCTCAGCCACCCCCCAAGTCCTCAGCTCCTTTCATCTCCTCCAGCCTTGAGGAAGGAAGAAGAAACAGAGCTCTTGGCTGCCCAAGAAGAAACTTTAAACCCAGTAATGACCCTGTAACTGAAAGCACTCCCATCAGCTAAACCCCAGCAAGCCATTAAGAAGGGAATAGGTCTCCGGTACAAGCAACGAATTTCTGTCCACAGTGGTGTAGCTCAGAGTGCCTGGGACATGTCCTATACCCAATGAGCAATCTCTCCAGTCTTTAGTATGGGCTGTTTCTTGGACAGCATGGGGGAGGGCAGGTGCAGACATGTGCCCTGCCCTCTCTCTCCTGTCCTCACTCTCCTTGAAAGCAACCTGGAGTAACTCTGAGGTCAATGAAAATAATTGTTCTTGGGTCAGTAAACAGGTCATGTGCATGTACATATACAGACACTAAGATGCCTATCTGCACACACATGCACACATTTGTGCATCCCTACTCACACAGATATGCACATGTGCACACTTATATGTATGTACACACATACATCTTGTACACCCATACAGACACACGGGCATTTAGGCACCTTTCTTGTCTGTAAGTTCCCTGAGGTGGCCTTGGGCCTGGCTGAGCCCTTCTTTTTGTCCCTGGGTGGGGGAGAGTCCCAGGGGGCAGATTCTGTGTGGCTATCCTTAAATGTTCCCTCACTCAGTTCAAGAGCCCCTCAGACTAAGCCTGGGCTATCCCAAGAGGCAGTGCTGTTACTTAGTTTTCCATTTTCTTCCCCTCACCAAGGAGACTTCAGTAACCTGAGCCGCCCAAGGGTATGAGCTGTGTGCATAGCTGTATGGGATTCATTTGAGAGGCTTCAGTGGTTGTCAGACTGTCGATTCCAGAGTGTCAGATTTTATTAAAAAACCCAGTGTCTGGTCTAGGCATGGATCCTCTGGTGAGTGCACACACATACATACACATACTTATACTCATATCCTCAAATGCACACATGAGCACACATTCAGCAAACATTCACACTCACACATGTGTACATGCTCACACAGGCATACATTTTCATGAACATACATACTCACAGCAAGAGCACACACAGCATGTAGAGTCATGCACATACACACTTAGCATACACAAAGCGTACACACATACACACACAAATATGTACAGCAGGTCCTCAGATAATGTCTTTTGGTTCAACGTTGTCTCATTATAAAGTCTATGAGATGCTGTAGGAACTTAACTCTTGTTGGTATCAATTAGCCTATGGTAAAACTGGTTTGGTTATACGTCATGCTGCCCCATACAACGACATTAAGTGAGGCTTTACTGTACAGAGACGTGCACCCATGTAAACACATACACAGAAAGAAGGCTGCATGCATACACATGCCAAAGTGGGGGCAGGACGCCAAGAGAGACTCCTGCAGCTGGTTTATGATTTCTGCCCCGTTTTCCTCTGCCCCTTTGTTCCAGGGTGGGTGAATGGACTAGAGGCACTCTGGCTTGGCTGACCTCTAAGAGAAGGGAAACAGAAAACACTGATTTTACCTTCTAACTATTTTTCACATGCCTGCCACTGCCCTGCTCACTCTCTTCAGGCTCCCTTCCCACCCTCCATCAGAGTTGCTTCCAGGTCACAGGCGCTCTCAGGAACAAGCCAAAGTGTCACGGCCTGACACTCCACCTCACCGCAAATCCTCCCCCTCGTAAACAAGAGCCTGTTTTCCAGGCATCAAAGTTCTTTTTCCCACAGACCTTGAGGTGGTGGGTGTCTGCTCCAAACTCCTAAGCACCCTTCCAGGCTGGCTTGGGTAGCCCATTCTCTGATGCCCCCTCCCCCGGCCAGGCAGAGCCAGCCTTGTCCTCTACTGTCCCTGAGCTGGGAATCCATTGTCCTTGTCACATTGTCATTTAGCAGGACTCAATTGTCTTTGTCATACCCACTAAGCCCCTTTTGGAGGCACAGGCTATATCCTTCTGGCCTGAATGTGCCAGGAGCCTGCTTGTATTAAGCCCTCAATAAATATACACTGGCGGAATGGATGAACAAATGAATGCACCAATGGTGCTAAGTTAAAGTCAGTTTTGTTCTGTTTGGAGATGAGGACCTAGGCCAGTTGCAGAACCCTCCCTCTCAGCCGGACTGTTCTTGAATTCAGCTGTGTCCCCAGAGGAAAAGATCTGCAGAGAACACTTCGTGAGGGGAATGCTATCTCCCAGGCCTACGCATTAGCAAACGCCTGCCTTCCCAGGGAAAGTCCATTTCCTAAGTGATGGGGGCAGTCAAACCAGTTGCTCTGTTTTCAAATCTGTATGGATTTCAGGTCATTGCATTCGAACTTTGTATTATCATCCAGCTGTGGTTCAGATGAGATGGCTAGTTCACCGAGAACATGGATATACCATGCTGAAGGGAAACATTCAATGACAACAGAAGAATAATCCTGGGTGGTGACTGACAAGAGGTTGGCATGTCTCCACTTCCATTTCCATAGGCTGAAACTGTGTTCGGTTATTGCCAGCAGGTGACTAACCTTTGCCAGTGTCAATATTCCTAATTTCTTCTTATCTTCTGCTGAAGTCAAGCTCCCCTTTTTTATTCTCTCCCCTAAGTAAGGTCAGCTCATCCCAATCTTAGCTGAGCCTTTTGCCTTTTAAAGATATTTCTGATATTTTGGTTCTTGAGTTTCCACATTTATCATTAAAGCAATTATCAGCTAAAAATGCCCTGCTCCCTAAAACAATGCAATCAGACGGCAGGAGCATATTTGAAGTTATAAATAACTTCCTTTCCCCCTGCTACTGTTTGCAGTGTTATATAAATCTTTAGGTGTGCGAGTTTCATCATTACTAATGTGCTTTAAAATGTAATAAAACTTTTCTCATTAAAAAAGCCAGCCAATCAAAATAAGCACCTCGCAGACCCTCAGACAGCGGCTGCAGTGCTTGCACTGCAGAACAACTGTAATTTTATTCATGGGCTGGCATAGCCTCAGCCCATCGGTAATTAAACACGGAACAGCTGTCACTCTGCAGCGTCCAAGGCAGACAGAGCTGGATAATGAGCCCCCTTTCCTGGGCTCAGTGGGCACAGGCGGCTGGTGCAGGAGGAGGTGAGCCTAGCACAAGGAGGAGCCGGTGTGGGCAGGGCTGCCATAGGTATGGGATGGCTGGACCTGGGCTCATGCTGTCCCTGGCTCACCCACTCTAGACTGTCCTTGATCCTGCAGGAAGAGGGGCTTAGAGAGATGATGGAAGGTTTGCTCGTATTTGCATAGAGCACATGGCACCTGCTGGAGATGTGCTGAGGTGGAAGGCACTTCCATGTTGTCTCTTCTGTGCTGTTTGAAATGGTTAACAAGCTGGAAGGTGTTAGTTTTGCAATCGACAGAGCTAATTTACGAAAAGGATCTAGTGCTGAATGCTCCTAAATCTAGACTCCCAGAGACTCAGAGAGAGGGTTTCTAAATCTCTAGATAGCCAAGCCAAAAGGGTTCTGGACAGCCACAGCCCACAGTGTAACCTAGAGCAGGTGCATCTGCCTCTGGGCCTCAGTTTCCTCCTCTGAACAAGGAGTGAGGATAGAACGGAATGGGGTCTTTAGGGCTGTTGGCACAGATGTCCTGAGAGCAGAACCTTCCTGGGGTACATTCTGGGGTGGACCTATTCATTTCCTATGGAGCCCAGATGGGGAGCGTGGCAGTGTCCCAATCAGCTGTTGTCTGTCCCTCTAGCAGCGCCATCCAGATTCCCCTTATACCTGACCCCAGTCTGCACAGCAGCTTCTCTGGACACCTCTGAGGATCTCTCTCTCTCTCTCTCTCTCTCTCTCTCTCTCTCTCTCCCCTCCTTCTTTCTTCCCTTTCTCTCTCTCCCCCTCCTTCTTCCTCTCCTACTCTCCCCTCCCCACCCTCTTTCTTCCAGGTCATCTATATCATACTTTTTATCAGAGGACAGAAATGGCGTCCCCCTAAGGAGTCCACACCAGGGACTCAAAGGTAGAACTAAGGGCTCTGCACTCCTGCCAACCAGCTCCTGCTACTACGCACTGCGGCATACCCTCGGGTGCCCACTGACTAACACAGGTCTGCTGCTGGTCTGGAGGCCAAAGGAGAGGGCAACCTCCCTCCATGAAGGCTTCTTAGTTTGTCTGGGCCCCTAGGACACTCTCATTTCTTTTGATTTCTTGATTCCCATCTAAGTCGGGGAAGAGCTGGGCATGCCTGGCTGGCTAGGCTGTGGGCAGGAGAAACAAGGGCCTCCTCTGTGGGGCTGCACCAGAGGCGGTCAGCTCAGTGACATGGGTGAAGAGAGGTCTTCCAGGAATAAACTGGCAGGTGCCGACTATGGTGTCTGAGACCTGGCAGAGTCATGTCCTGCACCCATGATGACAACAGGGGGCAGAAGGGAACAACAGGAGGCCTTAGGTGGGGCACTGCCGTCTGGGGTGTGCAGATGGTAGAAGAAAGGGTCTAGGGGTCCACCTGTCTGGATGATGTCTCTATGGGAACGAGAGGGTTCTGTAGGCAGGAAAGGGTGGTGGCTGAGAAGCTCTGAGGTCACCACGGGAATGTCATGTCATTGCTAGGGGACAGATAGGAATGCCTATGGCCAGCCTGTGCCCTCTAGGACCCAAAGAAGGGGAGGCCTGTGAGTCAGACCCTGAGGCAGAGAGTACCTCCTTCACATGCACGCTAAGCCCCAAGGATGTGGCTCTACCGAAGGCACCCCGGGTTTGCTTCTCTCCCTGTGACTAAAGATTTTGCCACTTGCTGCACTTTCACGTCTGGGCCTGTGAGGCTGGCTGGATTTTCATAGCCATCTGTGGCCCATAAGGACTGACGACAGGAAAGAATGTTAGAGATCAGGGACCTCAGTAAGGCCCCTGGGGCCAGGTGGAGAGAATGCCCCACAGGGTGGGGTATGGTCAATGTCCACAAAGACCAAGGATGCTGGATATGACCCTTCTGTCAGCTGGGGACCCTGAAGATCAGGGAGGACAAGGGTGCCAGGAGCAGGTAGCCTCCTAGGCTGACGTAACTTGGTGCTGGGATGTGCGGGTGCTGTGAGCTCCACAGGGGGTAACTGGCGATTTCTCTGCTCTGGTACAGGCAGAAAAAACAAGCACCTGGGGGCATGTGTGTGCATGTGTGTGGATGTGTGTGACCCCACTGAACTGTGGAGCCAGGAGGGCTGGGCATCCCGGAGCCAACAGGATGGTCCAGCCCCAGCACTGCTCTTGGCCCTTTGCTGCCAGGCAGTGGACCCAACGGATGAGCGGGCAGTACAGGACGTCACACCCACCAGGTAGATGGTGGGGACTTTCCCTACAGCTCTCGCTGTTATTTAAGACCAGCATGTTATGAGTCTAGCAAAGAGAAGGCTTTCTTGGAGAAGGAGGCAAGGCTCCTGCTGCCTGTTAGTGACTTTGACAGATGTGGCTTCCCAGGGTGGACGGCTGCTGTCGGGGAGGAAAATCTGCCCTGAGCAGGTGTGTGTTTAGTTTTACTCGGGCCTATGGTGAAGACACAGACCTTGTTGTGCAGCTCCAAACACAGGGCCCAGGAGCTTTGCAGTGTGGCAGGAGTGCCAAGGCTTTCGTCAGCTCTGTCGAGGGCTAGGAGGTGTTGAGTAAGAAGGAAGAAGAACCAAGCTGGGTGCCACTGTGACCCAGGCCCCAGGCTGAGCACAATTAGCCATGTCAGGCCCACAAAGGAGGATCCTGATGGAGAAGGCATGGGAACGCTGCTGAGGCGACCGAAAAAGTGCTCTTGCCACCTATGAGCATGTGGGACAAGGCCTCTATGCAAAACTCAGGTCCCTCCTGGGCTGCAACGACCCTTCATAGCTTCTTCCTGTTTCCTAACACTGGTGGCAAGCATCCACGTCCCATGATGCCCCTGACAACAGCCACGACCACTATTTACAGGGGTGCTGTGCTCAGTGCTGTGCACAGCTCATCTCTAGGCATCTCCGTACCAAACCCACAAGGTGGGAGCTGTCACTGTCTTTCTTTACAGAAGTAATGTCCATTAAAACACTTTTGGTCACAGGGACAAACGATCAGCTTAAGCAGACTGAAGCAAAAATGGATGCTTTGGTTCAAGTATCCAAAACAGCCGTAGCACCAACTGGGTCACATGCTTAGCCCTGAACCAGCCACCATGGCTGGGGAACACAGTGCTCCAACTGGCCCACCTCAGAGCAGGTGAGCAGTTAGCTGCTCACATATCAGGCAGACAAAGATTATCGTTGAAGATGAACAGAAGGCACACGATTCTTTGCTGAATGACAAAACAGATACCCATCATTAAGGCCAGATTTGAGCCAGGTTCTGGACAGGCTCCAAGAAGCCCCTCTTCTGTGCTTCCCTACAGTGTTCTGGGGTTACTGGGCTGGCATGCCTGCCCCCGAACCTTTACTGCATATCTCCTGGAAGGCCCCTGACTGTGACCTAGGCCTTGGAGACCCGTTTCTGTCAGTGTCAACTCTGCCTTCATTTCTGGGGAGGTGCAGGGTGCCAGAGGCAGGCAGGGGTCCTCCGAGCTTGGGCCTGGGGAGCGCAGCAGGATGGCCACCACACTTACATAACTTAAATATATGGAATGTAATTATTTTTTTAAATGTACCAATAAAATTGTCTCTGATTATTTTAGTCACAATACAAATAGCCTCAATTAGAGCAGAAATAGGGCATGGGTTTATGGCTCCCATGAATCTGAGAGTAACCTCAGTTATGAGGTAGACAAGCCTGCAGCTCCCTTCCAGCCGGGTCATGAATCCTGAAAAAAAAAAAAAAAAAAAAAAGTCCCCAATTGCAGTGTGGGGGCAGCAGGCTGGGAGGAGGGAAAAGGGACACTCCCTGTGTTGCCTGCCCAAGGCCCCAATTCTAACATCCGGTCCTAGGCCTGTTGGAAGAAGGGTGGTCTCCAGGCTCCTGAGGAGTCTGGATGTGGGGTTGAGGCCACTGACTCACTCACAAGCCCATACTCTTCCCTGCAGCCCAGCTGTCTGTCTGCTGAGACCTCCAGAGCCCAGAAAATCCCCACTCTGGACCTCTCTCCAGGCTCCCTAGAGCTTTCAGCTCTGGTCTGGCCCACCCAGCCCTCCCAGCCAGCCAACACCAGGATGCCCTTTATAAAGGGGAAGTTTCTACCCCCCAAGAAAGGCTGCCCTATTGGAAAGACTCCAAGATCCAGCCAACTTCCCAAGTCACAGATGGGAAAACTGGGACATTAAAGGGCAGAATGGTCATGGGTCACACAATAGAAGAGGCAGACCAGAGGGGAACGTGGGCTCTGCCTCCTAGTCCCAGGAAGCCACAGGAGAGGGTCAGGATGGAGAGGTACAGCCACTCCTGGGCGGGAAGCCAGGCCCTTGCAGTCCTCTCTGTTTTGCTCTACCTCCTCCTTCTTCCCAGGCCCTCTGCATAGCGCTGAGACCCCTGAGAGCCCTAGCCAGCGCCCCTCTGCCTGGGCAGGGCCAAGGAGACCTCCCCAGGTGGCTATCCTCACAGATTGAGACTATGAGCTGGGCTTGGCCATGGGTCCCCTCCCCTGGTCCCACAGCCATTCCCCTCAGGAGACTGACAGTGTCATGGCAGGTGACCCCGTGATACCATGGCTGTGTGAGGAGAGCAGGGCTAGGGTGGGGCGTGAGCATGTACGATGTGAGGGGACTGCAGTGCCTCTTAGCCCATCTACACCTGCCTTTTCTGATGAACTCGAGCATTTTTCTCTCAATCTAATAAAATGTTTTGGGTTTTTTTTTTTTTTTAAGTAAAATTGCAAGAAAAGTACAGATCAACTTGGAGAGGACTGAAATATTCACAATAAGAAGTCTCCTCATTGGGAAAGAAGCATCTCTCTCTAACTAAATGGGTGTTTTTGTCCTTTATAAGGTTTTAAAGTTTTCTTCATCTCGGTCTTGCAGGTTTCACATTAAGTTTATGTAGTTTATAGCTTTATCAGTGTTGTGAATGGGGCTCTTTTTCATTTCATTTTTCTGTCAGCTCTTCTCTGGCATGTGGGAAGGTATGGATTTTTCTCAATGATTCTTCCATCAAACCACTTTTCCAGGCTCTCTGAGTAACTTTAGTTGTTGCACGGTTAACTCTCTCGGAGTTCCTAGGTAAACATAAATATATTATCTGCCAAGAGTGAAAATATTGTCTCTTCCTTTTTAATCTTTGTACCACTTTTCTTTACTTCCAGTGTTGCTGTGTTGGACAAGTACCCTTGTTTAAAACTCGTGTATAGAGGGGTCAGCTCCAGCTTCTCAGCAAGACTCCAGAGATGGACCCCTAGGAGCCCACCAACCATGCACGCCTGCCAAGACCCCCACTGCTGCACTCTCAGCTGCTCTGGTGCTCCCATTCTTTGCCTGTCTACACCTCCAAGTGTCTTGCATTTCTCTCATCTCTCTCTTCCTTCTCGGGGGCCTCCAGGTGAAGGCAGCCAGCCCCGCCTGCTCTGAGGGGCTCCTTGTACCAGATCCTCTAAGGAAAATGTTCCCAGCTTTACTTCTGTGCGTCCCTTCTTGAGGGCCCCCAGCCCCTGGAGGCCGCAGCACTGATAAACCCATTTCCGATCTGAAGACTCCTCTGGGCATTTCCTAATGAGGGCTGGCAGGCCAGCAGGCTCCATGATTCTCTGAGTCTCAGCCACAGAACGGTGGTCCTACCTCCCAACGGTGCTGTCAGATCCTCCACCCAGTATGTGTTAACAAGCAGCACCCACCACTAACTCACCAGCACAATGACTCAAAGTCCAGGGAAGTCCAGATGCAAATGGGCAGAAGACATCCACAGTGCAGTGAGATCGCCCTACGTACATGGCTTAGGAGTGGGGTGTGGGGGTGCTGCTGGGCTCGAAGGTGAGAGTGGCCTCTTTTGCTTGGCTGAGTGGTGGGACAAAGCATTGTGGGGACAGGTGGGGATCACCTTGTGGACAAGACAGGTAGAATGAACGGTAGGTGAATGGCAGCCCAGAGATATGAAAGGAGCACTGACTACACAAGTTCTGGGTCCGGCCAGGGTAGGATTTGGACAAGAGAGGACATGAGTCTTTGGGAAGATGGAACCTTGGGCAGGCAGGCCCAAGATAATAGGCTTGAATTTTAGAGGGTCTCCAGCTGAGAGTGAGACAGTGAGGGGAACTGATGGCATCCTGTGGGATTGTCCACCACTCCTGAATTATTGGCATTTTGATTTGACCAGTTAGAAATCTGAGTTAAAGTCAAGTGATTCGGTTCCTTCCCAGCTGTGGGAAGAGAGAAAGTGGACAACCCATCCCTGCAGTGGCTCTGGTCAGGCGTCCAGAGCAGTTTCTACTCAGATAAGCCATCATCATGGGCTTGTATCACATACTAGTGATATTAAAAGGAAAACTGTGCAGTTTTTAATTTGGGGACGAAAAGGCAGCCCAGTTGCAATGGTGGCAGCATTCACACTCTAACAGCTGCCGACAGGATGTCTTCCTGCTCTCGAGGTCATTTTCCCTTCTCTGGGAAGACCCCGTACTCCGCTGAGACTCAGGCCCAGCCAAGCACATTTTCTCTCCTGGGAACCAGACATGGGTGATGCTGAGTGCCCCGTTTCGGGAGGGGAAGACCCGAAACTCCAGCCTTCAGGCCTTCAGGCCACCCTGTGTTTGCTCAGCTCTCTCTTTGATCCAGAGATCTACCTTCATGGTGTCTGTTGGTTTAGGGTCACCCAGCACCCATTCCCTCTCCTTGGGGACCTGATTTACCCATGGGACTCAGTATTCCTGTGTTTTCAGTCTACATGCTGTGAGTGGAACTGCATGCTATGTGGGATGAGAATGTGACCCAGGGACCAAGCGCATCAGAACAGTGCTCCTTTGTGCCATGCATGTGACTCTGGTCACATGGTGAGGCTCCACTAGAACAAATCCTAGTGCTTTGTCTGAGCACCTGAGAAGCAATGCCCACCATGTCCTAATGGACCTCTGGATAGGTGTGGCCAACTACCTTGCTACCTTGTGGAGCCCAGGATTGCCACCAATAGAGTTAACCAGAGCCCAGAGTCTAGAGATGGTTGCTGAATCCAGCTGCACTTGAGGCCAGCCCACCCTAGTGGGTCTGTTAAGTGGGTTGAGTGTTCTGCTCTTTGACACCCCAAGAAATCTCCCCATGCCCAGCCTCCTTCCAGTAAATCCACTGCCGCTCTTTTGACTTAAGTTTGTCCAAAGCGGCTTCAGCGGCTGGGCAGAGGAGCTGGCCCCAGAGGGCTGTCTTGCTAAGTGAGTGAGAATGGGGAGACTCAGCTCTTAGAGGGCCCTAGGAACCTGCCACAGGGTCAGAGTTCTGACCAGCATAGGGACAGATAAACCCAGCATTGTCCTTTGATGGTAAGTACAGCAGGCTGGAGCTCCTGAGACAGATTTAGGGATGGGCCTCAGGAGGGCCTAGGGTGTAGGAGGCTCAAGGGCCACATGGATTTGAGCTGGGCCTTGGTGGTGTTTGGATGAGGGCAGCATAGTGGTGTGGGGAAGCAAGGGCTAAGGCCTCAAAGCAGGACAAGGTGGGGAGGCCTGTGTCTGAGGCCTGGCCTGAGACAGGAGGGTGCAGTCTGTCCAGCAAGCTGGCTGGGCAGTTTGGGTTTAACAGCCATGAAATGGGGTGTCACTGCACTGTGATTTGCTCCAAATGAATGATCATTGATTTAAGACTCCTGGCAGGTGTGCTATTGTGAAGCCTGACAGAGACAAACATTAGTCCAGGAATCCCCATTCTGCGTCGAGCAGTAGCATTTCTCTATGCCTGGTCAATTCTACAGTCAAAGCACTTTTGTCCCCTGGAGGGAGGTAGGATGGATTTGAATTAACCAGGAAGTTCTTTGATTGCTATTTTAAAACTTCTCTCTGCTACCTGGCCTGACATAATAATTACCTGCCTCTGATTTATCTCAGGCAGATTATGAGCGATGATAGGGTTTGGGGTGATAATTGAGTGAATCCAACATCTCACCTCCTCCCTCGTTGTTCAGGCTGAAGCAGCCATGCTTTTTTCTCTGGGCCACCCTGCCGAGAGTGGGTAATAGAGAGACAGGCATTTTGCGATGAGTCCTGTTAGCTCCACACAGCACCCTGCTGCGGCTGGCCTGGTGGACGTCTGGCCAGCTCCTTCTTGGCCCAGCACCTTGTAAGTCACCCCTTACAAGGAGACTCACAACCCAAATCTGAAGCTACAGCTCTGCTCACGCCTTCACCAAATATTTACTGGGCTCCTACTGTGAGTCCAGCATAGTTCTGGGGACACATCGGTGAACCAAACAAAAAGAACCCCACCCTGAGGGAGCGTGTAGGGGCAGAGCTCCACAGATGCACAATCAAATCAACAGAGAAGGAACTTCAGAGAGAGACATGTGATAGAAAGAACATGCACAGGGCTCAGGAGGGCCGCTCAGAAAGCTCGCAGTGGAAGTGAGCCCAAGGAGCCAGCAGGAAGGCTGGAAGGAGTGGTGCAAGCAAAGGAGACACAGAGGGGCTGGGAGGATGGGAAGAAGGCTGATGGGCAGGTAATGAGGGAAAAGTGGAGGACAGGCTCTCAGAGGCCGACTGATGGGTGTGGAGGTGGGGACCTCGCCCGGCTTCCTGTTAGACTCTCCTGCAGCTGTGGGTTAGGTTGACCCAGAAGAGGAGCCCCCATCTGTTCCCAGAGAAAGCCCTGGCGGATGCAGCTGCCCTGCTGTTAGCAGAATGCCCTGGGCATGAGCGCAGGACGGGGTGCACCAGTACCATCAGCGCCTCCTGGAGGCAGGGCCACCACCCAATTGCAGGGCCCGAGACAAAATGAAAACGCAGGGACCCTTGTTCAAAAAGCACAGCTCCTGGAGTGTCGTCCTCCTAGAATGGAGCGAGCAGCCCTTCCTGGAGCTGAATCCCACACCATCCAGACGCCCTGGATGGCAGGAGTCTCTGAATGGCAGCATTTCCTCTCTTCTGTCTCAGAGATTTAAATATCTCAGTGTCAGGGAACCGGGAGCAAAGGCGTGTTTGTCTCCAGCAGCAAATCTGCCACCCTGGCTTGAGGTCTTCTGAGCTTCATCGGTGTAGGTCCTGCTCCATGGAAAGACTAGCTCACGTGCAGACTCACCTGCAACTGCCCTGGCATGGTGACAGCTACAGAGCCCAACATCCAGGAACACCCAAGGAAAGAGGGCCTCAGTGTTGTCCCTGCAGCGGCCACAGGTCTCTGTCCAGACGGCAGCCTTGACCCCTCCCTTCCCCAGCTGAGGGAGCCCAGTACCCCCAAGCCATGAACCTTGGGCCCTGCGGTGGGGGGGCAGTTGGACAGGGGTGCCCAGATTGTTGGTTCTGGTGGTCTGTTGTGCATGGGACCATAGGCCATGGGGTAGAGCAGGAGTGGGTGTATTTCTCAAGCAGATCAGACCTAGACTCTGTCCTGCTTCTGACATCAGTGTCTTACGTGTCCTTAGGAAAGACATAATGAGCTCAGCTTCATGTCTTCCCTGCTCCAGGGTTCCCAGAGCTGCATTGTGGGCTGTGAAGGGTAGTGTAGGGGTCAAGCAACTGCTAGGCTGGGAATGGACTTCTAGGTGGCTGGGCTTAGCCACATGCCTCCAATTTCCATAGCCTAGAGAAGAGGAAAATAAAAGAATAAAGAGTAATCTGCAACCTTCTGGCCTTGAGAACAGGAGAGTTAATGGTTATACTATTCATCGAGATGGATAAGAGCAGGTTGGGGGAGGGGCAAATTCTGGAGTCCAGGTCAGGACATTCTAGGGACTGGGGCAACCTTGGTTTCTTTGTGCTCAGGATACTTCCTTTTGGGTCGTCTTCTGGCAGCAGAGCCTGCCTTTGCTGAGCTTCAGAGTGAAATGCAGCTGACTCCTCCCTTGCTTCAGGGGTGGGACATGACCCAGACCTGAACCATGGGAAGACTTCATTCCCTTAGCAACCCTGACTGGCACAGTGATGGGCACGCGACCCAAGCCAGCTAACCAGAGTCCTCCCCGGGGCTTCATGGGATGACAGACTCTCTTTCTCTGGGATTACAAACTGGTATGCAAAAGCAGCTTTGGAAACGCATGTGGCTGTCTTGGCTGCTGTGGGGAGTGAGCCTGAGAATGAAGCTAAAAGAAGGAGGGTAAACTCCTGATACCGTTTGGACCCCTGGATTCAGCTATACCTGAAGCAAAATACCTGTTTGGACTTCTCAACTGTGCAAGTCAATAAATTCCTCTTTTTTCATTCAACCAATAATACTTGAGCACTTAGTAAATGCCCAGTGCTGTATTGGGCACTGCAAAACAATGCGATTGAAAGCAGACATGGCTGACCTCTCTGGGAGCTTGCACGTTGATCACAGAGAGTGTTTCCCCTTGCTGCGATTCCAACAGGAGTTTGTCGATTGGGTTTTTGCGAGGAATGTGAACAGCACAGCAGATGGTGTTCGTGAGAGCAGTTTTATGGAAAATGCAGAGACAATCTACACGTGTATTTTATATATTGATCCTCAGCAGAAACTAAGGGCACAGTGTTAAGATGTAGTTTGGTAAAAACAGCTCTGTGTGAAAGCACAGAAATGTGATTCCAGGGAGTAACTGCCAGCAATTTGAGGTGAGACCAGGGAAATAGGGCTTAGGGAATCTGTGAATGGTTGGCTTGTCCCCTGAGCGACTTCTTCTGAATGACAATTTTCCTAGCTGTACTCTTGACAAAAGCAATTTGGCAGATAATTTTTAAATGTTTATCTTTTTAATGTTAAAGATAAGGAAAGCACACTAAAAAACATTTGGAAAACAGAAAAATGTCCCTTAAAATCCCACATTCTAATACGACCATTGTTAAAAACATTGTTTTGGGACGATAATGGCAGAGTGTTTGGTGTGATTGATGAACCTGAGCAATGTGTTCATTATCCCATTCTTGGCTCACCCTGGGTCTGGGCCAGGCCTCAGAGGACAGGGCGAGGTGCTAGAGAAAGATTCTGAAGCCAGACAAACCAGGCAGGAATCCTGCCCTATCCATTTCAGAACTATGAAAACAGTTCTGGTAAAGTAACTTAGCCTCTCCGAGCCTCGGTTTCTTTGTCTATGAAACCGAGAATAATGAAGGTATCTTTTTCATCAGTATAAGACTGAAATGAGGTGGAGCTGAGGAAATATTGGTCCTCCCTCTCCTCCCCTCTTGCCTTAGCCACTGCATAAGTACAGCCACACATCTCTGATTCTGGCCGCACTCCATGACCTGAATCCTCCAGCGAAGGAATGCGGATCGTCCAACTCTAAGCCACCAATGTGTGTTAGGAGGGACAGACACCTCCACACAGGAAAGGCTACGAGTTACAATGTGGGGGTGGGGTGGACAAGTGCATTTTCTCTCTGCACACCTTTGGATGTGTCTGGGGTCAGTGCAAGTGTCTTGGGAATGAATCTTCTGTTTCTTCCTACACCCTCCCTCTCCCATGGGCTCCTTGAAAGGCAAGTCCCCTGATGTACATCACACCCTTTCCAGGAGTCTTTGCTGTGAGGCTCACAGCCCTACCTTTGTTACCAGAGGCACTGAACTCCTTATCGTATCTTGCTTACTGCATCCTGCTCTATGCCTGGTCACCATGTGTCTATCATCCTTCTCTGTCTGCAGGAAACTAGACTAATGTTAGAAGAAGCAATTTGCATGCGGCCATGGTGAGGACACAACCATCTGGGAAGTTCAGGGACTTCCCAATCTGCTACATGCCCAGTTTAGGTACATTACATCCCCAGGACACCCAAGCCCTCATTCAACACTGTCCTATGCTGGGACATGCGTGCGACACCAGGATCCTGAGATGTGACCAGGAGGCACTGCAGCTCACACTCAGTCCCTGGAGTGGGGCCACAGGAGGGGCTGAAGGTCCATCTCTGCCCAGAGAGGGGACCTGCTTGCCAGAGGCCACACAGTGAGCTGAGGGGCAGAGCCAGGCCTTGAACCCAGGTCTCCCGACTCTGATCTGAGTGGTCGTTGTTAACAGAGGCCAGGAGGTTATTATATCTGCCAGAACGTGGAGTCTCAGAAGACATCCCAGGCCCTTCAAAACTCCTGAAACCTTCCATGCCTGGCCCTCTCCCATAGATCTGTCTTATCATCCTGGTGATGCCAGCATGAACGCCAGAAAGAGTGGGAGCCTGCCAAACCCTACTTATAGTCGGTTGAATGACGGCCCCCTGAATATATGTCCACCTGTAACCTCAGAATTTGACAGTTAAAACTGGAATAAGTTAAAAATCTTTAGATGAGATAATTCTGGATTAAGGTAGGCCCCAAATTAAATGATGAGTGTCCTTATAAAGGAAAGGAAAGGAGAAGACAAAACACAGGACAGAAGGCCATGTGAAGACAGAGACAGAGAATGAAGTTATGCTACCACAAACCAAGGAATATCACAGGCTTCCAGCAGCCACCAGAGGCTACATGAGGGGCATAAAAAGATGCCCCTCAGAGCTTCCAGAAGGAACCAACCCTAAAGACAGCTTGAGTTTAGATGTCTGGCCCCTAAAATCATGAAACAATACATTTTTGTTATTTTAAGCCACCCAGGGTATGGCAATTTGTTACAGCAGCCCTTGGAAATCAATACAGTGGGGAGCCCACCTTGGGCAGGTCACTCCCTCCTGCGTGACTTTGGCCAAGTGCAGCGCCTGGAAGTTGCAGACCACCCCTCCTCCAAAAGCTGGGAAGGGCTGCTCACATTTACGTACTGCCTGCCTTTCACTCAAACACAAACACTGGAGGAGGCGAAAGAGAAACAAAGCCAGGCACTAGCCAAAGGCAGTAGAGACAGATCTCATTCAGCTACCACTGCAGCAGGAGAAAGAGAGGTAGGTACAGAACTGAGTTCAACTCCTCCATGTAGAGGTGGCTGGGCATTTTAAAGGGAGAATGAGGGAGCAGGGAGGGAAAATGAGTAGGGGCTAGAGTAGAGTCAGAGAAGAGAAAAGGTACAAAGGTGGGGGTGCTCAATGTGATCAGGTCTCGGGTGGCTAACTGGGCTTATGGAAGTAGGCCCCCACGCTCCCCAAAGATGGGAAGATGGTGGGCTATCTCCAGTCAACACAGGAACAAACGATAAATATGTTGGTAGCCTTGAGCTTTCCCAGGCAGGTACTTAAGGGGAGGGGGCTGTCCCAGGAATGAATCCTTGAGCTGTCAGCCATGCTAGAGTTTGTTCAAATCATTCTGTGTGTGTAGGGGCGGGGGTGGGGGAGGTGAGTGTGGAATTGTTTGTGCCAAGAGTCTGCAGTCTTTATAGGCCAAAGTTGAGGCCAGCCGAGAAAAGGGTTCAGAGGAGTCCGAGTTTGATTAGAGAGAGTGCTGGTCAAGGAGACAGAGTCAGATATGAGTCCCGCCTTCCTAGGGTATGGTTCTGGTGGGGAAGACAGAGAAGTCAGTAAGCCTCAAGGAGAGTTTGGGGTGACAAGGAAAATGGAGAAGCAGTGTGCACACAGAGGAGGGCCACCTAAGTAGATAGGAGGCTGGGGCCACCGGGGAAGGAGGGCAAGTCCACATGGTATCTGAAGGTGGTGGGGGAGGAGGTGGCAGGGAGGGCGGCCTGGGAAACAGCAAGCAGAAGAGCCAGTGTATCAGGGATGTGGAATTAGGGGATGTGGGCTGGGCCACTGACAACAGTGGCCCAGTGGAAGATGGGGCAGGAAGTGACAACAGGAGACAGGTGGAGTTTGGGGCCCTTTGCCCAGAGGTCTGGCTCAGCTGGGGCAGGGAGTGGAATCCTATACGACTTGTTAATAGCACTCTAGGTGATTCTAAGGTGCAGCCTTGCTTGAGATTTCACTGCTTTAGCCTAAAGGTGACGCAGCATCCCTGAAGGAGCAGCTGGGAGGACAAGATCAGAGCTTTTTTGTTTAAAGAACCACTGGGCAGAAGCTGGGATACCCTAGTTGAAGATTCTAGCAATGGTGCAAGGTTAGAGAGGGAAAGCCCCGTCCAAGGCAGTGAGTGTGGGAGAAGGGAAGTAGTCCAGATAAATTTAAGGACGAACTGACATCACTTGGTGACAGATGGCATGTTCTTGTGAAGGTGAGCTGACACCAGATTTCTGCGTAGAAAGCTGGCTCCAAGGTCACTGAGATGGAGAATAACAATAGCTGGCAGGGGCAGGGGGACAAGTAGTGACTGTTAGAAGGTATATGTCTTGCCAACTTATACCTGAGAGTTGCCATTGGGTGATACGGATATGGGGCCAAGGGAAGAATCTGACCCAGCATGTGGGCAACAGTTAGCGGATGGGGGATCTGAGACAAAGCCCTAAGGGGCCCATTATTTGAGGGATGGGCTGTGTCAGCAGTTGAAGGACTGGCCAGAAAGGCAGGAGGAACATCAGGAGAAGGAAGATAGCTGAGATACAAAGCAAGACAGAGTTTCAAGAATAAAGAGAGACTGGTCCCCAGCAGCCTAAGTTGCCAATAGATCAAGTAGGATGAGGCTGAAAGGCATCCAGTGGATCTAGAGGTACAAGGACTCTAGAGGGACAGGGACCCCAGAGTGGGTGAACAGGGTTGGCTGTCCTCCAGTCCCCACCTCCTACCTGGAGCCCCAGGCAGCCTAGATGTCAGGGTAAAAGGCAGCTCCCCAGCGGGATGTTAGTGTTCAGCTGGCTTGCCAGGAGAGGGAGGGAGCAATTAGGGGGATCATTTTATAAACATTATAGATATCTAACCAATATATAGTATACTTGAAACTAATTTAAATTCATATATATATATATATAAATTCATATATATATATATTTCATATATATATATATGAAAGACAACTGAGGGAAAAAAAATGGAAATCTGACACTTTAAGTTTCTTTTCCTTAGTATGAGGGAATGTGAATGTCTCCCTCATTTTCCTCCTCCTTCTCCTTGAGGGTAGCCAATTAGTTATAGCAGCTTTTCATTCAAGTATAGCACACATACCAAAAAATGCACAAGTCCTCCACGTAGCTCCACACACTTTTGCAGACTGAGTACACCCTTGGAATCACCCAGATGAGTTAAACGCCTCATCGCTGGCCCCAGAAGCTCTCCTGTGCTTTTCTTCCAGGCTCTACCAGCCACAGGTAGCCATTATTCTGACTTCCAATAGTTTAGATGAGTTTTTCCAATGTTCTTTTAAACTTTTTTTCATTGATTTAAAATTAATAAACAGGTAATACATTTATTCATAAGTTAAAAAACCAAAACAGTATAAAATGGTGTGTACCTTGATAAGTCTGGCTTCCATCCTTGTCCATTTCTATCTGCCCTACCCAATAGGTCAGGAGTTGGCAAATGTTCTCTTGAAAGGAACAAGTAACAAGTATTTTAGGTTTACAGGCCCTGTGGTCTCTGTTGCAGTTCACTGGGAAGGAAGAAACTTTCCTCTGCCCTTCTTGGTTCTTCCAGCTGGTCTAATAATTAAATCAACATGCGACAGACTAATTAACAAGAAAAAATGACCAAATTTCATTGTGTATGTACTTACAGCAACCCTACATACATGAGAGAGTCATAAACTTCACACACATGAGAGTTTCATAGGCAGAAACGGAAAATGAAGTGTACACAGCATTCTGACTGAAGAGGAGGTAAGATATCTTGAAACTTCAAAGACATCTTGTGTCATTCACAGGGTAATAAGAGCAGATGTTCAGTAATTAGGGATTTGTCCTGCCTTAGAGATAGGTCATGAAAAGTTGATTTTTGGTGATAACTTTTATTAAGAGCAAGGCCCCTATATAGATTCTTCAAGAGAGAGAAAAGAGTTTTTCTTGGACCCTCAGTCTCTATTGCCTCCAGCTCAAAATAATCCACATGCCAAAGTGGCAAACCTTGGGGAGGCCATTCTGCACCCCTTGATATTACTCAATTCTGCCATTGTCATACAAAAGCATCTATTCTGCATCTGGTTGGTCTCACCCAACACCATGTTTCTAAGATTCATCCTCTCGGTGGCATGGATTCCATTGTGTGGGAACACCACTTTATTGATACAGTCTCCTGGTGATGGGCATCTGGGTTGTCCTCGTTTGGCTTTTTTCTGAACAGTGCAGCTCTGAGCAGCTTTGCCCATGTCTGCTGGTACAGGGATGCTGGGTATGCACCCAGGAGTGTGGTTGCTGGGTCAGAGGTGACCACTCTGTCTTAGGGTTGCAAATAAACATCTTCCTTTCCAGGTTTCATGAGTTGTCTAGGTTGAATATGAAAACAGACAAGAGTTGGGGTAAGTGGTGAAGGAACAAAGAGGATGAGGAGGCAGGGCCCAGGGACAGCCTTCAAGAGGCAGGGGCAGAGCTGAGGAATGAGGACCTAGTGGGGACCTCGCCATAAAGCTGGTCAGAGGAGAAGAGAGACTGCTCGGGGACCACCCCAGCCTTCCCACTTGTGGGACCTTACTCTACTGTCCCTGCTGACAGTGCTGGGAAGGCTCTGTCTCAAAGCTTTCTCTGTCTTGAATTTCAGTAGAATCAACCAGGGAACTTTCAAAACTCCCAATGTTCTTTCTCTATTCCTGGGGATTCTGATTCAGCTGGTCTGGAATGAAGCTCAGACACTAGCAGCTTTTAAAGACTCTCCAGGAGATTCCACAGGAAGCCAGGGCAGAGGGCCACCGGGCCTTTATAGTTGTGGTCCCTGAGGTCACAGTTGGTCCCCAAGACTCTAACTGCCCAACAAAGACCATGTGCCCACTGGTAAGTGTTGATTCAGGCAGGATTCCCATTGCAAACAACAAAAATGGACTTAAACAAATGAACACTAAAAAAAGGACCTCAATGGAAGGGTGTGAGGTAGCTCTCAGAACCTGCTGAGATTGGGCTTGGGAGGACCCCGGGGAGGGCAGCCTGGTGTAGTAGTCCCAAGGGTACTCACTCCTTTTGTAGCCCACTCAGCTACCAGATGGCTCCCCTGCAGCCATCATGAGTATTTTCTGGCTGAGCTGGACATTGGGCAGGCACTGGCCCTGCCATGCTTGGGGCCTCCTGCACACCCAGCAACCCTCAAAAGAGAAGTGTTTGGGTTCACAGGGCAGCCACAGTGAGAGCATGGGGGTGGGATAGAGGATGCCCTGCACCTATTCTAGAGAGACATAAACCAAGTAGGATGGTGACCCCTCCATCTTTCCCTTCCTCATCTTCTCTCCAGTGGCCCAGATTCTGCAGCCAGCATTAGAGCTCCAGCAACACGGGACCCAAGTGAGCTCTTGCCTGGGCCCCCTGGGTACAGCAGAACAGAAGCTTACTCAGCAATATCCTTGGCCCATTCCCTAAACTATCCTGCTCTCCTTACCAACAGTTTGGGTAGTGGTCTTGCTGTGGTCACTGTTCACATTTTTTGCCTGGGGGTGACAATCTCTCAGTGAGCTGGCTTTGAGGTCATTCAGAGTAGCACATGGTTTGGGGAGTCCCCTGGGCCATCCAGAAAGAGGATGAGACATGTCAGACCCCCAGTTGGTCCCCAGCAGACCCCCTGGAAGCCCAGGTTCCCCTCTGAAGTCTGGGGCCTCCAGGAGGAGACAGGCAAGCAGGTGGGCCAGTGGAGGCTGCTGTGGAGCAGCTCCCACTCCCTGCTCAGCTGACTGGGTCTCTCCCCTCCCTTCCCTCCCCCTCACTGGAGCTCAGGTGCTGGCAGCAATCTCTGAATCCATGGAAACCACAGAGCAGGCTGGAAATCTGGAAGGAGGAGGTGGCTGAGAGCTATCTTGCACATCCTGGTGAGGGTGAGTAGGGGTGTTCCCTCCCTTCATGAGTAAAAGCCTGAAACACCATCTCCCCTCTCACTGGCAGCCACTCCACCAAAGGGCTGGCTCTCATTTCTCTCTAGGACTGTAGAAGTGATGGAGGATCCTCTCTAGGGGAAGGGCTAGCAGGCCCTGGGGTGGGGAGCAAGGGTCAGGGTCGGGGGAATAAAGTAGGGACAGGGCTTGGGGGGACTGTGGGTCAGTTAGTGGTTGGTGTGGAGAGGTGGGGGTCAGGGATCGGAGGTCAGGTGGGGATTGCAAGTAGGAGCTCTGAAGCTGGGAAGTTGGGAGATGGGGGTCACTAGTGGAGAAAGAAGGAGTTTGAAAGGTACGGGCCAGGATTTAGTGAGTTAGCGGTAAGGGTAGGGGTGGAGAGGTGGCCTTGGCCACACAGACTCTAGGCTCCCATGAGCCAAGGTTGTCCCCCGACCCCAATACTCCAACTATCTTCTTGATGCTGCACTGAAGCACTCTGTGATCCTCAAAATAATAGCCAGGCATTGTCCTTCAGAACACAAACCAAACAACCTTCCCTCTGTTTCCAGAAGCTGGGAAAGCACAGATGTGCAGACAGGTCAGAATAGGGGTGCAAGGGCAGATGGAGGTGGCTCCAACAGATTCTGGGGCCAGATTACAGCAAGCTCCCCAATTTGCAAAGGGAGCCCCACAGATGGTGGTAGTTCCTGAGACTGAAACTTTCTCCTTTAATGTGGATTTATTTGTCTTTAATTATACATATGCATAATAACATTCTATTTTAAAAAATTAGACTGTCAGGTAAAGGTATATCTCCTTCAAGTTCTCTCACACTACCTTCCCCTATCCCTGTAGACAACACTTGGTTTATTTTCTTTCAGACCTTTTAGGTACTTTTACAACATAAACATGTGTCCATAGAGAATTCATAGAACTGTCAATTGTTCTATGGGTTGTAAACATTAATGATATAACACAGTCCTCACCATTCTTCAACTCTTCACTCAACGAAGTGCTGTTGAGGTGTATCTGTGTTGGTACCTGTAGATGTGGGACATTCCTTTTACTTGGCCTCACAGCCCAGGAGCAGAAGATTCACTTAATGAATGCGCAGATGGCTTCCAACTTTCACCATCATGAAGAACATCGCTCCTCCTGCTCACAGAGGCCAGATTTATTCAGGGTAGCTGATGAGAATCGCAATTACTGGTCAAAGGCTTCGTTTTACTTTTTTTTGTTTTGTTTTGTTTTAACAGGTATTTCCAAAGTATTCTCCAAAGTAAGCAGTCTCATTCATTTTCTCACAGCCTTAGACCATTTGGTCTCTGTAAGGTTTCACTTGATGTCAATCTTGGGGTGGGAGGGATGGGCTAACAGGCTTTCCAGCTGGCAGGAGCTAGGGCTCTGTGGGTCCAGGGGTTCCCTGGCCAGGCGAGTGAGTTTTCGTGGATGTGGGAGAGGCAGAAGGAGCGAGCTTCACAGGAAATGGCCTTGGGCATGAGATCCCTTGCTGAGGGGAAGAGAGGGAATAAATAAATGTGTGTGTGTGTGGCGAAATGGAGTTGATTGCATTCAGGACTGGTGCTCAGAGCCCATGTTTCATCCCTGGAGAGGAGAGGCAGCTGACAGAACCTGGTCTAGTGTGAGTAAATTGAAGGCATGAGAGAGGTAGAGCTGCCTTGGATTGCTATCCACACAATGAACCTCGAACCTGGCCACACCCCACAGGCAGCTGGAGTGCTGGTTAACAACCTGGGTGTCTGAGCCACACCTCTGCCCACTAAATCAGGATCTCTGAGGGCTGGGCTGCCTGTGCCCATCCCCATCCAGAGAACCACACAGAAGGATTTGGAGCTTGTCCCTCTGCTCGGTGAGCCTTCTCCCAAGGACTGAGACCCCCTTAGAAAGGGCCCTTAGTTTTCACATAGCAAGTGTCTCCTGGTGACAGAAAGGACAAAGTCCACCCTTGGTGCCAGATCCAAAGCTAACAATGTTTTTCTGAGCAGCTGATTCTGCAACTTGGAGTTCAGGGCACATCTATAAAGATTCCATGAGCTTTCCTCTGCCCAGTTTTGGCCTCCTTCTCCCTCAAACAAAGGTGGTGCCTGGGGGAGATTTTAGGCCTCTTCTCTTCCCAGGTCCCTATAAAGAGAGACTGTTTGAGCTAAATGTCCAGAATGGCTGGGGAAGGGAGTGATATGCCTGCTGGCTCACCATGCTGCCGGTGAACCTGGCGTCTGATTTTGAGGTCGTGCTACTCTCTGGACTGAGCACAGTGGTGGAAACTTTTTATCAATATTTTTAAAAGATGCTTGGGGTGTAACGGCCAGCATTTGGAAGTGGGATGGGAGCTCAGCTTGGACAGCCCCAGCCTTGGACTTGGGCTCTGCAGCAACTCGATGAGAAGGTGTTTTGCTTTGGGAAGAATAGCGCTCTACTCTAGCTTGATGCTCGGCCTCCTGTGAGGTTTGTGTCTGTCTAAGCAAGGCTAGCCTAGGAGTGAACTTCCTACTAATGTCATCTCTCAGTTACCCAGTTACCCACCTCTTGTACTGGGTGGTACAAGCCCATGTTATCAGCACCCCGTGACGGCCTTGCTTTGGGGTGTGACAGTGCAGGCCAAGTCCTCAGGCCAGGCTCACCAGCTATTGGTGCACACAAGACTCCATGAACATGATCATTTGGATTTAATTGGCCCCAGCCCCATCTGTATTTCGGGGGCCCTCCACATCCTCTTTCAGGTATTTCTGGGGCTTTCCAGAGGGATTATTACAGAAGCTCGAAGTTCTTCCCCTTCCAGGAAGCTTCCCAGGACACCACTGCTTCACCACTGCTGCCCAGCCTCCAGCAGCAGTGCAGCCACATGTGTGCGTGGTGGGGCTGCCTCTTGGGGCCCCCAAGGCAGTGCAACCACACAGTACCGAGGCAGAATCAAGGTCCCTGCAGGCTTTTCTGAGCTGAAGCCAGGCTGTGCTCCTGGAAGAGGTGAGGTGAAGGTCACCCTTTCTCCTCAGAGCTCTACAGCCATGCTGCTGGCACCCTGCACCTCCCCAAGTTCCGTGTGAAAGCAGCTGTGGGAGAGGAATAAACTTCCCTCTACCCTCCTAGGTTCTTTCGGCTGGTCTAATAATTAAATCGACATGAGACAGACCAACGAGAGAAAATAATGAAATCTACTTATATATGTACTTACAGAAACTCCATATACATGGCAGAGTCTGAGACCCCACATACATGGGAGGTTCAGAAACTGAAAGGTAAAATGTGATATGTATGACATTTTGGGCTCGGGATAAGGTAAGACACCTTGTGGCTTCAGAGGGAAGGAAGGTCATGCACAGGACAGTAAGAGCAGATGTTCAGTAATTAAGAGTTCATCCTGCCTATTAGATAGGCCATAAAAAGTTATTTCTGGTAATAACGTTTTTATGAGCAAGGTCCCTAATTAAGTTCTTTAAAGGAGAGATAAAAGTTTCTTGCAAGCTTACAGGGTCTCTATTTCCTTCAGCTCAAAATAATTCACATGCCAAAGTGACACCTCTTGGGGAGGCCTGTTCTGAACCCCTCCACAGACCCTGTGGTGTCTGCCCCAGCCTCCTCTCTGGGGTGGTAGTCCCAGGATCTCCTACCTCTGCTTTGCATCAGCTTTGATATCCTGGCGTAAAAACCACCCAATGTAATGACTCAAAACGACCATTTATACAGCTCAGGGTTTTGGGGGCCAACTCAGCTGGTCTCTGCTGGACTCATTCGTGGGACTGCGGTCAGCCTCTAGACCAGCTTCGCCTGTGTGTCTGCTGGATTGCAGGCTGTCGAAGAGGCCTCTTGTACTCTGACAGGCTAGCTAGGGCATCCACACATGGGCAGGGCTCCCAAGAGTGGCCAGAGGGTCAGCCCCAGTGGGTGAACACCTTCCAGGGCCTCTGCTTTTGCTAATGTCCCATTATCCAAAGTCAGTCAGATGGCAACCCCGATTCAAGGGATGGTGAATTAGACTCCACTTCCAAATGGGAGAGGCTGCAGCATCACAAAGCAATGATGTGGAAACAGCAAAGAGGAGAATTTGAGGCCAATTTTGCAGTCCATTCTATGTCCCTAACCCTTCTCACAAGCCTCCTTGCAGACCCTCATTCTTATATGCAAATTCATATCTATAAGCAGAGCTCTGTGGGCTGAAGCCCAAGGCTGGGCCAGAGGCCCTGGGGGCAGCCAGGAACCCCCTCTCCGCTGCAGCTTTCCCTGTTCATTCTTGTTGCTTTTTAGCAGCTCTTCATTTTGCCTGCGCTGCCAGCTCATGTGCAGAAAGCCAGGGCTGGCTCGAGGTGGTCGGGCAGCCCCCAGCTACACCAGTCCTCTCGGAAGGAGTGAGCACTGACCACTTTGGGTTGGGTTTTGTGTCAGAGTTGCTTTATCAGTGGGCAGGTCTGAGAGTGACCTCACAGGACATCTCTCTTACCTCCATACCTTGGGGATAAGGATCCCTCGGTCCTTTCCTGCTGCCCTACCTCTCATATTACCACCAAAGTAAGAATGATGGCCATTTTGAGCTGGGGGCCTTGCTGAGTGTCTCATGGGATCACTCCATCTAATCGCTTCAACACAGTCTGTAGTGATTTCATCAAAGGCTGAAGCATCCTTCTTAAAATGCCACCGTGACATGAACCCACGAGAGGAGCAGTTGCGAATGCCTGCAGCAGCAACAGCAGCAGCAGCAGCAGCAGCAGCAGCAGCAACGCTCAGTAATTTGGAGCTGAGGAGCAGCCACCCCCTTGAGGAGACTGCTTTCTAGGACATGAGCCACCAAATTCCCCTGCCCTGGGCCCTTGCACTCACACTTTTGAAATTAGAAATTTCATTCTTTTTTTTTTCAAGATTTTGAAATGTGATAATAAAGTCACACCAATGACTAGCCCTGCACAACGTGGGGAATGTGATAAACGTGAGAGCAATAAAAGGTGGGGCGACCAGCTGCTCTGCACTGATTCGACTACAAGTCATGAGAAATAAAAGTAATTATCACCTGCCCAACCTGGCCAGCCCACTCCGTGTGTGCGGAAGAAAACCATTTCAGAACTTTATTTCCTATATTGAATGTCGATAATTGGATGTATTTATAAGTCTCTCTGGAAGAAAACAGCTTGTGATTTCAAGATGAGAAAGCAGTCTTCCAAACAGTGAAAAACAATATATTCCTCGTTTTCACACACACAAAGAGCTTGTTTCCGTTGATGTTTTTAAGGTGCTGTTGGAATGATTTGCCTTTCTGAAGCCACCGTTCCATTTCTCAACTTGAATTGCCTCGTAGACCCTGGCAAAGCACTCAGCAGGGACCACTTCATCTGAGGCGGTGACTGGGCTTCCTAGGGAGGGCCCCTCAGATGCCGCCTGCCTCTCTCCTGCAGGAAGATGGCGACCCAGGCTGACTGAGCCAGGGGAGGAATATGATGTGATGTGGGGTTACTCTAGGGGGCTGACTAAAGCATAGTGGTGACAGCCATGGAACGGTCCTGGAGGAAGGAGCAGGACATGCTGGCATCAGGACTGGGAGAGCTACGGCTATGGCTATTGACACTGCAAAGGTTGAAGGCTGGGATCTGCCAGAGCCATGATGGTGAGGCAGCCTCCAGGGTACTTCTTTTTCATAATGCCCCTTCCTTTCCCACTTGGGAAGAGGTCGAGCTAGAATATGCCATCCCTGCCCGCATCTCACACTCCACATTCACACCCCTATATCTTTCTGTTCCGTATATTTGGTGCTGGTTTTCTGAGCCCAGTCACAAAAACTCAAATGACACCCACTGTGAGGTTTCATCACCTGAGGTTGGGGCCCCTGCACAGCTGGTGCAGTCTCTTGCTCACTCTTTTTGGATCTGTGACCCTCCTGAGCTCCCACCAAAGACTTAGGCCCAGATCCCACAGTTTTCCTGCTCAGATTCTCTCAGCAACTCCCCACTCATCACAGGAGGAAACAGCAGTATGGACCCCTGCTCTCAGCTATCCCAGATGGGGGCTCCTCGGGGACAAAACTGAGGGCTCCTTTTCCTCTTTGGCCCCCAGCTCTCCAGGACAGGGTCTGGGCTCTGACCCCTTATAGCATGGCCAGTCACAGAGTGCCTCCAGGGGCAGAGCCAGCATCCAGGTAATCTCCAGTGTGGTCCCACAGAGCCTTCCAGCAGACCAGTGTTCATGGTGTGCAGCAGAAAATGGATGGGGCCCATGTCATGGTTCTTCCAGGGATGCCCCTGCAAAGCCCCAAGGGTGGCTCATGAGTCAGAATCTGGCTAGTCGCCATCTCTGGGCTTGCCATCTCCAGACAGCCAGCTGTCAGCAGTATCCAGGGAGCTACAAGAGCATGTGGCTCTTGTAGGTGGGTGGGCAGAGCAGAGAAACCTGGCAGGACACAGTACCACAGGGACAAAAGGAATCATGGGAGGCCTTCTGGGGACCAAGTTTCTACTGGGTCTCTGGCTGGCACAGGGTACTTCTGGAGAGTTATGATGCTCTGGCTGTTGGGTCAGCTGAGCACAAATACTTTCCAGCCACTTGTAGGTCACTAGAGGGGATACTGTTTCAGCCAAGGGCCTGTAACCTCAGAGATGATGCTGCATGAGGCCTAAGTGTGCTGTCTGGCACTCTTTCTTGCTGATTTACACACTCCTGCTACAACTCTCTAAATTCAATCTTTCTCCAATTGCCTTCTGGCTCCCAGCAGTGTCTAGGGGCTGCCCTGCCTGAGTAACTATGCAATCTTCTCCCATTCCCAGGACCACTTCTCCTGGAACCCCTGACAGAGCCTCGATGGGGAGGCGGGTGGGGTCGGGGCAGCCCTCTGTGCTAGGCCCATGTAATGCTGGCAGAACAGGCCCATGGTCCAGACAGGCCTGGGTGGGCAGGGGTCATGGGCAGGGCTTCCTAATTACTGATCACAAGTAAGGGCTGGTAGGTGCCCTCCCCCTAGTATTTTGTGGATGTTTAGGATAATTATTTTTTATATTAAACACTCAAAGCTGGCAGCTAGCTTAATTTTGACATATTTTATGTTGAAAGAAATGATAAAGGGGCTGCAATCAGCTGGGGGCAGGTTTTTCTTTCATAAAAGAGCTTGAAAAGCATGTACTACTCACCCTTGGTTATTTTTTTAAAAGTGTCCCTTATTAGGGAATCAAGTCTCTTTAGTTGAAGTTAGAGCAAATGCTTAATGAGGGGCTCAAATTATTGGGGACCCAGGGCAGGTCATGGGGCATAGGGCCTTTTGCCTTCGCTCTCCTCCATGAATACTGGCAAGAAGACCAATAGACCCTCTCTGGGGTCCTGCCTGGGGGACAGAGACCCCTGAAAATTACTATGTGTAGTGGGAAGGGGGAAGAAGGATGGGGATCCCCTCTTCCATCACCTCTCCTTGATCTTATCTGGGTCTATCTGGATGTGTCACCTTCCTCCTCACAGCTTTGGCCTCTTTAGCTGTGTCATGAGCTAAAGGTGCCTGGATGTTTGCTCAGGAAACCCTGCAGCAGACCCCTGAGGTGGGTGCCATTGGCTCCTCCTTGACAGATGAGGAAACCAGAGATGGTGCTGGGATTTGAAGTCGCCATGCCATGCCACTCACCCTGCTTAAGGCCTGGCTCGATTCCCTCCTCTATTTAAAGCTTTGTCGGGACAAACAGCAGCTGCTTCTTCACCTCATAGCCCCTGGTGTCCCACCATAGCCCCCCAGCACAGCCATGGTGACAAACATTCTTGTCTTGATAAAGAAACAACAGGCACCCCAAGCCTAAGCCCTTTAACCAGAAGCTATTTCCAGTTATGAGAAAGCGGGGGGTGGGGGGGCAGGATCAGGAGCCCCCAAAGGCATGTGCTGGGACTCACCTCCTGTCTCCACACATCTGCACACCCTCCTGTGGCCCAGGATGCCCAGAGTACCCCCCACCTCACCCAGACCTGGGTCCCTTCCCTTCACAGAGCCAGTATGGGTCACTACTCAGGGGTATGACTGACCGCATAAGCTCCTGTGTGTGATCAGGCTAGTACCAATTTCTCTGGACCTCAGTAAAATGGCATGATAGGACAGAGCCTACCTCACAGGGCTGTTGTGAGGATTCAATGAGCTAACATTTGCAGAGGACTGGGGCACAGTAAGTGCTCTGTTTCTGTTGGTGGTAGTTGTTAGTATTACTATTATTCTAAGGCACCTGCAGCCCAGGTTGCTTTCCTGGAACATCTGCTTCCCCTGCCTCTCTCTCTGGTGCCCCTCCTCTCAACTCTCTAGAGGACCCTGCACCCAATACCAGTGCTCAGCAGAACAGAGGGGGATGCCCTCTGGTAGACTCTCTCTCCTGAACTGTGTCCTCCACATGCCACTTCTCCCCAGGGATCTTCACTGGCCTCCTTGCCCCCAGGTCCTTTTCCATCCTGCAATTGAGGGAGCTTGGAAAGCTCCTACCAGACCTAACTTCCTAGTCCCATATTCAAGGCCCTGCAGCATCTGAGCCTTGCTTACCTCTAAGGCCACACCTCTCACTCCCACACCCTCTCTTCTGGATACTCAACTTTTCTGTTACTCCAATTGCCCTGGCCTTTGCTCAAGCCATTTCCCTTCTTATGCAATAGCTGTCACCTCTAGACTGGGTTAGACGCTCCCTCTTCTATGGTGACCTTCGCGGGACAGGATAGGACGCCAGGTAGGGGCTGAAACAAGGTAGCCACGGCTTAGGGACACGCCTTCCTGTTCTGGAAAGGCCTCCCACCTCGGCTCCGCCCCTCGCCTGCAGCCAGAAGCCAGCAAATGGATAGACCCTCCTCCCGCTCTAGGGCTCCGCCCCTCCGGCTCCTGCGGGGCCTGATGTTGGAGGGGAGGGGGCGGGGCGGGGCAGGGATTCTCGACCCCGTCCAGGCCCCGCCCCCCACGGCAGGACCCAGACAGGCTCAGCTGACGCGGTACTTCACGTGACGCTGGACCCCGGTGAACATGGCGGCTTCCACCGGGTGAGTGCTACTCCAGTCCCTGGCCCTTGTCTGGCGGCGCGGTGGGGGAACCTGGGCCTCCCGGCTGGACAGTGGCAGACAACCCCCGCCAGGAGCGCTGGGTGACAGCGGGCAGCGTGCTTCTTCGCTGGGGCGGCCACTTGCACACCCCGAATCGGGGTCCGCGCTGTATCCGCAGCTCTTCTCCCGGCTGCCCATTGGTTCTCGGGGTCCGCTTGAGCGGCGTCCCTACTGTGTGGCTGAAGTGGCAGCTCAGCTCCACACATGTGTTCACGACCACGACCCTCAGTTAGGAAGGCGGCGTTGCTCGCGCCCCAGGCGCTTCAGGGAGGAGACAGTGTTTGAGATGGGCTTGGTATCCCCTTCCCAGCAGGGCACTTCTCCATTTCCTTCAGGTTCCAAATGTCACCTCTTCAGAGAAGCCTTCCTTAAGCACCTATCCTACTTTTGTAGCCCTTTTCACCACCTGATAAACTATACTGTACATTCATTTTTAGTTGTTTCTTGTCTTTGCATTTAGAATGTATGGTTAGGGCCTTTCGTTGATTCACTCCTAGACCTTACTAGTACAGTGCCTTGCACACAGTAGGTGCACCATAATTCTGCTGCATGAAAGAATGAGTGAATGGACCTAATGGGGGAAAGTATGGACTGATGGGCTCACTGAAGCTTTGGAGAGAGTGTCCCAGATAAAGGAACATTTGAACAAAGATTGAGAGACTAAGGTTGAGAGTTCAGAGTGTTCTGGGGACAAGGGAGAGGGATGTACTGTAGGGCATAGTGCTCCAGATGGCTTCTTTACATTTTGTCCTGAGGGGCTGGAACCCTCCCAGGGTTTTAATCTGCTGCAATATGCCTTTTAGCCAATTGTGCCTTTGGTCTGTGTGAGTTCAAGGGGAGGTCCAGTTCTGGAAAGAGCATGTGGGCCTGGTGGTGCTGGGGCTAGGCAGGGTAGTGGTAGAGAGGGAGCACTGCCCCAGATGCAAGGCTGGGAACTGAGGTCAGAATGGGGGACCTGGTGTGCCGGAGCCCACCGGCTAAGACCGAACAGTTCCTGAGAGGGGGAGTGAAGATTGAGAAAAGAAAGAAAAAGAAAGAGAGAGAGTCGGAGCCCACGGGCTAAGACCGAACAGTTCCTGAGAGGGGGAGTGAGGATTGAGAAAAGAAAGAAAAAGAGAGAAAGAGAGAGAGTCGGGAGGGCTAACAGTAAATACTGCACCCCGAGTTTATTAAGCACAGCATATTTATACTCTTGGAAATGCATGGGAAGCAAAATCCACAGATATTCTAACAATTGCTGACATTTACATAAGTTCTCTCACAACCTCTTTTATCCTATTCTCTGTCTCCCATTCCCTGGGGCAAGGAACGTTCAACTCTTTACATTAAGCCAAACTTCCTCCTTCTGCATAGAGCCCACCTGCCCTGCAAACTTCTAGCTTGCAGGCAACTTTAACCTTGTCTCAAGACAGGCAGCAGAAATGGCTCCCAACACTGGTGGACTGAAAGCATTTTTCTTTTGGGGAGGTAGGAAAATGGCAACAGAAAGTGGTCCCCTCCATTCACTCCCAAGGTTGGAAGAGTTTAGGACATGCAAGTCAAACAGTTAGTGGGTACCTATCTGCCACATCCCAAGAACAGTACTGTGCCTGCCCTTACGTGTTCATAGGATACCAGGGCAGATGGACACTTGGGACTCTGTCTGCCTCTGGTCTTGGTGTGTGCCATGGAGGAGAATGGGTTCTGAGCTCAGGGGAGAGTGTGGACAGGCTTCACTCTCTGGATGACTTTTGTACTAGTCCTTGAGCACCCCTCAGGAAGAGAATTGTGCATACCAAAGTCCCAGATTGAGTGTCAAGAAACCCAGGTTCAGAACCTTGAACCCAGCCGGTGACTCTGTCTTAAAGAGCAGAGTGAGCAGTAAGGGTAGGACAGTGCATGGATGTGGGTCTATTACCCCAATATCTGGACTGGCCACCTGGTCACAGGGAGTCCCAGAGGCTATATTTGGGTTCAGGGGTCCATGCTGGTCTGAGGCTTGCTGTTCTCCCGAAGGTACAGAGGAGCCAGGCTGGTGAATGGTTGGGAGTGAGCCTGGAACTGGCTGCATCCTGCAGGGAGGGCTCTTACAGCAAAGCTGATTCTCTGGGCTGTGGGTTAGTGTGGGTTCGAGTGGAGGTAAGACAGTGAGTGACAGGTCTTAGAGAGAGGTGTTTTTGGAAGGGAGACGTGATGGGTGCAGGGAGTTTCCAAAGCTTGATGGCCCCCTTGGTAGGAGCCACCTCAGGCTGATATTGGGCTGCCCTGCTGGACACTTTGAACCTGAGGTTGAGCCTCAGCATCTTTCTTAAGGGGAGGAAGTGTTGAGTGTGTTTATTGCAAAGCTTGGTGCTTAGCTACACACACAAAGCAGAGTGTCAGGCATAATGGGGCACTGTGCTATAGTCATGGCCGTGAGTTGGATTTGGTCACCTCTGGAGGCCTACCAGAGCTTGGGTCAGGGGAGGCTGTGAGAGTCCCTGGTGACAGGTTTGTGCCCCATGTGATTTGAGGAGCAGTACAAGCCCTAAGCTAGCATTTCACATTCAACTAGAAGTTCAAAATGTGTCAGTGTTGATCCTGCTCTGTCCTGTCAGCCTGGGCAGGGACTTCAAGTTGAGACAGAGAGTCTAACAGCCCCCATAGGGTCTGCTCTGAGGTCACTGCCTGCCCCCATCCTGTGGCACATGGTAGGAGGGAGCCTTGCCTTCTCCTTGAGCCATGCCTTTGACTTTTCCATAGACAAAACTGAGCCTTTTTTGCTGCAGCCAGACCTGCCTGCATCTGCACCCCCACACGGCTTTTTCCTTTCTCCACTTCCCTTTACCCACTCACCTGCTGACCTTGGAGTGCCCTCGTCCTCTGACATAATTGTTCACATACATGCAGGCCCAGCTCAGATGGTTCCTGTCCTAGAAGCCTTTCCCAAACTCTCACCTCCCTGACCTCGAGTAAAGACTTCCTGATCAGAACTCCAAAGAGTCCCAGTTTTTCTGCTAGCAAGACAGTTTCCCACCTCTACAGACCTGCCCGTTGTGGTTGAGTGAGGGCTTGCTGCCCTTCATGCCTCTGCTTGCATTCTTGGAGCCTAGGGACCAGTTTAATTTGTATTTCCAGGGCCATGTGGCCGCCTTGTGATTTGGTACTGGGTGACATGGTACCAAATGAAGAAAAAGAGGATTTACTTTAAATTATACCTTCCTGCTTTCCAGAAGGCTGTCAGTGATTGAGGAAAGGAGTTGTGGATGGGAGGGGGACAGAATTCTGAGTAGAATGAACAACTATCTTTAATTCATTAACCGAATGGCTCCCAGGGAGCTGTGGTCCAGAGAGCCTTTGCCCAGCGAGAGGCAGCAGGTGAGCTGCCCTGGGTGTGTAACTGTTGGGTCATAGGTCACTCTGCAGTCAGCATTCTTCTGGAGAAAAAAAAAAAACATCTGGAGGAATCATATTTTGGATCAAAGCCCATCCCCACACTGATATGAACCTTATTCTCCTAGAGAGGAGACGTCAGGCTGACTCTGGGGACTGGGGTAGGGTTTGGTCTGTGTGAGGGAGGCTGGCCACTGAGTGCCCCATTTGCCCTCCCTGGCCCTTCTCAGGCCTGGTCCTGACTCCACACAGCTCTCTCTTGGTCCCTATGTGTGCTTAGACCTACCTGACCCTCTGGAGAGAGCAAGGCAGGGTGGAAGATGTTGACCCACTGCCAAGAGGCCTCTCTAGCCTGGGTGAAGGGACTTGTCTCATTGACAGCCAGCCAGTGAGTTTGGTGCGAGACTTGAACTGGAGGCTGAGGGTGAGGAAGCAGGCTGGTCCTTGGCAGCATGGACCTCTATCCAGAAGTGGTGTCACATTCTAATGCCAGAATCTTGACCTCATCTGTGCCATGGACTGCATTGGCATCACTGAGACCTTTGCACCCTTCTCACATGATATTTTTAAATGCATAAAATAAAATACAGAGGATTACAAGGAAAACCAATTATATTGAAATATATTTACCAAAGTATTGAAAAATAAATTTGTGGTATACTTATACTTCTTTATTAACACATCAAGTAATAAAAGCAGGTCTAATAATCTTAATTTTGAAGTAGTGAGAACAAAAGTAATATTTTGAAATACTGAGACATCAGTAATGTGATGTGAAAATACCTGTGATTTCTGTTGGTGACAGATTCTCTTGAGATTAGGTGCTTGCATTAATAATTGAAGAAAATAGAAATTTGAATGAGAGATTAGAGAAGATAAATAATTTTTACCCATCTATGTAGATGGGGTCCCTAAAGTCTATGTGTGAATCCCCAGGGGTTCATGGGCCTTGGGTGAGACCCCCACAGGTAACCATTGAGGGCAAAGGAGGGGGTGACTCCGTACTGATTTGGGAGAATGAGAATAACTTGTGGGGAGTGGGATGTGTTGCAGGGGCAGCAGGATCACACCTTGCATGGGGGTTGTTCCTCTCATGGTCACTGGCTGCTTCCTGGGCTCTGGTAGTTGGCAGGGAGCGGGCTGGCCTGCGGGGCCAGAGCCTATTCTGTGGGGCTCTCTGATGCCCTGTGGCTGTTGTCTGCCAGCCTCTGCTGTCTTCCCCAGGCATTGCCTGTGCCCTTGGCTCCCTGTAGGAAAACACGCCTTATTTATGCTGGGACTTGGCAGATGACCTCGCTTTTGCCATTTAAACTCCTGCTGCCAGTTAACAAAGAGCCAGCAGAAGGCAACTGGAGATGTTTTCTTAGTGCTGCTTGTGCCGAACTTGCAGGAAGAAGTCACCTGTGTTGGCTCTGGGCCCAACATTCTCTCTGGGGGTTTGGTTTATGCCACTAGAAATCAAAGGGCACGTCTTTATAAGCCTTGATTCTGTGGGTGCCCTGCAGTAGCACATGACTGCAGCACAGCAGCCTGCCCAGTGGCTCAGGTTGGGCTGCCCTTTTCTGTTTCGGCAAGCCCCGCTGAGGATTAGGCAGAATTGTAGCTCTTGCTCTCAGTAGCAGCAGACACTCAGAGAGTGAGCTTTATTGTTTCTGGTCTTGACCTGGGCTGCTTGGCCCTTGGGCCTGAAGGCTCCATTCTGAGTGCCCTGAGCGATTTAAGCCTCTCATAAGGTTCTAGACAAGAGGAAGCCCACCCCTTTTGAGAACCTTCCAGGTAGAGGGGCACGATAGTGGGTGTGGTGGCAGGCTCAGTGGAGCTGGCACCTGGTGTGTTCAAGTGGGAGGCCAGGGCAGAGGCGCAAGGAGTGGAGGCTGAGGTGAGCAGGCTAGGCTCTACAGGCTGGAGTTGGGCATTTTCAGCCTGTTGTGCTGTAGAGGCCTCACAGATCTGGGCACCTTTGGCCAGGGGCATCTGCAGCAGTGCCTTGGTGTCGTTTCCTCTGTGCCGTTGGGGAGTCTGTAGAAACAAGGTTCTTCCCTGTGCCCACCCCACTCCATGCACTCTGCTGAGTGGAGAAAGAGAGTGTGAGGGGTTGTGGGGCACACTGTGCAGGTGTGCTGGCAGCAGCACTTTTGGTTCCTAACAGTATGGCCAGCTGAAATGTAGGCATGTTTATGAGCTGTCACCTCTGCCCTTTCATCCTTGTGGCTGAGCTTGGCAGGAAAGTGGTCTGACTTAGAGGAAGCCCTGGCCTCTTGTGCCAACCACCTGGGAGGGAGAGTGAGGCCCCATGCTGGGGAGGGGAAGGGAAAGGAGTGGGGGAGGGCAGCTCTAGTCCTGTCAGCATATATAGGCTGTGCATGACCCCTCCACCCTTCCTGGCCAATTGAGGCCTGAGGGTTTTGCTTCCTGCCCCACCAGGGCTGTTATTGGCAGTTGTGTGGTCCTACATTGTGACAGTTGCTCACTCAGTGAATATTTATTGAGAGCTTGCTGTGTGCCCAAGCAGGGTGCCGGGCATTGGGCACAGCAATGAGCAGAGCAGACCTAGACCTCTGTTTTCACAGGGTTTACACTCTAGTGGGCAGAGGTGGACCTTACCGTGAGCCCTAGTAAACACAGGCTGCACTTGTGTTAGCAGGAATGTGTCCTTGCAGCCAGGGACCTGGCCGAGCCTCACTTAGAGGGGTGACAGAAAATGTCCTCCCCACCTCCTCCAATCTATCCCCTCCCATCCCCTGTGGTGCCTCCACCTGGCTAAACCCACCAGGATGCCAGATTCAGGGAGCATGCTGATGAAGTCCTCAGGCTGGCTCTGGGCACGGAGCAGGGATGAGTAGAGGAAACTCAGCCCAGTGCTAAGTGGCAGGATGGGCAGGGGAGAGAGCTGCAAGTTTAAAGAGGAAGGCCTGGGAAGACCATCCTGAGAAGGTAGTATTGGAGTCAGGATATGCAGGAGTGCCCCTGCCAGGTCGGTATAGGAGGTGCCCTAGGCCAAAAAGCTGTGAGGGAAGGTTCCATCTTCCTGACTTGGCTCTCACTGCAGCCCCAGGAAGAGCCCTCTCTCCCACATCAGCTCTGGGCTGCCCTTGTCTTCCTTAACGTCTATGCCCACCCTCCTCCTGCCTAACTCCACTCCCCTTCCACGCCCTGGCCTGCTCCACCTGCTGGGGCTGCCTTTCCTTCCTACACTTCGTCATTCAGCACTCAGGTGCTGGAAGGAGGCAACGTCTCTGCCCCCCTGGAGCTTACATTTTACCTGGGGGGACGGTGATCAAGTAAACATGTAATGTTAGGTAGCAGTGTGTGTTCTAGAGAGGAATGAGGAGAATAAGGGTTTGGATGGGCCATGGGAAAGGCTTCTGGGAAGAGGGCCATCTCTGCAGAGGCTTGGGAAAACCCAGACTGTGAGCACTGGGAGAAGAGCATTCCCTATGGGGAACAGTGAGGGCCCTGTGGGGGAGAGGTGTTTAGGGAAGAGTGAGATGCCTGTGGGTGTGGGAGATGAGATGGCACGGTCCGGGTGGGGGTGGGTGTCTCTCAGCTCGCCCTCCGTGCCAGAATCCTGTGGCTGTGGCTCATCCCGTCTCCTACCTCAACAACTGCAGGGAACTCTCATTGCTCTCTCAGTCCCAGTGTCCCTTACAGCCTGATCTGCACCTACCCATTTTTGAAGGGCCCTTCTGGTGGGTGCACGCCAGGCTGTGGGGGAAGCTTGAGATGAGAGAGGGAGCCCGGAGGGCAGGTGCTGGGCAGGGTTTCAGTAGAGACCCACCAGCTCTGTCAGGCCTGGCTCCATCCGGCCTTCCATGAGGTCTCAGCAGCTCATCCCCTGCTGCTGCTCTCCTCAAGGGCTGCCAGTCCCAGGCTCCATCTCGTCATGGTTCCCCTTGGTCACTCAGCACATACTCACAGGGCTGGGCGTGTGGGTGCGTGTGTTAGGGACAGGTGGGTGTCCCACCCAGGGGAGAAACAGCTAGGCCCGGCTGCTGGGTCTGTGACTTGCAGAGGAGGTGGTAGCATGCAGGCATCTGGACAGGGACCCAGGTCATGTGTTTCTCATGTGGCTGGTAAGCTCCTTGAGGGCAAGAATCAAGTGGGTATGTCTACAGACCATCGCAAGCTTTTCTTGCATGGGCCTCAACTGCCCGCTGGTGAAACAGACCCAAACTGTTCCTTGTCCCTGCATGTGGTCCTGTGCTCAGGGACAGCTGGGCAGGTTATGATTGGCAAGCCTCTGCGGTCCTTGGATGGCCTGCTGAGGGGCTGTTTCTGGGTCACAAGCAGGTCAAGCTTAGACCAGTTGGCCACATGCTAATGGGGTTCCCATGACAGGCTCAGCCCTTTGGTCATCTCAGGCCATGGGTGGCAGATGTACTTGGCAGTGCTAACAGAGGTCCATGTGGTGGTGTGTGTTCGTGTCTTTGCAGACCTTCGTTTTGGCTGGGGAACAAAACCCTGAAGGTGCCACTGGCGCTCTTTGCTCTGAACAGGCAGCGCCTTTGTGAACGTCTGCGAAGGAACCAGGCCGTGCAGGCAGGCTCACTTGTGCTGCTGCAGGGCGGGGAGGACACACAGCGCTACTGCACTGACACAGGGGTCGTCTTCCGCCAGGTGAGCCCACCCAGCAGCTACCCACACCTCCAAGCGTGCACTGGGCCTCCTGCGGGCTGTCCACCCTCCTCCAGCATCTGGCCTGGTGGGACTTGGGCAACTTTGCTCTCTGGGGGACCCTAAAGAGGCTCTCTGAAGGCAGGCTGCACCTGGTGCCCACGGAGCCCACACTCACTAGGGGCAGAGCTGTCACCAGACAGTCTCAGTTCTTTTGGGTCATAGTATAGAAGGATGATATTCCTGGGGGAACAAGCAGCAAAGCTTCATGGAGGAGGCATTATTTGGTGTGGTCTCTGAAGGCCTTAGTGGATTCTGACCAGTGGAGCTGGGGGTGGGTGTTCCAGGTGGGAGGGTGGTACCCACAGGAGTGGGGGGTGGTAGAGGGTGGGCTGGGCAGCCTCCCATGGCCAGAGAAAGGTGCAGATGGGAGGGCTCAGTTCCTTCAGCCTGCAGCCACCAGGACAGGGACCGTGGGGTCTGGGAGGGAGGCGTGTGAGCTGGGTGCTGAGCAGAAGCCAGAGGCCCGGACAGTCATCCTGGCTTGGCCAGTGCTGACCCTGTAAGCATCACTGGGTTTTGGTTTCCTCACCTGGGAAGTGGTCCAGTGACTCCCTGAGGTTCTGGAATCCTGTGGGGCAGCAAGTGTCCCAGCTGTGGGAAACTAGTCTGTATGTGGTGGCCTGAATCACTGGCATAACTCAGTTTCCAGGAACAGGAGCGAGGATACTCAACAGAGTGGCTCACTGAGAAAACCAGGGTGGCCCTGAGCCAGCCCCACTCTCATTGATCCTTTGCACCCACTTTACAGACGAGGAAACCAAGGCTCTCAGGCTGGAGCTCAGATTAATTTGAACCCATGTCTAGTACTCTTTTCTTCTCCCTGCCATCCCCAGAGCTGGGGCCTGACACATGGGGACTCCAGAACCTTCGTGGGGGCAGGCAGAGCCTGGGGCCATGGCCATCCAGCATCCAGATCAGCGAGGAGGCAGGAACATGAATGGGAGCTGAGTGTGGAGAGGAAGTGGCAAGGCGTGGCCTCCCCAGCTGACTGTCCACCCGCAGGGTACAGACTGACTGAGATCTTCTGCCAAGAGTGTTTTTTTGCACAGTGTTTTTTACCGAAAATACCTCCTACTGGAAATACCCTCTGCCTCACTGCCCCTGCAGCCTCAGTCCGTAGTCCTCTGGTTGCTAGAGACATGGAGGTCTAAATAAGTTTTTTTCTGACACATCTTGATGCTTCTTGAGGTTTACGTGTTCTGTGGTTTAAAAACTGATCTCCTAAATTCAACTGTTGGCTCCCATACTGCTGTTCTGCAAGGTTAATTTTAGAAAGGATCCTCCTCCACTTGATACCTTTATAACAACAGTATTTTAGCTCAGTGTTTATTGCTAAACATGGAAGTCATCAGCTGCCCCGGGGGTGGGAGGAGGAAGTAAGAAGACTCAAATGGAGGAATCCATTTCCATGCAGATGGCCGGCTCCAGTGACTAAGTCAAGGTGGCGATCTGCCTGCCCGAAGACAGTGGGGCTGCAGAGCGGTGCAGGTGGCAGAGAAGCATGGATAGAGCTGAGACGGACCTGTGGTGCTGATGGACACCCATGTCCTATCAAGGGCCTAAGGGGTGTGGTTGGTGAGCTGGGGGTGCAGGGATGGCTGGGACACGTGCATAAAGCCCACATCATCAGAGAAGTCTCAGAGTGACATCAGTGGAGCCAGCCAGGCTGCCCACTGCCAAAACCTGGAAGGAGGAGATAGGCAGCCTGCAGCTGGAATGGGGCGAGGGGCTTGTAGGGGAGCAGAGTGCTGGGGCAGAGGGCCATGTGAGGCTGGGGGTCAGTCTCCAGGGACAGTGGGCCTGAGTTGACTCTGGGGTGCAGGAAGGCAGGTGTTCCGTCAACTGTCCTCCCTCCTTGTGCTTTGTTTCTGTCCTAATGACCAGGTAACCACGGTCCTTATTCTCACCATAGGAGTCCTTCTTTCACTGGGCATTCGGTGTCACCGAGCCAGGCTGCTTCGGCGTGATTGACATTGCCACCGGGAAGTCGACCCTGTTTGTGCCCAAGCTTCCTGCCAGCTATGCCACCTGGATGGGAAAGTAAGGAATAGTCCCAGTGATGTGACCGTGTGTCCTGGCCACCGGCTGGCCAGCTGTGGGTAGGGTGGGGGCAAGGGTGAGGATGCTGGGCTTAGCCTTTGGGTGGCAAGGAGGGAAAGAGTAGCAAGGGGGAGGGTTATCAGTCAGGTGCATTGATAGCCCTCCCTGGGCCAGAGCCCTGTGCCCTTGGTCAGGAAGGGGAGTCAGAGCTGGATCCACATACTGTGGTCATGGTTGTTTGGAGGTACTATATTAATATTGAATTTCTAGATTCTCAGCTTTGTTAAAATGCCCAAGGCTTGGGCCTCAGTAGACCATTCTGCATGGCATCCATGGGATGTGGCCTCACCTTGGGAGTGGTGGAAGTTGGCTTAGGTCAGGGAGGGCAACCTGAGGCCCTTCTCTGAATCCCATCACTAACAGCAGGGCATTACTGAATGTCTGCCATGTGCCTGCCTCTGGGCTAAGCTCCACAGGGCCACAGATGTGTGCTCTGCCACAGCTAGCCTGCCTGTGAGATGAGGTAATGCCATGAGAAGTATGGGACCAGAGGCCTGGGCCTTGCTGAGATATTATCCAAGGCACTTCTGAGCTCCAGGCCCTTGGCTTTGTCCACGTGTCCCAGTAGCTGTTCCTGCCTGCTCAGAGGCACCGAGGCAAAAACTGTGCTTAACTGGGGCCACTTGAGGTGATCAGAGGATCCTGCTAAAGGCTTATCATCTTCCAGCATGTCATATATAAATTATAGCCTTCATTGTCCAGTGTCCCCAACAGCTCATTCCCAGGTAGGCTGGCAGGTCTGTGGGGACTTGCTCTGTGCAGAGGGTCAGGGCAGGCCCCCTGCACTTCTTCTGCTTCATAGGCTGCCCTCCCCATCAGCCCTTCAGTGCCAACCATATAACCTCCTTGGGGTGAGGGGTTTGACCTTACAAGTGGTGACAGCTGTGCTCTGAGCCAGCTTGGTAGGATCCCTGGACCTGGGCCTCTGGCTTTGCTGTGAAGACTTAGCTCTAAGCAGAAGTGGTGGCACAAGAGAAGTAGGTGGGCTTTTCTTGGTGGCATGTTTACTTGGTGGCTTGGCCCTGGGGAGGGAGGGTAGGGGTGGACGTGCATGATCCAGCTGGCCTTTGGGGTGGATAGCTGGGCGGCCACTTAGGTTTTGGCCTCTCAGAGGCCCCTGGGGCAGATGGCTTAAGTGCTGATTCCCGCTGGCTTGCATGCAGTGTTAGGGTGGGTACTGGAAGGCCTGCTGCCTACTTCCCAGAGGGAGGGGCGAAGCATGAGATGTGGCTGAGTGAGGGAGGTGGGGAGGCAGTCAAGCCCCCTTAGGAGCTCCACAGCACCGTACCTGGGTGGGATGTGGAGCGGGGCTTGGAGGAGGCCTCCGTGGTAGACTGCCCACTTTGCCAGAGTGCCGCTTGTGCCTGCAGAGAAATCGCCTCAGGTTTGGCCTGGGGCAGGCCCTCCTCCGTCCATTCATCAGGGGGCCCCTCCTTCTGCTAGATCAGCAGATCCAGACCAGGGTGCTCCTGGGAAGGTGGCTCCTGCCTCACCCAGCTCTTGCCTCCCCATCTTGTTGTGACTGTTATCATCCACCTTTATCTTGCTCCTGGTTGAATCCTTACTACTGCCCTGTTTTAAAGAGGAAGCAGGTTCAGCCTGGTGGCATGGCCTGTGTAGGTTCCAAAGCCTGATCTTTCTGGAAGCTTGCCTGATAGCTCAGTATGGTCTTTCCACAGAGTGGGTCTGGCTGCTGTTGGGGCCTCCAATTCCTTATCTGTGGAACAATGATGGTGCCACTTCAGAGGCACTGCCAAGGCTGTAGTCACGGTGGTGGTCACTGTAGGGACAGTTACATTTGTGACACTAGAACGAGGTGGTGAGGATGCCAGGGACAGGTAGCTTGTAATATCCAGAAATGGCCACAACAGTATTTATGGCCATTCCCTATGGCGAGGTAGAATCTTTTCCCTGATGACTGCCTTGATGTGTGAATGTGGCACAGTCACTGTGTGACTTTTGAAGCTGGACTATAAAGTGCACTGTGGCCTCCTCTTGGTTCTCGTTTGTGGGACAGTTGCCCTCAAACCCAGCTGCCATGATGAGACGAAGCCTAAACTTGTCCATGTGCAGAGAACACATGGAAGGGAGCGGAGGCCCAGCTGACAGCCAGCACCACCCACCAGAGTGGTGACTCCAGGCCCCAGCCCTTTAGTCTTCCTGCTGAGATCCCAGACCTTGTAGAGCAGAGTTAAGCCTTTGGCCTCTCTGGGCTCTGTCCGAAGCCCTGACCTTCAGAGTCCCTGAACATGATAAATGTTTTTTTACTCCCACGTATTTGGGTGGTTTGTGATAAAGTCCTTGTAACTGGACAGCCATGTAAGGGATTTCCTGGTGAGATCTTAGATCTGGTCTTGATAAAAGGATTCTCCCAGAATGCTTCCTGCACCCTGAAGTGATCACAGAGCTGTAGCCTTAGCTCCTCTTGCCAGTGGCATGTCTGGGGGTAGCCAGGGCCACGGTGCCTTGGTGGTACCTGCATTTTTGACCTGGCTGGCCTCTCAGCCTTTCTGTGGCCCTGCCACCTGTCTCCAGGTATACTGAGATGTCCAGCATGAGATCCAGACATGGAGGTGGTGGAGGGAGGGCCTGAGCATGGCCTTGCCCTAGGGATTTGGTTTGGTGATGTGGAGGGGCCCTGAGGGCATGTCCTCACCTCCCTACATCTGTTTGCCTACTTCTTTATACAGAGCTCACTCTTATGAGAAGTCAGGGAGTGCCTGTCCTGGAGGGTGGGCATCCTCCAGGGCTGTGGGAGGAGAAACCTGGACCCTGCCTGAGGGACTCCATGGTCCACTGGGAAACCTGAAAAAATCTCACCATGGCTACCATCTGGGGAGTGAAATGGCACTTGACTTGAAGATTTAAAACCCAGGACCCGATTGGTCAGGGAGCAGCTGTTAGCAGTTGGCTCATCTGGAGGGTAATCTTCAATAATACATTGGGTAATCTTCAATAATATAGGAATAATGTTTTGTGGCCACGGCTTGGTTTCAGAGCCACTGTTAAAAGTTCTCCTTTAGTCTGTCCCTGCTTTGCTGATTGTCTAGCGTGGACACATAGGCTTGGCTGACCTTTGAGGGTACAAATGGATCTGCAGGGTGGGTCTCCTTGTCTGAAAGCCTCCATGTGCACGCTAGGCAGGCCAGAGCCAGCAAGGCGGTCCCAAAGGCTTTCGGGCTTCACAGCAGAAGGCTCAACCATTATCTTTTGCAAGCTCCCCACTGTGTCCTTTTCTTTCCTTGGCTCTGGTGTGACTGTTTCCCAGTCCTTGTGTCATGAACCTTGGGGACAGAGGGCATAACTTTAACTGGGCAGTGGTATGAGGGCTTAGTTGTTTGGGGCTGGAGCTGGGGAGCATCTGACCTGATTGTGTGGCTGTTTCTGGATGCTGTCATAATCAGTAGTGCTTGGGAAGAGAGAGGCTGATGGGATTACCTGGCCTTTGCATTCAAAATCCACCAGACGGAACATTTGACCTTCAGTTCCTCAGCTTCCTTTTGAGTCTATCTGATGGCTTTTGAAAATCCGTCTGGCAGATAAAGTCGCCCAGGGAAACAATACCCACATCTGCAGTTCTGCCACTTCCTGCATAAACGGTTTATCCTGTTGTCAGGGTCACAGATGCCAAAGGGCCTGTGGGTAGCCTGGTGTCTGGCCTGTTCCTCACCCCAGGCCATTTTTGGGACTAAAGTGTAGTGGCTTCAAATTTGTTTTTATCTGGAGTCTTTGCTTACAAAAGTCTGGTGCCTTTCTGATGTGAGAGTGTTCCCCATCTTTTTTTTTTTTTTTTTTCCAGAATGAAGCCTAGGTGATGGCAGCTTTGACTGCTGGGATGTCAGGTTCCCTGGGCAGGCAGGAAAAACACCTTCTGCAGCTTTAGTGCCCATAGAGGGTGAGCGACTTTGGGCCAAGTTGCAGGACCCTCCTGGAGCCTTTGTAACTTGGCTGTGTTCTGCTCCTGTCCCTCCCTGGCTGAGAACTTGAGACAGAGCCTGGCCCGGGGTTTGTAAGGAGCTGGCTACCCCTCTAGGGCACTGCCCGGGAGTGCTGCAAGTGATTTTCTCCAGGCCTGAGGCCTTGAGCACTTTTCTTTTTGATGTGGGAACTGATGTGCGCACACGTGTGTATGTGTGGTGTATGTGCACAGGGGTGGTGTAGGTGGTTTTCACAGCCACTCTCCTCCTCCCATTGCATGCACACACTTGGGTTACTAGAGCCAAGGCTGCCCCATCCTGTCTGGTGGCCTCTTCCTGGCTCCATCTGTCTTCAGGGAGGGTGTGTGGGGCACCAGTTGGGGCACAGGTCATTCTGAGGAAGGCTGAGGGCATTCTTTTCCCAGGTGGTTCTGGTCCTGGGCAGCACAAAACTTGGATAGACATTTGCCAGGATCCTCAGCTGGGAGCCTCTTGGGGCCCTGCTGAGCATGGATGGCCTCTGTTTGATCGGCTCCCCATCCAGAGCCACAGGCTCTCCCACTGCCCGGCCTCTTTGAGAACTGCTGCGCCGTCTACTCATGGGAGCTGTCCCCAGGAGCAGGCGCCTACGTGGCTTTGGAGAGATCTGCATTGCTTTTCTCTGACAAGCTAATAGAATCTTGGAATGGTTACTGACTGCCATTCCGGAACAGGTGCTGGGCGTTGTGCGGTGTGTTGTGCAGTGAACAGAATGAAAGGCAGCAACATCGTTTGTAGCTGAAGGCAGGTTCTGGCTGCTGGAAATTGATGGTGACTGCTGTAATTTAGCTGTTACTTATTCATTAACTGCATGCAGGTGGTCAGCTTAGCTTGGAAATTTCATTTTTCCAGAGGGCTCTCCTTCATGTCTGCATCATGGGCATTAATGTAATGTCTTCTTCCAGTGGAGGACTTGTACAGGTGTTGGCATCCGGTTCATCATTCCTGAACCTGAGTTCTGGGAAAGGCCTCCTCTGACTCATGCTTGGCTTGGCTGCTGGTGAAGAAGGCCTGCATGGGCTGGGTCTCTGGACGCTGGCTCCATCTGGATGTAAACCCCTTTGAATGGGGCACTCCTTCCTCTCTCCTGCCAATGCTGTCCCTTTCATTTGAAGGGAGAGTTTCCAGGGTTGGGGACTGGCTTTCCTGCTGAGCCACTGTCTCCTGGACCAGTTGCTTCTGTTTGGATCTGGCAATAGCTGCCCTGTTGGACCTTAAACTCCAGGTGGAGCATGGCATGGCCACCTCCAGCCTGACCCTCAGCGGGTGTATAGCTGCTCAGTGACCTCTGCAGCCAATGACCTCTGCAGCCAGCTCTCCAGGGCTCACATGGATGTGCCACTTCTTCTCCCATCAGCCCTACTAAAGTCATGGCTGCTGAGCCTCTGGTAGCTGGCTTGACATGGTGGCTTGACATACTTATCCCTTAGGGTGATGTTAAAATGGTTTTACTATAATTACCTCTAAAACATAAAAAATAAGTAGTATTCAAATTTCATTATCTCTGTTTTTTAGAGAAGAATGACATGCAAAGTTCCAGAAAAGATGCTCACAGCTTTTTAGGTTATATTTGTCAAATGGTTTTTCCTGCTGAGAACCAGGCCTATAGCTAGTTAGGCAGCTTTGGTCCTCGAAGCCCAGTGTATGCTCTGGACTGTGCCATTCGAGTGCGTTCAGGAAGGCAAAGGACATTTAGTGGGATGGCACCTACACTCACTTCCTCCTGGACATCAGGGTGGCTGGCTGGCCCTTGGCATTCCTTGGCTCCTGTGGCAAGTGGAATGGCTTGTGGCTGGCAGGTAAAGGGTGGACAGTTGAACACATGCTCTGGGGCCACCTACAGATCCCAGCTACCTTGTGCTCACCTTCCCTTTGCCCCCTCCTCCTCCCACCTCCTCTGGTTCCACAATGTTATGACCTTGACCTCAGGCTGAGAACACAGAGGCATTCCGAGGCCTCAAGTCTCCTAGGTCTCTGCTGAGGCCTGACCACCATGACTCCCAGCGAGTTGGCAGGAACACATTTCTTGGCAGCGGGACTTGAGTGAGTTGGGAGGGTTAAGATCCCCACTGGGATTGGAGGTGAAAGATCAGTGCTGAAGCTAATGGCCAAGGTGCTCGTCTGTAGGGAGCATCAAGGCTGGCCTTGAAAGCAGATCCTTGGCACTTCCCAAATCTTTTCAGAGTTTGTTTTTGATGCTTGTCACAGCTGGAGGTGATTAAGTGACTGGGAACAGGAGGCAAGTTGGGGATTTGCTGAGGACACAGGGCATTTGTCCTAGAGCTGGGACTAGAGCCGGGGCAGTCAGTGGATGTGGTGATGATACTTCTTGCCCTTCTGGCATGTGCTTTTGTGTATGCCTCCAGGGTCAACTCAGTGCTAAGAGTGTCACCGCTTAGTAGCAAAGGGTCAGTAAGCTCCTGGTGGTAAGCCTCGGAGCTGGGGCCTTCTGTGTCCAGGTGAGGTACTTGTCATCAGTTCTTGTCGGAGCTGTTTCACGCAGTGTCGATGGAGGCACCAGGTTTTGGCCATTTAATTTTTGAGTCCTGTCTCAACCATGGAAGCTAATGTGACTGGATTGTGCAAATTTAATGAACAGCAGGAGCTTGACACCCATTCTCTACATCAGAGAAGCCAAAAGGGAGATATAGCAGAGCGTTCAGGGGCCCTGAACAGCCCATTGCAGCAAGACCATCAACTCCTCGGCATGGTTTGCTGTGTGTGGTGGCGAGTGCCCAGCTGCTGGTCCCTGAGGCCCACCTGTCTATCCTGGGTCTGTGCTCTATGCTTCCTGGACATAGTCCAGTTTGTTTGGCTGGAGAGGGAAGTAATGCAGGGCTCAGAGAGGGGAGAGGCATTTGCTTCCTGGACATTGATGTCTGAATGTGTCTCAAAGACATTGGTGTCTCAAAAACACATGGAGCTCCTCTTTGAGGTGATATCTTCGAGTCCTGAAGTGTTCTCCTTCCCTTGTACCCTCTGAGCGTCTCCGGCACATTGTCTTTGGCACCCCCAACCCCTATCATCTGCTCACCCTTGAGAACCCAGGAAACACAATCTGAAAACCATCTGCTCTTTTCCCCCGAGGCCCCTTTCGGCTCTAATACTTGGTGACTAGAATATCATGCGATCATAGGATGGGGGTGAATGCCCCCGTGCTGACATGGTACCCAGGCGTGGGATGGTGAAGGACGTTGTGTGTGTATGTCATTAGCACCCACCCCACTATGCCATGTGGCTAATACTCCTCCTCAAGTGAGCCTTGTCACCAGCAGTGACACTGACTCATTTCCCGACCAAGAGGCAGGAGGTGGGGGTGGTGCTTGCTGGACCCAGTCAGAACCCTGCCCAGTGCAACTGTGACCAGGACCCCTTCATGAGGTGGGCAAAGGCTGCCCAACCTCCTCTGCTCCGTTTCTGTCTTCTGACCAGTTGATTTTTCAGAGTTGATAAATAAGCTTGACTGTTTCTCATCACAGTGAGTAATCCTGGTATTGACTTCTTTCAAGTGCTACATTTTTAACTTTCCTTTAAGGCCTGGGAGGCAGCTTATTTCATGCCCCAAAGGGTGAGGTGTGCTGGCTGGCTGCCTGCTGGGCTCTCACTGGCGGTGGAGGGAAGAGGTTTGTTTGCAGTTGCTTGTCCCAGGCGACCAGGGGTCAGGGACTCAAAGAAGGGCTGGAGGACAGCTTGGGGAGGCCACGGGGGCAGATGTGGTTCAGTGGTCACTCTGCGGCCCAGTGTGCTTTTCCCTGAATCTGTGTTGGGTAGACCAGGTGTCAGTGGGGGAGGGATGGGCCAAGGGCCACACGGCCTCGCCTGGGGGCGGGAAAGCAGCCAAACCCTGACTGTGGCATTCCTGTGCTTTCCTTCGAGGATCCATTCCAAGGAGCACTTCAAGGAGAAGTACGCTGTGGATGACGTCCAGTACACAGATGAGGTCAGTGCTGTCTGCCTCTCCCTCTCCGCGTGGCTCAGGGCTTCCAGTCCCCGTCTGCTCTGGATCCCCTCTCCTCCCTCAGCCACAGCCTGGGCAGATGTCACAGGATGCCACCACCCAACCGCCAGTGCCTTTGCAGTGCCCTCGTTAGGAGAGAGCAGCTGGAAACACGTCTCAGGTCTCCCTGAGGAGGCCCCTTTTTTGCAAGGGCAGCGCCCCTGGTGCAGTGGCTGGAAGTGCCCTCCGGCACCTGGGAGGTGGCCACTGCACACCAGGGGAAGACATCTCTGGGAAGGTCTGCTCTAAGTGGCCCCCAGGCTTGGCTGGGCCTTCATGCATCAGGAGGCCCTCCCTGGAGGGCCCCCTCCAGCTGCACAAGCTGCTGTCAGAAAAGCCCCAGACTACGAGAGGCCTGTGGGGTGGGATGGAGTCGGAGGTCCCCTGGCCTTAGTCCTCTTTTCAGTGCGGTTGTCCTCAGTGTCCTGTGGCCAGGGTAGGTGTGTGACTGTCATCCTGGGGCTTTGAATATCTTCCAAATCTGGGCAGTAAAAAGGAGCTGTCCCTGCTGATGGGGCAGGGCTGTTCCAGAGATAAGAGCGTGGCTTTGCTCCCTCATTGTCTCCTTGGGGGACCAAGGCCTCCTGACACTGCAGCCACTGCCACACACACATGAGATCTCTCCGTTCCATCTCTGGGTGCTGTTGCAACCCCCAGGTTCCATGCAGGTCAGTGCTGAGAGGTCAGTGCCTAGTGCTTGAGGTCCAGCCCCGGGCTGGCAGGATCACCTGGATGGGGGCCCTGTTCCACATTTCCTCGGACAGAGGTCACACGTGGACATATACTAATAGCTGGGGGCACAGTGTGGAAGTGGTCAAAGAAGCCAGCCGACTGAAGGCCAAGCAGCTCTCCCCTCCCCCTGGGCAGGACTCAGACCGTGGAAGGGGTAACAGCGCTGGGCTGGAGGAGGGTTCCTAGGGAACAGACCCATAGCGCCATGAGGAACCAGTGTGTCTCATCCTGGTGTCAGGGGCTTGGCCCAGCCTGCTTGGGGACAGACAGCTCACCTTGATGAATATGTCCCCAAGCAGACCCAAATCAGTACTATCCTGTCCCCAGGCACAGTCCGGCTTTAATTCTGTTGTCTTGCAATGCCAGGCTCATTTCTCTGACTTTGTATCCTACCCATCCTCCAAGGCCTTGTGCCAGCCCACTGCATGCACTGTTGGTTCCAGACCGTACTGATGCCCCCCCGCCCTGGCTATTGGGACCAGTCATGGACATGGTGGCTGTGTTCTGTTCTGTACCTAGCCCTTTATAGTCTTGTAAGGCCCAGTTCTTCTTCCCTCAGTCATTACTCTGACACTCCTTACCCGCCAAGGATGTGTGAGCATCAGAGCTGGTTGAGACACGGGGCTGAACTCAGTAATCAGGGAAGGGTCTGGTGCAGAAGGTGACCACAATGTGGCGGTGCCCATTCAGGAGGGCCTCGGTGAAGGAGAGCAACGTGAATCCACAGGGCTGTGGGGGCCTGTTCCTGCATCCCCATCTGCCTGGTTGGATTGTGGAGAGAGGGGGGCTTTTGATTGATCTTTATTTTTTGTCATGTGATTTCAGTACCAAGTTATCGGGGGTGACTCCCAGCATCTAAAGAGTCTATTAATGTACCCACGACCTATTATTATATTGAGTTCTTTGGGTATTGGATCTCAAATAGTCTGAACATTTATTTGCCTGTCTCCAGTGAGGTCATTTGCCACTTACCTTGTATTTCTAAGTACTCGAGAACAAGGGATCTGTTTATCTTTAGTTCTGATTTTGTTCCTGACCCTTTTCTTTGGCAGGTATATCCCTCCTGCCTCCATAAACTCCATCTTAATAGTACTGCCCTTTGAGACCTTGACCTTCCAAGTCTTCTCAGTTTGAAACCTGATAGGGGCAGCCTGGGGCGGTCATAGGACTCCATCCACTGAGTGAGAACGACTCTAAGTGGAGCCCTTCCCAGCTGACATTTTTGCTTTAATGACTGGGGGAAACTCAATGCCATTTATTCTATGATTTCTGGGGAGAACAAGAACTGGCCTCCAAATGCAGTGAAACAGAGGCGGTCTTCAATGTCAGAACAGGAAAGCCCGTGATAATACTGTAGAATTACAGCGCCACAGCCCAGCTCATCCTGAGCCTGTTTATGAAGCAGAATCTTATGAGAAGGCTTCAGCTGAGTTCAGAGGACAGACTTTGTTTCAGGTTCAGGAGCTCTCTGTACCACCCTCCGCATCATTGTCATTGTTTATCATTTTTGTCGTGGCTCTTACTGCTGTGGTTCCCCCTAGAAACGAGTGTGCTTGTTGAATGACAGGTGCTTCACTCTGGGGCGGCACCTGACAGTTCCAGTAGTGTCACCAACTCCCAGGATCCCTTTATCCCTCCCGCTCTGTCTCAGGGTGGGTGATAGCTCTCACCCTATTACAGAGGAGGAGGCCAATGCTCAAAGATGTGAAGGGCCTTGTTCATGGCCCAGAGCTGGGAAGCAGAGTTGGATGCCACCCCAGATCCAAACCTTTGGACCCCAGGGCCCAGCCTCCACCTCTGCATTGCTCTGAGGGGATGCTGCAGAAAGGTTTGCAGGAGTGACGCCAGCTCTCAAGTGCCTTTGATTCTTTGTGGCTCAAAACAGAGCCTGACAAAAGTACAGACTGTTGGACTGATACCTGGCTGGAGGTACTCAAGGTCTGGGGCCTCCTCCATCATGGAAGGTAACAGAAAGCCCCTTATGTCAGGGAGGGGCCAGTTTTACGGCACTCAGTCTAACTTTGGACAGCCTGGGTCATCAGTGATAAGTCATAGAGGGGAAGCAGCTGACACTCATCTCCTCTAAAGGAAGACAGGAAGCCCCACACTCAGGCCATGGCAGGTCACTTGATATCACATATAAAATGCAGGTGTCTGTTGTAGCAAACTTGGTATCTAGTTCCCTTCCTCCCGGTAGATGATCCTGAGTTTATCAAGACGGTAGAGTGAATGGTGGTTCCCTTGAGAAGGGGGCACTCAGGAGAACCTTGAGAGGTGCTTCGAGGCAAAGGCTGGTACTCATAATGCAATGGGAGCTGGCGAGGTAGAGGGCGCATGTGTGCCCTCTCTCCTCTTGGTGGCGCTGTGCAGATGTTGGGAGACACCAGGGTCGCTGGCTCTGATGCAGGTGGGATGGATGTAAGAGAAACCATTATGGCAGCACAGTGATGGATGCCGCCTGCCTCTCAGTCTCAGGGTGGAGAGGCATCAGGGAGATGTGTGGTGTGTAGTGGCACCTTGAAGGGGCAGCTACTACATGGGGCCGCTGGCCCAGGCTTGCTAGATACTCCAGTCATTCAAGTGTAGCAGCAGATCCATATTGTTTGTGTTCTCTCCTGATGTTTAAATTTTAGAAACATTCAGATTTTTAAATGCATTGCCAGCCACCAATGTTTACCTCTGCTTCAGACCACCATGAAAATCGGTATAATATTAAAAGCATAGGTTCTTGTGTGGTGAAGCCCAAATCCCTGGACCAGTGCAGGCCTTAACAGCACTGGTCAAGGACTGTCCAGCCCTTTTTTCTGGGTCACCACTATGAAGAGTGGCCTGTATGAGGCTCTAGGCATGAGGTCATGTGAGGTATTTGTGGGAAGCCTCTGATTGTCACCAGGGTAGGCTCCTTGTCCGTGGGGCTCTGATGAGATCTGCCTGTCCTGTGCCTTGACCTGCCGGTGAAGCCAGGCTGCCTGGGAAATCGATGCAGCAGAGAGCTGATGGGTCCCCAGTGACCTCCGCTCCGTGGAAACGAGGTCCAGTGCTAACAGAGCCATGCCATCCTGTGTGCTGGAGCTACACTTCAAGCTGGTGACACATAGCCTTGTCATGTCCCCTTAACTTTTGAGGCATGGAATCAGGCTGTGTTGATGAGAGTGTAGCACTAATGGGTCTCCACGGGGACAGGGAAAGGCAGATGGAGCTCCACGCTGGGGAAGGTTTGGCAGCTGCAGAGGTAACCAAGACCCACTCGAGCAGTTGTGAGTTATGATCCATAAAAGATGTGGCCCAGGACCAGTAGACACCCAGCCTACTCTCTGTTGGGTGTCAATCTCTCTCTGTGTGTCAGGCGGCACTAGGAGGGCTGCTTTCTTCTCTATTATTCCCAAGCATCCTGAGTCATTGCCGAGAGAGAAACATCAGCTCGCACATTTGTCATCCCACTCCTCTCTCCCAAGGACAGTAGCACATACTCCCCAAGTGCCCATTCGTTCTTGGGCTTTGCTGCCATAATTGACGGAATGTTCTGTGATAATGAATGGAGACCTTTCACCAATGTAACAACACACCAGGCCCAACACGTGGCTGTCTTTCCTTTTAATGAGCCCCCCGCCCCACACACACACACACACATACTCAGAAAGGCCTGGGGAGTGGCAGGGACTTGGCCAAGCCAATTGTTTGTGCAATAGAGGCCAAGGGATTCAGTGGTTGTCGGAGCAGTTCCTGAATCAGTGAGGGGGGTGGTCCAAGGAGATAGAGCCTCAGGCACCACTGGTATGAGGCTGGTTGGTTCACATTTGACAGTGCATCTGTCCTTGAGCATCAGAAACCTTGTCAAAGTATATGGCTTTTCACCTAGCTGTTTTCCTGGGTCAGATTTGGGTGATTGTTGTTTTTTTTTTTTTTTTAAGGAAATAATTTTTTAAAGGACTTTATCTTAAGGAAATAAAGGCTTATGTAACAAATATGTTCATCAGAGCATTAATTACAATAATCTTTAGAAATAATTTAAGTGTCCAATAGAGGATTGAATAAATTATGCTACATCTGTTAAGAGAATATGACACAGCCATAGGTTCAACTCTAGGCTTTGCTGTGTCTTAACTGTAAATCTGGGCAGATGATCTAACTTAAATGAGCATTTCTCATTTGTGAAGTCTGGACATTTGTAGCACCAGCTTCATGGGTGGTTAAATGACATAGTATCTGAAGTTCCTGGCAAGGCCATAGTCAAGGGCTCCCTGGCCGTTCACCATCCCCGGCAGTAGTGACTGGTAAAAATCAGAGATTTGAAGAATATTTAATGACAGGGAATAAGTGAAGCATGTAACTTTGTATGATCCAAATGTCATTACAGATCCCTGTTTTTATGTGCAGAGATAAAAGGTCTCTGGGGATGGGATTGTAGGTATATTTTATCTTTTTATAGTTTTCAGTATCTTCCAAGTTTTCTCTGGGAGTCTTTTAGTATTAAAAAGCATGTATATATACGTACATCAAAACTATCAAAACATGCACTTTAAATATGTTTAGTGTAGAGTATGCCAGTGACAGCTCAATAAAGCTGTAAAAACAACAAATAACAGATTGTCCTCACTCTCACCGTGTCAATGTTAAAGTACTTCGGTGGGAGTGTGGGGAGGGGCAGGGCCTACAGAGGGGAGACTGTTCTCTGAGCTGGGAGGCTCAAATACAATAGGGGCTGTAGTAGCCAAGATGCAGAATAGATGGGGGTGGGGGCGAGGAGAGGAAGAATGTCCTCCCCCTAGGGTCATTGGCACCCAAGGGTGCAGATGTCATGGCTAATACAATCTGATGGGCACTTGGCCAAAGGAATGATGATGGTCAGTGGGGCAGTGGAGGAAGGAGTGAATGAACCTGGCTGGGTAGCCAGGGACCTCAATCCTGAGTATGAATTGATGAAGCAGCTAAGATAGGGAGAAGGCACTGTAGGCAGAGGGGAGAGCCTGGGTGAAGGCATGGAGAGTTGAGCTTGCATGGTGCACTCATTCAGGGGGTTAGGGCAGGACGCAAGCAGCAGAGGGACGTGAGGCCTGAGTGGGCCATGGTGGAAGGGTGTGAGGATGTGGGCTGGGTGCCTGGGGCAGATGTTGGGGATAGCTAACTTCCCGTGGTCTGAGAGACTAATGGAGGACAGGGGGAGGAATGTGTCTGCTCCAGGGAGGGGAGTCTGGTGGGGCCAGTGCCTAAGAGGTTGCCGGTTGTCTTTCGGGAGGGACTTGGCAAATGAGCAGAAGGGCTGGTCTTGGAGGATGGGCAGGTCTGGCTGTCCGGAGCCTGGGATCCCTGTGTGGAGGTAGGGCAGCTTGTGGAGAAGTGTGCCAGACTTATATTTGAATCTCTCTCTGCCACTTGATAGCTGTGTGGCTTTCAGAAGTCCTTAATTTTCTGTAAGCCTCAGTTTCCTCATCGGCAGGATGGGGACAACAATAGTACTGCCGCGTTTAAGGATCTGCTCCATAAGTGTGATTCATCATTAAGTGATGGTCGTATAGCAATGCATCTCCATCCGACTTTCTGGTCTTGTTCTAAAGTGGATTTTTCTTTCTCATCTCTCAGATTGCCAGTGTCCTGATGTCACTGAGCCCCTCTGTCCTCCTCACTTTGGTAAGTGGCAGGTGTGCAGGGGCCGGGCTGTGTTTGGGCACAGGGAGGGGTTTTAGGGAGCTGCCTGCGCCTGCAGAGGTTGGGATTGTAGGGGAGGATTGAGAAACCGAGAGGAATGATCATCGGTGATAAGTAGTGTCACCTTGGTCTGAACGGCTGGATTCTCCGGTCTCCTCATCCCCAGTTCTCTGGTCTCCTTGGGATATGCTGTATCCTGTCATGAGGCCATTGTGGACGAGACACCATACCCACTCCAAGGGTTAACACCTGGCTAGAGGATGTATTTGTGTCATGCTGAACTCACAGGATCTATGGATGTAGAATATTAATTTGCTTCCACCCGTGTCTCCTCCATTGTTAATAGAATTTGAAAAACACACCTTTGGTGTCAGGGCGGGAAGGGCTGCATAGCCACCCCAGAGCCCTCGCAGCCCGTGGGGGCTCTCGGGCTGTAAAAGGGCTCAGAGTTGAAGCCTGCTGTCTTGTACTTCTTTAACCTTGGGGGCTTCAGACATGAAGAGTGTACAACTCTTCTTTCCTCCCAAAGTGACCCTTCTCTCCTTTGTTAATCGATTTTTGCAGAAATAGTTTTTCTTGGTTATTTTTGTTAGCACGTCACATGGTCTGTTTTTCCTGCTGTGCTGTTGTGACGGCTGAGAAGGAAGGTTGTGTTAGGGGCTTGTGGTCACATACAGTCCATTGTGGTTTTTTCGGGAGATTCCATTAGCCATCAACCTGCAGTTTCTGAGGAAGAAGTGGCAGTTTAAAATGACTTCCCTCTCCTGGTACATTTTTCTCTGAATCTTTTGTTTTGTTTTTGCTCCTGTCTGAGTTCCACTTGGAGTCTCCTTACAGTTGGGAAAAGGAGAGGACTGTGACACAGCATCTTTGGAAGGGCTAGACTTGACAGTACTCTCTAGGACAGTCAGTGGGGAGCAAGTGCATGACATGGGGCTGTCCTGGGACAGCAGGGTGGTAGTAGCGGGTGGTCCTGGGCCAAACTCTTCTCACCCAGCCCCTGCCTGTACCTGAGCAGCCTGCTGGTGTCTGCAGAGTGCTCTGACAGCAGAGATTGGAGATTGTGTGTTCTCTGCTTTTCAAAAGGCAGCAGAAAAAGGAGAGCCTGCCATTGTGCTGAGGCCCGGCTCGGAGTTTTGTAAAAGGCATGGAGGATGGCTTCGCCCGGCTCTGGTGGGGCTCCCAGTTCTTCTCTGGTCCTGAGCCTGGCCAGAGGAGGCAGGCTCTGCAGTGCAGGCTATGGAGATGCCACTCTGATGTCTGTGTGCCCTCATACTCCCTCTCTTTCTCCAGCGTGGCGTAAACACCGACAGCGGCAGTGTCTGCAGGGAGGCCTCCTTCGAGGGCATCAGCAAGTAAGTCCTGGGGGCCTGGGAACGGCCTTTCTCCATTCTCACAGCTCACATTTTTGCCAGCAGGCCCTTGTCAGTCTGTGGACTAGACACAAAATACACAAACTGGAGAATGCTAAAAGGGGTTTAGACTGCACATTTTGAGGAAATGTTTAGAAAAATAATTGGCCTAAATTCACTCTGACTTTTACTCTAAGGAACAGGTGCCACTTCTCTTGAGTTGAAAAGTAAAAGTGCAGGCCCGCTGAGTGCTCAGGCAGCCCGGCCGCTGCGCATGTACAACAGGCTTCTACCATACCACGCTTTCCCCTCCAGAGCCCTGCTCCAAGCTCCTCCCTCTTTGATCTTAGTAGCCCCTCCTCTTACTCCTCGCCCCTAACCTCTCCCAGCCCTGCTCATAACTCCCTCATGTCCCGTGCTGCCCCAGCCCCAGATAGTGACCCTCTTACCTGCCTTCTCTCAGCTGAACACCAAGCTGAGCCCCAAACCCTGTTCCCCTTCTAGACCTTTCCGGGGGGGAGGACAGATGTTGGGCACAGGGAGTGCAGCACCTTGCTATCCTTGCCGCCCTTATGCTATGGTTTCTGGAGGGTGCTCTGTCTCTCTGGGTTGGGCAGGCTGGCTCTGTGGGGGTCTGTGGGGTCTGCATTGCTGGCCCCAGGCTACAGCGGACAAACCCTTGTGTGTGTGTGAGGTGGGGGTAGTACCTGCTCCTTCAGACTGCTGAGCTGGACAGCTCCCAGCCACTTCCTGTACCTCAATCGCAGCCCCTCCCCCATCACACTCACTCTGCGCCACTGTGTCCTCTGTCGTCCTTCGGTGGACTGAGGCAGTGACAGAGGAAGTGCCTAATAATTATGTATGAGCCTGAGCCACGGGAATTTGTGTGTATGTGAGATGTAGGGGTGATTAGGAGGATTCAGAGCTCATAAATATGTATCACTTCCCCCAGTGATAAGAGCAATAGGGCAGGGGGATCCGGTAGCAGGTTTGCTTCTTCTCATGGCTCAAATCTCTGCATCCTCTTGGGAGTTTCCCCAGCGTGGCCACGCCTCCCATACTGGCAGTGGTTAGCTGGGCTCCTCGAAATGTTGGCATGCAGCCGCCATGTTTCCCTAGGCCCTTGGAGTGGGGCATAATCCTCTGCTGCCTGTCCTGGGCTGAGCCTCCCTGGGCCCCCCAGCGCTACCAGGTGCTGGTGTTCCAGCACCCTGCTCACCTGCCTCCGCCATCACAATGGATTAGCTCAGTGGTCCCCAACACCATGGTGCTGGTGGAGGAGGAAGCCTTGGTGGCTGCCTCACTGACTGGTTCGGTGATCTTAGGAGAACTTGCCCTCTGAACCTCGGCTCCCCCATGTATAGCATGCTTGGGCTTGTGGGGACGAAATGATATTCCACTCACCTGGAGCCTGGTGTGGAGCTGGTGCTCACAGGCAGCCCCCATTGAGTCCTGTTGCCCTTCAGTTGAGCTTCAATCTCCCTATCTGTGCAGTGAGCCAGGGGGACTCGAGGATTGCTGATTACAAGACTCCTGGTGTTAGGGAGCTGTGGGGCTTCCTGGCTGTGGGCCTTGGCTTGTCTGCTCCAGAGGTCTCTGCTTCAGACCTGGGAACAGGTCTGGTGGGTGGTGTGGCAGGTGTGGTTCCTGGGAGAGAGCTCAGGATATAGCCCCTAAGTGCAGAACACTGCTGGCTGCTCTCTACGTTTTCCCAGGGGAGAGGAGGGCCTCAGGGACATCATCACTGTCATCATATACCCCTGGGAGCAGTGATGATGTGAAACCGATCTCTCCCTTTGTAAACAGACCCCAGCCAGCCTCTGTCCGCTGTTGCTCCCTGAGTCTCTGCAGTCCCTGCCAAGAGCCCAGAGGATGGTGTGCTCTGCCAAACCCACACCCACCTGGTCAGCATTTGGGAGCATTTAAAAATTTTTATTTATTCATTCATTCATTCATTCATTCATTTGGAAGCTTTTTAGAGAACCAAGAATTGTCCTAACTTTGCACACTCTCCCTAGGTGCTGGGCTGGTCCTTCTCTAACTCATGGTTCAGTCCAGATGGGGGCCTACCACAGGGTGCTACCCCAGATCCTTCACTGCTGCTCTGGGGATTCCTTCCCAAACTTGTGTGGAGCTGAGTTTTCTGATTTGGCTGCCACACTGCATGTGAAAACCCTCTTGTGTATCTCTCTGCTTTGGGGTCCCCTGGCCTGCTTGTGGTGCTCCCTCCCTCTTGTCCCTGGAGGTTTGTCCCCCATGCCTCCCTCTGGACCTCCCCTCCTACTCTGGCACCCTTTGTATAGCTCCATGCCATGGGCACTGACCTTGACAGTGGCTTCTGTCTCCAGCTGCCTGCCAGTGCCTTTTTCTTGTAGAGAGTCATGTCTACTTTTCTGGGGTCTGGGTGCAGTGCAGCCCCCTGCCTCCCACACACCCCTGCTGCTAGCACCTTGACTCTGCCACCTCTTGGCCTCTATGCCAAGCTAAGGAGGCCCTTGTCCTTGAGGGCCAGTGTGGATCCTGGACTGAGTTCACCTGCCTGCTGTGAGTGGCTCCAGCTGTTTGCTGGGAATAATAATAGCCTGTTTCCTAAGCAAGATGAATCCTGCTGTTGTCCTACTTTCTAGTGCTCAACCGCTTCTATCACCAGTCACTTCTCACAGCCCTAATGATATGCCTCATTCCTGAAATTTTGGGGTTTGACCCTTTTGAACTTCTCTGCAACACCTCCCATCTTAAGTCTTTGATTGACCTGTTTTAGCAGAAGTTCAGGTTTGTTTGACCTCTCGTTTTCTGCAGATGGGCTATATCCCAGGCTACCTTTACCCCTTGGCCTGGGGAGAGGAGGGAGCTTTTGGTAGAATGGTGGCCTCACCTGTCGACTCGTTGCCAGAGTCTCTAGGTCCTGGTCTAGCTGACCTCTCCAAATGTGGCTTCTGGGGATTGGCTGCCTTGGGTTTGGCACACTTGGTCCTGGAAGATCTCAGACACCCCTCCACCTTCCCAGATCGGGCTGGGCCACCTGCTCCCTACAACAGGGAGTGTGCCAGATCTTGCAGTGTTGGGGTCGTAGATATGCGCTGGCATCTCTCAATGGCCTGAGACCCCTGGGCTCAAGGGATGTGGTTTAGTCCTCTGTGGGGACCCAGGGGAGTGATTGTGATGGGATGAAGGTGAGGACAGTCTGCCAGGTTTCAGGCTGATTTTGGCCTCTGGCCCAGACCACAGTTACCATGTATGGCTGCGTTAGAACAAGAATAGCTTCTGCAGGTGTGGAAGGAGCAGGGCCCTCTGTGGGCTCTAGCTGGAGGATGGCATCAGGCGCTCATTGCCAGGTCCTGGTGATGGCATGGCTGGGCTGGTCTGGGGCTGAAGCTAGATGAAGCTGAGGTGGAGAGGGTCGCTCTGCAGTCACGATGACATGAGGCTTCTTAGGGGCTGTGGCCACTGAGACTGCCTGGAGCAGTTGGTTCGCGCAGCCTAGGAGCAAAGTCAGACATGGTAGATGTTGGTTAGCATCTGAGGGGGTGGGCTATGGAGCAGATTTTCCTGAGAGAGATGCTGACTGTGGAGGGGAAGAGGCGGTCATGGGGGCCCAGGTGGCCTGAGTCGAGGGTCACCCATCCATCAAGTTTGCATAGCTTACTTACTAGGTGCCTTCTTGGCAGGAGAGTTCTCTCCAAAGCAGGTAGACTGTGCGCCCAGGAGCCTGGGGGAGGTGTCAGTGAGTTACAGAGGGCTCTGTTTCACACTGTTGTCCGACAGAGAAATAGAGTTGATATTTGACATCAGCTAGTTATTCAGGATAAGTATATGTATTTCTTATCTTTTGGCATTTACTTAAATTGCCTTGCATATTTGAAGAGATTTGGTTATGAATTAATTCCATTTAAATAAGCAGTTAAATATGAAATTGCTGAATTTGGGCATCATTAATGCAACAATATTAATATTCTAAGAAGTGAATTTTAAAATCCAGGTAGCAGAGGGACATTATTAAAACTTGACAATTACAGCAAAATGCCAACATATGGTGTGAGGATGTTGGCTTTCTGGTTGCTGTTAACTTGTGTTTCAAGTTAGTATTTGGGATTGGGCTTCTGATTATGGCCCATGGAATGTCCACAAGGGGATGGATCCTGAAGGGACAAGAACCCACCTCGGCCCCTAGGAGGGGTCCAGGGTGGGGTCCCTCGCAGGATCTGCTCTCCAGTTGGAAACTGCAGGGAGGAGGTGGGGGTGGTTGGGCAGCCACTACTCACCCTCATCACCCAGCCTACAGGTAGGGCCCACCAGGGAGGTACCATCTGCTTCTGGGACACCTCCCGCCCTCACAGGCACTGGTGGATTTGTCATTCCACAGTGATCACATGCTCATCACAGAGAGTGCTAACTAGTTCAGTGGCAAAAGCAAGGAACATCCAAACCTTGTCACCCCGAGTCAAACCTGTCAATACTGGGGAGTGTCTTTTGGACTCTTCTGTGTGTATCCAGGTGTGTTTCTTTGGATGTTTTTATGTCTGGGTGTGCATTTGTGTGAGTTTATGTGTTTCTGTATGTGTATATATTTAGGTGTGTCTCTGAGTGTATGCCTGTTGTGTACACATCTGTGTGTGCCTGCATGTGCCTCTTTTTTAAATGTATGCTACCTGTGTGTTCATCTTGTCTGTTGTGTTTATATGTTCATGTTATCTGTGTGTTTGTGTCTGTGTGCTGGGTCACTTTGCTGCTCGTGGGTGTGTGAGCGTGTGTGTGTATACTCACGTACATTTTGTGAAGTGAAATTTTACTGGTGTGTTTGGCTGTTGAGGAGATGGGCCGTTGCTTTTTCTAATGTCAAAGTGACATTTGGCGAAATGGGAGGCTGAGAAATGTTGTCTTGATTTATGTCATCAGCTGCTCTGTTCTTCACACTGTACCATGTTGGCTGCCTGGTTCTCTCTGATATTTCACAAGTAGGGCTTTGATTCTACAACATTTTGGTTGACTTTGAATTAAGTAGTCTTATTTGTGTCCTTAGAAATCTGGACGCTTTGGCTATCTGGACTCCTCTCAGCCTACCCACACCCTGTTCTCTCTTCTCTCCTCTGCCCCCAACCATCCTCATAGGGTTCAGCCGGGAGTGGGGGTTCCAGTCTCACAATCATGGCAGCAGATAGTTGTTTTCAAACACCAGTAATGAGGCATCAGAGCATCCCTTGGTGTCACAGGCCTGCATGCCCTGTGCGATATCCTGACTTGAGATGGAGCAGGGCTCAGAATACAGCGGGGTGAAGGCTTGCCAGGGCTCATCTGCTGAGGACTATCTTTTGTGCTCGACCACATCACGCTTCCCTAGATGTCTTACTGATAGCTTGAGCTGCAGGTCACACATGACAGTGTATCAAAGATATGTCCTCGATCTGATCCTTTTGTCTCCAGGGGTCCCCTTTTCAATTATGTTCATCTTATCAAAGAACAACTTTTGGCTATGTAGATTTTTCGTTATTGTATACTTGTTTTTTATTTTATTGATTTTTGCTCTTTTTAATATTCTTCTAATTTCTTTAGGTTTATTTGTTCTTTAGCTTCTTGGGAAAGAAGAAAGGGACTTTCTTATGATAGGACTTATAAAATCTTAGATTATTGGTTTCAGTGTTCTTTTCCACTGAATGCATTTTAGAGCTATAAATTTTCCTCTGAGCACTGTTTTAGCTGCATTTCAGGGGTTATGATATTTTATGTTTCTATTTTCTAATTCTATTATTTCTTTGAACGGTGGCTATTTAGAAGTCTATTGCTTAATTTCTAAACAATTTGGGATTTTATAATTTCATTTCTGTTACTGATTTCTAGTTTAACTTTACTATAATCAATGAACATTTTCTGTATTTCAACACTTTGAAATTTGTTAAAACTTCCAGCTTATGATCATTAAGATAAATGTTTCTTATGTACTTGCAGAGCATGTATTCTGCAGTTATTGGCTATAGTGCTCTGTGTTAATTAAGTCAGGTTGGTTAATTTTATTATTCATATTTTCTACATCTTTTCTGATTCTCTGCTTGTTCTTTCACCACAAGTGGTATGAGAAAATCTCACACTCTGCTTTGTGAAGTTATTTCTTGTTTTCATTCTGTCAATTTTTATAAATTGATTTTATTGAAATAAAATTTGCATGCACTAAGATTCATGATGTATCTAATTAAGCTTTAAAAAACAGATTTATTAGGATATAATTTACATATCTTATTAAATCGACCCATTAAAATATACAATTAACTGGCTTCTCTATGTTTACGGATTTGTGCACTCATCTTTGTAATCAATTTTAGAATATTTTCATCATCCAAAAAAAAAACCTCTGTACCCGTTAGGAGTCATTCCCCATCGCCTGGCCCTTGGCAACCATTAATCTACTTTCTGTCTCCATGGATTTGCCTGCTTTAATATTTGATATAAATGGAATCATACAATATGTGGCCTTTTGTATCTGGCTTCTTTTATTTAGTATGTCTTCAAAATTCATCCACGTTGAAGCATGAATCAGTACTTTGCTCATTTTTATGGCTGAAAAACATTCCTGTTTATGTTTATTTACCACATATGCTTGAACATTCATCAGTTGGTGGACAGTTGGTCTCTTCTACCTTTAGCTTTAGTTAATAATAATGCTGTTATAGACATTGATGTTAACGTTTTTATGTGAACCTATTCTTTATTCCCCTTGGATATATACATAGGAATGGAATTTTGGGGTCACATGGTAACTCTGTATTTAACTTTCTGAGCAACTGTCAAACTATTTTCCAAAGTGATCCTACCAGCTTACATTTCCTCCAGTAATGTATGAAGGTTCCAGTTTCTTCACATCCTTACCAGCACTTGTTATTATCTGTCTTTTCTGATATAGCCATGTAATTGGCTGTGAAGTAGTGTCTCATTATGGTTTTTATTTATATTTTTCTGATAGCTAATGATGGGCATCTTTTCTTGTCTTTATTTGCCATTTGTATATCTCCTTTGGAGAAATGTCTATTCAGATACTTCACCTATTTTTAAATTGGGTTTTATTTTTAAGGTTGTATTTTAAGAATTCTTTACATATTCTAGATACTAGATTTGTATAATTTGTGAAAATCCCATTCTTTGTATTGTCTTTTCACTTTCTCGATGTGTCCTAGGACAATACAAAGAATGGAATTTTAATTTTGTTGAAGTCCAGTTTATCTATTTTTCTTCAGTTGCTTATGCTTTAGGTGTCATTTAGGTGTCATTATCTAAGAAACTATCACTTAATCCAAGGCCATAAAGATTTATACCTATGTTTTTTCCTAAGAGTTTTGTAGTTTTAGCTCTTACATTCAGGTCTTTGATCTAGTTGGAGTTAATATTTATATATGGTATTAGGCAGTGATCTGAATATCCAGTTGTTTTCTCACCATTTCTTGAAAGACGATCTTTTCCCCTATTGCATTTTCTTGGCACCCCTGTCAAAAATCAGTTGACTAAAGATAAATATTATATAATTCCACTTACATGAGGTACCCAAAATAGTCAAGTTCATGGTGAAATAAAATAAAACAGTGATTACCAGCAGCTGGGAGAATGAGGAATGGGGAATTAATGTTTAATGGGGGCCTCTATGGGATGTTGAGAAAGTTCTGGAGAAGGGATAGTGGTGATGGTTGCAAAACAATGTAAATTTACTTATTGCTATTGGACTATACCTTAAAAAGTGGTACATTTTATGTGTATTTTACCACAATAAAAAGTCGACGGACCATAAATGTATGGGTTTAGTTTTGAATTCTCAATTTTGTTCCATTTATCATGCCAGTACCACACTATCTTTACTACTCAGCTTTACAGTAAGCATTTAAATTGGAAAATGTCAGTCTTCCAACTTCTCTTTTTCAAGATTGTTTAGGCTGTTCTAGGTCCCTTAAATTTCCATGCAAATTTTAAGATTAGCTTTCCTTTCTGTAAAGAAGCCAGATGAGGTTTTGGTGGAAATTGCATTAATCTGTAGTTCAGTTTGGGGAGTGTTGTCATCTTAACAAAATTAATCTCTCAAATTTATATATATGGGGCATTTTATCATTTATTTAGATCTTTAATTTTTCAGTGATGTTTTGTAATTTTCAGTATATCTTAAACTTCTTTTTTTAAATTTATTCCTAAATATTTTATTCTTTTTGATGCTATTGTAAATGGAATTGTGTTCTTAATTTTATATCCAGACTGTTTATTGCTGACATATAGAAATATATCTTATTTTTGTATGATGATTATATATCTTGTAAACTTGCCAGACTTGTGTACTAGCTCTAATAGGTGGTGTGTGTGTGTGTTGCTTAGATTTTCTGTCTACAAGATCATGTCATAGACAAACTTAGATAGTTTAACTTCTTCTTTTCCAATCTCAATGCCTTTGATTTCTTTTTCTTGAATCATTCCCCTGGCTAGAACCCCCAGTGTTGAATAGAAGTGGAGAGAGAAGACATCCTTGCCTTGTTACTCATCTTAGGGGAAAGCTTTTAGTCTTTGACCATTAGATATAATGTTAACTGTGGGTTTTTTGTAGATACCTTTTATCAGGTTGAGGAAGTTACCTTTTCTTCTCAATTCATTGAGTGTTTTTGTCATGAAAAGATGTGGAAAATTGTGAGATTTTTTTTTTACTACATTTATGTGATTTTTGTCCCCTATTCTATTTATATGATGCAGTAACTTGATTATTTTTGTATGTTGAAGTAACCTTGTATTCCTGGGATAAATCACACTTGTTCATGGTATAAAGCCTTTTTATATGTTGATGGATACTGTTTACTAGTATTTTGTTGAAGAGTGAATGAGTGTGTGTGTGTTTGTGCGCGCGCGCACAGAGAGATTTTTATCTATAGTTATCTTGTGATGTCATTGTCTGATTTTGGTATTAGGGTAATACTGACCTCATAAAATGAGTTGAAAGTATTTTTTCCCCTTCTAGTTTTTGGAAGAGTTTATGAAGGATTGGTGTTAATCCTTTTTTAACATTTGGTAGAATTTATTAGTGAAGGGATTTGATCCTGGGCTTTTCTTTGTGACAAGTTTTTGATTACTAAGTCAACACCTTTAATTGTTATAGGTCTACTTAGATTTTTTTTTTTTCTCGTGTTAGTCTTGGTAGTTTGTATCTTTAGGATTTCTTTCTTTTCATCTTGTTTATCCAATTTATTACCATACGGTTGTTCATCATATTTCCTTATAATCCTTTTGGCTTCTCTTTAGTCAGTGGTAATGTCCCCTTTTTTATTCCTGATTTCAGTAACTTGAGCCTTCTCCTTGTTTCTTGGTCAGTCTGGCTAAGACGTAGCTAGTTTTGTTGATCTCTTCAAAGGGGGCCAACTTTTGCTTTTGTTGATTTTCTGTATTATTTTTCTATTCTTTATTTTACCTACTTTAGCTTTAATTTTTATTTTGTTTCTTCTGCTTTGGGTTTAATTTGCTTTTCTTTTTCTGTTTTCTTAAGGTGGAAGGCTAAGTCATTGATTTAAGATAACTTTCTTCCTTTTTAATGTAGGCATTTTCATCTATAAATTTTCCTTAAAGAACTGCTTTAGCTGAATCTTGTACATTTTGGTATGTTGTGTTTTTGTTTCTATTTGTCTCATAGTATTTTGAGTTTCCCTTGTAATTTCTTTACTGACCCATTGGTTGTTTAGGAGTGTATATTTAATTTCCATCTATTCATGAATTTTTCTTTTGTTATCAATTTCTAATTTTATTCCAGTGTGGTGGGAGGACATACTTAATATGATTTCAGTTCTTTTAAATTTATTGGGAGTTAATTATGACCTAACATATGGTTTTTTTCTGGAAAATATTCCACGTGCAGTTGAGAATATAAGTATTCTGCTGTTGGGTGGAGTCTATTAAGTCTAGATGGCATATAATGTTGTTCAAGTCTTCTCTTTCTTTGCTGATCTTCTAATTGTTCTGTCCATTACTTCAAATGAAGTCTTGAAGTTTTCAGTTATTGTTATTGAATTGTTTATTTCCTCTTTAGTTCTGTCAGTTTTTGACTAATATATCTTGGTGCTGTATTGTTAGGTATGTATGTGTTTATAATTATTATATCTACTTCATGAATTGATTTTTTCAAAATACTTTTTTGTATTTTATAAAATGTCCTTTTTCATCTTTAGTAAAACTTTTTGTCTTAAGACTTATTTTGTCTGATGTTAGTATTGCCATTCCAACTCCCTTTTGGTCTTTGTTTGCATGGTACAGATGTATCTCGACTTACAGTGGGGTTATATCTCAGTAAACCCCCTGTAAGTTGAAAAAATTTTAAGTCAAAAATTAGGAGAAAAAGTTATACATTTTGTGCTTCTCAACACAGATTTACAATGATTGCTTTATGTAGTTGGCGTTTAAGTTAGGAGAAAAAAAAAGGAGTTATAACAAAAAATACACTTGTACCGTCTTTATACTTGCTCATATAATTACCCTTACTAGAGAGTGATATTTTTAATACATCTAACCTACTGAACATTATAGCTTAGGCTACCCTATCTTAAATGTGCTCAGAACACTTAACATTAGCCTACAGTTGGGCAACTATCTTGACTTTCACCTCAGGAGTAATTGCCACCACCTTCTGCTCCTCACCAGAAGCAGAAGCACAGATGGGTATTTTATAGACATGATAGGCTGCAAAACCACAAAACACAATGTACAACAAACACATAATGTACAACAAACACTGGCAACACAGTACACTGGAGGGTATGGGTTGTTTATCTCCATGATTGTGTGACTAACTGGGAGCTACAACTCACTGCCATTGCCCAGCATCACGAGAGAGTATTATACTCCAGAGAGAGTATTGTACCGTGTTTTGATGGCTTGGAGAAAGATCAAAATTTTGAAGTACAGTTTCTGCTGAATGCATATTGCTTTCACACCATTGTAAAGTCGAAAAATCTTAAGTTGAACCATCATCAAGTTGGGGACCATCTGTATATTTTTTCCCATCCTTTCACTTTCAGTCTATTTATGTCTTTGAATCTAAAGTATGTCTCTTTAGAGCATATATTTGGATCTTTTTTTTTTTATACATCCTGCCAATCCCTGCCTTTTAATTGGAGAATCCATTTACATCTAAAGTAATTACTGATAAAGAAGGACTTCCTCCTGCCATTTTGTTATTAGTTTCTATATGTCATACATCGTTTTTGCTACTCAACTTCTTCATTGCTACTTTTGTATTTAATTGATTTTTTATAGTATATGGTTCTGATTCCTTTCTCATCTCCTTTTCTGTATGTTTTAGTTATTTTCTTAGTTGTTACCTAGGGGATTACAAATGACTTCTTAGACTTATAAATAACAACCTAGTTTGCATTAATATTAACTTAATTCCAATAGTATACAAAAACTTGGCCCCTATATAGTTCCATTTTTTCCCTCCGTGGTGTTCGTATTGCATACAGATCGTATCTTTACACATTTTGTGCTTCTCGGCACAAATTACAATTATTGCTTTATGTAGTTGTCTTTTAAGTTACATAGCAGGAAAAAAGGAGTTATAAACAAGAAAATACATTTACACTGTCTTTATACTTGCTCATATAATTACCCTTACTAGTGCCGTTATTCTTCTTGCTGATTCAAATTACTCTCTAGTGCCCTTTTATTATAGTTTGAGGGGTTCCCTTTATTTCCTGTAGGATAGGTCTTCTAGCAATTAATTCTCTTGATTTTTGTTTATCTGAGACTGGTTTAATTTCTGCTTTATTTTTGAAACATAGCTTTGCTGGATCTAGACTCTTGTTTTGCGAAACTTTTCTTTTAGCACTTTGAATATGTCATCCTACTGCCTTTTGGCCTCTGATGAGAAATCAACCATCAGTCTTATTGAGGATTCCCCATATGTGATGAATTGCTTTTCTCTCCCTACTTTTAAGATTCTCTACTTGTCTTTTGAAAGTTTGATTATAATGTGTCTAGTTGTGAATCTCTTTGATTTTATCCTGTTTGGAATTGATTTAGCTTTATGGATGTGTAGATTAATGTTTTTCATTAAATTGGCAAAATTTTGGTCATTATTTTTTCCAATATTCTTCTCCTTTCTCTTTTTTCTTCTGGGATTCCCATTATGCGTATGTTGGTATACTTGGTGGAAGAAGACATGCTGTATGCCTAGAGAGGGTGCAAGATGGCATTTTGCAGCCAAGCAGCTTGTTCCCCAACTGACTACCAAGAGGGCATGGCCTGGGCTGCCACATTTGCTGCAGGAAGTGAGCAGTAGGCCTTTTGTGGGCCAGGCAGTCATGAAATTAAAGTTAAGGGACCCCTCTTGATCATGGTGTGTATGTCTTGAACGATGTAGTTTTTGCTGAGAGATGATGGACTATTGAACTAATGGGCTTGCTTTGTTTTCCCTCTATAGGTTCAATGTCAACAATACCATTCTTCATCCAGAGATAGTGGAATGGTAAGTATGGCCTGTGTCTGTGATGCTGTTCATTGTGCTCAGCTCAGGAAGGTGAGAGATTCTGCTGTTCCTGCCTGCTCCATCTCACAGAGCCCAGCAGACAAACCCGGCCTTAGAACCTCTTCTCTCAGGCTTATCTCTTTTCTTTTTGTTTTGTTTTGTTTTTCAGTTGGTTTGTTTTTTTGAAAGGGCATGAATCATTTGAATGTCAATTAAATTTTTTTATCTTTCCTTTATTATCAGTCTTTTAAAGCTCCTGCTATAAATAAGCTAACATAATGTAGCTCAGTTAAAGTAGATAGTGAAAAGAGTAAAATAAAATATAATATGTAATCCTGTTACCAGAAAGGTAAACATGTTTCCTCAAGTCATACATCTGTCTTCAGTAGTTGGTGTCCTCTTATATATGTTCTCATGTTGCCCACTTGTTTTCCTTGGTAATGTCGTCAGCCCCTACATGCAGCATAGCTGGTTTCTGGTGGGTCGCAGCAGGACACACTTTCTCAGGGGGGCATCACTTCTTTGGACCCTGAAAATGGCCCTCCAACTCTCAAGTGTCACCGGTTTTCTTTTTAAGCCATCAAATTGCTCTTTGATAGCACCAAAACATTATCTGTTACATGGCTGCACTTATTCTGAATGCAGGAGAGGTGAGGCAGGTCCTTGACCACATAATCACATGACTGGGAGGTGTGCCGTCTCCTTACATCTACTCCTAAAGCCCCATTTAATTGGGAGAGCTCATTCACCTAGTCTTGAGCTTGGGAACACTAACCTGAAGGATGAGTAGGTTGGTGAGGTTGGGTGGAGTGCAAAGTAGGGGAGAGGGAGAAAATGATTCAGTTTGACGGAACACTTGTTCAAAGGCTGGAGGCAAGAGAAAGGATAATGGTCTTGTGTGGCCAGCATAGGGCACACACTGCAGAAGTGGCTCCTGAAGGCGGTTGGAAGGTTGGGCAGGCATCAGCCACACTGTCAGCTTAGACTTCGTCTTGAGAGACAGGGAAATCTTCAAAAGATTTAAGCAAAGAATGGTAGGGTCAGGCTTGCATTCTAAAAAATCATTTGGCCTCAACCTGGAGACTCGACTGTAGGGCAAGAGTGGGAACAGATTGCCAGTGAGAAGGCTATCGCAGGGTCTAGGTGGCAGCGGAGGGGTGGTGTGAGAGTTGAAAGGTAAAGCGTCAGTCAAGGGAATGCTCCTGAGAGGAACCTACTGTGAAAGCTGAGTGGAGGGCGGAGCTGGTGGTGACTAGGTTTTCATCCTGAAGAGCTGGGTGGTATGTCATGGAGATGGGGATGGCCAGTGCTATGTGAGATCAGGAGCTTGTTTGGACTGTGCTGGGTTTGAGGCAGGATCCAGTAGGAGACAGCCTGGGCCAGAGGTGAAGATCTGAGGGCTGTCAATAGGCATTGATACTGACCCTTGGGGCAGCTGGAGGGCAGGCCAGCCAGCCTGCCTCTGTCAGCTGTGCCTGTCATGGCCACACACAGTGAGGGTAGGATCTATGTACTTCAAGTTCACGGCCGTCACTTGGCAGAATAATAAATCCTGAATACTCAGGGAGAGGCCCACGTCCACTTATGCCCCACGTGCCATGTTTCCTTCTGGCTACTTATAGTTAGGTGCTTTGCAGGGGATGGTGAAGTGGTGCACTTCAGCATCTCCTAAAGGATAAACCATTAGCTTGTCACTTTGGAACATGCATGCTTTAATACTGGTGACATTTCCAAGGCTCTGAAGTGGATTCTGCGTTCATAATAATACTTCCCAACTTCATTAAAGCTAGCAGCAGAAAGGAGTTATTTGGCATTTCATGGCAGTAGGACTATTTTAGAAATGCCACGTTGTCCTTACTGCCTCAGGGGTGTGTTTTAATAATGTGTCTACCAGCATCTGTAGTGTCTGCAGTCGTTCTCCATGAGAGCCATGGTAGTCGTGGTCATTGAGTCACTAAAGGAAGGATTCTGGGGGGAATGGAGGGCAGATCCCTGATTTATAGGAGATGGGGTCTTTCCATGACCTTAAATTATAATTCATTGATGCATCTTTGGGCTCCCGTGTCCTGAGTGCTTTTGCTACCATCTGTCCCTAGTCCCCCTGGGACAGAAAAGCTGCCTGGAGTAATGGAAAAATTATCTACTCAGGCAAATCCAAATTCTAACCCCATCCCACTCCCTTGGGAAGTCACTTAGCTTTTCTGAGCTCAGGTTCTTTATCTATAAAATGGAGGTTAATACATAACTCACAGTGTGGACCTGAAGATTCACTGACTGGGCGGCTTATAAACAATAGAAATTTATTTCCCACAGTTTTGGAAGCTGAGAAGTCCAAGATCAAGGCTGGCATCTGGTGAGGAACCACTTCCTGGTTCATAGATGGCCATTTTCTTGCTGTGTCCTCACATGGCAGAAGGGGCAGAGTACTCTCTGGGGTCTCTTATAAGGGCACTAATCTCATCCATGAGCGCTCTGCCCTCATGATGACCTTATCACCTCCTAAAGACCCCACCTCCAAATACCAATACATCAGAGATTAGATTTCAACATCTGAATTTTGGAAGGAGACAAATACTCAGTCTATAGCACTTAGTCTCAGTGTCTGCTCCTGCAGAGTAGAAGTGGTCTCCTTGATGGATGGCTGAAAAATTGAGTGAGAGCATAAGTGCTAATGCATCTGAATAATAATGGCTCTCACTTTTTGAGACTTCCCATATTCAAGGTATTGTGCTAAGTACTTGACACATGTCACCTTATTTAAAAGAGTTATTTTATTTGTTATAAGATAGGCACTCCGATTATTCTTATGCTACAGATGAGGAAAGTGAGGCACAGGGAGGTGATTTGCCCAAGAAAAAGTCAGGAATTGTGTCCAGGCTGATAGTTACAAGATCTCTGTACTTCGCCTTGCAACTCTGAGGAGCACCCTGAAGGGTGGGGCAGCCTGAGTGTCAGCCTTCCTTCCAGTTCACTCTGGGCCACTGGACATACAGGGTTGCTCAGACCCTGCAGAATGGGTGGGGTATGAGGCCAGGGTGTGGTAGGGCTGGAGGCCAGGAGCTATGTGGCTCAGCTCCACCAGTGCCACACCTCCTGTCACCTGCCACCCACTTGCAGCCCAGCTCCTGATTAGTAACTGGGCTGGGAATTTGGGATTCCTCGGAGTTCTTCTGGTTGGGGGCAGTGAGCGCCTCACCCAGCACTCTCCTCGCTTCCTTTCTCATTTTTGTTTGGGTGTCATTCATTTCCATTCAGTGACTGCTTTATTGTTTTCCATTCTCTCAAGCAGTGCCTTTTTGATTTCCTGTAAATTCCTCTATAATCATACTCTTCCCCACAAACATGAGATCATAACTGATAATTTCTCTTCTTGTGCTGGGTATTGCAGTTTGAATGTGGAGGTCAAAAGTTGAAACTTAATAAGAGCAGGCGCCTCACTTCCATAATTTAGGTTGTGGTTCTACTTTCCTGTTCTGCAGATGATTAAATTGATCTGAAGGTAGGGTAGGAAATAAAAGGAGATGCTTTTGTACTCCCTAATAGCTTGGTGCTTTGGATTTCAGTTAAGTACCTCTGGAAGCATCACAGGAGAGCAAGCATGTCAGCAGTTGCTGTGCGCCTTGTTGGGTTTTAAGTGAGACTGTGTGAAATTGAGTCATACACCAGTTTTAGAACTTAATTACACGGAGGGAAGGTGTCCTGCATGTATTAATCAGGCAGTGGGGTAGTATCTCTATTTCAGCTCCCCTGCCTTTCTGTGCCAAGGTGTGGATGGTTGAGGGGCAGGAGCACACTGGTTTCCTGCGTCCTTGCAGTGTCCCGAGTTAGAAAAGGTACGTAGATGATGACCTGGATCTTGGTGTGTATGTGAAAAATATTCCAGGAGGGTTGCTGTCTTTGTCTCCCAACAAATGGGCATTTAACTCTGAGTTAATGAGAAAGCCAAGTAGAAAGTGGGATCTTCAGCAGAGTGAGCACTTGACGTAAGTGCACCAGGAGGCAGGAGACAGGATGTGGGAGCATCAGCAGATCCTGGGCACAGAGTTGGAATTCCCGCATCTCCCCCACATGTGGCCCATGTCTGCCTGGCCCCAGTCAGGTCTCAGGCACAGTTGGCTCACAGCCATCATTTCTTCATATCTCTGGTCTCTCTGAGAAGACTTATTGATTGGGCCTTCTAAGGATATGTAATTCTAACCAGCTCTCTGCTGCTGTTCTGGGATTTTACCCTTTGCATTATGGGTGGAAGGAACGGTCATGGGAGTCCTGTGGTATTGCATTCCTACCCACCTCTCCCACAGAACCATCCCCCATACATTTATCTCTAGGAGAGATGGAATTCCTGTCCCTTCAAATGGGTTTTGTTCAACACTATGGCACTTTGATGCTTAGAGACTGATTTTAGAAATACTGAGTCCTGTCTTGCTACTGTTTTCAGCAGTGGAACATTCAGATCTCACTTAATTGATGTCTTCATCATGGGTTTAATGTCCACAGGCAGTTTTGTGACCTGTGAATATTTAAGGAGAAAAAAAATTGCACAAGTGAATCTTAGCCTAGTCTACTTTTGTCGTTTTAGGCCTCCAACAGGGACTTTAAGCCTTTGTCATCCCCCCACCACCCCCTCTTGGGGTGCTGCCTTTCAGCTTGAGTGGCTCCTTTGGTGCAATGATGCTCATAGCATGGCTAGCAGCCAGGGACTCTGTGGGAGTCCTCATGCCTCTCCCACACACATCAGGCACCTCCTCTTGCTGGTGGGAGGGCCTGAACCACCTTCTGTCCAGACTCCTTAAGTGACATCAGTGTTGTCCTGTCCTGACCTTTGGTCCTCTAATGCTTCATGGAGGAAGTGGCCTTTGTCCTCTCCTGGGGACAGAACCTCACAGAAAACATTTCTAACCACCACCCCACACATCCTTGGGCCAGATATGCTGAACTGAGTGTGACACGAAGCATCCCTCACTCCAGAGGCGGTTGGATCTACAGAGGCAGGACCAGCTCGGAATCCTCTTCCCTTGCCTTTTCATGCTCAGGGGTAATGGAAATGACCTCATCAGATTCAGGGCAGTGAATACTTCCTAAAGATACAGGCAAACTGTACAGAGTGCTGGGAAGTCTTATTATTTGCTGCAGTAATCTTAAAAGTTTCTGGTGCTTGTGCCATGGTGATAAGTGGGCTAGGCTAGCAGGCCAGTGCCTGGGTGAGACTTCAGGCCCAGAGTATCCATGGATATTTGGGTAAGCCAGCACAGGTAAGCTGGCAGCCAACAGACATCTGTAAAGCTGGGGTTAAATTGGGCCAGTCCAGGGCTCAGTGAGACTGCTTTCTCCGGAGAACTGTTTTTATGGCATAATTTGCCCTCATTCAATTTTATTTATTTTTAATATGACTAAAAAATAAATCCTGAGTAAATCAGCTAGAGGCCTAGCTTGTCATCTTCCCAAAAGTAAAATTGGAAAAGAAAGCAGTATCCTGGTCCTTGACCGCTGAAAATACTTCTCCTCTGACGGGAAGAGTGTGGTTGGGCTCCAAGCCTCTCTCTCCTCAGGCTGATTGTGTGCTTTTCCCAGGTTATCTCCTGATCGAGGGTGCTCAGGCTGCAGGGAGGAGGCTAAGTGGAGAGCCTGTGTGGTGGGCTCCTGGGGGGTCAGATGCCGGGACCACCTCTTCCCACCTCTGTGGCTGGGGCAATGCAGTGGTGGTGGAGCTTGGACTGCTGAGGCCTATGGAGGCTGCGCCCCTGTCCTGCCCAAGGCGTGGCAGACTGAGCAGCCTCCCGCCATCCTGGTGAATTCCCCCAGGGCAGGTGGAGGACACTTTTTCTTTTAGAAATGAGGCCATTATTTCTCCTTGCTGGAAGCAGAGTGTTTCCAGCTTCGATGCAGTGCCCAGATACTGCTTCTTTCCCACAGTCACTGTGTGTCCGCTTTGGGCCAGGCACTGTTCTGGCCCTGAGATCCTGCCTTCCCAGGCTATGACCTAGAGGAGACTCAAGTGAAGAAGAGGTTACAAGTCTGATAGCTTAGTGAGGATTCCTTGGCCCAGGGAACACCCAGAGGAGACTTAGCCGGGTAGCAGGGATGGTAGGAGCAAGTGCCAGGCAGAGGAGTCTCCACTGGGAGTGAGTGGGGTGGGGCCTGGAAAGCCTTGGGAACCACCTAAAATATTTGACTTCATCCCAAGGACATTGAGAGGCCACTCACTGAAGGTTTTGAGCAAGGAAAAGCAAGGTCAGCTTTGCACTTTCTCAAGATCTCCTGCGCTGTTAGATAGCGGACAGGCCTGGAGGCTCAGAGGCCTCAAGAAGCAGGAGAGGTTGACCAGGCTGGAATGACCAGCATCTGGACAGATAGAGGCAGGGTCTGAGAGAGGTTGTGGAGGTGGATTCATAGTCCTTGGTCTTCAATCAGATGTAGGGGCAGTGGACAGGCCAGAGGCAGGTGTCTGGGATGATGCCTCGTTTATTTTAAGGGTGATGGCAGAACTGTGGTTTGAAAGTGGGGCATGTGGATAGGTGGGAGTTTCTGTCACACTGAGCTGGAGGTGCCTGGGTGACCTGCAGGTGGAAGTGCAACTGAGAGGCCTGTGCAGGGCTGGAGTTTGGGAGCAGAGGCAGAGGTGAGGCGGAGGGGCAGAGGTGGGAGGACCCGTCAGGAAGGCAGAGGGGAAACAGCAGGCAGTGCCAGAGGAGGCAGGACTGCTCATGCCTCATCCTCAGCAGGTCACCTGATGCCTCTGCATTTCGTAGCTGGGGTCATCACCTCATATTGGTGAGAGGGAAGGTGGCAGAGCGGTGGGTGCTGAAGGGAAAAGAGGAGTGGGGTGTGAGGAGGAGATGGGGGAAGATGCTCTTCCTTCTCTCCCAATGCAGGGACTGTTTTGCCTTTATCTCCAGAAATGTGGCTGGGTAGTGGAGGATAAAGCTTGGCTAGAGGAGGAGGAGGAGGTAAGTGAGTGGTCATGGAGCTTTCGTTAATAGGGGCTGGATGGATGGAGGAAGTTAGGGCTGGGATCTGAACTCAGGTATATGTGTGTGTTGGTAGGACTGAACCTCATCAGGAAGAGGGCACCACTTCCCTTGTAGGGGGAGAGAGAGGAGAGCATGAGGGGGAGGACAAGGCTTGGGAGTTTGGAGAAGAGGTGATAGTGCTCTCACCTGTCTTCTGTTCTCTGAGTAGATGAGTTCATTCATCTGTTGAGAAGAAGAGGCAGGCACCAAAGTGGGGAAGGGAGTGATCTTAGAAAGGCGGAGAAAGTTGGGGATAGGCCTCCCGCATGCCTCCCTGCAACTCATGGCAGAATTGGGGCTGCTGACTAGGAGCTGTTTGCCTTCTCACAACTGCAGGATTGCTCTGTAGCCCCCTGGCCTACATACAGGCATGGGCTCTGGTTTGACCCTGGCAGGGTTCTAAAACATTGGCAAGAGTGGTAGCAGGAAGGATGGTCCAGAGAGCTAAGCTGAAAAGATGGGCAGAGGGCAGAGGCAAACAGCCTGGGCCTGTTCCCACCTGTGTTGTCACTCTGGTCTTCACTACATTCGAGAAGAGAGGCCAATGCACACTTGCCAGTTCCTCGGGCTGGTGCCAAGCAGGGCTGCAGTGGAGAGTGAAACATCAAGGTCTGCTAGAATATCCTGCAAGTGGATGTGGACCTCAGGAGCCTTGATCTGTTTATCTGTGTCTCGCTCGTGGCTCTGGACTCTCACCCTGCAGACAGCATAGGAACAAGCTTTCTGTTCCCCAGGTGGGGCTGCTCCCAGCACCTGATGCAGAATTTGAGGCACCTTTAAGATGACAAAGAGCAAAGTGTTAGGCTTTGGGATCTGCCCCTCTGGAGAGAAAACATGTTCGTTTGAGAAAAGTCTCAGTGTAATTGGGGGTTTGCTTTTTCCACATTCCCCAGAAGATTTTACAGTCTTAAGAAGGTACCACTATGCTGTAAGATGCCTTCCTCACTTCCTGGTGACAAATGGCTGGCTGTCCCAGCTGGATGGCACCATGGAGACAGTGTGAGTCAGTGGCTCAGGCTGCTTCTGTGAAGTCCCAAGGGTTTGCTGCCTCTGAAGGAGGTGGGAGCACCCTCCCTGACAGCGGCCTGCCCCACCCCCACTGGGGCCGGCTCAGGGCGATCAGGCTTCAGGGTGGACAGTGGCCGGATGAGAGGCGTCCTGGGCGGAGGGGCAGGTGCTGCTCTGCCATCAGGCACTCTGGCTCTGCTGATCTGGAGCGTGCTTAAGTCTGTTTCCTTTGAGAGAGAGAGAGGTGGCCATTTGGGAGCTTTGGTGAAGATGGGTCACCTTTTATAAGGGTGCAGAGCTGGCCATGAAGGTTGACTGAGGACTCTGTGCTCTTAATGACTAGGCATGGCTGTGACCCGGCGTTGCTTATTTGAAATGATGTAGATAGAAAATGAATATTTATTTAGCTTCTCTGTGTGAGTCTTACTTGGGGGTGAGATTGATGGCAGGGACCAGAAACCCGACCAAATTTGGGCATGAGTTTATTGTGAGGACCCCAGGAGCCCAGTCGCAGGAAGTGCAGTGGATCACCAAAGGTCAGCAGGGCCTCCTAGTGGCACCACTTAAACCCCTCTTCCTGCTGTTTTTCTCTCGTCTGCTCCTTGTCTCCTGCTTCTCTCTACAGACCGGCTATTTCCACGTTTATTCTTGCACTCAGGCTGGAACTGGCTACACCACATAACACTCTGTTCCTATCCCCACCCCTGTCTCAGGCAGGGGTTTGAGTGACATGGTATTCCTGGGCTGCCCAGTGGGCAGGTAGGTGAGGGTGGGGAGGAAATAGGAGACCTCTTCAGCTAACTGGACAGCACCCTGGGAGGCAGCATACTTAAGATTCAGGTCCAACAACCTCATCAGGTAGATTTTATCCCCATTTTATGGGTGAGGAAACTGTCTCAGTGAGGCAAAGTGTATCTAGCTGTAGAACCTGGGCTTCTTCCACCACCACAGTGGCTTCCAGACCTTGAAACTGGAGCTAGCCTGCATGCCTGAGGCAGGCGTTAGGTCAGGGTGGGCAGTGATTAAAGCAGCTTGCACTCCTGGGACTTCATAGCCCACTATGCAACCGCTCCCTTGCCCAGGCAGCCCATCAGCAGCCTAGCTGGGCATGACCTGGCCCTGTGCTCCTTCTCAAGCTATGCAGGTTTGGCAGCCCTAGGGTCTCCTTAGAAGGGTCTGGCTGGTTCCTGCTAGAGGTCACTGACTTGCTGCTTTATTTTTCTACTCCCTGAAGCCGGGTCTTTAAGACGGACATGGAGCTGGAAGTTTTGCGCTACACCAATAAGATCTCCAGTGAGGCCCATCGGGAGGTAAGCAGGGCCCCAGCTGGTTCTGTCTGGGTTGGCCGAGCAGCATTGCTCTGTGTGGGGCAACAGGGCAGCATCGAGAAGTTCGAGCCCAGGGCACCTCCAGGCTCCAGCGCCATGCCAGCCTTTAGCAAGTGTCTCATCAGGCCAGACACGTGGTAATGGCTCTTTTCTGTTCTCCACTGGAGACAGGGCAAGAATGCAGAGGTTCTTAAGGCACCCACCCTTTGGAGAGTTTCCCAGCCAGAAGTCCCCACTTCCAGGAAGGTGGGGCTTTCCTTCCTGGCATTCTGGCAGTCTGAGCTCCTTTTAAAGAACCTTTTGTTCTTACTCATGATTCAAGCACGTTTATTACTGTCCTCCTTTTTTCTGAAAATGTATTCACTCGGTTATTTCTCAAACCTCCCCGCTTCATCTGAGGAGCGAGAGCAACTAAGGAAGTGTGTTTCTTGAAAGACGGTCAAGGTGACTGGGATAGCCCAGTGCCCGCCTGGTGACGGTAACAGCTTTGTGCCAGGAGACAAACAATGGCCCCTTGTGGGCAACAGAATCTCTTGTATGAATTTTCTGTTTTATGGATGTTAAACAAAGGAAACCTTTTAGTATAGTCACCATAGCTTCTGAGCACTAAGCATTCACGGACACTTTGGCTAAATCTTAGCAGCCCTCAGCCTGCAGCCGCCAGAGCCGCAGCTCTGCGCTGGGCGTTTATCAGCATCCGAGTAGAAGTGCTCCAGTGTGGTTTAAATAAACGCTTTGGTTTTTGGCACTTGGAAAAAGTTCTAATTTGTCACATTTCTGGGTCACTGGGTCACATTTTTTTTTTAGAGATTTTTTTGAAAAAGTGCTATACGTTATTTATCAGGCCATGCTACTTATCTCCTTAATATAAATGTCTTAATATTCATCCTCCAGGTAATGAAGGCTGTAAAAGTGGGAATGAAAGAATATGAGATGGAAAGGTAAGCTTCTGTATTTCTCTGGGTAAAGATTAAAACGTAAAAGCAATAATTTATGTCCCCTGAGCTAGTAGCAGATGGGGCACCTCAGTGACGTGCACAGATTGAGTGGGGGTTATAAGCAGGGCTTCGGCACCATGGGCAGAGGATTTTTCCTGCAACTCTGTCCACCTCACTGGCACTTGGCAGAGAGTTTGATGGTAATGGTCTTTGATTACTTTTCAGGCTGGTTTAATGCCCCATTATTCCTCTCTTTGGACTTTGTGCAATTTGCGGGAAACTTTACGGAAGAGCTGCTATTGTGAGTCTGAAAGGCGCTAGTAAAACAGCTTGCCATTTTTATGTAAACACTGCCATTATGTCTGCTATGCTTGGACAATTGGGTCTTGGGATGGTTAAGTGCTCACGGAGTATTTTGGAGAGCTCCGTTGGCCTTGGGCTTCAATTAGGCCTGCAGTGAGCCAGGGCTACCGGTTGCTTCCTGGGGCTGCCCAGCCATGATGAGTGTACCCTAGCCAGCCCCTCATCCCTACTCCGGGACCTAGGGGTCAGCATGCTGCTGCCCATGGTGTGAGGAAACTCCAGTGGTTCCCCTTTCACCCATGTCCTGGGTCACTGCGACTGACCACACCACCTGGAGGCCCCCCTGGGAGAGGACACAGAAGAGGCTGCTCTCTCTCCCAGTGACACAAAAAGAAATGCACATTTGATCTCTGCCCCCAAGTTCCTGGCACAGAGCTTCAAAACCCTCAGAATTTCCCAAGTGACAGAAGTGAGACTATTGTTATTCACAATAAGCCCCTTTCAGCCATACCTGAGTTTATGCTAGTGCAGTGCTTCCTGGGGAAGGGGCACATGGAGCTGGTTGCCTGGAGGGTTGTAACTTTCAGCACCACCCCCAGCCCCCAGGGAGCAGAGAGGGGCTGCTTTCTGACCCATGATTCAGTCAATGTGCCTAAAAATGGAACCTCTCTGAAAACTTTACACTGCATGGTTTGGAAAGCTTCAGGTTGGTGAGCACGTCGGGGTGCTGGGGGGCGGGGCACACCTGGAGAGGGCGTCCAAGCTCCGTGCCCTTCTTGCATGCCTTGTCCTGTGCATCTTTCCATCTGGCTCATTCTGAGTTGTTATCTTTTATAATAAAATGGTTATAGTAAACACTTCCCTGAGTAATGCGAGCCATTCTAGCAAATTATCAAACCCAAAGAGGGGTCATGGGCACCCCCGATTTATAGCCAATTAGTCAAAAAGGAGGCACGGACTTGTGATTGGTGTCTGAAATGGGGACTGTCTTGTGGGACTGAGCCCTTAACCTGTGGGGTCTGTGGTAACTACAGCAATTAGTGCTAGAATTAAATTGTAGGACACCCAGTTGTTGCACGGACAATCAGAGACTTGGTGGTATAGAAAACCCACCAAGTGTCAGAAGTGTGAGTACAGAAAAAAGAGTTTTACCTTTTACTTTTACCTCCCCCACCCCACTCCCATCCTGAGCTGCCCTTTCCTACCAGGCCTGAAGAGCTTGTGTTGCCTCCTCTTGCCCATTTTGTAGGACCCAAGCCCCCCTGGGGCACCCTCAGGGCCTGCTCTGCTTCTGCAACCTCCTCCCATTCCTCTGGCCTGTCCTCTGTCAGTGTGAGCCAAGTGTGAGAGGCAGATGGAGTCAGCATGGGCATTTATGTTCACCGCCACATGGCTTGGGGATAGGGGATAGAGGTGTTTTTCAAAGTCTAACCCTGAAAGAAGCCTGAACTAGGAGCCTCTGTGTTTCTCTCCTGTTACCCTGGGTGGTAAGAGGTGAACATGGCATTGCCTGGTGTTCCAAGAGGGACACATGCTTCATACAAGGAATCAAAGGATGGTGAAGGGCATGTGGAGTCGGCTTAGCCTTTGCCTCCACGCAGTCTCTGATGTAGCGGTATTAAGGATTTCCAGAGCCCCTGCCCCATCAAGGATCTGAGACAGGACATGTTCTGTGGGGCTACCAGCAAGGTGGGCGGGGCAGTGGCCCCTGAGATCAACACTGCCCCAGAAATCTGTTCTCAACTGAATTGGCCCATAGTGACCCACAGCTGATGCCTCAAGTAAAAATAACCCAGAAATTGGAGCAGGACTAGCTTGCCCCAGCGTGGAACCCTGCTGTCTGCTGCGTGCTAGCAGCCTTGTGTCCTATGCTGCAGGGAGCCCAGCTCTGAAAGTAACTCATAGGAGGCGTCTGAGCTATCTTCCCAGCCGTGTCCCAGAGCTTAACCGTGTTACAACTGGACAGGCCTGTGTGTGAGCTCTGGGTCAGGGGCCAGGACCCTCAGAATATTTCCCCCAGCTCCTTACCCCTTACCCACCCAAGATAATGGCAGTCTTTTTATTTATTTATTTTTTTAATGGGAAATTTCAGACACTCCCTCCCCACCAAAATAGTGTAATGAACCTCAAAGACCCCATCAGGGTTTCTGTTTAGCTTAGTATCATTGTAGTAGTTAAGACCAAATACTATTGCAGCCATCATGTCATCTCACCTGTAAGTAGGTGTCTCAGTTGATGAGAATATTTTTTTCCTTTACATAACCACCATGTCATTATCACATCTAACCAAATTAGCAGTAATTCTTCCTTTAATATATATCAATATCTAGTCCATATTTGTCTATAACTATCTTTTTAGAGTTGGTCTGTTCAAGTTGGAATCCAAAGTCTATGTGTTGTGTTTGGCCGTTGTTTAGGAGAGTCTCTCACTGAGCTGAGTTTTGGGGAAATCTTAGTTTTGTCTTCGGACCTATCAGCCTCCTCCCTTCCCCCACATTGCTGGGTTCGCCACAGTGCTGCTGCCCCTGTGGGTCAGGGGAGGCTCTCAGAGAAATAAACATGAAGGTCATGGCCAGGAGCAGCGCCCTGAGGGTGCTGAGCAGTGTTAATTTAGCTCCATGTGCCAGGTGTGTGCGCTTATGCACACCTACTGTGTGCTGTGCCCAGCTTGTGGCTTGTCATAGGAGATACAGAGAGGAAGCAGTGTCTGCCCTTGGAGCTATCTAATCTCTGGGTCCCTGAGAGCTGAGAGTAGGGGTTCCCTGGGGTAGAGGGTGGGGACTGCTCTGGGGTAAAGCTGAAGCAGAGACAATGAGAATGTGTCAGACTCTTTCTGAAGGACAGGGGGGTCGGGTGACCTTTGGGGGCAGAGGGTGTCACCCCCTGAAGATGGTGGGAAATGGTTGTGCTAGGGCATTGTCACATCTTGAGGTCTCCCTGGACATATTTGAGGAGGGCACTCTCAATTGCTAGTGCCAGCCTAAGCCCCTGGGGGCATTTATAGTTGTGAGGTGGGGCAGCTTCGCTCGGCCTCACGCTGCTTCCCCACAGTCATGATTCTCTGCCACTGCTTGGGTAGCTCAGGGACCCAGTTTCGTGGTCTGTGTGCTTCTTTTTGGAAGCCCTACCTCATCTCATTTATCTGTAGTGTCTGTTCCACAGTTGGTGTCAGGAAATACAGTGGGTGGGTTGGATGAATAGATGAACAGGAGAAAGAAGAAAATGTCCTGAGCTGTTTTTCTTCTTTCATCTTTGCTACTGTGAGCCTTAGACTTCCTTTCTTAACCAGGTGGAGAATATAGAACCTCCACATAAGCAAGTTTCCCTTTAGTGCAGGCTGGTCCAGGACAGCCAGATTCCCAGGCAGGCCACCCCTGGGTTAGAAGGGCATGCCTAGAACATGCCATGGCCAGCCCCAGCCCCACAGAGGGACGCAGGACAAGAAGGGTAGGAGCTCCTGCATGTCAGGACTAGGGGGAGGTTAGGAGGGGCAGGAGATGGGACTGATTTTCTAGAAGGAGGACTCACCACCACCAAGATGGGGGTGCTCAGACTCAGACTCAAGAGATGCTGGCCAGGAGACCCAGTTCTAAGTCTTATGCTTCTTTTTATCGTTGTTTTATTATCAAAGGTTTGTTATAAAATGTCAGAGGCATGTTTCAAAAAAAAGAAAAGAGCTGATGGCATTTATTAAGACACCTCCTCTTTTGTACCATGCCTATGAGTGGGGTTTCAGAGGAAATGAAAATCACTTTCTGCAGTTGAGGTGTAGTAAATTGTGTTAAACCAATAAGACATTAATGTTTGGGTAAATCGGGCGCTAACAGCATCTGACTGCAAGCCCAATCAGGCGGGCCATTTTTCCGCCCCATATTATTTAATGTTAGTGGTATAACCAGCTTGTAGCCGGCTGGCATGGGGCTGGCAGCTGAATCAATTACCTGCAAACACTAATTTAGAGCATGCTCAATTGGCTGTGTAAGCAGGTCCCGGTTCACATTTGCCACAAGGAGATTAATAACTTGATGTTTTTGACAGCCTGAGACCTTAATTGAAATTACACTCTCTTTTTCTCTAAGCTGTGAACGGGACATTGTGGGCCCTTCTGTGCCAGCTTCTGTGGGGATTGTGCGAGTCATTTGAAAGGCAGAGGGACTGCGAGGTGTGCTAGCGCTGTGTTGTCTTCCTCCCCAGGCTGGGATCCTTCTTGGCAAACACGCCGACCCCATCTGGAGACCTTTGACAAGGCCTGGGTTTTTTGCTGCTCTTCTGTCACAGGAAACAGCCCACAATAACAGCCACCTGCTTTCTTTTCGTCTTTTGTTAATGAAGAACATGCCCAGCTGTGCTACTCTGGGTTGAAAGTCTCCTTGCTTTTTTCTGCCCCTCAGCCAGATGGTTATGATTCTGTGTTCATTGTGCCCCTGGGTCCAGATTGGGGGTGGGGGACAGGAACCTAACTGAGGAGTTTCTTCCCCCTACCCTTCAGATTGCACACACACACCACTCATACACACACCACATCATACGCCACCCACATATGCCACACTTAGCATACATGCAAAACACACAATGCACCTGCCACACACAACACCACACACACAGACACGCACCACACATATGTAAATGTCCCCCACACAGGTGCATGCACACCTCACACATACCACACCACTCACATGCCACACGCACCTCACACACACACACATATAGATCACTTATACACTACATACAGGCACTCACACACATGCACACACACACTCCACCCAAACCATGGGGTGTTGAGTCAAGTGGTTGCCTTTCAATTTACTCACCCCAGGGAGCAGATTGCAGAACTATTGCTGTTTTCCTATTAAACAAAGCCAGATTTTTTTTTTCATTTTGGAGGATTAGAAAATTTAACTCCAGTAAGGATAACTGTAAGGTGGGAGAGTTATAGGAAACCCCACAACCCCACCACCCCACTACCCTGTGCTGATTATGGCTGCAGAAAGCACAGGCAGTTGAGGCAGACAAGCTGCTTTTTTCCTGGCCCCCCAGGCCGGGCCCTGCATAGTTGCCTGCTGAGCTTATGCCTCATCCCACCCTACCCCGCAGCTGATCCAGGACTGGCTGCACATCCAGCTCTCCAGAGGCCACCGAGCCTCTCAGGTTGGTGCCCTCCTCTTTCATCTGTCGGTCCTTTCTGCTGCACTGTAACCACTGAAGGACCATCTGTCAGATGCCTGGGCCCTTCTCTCGCTCTGGGTCTTGTCTTGGCTCATCACGTTGGGCATGGTGGACATGGTGGACAGACATGTTGTTGGCCCCACACTTCATGGGTCATGCAGAGGATCCAGGTTTCATTGGTGATGGACCTCACCAAGAGGCCCTTATTTCTTCCTTCCTGGAGGTTCTGGGATGTGCAGCTACCTTCCACTCACTCGGGAGTTTTCTGACGTAATCTGGTCTCAGCCTGGGCATTAATGAGACTACCCTCAATTTACCCAACCCCATGAAGGTGTTAAGAGTTTTGCTTGGAGCCTTTGGAGCAGGTCTTGGTCCAGGCAGCCTCTGAGACCCCCCCACCCCTGGGTAAGAACAGATGTGGCGTGCCCTTCTCTGTGGCCCTGGTCACTGTGGGCAGTGCCCATGCCCTCCACAGCAGACACAGCCTTCTCTGTTGGCCACTTTGAGGGACAAGATGGTGTCCTGGCTCGTTCAAAAAGGGCCCCCCGAGACCCCAGGTCTGAATGTGGTGAAACTCACTTTTTGCCTCGTGTTGTGAGGCTGATGCAGGTTTCCTGCCAGTACTTCCTCGACTGTTAGAGACTGGCCACACACAGCCTACCACAGAGGGCGCAGGAAACCCCCATTGGTTCGATGCACCCTCAGGAAGGCAACCTGGAGAGCTGCACCCAGCTGGCCACACCTCAGTGAGCCGAGCTCTTTCTGAGAGCCAAGGTCGTCTCCAGCGGATAGTTCTTGGAGTTCAGAGGAGGCTGTACCTTATCCTGGGCAGCCCTGTCCTGGGGAAGGCGGTGTCCTCTCGTGTGTCCATCCAGCCTGCTCTGTCCATACCACCTGACATGAGGGCAGTGAGCTCTCTCCATGAGGTTCAGCAGAGCCCGGTGTCTGAGAGTATAGCTGGGATCTTGGTGGTGGAGAGGCTGTAGGACTCTGGCTGGAAGCAAGGATAGCTTGTTTTGTCTCTAAGAGTAACTGAAAAATGGACGCACTCCAGAGAAAGTCTTCCTATAAACACGCAGCCCTAATTAGACCTTTTGGGGACAAAGTCAATAGAAATAGGCATTTTCTTTTCAAATACCAGGGGAATTGACCTTGGAGAATTTCTGTTAAGTAACAGTGGTGCCAGCAGGCATCTTTATGGATTTGCCTCTAGTGTTTCACCTTAGAACCTGATTCTGACTATACTGGTTTCCAGTAAATATTCATCCCCAGTTTAAGGAAGTAATGTTTTCTTCCTGGCTTGCTAGGAGATTTTATCAGGAAAGGATGTTGAATTTTATCAGCCGCCTTTTTGGCATCTCCCTTGCCCGTGTGTGTACATGCTTGTGTGTGTGTATATGTGTATAGGTTAAGCAATTGATAAACTTTGTATTTTAGAATAGTTCTAGATCACAGAAAGGTTATGGGAATTGGAGACAGTTCCCGCATACCCTGCATCCATATTCTCCTGTTGTTAACATTATTGTGGTTCATTCACCACAATTCATAAACAATATTGATTCCTTATTATCATCTAAAGCCCTCCCTTCATTCCAGTTTCCTTAGCTTTTCCCTAAATCCTTTTTTCTGTTCCAGGATCCCACCCAGGATACCACAGACACAGTTATTCGTCCTGTCTCATTAGGCTCCTTTGGCTGTGACAGTTTCTCGTATTTCTTAGTTTTGAGGAGTACTGGTCGTGTGTTTTGTAGAATGTCCTTCGGTTTTGGTTTTTCCGATGTCTTTCTCATGGTTGGCCTGGATCCTGGGTTATTGGGAGGAAGACTACTTCCATCCCATCATATCAGGGGCACAGCCTGACTTATCACCAATGTTGACCTTGATCACCTGACACTGGTTAGCTTTCTCCATGTGAAGTTACCATTTCCCCCTCCCTTTGCATGCTGCAGTCTTTGGAAGGACGTGACTGTACAGCTCACACTTAAGGAGCAGGGAATTATATTCTGTCTCTCTGAGGGAGGAATATGTACAGGAGACTTGTCTTTTCTTCCCCATTTATTAATTTATTCAGCCATTTATTTTCTTATATCAGTATGGATTCATGGATCTGTATTTTATACTTTGGATTATAATCCAGTGTTATGCTATTAATTTGGTTGCTCAGATCATCCCAGGTTTGGTCACTGGGGGCTCTTTCATTTGGCTCCTGTATCCCTCTCTCTGACATCCCCACCCCCATTATTTTGCCTTCAGAGCACTTTTTTACTTTCTGCCATTGTAAGATGCTCCAGGCTAATCTTGTACATAACCTGCTCCAGCCATAGAATTAGCCATTTCTCCAAGGAGCCCTGGTTCCTTTGATTGACTGATCTAACTGTTGTACCTTAGGTGAATTTGATGACCAGACCTCCTGATCTACAGCCAGCGTGACCGCCCTGGCACATACACTGCTTTGTCCCGGTGGATTACTATTTTAGTAAGCTGCGGGACTGACATGGAGAAGCAGTATGCCCTAGTGGTGAGAGCATGGTCTCTAGGTACCAGTGTTCCACATTTGAGTCCCAGTTCTGCCACTTACTGTGCCTCAGTTTCCTTATCTGGAAAGAGGATAATAATAATAACTCTTCAGAGAAAGGAGAATTTGGATAATTAGCATATGGATGCTATATAGAACATACCTGATATCTAGTAAGCATTATAACGATTGCTTCATTTTTATTCTTTACTATCATTTTCAGTAAAGTCAAAATAGGAGATTGAGCTATACATTTTTTTTAAAAAATCTCAGTCGTATTTTGAGATCAGGATTTTTGAGATTAGGATTTTTGAGATTACAGTGGAAAGCTCTCCACATTTCTCTCTTTTCTAGAACAATTTGGAAAGCATAGGGGTTGTCTGTTCCTTGAAGTTCTAAAGAGGTCCTTTGATACAATCATAACTGATTATTTCTTTGGGGAGAATTTCTTTGATAACGTTACAAGTTTTCCTAAGGGATCGTTTTATTCTGACTCTCTCTCTTGAGTCCATACAGTACATTTTCCTAGAGGGTTTTTGTTTTTGCCAAGAATTTAAAACTTATTTTAACTGAGGGTTTTTTTTTTTACTTTGAAAAATATCTCCTCTATCTGTAGTTGTTTTTCATTTGTCATTCCTAATATTATGTATTTGTGTTCTTTCTGTATAGATTAGCATTGCCAGAATTGTATCAGTTTTATTGGTCTTTTCATAAAATCAGCTTCTAAGTGTATTTGTGAGCTCTACTGCTTGTCTTTATTATTAATTTCTTTCTCCTCCCTTCCTGGCCTTGTTTTGAACATCCATCTTTTACTTGTTTAGTTGAATTCTCACTTATGTTCATTCTTTCTTTACTAAGAGATGAATTTGTCTAATAGATTTTTTAATGCTGCTTCAACTATATCCTAAGAAGTTTTGATTGATTTGATTTTTGACCTTCATGAACTAAGAGTATTTCTTCCTATTTCCAGAGAGATGTGGCTGGTTAACTTTCTTGGTTAACTTTTTATTAGTTTCTGGTTTTGTCACCATTGTATTTAGAGAATGTAATCTATGTAAATTTTTTTTCTTAATTTTGAGATTTTTCATTGCAGCCCATTTAGAAATTTTTTTGATAGTATTTTATAAAATAAAATTAAACATTTATTGGACAGTGTTTTTTATTTTTAGAGTATGTACTTTGGTGTACCTTAAACAAGGTTTCTTATCATTTTCCAGCCATCTGCCTCCTCTATTACTTTTTGTGTTATTTAATCTGGGATTAAGAGAGGTAGTTTTATGAATTCCTCTTTGAGATTCTTAATAGAGTTTTCTTTTATTCATTTTCATACCAAATTGTTTGAGGCATACAGGCTGATGGTTGTCACAACTTTATTATGTGTTTTACCTTTCTTAGCTTACAAGAATCCCTTCTAATTAACCTTTTGTGTCTTGAATCTAACTCTGTCTGATATGGGTATTGCTATTAAATGTTTTCTTTTTGTCACATTTTCCTGGTATATTCTTGCTTGCTTCCTTAGTTTTAACTGTGTTCACCAGCAGCCATTTATTTGTTCCAAACAGAGTGCTGCCCATGTTGAAAGAGCCATTGGCATTTATTATGGTGACCAGTGTGTTTGGTCTGTCACCCAGAGTCCCATCTGGTGCTTTCTGGTTTCTCTTCTGCCTTTTTTGGTTTTTTAAAATATTTCTGTTGTTAGAAAGATGGTGAACTTTCCTTTATTCTCTATTACATGCATTCTACTTTTGTTGTAGAATTACTTTTAACTTAAGAAAAAAAATGATCTGTATTTCTCTTTGTCTCTTCTCTGTTGAAAAAAAAAGTTAAAAAATATCGATTCCTCACTGAAAAGTGAGAAATTTATCATGGTTTTACTATTTATCTTCTTTTTCCTCATCTTCCAATTTTTTATTATGTAACTTCTGTTTCCATCAGTTTTACCTTTTGCATTGTTTTATAATCATTTTAATAGGTTATCTAGATGGAGCACTGTCTTACTGAATTCAGTGCAGACCCCTATTTTATATGATGCTTTCCCTTTCCTCTGATGCTTTTCTTTGACCTTTTGTGTTGAGAGTCCTTTTGTTGCCTCCTACGTGAAGGGTGGCTTCACTGGGCATTGAGTCTTTGTTCTGTGAAACCATTGTTGCCAGAGATCTTAGGCAAATTCTCTTCTTTCTTTTTTCTAGGGGACTTTTTATTTTCTTGCCTTGATGTTAAAAGGATTCTTTCTTTTTTCTCAAGAGTAACAATATTTCCTGAGGATTTGTCTCAGGGTTGTTTTGGGCTTCCGCTGTACTTTGAGCATCAAAATCCCACCAGCCTCAGAGCTGGGTTGGAGGCCCAGGTGAAGCCAGCCCCCTGAGAAGAGGTGTGAGCTGGATTGTGTTGGCTCACAGGTCTTATGCCAGTAGGGGTGTGGGTGGCTGTAGAGAGCCATACAGTTCAAATGGCCAGACTCAGTTTGGATGTATTCTGACTTAGGTCAGTGGAGGGTAAAACAAAGAAGCAGTCACAGCTAACACAGAGACCAGACGAGGTGGAAGACAACACAGCCTGTTGGCTGTGATCCAGACGATAGGTCAGATGATGTCAGCAAGTGCTACAAGGAGTCAGGAACAGTTTGGCCACCACTGAGGCTGGTCTACCCATAAGAGGACAGGCCAGTGACAGTGGCCTCTTGCAGACCCAAGTTGGGCGTGTCACTGTGTGTTTCCTGTCAACCATAGTTACTCCTTGGGGGCAAACATGACCCTTTGGTTATGTTATCTGAGACCTGTGATGTAGTGATTTATCATGTCATCCTGACAGATTTCACTCCTCAGTCTCCCTGTGGCTTTCTCTCAGTTATAGGAGCTAATGTGGTAACTTGCTGGGGGACAGAGCTGTGCAGACAGGCTTGGTGTTGTCCCCACACGCTCCCACGATGGTCTAGGAACTGGCTCTTCAATCTGAACAGGAAAACTTTTCTTTGCTTAGGGCTTGTCCTAAATTCCTATTCCATATGTATTGGGTTTGCTGGACACCTTTCCAGGCTCTTTTCTCTTCTCTCATCATTCCTACTTCTGCATCAGTAGAAACTTCTCAAGCTTATCTTCCTGTTCACTTCCTGTAACCCCCTTACACTGACTGTGCTGCTCACTAATGACACCATCGTTAACCTGGCCACCACACTGTTGTCTTAGAGAGCTCTCCCTTCCCATTTCGGCTTCTTCTCCATCCCTGACTGTCTGCTCTTGTTTCTCAGATGTGCTGTTCTCACGGTCCCACAAAAACATAGGCGAAAGACGCTCCTTTAGTATCCTCCCCTTTCCCACAGGGAGACTTGCCCTGGCTCCTGCACAGCAGACCCATAGCTGTCTGATCGACCCCGAGATGTGGGGTGCTGTCGAAATTGCTCAGGCCCAGAAGAAAGGGGGAGGAAGGTTTGGGCTGCCTGTGGGCTCACTGTACAAAGTGGGTGGCCCAGGGGAGCTGAGGAGGTCGGGGGTGGGGAGGGAACCACACCTGGGGAACCAGCCCCCTCTTTGCAGCAATGGGAGGCAGCTTCCCTGCAGTGGGCCAGTGGCCCAGAGTTGGCTTCAGCCACAGCTTATTAGATGGCCTTTCCTTCCCCTACGGCCCCTGTGGGCCTCTAGCAGCTTCTGTCAAGGTAGGGTCTTGACAGAAGACCCTGTGTATGGGAGACCCCTGGCATCCCCACTTCTCACTTTCCAGGAGGAATTTTATAGCAAAGCAAAGGCCAGAGGTTGTAAACTTGTAGCCTCTGGTCTGGACCCAGCGCTCAGGCAGCTTCAGTTTGACCCATGCAAGGGCGTTTTTGTTTTTGTTTATTTTCTTTGGTTTGTTTTGAGTCAACGATTAAAAATTAAGAGACATTTTTGGCTTTTCCTGGAAATTGAAATAGCTGGTAACCTTGGGCTGGAATTCCCACAGAGCAGCAACCTGCAGGAGCCCAGTAGCCTTTGGGGCGCACAGCACAGCCCCCCCGCTGCCTCCCTGGTGCCGAGGCAAGACCCTTTTTCATCGCCTTTTTCATCTCTCTCATGCCATCGGTTCTTTCAAAGTTGAGAAGGATTTCTCATGCCAGTGTCTTTATCAAAAGAGAAAAATAAAAGATGGTCTAAGGGTAATGTAGTTCAAGAAAAATGGGAGAGCTATGGGGAAAAAAAAGACTGCTTCTTATGTTCCGTGTGTAAATTTCTAGTCAGCCTCCCTCCTCTACAAGTCCCTGCCTGCGAGCTGGTTCGGCCCTCACTCCCACCCTAGAATAGCCTTTTGTTTTCTGTACACCTGAAGGAGCACCATGGCCGATGGGCAGGGTGGGGGGCGAGGGTGTGACCAGGTGCCCACCTCCAAGGAGAATGTGTACAGCTTGGCGCTGGCAGAAAAGCATCGCTCCATCTCAGTAGCATCTAGTGAGGAATTTTCCTGTAGAAGCCGTTATTTCAGTTTGGCTCCCAGAGCAGGCAGACAGTTGTGATTATGCTGTGAGGTTTGGTGCTGCTGTTTAGAAAATTCTCAACCAGACCTATTACATTCTAGTGTGGAAGGATGTTCCCTGTGGGAGCAATTATTCTGGGCTGGGAGTTTTTCCCGCCTAACGCTGAATTCTGTAGGTGTCATGAGGGTTTAATCCAGGAACTCTGAAAGCCTGTTTCCATATCTGCCAGCAGGCACGTCTGCTTTTCAGACCTGGAGGTAATTTATGATGAAACCACGGAGAAGAGTTTCCCGCTCAGAGGCCGACACAGGGTCTGCCAGGGCTTCTATGAAGCCAGGCGAGAGCCCCTCAAGAGCCTCCTGGCCAGGCCTGCTCTGCTCTGCACGTGGCTCCCCTCCTCCCGGGTGTGGAGTGTGGCCGGTATGTGCCTTCCAGCTTCCCCCAGTAGTTGTCAGCAGATATGACGCAGCCCCAGCCACGGCCTCCTCCTTCCACAGCGGCCCCGGAGCAGGGCGAAGAAAGGTGCAGGGCCAGGTGCTGGTTCAGGAGATGGGCTCCAGCAGCTCTGCCCACTTAGTTGCCCTTCTGCTGCAGCTCTCACATGGATGTGAGACTCTCCACATGCGGGGCTTGAGGTTTGGAAGAGGCAAGGACATCCAGGGCTGCTGATGGCTACAGGCATGTCCAGTGTTGATTGGTTAACAGGCCTGAGGGGTTCGAGCAAGCACATTGTCACTATGGACAGCCCTGGGTTCTCTCTGGGCCACTAGCACTGCTGTGCCACAAGTTCTCATCTGCTTCTCCGAGCAAAATGAGATGACAGCTTCTGCCCTTGTGTGAGGTCCTGGCCACGAGGTTGGCCTCTCAGCTCCACACCTGCTGGAGCCTGGCAGGAGCACTGCAGAACATGCGTCTGGAGTCATGGTTACTGCTGCTCCAGGCCCACTGTGTTCATGTTTATTCCGTTTCATTAGAAAAGCCAGTTCTGTGGCTGCGACCGCCCCCTCTGCTCCTGTGACACGCAGTGGTGCCTCCCCCTGGAGCTGTCTGTGAGCGTGCCATTCACATGTACCAGCCGAATGGACTCTACTTGTGACAGAACTTTGGCACCCTTCGTTTATGAGTGGTAGTGGCTTGACCTTCTCTCTGTGTCCGGGCCTGGGATGGGTCTGTTCCACGTTATAACGTTCAGGAGCAGCGCTGTTACCAGCTCGAGTGGCGCTTCTGGGCACCCTGGCAAGGGCCAGGTGCACAATAGCCATCCCTCCAGCCTGGGGTACGCAGGACTTGGTGGGCCCTGCCCATCCATCCCCCTGCAGGGACTGATGTCTGCTGGGCCGTGCCCCCTTGGTGGTGAGTAGCCCTTTTGTGGACAGGAGATCTTTGAGAAAGTAGTACCAGGTGCAGGACTGGGGAAAGGGGTTCCCCCTGGATGCACAGTTTGTAAAGGGGGCACTGCCTTGCTCCTACTAGCTACAGCCAGCTGGCGTGTGTCCCTGGGGTCCTTGGCAACATTCTGCTGAGAGGTGGGGCTTGACCTTGGCATGGCAACTGGTGCTAGCTGAAGCTGGACAAGTGTCACTGTCCCACAGGTGAAAGACACAGGAAAGAGTGCCCAAGTAACCGAGTGAGTCTGGGGCCCCAGCTTCCAGCATGACTCATCAAAGGAGAATACACTTTTCTCCCCAATTTGAGGTTATTCAGAGTAGACCCTAAGCAGCTCTATATTTTCAGCGTGAGTTGTAGTCTTTGAATCATTTATCTTAGCAGCTCTTCTTGAAACTGGAGAAAGGTGGAAATTCATCTCGGTGCTGAGAAAGGAACCCAGAAGAAAAAAGTGTCTGGTGGCTGCCGTGATGGGTGGCATGCCTGGAGATAGTGTTGGTGGCTCAGGGATCAAACAGCAGAGAAATGGTTCCCGAGGAAGAACTCGGAGAATTCTAAGTAGGTAATGAGTAGTGACTTTCTTTTGATTTACGGCAAGACTTGGCACTCAATCTATAATGCTTTGAAGAGGACAGAAATGAATCTTCAAGAGGCTGCAGTCTGGATGCTTCTGACTGGCAGTCCTTCCTTGGTGAGGTGGAGTAGGGTAAGAACCCCAGCCAGGGGCAGGCTGGGTTGGGGGTGTGCCTCCCTCTTCTGCCAAGAGGACCCAGGCTTTTCCTGGCATGTGACAGGGTAGGACCCGATGGGTCAGAGAGGATCAGGTCTCAGTGAGATGCCCTTCAGAGGTTTCTGTGAGCTGGGGAGTCGCTTGACCAACTGAAGCTGTCACTTTGGGTGGCGAGTGGATGGAGGTGGCAGCAGAACAGAAGTTAGGAGGCTGTTGTGGGGCCAGGCCGGGAGCAGAGAGGACCAGTTGGGGGATGAGTTTGGAGCTGGACCTGAGGACTTGCTGATGGACTGGAGGTTGGGGTGAGGGACAGAGAGGAATGGTGATGAGTCCCTGGCTTGTGGCCTGGCTGCCTGGTGGTGTTAGGCCATGCTGTGCGGACCAAGTCACGCTGCCCTGACTTTCCCTTACAGGCGAGTCTGGTCCAGGCAGCTCTGGGACGCTGTCCTCAGACTGCTTCCTGCTTTCTCTCCTGCCTCCTCCTCATTGTGTTACCTACCTAAGATACAGAGGCTGTGCTCCTGGGCTGTGCTTTTTCTAATGGAGAGGCCCTCTGCTTTCCCCTGGCCCTGGTACTGCACTTTCAGTCAGGGCCTGGCTGCATTTTGTGTCCCACTTGAGTATGTGTAGTATGCACACTGTTACGCAGGTCCCCTCACTCTGCCTGCCTAGGGGCACATGGAGGCATGTGCATGTGCATTTGTGCACGCATGTGGTATGTGCACCCATTAAGCAGGCCTCCTTACTCTGCCCACCTGGGGGCACATAGCTGTGTGTGTGTACATAGCGTGTGCATACCTGTTAATCATGTCCTCTCACTCTGCCAGCCTGGAGGCACACAAGGGTGTTTGTATGCGTGCATGTGGTGTGTACACCCACTGAGCAAGCCACTTCACTCCGCCCACAGGCCCAGCCCTCTCAGTCTCCTTAGGCCCTGAGCAGAGAGCAGGGGAGCCAGGGCAGGAGATGGAGTGGTCTTATGACACCACTCAGGCAGATCTTTAGAGGAACAGAGTAAAAACATGGGGTTGCCATCCAGGTAGAGGAGTGATTTGGAGCTAGAGGTAGCGGTTCCAGAATCTGGAAAATGACACATCAATGACGTGTGCAGACAGGGAGATGGTTGTTGTCAGTAGGGGCAAAGGAGCATTGGCCCCAGCAGCTGAGACACAAAACCCCCAAGGCCGGAGCAAGTTCTCTCAGACCACTCCTCTGTGAGCCCATGTGTTTCTTCAGCAAGCATTTATCAAACACCTGCCATACCCCATTTCAGGCCCTGGGAATGCAGCAGTGACGGAGAGTCCCTTCTCCCATGGAGCTTAGTTCTGGAGGAAGAGAGGCAACAGGCAGCAACCAACCAGCAGCAGTAGCCCTTCCAGCCTTTCCTGAGGTCAGACCACACACCCAGCGGTCTGGGCCCTTTGTACTTTTATGATCAAATGAGGGTACCACCCAGATCATCCTTAGGCAACCCTCTGAGCATGGGGACTATTGTTAAGCCCCTTTTATAGACGAAAAAGGTGAGGAACAAGTCTGCTAAGGAACTTGTCCACTGTTACACCATTGGCAAGATTTGAACCCTTGCTGTCAGCCCTTGAACCCGAATTCTTCACTCTGCCCTGGTGATGTCCATCTGATGGAAAGGGGCCCACTTCTTTCTACCCAGCAGTTATTGTTGTACAGTGTAGGGTACCAGAAAGGCATGGTTGTTTGGGGCGGGGGTTCTGCTTTTAAAAATACCTATACAAATATAAAAGGACCAGAACCTATCATGTGAAGAATTATGAACGTAACCTAATGCCAGAATCAGGGTAGAATCTGGCCAACTGTAGTAAGGAGGAAGTGGGAAGACTGCTTAAGAAAGGGCAGAAGGCCCAGGGACCATCACCTGGGAGCCAGAGTATGGCCTTCAGAGGTTGTTCCAGCCTCTAGAACTGTCCTCTGAGTTTACCTTCAGAGACCAGACAGGCTGGACTGGGGAGTGGTGGGGTAGGGGTAGGGGAAGGGGAGGGAGGTAGGCAGAGGGCACAGTCAGGGATGCACAGTAACCTCGGAGCCCTGGCCCAGCAGGTTTGGGGCTATAGACAGGGCAGAGAGGGAACAAGCCCAGGGTGGCCTGGTGTCCAAGAGGCACTCAATAAATGTTCCCGAGGAAGAGAAGGGTCAGGGGAAGGAGGATTAGCAGCTCCTTACTTAGTACTTGGAGGAGTCAGGGTCCAAGGACTGTCCAGCCTGGCTGGGGCCAGTCATACACATCTGAGCAAGGTCATGCACCACCCCACCCCCACTCTAGGGCTGTGCACTCTTCCAGGCAGCCTTGCTTCCTGTGGATGTGGTCACCGGCCCTGGTAAACCCGATGGCCCAGTGGTTATCAGGGAATCAGGTTTGTACCCCTGGGCTGGCAGATAAGGGGCGTGTATTGGTGTCGCAATGAGGAGCATGTGGCAATCATTCACAGGTGGTCTTAGGGCCAGACAAAGGCAGGCCTCGCCCGGAAAGATGTTAAAAGTTAGGGTGTTACTGAAGGCAGGCTTATAATGCCATCCGAGGAGGTCTGGGAGAGCCAAGGCTGACCTCTCTGAGCTGGATGTAACCTTCAGAACCTAGAGCAATCCTTTCAAGACCAGGATTTTCCTAAATCATTTCCAGACTGGCTAGGAATTACATTTCAGGTTGTCATTTCAGAGATCTCTGATTTGACCAGAGTATACGGCAGAAGCCCTCTTGACCTTGTCGTTGCATTTGGCCGGGCAGACTGACAGATGCCCCTGTGCACCACTTGCCCTTGGAAAGCAAACCATCGTGGGCCTGCCCTGCCCTCCAGCCAGTGAGTGCCAGCTGATCCTGGCCTGCCTGTGCCAGTTCATTAGCTTAGAAACATTATTGAGTCACGACTGGTGCTCAGCACTATTCCAGGAAAGGGGACGCAGAACACAGGGAAACCGGTCTGTGAAGTTCTGGAGGGGAGATGGACAAGGTTAATTAGTAAAATGGACAGTGTATTCGATGGTGCCAAATACTCTAGAAAAAACTAAAACCGGGAGAGATAATAGAGCGAGTCCAGGGAGTGATTTGCAGTTTCAAAGAGGGTGGCGTCAAAGGCCTCGCATAAGAGGAGTCGAGTAAGTTTTGGAGGTGTCAGGGGATTAGGCCTTGGGGTGTCAGATAAGAGGAACAGCCAAGAGGCAGAGGACAGGATGGGGTGAGGTCTGGGAGGCGAGGGACAGGTTCCTCGGGCCCCGGCATGGGCTGAGCCGAGGACAGCTGCAGGCTGGTCGTGGTGGAGAGCAGCCTTTGGTGCTGTGCTGGGGAGAGACTGCAGGGGTGGAGGGCAACAGCAGGGACGGAGCCCAGTGAGGACGCCCCTGCAGTGTAAGAGGCAACAGGGCCCGGCCAGGCTGTGTTCCATGTGAAACGTAGGCACGTTCTGGCCACATTCGCTGCTGGCCCAGGTGAACCCGATGACCCCGTGCTTATCAAGGAATCTAGTCTGCACCTGATTCTGAATGTAGAGCCCTTAGGATTCACTGTCAGATTCAGGGTGACTCCAGGGTCTTCGACTTGAGCTATTGGAAGGATGGAGTTGCTGTTAAATGAGCTCTAGAAGACTGGGGACCACCTGTGCCTGAAGAGATTGAGGCAGGAGAGGGGAGCCTGCAGGAAAAGGTGCATTTCCAGCCACGGTCACTTCCAAGTCATTTTCAGCCTTTCAATGGTGGGTCCCACTTGATGTCATTTAGACTTTTTATAAATGGACTGTTGCTGTGTTGAGGAAAAGCCAGCAAAAAATCATGAAGAACATTTCTTAGAGCCATGTCTGAAAGAGTTTGCCATTTGCTCCAGCGAGTTTATGAAAGGCATTAATCAAAGTTCAAGAGTGGCAGCACCTGTGAGGCTGCGCTCTGACTTAATCATGGGTTGGGTTGATAGCCAGGGGCACCAGTGCCCTTCATAAGGTAGTGCTCCCTGCATGACCCACACACACCTAGAGGCCAGCTGTGGTGGTTCTCTCCTGGTCAGATCCACCTCACCTGGGGAGTTGTCTTTGCTGAGAACCTCCAGGAGGCTGTAAGCCAACGGCATTGCCGAGCAGCCCTCATAGACCCAGCTGCTGGGGGTGGCTCACTGGGCATCCAGCCAGAGTGCCCTGTGCCAGGCAGATTTCCCACGCCCAGAGCCACATTCCCACAGTCCCACATGGGCAGGGGAAGATAGCCAATCCACATACGCCTGAGGTTCAGCCCTCCAGGAGAGGATTTGGAGGGTCTGGTGATACAAGGGCTCATTGGCTGGGCAGCTTAGGAGGTGCTGGATACCCGGTGCTCCTGGTGCATTTGGAGGGCTTTGGGTTCCTGTGAGAGGTGCCAGGTTATGGGAGCCCCAGCTACGTCACACTTTTCCCTCCTCAGGCCATGACGGGTCTGGAGCAGCCCCTCAGACCTCCACTCCACTTCTGCAATGCAGGAAGGAGAACGCTGCCAGCAGCCTGCACTGGAGCTCGGGTCCCCCTCTGCTGTAAAGCACCCACTTGTTTCCTCTGCTCCTGTGAAAGAGTGGGGGGCGGGGGGCTACCACCCAGTCCTGGAGCTGCCAGAGGCTGAGGCTTCACCACTCTGCTCCAGGAGAGCACCAGTGCTGGGAGAACATTTTCCTCTGGGACAGAGGAAAATTGGCTGTTGGCTGCAGGCAGGACACTGTGTCCTCCACTCTGTCACCCCAGGGTCACTCAAGTCCTGGCATGGGTGGCTGGACAGTGGGAGAACTCGCCATCAGACAAGGCCAGGGGCACAGCAGGCCCTACGTCAGTCTTGGCCTTGCATGTAACAGGGCTAATGGGCCAGTGGAACCCTCACCCCGACTCTTTTCTTGATGCCCACAGCCTCTGTTTTCTGGCAACCACAGAGTCAGGCCAGTCTGGCCCGAGAGGCAGCACCAGCGTGGTGTTAGCTGGGGCAAGATTTTAAGGTGGACATTGCTTGTCCTGCTGAATGGACACAGAGGGGGCCCTGGTGAGTGCTGAGTGTGGTGCCCTGCCTCTGGGCCAGGGAGCAGACAGATCTGTTCACTTTGTGCCCAGCTGAGTGTCTGTGCCAGAAACTTAGTGCCCCAAGGGCTGCCCTCTGAGTTCCTGGTTCCTGGATGCTCCCCAGAGTCTTTTTTGGGACCGTTCTTGGGTCTTGCATTTGGGCAGTGGGCCAGCTGGTGGACTTGGAGCATTATTTCCAGCTTTCCAGGAGGATTACCTTCTGCTATAATGCACTTCTCCTATTTCACAGTTAGACATTTCATTACATTGTTCTTTTCTGCCCCTTTCATCGATTCTGCTGTGACTTGGTTTTTGTTGGGGAGAGCCTGGTGTTATTGAGCGTTTGGAACCCCAGCTCTTTCGATGATGAGATAACATGACCGGAAGTGGCAAGGATCCACCAGAAAACAGGCCCGTAGCTGCACAGCCCACACCCCTCTGGAAATCACTATCTAGATTGCTTCTGATAGCACCACCTGCTCAGGTTCTCCCCCGACGATGCTGCCTGCTTACCTGTAGCGGCCAGTTTGGTTGGATTTATTCTGATGGGCTCTGTACACTTAGCAGTTGAGAAATATTTTTGTCATTTTGCTATGCAACATCAAATACACTGTGACCTAAACAATTGTGACAACAGAGAGTTCAACCACAGTGTAAAATTTTAGCATTATTTATGACGTTTAGAGGTCTAGTGCCTACAGTATCTCCTTAATCCAGTCTAATTCTGGAGCCCTGACTCCCAGGCCTGCCTATTTGTCTCTAATGGCTGTTAATAATAGTTCCTCCAGGCTCCCTGCTTGCCAATGGAAAATCCATCTGAAGCGTTTGTATCTCACATTGCTGTTAAAAATTGATGTTCCTTTATTGATGTAACTGGTTCCTGCCAACTATTTGGGGACAAATAAAAGTGGCCGAACTCAGAGACAAGTAGAGAAGCATTTGTTCATGGAATTGCTGGCCAATTGATGTTGGTAGTTAAACAAGCTATCAGTTAAAAGCATTTTGAAAGAAAAAAAATAGACTGTTCTGAGAAGGTAATGTTCACAGTGGCTGTGCCAGGAATGAGCAGCTCAGCTGTTCTGAGGGTCGGAGGCAGGAGGGCTGTCCCTTCTCTAGCCTAAGGGCCCCACTCACTCCCCTTTTCCTGCTGCTCCCCAAGTTGTGAGTTCCAGCCACCTCCTCACCTTGTTGCTGCTCTTCTCACACCCTGTTCCTCTGCCTCTGGGTTTCCCTGTGCTGTGCCTTGTGCAGCAGACCCCCTCCTCTAGAAAGGCTTCTCACAGGTCCTTTCCCTGTCACTGTGCTCTCCCAGCATGTGACTTCTGCTTTGTCCAACTTTCTACTGTCATGGTTAATCAGGGGACCTTTTTTTCTCCGTGGACTCGAGGACTGGGGTCTGCCTTGCTCATCCTGCCTTGTTCATCACAGCACTTCACAGCCGGCACATGATAGGTGTGCCGTAGTGTTGCCGACAGACCCAGGGGCCTCCTGAGCAGGGGGAGCAGGGTGTGACAGATCTCTCACTGTCTTCCCTTCCCAGGCCCCCCAGGGCACCGGGGCTGGAGTGGGCAGGCGCTCCTGAGAACACTGGCACAATCCTATCTAACCTGTGGAATAATTAATTACTTTAGACCAGCAACAAGTGTGAAGATTGAGGAGGTAATATAATTGATTTTCCCATAAAGGTGCAATTTGTAGTAAGTGAGAGAACCTTCTTGACAATACCTCACCCATCTTCACTGAGAGGCCCTTGTACCCCCTATGCAGGAGTGAGAAGAAAGTCTCTGGGTGACTTAATCTGTGGCAGCCACTGAGGCCTCCTTGGTTCCACTAAACTTGTGGCACATGGTGGGGGCAAGTTTCTCCACAGCCTTGGAAGGACTGGTGCCCTCGACTGTGCCTGTCTTGATCAGGCAGGAGCACCCTGTCCTGGGCCAGCAGGAGATGCTAAAAAGACTCACGCCTCCCTCCAGCTGAGGGCCAGGGGCATGCTGGGCAAGGCTGTGCACTGAGCATCCCCTCCACCCCCTCTTCTCAGTCTCCTCCATGCCGCCTCTTCTTCCTCTGCATCCTCTCCCAGCTCCTCTAGGCCAGAGGCAACAACCTGAAACCAGGCTGGAAGCCTAGGGGTCAGAAAGCGCTCTGGGCTCATTTAACCTAAGCTCCCTCAGCTCAAATGCCTTTACCCTCCTTACTGCTTCCTGGAGGCCAGCCCTCTTTCGCCATACCTGCTGCACCCTTCTCTGACGTTTGTTGAGTGAATGTTCAGTGCTAGGCACCAGGCAGGCAGAGTACCTGCTCAGAGCCTGGAAGGGACACTGAGGTGCAAACCGGCCTCAGACGAGCATGAGCACCTCAGTGGGGTTGGTGTCAGAGGCCAAAAAGGGACGCTGGCGTGAGGGGCCCAGGGCAGGTCTCTGCCTGCAGCCCTTGGAGATTCTGCCCCCCAGGATGCTGCTGTGAGACCAGAGGGTCGTAGGAACAGCACTTATGTAACAATATCCAGTCAAAGTATGATCGTCATGCCCATTTCACAGATGAGGGCACAGAGGCCAGAAAGGCCTGCTCGGGCAGGGAACCCTGCCACCAGGGTAAGCCCTGCCCCGGACTGAACAAGGCGGGGTGGATTCGGGGATGGGGGGAGGTACAGGCGTTATCTCCCAGCTGGACCCCGGCCCCAATTGCTCTTTTTTTCCCTCTCTCGGGAATTTATTACTTACTTATATTTTATGGTGACATAGGTTAACGAAATCTGGTAAGTTTCAGCTGTACATTTTTAACAGTAAGACATACCGATTGCTCTTTGTTTGGGGCTGTGGCCAGGTGAGGGCTTGTCCATTCTGAAGGGATTCAGCCACCAGAAGTGACTAAGGAAGTGACCTGGTGAGTCACCCACCCTGGGATCTCTGCTTGGCTTCCAGATTCTGTTTTCCACCACATTAATTGCATTTATTATTCATATACTTCTAAAACTGGCTTCTGGGCCTAGATTTTCTAAGCCCCCTGGGCTGTCACAGCTGAGGCTCCTCTGTGTTGGGGCTGCCAGGAGTTCCCTTGTGGCTTTGAGTCGGGATCAGATGCTCAGCCTGGGGCCTTTTGAGTTTGGAAATAAAAACAAAGGATTCCTGGCTTAATGGCTTTCCAGCAGCCCTGGGAGGCTGAGCCTTTTTCCTCCTCTGTGCTGGATAGATGAAGGAGTTGTCACCTCAACAGCCAGGCGCTTGGCTACTTTTGTCCCACCTCTACCCTCAGCTTCCTGTTCTGGCTCACGCTCTGATCTTCCCCTGGTGCTTCAGGCGCCTGCACCCTGGGGCCCCTTCCCTAGAAGGCAGGTCTTCCTCACTCCTTACCTGCAGGCTGTCCTCACATGCTTGTAACAGTTAGTTTATGCCACCTGAGTGCTGCCTCAGTCTCTTGGCCCTTCACTCAGCGGGGAGGGCAGGCCTAGGGCAGGGGCTAGCCCCTTTGAGTGCTTACTGGGCTTCCACCACTCCACCTTGTGCCTTCTTGACCCTGTTCCTGAGACACAGCAACCACTCAGAGGCTTCGACTTTCCCAGTCACTTCTGGGTGCCCCCAGCTGGCAGCTCTCTCCCCTGGTTGAAGGAGCATTTGTTTTTCACTGTCCTTCTGCTCCCATCTTGCCCCTGGTGAAGGTTCCATTCCATGGAAGTCTCTGTTGTACAGAGAGTTACCTGTGAGGGGACATCAGCATCGTGTGTGGCTCTCTGGAAATGTCATCTCCCCTGGGGCCTATGGAAGCCAAATGTGCTGTCCCAGGGGTTAGGGCTGCCATTAGGAGGTGTCATTTCTGCCTGCTTTGCCCAAAATGACCCGGGGAGGTTCATGCGTGGGAGGCTACAGGCCAGCATGAGGGCCCAGGAGGCTCCAGGCCTAGTGAGTCAGTCACTCTGAGGCTTCGCATTTAGGTTCAAATCTGTGGTTCATAGGGTGATAGGCTTTAAAGTTTTTTCCCTGCCAGGAGTAAAAAAAGGCAAACAAACAAAAACAGAGATGCTGGAACAACCACTAGAAGACAACTGGCAGCATCCACCAAAGCTGAGCTGTCCATACCTGGCAACCAGTGACTTCACTTGGCACACAGCAGACGCATTAAGAAATGTGCCAGGATGTTCTGCACGTGGGCTGGGAGTAGTCTAAAACAAGGGGACCCAGAGCCCCACTTTGGAGGTGGATAAACCGTGGAGGTTCATACAGGTGGGAACAGTGGGAACAAACTATCACTGCACACGGGAGCATGGACAACAGTTCTCATGAGGGCAGTGGGTTGCATAAGAAGCCAGACAAGGGCACAGGCTGTGTCATTCCATTTATACAAAGTTTCCAATAGGCAATGATGATGGAAGAACAGAGGGCGGGGTGGAATGGTGATGGCACCCACCAGGGTCCTAGAAATACTTTGGATCTTGATCCAGGATGTATGTTTGAAATTTCATCAATCTGGATACCTAATATGTGTACACTTTATGTATATTGCAATAAATAGGTTTAGCAAACAAACCCAAAACACCACAAAGCAGCGCTGCTGCAGTGACAGTCTGGGCAGAAAGGCTGCTGCATGTTTCTTGTGCTAAATAGTCCTCATACCTTCCAAATTTACAGGCACCTCAGGGGCTACAGGCTGACATAGTAAAATGACCATTTGTGTGCTTTCAGAATTATTCTACTGGCCGGTGACAGAAAGAAAATGAAAAGTTAAATGCAATTTAGGGAAGTACTGCCTGGACTGTCTGGTAAGGCCAGGACCTGAATATTGAGTCTATTAGAAGCAATTATAAAAGGGACAGCATTTCTTAATGTTTCTCATTTGACAGGAAGGTTTTTGAATATGGGGCATTAGTTAATAAAAAGTCTCTGAAGCCTATCGTAATATATCACCTAATTCCTAACAGTTCCTAGCCACTGAAATAGGTAAAAGGGGAATGTAAAATTAATATATAGTTATTATTGAAATTGCCTTATAAATTAGTTAAGTCCCCTGGAGGTACAAAGTGGGCATCATTATTCTACGACAGTCTCAAGGGCATTGGCATGCCCTGCGTGTTTGTAGAGTGGGAATGCCCCCTTGCCAGGGAAGAGAGAGCTCCAGCTCTGGTTTAAGGATAAAACACTTGCTCACGCTGCAAGAGGCGAGAACTAGCAACCAGAAATATCAAAAGGAAACCTCCTCCCTAGTTATTGAAGTTCTGGGGAAGGTGGCATCCACAGCTTGTTCTGTGCCCAAGGTGAGGAAGGCCAGGAGAGAGAGTTGTATTCACAAGGCTTGGAATTGGGTGGGGGCCACATGCAAGTATTTGTGTAGCTTCCAAGGACCTTGACTACCAGTTATCCCAGAACTGAGAGGGTAGAAACAGTTCCCTTAAGGTAATGATCCCCAACCTTTTTGACACCAGAGACAGGTGCTCCTATGAGAATCTAATGCCTGATGATCTGAGGTGGGGCTGAGGCAGTGATGCTAGCACTGGGAAGCGGCTGCAAATACAGATGAAGTTTTGCTTGCTCACCTGCCACTCACCCCCTGCTATGTGGCCTGGTTCCTAACAGGCCATGGACCAGTACCGGTCCACGGCCCAGGGGTTGGGGACCCCTGTTCTAGAATACGCATGTGTGATACTTGGGCCATATCAGGGTCACTATTCCCACCTTTGCCTTACAGGAGTGTATTTCATCTGGGGATTCAGAAGCTGTGACTGGAAATCCATTCATATCCAAGCTCTTTGCTGAACCTGAGTTTTCTGCCCAGGGGCATTTGGTAAATGTTATATTTTATACATTCTAGGTGATCTGCCCTGTACCTGTCGAATCCATTCTCTATGGCAGGCTCACTTCCCGGAACAGCATAGTACCCCCCGCCAGCAGATAAGCTTCCTTTTGCTCCCAGGGGAGATAGCTGGGGTGCCCTGAGACAGACCAGAGGCAAGTTTGCCTTTCAGTTTGGCTCCTCGGAGTTGCACGTGTGGCCCTATCCTGTCAGTAGGAGTCCAAGCCAGTCATGTTTGCCTGGGGGCTGGGTAGCCCACGGAGGGCAGGAGGGCAGTATCATGGTGTGGGCAGCCAGAGGAAGAAGGCTAGGCTGCTTTGCATTTCGTCTCTGACATCTGCACTCACACTGCAGGAGGGGTACTTCCTTGTGCCCATGGAGGTTTTGCCACGGAATCTGATGCCAGAGAAGAAAGATAAGTGGGCTTTTAAAGCAGGGCTGAGCTGACGTTCTTGTGGCCTGGAGGCTCCACACCCCATACGAAGGAGCCTTTCCCTACAATTTGTTCCTGAATTGTGGCCCCTCAAGCCAGGCTAAAGTTTGTCAGGGTGCTCTTTGGAGTGGCAGGCGGTGTGCACTCGCGACCCCTTGTGGCAGCTTTGACAATCGCGGCTGTGATGGGGCCAGTGGGACAAAGCTTAGTCCAGGATAGCCGGTTTTTAACAGGTAGCTTTCATTTTTTCCAAAAAAAAAATATTTTCAACATGAAAACAGCTTTGCATCAATGAAAAGGTATTGCATATATCAGTAGGAAATTCAGTCAATATGGAGCCTTATGAACAAGATATGAAAAACATCCTGTGATGCAGAGTCACTCACCCCTGTTTCTTCAGCAGACAAGCTTTCTGGCTCTCTCCAGGGGCAGAGATACACTTTGAGCTGCTAGGATCACATGAGGTGGAGTCTGTTCTTCCCACTGTGTAAAGTGGAAGTCTCTTGCATTACCCTGCTTCTGTGGGGCTCCACTGTAATCCGCTTAAGCAGTCCTCCACTGGAGCAGCCAGATGCATTCCAACTTCCCATCGTGACGATCAGCCTTATCTGTCCGCCTTTTGGGTGTTTAACTGATTCTCTCCCTGGGGTAAATTTCTACATGTGCAATGAAGAAAACCAAAGCACCCTCTAGGAGTTGTTTGCTCACTCAGCTGTGGATGGTGGTACTGTCTGCTGAGCGTGTACTACATGCTTCCTGAGGATTTTCTCCCTTCATCTCAGAAGGTGGGGGGTGGCATGCTTGCCATGGTAGAGGACCTAGGAGGGCTTTAAGGAGCTGGCCCAAGATCCCGCAGTGGACAGATGGGTTTGGAGGAGCCAGGTGGCCTCTCTCCAGAAGCATGCTCTCAGCCATTGAGCTGGACACACACACATACATACATACATACATACATACATACATATATATTGGTGCCCGTGTGCCCCTTTGGGCCTCAAAAGTAATTGTATTGTTTTTGTTATTCATCTTCACCAATATGATAAAAGAAAAGTGGTATCCCACGTTATTTACACTTCTTTGATTACTGGTGAGGTTAAACTTCTCTCGCAGGTATTTCTTGGACATTTGTCTTTGTGGCTTGTCTGTCCTTGGCACCATCTGCTTGACTTACTGATCTTACTGAGCACTGTATAGTAGGGTTCTTCATGATATTGTTCTCGTTGTCAAAATATTTTTCCCAATTTGATATGTAGAAATTTTAAGTATAGATAGTCAAATTGTTCCTTTCCCATGTGGTGTGTTTTTTTGCATAATTCCATACTATCTCATATACTATCTCAATACAGTTCAGCTGTTTGCATGTTTTCTTCTATCTTTAAAATTTTATGAAAAATTTAAAAAAATAATTTCTCTACAATTATGAAATATTTCAAACACTGAGTAGGCAAAGATTTAGGAGATTTTGCTCCCTCAAGATGACTAGTTGACCCCATCTTTGTAATAATATTTTTGCCCCACTGACTTAAAATTCCACTTTCACTGTATTGTAAATTCCTATGTGCGGTAGTCAACATAGGATAGCCTTTGCTGCAGTAACAACAAAAACCTGGGTCTCAGTGGCTCATGTTGTAACCTGAGTACAGTGAATGTTTATTTCTTGCTCATGTTGTAGTCTGAGGCAAACCCATGGCTGTCCTCCAACAGTGTCAGGGCTGCATCCATTGCCTGACTGTCCCTTTTGAGAGGAGAAAGAGAAAGCACAGAGAACTTAAATCCACTCTTAAAGCCTTGCCTGGAAGTGGCACGCATCACTTTCACTCATACTTCCATTGACCAGAGTCAGTCACATGGCCCCAGCTACCTGCAGAGAGGCTGAGAAATGTGCCCAGAGAGAGGAAGTAGAGTGGTGAACGTATAGCCAGAGCTCCTCTTGGATAGAGGGGATTTAGGCCATGTATATGTGTGTGTGCATGAATGTACACATGTGCATACATATTCAGGCCAACCATCTCTGACATCTCTTACCCATTTCTTGATGTTTACTGAGGACCTAGTGTGTGCTCATCACTGTGCCTAGCTGGGGGCAGGGTGGGCCTGCCTCTAGGAATTCCCTTTGAGACCAGTAGGGGAAGGGTCAGGCACTGTGGCACAGCTTCATGTAACCCTAAAAGCCATGAGGACTGTGGGGCTTGGGGGAAGCCTCACCTGCGAAGGGGCTTTTGATGATGAGAGGAGAGAGAGGCTGCTGAGAGCCCCGTCCGACCTCCATCTCCTAGGTAGGCTGGTGGGCCACGAGGGAACCTGGTTAAAGGCTGTCAGGACAGCCACATAGACGGTGGGGAGCAGTGAGGAGGGGCTGCAGTAATCCTGGACCTGACGGGGTGCTGCTGGCAGTATGGGCTTGGGATGGTGTTGGGGTAGAGCCTGGAAGGGAGCACTCAGGCATGCTGGGTGTTATATGGATGCCCAGGGGCCCGACAGTACTGAGCTGGGCACATGGGAAAGCATACCTTCCCAGTGTGGCCCCTCTTTCTCATTCTCCAAGCTTCCATTGTGTTTTGTGAGCTTTCTGAATTTTGGTGGGTGATCTGGTTGCTTATGTAGGTCGCCCCAGTGAGATGCTTCAGAGTATGTGCAGGGAGAGCAGTGGAGAAATTAAAGGACTTTTCTGCCACCTGGCTGAACAGAACGAGAAACCGGACCCTCATTATACAGCCAGTGCTAGCACCTTGGAGCACGACTCTTACAGGCAAGGAGCCAGGAGCATGCCTCGGACCGGGCAAGTCACCGTAATTAGATCTGTCCACCAGGATGAGGGCAGAGCTTCTCCAAGTATCTTTGCTGCCATACGGCTCTCTGAAATGGGGTTTCACTCACAGAAGAATTCTGCTAGTTTTGTGCTGGCTTTGGTTAGCAGTATTAGCACCATAAAGAAAGACTATTAACTTTGCATCAATAGGCAAAGAGTAATTAAAATATAATTAAAAGCATGAATTCTTCTAATTATTGGATTTATATAATGTGTATTTAAAAATAAGACATCTGTTAAGGCTCTCTTTTGAAGCTATCCAGAAACCAAGAGAGGATAGCATTTTAATTAAAAGTGGATTATTTCAAAACAGTTTAATCACTCTGTCATTGTAGGACTTGGACCTTGTTAATTAGCTATTGATAAATAGGTTTAAGTTACCAAAAATTTAAATTCATGGGGATTGGAAAGTATATTTTTGGAACCTGTCCTGCATCTCTGGGATGACGGCTGGAGAAATGTTCAGAGCACGTGAGTTAGTTCTTAAATCACTTCTCCCATCCTCTGTGTACACAGTGTGGACCTCCCACAGCAGATAGGGGCTACCTTTGGCTCTCCCAGCCTCCTGTCTTCTACCTCCATGGTAAGAGAGGCTGTGAGGTCCTGGAATGTGGCATCACTCTCTGAGTGTGTCCTCACTGTACTGAACCGTGACTGAAACCCGCTAAGTTCCTGGGAGAAAACAGATCCAGCCCCCAGTGTACTGGCGGTACCACTGGCCAGTACTGTTGCTGCCCCCACCCCCGCCCCAAGCTCCAGAGCATCCCCACCAGCAGCACCTCCTTTCCCCTGCTGACATTTCTATAGGGGCAGCTTGAGTATGACCCCCATTTGTCATAAGTGGATAAAGACTTTCAAAGTGATAAATAGCATTCCTGTTTTTCTTTCAGTCAAGTGTGACTAAAATAACATTTGAAGTCACGAGTGGGGATGGGAAGGCTCATTAGAAGAGAGGCCTTCGACAACTCATGCTAAACGGCCAATGTGCTGCCATGAAGCCCAGCCACCTGCAGGTGGAAAGGGTGTGGCCCTGCCACTGGTGTCTGCACCTCCTTCTTTTGCTGCTTCGGCTTCGACCTAGATCTGGTGGTGCCTGGGCACTTGGGAAAATCTTCTCAAAGAAGAGACCTTGTGTCATAGGTATCTGGGATAGCGCTCTCCTGGAGAGGCGTCCATGGTTCTTTTTCCTGCAGGTGGCCAGGAATCCTGGCCTATAGTGACACAGTTCCCCTGGGCCCCTCCGGTCAAGCAATGGCCCTGGCCTCATGCCGCACACTGATCCCCACCCCTACCCCCCGCCATGACCAGTTCCCTGTATTCAGTGTCCTGTGCTTAAAATACATAGAGTGATTTGTGTGTACAGCTGGGACTGGCTGGTACAAAACCTGCTGCTTGTCCTTCTCTCCCCATCAGAACCTTGGGAAGTGGACAGTTGGGAGGGAGTATGTGGATACAAGACCCAGAAGATGAATCAGAGTAAGCTGGGGCCCAGGGGAGGCCTGCTGATTCAGAAGAGGGTGGCCACAGAGGACTATGCAGAGCTGGAGCGTCTGGGGAGAGTGAGCCAGCGCTTCCGACTTTTGAGAGGCATTGGTATAAAATGGTGCTTTCTGGAGAAATTTCTATCTGAAAATGACACATCTGTGAAATATTTTAAGACTGTAAACGGAAAGAAAGGAATTTGATGTTAGGAAACACAGTAGCACTAGACTTAAGAAATAAAAGAAAATGCCCTAGAGGGACTCAAAACGCACAGCCTTCTCTAGAAGGGACCACTACGGGCTCCTGTCCTGACTTTGCTCAGTGGAAGGGGGCCTTCTCTCCTGCAGGATTGATATTTAGGAAACACGTATTTGGTGATGCCTCTGAGGACGCCCCGGCTGGGGCAGGGGCCAGCGGGCACCCAGGGTGCTGTATAACTGTGGTCTCACATGGGCTTCCCAGAGACAGTCGTCACCCTGACTAGGCTTTGCCTGATGACCTGACCTTTTGATGAGCTATTACATAAAGCCAGAAGCGTTGCCAGGCAAGGCTTCCACCAGGGTTCTGGGCCTGGGGCTTCTCTTACTGCCTCCTCTACCAAGAGCAGTGGAGCAGACTGTCATGGTAAGAGCTTGGCACCTACATGTCCAAGGCCCTCGGCAGCCAGCTTTGCTGGAGGTAGCTTTGTTCCCTGAGGGTCCCATTTGGCCTTTTGTCCATGAGTTTCTCACCAGCCAGGGACAGGAACAGGTTAGGGTGCAGGAAAGAACCCAGGTTCTGTTGGAGCTCACCCCACTAGCTGTTTTCTAAATACTGAGCATGCCATCTGGGAACTGGGTAGTTTCTGGACCAAAGTGTTCCCACACAGAACTAGAAACAGGCTTTTTCTCAAAGAGGCCTCAGCATAATCTCCCGGCATCCTTCATTCATGCAACACCCTCACAATTTCTACCAAATCCTTGTCCCACCTACAGTATTTAATTGGCTCAATAGTTTCTTTACATTTAAAATATATATATATTTTAAGAGGAAGCTTTATATCCCTGTCATGAGTGAAACTCAGTGTGATTTGCCATAAATGGAAGGTAATACTTTAAATATCTAATGCATAAAATACATTATTGGTTTACCCATCTTATGGACTCTTACCATACTAGCTCAAAGAAAGTCCCATCCTGCCTAGTGGTTTCCCATACACCTACCTCCAGAAGGCTTCCCTCCCCTGTGCCTTCCTGGGAAGGAGGGGCGTGCTAGAGGGATGGTGCTTGGAAGGAATGTGGCCTCTGGATCCTGTTAAACAAGGATTATCCCCCTCCCTGCTCTTGGGTCATGTGGTCTGAATGATTCCTAGGGCAGCCTGGTGCATTTTTAAAGGCCACGTTTTCAGTTCGGGCCAAGAAAGGTATTATTGCTGACGTCAGCAGAGACTGGTAAGAATTGGTCATATGTGAACCATCGTCAAGCCCAGAGTAAGGTAGAGAACAGCTGGCAAATCATGCCGTGTTTACACAGCTCTTCCAGGGCCTCCCTAAGTTCGGTCCTCTCACTTGCTCATCAGAGGTGTCAGTTGCAAAGGGGTCTGGATTCACACATGTAGAATTTCCTGCTTGAGCCATGTGCCACAGGCTTCAGGGTTTGTCCTCCTTACGTTGTTACTGTCCTGGGCCCTACTTGTGTCCTGCTCGTGTCTGTAGCTCCTTCTTCAGTTGTTCTGTCCTCCTTTTGAGGAATCAGCAAAGAAGGCCTAAGAGAGGGTCAGAATGGGGCCAACTGCTCCGTGCACAGATGATGTATCCTTCGTGTATAAATCCCTTAAGGATCAGTAAGAAAAAGATGGACATTTTGTGTTCTAAGAAAGAAACAGGCCGTTCAGAAGGGAAGAAGTATGAGGGAGTAAACATAAAGCATGTTCAAGCTTGCCAGTTAATCCGTGAAACAAGGAAACACTGTTTTGTTTTGCCTACCAGATTTGCAGTTCTGTGAGCAAACAGGCCCTGTGGTGCACTACTCAAGACCCTGAAAATCCTTATGGGCTTTCTCGAGTTTATTTGACAGAACATGCCTTGAGACTCAAAGATGTGCATATGTTCAGTACTTCTGCTTCTAGCATTTTAGCCTGAAGACAATGAGATGGCATATGGCCATTGGTGTCCATCATAACACGGAGGTAGAAGCAGCCTAGATATCTAATGGCATGACATTGGTTAAGTAAATTAACAGGCCGTGGTACTCCACAACATCCCCCCACACGCAACCATCTACTTATTCAGTCACTCAGCAGAAATGTACTAAAAAGCTCCCATGTACCAGGCACTGTACATAGCCAGGCTCTGGGGCTCCTACAGTGAACAAAACAGATATAAGCCCAGCCTAAGAGGGGAGTGAGAAGATGGATGGGGATAGGTGGATGGGTGGATGGATGATATGTTGGACAGTGGTGAGGGCATACTCTTTATCCAGAGGCTCAGGACAGGCATCCATGAGGAGACAATGGAGGAGTGACCCAAAGGAGGAGTGAGCAAGCTGTGAACCTCGAGGACACTCTTGAGAGAGAACAGGGCTCATCCAGTGGCCCTGAGGTGGGAGGGAGCTCACCTGGTGCTCCCAGCAACAGCAAGAAGACAGACTGAGAAGACGAGAGGAGATGGGAAGTGAGGCTGCTCACAGAATGCCAGGGTTGGGTCCCTTAATTGTGAGAGGACCCCTGTGGGGGACAAGACCTGAAGCAGGGGACCAACTACATCACCGTCACCACGGACCAGGCAGTAGAAGATGGTGGCTTATACCAAAGATGAGCAGTGCCCGTGTGAAGAAGTAGTCTGATTCTGGACATAGTGACAGTGTTAAAAAGAAAAGTAGTATAGACTTCCGTGAATTGTTTTTAGGAATTTAAGCAAGGACCTTCCCTGGGACGTCTCTGCCCTTGGCCAGGACTGGGTGAAGCCATTGGTCTTTGCAGATTTTTTTTGGCTTAGTTGGGCCCCGTGTGCAGATAAGAAGTAGAAGTTATAAGCCAGTGAATAAATTGATACAGCTACCAGCAAAGATTATGTGGCTTTATCCGCTAAGCTGAATCCACACAATATCCCAGGACACAGCATTTCCTGGCTACGTGCTCGATGGAGACACATGCACATGCACCTCAAAGGACTGTCAGGGACGTCCACAACAGTGCTATTCGTGATAGCTACATTCTGGATACAACCGGCTTGTTCTCCAGCAGAATGGAGAAACGCTGCGAGGTACACTCCCCCAGTGGCATGCCGTGAGCATGAGAAGATGGCAGTCACCCACCACCCGGCGGGCCCTGCCAATGCAGTGTGGAGCAGCAGCGAAGCCGGGCACAAAGGTCCTGTCTGATTCTATTTCTGTAGAGTTCAAAACTACGCAAAACTCACCTGTGGTGAGAAGTCAGGCCGCCTGTCCTTCGGAGTGAGGCTGCCTGGGAGGGGCTTCCAGGGGACCAGTTTGTGACAGGTCATTGTGCTGGGTCCTTAGGATTTCCATCCCTTTCTGTGTGTAGGTCAGACTTCAAAGGGTGACTTTTTAACACTTACAGTTTATAAATCTGTGCTTATGTGTAAAAAATGCTTAAAAGGATGGTCAGCAAAATATTTGATAGCGGTTATTTCTGGGGGATAAGTTTATGGGCAGTCTTTATTTTATTTTTATTTTATTTACTTTGTGTAGAGAATTTCTAAGATCTCTTTCATTTATGTGTGCATATGCACACACACTCACACATACACATATGTATTATTTGAGCTTATTAGCAGTCTGATGCAGCCAAGACTTTGACAACTAAAGAGATGTATTTTATGCAGTAACTGATACCAAGGAACTCAGAAACTACACCTAATCAAGCATGTCAAGAATAAAGGAGAATATTTGTTAATTGAATGTCATGTTATGTCCTCAGTTATGCTTAATACAAGATAGGCGATTTAGAATTCCCAATTATCCAATTAAAATGCTAATTATCTATTACCTTGATAAGCCGCTCCTGGGGACAGAGTGAGTGGCTCCTCTGGTGCTTCTCTTCTTCCTGCTGTGACCACTGCTATCTTTCCACTGTCCTTGCCCCTGGTCGGTGGATTTCCCCTTTCTGGGGCCTGTGCATCCCCAGGGCCTGTCCCGGGGCACCAGCTCCCGCTTTCCACCAGTCCTCCCAGGGCACCGTCCTGGGCCTGGGCAAGGCCTTTCGTTCTCACAGACTTGCTTTCGGCTCATTTTTGGGCCCCTACACAGATGTGAGGCCAGGGCTCTAGAAGGCGTGGTAGAGTATTAGCCACCCCCAACAGGTACGAAGCGTGACCTTGTCCTACTGGCAGGTGCTGCTCCAGTCCCCCACCACTGCAGACCTGAGGCCTTGGCGGCAGAGGGTCAGAAACCCTGTGTGGACTCCATGCTCCCACACGGTCTCAGTGGAGTCCCCAACCACAGCACCTCGCCGCTCTGAGCCAGAGTTTACTCATCTGTCAAATAGGACGATCATGCTCCTCCAGAAGGATTGTTGTAAATGCTACATGCTGCAGGTGGCTGTGGATTTTCTTATTGGAGGGTCTGTGTCACCTGCCCTTAGTCTCATACCAAGTAGGCGCAAGACCTGAGTTGGCTCAGGTCTGCATGAGCCCTAAGTCCTACTCACCTCTTTCTCTTGAAGCGCAGCCCCTGAGATTGAGGATGTTAGTAGAGAGCACCCCAGCAGCAACTGAGGTGTTGGGAGAGTGACCTGGGCAGGGAGTGGGGCTCAAGAAGTCTGTTTCATTCAGTTGGCTGTGTGAAAGTGGTCCATACAGGCCCAGAATGCTCAGGGCATGTGACCCCCAAACTTCCTGCAAGAGGTCCCAGGTAGCAAGGCGATGTTGGCCTCGGTCTAGGACTAGGCTGGGAATAGCAGGACGGGGCATGAGGAGATGCAGGGAACATCAGGCAGGAAGAAAGCTACAGATGGTGGAGACGGCCACTGCGGCCACTGCAGATGGTCTGTGTCCGCAGTGGTGCCGTGTCGGTGCTGGCTGTGCCGAGTGCTAGTTTATTACTAAACATTTCTGGGCTTAGACCAAGGCTTTAAATCCGTCCTTCCCTGGAGACAGACCACGTAATGGCTACTTGCTCGTTTAAAACATGTCCAGAGTCTTACTGGTGGCTCCCTACTTTCCTCTGTGTCTTTCCCTTCCCAGGGGCCTGGAGAAGCAGGGGCACAGGGCAGCCTTCCCCACCCCACCCCCTGCCTGTTGACCACCCCTCAGAAGGCCCACAGAGAACCCTGTTAAAGGGCGGGGACTCTCCGGGAATTTGAGCAGAACCCTCAGCATGTGAGCGGGGCAGGGGCAGCTGGCAAGGGACCATGTGCTGAGACGCCTGTGTAAAGGGAAGACCCACATGTGTGTATGCACTTGTGCACACACATGCGTTTATCCTGGGGCCGCTTTGCATGTGTCAGCCTACACGGGGCCAGAGGGCGCCCATGGGGAACCTGGCTACGCTAGAATGTGTGGATGCGGTGTCCAGGCCTTGGGTTTGCACATTCACAGTGCCTGTGGGAGGCACTATTCTCCCATTTTACAGGTGAGGGAACTGAGGCACAGACAGGCCATACAGCTGGTAGGTATGTGACAGAGGGGGGTTTGATTTTGGCCTCAGTGTTAAGCCGTTATCGAGGAGGCTGGGCAGGGACAGGGTCGGCAGGACAAGGACAGTGGGGGACCCAGAGGCCTGAGCAAGTGGAGCACAATCATGAGGACCCTGCCCCTACCAGGAGAGCAAGGGAGGCACCTGCCCAAAATCATAGTGACAGTAGGGATGGGCCGCCACCTGGGCCCAAGAAGGCCCTGCATTTAGCTTGGAATGCCCAGTCCCCACACCCTGTTCCCTACCTTCCTCCCTCCCCCGTGTCTTAACTGCCCATTCTTCGGTGCTCTGCTCACCACTTTGTCCATCTCCCGTCTTCCCTTTCATGCTCCTCTTTCTGGCTCAGCCTCCAGGGAACCAGAAGTGCATGAGGCCCAGGCTGGGAGGGAGTGATGTGGTTGATGCTGCCCACAGCCCCTGCTGACCTCCTTGGCAGGCTCTGTCTGCCATTGCTCACGCTTGCACTGATAGCTTGATGATACTTGCTGCTAGGGCTGTGCTGATAGCTTGGTGACGCTGCTAGGGCAGCCCTTCTGCCATTTTCTTGGGCAGCTAATGAATTTTTATAGGGCTGTGTCTGTCTCCTCATCAGATGATAAACTTCAGAGGCCAGAAGCTGGGCCTTGTGCCCAGGAAGGCTCCATGGGCTGGATTTGTGGGTCCCAGGAGTCGCCCAGCGGTGCTGTCCCTGGAGACATCATTCCTGCTGATCTGGGCCTCGGAATCTGTCCCTGCCGCGTTAGTCATTTTCAGGCTCTAACAAATGGACCTGCCTCTCTGTCACAGCAGTAACTACCTTCACCTCATGTTCATAGCACAGACTCTCCCAGGTTACTTAAAGGTTCTCATTTATGCCTGGATACAAAGCATTTTCTACCCCTGTCTTGCTTGTGAGAAATTTATAGGCAAGGAACAGCCATGTGGAAGAAAGCTTCAGGGAACCACAAAGCAACAGGGTATCTGAGAGGCTGGTGACAGCATTATGGGCAGACGCCTAACCTTCCCTTCTGCTGCCGGAGAAGGGAGTGAGGGCCACTTCCTCGTCAGGGTGCTCCCCACCCCATCTTTTATCCAGGTGAGCAGGAGGGAGCAGGGGCAGTCAGGCCCAGCATGACATTTGTGCTGCTCATGACCGGTGCTGTGGCCTCTCTTCTTGTCTGTGGTTCTCTGATGGATAGGTTGGTTATTTCTGGAAGTTTTGTTTTGGTTCTCCATAAAATATGCCTGTTCTGTTTTCATACTGTACTTTTAGGCATTATTTTCCATGTGTGTATAGTCTCTAGCTGAGGATTCTGGTATTTGAGTTCTTGAGGGTCTCAGCCTGCTACTTGCTATGTCTGACAACTCTTGTGAGTTTGGATTGTGAGTTCATCTTCAGTGTGTATGAGTGTGTGTACGTGTGTACACAGATGTGTATACACATGTATGTGTGTTGTGTACATATATGCATGAGTATGTGCACACATGCAGATTCTGGCGTACCTGGGTTGAGGGCGCAAATGCCCACTTTGGCTTTGTGTCTGCTCTTTCCATTTCCTTCAGGTGTTACCAGTCAGGGATCAAGTTTTTCTGTCTGCGGTCCTCTGATGTTAATTTCTGGCTTGGGGGTTTCCAAACCATGCAGGCAGTTCATACTTGAACCCGAACCCCCTGGAGGGCAGACCATACTGTGAAATCTAAGGGAATGTTTTTATTTTTAACTAGGGCCCAGGCAAGTTTCCCGATTGCCTCCTTTGATGCTCTTGAATTTTCTCCGAACTCTGCCCTTTGCTGAGGGTGCATCCCGGCCCAGGCCCCAGATTTATGTGGTGATGGGGTCTCAGTTCTAGTCCCCTACCTCTTGTGTGCCTGAGGCCTTGTCACTGTCCTCATGTGACAGTGAAAGCCAAAACCTTTAGGATCCCAAGCGTGCCAGCTCCCTCTTCCTTTCAGGCCTCACTTTCTTCCTGTTCTATGAAGTCTACTTATTGTGTAGCACCTCAGTGTCGGAGGTGGGAGGGCTTTTGGCTACATGCTCTGCCATTGTGTCATTGTGGCTGAATTTGGCCATAGACTTATATCAGTCAGTCAGACTTATATCAGTTAGACCCATCTAGCGGACCCTCAGTTTGTCATATTTTCAGTGAAGGTCTAGAGGCGTTTTTATTAAGTGTCCTCTTGTTGCCAGGGTCTGCAAGTTGTCTAGTGGGAACCAGGTAGCTCTGCTGCTGCGGTCTGTCCTTGTGATCTGTGCTGGCTGAGCTGTCCAGGAGCCTCATGACAAGCGTGTGACTCCAGTCCGGAGCATCCACTCCTCACCCCTACCCTTTGAATATCACAGATATGTCAGACCCCATCTCTCCACTGGCCCCCCGAGCCGCTACACTTCCTCAGAACTTTGTGTGTCCACAGCCAGCCCGGGGGCCCAGAGAGTCAGTCCTCAGAGGAACGTGAGCAGGAGATGTGGGTCTGTTGCATCCTCCTATTATTGCCACCAAAGCACCAGTTTGTCCACACGTCGTGTCAGAAAACTTAATTTGAAAACAAAATTAGGTGCCGAAGTGATGAAGGCTGAAGAACTGAGCAGAGAAACGCCTGCTGCCGAGACTGGCTGTGGGAAGATGTGCTTGTCTGTCATCTTCAAGTACGGACAGCCCCTGCCCCACCAGGGGCCCGCCGCCCCCATCACCTTGAGAATGGCCATGCAGGCCTCTGAGGCCTGCTTCTGTCTGTCTCAAAGCTAAGGGGACACCACAGCTCCACAGTGTGTGTGGCGTCTTCCACCCATTGTGGGCTCGCCGTGTGGAGCCAGTCAAGCCAGATGACCTCACAGGCTCATCATCAGAAGGCTTCTCTGTGGAGGAACGTACTGGGCTGTGGTCTTGCCATCCCCATGGCCTCTGGGACTGAGGGGGAAGTTAATGGCAGCCGCCTGAGTGCTCCTGCCGTGATGAGAACGTGTGGTTCTCCTCTCCTCCCTTCCCTGGCAGTTTCTGAAATCCTTCCTGGCTTGAGGAAATGTTTCACTCACAGATACCCAATTAGTCTGTGAGGTTTGCTAGACAAGTCTGAAAACCAAATGAGTACAACAGAACCCCTCCTGCATAACAACTACATCGTACCCACCATAACAATTATACATAATTCGTGTTTCCAGTGCCTGAAAGACTGGACTTCTCTGTACAGACATTCTCTAAAACAGGCCTGAAATGTGAAGCACAGAATCACCACTTAATATGCTCAGAGACGGCCTTGCTGTTCTGAAGATGGGGTCAGTGACACAGCTCTGTGATTGGTCCCCCTGCCCTGGTGGTGGAAGCAGGAGCAAGGCCACCTGGATCTGCTTCTCAACCAGGGCCACCTGGAAGGCCAGACCTGAGCTATTCCAGGCTTCAGGAGGGGTTGAGGGCAGCCCATGCTCCCCAGCCCCTGTCCTGGGGCATCTGGTGGTGTGGGGGTGGGGTCCTAGCCTCTCCAGAGTGCTTGGCATTCAAACCCGAGGGTTTGAAACTGCTGATGTGATGTGGCTTGGGTGTGGTGTGCAGGGGCATGTCCAGGGGTGGGGGCAACTGTTTTGCTGCTTGCCTCAAGTAGAAAAGCAAAGCCTGCTTCCCAGACTTGCCTCTGTCCACCTCCCTGGAGACTGCCCTGTCCTGTTCCAGGTCGGCCCTTTGCCCTCACCCTCCAGTCTGGGCCTCCTGTGTGTCCAGCCCCTCCTAGTGGGTTGGAGTATGACCACTGGACATAGGAGTCACAGTGGTCATACCACTTACAGCCCTGCAGAAACTGTGGCCCCTGCAGTAGCTTATAGGGCTAGGGCTGTCCTCTCGATGGGCCGGGAAGGCTAGGCAGTGCCACAGTGTTGCAGGTGACTTCCTCTTCTGGCCTTGCTTCCTCCGCACTGACCCCTGTGCTTATGTGGCCTGTGGCTGACCCTGGGCTCCAGCTACAAGCCTCACAGACCCATGCTCAGGACTTGTGGGAGGTGGGGAGCTTGTAGGCTCCAGAGACTCAGTCAGCCTGACACATCTCTCCTTCTCTGCAGCCTCTTTGAGCACTACTGCTACTCCCGGGGTGGCATGCGCCACAGCTCCTACACCTGCATCTGCAGCAGGTGAGTGGGCCTCCTGGACCGCGTGAGTGAAGGCGACCACAGGGTAGCTGGGGGGAAGGCGAGGGAGCCCCACCACTCCCCAGCTAGATGCACTTGCTTGCACTCATGCCCACACCAGTGTCCACCAAGGCCCTGGGAGCTGAGGTCGCCTCTGCCTGCTCCAGCCAGTGCTGTATGAAGGCAGGAGTCCAGCCGCCGTTGCCATGACCTCCCTTCCTGTCTCCAGGGGCTGATTCTCCGGGGGGACCAATGGCTTTCCCTACCCCTTCCATTCAGGCATACACTGAGCACGTGGGGACCGGGCTGTGACAGCTTCTGTGTACAGCAGGGATGGAAGGAGCTATGGTTGTGTGTTTGTGTGTGTGTCTGTGTGTGTAGCAGTCCATGTGGCTTTGCAGGGAACATCAAAGCTGTGGATGGGCCTGGGGCTCCATGATGGGAGGTGTCACTATGGACATGTCTACATGTGGCACATTGTGGCTAGGGGCAGGGTGATTTTGTGTGCGTGTCACCAGATTGTGGCAGGGTGTACTTAGGGGCACAGAGTAGAAATGACCATGAATATAGGGGCGGCTCATGGTTGTGAGCATGTATTTGCATGGTCTTCAGGGGTGTACACAGCTATGTGGGTGTCTGTGTGTCTGCATGTTACTATAGGTATGTCTTTGAGGGACACATCCTGGCCGTGGGTGGTCCCCTCGGCACCTGAGCTCACCCATCTCATCTCCCCATGCTGGGTCCCTCAGGGCAGACGGTCTGGCCTCAGCTCAGCCAGGACAGAGCTGGCAGCTCTGTGGATGTGCACGTCCTCAGCACATGAATAATACATGTGAACATCTCAGTCCTTGGAAATGTTCTTCTCTGGTGGATAGAGAGAAAAATCATTATTTCTACTTTTATGATTCCTGAGACTCCCGAACAGGGCCATAAATATTACACCCAGGCGGGTTTTTTTTTCCTTTAGACAGACTTAAAAGTCTTTTTTTTCTTAAAGGCATCGCTCATCAGGGAAGCTCTCTAGGGCAGGAGAGCAAGGAGCCGCTGGTACCCCTGTCTGTGGCCCAGGACTCCTGGCAGCCCCTGGCCCAGCCTGGCCTTTCCCGATGGGCCTCCCCTCTCCCTTCAGCCACCAGGAAAGGAGGTCTCTCTAGACTCCCTTCCCAAGGCCTCAGACCCTTACTCCCTCCCCACTTTGCTCTTCACATGTGCTGCCCACATCAGGCTCACAACGCTGACCCCGAGGGCACCTGCCTGAGTAGCATCAACCAGGGAAGCCCTATAGGCAGGGCCCCCTTGCTCCGAGAGGCTGCTCGCCAGTGTGTGACCGGGGTACCAAGGCCACCAGGACCCCTGCCCCAACTCAGGTTGTAGACCTGGTCTAGCCACTCCTGGGCCTGTGCTGCAGAGTGGATGGTGCTGCCCACGGGGTGGGGGCCTGTGGGCAAGGATGAGCTGCTGACTTCCCCTTGCGCTCGGCAGCGGTGAGAACGCGGCTGTGCTGCACTACGGACACGCCGGGGCCCCCAATGACCGAACGGTCCAGGACGGAGACATGTGGTAAGTGAGCCCCCCAAGCTGCCCCCACCCCGGCTCTGTGTGCAAGCCTTGGGGCCTTGGTGGGACTTCAGAGTGACTAAGCGGTATCTCTGGGCCCCACCCTGAGAGGGCTGATCACAGCGAGGCCCCCGTTCCTGTTCCTGTGCTAGGCCCGACTCCTCTGCCAGCGCCTGCCTTCTCCAGAGTCAGGGACACACCGAGGAGAGGTGCGGGGCCTATAGAACTGTGGGACAGTGCGCTCTCTCAAGAGGCCCTAAACTGTACCCCAGCTCCTACCCTCTGTCCTCTGCATTTAGCACCCACTATACACACACCTCTGTCTCTGGGCTGGGAGGATGGGCACCTCAGTCTGGAGCAGCGAAGACCCATAGGGAGCTTCTCTCCTTCTTAAACCTGCCCGCCTCGGCCACAGGACCCCTTGGTATAAGCGGCCATTAGTCAGGGAGGTCAGAGGTGGTGCTTCACCCCAGGCTATTTGCAAGGCTTTTCTGAGCCCAGGTGCTCACGACTGAGTGGATGTGGGTAGGACCCGCCTCTCTCACCCTTGGATGGCCTCTACGTTGATGGCATCTCGGGATCCTGCTCGTGGACCCCTAGTATCTAGGGCTCTTGCTAGGCACAGGCCCCACCTCACTGGGCCTTGGGAGGGGTCTGCGGGTGCCTCACTGGCGCAGACAAGACACTACCCTATTCCTCCCTGTCACCTAGACATCAGGCAGGGCCGGTCCTGGCTGCCTCGGGGCTACTAGGAGCTGTGCAGGGGCCACAAGCCCCATAGGGCTGCCCTGTCTGGGCCTTCTTGCTGTGGTCATCGGCCTGCTATTGCTGCAGCAGCTGAGCACGGCTCACCAGGCATTTTCTAGGCAGTGCCATGCTTCCTCTCAGGTCTCTGATGTGTCCTGCTAGGCTCAGTCCCTGAACTGGAGTTCCCTGATGCCTACACCTGGGGTGGCCCATGTTCACTGGGGAAGTGTGAGCTGAGGGATGTGCTCTGAGTTGTCACTGCCAAGTGTTTACAGGAACCCACCCAATCCCAAGGTCCCCCTACCACAGGGTGTGCCAGACACCATGACTGGCCACTGTCTCTTCTCTCACCCAGGGTTGGCAGCTGGACACAAGGTTCTTTCTCAGGCCACATTGGTAGGAGCCCAGCTCAGCCCTCTGGGAGGAAACAAAGCCATTTAGTTCCCTCTCTGAGCCTCAGTTTACTCATCTGCAAATGGAGGTAGCATGCGCCTCTCAGGACTGCATGGGGTGCCGAAGGGACATGTCATGGACTCGAGTGCTGAGCTGATGTACCTTCTTCCCAGGGCCCTGGGCCGGGAGCACACAGAAGGGGACGCCCAGAGTGGCCTGGAGGCAGCCAGGAGCGCTACTGCTCCCTGAGACCCTCTCAAAGTATCTTAACTGCCTTCCTAGCTTGAGGGCCAAGGGCATGCAACAGCCTGAACAAGCCTCTCCCCTGGGCCTGGCATCAGGGACATCTGTTCATGTAGATTTTCTTACCCTGCTCCCACGAGGTGGGCATCTCTCCCCTGCATCTCTCCCCTGCATCTCTCCAGTGCAGGCAAGGTCACTGACATAAGGCGGTACCAGGTGCAGGGCCAGAGGGATTCAGGGCAGGGTTGGCTGTCTCAGCTGGAGACCAAGGCAAGAGAGGGGAGGGCCCTGCCCTCTGGGCCATGGCTGAGCACTAGCAGCCCCAAGGAGAGACCGCCTGCCTCTTTAGAGACTCTCAACTCCTGTAACCTTTCCCAATGCTCCTAGACTCTGTGGCCTGTTCTGGCTGGAAGAACAGGATGTGGGAACCCAGTGCCCAGGCTGAGGCACAGTCTCAGCCACACCTGTGCTCCCAGCTGTCTGGGGGTAGCTCTGAACAGCTGGAAGGCCCTGCACCAGGGCCATGTGGCCACAAGTGTTTTTCCCCTGTGAGCTCGGCACACTCCAGAGGAAGCGACTGCTACTTTACTTTCCTCTTTATCTGCCCCAAAGAGCATCCTCACCCTGTGAAAGGCCAGTTGCCATCCCGGAGTAGCCCCTGACAAGGTGGGTCTGGCTGACCAGGGCACAGCAGACTTCAGGCCTGCATTTGGCCCAGGTGCTGTATCTTCAGCCCTCTTGGGCAGCACATGGCACCTGTGTCTCCCAGTCACAGCTTTAGTGATGGAAGAGAGCCAAGGAATCCCGTGGATGTTAATGCCAAGCCCAAATTTTATTTTTCTAGTGCCAACTTTGAAATGTAGCCAGTAGAATAATTATGAGTTTATTATAGTCAATTTATTATGCAGCATTTAGAACAACATGTTTTGTTGATTACTGCTACTGCCAGATTGCTGGCGGCATTTATAAGCCATTGTTTTATTGAAATTGATCTTCGAGCACCCAGTGCGTTCGGTAAATAATAAATCACTCTGTTATCCCAACATAAAAGCCACAACACTTCATCATAAGGTATGAAACCAAAATATAAGCATAATACAAAATGATTCCTGAAGCTGAGTCTCCCAGAGCACTGACAGTAATCCAGGCCCCTGTCGGGGTGGCACGCTCTGTGTCTCAGTCCCTTGAAGTCGAGTGAAAATGTCCCACGGATCTTTTAACATTAGTCATGGGACTATTTGGGGACCAGAGCTGGTTTCTATTCCTGGGAGTCAGACTCTACTGGAGAAGGTGGGAATTAGATGCTGAGCATAGCCAGCCCTTTCTGTCCCGGATGCGTCCCCCCTCCCCCCGCACACACACACACACACACACACACACACACACACACAGGGATCCTAAGAGAGATGGAGCTGTGTGATGATGAGCACATAGGGTCCCCAGTTCAAGTTCCTGTCCTCCCCAGCTGAGTGGCCATCCCTCTGAGCCTCAGTTTCCCCATCAGTCATTGGGGGTAATATAACACCCAGCTCTAGGAGGATTCAGTGATGAGTGCAGAGTGCTGAGTATAGAGCCTGGCACAGCCTGACCCTTGGCAGGTGAGAGCTACATGCGGTGGCTACCCCCCAGAGCCAGGCGGGGGCTTCTACCTGTGCTCCGGGCCCTTTAAGCTTACCTTCCAGCAGCTAGTTCCAAGATAGGCTAGAGGTGAGAGCCACCAGGCCTACTTTATTCACTAGGTGTGTCCCATGTGGAGCGTAAGTCTGGCCAAGCCTTCCTCTCATGCCTCTGTCCTTCCAATACCAGGAGCTCTCCCAGAGCTGGGCCATGGTCCGTGTTACAATCATGGCCCTGTAAATTAGAGCCTGTAAGTTCTTATTCCACGCCAGACTTGTGACCCATAGCTGAGAAGAGCATTTCAAGGACCATTCCTCACACCACGCCGTCTTATCACCTCCTACACTTGCCCAGTCCCCCCAGAACCAGCCCAGGCTTTGGAAACGAGACTCCACGGTGGGTGGAGATGCCCAGGACTATCATGCTGCCCATGAACCACCAGGGGGCACCCTTGTCCATTTTAAATCCACTGAAAAACAGCGCAGAGTTGGGCCCACTCTTGTGCTGGACTCACAGGTCTGAGGCCGGGCTTAGCACCCCCTGCCCCTCCTGGGCTCATCAGCAGGCTTACCCCATGGGGATGAGATGGGAAGGAGTCCAAGGTGTGCTTCCAGGCTCCGATTTGGGAAACAGCTGGGAATCCCTCTTCCCCCTTCCTCCCTCTCCCACCATCTGATCATGTTGCAGAGAGAGTGACTCCTGGAAAAAGATGTCCTGTGGTCTTTCTCAGAACCTTAGAGCACCAATCTAAGGATGCCCAGGACTTGGTACCCAGCCGCAGGTGGAGTGTGGATGGTGAGCCAGACCTCCTAGCACTGGCCAGGAGAGGGCAGCATTGTCTCAGGACACAGGGCCAGGCCTCCTCCCTGCCAGCTGTGGTATTCTGTGTCCTGGGGTATGGGAGAGGCACATTACCTCAGTTAGGGGCAGAGGGCTGTCTCAGTCCTACGCTCAGCAGCGACCTAGTTGTCATCTTCCCCTCTCCATCCCTGTCATGGAACTAGCACCCCGTCTGTCTCCTCACCCCCTGATAATCATCAGCCTGAAACCCCAGCTCCTGTATGCCTTGTCCGGCTGACTAGTGAAGGTGGGGACACAGTGCCCATTCACCAAAGCCCCAAACAGATACAGGCTACCAGTTTCCTCCCAAAGAAGCCCTTGAAGACACCTGAACTGCTGTTGGCAGGTAAGTGGTATGTGCTACTGCTCCCGCTGCCCATGCCACATCCTCTAGCTGAAGTGGCCTCAGAGACTCTACACAGCTGCCCCTGAGGTGCCCTGTCCTTTCCTCCTATAGATGAGGAGAAACCCCAAGAGGGGTCATGGCCAGGGCCAGCTCTTTCCCCACCTGGCCACTTGTTTCCTGCCCACAGGAGTATTGCCAGCTGGCTCCTTCCTACACCTTCTCTCGTCAGTTTCCTGTTAATTCTGCAGGTTGTATGTGGACAGGACATTGGTTCAGAGTGCTTAGGAAGGTCCCCCACCCCCATTTCACCCCATTTATGGGAAGCAGCCTGTGTCTCAGTCACAGGTATGCTACCCTACACGGGCTGCAGGGTGCTCAGTCCTCATCCAGGGCATCTCTTGGATACCACAGGCTATGATGAGACAATTCTGCTCACTCCTGGTGGCCACTTGGTCTGATTTCTGTCTGGCATCTGCATATTGTAGCCCTCAAGTCTGGCCGGGGGGTTCTCCCCAGCTGGCACAGGGCTAGGGTCGGGGAGCCTCCAAGTCCCACTTTTCCTGGTGCCAGATGCCTCAGTGGGCTTTAGAGTACAAGTGTTATCCACAGGACCTGCACCCTGATGCCAGGCCCAGCCTAGCCCAGGCTCCTCCACCTGCTGTTACCTCAGAAGAATACCTGATTGTCGCCAGCCAGCCCCATCCTAAGGATTTCATGGTCTTAAGGACATGCCTAGTCCTCAGAACAAGAAGAACATTCTCAAGAGGGCACAGGTCCTGGTCAGCCACCTGTCCAGCCCAGTAGCCATGGCCTTCAAAGTTCCGTCCAGCGAGAAGCACCATTTACGTTCGTGCATGCACATGTACCTACGTTTTAACCAGACACCCTGACCATGTGTTTTCTGACCACCCACTTAATTTGGTTATGTGTCTTACCCGTACCCCACTCAGTTACTTCACAACCCACAGTTTGAAAAGCACCAACCCAGACAGGCTGGGTGCTCACAGACATCACGGGACACTGCTTACCAAGAAAAGTGAAATGCAGCATGTGCTGCGCGTGATGCCGACTCATTGCTTCCCCCGCGGAGGCTGCTGCCCTGCTAGCAGCCCCCCGGCCCCCTCAGTCGTGGTGGCAGCAAGCCCTAGGGGTGTGCGGCTCTGGGTCCACCCACACGCCAAGCCGAGTGCCGCATAGTGTCCTTCCTTGGGACCTGGCCCCGCACTGGTGCTGTTTCTCCCCCATGTCACCTGTCCGACAGTAACAACAGTAGTTCTTTCCAGACACACAGAAGGCCCACAGCACATGCCTGCTCTTGTCACTGTGTGTGCTGGGGATTTCTGGCTTTGGGGACTGATGTTTGAGTGACTTTGCTGTCCGTCTTAGCCCCACCGGGGCAGCTGTCCTGTGGCTGGGTTGGGGACCAGGGACGCCAAGAAGGCACTGAGAAGAGGTCCACTTGGTGGGTCAGCCTGGGGCACTGAGGGAGCCTCTAGGATTGCCAGTGATGGCATTAGCCCCGCTGTTCACACCTGGGCCTTGACACTCAGTGGAGGGTCTGGCTGAGCGTGGGTTCATGGGCCTTATCTGCAGGGCTGCCCACAGCAGCACATGAACGAGAAGTGGCCGGTACGCTTTCCTTTCTGTCTCATGCCAGGGTCTGAAGGGAAGCAAGAGTTTTCTGCTGCTCAGAAATCCCCTGGCTGGGTACACAGGCTGGGCAGCTGCAAGCTGGGGTCTGAGACACTCCCATCTTGAATGGGCCCGTGTGCATGTACGCATGTGTATGTCAAAAGTCAGTCCTGGGTACAAGGTGGCTGAGTGTTCTGCTGTGGTTCGAGGGGTTAAAATGAAGCTTCAGACCAAGTGCAGAGTGGCCCTCATGTTAGCACTGCAGCATTTCCCCCAGACTGTTCCCGAGCCCCAATCACTGGCCACACCATCTTGTAGGCCTTCTTCCTGTGGGCTGGCCGGTCCCTGCAGTGGGGCTGAGGGAGCTGAGGGGCCCCTGGGAGGGTCTGGGTGAGCCAGTGGTGGCAGGTAGCCCGGGTATGAAGCTGCCCAGGAGGAGCCAATGGAAGACAGAACCTCTCATCCCAGCCAGAAATAGAAGCAGATGAACACATGCGAGGAAAAAGAGGCCAGCATATTGCTTGGAGATGTGTAATATCTCCCCAGATGTCTTAGATTATCTCACATATTCACGCGGCCAAAGATGGTAGGGTTCCTGGTGATGTCCCCAGGCAGCCAGAGAGGAGGGATCCTGCATTCTCGGTTGAGCCAAAGTATGACTGAATTCTCCATTGTCAGTTTGTATTCAGAGGACGGATGAAGTGGACACAGAAGAGTTGGAGGGAGGTGATTTATAAAAGCGATGGCTTTCATCCCTGGATACCAGAATGGCTTGAATCTGAATTACTTATGAGTGTAGGAACTCTGAGGGGGACTTTTTTTAAAAAAAAAAAAAAAGAAAAAAGAAAAAAAAAGAAAGATAGGGAACTGAGAGCACGAAAATAGCCCTGAGCCCCATGCCTGTGCGTCGCTGGCGGGGTGTACACTTCCTTCTCCAGAAAGCGGAGGATTTTAAAACAAAAAACACAGCTGAAGCCTTCTAGAATCTGAGCGATAAAGCCAGACTGGCCGAGGAACTCTAGGCTCCCACCATCCCACGTTCTTTGGGTTTTTTGAGGCAAGTTTGGAGAAGTTGGTCCAGAGTCTTGTCTGCCTGGGGAAGAGTCTTGTTTTCACTGCTTTAGATGCCTCCAGTGTTTGGTATGCTCTTGTGGGCTTCCTGGTTTTCTAAATAATGCAATTTCTGTTTTTCTTTGAGATTAACACACTCCAATAGACTTTTCTGTCTAGGACTGCTGCTGCAGGTCACTCTGTGACGTGGTGGCCCCCTGGGATCTGTGTCCCCTACACTCCTGGCTCTGTCCTGTCTGCTCAGGCCACTCTTGTATGTTCTGAATCAACAAACCACAAACCATTTTCCTCTGTTGCCGCTGAGGAGCCCAAATGAAAATGCTTCCCGGGTGAAACTGGTTAGCGGCCCTGTGCAACGCCACCCCCACGCCTGCCCTCACCAGCCCTGAGAGGGGGCAGACCTGCGGCGCTGGTGCTGCCCCTATTTCAAAGGTGGGAAAACAGGTCCCAGAGGCCAAGTGCAAGAGCCAGGAAGGAGAGCCCATTTCTCTCTGGCCCCCGAGCTTCTGATCCCCTGACTCAGGGCTTTGCTGGACCAGTGTTGGGAGCCTCGGTTTTCCTGCAGTTCAGGGCTAAGGTGGGGCCACCCTCCCAGCCAGCCCCGAGGGAGTGTGCCTGGGGCAGGGGTAAACCTTCAGGCAGCTGCTGGCCCAAACAACTTGTTGAATCTGCAGCCTCCTGGGGAACAGATGCCTGGGTGTGTCGTCTGTTGGGGCCTCTCTCTGGTCAGTCCCAGCTGCCACACCGGGCTTGGGCAGGTCACCTCAAGTGAGGCCCAGATCCTTCCAACAGCCTACTCCAAGCAGGATCCCCCCAAGTTTGTGACTTTGACCCAACCCAAAGTTCCCCTGCCATGCTGCTAGGGGCTCTTCCCCCACCGATGAGAATGACCTGAGGTCTTATCTGGTGCTTTTTGCACTGTTTACACTGCTTATGGTGTTTTGCAATCGAGAAAAGACAAGAGATTAAAAAGTGCCCGGCTGGGGACTTTGTATTCCATCAAAGCATCCGAGGATCCTGAGCATTCAGGTTTTTCCTATAAAAATCTTTCTGTAGAGTAGCTGGTGCTGCTTGTCAGGCTACTGGCTCCGCTCACAGGGCAGGAGTTTCCACTCTGTCATGTGGGATAGGGGGCCCCAGAGGCCCAGGCAGCTTCTAGAATGTTTGTTGAGTGGCTGTGTTTCCCATTAGAATTTGGGTTTGGGCTACAGGCCCCTGCAGTGGGCCCCATAGGAAGCTGGGAGCCAAGCGCCAAGTGGAGCTTGGGTCCAGCCAGGCATAGAAGGCAAAGAGGGCAGCCCCAGCCGCCTCAGCTTCACCGGGTTCTGTGGTCCCTTGGCCCTGAAGACACAGGAGAATACCAGGCCTGGGGCTAGACCAACGTCCCTCAGCTCATAAAGGAGCTGAGGGGACTGGTGGGTCCCTACTCGGTGCCTGTTGAGGTGCTCAGGTAGAACAGGGTGGGGAGGGGCGCCCAGCCCGTGCACCCTCACTCTTCTCACTGGAGCCCCTGTCAGCCTGGGGACCCATTGGGAGCCAGGCCTGGACCCAGCTGCCCTTCGTGTATCTTGTCCCATTCTACTGTGGAGAGTGTGCAGGTCCAGGTTCCTACCTGCCCTGACCAGCGAGGGCCCTGAGGCCCAGAGGTCCTGTGGGAACAGGACTGGGCCCACCCTCGGCCTCACTGCACCAGAGCCCTATCACGGGATGTCCAGAGGGCAGGCTCAGCTGGGCTCGTCCTCCTGATTCAGCAGGCCTGCCCATATGTCCCAGCGCGGTCCTGCTTTGCTGGCTCATGGCTCTCAGCTCCAGGTCTTGCGTGTCTTGCCACACTCCACTCCCTCCATGTGGGCCTGTTAGTCCCCACTCTGCCACCTGGGGATGCTGGGGTTCTGGGCAGCCCCCATGGACAGGTTATGCAGCTGGCCAGGCCCCATGAAAGCCCCGCTGGATGGGAGGGCTGCCCTCTGCAGTATCCTCCCTTCTCCTCCCTCAGGACCTGCAAAACATGTCTATCCCATCCCACCAGGGAGAGGGTGCCTTCCTTTGGCCAAGGGGACCCCCAAGCTGGAGCTGAGCCATTGGCTGGGTTTTTATTTATACACTGGGGCCTGTGCAAGGCAGGTGGTGCAGCTCAGCCCACGTTCTGTCAGGCAGTGTGTCCATTCCAGGGTCCCTGTCCAGCTCCCATGTACATTGCCCCATGGCTGTAGTTATGCCCTGTGCTGGGTGCAGGGCAGCCCTGGGAAGGTATCTTGAAATTCTCACGTGGAGGCCGGGTGGTGGGTGGGGGTTTGGGGACATCCCTGCCCCTCCCTCATTCTCCACATGAGTCCCCACAGCTGGGAATGGAGTGGTCAGGCCAGTGGAAGCTGTGGGGAGCGGGGGCGTGTGTGCAGGGTCAGCCCTACTCCCCCCAGCCTCCATTGCTCTAGGGTCAGAGGTTTCCCAGGATGGCACAGAGTTCCTTTGCTGTTCATGGACTGAGAAAACACCAGGGCAGGAGGCCCCAAACTGCTGCCTAAACTGGTCACGTGGCAAGATGGCTCAGGCTTAGCACCATGACATGTCTAGAACTCAGCCCTCGAGCACTGGGAGGGAGGAAAGCAGGAGTGTCCCCAAGCATCCCACCAGCTTCATGCCCGCCTCTCCCCACAGCCTGTTTGACATGGGCGGTGAGTATTACTGCTACTCTTCTGACATCACATGCTCCTTTCCTGCCAATGGCAAGTTCACCGAAAACCAGAAGGCCATCTACGAGGCAGTGCTGCGGAGCTGTCGTGCTGTCATGAGCACCATGAAGCCAGGTGAGGGCAAGGGTGTGGGACAGTGGGGAAGACTGCCTGGCGTGGGGATGCGAGGTGGCTCTATGTCTGGTTCCATCCTCTGAGGTGGCAGGGCACCTCAGAGAAGCAGGCCCTACACTCTGACCTGAATCCATCCCTGCCTCATGTGCTAGGCCATAAAACTCTGGTTAGTGTCATGTCCCCAGGGTCACTCCTAGGAAAGAGCTGGGAATCAGGGAACTCAGCCCAAGGTCACCCCATGTCCCTTCTGACCTCCACGTACACACCCCCTGCCTGCACTCTCTGCTGGGATGTAAGCATGTTCCCTGCCCTGTCCTGAAGCAGAGTCCGCAGCAGGGAGGGTTTGGCCAGCTCTGGACACCAGCATCTGGTTGGACTTGAGGTGTCCTCTTGTTCTCGGCCAGCAGCTGCAGCTGTGTTAGGGGTGGGGGCTAGTGTCTCTTCAATGTTCAGGGAATGGTGAACGGAGGCTTCAGGGCCATCTGGGGACTTGGCTGTGACAGGCCTTGAAGGCCAGACTCTGAGTTCACACTAAATTCAGAGGGACTAAGGAGGTCAGATTTCATCTCTCTGAGGAGACTTTATTTTAAGGAAAGATTCTGAGCTTTAAAAGTGTAAAATACCGAGGATGTAGCATCTTGCAGGCCCAGAACCTGGTGGCCAGTTGTTGGGGTGAGTTACAGCCAAGTGCTGCTTTTGAGGGGTCCTCAGCGACTGCCATTTTCAGAGAAGACATACCGTGAGCAGGCCTTTGCAGATGGTTCCCCGTCCAGCCAGAGGCTAGGGAGCCAGCGGGGGATGCTCGAGGAATGCCAGGCCTCACCCCACCCCCTTGTCCAGCAGGAACAGAGCTCAGTGATCAGATGAGCCCCAGGACAGGGAGCTTAGATATGCCCCCAAAAGGAAGACAAGAAAGGAAAACCTCAAAGTCAGCTCCTGTGGGAGACAGCATTGATGGGCCTGGCCTGGTTTATCAGTTGCGCAAGCAAACAGCACGTTGTGCTAATTGTTTAAAAAGCAGCAGCCTCCTCTAAGTAGTAACATGTACTAATTAGTATGTACTAATGTGGGAATAACTGGGACGGATTGTCACATGAGGACAAAAGTGCGGGATGGGTTGGCTAGTGGCCCCCTTATAAAAGGAGATAGTGAGAACATAGATTCTTGTGTGCTTGTAAGTCCACAGAGGAGGTGCAGGACAAATGGACAGATGGATGAGAAGGGAGAATGCTCACTGTGACCTTTTCACACTCTGTGACCTTTAAAACACAGCATGCATCACCCGTTACCTATAAAATCCAACCTGCCGTGAGAAGCAGTCACCCCAAGGATGTGTCTTCTCTCTTCGCACCCTTTGCGTACACCTGGGATGAGAAGGTTCTGTTCAGTTTTGAATAACATCTGTCACTTAAATAAGTATTTTAGATGCAGTGAAAGGGTCCAGTGAATGTGCTCATTGGCCCCCAGGAGGGCTCTGTGCTGGCCGCAGCCCTAGTCTCTTTTCCTCGTTCCCACACTGTGCCTCTGCAGCTGCACCAGGGCGGGCTGTGGCCAGGTGGGTTGATCAAACCACATCATCTTTCCCTAAGGAGACTCTTTACCCTCGCACAGGCAGTCCTGAATTTAGATGTGCCAGAGGCCCAGGCCCCAGGCTGGAAGAAGCCAAGCTCTACCGCCTGTGAAGGCCGAGAGGGGGCTGGAGGCCACCCTGGGACCTCCATGCATCCACACCCTATCGCTGTTCCCTCAAGGCGCAAGGGGTGGGCCTACTTGGACCTGCTCCTGCGTCAGGCCACAGTACAGAAGTACGAAGGCTAGCAACCACCCTCCACACGAGGCGGCGGGACACGCAGAGTGGGGCTGGGGCATGATGGCTGTTGGAGAGGGCAGTTGGCAGGCTGCTGGGCAGGCAGGGTCTTGGAAAGACAGTGTCTCCCTGGGGTTCTTTGCTCACCTAGAACTCCAAGATTCAAGCCCTCGGTACTGCTTAGCCCCCATATAGTGCTGAGACCCGGATGGTAGCCAAGGCCTGGCCTACCGTACCTGCCCCCTAACGAGCCCCCTACAGGAAAGCCTGCTGGGGCCTGGGCAGGACCTGGGTGGCCCCTTCCCAGCTGGTGTCCTGGCCATCTCATTTGGCCAGCAAAGCAATCCCAGTTTTCCCAGGCTCACAGGTAAGTCCCCAGAGTCCTGCATTGCACTGAGAAAGGCCTGATGTTCTGTCCCAGTACTCACCTGGTCACCCCAGTCACGTGGGGCTGCCTGGCCATGCCAGTCTTGGGGCAGGCATAAGGCCTCAGGCCCAGCCAGCCTTAGCTGAGCTTATCTTTGCAGACTGTGGGGCACAGGGTAGGCCTTTGCCAGGCCCTCAGGGTTCCCCCACAGTATCCCCTACCTTTACCACAGGTACTGTGAGATGGTGACATGCTGGCAGTTCCGAGGGCTAAGCTTGACTCCATTGAGGTCACTTGTAGTACAGACCCAGCAGAGCAGGGGTGCTGTGACCACAGCTGCTCTCAGATGGGGGCAGTCGCCTCCCCATACTAGTGAGGAGGCCATGGCCAGGTCAGCTCCATGCCTTGTCCTAGCGGAAATGCCCCTGGTTTGTGGGTTCAGCTCTTGGGCCAAGACAAACACCCACTGAGACTGCACAATTGCGTCCTGCAACCAGCAAGATGCCCAGGGGAGAGGCAGACATGAGTGCCTGGAGCACACACGGATCCTGGGCTATGGCCCCAGGGACCGACTAAGGCAGGCCTTGGCGCCCGTTCCTGGGGTTAGAGGGGGAGCAGAGCTCACTCAGAGGGGCCCCATGGGGGTGGGCAGGGGTGGGCCAAGCAGTCGAGGCACCTGGGAGAATGCCACCCATGTCAACCTTACTGGAGGGGGCCTGGATGCTGAAGCCATATGCTGGTTTCCGGCTGGGTGGAATCAAAGCTCTTCATAGCTTCTGCGTCAGGGCAAGCAGCCCACCCTGTGCAGACCACCTTGTCTTAGGCACCCAAGTGTGCCCATGGGCCCAAGGCCCTTCTGAGGGGCAGAGGCACTACAGAAGGGCTGGGGTGAGCCCAGCAGAATTGGTGCCTGAACTGCCACAGCCCACCGCAGGGCTGCTCTGCAGACCCTATCCCTCTAGGCACCATGGACACTGAGGTCCCCCGTAAGTACACAAAGCTTCTTGCAGCCTCACCTCCCACTTCCCAGCATCCACTGCATTTCTCTCTCCCTCCTTGCTCACCTCCCACTTTGGCCAGCCTGGCCTTGTGCTGCCGGGCCCCACCCACTGAACCCCGGGTCCTCTAGGCCTCTACAAAGATGGCACAGATTGCGAGTTGGGCTCTGGGGCCCCCCTCCTCATGGTCTGTAGAAGTGGTTGTATCTCAGTCTGCGTGAACAACCCTCTGTCATTCCATGCACAGCCTGTGCAATTGTATGCAGCTGCCCTTCCCCCCACCCACAGTGACCCCCGACCCCTGCTCCTGGCTCTGCCCTTGGCGTCAGGGTTTCCTGCATTTGGTGAAGGGCTGCCAATGTGAAGTTGGGGCTCTCAGTGGTAGGAAGTGCTCCTTTCCCCAGAGTGGGCCAGACAACAGGAGAGGATGCTATTCAAACCTCAGGTGACCAGCTAGGAGAAGGGCACCGGGAGCTGTGCTGGCCCACATGGCTCACCACGTGTCGCCTATGGTTGGGGTGCCTTTGCCGGCTCTGCTTCCCTCCCTGGGGCACGGGCAGGGGCAGGGTCTTTACTCCCCTTGGTATCTCCTTAGAGATGGCATGGAACAAAGGGAGTCTTGTAGACAGAGGTGTCGGGACAGTGCACCACCCAGACCACAGGTGCCCTTTGTGGCAGGAACCAGGGCCGCGAGATCTGTCTTTGGGCCCTGTGTTGCTCCTCTGGCCCAAGAAGCCCCCCGCTGGCTGTAGGGTGGTGGGTTACTTCCCACCCTCCCTGGCCTCACTTCCTCCCCAGAGGCGCTCTGCCAGTGTGTGTGTGGCGGGGGGGGCTGGTGAGAGGACCATGTAGAGACTGAGCAAGGCAGCCACGCTCAGCTCAGCATCTAGGCGCCTGTAGACTAGGCGCATACTGCTCTACCTTTGTGCAGGGCAAGTGGGTCCCCAGAGGTCCTGGCAGCAGACAGTGGTCCACGATGGGATGGGCTGGAGGCCCTCAGCCTTGTGCCAACTACTCCTGCCAGGCAGCTCTCTATAGCCCACAGGGCCTGCCCTGGGACCCCTGCCCTGAGCTTTCCCTCCTGCACCCCCCAGGGCCTGGCACACACATCATCCCTCGAGGGCCATTATCTTAGGATGAAGTGAACTCTCTGTCTGGAAGTGACTGTGAGGATGCAGCTCAAGGGCCCTTTGCTGCCTTCCCAGCTTGGCTCAGGGCCTCCAAGCCCCTAGGCTGTCACACTTTGGGCAGGAGGCCCCAAGGCTGTGATGGATACTGCTAAGGCTCTGAGGAACTGGCCCAGGCAGAAGGCCCAGTGGGCTCTCAGCCCATCAGGGGAAGATGTGACCTGAGGGGGACCAAGTGGGCACAGAAGGCCAGCTGTGATACTAGGCTGCTCTGGACATATCCTGAAGCCCAGGCCCAAGAATTCTGATCCCTCAGGCAGATAGGGCACAGACCCAGAGGCTGCCCTGCCACCCTGAGGTCTGGGTGCATAGAAGAGTAGAGTGGGAGGCACACCCAAATCCTGGGCCCATAAGGTCACAGCACAGGCTGCAAGGGAACCATGAGGGAAGGTGCGGATCCTGCTCAGGCCATGTGTGTCAATGTGCTATGCTGTAGCAGTACAGGAAGGGGCAGTCAGGGAGGGCTTCCTGGAGAAAGCCTCAGTATAGGCCCTCATGGCCCACATGGCCCATAGGAGTAAGTCTGGGAAGGTAAAGGCTGTGGAGGAGTGGTCCCAGCTGAGGGAATAGCAGGTAGAAGGCACAAGGGAGCACCAGCACACAGCACCGTTGACCCAGGAGTAGGTGAGGGATGAGGATGGAGTCGGAAGCTAGGCTGAGGAATTTGGGACTCTGTCCTCAGGGCAGGTATTGGCTTGGTCTTTCCTTTGTTCTAAAGAAGTGGCCCTGGTTGTCCAGGTCTTAGGCAAGATGAAGTGGGAGATGCGGCATTAGAAAGGATGGCAGTGGGGACCGGGCAAGGGTCCAGGAGAGATGGGGACCCATGAAGGCTCCAGGTTCAGCTATTTGGGGAAGACAGGATAAGATTTGGTATGTGCTGGAGGTGGGAGGGAGGGCAGAGCATATAGTACCCAGTCTCTGCAGTGTGATCCTAAGTGTGGTATCCTCAGTATGAGCAGGCCTGGGGGACCCCTTGTCTTCTTACTAGGCCAAAAGGAAGTTCCAGGGGGGCCTGAGGGCTGCTGAGGCAAGGGGAACCTGAGAGTCGGGGTGTGGGCCCTGGGGAAGCCCACCCCATCACTATAGTCTCCTCCAAGGACAGCAACCTCCACACACACTTTGGGGACCCTTTCCCTGGCTGTGGGTGTCGTAACCACCATCCGGGCCAAATACTGGGCCAAGCTGCTAGAGGTTTAGTCACTGTCACAACTCTTAACCACACACAGGCAGAAAACTCTCACTCCCAGCCAAGAGTGCTGTGTGCAAGGCCTACCCCAGGGGCCTGCAGGCAAGGAAGACCAGAGGCGCCGTGGGGACTACCCCGGCCCGCACGTCCGGCCACATGAGGGGCCACGAGGATAGGAGGGGAGCCGAGCTGCCAGCACAGAGCATGATTTATACCTGATCCCTGCTTCTGCCGAGGCCGAGCTGAGACCGCACCAAGACCGCAGCCCGCTATGGAAGCTGGCCCTGTTTGAAGGCAGCCTGCTTCTGGGGGCTTCCTTTGGAGACCTGAAAAGGCCCCACTGAAGAGAAATAGAGTCTCGGTAGGGCTAGGGCATCAGCTACCGCATAGGATGCCCTTCCTCAGCTCACAGCTGGGCTGCCCGAGTCTGTAGGGCTGCTTGGAGGCTCTTTCAGGCCCGGAGCTGCTGGCAGGAACAGAACTTAGAAAAGAGCACATTGCATATTCGCCCCTGGACCGCATGCTCTGCCAGGCCCTGGGATGCTGGAGGAGGCAACTGCTCTCGTGGGGGAGATGTGAGAAGCAAGGAAGCAGACCTGTCTGGGGGACAAGGTGCAAGGAGAGGAATAACCAGGACTGTGGAGAGAAAGTGACCAGGGAAGGTCTCCAGGGAGGAGCTGACTTTTATGCTGAGATCTGAGGATGAGAAATCGCAGACCAGACGGGTTTGCAAAGGGTCTGAGGCAGAAAGACCTCAGTATGCTTCTGGAACAGAGGTGGCCTGGCCTGGGGAGGGTGAGGTGGGTTGGTTCATCTTAGAGAAAAGCAGTAGCCCGAGGCTAAGGCCTGTTCAGCTTGTGCCCCAGGAATGCAATGAACATAAAGTAGACCCAGGATCCGGCAGGCCACAGTGATGGGTGAATAGTGGCTAAAGGCAGTTTGGGAGGGTGGGGGAACACTGACCTAGTCCTCCGCTAGATGCCAGAGCCTCTGCTGCCAGCTCTGTTGTGACCCTGTTTGATATAGGAAGCCTCCGAGGCTTACAGAGGTGAAGGCTTGTCTGGGTCCCACAGCGGGGAACGGCCGAGCTGAGAGCTAGTTCCACAGGCTCTGTTTCAGGATGCAAAGCCCCCCATCCTGGCTCCACCCTCAGGGATGCAGACTGGGCTCTCCCTCTGGGTCTCTGTGGTCACAGGCAAGCTCCAGACCCCAGGATAACACCCCCACCTCAGTGCCTCACAGGCTGAGATGGGTAGAACGGGGCTGGACTCCAAGGAGGTTCTCTATCTCTGGGGACAGGCCTGGGTGTCCTCCACCCTGGATCTCCCTATGCGTTGAGCCATGGGCTGACCACGGCCCTGTGAACTAGCCAGAGTACAGCCCCACCTACCTGTTCAGAGCCTGAATCCTGGGCAACCAAGAGACTGAGTCAGCCCTGTGTATCCAGCTTACCCCAAGACCCCAACTGTGGAGCCTCTATTTCTGGCAGGAAAGGGGTCCCCACTTTGAGGACTGGTACCCAGCTCGACTGTCTTAAGTGGTGGTGGCCTGTATCCCAGGGTGTCCTTTCCCTCTCTATTCCTCGAGCCCATTATCTGCCTTCTGCCAGCCACAGAGTGGCCTGACCCCAGCCAGTGCAGGGCCCAGCAAGGCCCCTCACAGAGCGGAATCCCACTGTTCTCCTCGCAGCCAGTCATCAGTGATAGAGCGCTGGACGGCAGGGTATGGCAGGCCCCATGGGAGCCAGGTTGCTGCTACGTGGAGGGGGCTGCAGGGCCTGGTGCTGACTACCCTCTCTGGCCAAAGCACAATATAGGAGTGCAGGCCCCCACCCTGTCCACCTGCCCTGTGGTTCCTGGGGCCAGTGGCCTTGGCAAGTACTGCCCCAAACTCAGCCCTTGTGGGATGGAGAAGGGAGTTTCACTGGCAGTACCTATTTGGTACTTAGGCTGAGCATCCAGTGCCCTTGAGCAAGGCTGAAGGTGGGATTCCATGGAGCCCATGGACAAGACCACTACACCCTGGGGATGGCTGGTATGTCCCAGGGTCAGCTCTCCAGGAGCCATGGGCTGCAGCCTGTAAGGGCTACCCAGGGAGCCACAGGGCCCTGCAGAGCCTGCTTGCCCCAAGACTGCCTGGGAATGCTCTCCACAGTGACCTTTGCCCCAGAAACATGGGGCAAAGATGAATATGATTAGCACCCTGTGGCTTGAATGGCTACACTGCCACAGAAATGGTCACCCAGAGCTTGTAGCAGGTGGGGCTACAGACCCCTGCCAGCCAGCCCATGAGGCTGTGCCAGCTGTACCTTTGCCCCCTACAGTGGCTCCCAGGGTGATTGCCAGCCCCATTTCAGGGTGTGCAGGGGTGTCCCCCTCCTCCAGCCACTGGCTTGCTCCTGGCCCCACAGCCTGAGGCTTTTAGGCAGTGTTTGGGCCTGAACCTTGTCTGGGACTCTCTTAGGTCACCCCACATCTACTGTCAGGGACTTTCACCTCTCTCCTCCTGATGCCTAGGCAGGTATATGGCTGGGCTCCCATGGCCCCAAAAGCACACATAGGCCAGGGATAGACAGCAGGGGCTGGGCCCCTAGCCATGGGTGACAAGAGCCTACCCCCAAGGACACAGCGGACAGAAGGGTCTCGAGTTCCAGAGCTATGGTTGGGACAGCCTTACAAAGGCACGTCACCATTGACCCTCACCCCAGGCCCTCCTGCCTCAGCTCACTGCAGCCTCCTTTTGAGCCACAGGCGTTTGGTGGCCTGACATGCACCGCCTGGCCGACCGCATCCACCTGGAGGAGCTGGCCCGTATTGGCATCCTGAGCGGCAGCATCGACGCCATGGTCCAGGCCCACCTGGGAGCTGTGTTCATGCCTCATGGGCTGGGCCACTTCCTGGGCATTGATGTGCATGACGTGGGAGGCTACCCTGAGGTCAGTGTGGACAACCCAAGTGGTCGTCCTGTGAGCCGTCACTGAGCCGGGCCCTCCCACGGTGGGGTGGGGCTCTGGGAGATGGCTGGGGGGTAGTAGGATAGGCAGGATGAGGAAGAATGGGGTCCTGGCAAGGCCCACTGCCCCTCCTCCATTTTCACCCATTGGTTGGACCTGTCCTAGGTTGCTATCACAGTACCCTTCACCCCCAAGGGCCCTGGTTGAGGCAGAGGTGTTTTCGTGAGCGGGCCTCCTCCAGTGACTACTTCATGGGACCTAGTGTGAGATGGGTGTGTACTGCGCAGCGAGCCCTGGGGCCGTGCACTGGGTGTGGCACCTTTCTTCAAGGCTGGCAGGCAGTCAGTGTGTAGTGCATAGGGTCCCCCGCAGGGTAGTGAGCACCCTGAAGCTGGGTCTTTGTGATAGGGCTGGCATTGTACTCATCATACCCTTCTGCCTCTGGCTCCACCAGCTGGTGGCTGTCCCTGGTCCCTCCTGGAACTAGCTGAGCCCAGTGCCCTCACAAGCCCAGCAGCAGACCCCCTGTCCAGCTCACCCAAGCCAGCACACCCCCGGGGCCTCCCTCGGCTTCTTGACAGAGGAGGGAGGATTATGTGGGCGCCCCTAGACTACGCCTTCCCCTCCACCTCCTACCCACTGATCCTTGAAAGGACCACCCACAGGGCCTTGGGAGGCCCTGCCCGGCAGGTGGCTGCAGCCTCTCTGGTCGGCGGTGGGTGGGGGCAAAGCCGGCCCTGCCGCCTGGCCTGGTGCCCACGGTGCAGGGGGTGATTGTGCAATTGCTGCACACCGTGGGGCCCAGCAGCCAGTCAGCCAAGACTAGGCTCAGCCCGTTGGCTGCAGGGTATTTTGAAAGCACTAAGAACAATTGGGGTGGGGGGATTGCTCAAGAGAAGCATTATTATTCAATTATTTTTTTTCCTCAAGTGTAAACAGTTAAATTTGGAGAAACAAAATCAGTTTTAATTTCCTAATTTCTATCCATCACATTGTGTGCAGGGAGCCAAGAGCAGGGCCTTCCAGACATTGTTAACTGAGGTTCGTTATTCATTAGTCACCAGAGCACTTTTTTTCCACCAGAAAAAATTGGCAGCAAACTGTTTTCATCTTTTCCAGTAAGCAGCCCTTTGTGCTCATAGCCTATTCTTCTGACAGATAAACATTGTGGAAAAAAATATGGCTTTTCCTATAAAAGTCATTTGTTTTATTTCAGGCCTACAGACACATCTGGGTCTCCTCTGCTCAGAGCTCAGTTAAAATTGAGGCCCAATTGAGCCCTGTGCCCAGGTGGAAGCTGGCGTGGACCTGGCATAGGCCCAGCACCCCCTATTCGCTATAAAGCTGGAGTCCCTGAGCCAGAGGCGCTGTGGGCCCGGTCTTCGTGGGATCTGCTCTCAGCCCTGCTCTGGCCATTCTGGATGGGCCCCCCAGGGCCAACTCCTGAGAGCTAATTCTCTGAAGGGGTGCTGGGGTAGGCATATCCTCCTATGGTCCTGGGAATCCTTACCACTCTCCCCTCTCCTCACCTGAAACTCTGGAGGGAAGCCTGTCTCTGTGCAAGCCTGAGCAAACTGCCCCCTCCCTTATACACACCCATGGAATAGCTTGACATGTACCCATAGCGACAGAGGGAGAATGGGGGATGTGACTGTCAGGTCTTTGTCTCTGCCAGGCCCCTGGCTTTGACAGCTTTGGAGTGAGAGAAAGGGACAGGCACTTATGGGTTAGCATGGAAGTAAGAGACAGGAGGGCATGGCAGGGAAGGCATGGACTTCAGATGGCAGGAGCAGGAAAGCCTGAAGCAGAGACCCTGGACTCTCAGCTCTGACAAGCAACTTCTAGGAGAGATGGGCTCCTTCCCTGCCCCACCCACAAGTACCTGGCACTCAAGCACAGGGCCTGCCATTCCAGACTGGGCCCTTTCTCATCCCCTGCTCTCCTGCCTTACCCCTCCAGGCAAAAAGTATTGTGAGGCCAGATACCACACCAGACCACGTGTGTCCAGAGCATGACCCACAGAGGTCACAGTGCCTTGATGTCATCTCAACACCTCCATCCTGGCCTGGCTCACGTCAGGTCAGAGTGGCTGTGTACAGCAGGGTCTATGTGTGCACTGCTGCCTCCGCCCTCGTGGAATCCCAGTCACAGCCTTCCCTGTGGTGCCCAGCACTGGAGGCTGAGCCAGCCTGTTTCTGGTTACCTTACATGAACCACTAATTGAAGTCTGATGTTCTTGGCCCCCAAACAGTCAGAAATGACAGCTCCGTTTCCAGCAGCTGGGCTTTCAGGGGACTGCTGCAAGCGGGGCAGGGCAAGTTCAGAGCCTGACCAGAATGCTTGCTTGCTGCCCACTTGCTCTAGGCCTTGGCTGAGGGCTGGATGGTTGCCTCAGGGACCTGGGGAAGGCGGGGAAATTTCTGCAAGTGTCCTAGGCACCGCCTGCCCTCACAGTCCAGGCAGCCCTGTCACCTATGACCGTATGAGTGGACAGGTCTAGGCTGGGTGTGCACTTGGAGGGAGGGGGTGCCTCTGTGGGGAACAGTTGCCACCACTGCTCACTCCTCAAGAGCTGGGAGCCATTGCCCGGGGCTCAGCTGTGCCCAGAGCTGGACAAGGGCCATGCACATGGGGTGGGGGCGGTGTGTGCATTTGTGCATAATCACACCAGAGCTGGTGTTGTCAGGCCCCTCCTGATGACAGCACCTGTTCCTCCTCCTAGAAGGCCACATGGAAAACCTGGCCTGAGAGAGCCAAGTCTAGCATTTCTGGAGCTGGTTTCCACTTGGGCTGCTGGGAAGAGATGCAGCCCAGGCAGCCTCGCAGCCTCCTTAAGAGCTTTTTTGGCTTCACAGCTTTGGCTTCTCCCCTGGTGGGGAGAGGGCCCAGGTGAGGGCTGCCCGACACCCCACCCATCCTGTGGCAGCTTGCCCTGTGTGTGAGCACATGGTGTCCACAGGGCTCCTGCAGGCAGTTCTGAGGGGTAACGAGGGGCAGGGACACTAAAATCAGGGAGTGTGAAGAGAGTAGAGGGTCTTCTCTGGAGCGCCCATGGCACAGCACAGCAGGGGTGAGTCTGAGCTGGAGACCCCCAGCTCACAAAGCCTCCCCTGCAGTGAGACTCCACGTGGCTGGAGGTAGCCCTCACACATGGACGCTTCGCTTGGGTGTCGCTTTGTACCCGTCTGTCTCCTGCTAAGGCAGGGGCCCTGGGCTGGAGCTAACACCCTCCTCAATCCCCCTCCAGCCTGGGAACATCAGTTGGGTGCTCACCCTTTCCCCACAGGGCGTGGAGCGCATTGATGAGCCCGGCCTGCGGAGCCTGCGCACTGCACGGCACCTGGAGCCAGGCATGGTGCTCACTGTGGAGCCGGGCATTTACTTCATCGACCACCTCCTGGACGAGGCCCTGGCTGACCCAGCACGCGCCTGCTTCTTTAACCGCGAGGTCTTGCAGCGCTTTCGTGGATTTGGTGGGGTGAGTTCCAATGGGCCCCATGACCTTGCTCCCAGATAGCCCCATTCCCCACTACTGCGTGTCACCTCTTTGTCCAAGGACAGGAACCGTAGGGTGAGGAGGGACAATCTTGACTTCCACTCTTGAGGACCTGTCCTATTCTTTTTCATGGTCTGTCACTAGACAGGTACCTTTCCGCTCAACAGAAGAGACATAGATTCCAGAAAACCCTGCCCACTCCAGAGGCTTTCATCCACCTGGTGAGGTGCAGTGGGCCAGGACAGGGAGAGCAGGAGGCACGAGCAGGTAGCCCCATGGGACGAGCATTTCTCTTAGCAGTCACCCAGAGGCTTTGAGGCCAGCCAGCTCCTTCCATCAGGGCAGGACTGACCACTCCTCAGAAGGGCCCCCCCCAACTCAGCGGGATTCCACCGGGAGGTATGGGGCCTGGTCCTCTAATCACAGGCAGGATGGCAGCTCAGAAGTACTGACTGTCTGTTTGTCTGATCCAGGTCCGTATTGAGGAGGACGTCGTGGTGACTAACAGTGGCATGGAGCTGCTGACCTGTGTGCCCCGCACAGTGGAGGAGATTGAAGCATGCATGGCAGGCTGTGACAAGGCTTTCACTCCTTTCTCTGGCCCAAAGTAGAGCCAGCCAGGAATGCCCAGTGAGACTGGGGACCCAGCCTTGCAACCTGTGTTCGCAACAGGCAACCTGCTGCTTAGCCACCCAGCGGCGAGATGGTGCTCAGAAATCATATGCCAGCTTCAACGCCTGATCACACCAGTGCTGTGACCTAGGAGGAGATTAACATTCTGCAGGATCATACCCTAATCTGTTATTACTTTGCTTAAGTGACAGTGGCTTTTAAAATGCTAATATAAAAAACACTGTTCTTTAGTAGCCACTAAAATGTATCTTGCTGTCATTTATATTTTTCTGCTCAGGAAAGAAAAATTTCCAGTGTTCTCTCTCAAAAATCAATACACAAATAATTTGCAATAAAAGCTTTTTAAAAATTGTCCTTTATGCATGGCTCCCTTTCTGTCCTTTATCCTTTGACACATTCAGACCTACTCACTTACCCTGCAGAGATCCTGGGGCTCAGTCAGGCACATAGGGAGCTATCCCACACCATGGCTTTGCATGTGCTGAAAGGTGAACCTAGAGAGTGAGAAGCCTTTTTGATACAGTTACTGCCTCAAAGCTAGATTTCTGAAAGGGGCATGTCCCGTGCGAAAAAGCAGCACCATGGCAAAGGTGAACTTCTTTCTTCCTTCCATGTTTGCCAAGACCATCTGTCTTCCAAGTGTAAGCCCACTGACGAAATTCCACTCTGAGGCCATGAGCCATCGAGGGCCAGCTGGTTCTGATCCCTGCCAGTGGCAGACTACCTGTCCTTACCTCTGCTGGCCCAATTCTCCCAGGGTCCCACAGAACTGCCCCACCCACTGAAGCCAGCTTCTAGAATTCTGTGCACCATTCCAGGTTTGTCTCTTCACAGAGCTCTTGTCCAGGAGTTTCCAAGCCGATGTGAAGGGCCAGTGAGAAAAGAAATCAGAGATGAAACCCTAGTGTGGTGGAAAAACTCTGTAGCCCAAGCTAGAGACATTCTGAGAAGTCACGAAGAGTTTAGAACTAATTGATTTCTTTCTCTGGCAATTACAAAAAAGTGCTTGTGATGTGGCCACATTAAAACAATCTCAGTTCCAAGTCACCATTTATCATATTTAGGTTTATAACATCCAGTTTTTAAGGTTTTCTGCTAGTGCAGATATATTAAGTTATTTGTGGCACTGAGCAGTTTAATGATTGCCTTTCTGAGTGTCAGGAGTTTTTCACCCGACATCTCTGCCTGAGCTGTGCCTATGAGGCATGTTCTGGTGTCCAGGGTTTCAATTTTCCTCACCCCCCCAGGAAAAAGCCAGTTAAAGTTAGATTGGAAATCTAAATGAACCATTCAGTTAATTTAAAAACATAGCTGAGTGTATCATACATCTTTCTCCAGACATTTAATGCAAAAACTGCCCACTTCACATAAATGTTTTCTCTGATTATCAAGCAAGTAGACAAAGAACAAGGAGAAATCTCAGTAACTAAATGCTTCCTCTGGAAAGGACACTGGGAACATGGATGTGACTGGTTTAGCCTAGACTGATAAGTCAAGGGGCATTCCTTGAAGGTACAGGTCTCAGGTGGCCAGTAGTAGCCACCTGCTCTGCCCCACATTCCAGAGGAGGTAGCCAACTTCTACATCTCCGACTACTAAAGAAATTTGCATTAACTTCAGAAAGTATTAGAGACCCTTCCAGAAAGATTAATAGCGCTAAAAGCCTTTCCATGTGCCAGTGTATGATAAAAACATGCTCCCTGCTCTCAGAGCCTGCAGTCTCCTCAGGAGGCTTCACCTTAAACAAACATGCACAAATACTTCGTCAGGAACACTGCAAAGTGCCATGAAAGAATGTAACAATTTACTTCGTCTAGACAGCTACGGGGATAACAGGAAGCGTTTTAAGTGAAATGCAAGAGAGGCATTCCAGACGTAAGGAGCTATCCTAAGGTGGCCCTGGAGTAAAAAGAACTTGGGAAAGCCCTGCAGCCAAAGCAAAGTTATATGAGAGAGAATGGAAGGGAATAAAGTGGGCAAGATCAAGTGGAGGCACACCACCAGGAGGCTGGGTCTTGCCCTGTGTGCGCTGGGGAATGGCTAAAGCTTCCGGAGAGCCTGCAATGGTCCAAGAAGACCAAGTCTAGGCAGAGAGGACGATGACTCTGCAGGTGGAGTGGGAGAGGGAAGCCGACAGCTGCAAGAGAGACATATAGGAGGCAGAACTGAAAGATGGTGATGAGGAAAGGCATCTGGCTCTAAGCTGTTTCTAAGGGATTGGCAAGACTCAGGTGTTGGGCTGCAAAAAACTGTTTAACATGTGACTGCCTCACTAACAACTCCATCCTCAAGCCCAGTTCTACAGCCCCAAATTCCCTAGAGCAGCAGTCTCCAACCTTTTTGGCAGCAGGGACCAGTGCTCCTATGAGAATCTAATGCCCGATAATCTGACATGGAGCTGAGATGATGTTGGCACTGGAGAGCGGCTGCAAATACAGATGAAGTTTCGCTCACTCACCTGCCACTCACCTCGTGCTGACCGGCTTGGTTCCTGACAGGCCACAGACTGGTACTCTGGTACCAGTCAGCAGCCCAAGGGTTGGGGACCCCTGTTCTGGACTGCTCTGCATGACTTTCAGGCCTAAAGCTCGCGAGTTGTATTAAATGAATGTTCAGGGTAAGTGTTCTTTGAGTTTACATGAAATGCATATGAACTCAGATACTGAGGCAGTGAGAGAAGTCTAAAAGTGCTTTTATTAAAAAAGAGCTGGCACCTTCACAAATCGTTGTCTATAAAATTCCCCAAGTTACTAGGTTCTCAAGTACAACTAATTAATAAAAATGATATGGGACGTAACACCCATAGAAATAATTACTGTACTACAATTTTTATTAAGATGCAATAAGTAGACATTTCCCAAAACATGAAAATAAACTGAAGGATCATAGGAAAAAAGTATCTAAATGGCATTTCCCTTGAAACACTCAAATCAGCTTCTTGGACTCGATATTTATGAATTCATTTCTATAGACTCTCTATGGCATCATGTAAAGGACTATATACATGCCATAAATTTTAAGAGAAACGCCTTACTTGACATTCCTGTCTTAAGAACTAATTTTCTACCTCTGTAAATGCAACCCACACACTGAGACATTAGGTGTCTGAGTGGGAACTGTCAGTTAGTGCTTCCTCTATTCTAATTTACATTTTTAGATTAGACCAGGTGACAAAGAAGATAACTAAAGAGGTACTCCATATTCAGAGAAAATTACTTTCCTATCCATTAAGGGAAATCTATACTTGGACAAAAGCACCCCTGCTTGTCCCCCACCCCCACCTCATACCTGCCCTGGGCTGGGAGACAGCAAGGTGTCTGCCTGCTCTGCAAAGCTATTTAATGTCTGAACTATCATTGTATCTATCATGATATTGAACATAAACCTACATAAAGAAACCCACAATGAAATAGTCATTATTCCAAAGTTTTTTTTATTTCAAATTCATTGAAAGAAATAAAATTATATTTAAAAAAATAGAGTAATCTCACAGACTGAGGAAAGCCAGGGACAAAAAGAACAGGTTAAGTACTTTTTCCTGAGGCAGGTCTAACAGCTATAGAATGGACTTTCTCCTTCCTAGCTTTTGTCAAACGAAAATTTTTTTATTTCTAAGGCATCAAAAAGCACTCTGAGTGCTAAGTCGATTGTTCAGGTATAAAGTTTCAAGCCCTCTACTGGGGATTAAGAAACATCAAAGCTGCAACAATTTCCTTTATTATCAAATATTAAATTGTACATACTACTTTTGTGTAAATTTGAGAATTTCACACTCATGACTGATCATGTGAGCATGTTCTGGTTGTATTTTATTAAAAATCTTACTATTTCTTAGTAAGAATGTCCGAAGTATGTGAGCTCGCATCTCAATAACTGAAAGGGGCCAGACACCAGGAAGAGCTGCTCTTGATCTCGACACCTACAGCAATGACCAGTCAAAAAGCACCCATCCCGGGAGACTCATATCCAACTAGAAATGTATATACTAAAGCCTAATTCCTAAACCACTGGACCTGCCTGCAAAGACAGATCAAATCCTAATGGTTCATATGTAACCTACAAAACAGAAGTTACAGAAGTCATTGAATACTTCCCAAAGCTCTAAACTTACCATTCCCCATACTTGATTTCTGTTTTATACTAATACATTTCTCAAACTAAAAACTTTCCACTTTAGTAAGATAGTCAAGATGATGGTTAACATTTTTATTCTATGCATAAAGGGCTGTTTGTGCTAAGGTTTTGATTTGCATAGGTAATAAGAAAACCTGAATCCACTTTTGAAAAGTTCCAATTTTATGTACTGGTTTGAAATATTGAGTACACACTCCTGGTGATTTCCCTGAAGTTTCTTTTCTAAGATTGGTCAATTCATATAACTGGTACCTAAAAATTCCATGAAGACATCAATTTCTGAAAGATTTTTCAGTAAAAAAGATTAAAATGTCTAACACCTAATATAATAAAGATTCAAGTGATCTAACTGCATCTCCAATTAATTATATACCATCAGTCAGTTATTAAAGATTCAGTAGGATCTGTGGGTATCTCCTAATAAGTTATTCAAAAAATCTATTACTAGTAGATCAATACTCCAATTGAAGTAAACTGGTGTTGCACCCTAACAGAAACCTCTAGCCTGTCTTCTGGCTCTGTAGGGACTTAACCCTTCTGGGACAGTGGCTCTCATAGAACATTGGGCTCCTGTTGCTCGTAGAGGGGACTCATGGCAGACTCATGGCCAAAAAATAATGGTTTTGCTGAGTTTCAGGGCACTGTGATGTCTTCTGCCCAGGAGAAGAACACAGATAGCACTGTTCACCAACCCAAGGGTGCAGCTTGAGTTATATGCTGGTTACACTGTCCCAGGTCCTAGTATGAAACAGCAATGTGGCCAAAAATGAACATAAACTTGTTAAACACAAACTTTTTAAGCAGATGTGACGCAGTCTCTAGTCACGAGCCCAGGCACAAAACAAAACAAAAACAGAAACAAACAAACAAAAAAACTTCACAAAGCCAACAAATTTGAGCTATAATTGTGCTACAAGGACAATCAAAACTACCAACATTGATACAAACCAGACTTGAGATTCACAACTTTAGTAACTGCCATTTCTTAGTCTCAACAAAACATGTCAATATCCTGAGTTGTAGCAGTATTTTTTTTCTAAAATAATTTATGAGACATAAAAGCAAACAAATAACTAAATAGAAGCAGTGGACAATAAGTCTGGGAGAACAGCCCACTAACTAGAAAAAGAAATGTCACAAATATATAAAAAGATGTATTTAAGTGAAATAAATTAAAGGTTAAACCTTACATTTTCAAGTTTTCTTAGATTATTATTTTGGGAGATGGCATGGGGTTGATGATGCATTTTTCTAATAGTTAAGATCAAACACCAAATGATCCTTCACTAGAAAGTTTCCCTTTAAAAATCATGGCTCCACTGAAGATACCTGAACCAAGGAGAAACTACCTGCTGAATTAATATTCCAAAACCTAATTAGTAGCTTGTGTGATCAAACTGTTAAGATATTTTGTTTACCAACTTGGCTGTCAAAATGGTATTTAAAAAACAATACTAGCATCTGCAGAAACGAAAATTGGTACACAAGTTTCTCTAGACTATTAAGTTGAGGTTTTTTTTAGGATACAAAAAAAAATGCCAATCTAACAATACAAAGATAGGTATCCAGCACAATTCTAATGTTTTACTTTTATTTTTTAAAAAACCTATTTGCTTTCTAAATGTTAATTATATTTTTAAACCAATTGGCTGCACACTACCCTTAAAATGCAATGGGGTTTAACTTGATATCACTATTCAAAAACTTGTACTTGCTGGGGAAAACAGTACTAATTATGTTAAACCAAGGTTTATGTTATACATGAAATCACTCCAAATTACAAAGTGATTATTTTCTACATCCCTAAGGATTTTTAATACATAATTTAGAATAACATTACAGATTAATACAGATAGCATTCAACTTTTCTTAATCCAATGAACCATATTATTGAAACCAAGAACCTCCTACAGGACCTACCAGTTCCCCATTCCTTTTGTCAACCTAAGAGAGCAGCATTTCTTAGGAAGTCAGGATTTAAGAATATCAAGATCCAGGGCTGCTTTTTTTACCACATGCCTTAAAAATTTGTTTATCTCCACAAAAATCAGTTTCATTTAAAACCAGAAATTCGAATTACATGGCTCACATTTTTAGCTAATCAACTCTTCAGTGCTGATCCTAGAAAACAACCTTCAATGGATCTTTAAATAATGGAAGGAGACAATGTTAAGCCATTGATATAAAGGGTGTAGGAAGTCACACCTTTAGCCTTCAAGCCACACGCTGTGAAGTTTGGAAATGGTGAGGTCTACTGTCCTGCATTATCAGAATTTGTTGTCTTTTCAGTGCTACTGGGTTGCACGTTGTCTGCAAGGTTGTGCGCATGCTCAAGAAACAAATCTTTCAGTACACTTAATTCCTTAGTCAGCAATTTAATTTTTGCTTCCAATCGTTCATTCTCTTCTTTGAGCTGATTCACTCTCTGCAGAGTATCCTGTGCTTTCTGCTTGCTTTTCAACCGGCTCTTTTTCACCGCCATGTTGTTCCTCTCTCTGCGTTGACGATATTCATCACTGTTTCGATCCATGGGTGAACTCTTTTTGCTTTGCTTACTTGGAGGCACAGCCTTGCCTCCTCCCCCAGGGCCAGCGGGCACCAGCTGAGGAACCTGCTGTAGGCCGCTGGCATGAGCCGGAGTATGAATAACACTTATTCCGTTCACTCCTGGAGTACTACTGTTCTGCTGCGATATCTTGCTCATTTGGACACTCTCCCTTGCCAACACAGAATGGGCAGAAATGAGGGCAAGGTGCTCAATGGTTTCCACGCCACGCTGCCAAGAAATCTTCACATGTACCTAAAGAATAAATTACATTAAAATATTTAAAATGACAAGATCAAATGAGATTAAACTTGCATGTAGTAACATCAGGCCAACATTAATTGATTATGCTGAGAAGTCTACAGCAACTGCCAATTGTTCCAATGTTTCAGAAGTCTAAATAATTTCATTGAGAAAAGGTAAATTAGTACAGAAGCACCATAACGCCAAATTCAGCCCACCTGAATCCCTGAAGGCACTGCCCATCTGTGACTGTTTTCAAAAATGGAACCAAAAACAAAAGAATACCACTAATTAGGCAGCACATGTGAACTGCAGCACTTGGCAACTTGGCAATCTGCCAGTGAGAAATATGAGATGTCTGGGTTAAACATGGAAAAGCTGAGTTCATAGTGATTGAAGAGACACCTGCAATGAAAAGGGGGAAAAGTTTCAATTGTTGGTTCAAGTCAAAGTAGAAAGCTGCAGCAGAGTGCCCAATTTCCAATATTCATCAGGAATACTGTACTACGATCACAACACGTTCCTCTCCAAAATGCAAAATGAGTTACTGAAGACTTGACTTTCCTCCCAGAGCATATGGGATGTTTTGAAGAGGTGTTTTCATTTATTATTTTTTTAATGACCACAAATGATAGTTTACAAAGCTGTCCTATGTTAGTTTCTTGGATAATAAATTTAGGAGCACTGAGATAACCCAATTTGCTTTCCCATCCCACCATGCTAATAGTTTTTTTCCTTCCTGACATAATTAAAAAACACATCTAACCAGTCAACCTAAAACCACAAGGAAAGAAACAAAAGTCCTAATGACGCATCCAAGGGAGTACAAGTACTGGGACTCAGGCTAGACAGACACCCTGCGGCTGCAGTGCCTGCATCCACTTCACAGCTGCTGAAGGAGCTCAGAGGACATGCCAGTTCTGAAGAATAACCATGGTGCTGCCTATAAACATGAAGTCAGTTTCAGAAACTAGTCATACTTGGATTACTATAAATTCAACTAGGTGCTACAACTGCCTCAAGCTGTGTCAAAAGTATACCTATCCTATCATCATATGGTCACTTCGAGACAAACTAAGTTCAGTGAAACATGTCCACCAAGAAGTTATAGCACTCTTAAAAATTTAGAAAGCAATGTTATGAACCATGAAACCATTCTGTTCTCTTTTCACAAAACTGCTAAAACTACATCATGGAAAGAACCCAGAGCCACAATTAAGAAATACCTCAAATGAGTACATGTCACAGTTCTTAAGAAAGGCTGTTAGTAAACACCAGTAGCTTCACCCAAACCTTTAGCCAGGCATTTCTGTATAAACACTATTTGTGTTTGTTTTTTTTTTTTTAATCTTTGCTTTTAAAAAGTCCATAACATTGCTTTCAATTGTTTTTAAGGCCACACAGACAGCCCTAAGTTATTGGGTTATCTGTTCTCACTCCAGCATTATGGCAAAACTGAAAGCTTCCTTCCAAGCCATGATGGATATCTACTCCAAGTCTAGCTTTGGTAATGGACACTTCAGAATTTTCCTTGATAATTTATTATGTTGCCTATTCTTCTAGTTAAAAAGTGGCAGTTCAGTATTAATTTGAGCCATCCTTAACACTAATGGTGTTAGTGGTCATCTATTTGTTGTAAAGTGCACATACGTGTTTTACTCAATTTTTAAGAACTTGTTTAACACCTCTTCTGGGATCATCTCAACAATCATAATCGTGTTTATCTTGTTTATCTTCTTTTTTATTTTCTATATCAATTTTATTTTTAGTCTGTAAAGCTAATTTCTACAGTCAACTCAGCAATAACAATAATCCAAAGAAGTACAGACCACGAACCAGGTCAATTCTTCTCTTGGCTCTGGCTACCTCCATTACACTTTGGACATATCCCCTTCTTTCTGTGAGCCTTGATTCCCATTTCTGCAAATGGAGGATGAAGAATGATAAAATGCCTTCCAACTCCGACAATATACCCTGTACTTCAGTCACTTAAAACTCTTATGAAAGGCTCCAAATTCAGTGATGTTCATACCTATTTTTGTACACAAAAATAAGAGCGCTTTTGCCTCAGTCTGACTCATCTTGCCAAGGTACTAGGCTAAACATAGTATGTGAAGTTTTGAAAATGAAACTTTTGGCTTGAAAAACAAAGAGTAACCATCAAATTGGTAAAACCACACGAAAGGGAAACTAGGAGATAATAAAAAAAACTCCAAAAAATTTTTTAAAAAATTCTTTAACCAAGGACAAGCCAAAAAAGTAGCTCTTAAAATGAAAAGATACCATTAAGGTAAACGAACCAAGTAAAAGGAGTCAAAGAGCTAAGTGGTTTGTAAAACTTAATCTCACTTTTCCTCCCTGACTGTTTGAGGGTAGGCAGCCATCATCAACGATACAGTAACTATCCAGTCACTAAATTCATAACCAACAGACTACTTCAATGGAAACAAATGTTCTTCAACATCCTAAGGCAACAGTACCTAAGACAGAAGTAGTTCAGGAAAAATTAGCCAAAATGTACAAGACTACACCAGATGTCATCTTTGTCTTTGGTGGCAAGGCAATTGGCTTTGGCATGATTTATGATTCCTTGAATTATGTAAAGAAAAATGAACCAAACATAGCCTTGCAAGACATGACCTGTATGAGAAGAAAAAGACATCAAGAAAACAGTGAAAGGAATGCCAAGAGCAGAATGAAGAAAGTTAGGAGGGCTGCAAAGACCAATGGTAGTACTAACAAAAAGAAGGCATTTACACTGTCATTTGTGCTTTTTTCCTTCCACAAATATTTGTGGAAGGAAACAACAACTGGCAAAAAAATTTTTTAAAAAAAAGTTTATTTCAAATCTGGATATTCAACTCGAAATGAAAGTCTGGCTCCTATATGAACAAATACCATTCCAAAGTTCAGTCTACAGGAAGCTGGGTGGCGCCTTGTTTCCTTACGTGTGAATCATTCAAGCAGGAAGCAGTAGAAAAACTGAAGGGCAATAGTATTCAAAGTGTGCTCCTTGGACCAGCGAAATCATCATTTGGGAACTCATTTGAAGTGCAAATTCTCAAGCTGCCCCAGATGTAGGAATCAAGAGCTCTAAGAATAGGTTTGAGCAATCTTGTTTTAACAGGACCTCCAAGTGATTTTGATGACAATGAAGTCTGAGGACTACTGCTGCTTAGGAACAGATCTTAAGAAAGATAGACTGAGCAACATTTTTTAAAATTCAGATTTCTTAATTCAAGTAATGCTCATTTGAATCAGTAACACACTGAAAACTCAAGTGTCAAATTTTTCTCACGTTCCATTTGGGAAGATAAAGCTTTCAAGAATTTTTCTAACTTTGTCATTTTTTTTTTCTTTTTCACGTAAGTACAATCAGATATTCCTCCCTGGTCCCCCCATAATAAATTTTTCACTGAAATTTCCTCAGTGAAGGTATACACTCCAAAATGTTCATAAATGTTTCTCCCTTGCTCCAAATCTGTTCAATCACTGGTATATGACAATTCTACCCACCTACACACCCATTCACCCCACTTTCCCCCCAAATAAACCTCACATCCACCATCCCTCTCCACCCCCATGCCACAAAATTACCTCCAGCTGACATCATCTCTCAGGGGTATTAGTCTCCTCTGGTTTATCAGTGTTCCCTCCAAGCACTGTCTCCAGAGCAATCTAACACTCAAACCTGAGTGTCACACCCTCTTGCTGAAAATTCTGCGGCTCCCTCTTACAGGATCAAATCCAAGCCCCTGCTCCCTTATACTGCACAACTCAACAATACTGAACTGCTATCAGTCCCCTAAATTGTCAATGCTTTCTTTTTTCTTTGTGCTTCTGTCCAATTTGTTCTTCATAGTGTCGAAGCCAGCTCCACACTATGTCTCTCTGTAGACTAAACTAGAGGCAGGATTCTGTCCTCATCTTCCCATCCCCAGCATCTAGTGCAAAGCTGAGCATATACAGTGGTGGTACTCAAGAAATATTTGAATAAGGGCTCAAGAGGCTAACAGAAAACGTATTTTTTATAAATGTCATGTAAAAATGAAACTCTCTAGCATTAAAATCTCTTAAAACAATCACAACTGAATCAAAAGTGTTACTAAGATATCAAGGTCCTACCACCTAAAGTTCTTCCTCAAAGGTGTATAGGAAAATAAAAATACAGTTCCAATTGCAACTCAAATCCCTAGTCTATACAGTGAACATCTTTCTTTTCTGGTCTTTGCTTCATTTCAGTTGAGAACCTTCATTTTCTACTTAGTCCAGTTGTTTTCCAATTAATAACCTCAAGTTCTTAGACATATGTTGCCAGGATCTGACAACGCTGTACTACAAGTCAAATAAAGCCAAGTCAACAGACACCCAGATGAGCAGTATTTCTATTTAGTTGCCACTGCTTGCTTCATAACCCAAAACAGGGGTCCATGAAGAAAGGTATACACATTCAGGGAGTACATAAGTATGAAAAAGAAATGTATTTTCATTTGTCTTTTTGTAATATTTTTTAAATCCACTTTTGGTTTGATTTACAACATACAAAAATAAGTATATACACATCATTATAAATATACATCTATTAGAAGGTCATGCTTAATTTTTTTTTCTTTTTTTACTGAAAGGGCTGGAAAGCCACAAAGGTAGGAGACCAGTGTACCTAACAATATAAAAATCCATGGAAAGATCCTCTCCCAAGAACGAATATACAATAAACCTGAAATTATGGCTACCTGCATTTACCTTTACTGTGATCAGGTGAAGTTCAGCCTCAAGAGGTCCTACCTATCTTTACCAAGAACTCAACATGTGCTGCTTAAATCCCTACGGATGAATGTGAATCTGAATCAATGTCTCTCGCTCTTGCTCTCGCTCTCTCCCTCTCCATGATCACAGACGACCCTGTTCTGAAGAATCTGAAAGGTATTCTAAAAATATGAAGTTTTGTTTCCACCTGTTTTTTTAAGGCAGGTATTAAAAATAACCAAAGCAGACAAGTGTGCCCACGAGAAGCAGGAATCAACAAATTGAAAAATTCCTCAGCTCACTAGCATCCTGTAATTATTTAACTTTGTTTACAGTAAGTTCTTCCAGAAATGAAGAATCAACTTTAGGAATAGCTTATCCCAAATACTACTCAAGTGGTAATAGCTGACCAGATTTTAACTTTTAAATATCAACAACTTTTCAATGCAGAATTTCTTAGTAAAGCATGCCCTTACAGTTTTTTACTTCAAAAATTTCTTTGGGAGTCACAATAATTGAATTAAAGGACAATCTCTTCAAATAAGGAGTGTCAGCTCAGAGACAAAACTACCAATTTTTGTGCAATCCACCAATGTTAAAACCTTTCTGAAACTGACACATTTTAAGATGCCAGATTAAGCATAAAACTCAGACAAGAGAAAAACCAACACTTAAACCTTCTGAAGAACAAAAACATACAAGCTTACTTGGGAAAACAGACTACTCTTCCCTCACACCTGTATTTCCATCCTCTCCATCTTAATAAGGCATCTCTTCTAGCTTTTTTCCTTACTGTGTTCCGCCCACCAGGCTAACAAAGCTCATTTCTTGCCATCCTCTTCTCTGTTCAACTCGTGGTTGCTGCACATTCACCTCACCTATGTTCAACAGTAAATTGTAGGGGATTTAAACTATAGCTCCGTAAATGAGCATAACAGTGTTTCTGTATCGTCACGTATGTAAAAATTGACTGCTTTTCCTACTTTTTCACTATTCTGAACAGAATTCTCGACAACCTAACATTGAGCAGTTTTGGTGGGGCAGGAAATACCCTACATCGCACTAAAATAAGATACGGTCCACCTCCTGCTATTCTGGGAACATCCTTTATCCCCAAGGGCCAATACGAGCCTGGCTTGTCACTACTGCACATTTCACAAACAGAGGGCCGGGGTTTGGAGGGGGCGCACCCCGTCTTCCATCCCATCCCCCGGGCAGACGGCGAGGGGCGCCCGGGAGAGCGCGGTGGTCGGCGGGTGGCGCCGCAGGGCTGGGCGGCGGCCAGGGATGAGCTCAGACGCCCCGCGGGGTGTTGCCGGCAGGTTGCATCAGACGCCGCGCGGGGCCGCCGCCCGCGCCGCGGGCCGCGCGGGTCCTTCCAGGCCAGCCGGCCGCCTCGGGCGGGCCGGGTCTCCTCCGGCCAGGCCCGCGCCCATGCCAGCACCCGGCTCCGCCGCGGCCTCGTCCTTCTCCCTCGGCTCGCCCGCGGCCTCCTTACCTGTGTCTGCAGCCCGCCCGCCCCCAGGCGGCCTTCACTCCGAGCGGCCCCGCACACGCGGCCCGACCCGACCCAGGCCTCGCAGCCTGCGAGTCAGCGAGGAGGAGCGACGGTTACGAAACCGGTAGCCTCCGCCCGTTCCGCCGCCGCCGCCACCACCAGCTTCCCCTCCTCGCCGGCGCCGCGCGCGCTACCGCCGCTGCCACGACCAATGGGAGCGCCGACCCGCAGGTGACGCGCCCGCCCCTCGCGACTGGCAGAGTCGCCAGCCAATCGTGGGTGTCTGGCTGCGGGAGGCGGGCACGTGGCGAAGGCGTTGGGTACGGCGCGGCGGGGCTGGCGGGCGGGGCTGAAGCAGACTGTATCTTGCGGCGCCGCTCGCGCAGAGCGGCGGGGAGCTGCGGGCCGCCTTCTGTGAGAAAGCTTCTATGGAAGTTGGAGAAGCGTAACTTTGGAAAGCAGAATGTCCTGAGGTGATTCTTTGAATCACTTGAGTTCTTTTTGGGTTTCACCCCGTCCTCGGGGAGCTCCTTTGGTGTCCCTCACAGGGACAGTTTCCCGGAACGGCCCACCAGAGTCGCTTCCTGGGAATTGGTGCGCCCGGCTGACGCCAGACTGCCTACGGTTCTGCACCTCTCCACTAGTGCCTGGGCCTCACGGCAGCGAAGGCAACTGTAGACTTGAAAAACGAATGAAGCAAAGTTGTCCCAACGTAGCATTAGTGTTGTCACTTTGGTGAACACTGTAAGACTATGGTTTGTTGTTGGGGAAGACGAATTACCACAACCGATTGCCGTGTGGTGCTTTCCAGGTGAACAGATTGGGAGATGCGATCTCAAAAAATGAATGGCAATCCAGTTTTGTTTATCTAAGTCAGGTCTCTGGAGAATCTGAAAGCGTCTTCAAACCAGGAAGCTGTGCACTGGCTGGAGGACAGAGCTGGGCGATAGGTTTGATTGCTTCCTCTGTAGCAATTCCTATTATCCAAAAAATATAGTCTTTGAAAGAGGAAACATTTCACCGCCCAGGCCGTGGTACCAGCTCTGCGCAAAAAACTGCTTCAAGGAATGAGAAAAGAGGTGATAAAATATTTGCAAAAAAAAAATAAAAATAAACGGGCTGAAACTAAACGTAAACAACAACAACCGTAGAAGCACGCTTGGTAGAATGACACATCATCAAAACCAGTATGCTTCTTTCACTATGGCCCGTAGTGTTCTCAGTTGAAATTTTTTTAACCAAGATTTTAGCACTATTAAAACAATTATATTTTGTTACAGAATCACAATACTACCCTTTTTCCTAATCAGGGCATGGGTACATTCATTAATCCTCTGATTTGCTAACCACTCTGCCAAGCTGGCCCAGCATTCTCTCTGGTAGGGCACACTCAGCAGGTCTAGTCAATACCAAGAAAACTACAGCATTTATTTCTTCTCAAGCTGGGAATTCTGCTCAGTTTACTTTTTAAATTATTTTTTATTTTATTTTTTTTTTTTGTGCCAACTATATGGTAAAGTGTGAGGATTTAGCAACAAACAAGACAAACACAGCCCCTGTCCACATGGGAAGTTACACTTAGAGCCAGAGAGACAGACATTCAGTAATTACAGAAGTTTTCTGTTACCATGCTACAAGAAAGAAGTACAAGATGCTGTTAGAAATTATAAGAAGGTAATCAACTTGACCTGTGGGTCAGGGAAGGCCTAAAATATGAATGGGATTTGGCTAGGTGATGCAAATGAAGTGGATGTACCATCAGAGGGAATGTCTTATCTAAAGGTCTTTGTGACAGGAGAAATTTAAGGCCAGAGTGGCTGAAGCTCAGTGTCTCAGTGAAGAATAGTGAGAAACCAGTGGCCCAAAGAAGTTTTCTAATTTTATCCTGAGAGATGGGAAGCCTCTTAAAGAATAACTTCTACAATAAGAAAATGAGGAAAGCCCAGTGGAGACTCTGTCTCCGGGTAAAGGAAATACACCATGTTGCTTTCTTGCTAGTCACAGGGCCCTAAGCCATCATACTAAAAGAAAAACTTTATACATAGATCTCTGCCTTACTGATATCTAGAATACTATACATATTCTACAAATCCAAAAAAAAATTAGTAAACAAGTAGTATAATAAAATCATCTCCAAAGGACTTGAGAAGAAGGATATCCTGTTAATTGAACATGATAGTTACCTGAGAGCTACTATGGTTTACTACCTTATTTACTCAAGAGATATAGACTCTCACGTCAGCCTGTTCTGTCCATAGCTTCACCTCTTATTGGTTGTGTGACCTAAGACAAATTACTTGATCTCTCTGTCATTTGTAAATGGAGATAACAGCAGTATCTACCCAAAAGGATTGCTGTGAAGATCAAAGGAGTTCATATGTTAGGCCCTACAACAGTGACTGCCTGGTACACAGTAAGAGCTTAAAAGTATCAGCTATTATTACTATGATGTTCATACATGAATTATAAACAAATTATATCTGAGGAATTATAGTTGAATGAAACGCATTATAAAACAAGGTCAAGCTGTTCTTAATATTGTTCAGCCACTGGAATGTACATGAGATTAAATGTGTTGATACTGACCCTATAGTTTATCCTAAGAGGTGTTTCTCAGAATAATTCCCTTAGTTGCTACATCTTATCATTTCATATATTTCTATAGAGTGGAGGGGATATTTTGTAATTTGATGTCTCATGTCTGAAAGCCATATCAATTGAAGTTTATTATGCAAACTTAAGTATTTATCTTAAATGTCTCCTATGTCCTTATCATAATAATTAAATATTTATCATAAATATGTATTTGGAAAGTTTAAGAAAAATTACTATACCAAATTAACCACCTTTGACAGGAGATCTGGAAAATAGCTATAATATTTTGAGAATTGAGATCATGTTTGTCACAGGTTTAAGTCTCAGTAGATACCATTGTATATTAGCAATCTGACAGTGATTGTTCATCATTATGCACTGGTTAGGGCACTTTTGACTGGAAGTAACTGAAAACCCTCTCTGACTAGACTTAGCATAAAGACTTGGTCAAAGATTTTAGGGCACTCTTCATGAAATACCTAGGCCATATCAGAACCAAGTACTCAAGTGCTCAAATGTCTTCATGTCCATCTCTGTGTGTATATGTATGTGTGCCTGCTGGTTTCATTATCCTTTCTGCTTGCACACAAACTTTCTTCACATGGTTCCTGACTGCCTCAATGTTCACAGCGTTGGTCACTAAAGAACAGCAAACTATCTTTTAAAATTTCTGTTACATAGTCCTTAGGCAAGGACTCTGGGATTGGCCTAGCTGGGTTAAATGCCAGTACTTGAAATGATCAAATGGCCAAGAGCACAGGTTATAATGCACTAATATGGAAGGTATAGAGAAAATGGCAGAGGCACTCTTCAGAAGAAAAGAGTGTTGAACAAACAAGTCCATCAATATCCACTTCAAATATCAGATCACACTGTAGTCACTTTGAGAGAGCCTTAGTCATTCTAGCTGACTGATTTGTCCTTTCCTGTGTGATGTAACTCCCATTCTTGAGGGGAAAATTTAAACCTTAAATTTTACTTTTGTAAGTACTGTTAAAATCATAATAGCTAAGATGCTAAGTGGTTGTATTAGGACCTACCCAAATTTCATAAGTGGTTCTATGCATGAAAGAGAAAAAACAATACTGTGAATGTCAACTATAATGCACTTTTCCATATGTCCGATTTTGTTATCCTGTGAGTTAAGATATACTACTGTCTGTGCTCTTACGAATAGTTCGTGTCATCTGTGTACACAAGAATAGGTATATACTGTGTGAGTACATGAAGACAGGTACAGATCATCTATGCTCATGAGACAGTTACATGCATCTATGTGCTAAGGGCTAGGTACTTATAGTTTGTTCATATAAGGATAGGTACTTGTCATCTATGCTTATGAGAGGGGCATCACATCTGTGCACATCAGGAGAGGTAATCTGTATCTTCTGTGGGCCTGAGAGGGTCTCATTCTTATATCTTCACTTCACTGAATAAACACTGATTACCTATTACATAATTATTGTAATGCAAATTATTCCAGTGTCTATGAAGCACAAAAGTGAAGGCAAATGAAAATATGTTGTTTTTTTTTTTTTTTTGGTTTGCTTATTTGTAATATATATGACACCAGTCTCCATCATGACAGCTTGAAGGCCTTTGGAGACAGGACAGGGTGATGTTGGCTGGCATTTAACCTAGCTAAACCTCTGTTCCTCATCTGCAGAGAGGGTTGACCTCACAGAGTTGTTATGAAGATTAAGTAAACTGACATAAAAAAAAAAAAAGCTAGCATAGTGGCTGGCACATAGCAGGCACAAAATAATTAGTCCATACAAAAAGAATTTACTCTCTAGGACCTAGTTCTTGGGTCTAATATCATTCTTCAATAAAATAACTGGGCACCTTGGTGAAATGGCTGATTCTAGGATTGAGGCAGGAAATACACAAGAAGATCCTGGAGCATCTTAACAGTGTCAGAAAGTAAGGAAGTACTCAAAAAGCAAAACAGAGGTATATGTCTTAGCTCAGGCTGCCACAACAAAATATTATAGGCTGATGGCTTAAGCAACAGAAATTTCTTATAGTTCTGGAGGCCGGCAAGTCTAAGGTCAAGTGCCAGCAAGGTAGATTTTATTCTGAGACCTCTCTTCTTGGTTTCTAGTCAGTCACCACCTCACTGTGTGCTCACATAACCTCTTCTTTGTTTGCATGACAGGAGAGAAAGAGCAAACAAGCTCTCTAATAGCTCTGCTTATAAAGACGGTAATCCTGTCATAAGAGGGCCCTCGTGTACTCATCTAAGCCTAATTACCTTCCAAAGGCTCCATTTCTAAATTCCATCCTGTTTGGGATTAAGACTTCAAGATATGAATGGGGGTAGGAGAACACATTCAGTCCATAACAGTATACCAAAAGGTCACAGGAGCAAAATGAGCCCCCAGTGCCCAAAGAGCCCTAATGCCAATTTGAGTTAATATTAGATAATAATCCAAACTGTAGACTAAATATCCATGAGTCCATGCTGATACAAGTAAATGATTGAGGAGCTAAATGTCAGAAGACAGACAGATTTCCCATGCAAAAGAATTCCAAATAATTTACGAAGGTACTCCACGCTCAGATGGGGAAGCATAGGTCCCCACTCTTTAAGTGTTGGCTGCATGTAGTGACTTCTTTCTGCAGAGTAGATCATGAAAAAGAAAAACTAAGGAGAAGTTTTACAGTGAAGAAATCTGACAAATACTATTACAGCCAGGTATTCAAGGTCAACATGAATAGTCATAAACCATGATTATACAAAGAGATAAAAAGGATATTTGACCTCTCTGATCTTCTTCTCATAAACTCATAACTCCAGTCTAATTATGAGAAAAATACCAGAAAATTCCAAGAGAGGGGCATTCTACAAAATACCTGAGCAGTAGTCTTCAAAACCGTCAATGTCATCAAAAACAAGGAAAGTCAGAGGAAGTATCACAGTCTGCAGAAGCCAAAGGAGACATGACAGCTAAATGTAATGGGTATCCTGGATGGGATCCTGGAGCAGAAAAAGGACATTAGGTAAAAACCAAGGACATCAAAATGAAGTATTTCGACAATGTGTCAATACTGGTTCATTAATTGTAACAAAGATAAAATACTGATGTAAGATAATAATAGGGGCACTGGGTGCAGGGTAAATGGGAATTCTCAATACTATTTTTTCAATATTTTGCAAATCTACAATTGTTCTAAAAATTAAAGTCTATTTTAAAAAAAAGCTTCTGAGGTATATTATTACAGTGTTAACATTAACTTAAAACAGAACACTCTGAAACATTAACAAACCAGAGTAAACCCAGACTTCAGCCAAACTGATAAAGAAGCTGAGCTCAGCAAAAGAGCCCTGAGCCCCACATTCGACCTTGACCACTAGTGGTAACTGTGACTCTGCCAGGCGAACCAAAGACATGCAGAGAAATGGAGCCAGAGACTGGGGGAGCAGGGCTACTCCAGGAGGGAAAGAGGATGGCAAAGAGGAAAGTAGAAGTGGAGGGAGACCACGATGGGGCCATGAGATAATGTGGAAGCCCAGAGAGTCATCATTGGGCTATTAAGGAAGCCCCATCCTCACGTGAAGGCCCGTAAGCCAGGTCCAGGGGCCAGGTCAATCAATCACTGGGAGCTGCAAGGCTGAGAGGAGAAGGGAATGAGCTGCCCAGACAGAGGAATGTGGTTGTCCCATTGACTCATTCCTGCATTCTTTTTCATCTGTCTCAATCATTAGGTGTTTATTGAGTCCCCACTCTGTGCCAGGCACTGTGCCAAGTGCTGGCAGTCCTACAGAACAAGGCACTGGGGTTGGAGAAGTGAAGGGATGGTGCCCATCAGATGAGAAGGAGGCCAAAGAAGTATCATCACTAGGCTGGGTGGGCGTGGAGGCCAGGATTCTTTGGTTTAGAGTCAAGAATCTTCTAGACCTTTGTCATTGTTTCTCCCCTTACTGTTTTTTCTTTTAAGGTTCTTATAGTAATAATTAGGTCGTATGTGCACTTAAAGTAGGATTCAGATTTGCTTGAGCTTTGTGGGTGCAGCCGCCAGCATTCATTTGCATAAATGTTGGAGTTTGGGCTGGAAGAGGAAAGTGGGGTTTGTTTTCTTTTTCTTTGCAAAGGTTTCTGAGGGAGAAGCTGGGATTTAGAGGGACAAGTGCACTTTTGTAGTCCTTACAAAAAAAAGTGACATTTCTTCCACCTCTGTGAACAACCCATTGCTACAGCCTGGTGGGAACTGGAGTAAATGCAGAACAGCTTTAATGTCTCCAGGATTTGTGTTTTTGTAAACATCAGGAATTGGACCCCTTGGCAAATGGGCAGCAACTTTAAAAAGAAACAGCTGAAGCAAAGGCCATGCTAAGGGGCATGTCCTCAAGAGATTTTGATGGTAGGAAATATTAATGGTGCAGCACATTACAGTAGGGGCTTAGGAGCTGCCTAAGAAATACTTGGTGATGGAGACTGGAGATTTGTTCTGTTACTGTTAAAGAGACCCACTGCAGCCACAGGTGAGAAGACTGCAGAGCCAAAATAGTTGATTTCCTTTAAAAAACTTCTAGCCTTATCTTGGCTAAACTATGAGTGAAGCCAAAGGTACAGCATTCAGAACAGCTTGTGAGATCAGAGTATGTGTAGGGCAGAGAGAAATGGGGGAAGGAAGTGGAGAATGATCAAGAAAGCTACAAATACCCACTAATTCTGGTATGCCATCTGGCAGACCATTCCTTCTCAGTTCCACAAATCCAGTTCTTCCCTATTCTTCAAGCCATAAATGTAACATCAAGATATATATTGTCATGCTTTTTGCTATTGATTTGTCTGTTATACTGTTCTCATCTCATAGAAAGGTAAGGCTCTGTCTTACACACATACTACTGTGTTGTGTACTTATGAGGCTTTAGAAAAAAATAGCTGAAGAATGAGAGTCTCCATCTGAATGGGGGATCTGGGAATACACAGGAGCATCCACTATAGTCTGCACTGCTCGAATCCACTTATCACACTGATATTTATCACCTTCTTCCCTTCTCACAAAATACTTATAAATTACAATAGGAAAAACAATAACTTTGGTACAGTGGAAAACCTGGAAGATACCATTTTGACCAAGTGATCAAAGTTAACAACAGGAATAAGACACACCATGGCCCCCTGTTATAATGTACTGAGGCACATGACTCCTGTGGCATTCTTGCCAAGTGCATAACCTCAACCTAATCATGAGAAAACATCAAGAAATAATTGGCCAGTATTCTTCAAAAATATTAAGGTTATGAAAAACACAGAAACCCTGACAAACTTTCCAGATTAGAGAAACTAAGGAGATATGACAACTAAAGGTAACACAGGATATCAGATTGGATTCTGGACAAGAAAAGGACATTCATAGGATAACTGGAGAAAATTGGGTCTTTAGATTTGTTAATAGTGTTGTGTCAACGTTAATTTCCTAATTTTGGTCATTGCTCCATAATCAGATTAGCTATTTCTGGGAGATTGGGAGTAGAAAAAGTCATTGTGCCAAAGAGACAGGTACCCCTCGCTCGCCCCTCTGTACCACCCATTGTGTTACTAGGTAGATACCACTGATTATCATAGCCAGAAGGAGGTAAGATTCTCCATGTATACAGAGTGTAAGAAAAATTTTCCTACTTAGCACTCTACCTCTGCCTCAAGGCTCTCAAATAGGCAGGCAAGTAAATTATTCTCTTATGGGATAGAAATGTGCCACACAGAAGTTACTTAAGCTTAACTTTCAAATTAAAAAAAGACAGAGGAAATAATTGTTAGAGTTGATCACATAAACATTTTTAAATTTTGGATGTAAAAATACACTCTAAATAGAATTAGTAACAAATGAGAAATTGGAGAAATGGCTGCAACTATAACAAAGTATGAATATCCTTATCATACAAGAAACTCTTAAAATCAGTAATCAAAAGATGAACAATACAATATTAAACAAGTATTTCACAAAGAAATACTAATGACCTGAGACATGAAAAAAATATGATATTATTATTAAACAAATACAATTAAATCAATGAGATAAATTACATTTTGCCTATGCCTATGCTTATAAATCATCAAAAAGAATGTTAATAAATGGAGTTAGGGAGAAGGTAAATAAATTGGCACTCTATATATGATCAGTGGGAGAATAGCTTGGTAAAATCTTTCTGGAAGGTCACTTGGTAATTTGCAATAAAAACCCTAGAAGTGTGCATACCCTTTGATGCAGCTATTCCATTTCAGTCATTATTTTAAGATCATCATACATTCATGCAAAGATATAAGGAAGTACATTATATCATTGTTCACAATAGCAGAGAAAGAGAGAGAATTCATCAAATGTCTATTTGCGTGAGCCTCAACCAGTGGAGATCAAATTCTCAAAATTGACAAAAAGGAATAAAGGCAATGCTAGGAAGAAAAGATACACCTAGCTTAGGTAATTGTCTTTAAGTAACAGGATTATGACTGGGACTATTATTGGATTTTTTTTTTTGTCATCTCTTCTCTTTTGTCTTCTTATCCCTTGAAGAACTGAATGCCTACGGATTGAACTATAATTTGATCATTAACTCGCAGAACTCTATCCACCCCACCTGATCTCAGGTGTTGATTTAAAATGTTCTCCTTTTGGCTGTCTGTTTGAACTATGAACAAAAAAGGTTGGGGTGGGGGATGTTCTGTATTAAATCAGTGACTGAAAGTAACCTCATAGGGTGATCTGATCATAAATTCCTAACTGGGCAGGTCGTGGTAGGCAGTGACGCCCTAGGCCTATAAGTTCTTTAGCGAGAAGTTTATCTTTGCCTTAAGCAAGTTCTGTCCATTGTTCCCGTGCATTTAGTTTAACACACCTTTGAAATGCCAGAGTAATTCTGTTTTCCAGACTCCTCAGAGTGGGCAACCACACTCAAGGGAACACATGATCTTGTTAATAAACCTTGCAATGTACCTTGCTTTTGCCTACTTTCATTTAATCTTCCTTATGCTGCCTTCTTAATTCCAAATGTATAAAAATAACTGCAAAACTGTCATTCTCCAGAACATTTGAGATCCTGCTTCCTGGCAGGTCATCAGTTTGGCTCAAATAAACTCATAAAAATTCCCTACCACTTCAATCATTATTACATCAACTGATTATATATTATGTAGAATATTATACTTCTAACTTAAAAAACTGATCTTATAGAGGTCAGTCTTATTAGATTCATTCTTCTGTATAAACTGGTACCAAATCTTACATAAGTGTCTCTGTTTTTAATGAAGATTTATACAGTGAAATGTATATTAAAATACATACATATTAATAATAAATTTTTATTAGAATAAGTGTGAAAAACTTTAGAATAGTAACAAAAGCTTATGTTCAATAAAGCCTTTCATATTTCTAGAGTGCATTATTTGCATATATTTTCTGGAATACTGTAATTGAATGTTGTAGTATCAGAAGCTTGTGAAAAACCAGAATTATAAATACAATAGAAAAGTATAAGAAGTCACCAATGGAGAGAAGCAACCCAAATGTCCATCAGTGGATAAATGGATAAACAAAATGTAGTCTATACTACAATGGAATACTATTCAGCCTTCAAAAAGAAGGAAATTCTGTAACATGCTACATGTATGAACCTTGAAGAGATTGTGTTAAATAAGCCAGTCAAAAGGACAAATACTGTATAATTCCTTTATATGAGGTATCTAAAGTAGTCAAATTCATAGATATAGGAAATAGAATGGGGATTACCAAGGACTGGGGGAATGAGGCAAATAATTTTTTAATGAGTGTAGAGTTCTAGTTTTGCAAGAGAAAAAGTTCCAGAGATCTGTTTCACAACAACATAAATATACTTAAGACTACTGAACTATGCACTTAAAAACTGTTAAGACGGTACATTTTATGATTTTTACCACAAAACAAACAAATATTCCTCTTTAGTTAAAAAAAAAAGTCACAGATGGTGCTGAGCTCTCAACCTAATGAAGGAGCTATTTATTCATTCATTTCAATATCTATAGTCCATCTGCTGTGTGCTTGGCACTTTGCTTAATATTAGATGATAACTAAGAAATGATCCTTGCTCTCAAGGATTTTTAGTCTAGTTGGAAGCAGAGAGAAATAAACAATGTGATATGGGCTGCTAAACAAGTATGAGTACCAGGGCAACACAAAGTAGAGATGCTTCGCCTGGTCTCAGGGTAGCAGTCAGGAAAGTCTTCCCATCTTCTTGCTGGAGTACTAAAGGTAAATATGAGTTAGCCAGGCAAAGGTGCAGAATAAAGATCAGTGAAGGCATAGTGAGTAGCATGGTGTGACCAGAGTTTAGGGTGGGAGAGGGCTGAAGAGCTTGAGGAGACTGAAGATGGAGATCTCCTCAAGGAGTTTGAATCTTGTCTTGAGATCAATAAAAGGTCATGAAAGCTTTTTAAGGATGAGAATAATATAACCAAATTTGCATCTTAAAAGGATTATTTTGGCTGCTATAGAGAGACACAGATTAAAAGAGAACAAAACAAGGGGCAGGAATATTAGTAAAGATTTAACAATAAGGAAGTGACAGATGACCTTTGCAGTGGATTTAGAAATAAGTAAGAGAAGAAGAAATGATGACTTTTTCCTAGGAGTGGCTTTGAACAAGAGGAAATAGCAAGATAGCTTCAGGGAAATCTAGAGAGAAAGGATGTGTGTGTGTGTGTGTGTGTGTGTGTGTGTGTGTGTGTGTGTGTGTGTTAAGGTGATAGTGACAGGCATGTTCAAACACAGTTAGACAGGACAGAAAGAAGCTCTTCCCTAAGGGGATGGGATGGGATAAGACCAGATCATACTTAATAGAACTTGGGAGGAAATGGGTGAGACTTCCCTTCCATTTTAACTGGATGGAAACAGGAAAGGATAGATGTAGGTACCAGTTTGTAGGTTTGCCATTAGAAACTTGAAAAGTTCCCTTTTCATGGTTTGTTTTACTCTGTAAAATAGAAGGGAAGTTCATCCTGGAAGAGTAAAAGGAGAGATGGTGGTTTACAGAGATGTTTAAGTATACAATTGGAGCTAAGAAGATTAGAAAAGAGAGTGACTCTGGAAAAGTGAGGCATGGAGTAGCATGAGGCCCAGTAGAAGCAGAGAATATAATTCTGTCCACTGTGTTTTCTAGCACAAAAGACATGTCTTTGGAATCTGATCGGTGCTCTACCTGGCCTCAGTCTGTGCATTCCTAGACCACTACATCTAGACTGAGAAGACCTTAAAGATTGCCTTCTGAATTCTCTACAGGCTTGGTAAACAATAAGGAAGAGACACCTGTCCTTCTGGAAATAAAAATACAATGTTAAGTTATAGCTATTAAAACAGTGTAATATTGGTCCAAGATTAGACAAACCAGTGGAACAGAATAGAAAGCCCCAAAGCAAAGACTATTATATGTGGGAATTTAGAATACAAAAAAGAAAAAAAAATGTGACCCTTTAAATTGCATGGGGAATAAAAGAATCATTTAATAAATGTAGCAATTGCTATTTGTTAGATACCTACCACACACTATTCATGAAAATAAATCCTGGATAAATAATGGATCTAAGCATAAAAACAACTTTTAAAATAATTATAAAAAATATTTTTATAAATTTGGAATGAGGAAGTTTTTTCTACATAATTCATGAGACCTAGAATTCCAAAAAGAAAATATCAACAGACTTGGCCACATACAAATTTAAAAAAAAATGCACACACACAAAACAAGAAAACTCTGTATAACCAAAAAGAAAGAAAAAAGAAAAAAAAAGAAAAGGTTTAAACTAAAGGGTTAAAAGATAAGCTACAAATTTGGAGAAAATATTTATAACATATGTAATACATATAGGTTTACTATTAATATATGAGCTTCTACAAATCAAATCTACTGCTATGTGTTTGTCACTTTTACATAAATTGTTTACATATGTGTAGATTTATTTCTAGACTCTGTTCTGTTCCATTTATCTGTGTGTCTGCCCGTGAGCTAATACCACATTGACATTTTATGGTAATATAAGTCTTTCTATCTGGTAGTGTAAATCCTCCAAATTCATTTTTCAAAATATAAAGTGAAAAATTAGTGATAATGTTTTTTTTTAATTTGATAGGTACATTCTCTGATACATGTTTTATCATTACTTATAAGTAATATTTTTATAAATATTAATTTATAACTGCTCAATATGTAATAACACCATAATGAAAAAATTTTTATGTGTCTAATAACAGCATCAAATTTTATAAAGCTAAAAGTAAGAAATATAAGGAAAAATGTACAAAACCACATTTTTAGTTGGGTACTTTAATATAACTACTATTTTATAAAAGGTCAAGGAGATAAATATTTTTTTAAAGATATGGATTAGTAGGGGTTTATATGGTGAAATAGCAGACAAAGCTTCAAAACAGCTATTATAAATATGCTAAAAGAACTAAAGGAAACCATGCTTAAAGAATTAAACAAAAGTATGATAACAATGTCACATCAAAAAGAGAATATCAACAAAGAGATAAAATTACTTAAACAGTAACACATAGAAATTCTGGAGTTGAAAAGTACAATAATCAAAATGAAAACTTCACTGGAAGGCTCAACAGAAGATTCAAGTAGGCAGTGAAATTGAAGATATAGATATATCAATACAGATTCACCAATCAGAAGTACAGAGAAAAAAAAGAAGAAAGAAAAATGAATAGAGCCTCAGAAAAATGTGAGACACCATTAAATGCACCAAAATACACTTAAAGGAATTAGAAAAAAAGGAAGAGAGAAAGAAACATTAAAAGTATTTGAAGAAACAGTGGCTGAAATTTTCCAAATTTAATGAAAAAACATTACATAACCAAGAAGCTCAATGAACTCCAAGTGTGACAAAGAAGTAGATCCATACTCAGACACATCATAATAAAAATATTGCAAATCAAAGACAAAGATAAAATTTAAAAAGTGGGAAAAAAAACCCTCATCACATACAAGGAATACCCAATAAGATTAACAGTGGACTTTTTATCAGAAATATTGGATGCCAGAAACCACTAGGATGGTGTATTCAAAGTGCCGAAAGTAAAATATTGTCAAACAAGAGGCTTATATCTAGAGAAATTGCCTTTTAAAAAAGAAGGCAAAATAAAGGCTTTCTATGCTTAACAAAACCTGAGGGAATTTGTTGATTGTACATCTACCTGACAAGAAATATTCAGGCAGAAAGTAAGTGACCCCACATATTAATTTGAATACACACACACACACACACTATTGCTAATGATAATTATGTAGTAATTGCAAAAGATAGTACATAATTGCATATTTTCTTGTATTCCCTAAATTGATTTTTTAAACAATGTGTATATAATTGTATTGTTGGGTCTATAATACATAGAAATGCAATGTATTTGACAATAACATTATGTAGAAGGAAGGTTGGAGCAAAGCTAAATGGGGTAAGGAAAGAATACAAGATGATAACTCAAGTTTACAGTACACACACACAATGGAATACCCCCCAAACATTAAAAAAAAGATGAAATATTGCCATTTGCGACAATATTAACGGATGGATCATGAAGATATTATGCTAAGTAAAATAAGTCAGACAGAAAAGGGCAAAAACCATATGATTTTATTCATATATAGAATATAAACCAAAAAGAAACAAACAAAGAAAAGAAAATAAAAACAAACCCATAGATACAGATAGCAGATTGGTGGTTCCCAGAGAGGAACCAAGGTAGGGGAAGGGTGAAATGGGTAAAGGGGGATCAAATACATGGTGATGGATAGAAACTAGATTTTTGGTAGTAAGCACACTATAGTATATACAGATATCAAATTATATTGTTGTAAACCTGAAACTTATATAATATTATTAACTAATGTTATCACAATAAAAAATATTTGGGGTATAATAAATTTTAGATATAATAAAAATGGCAATTTCAGTTATATTTCAAGAATAACTATGAGAACAGTATATATTAAATTTTGAGGCTATAGTCAAAGCTTTAATTACTCAAGAAAAGTTATAGTTTTAACAGACTGTCTCATTGGAAAAGAATAAATAGGAAATTGTTTCATTCTGAGAAGTAAAAGGAAATTTCTTTATCTGAAGCCTGATATTTACGAAGTTGCTCAGGTAGTCATACAGGTTGTCATAACAGGAAAACATGAATGACCATGGTTAATGAATCCGTCATGGTTCAAATTAACCCTCACACATCTCTCAATAAGGGATCCTTATGCCTTTCAAATGACCATTCTGAGCAGTCAGTCTTTTCTTGGAAATGGAGTAGGATACAAAAATAATAGATCCACTCTGAAGTGAAATTGCAAAACAAAGCCAGAATTCACACACTCTGAAAGTCGTATTGATTGCTTGTATCACAAGCAAAGACATTGACAGAGGTGGATAGGGCAAGATTCAAACAGGTTAATAACTTAGGAAGGGAAATCAGTGGATAAGAGATACTGATATGAAAGACAATGAGTTAACTAACTAAGGGAGTTTTTTGGAAAATAAATAGTGACCCTCTTTTTTTCAGCTTTATTGAAATATAATAGACAATTAGATGCTCGTATTTACATTGTACAATTCAATGGGGGTTTTTTTTCAGTTATAGTTAGAATATAATATATTAGTTTCAATGTACAGCATTGTGATTAGAGATCTATGTAATTCACAAAGTGATCACCCCACTAAGTCTAATCCCTTTTTCCCCCCCTTACATATTTATTAACACTATTAACTATTTTCCTTAAGCTACACTTTGTATCTCTATGTCTATTTTGTAGCTATCCATTTGTACTTCTTAATCCCTTTGTCTTTTTTCATCATTCTCCCAGCTCCCCTTCCATCTAGTAGCCCTCAAAATGGTATCTGTATCTGAGTTTATTTGTTTTTGTTCTTTAGAGTCCACATGCATGTGAAATCACGCGATATTTGTCTTTCTCTATCTGACTGATTTCATTCAGCACAATACCCTCTAGGTCCATCAAGGCAATATCTTTTTCCATGCCTTTCCTTAGTCTGTGTGTGTCTTTTAATCTGAAGAGAGTCTCTTGTAGGCAGGATATGTAGGGGTCTTGTTTTCTTATCTATTTAATTTCCTATCTTTTGATTGGAGCACTTAATTCTTTTCCATTTGAGGTACTTGTTGATAAGAATGTGGTTATTGCCATTCTTTATTTCTGTTTTTGATATATGTTTTTTCTTCTTAAAGAAGTCCTCCAACATTTTCTGTAATACTGGCTTGGTGTTGATAAATTCCTTTAGCTTATTTTTGTCTGGAAAACTCTTTATCTGTAAAGTGACTCTTTGTCTTCATACTGCAAAAATCTAAAGGGATATCTGTAGAATATCATTGCATGCCATATACAGAACACCTACTCATTCTTTGTTCATCTTAAGAATTGTGAATAATTATACTAACCCAAGTTTTCTGAAATATAAAATTGACCTTTTGTAATGCTTGTTTGATTTTCAAAGCAAAGCCTCTGTCATATTTTTTTCACTAAACTTAATAAAATTTTGGTTCCAGTTTTAAGTAGATTTACTTCAATTCCTTTTTTTTTTTTTTGCTACTATTTATCCCAGAATAATGAGGACCTCCCACAAGTTAACCTATCATCAGCAATTGGTTCCTTAGTGTGAATTTCTTTTTCTTTTGCTGAAAAAGTGAAGATAAAAATCTGGAGGCACTTTCAAACTCGTGGAACAACTCACAGATGAGTTAGCTGTTACCTTGGCCCCCCATCAGAAGGGCTTGGTGTTGGTGGGGTCCTCTGAGTAGGGGGCACACACTGTCAACTTCAGTTTTGTCTGGGCCACTGTGCAATGGAAAATAGAAGATTAACTCTAGACAGTCACAGGTCCTGTTGACAGTACTGCACCTAGCCTCAGCCATTCAAGTCTAAACATTTGATTTTCCTTGAATCATCAATGATAATCAAGTGCAAGTCACTCTTTGGGCCTGCTCTGTCCAGCTTTGGTGTTAATAGGCCTTATTGTAGCTGCACCCCTCTCTCTTATCTCACAGAGGGCGTCTCCAAAGAAACCAGCTTCTCTTGATTACAGTTGATACTTGTTGGAAACAGGGCTAGCAGATGCACCATTGGCAACAGTACCTGAGCCTCACAGGCTCTCTTGCCTTTTAGAAACCACCTGAGTCACACATGAAAGTTGTTACGTTGTTACTGAGCTGGCTTCCAGTATCAGTGTCCAGGGTTTAGATAGGCAAGCCAGTTTTTTTCCTTGGAGCAGTAAATTCCAAACTTCTGTGCCAAAGAAAAGATGGATCTGATGGTGCACATGGCATGTCATGGCCTGTTCTAACACTTATTTTTATATTTGCACTCCAGACCTACATACCATTACTCAACTGTGACTCTGATAAGGCTTCCAGTATTTTTTAAAACCTGGTGTAATATTTCCATGTATGGGGTAAATGGAAAGGGTTTGGCTCTCAACAATGATTGACATGGTGTTGTCATATTCCATCTTTTGCCTTACTACAAGTAGCCTAAGCAGCTTTTCCAAGAGAGGCTTCAAGATCAAGTATTTTCCTCTTACTTTATTTTTTTAAGTTTATCAATGCATGAAAAAGTAATTTTTTTTCAAGTTAAAGTATGAATCATAAACTCTCTGCTAATCATAAACGCTCTGCTAAACAATTCACATGAATACCACTTGGCATAGGTGGACCTCTTCAGTGGCCGAAGCTGTCTGGCCTTCAGCTTCCTGTTGATCATAAACTGAAGAAACCCGCTGCCCAGCCTCCTCGGGTTTGCCCAGCCATGGATTTCTGGGCCACACAATCCTTGGGATCTTTTCACCATTGCTTTTTCCAGCTGTGAGATTTTCTAATCTAAGTTATGGTACAAAAATACTAATGCAATTGTATATTTTTGCTTCAAGGTACTACCTCAGGATTTTAAATATTTGCTTCAGGGATTGACTATTTAATACATGGTTAAAGAGATGAGTTACTAACAAACAAACAAAACTTGATTTCCCTCTGGGAGGTGTGCCTTCCCTTCTTATAATTCACCCTGTACATGTGTCTGTCATGATCCAAAGGGCGTGTCTAACTATTGCAGTGTGGGAGAATCTCAGATGGTTAGCTACACCTCACTGTTTTGAAGGTGTGACTGTTGCGAGCAAAACCAGACAATTAATTAGACTTGAACAGTCTGCGAGTCCAATGTCTGTCCTTAAAATTAATTGAAGCCCTTCCAAAAGGAAATAATAATAATAATAATAAAGGATTACTTACGTCCTTTAGAACGTAAATCAAAAATTTTAAATGTTTCAATAATTCTTAAAACATCGGTAATTGCCCTAGTTCCCAGTGCTTAAAAAGATCTATTAAGAGTTATTTTCCCATAACAACTTAAAATAAAAAAACGAGTTTAAAAAAAAGGAACTAGAATGATTGGCTTTAAGAATTCAAGTTACAGTTGCATACTAACTGTGGGTGCAGAGAATTTAAAGGGGCAGATGTGCTCTGAAAACAGACTCTGTGGAAGGTAATAAACAGTGCTGGACCTGTATAGCACTCACCCAGTAAATGGGTCATCCCAGGCTTACTTCTGTCATGGTTTCAGGACCAGGCATCCTGGGTGCCTCAGCCAGAACGCTGCTTAACCTGAGGGCCTGAGGTCTCCCATGACTCCATGACTCCCGCTGGCTTCTTGTGTGATCACCAAGCTTTATGTCACTTCAAGGAATGAAGAAAACACTGAATTTTCTCAGCTTAATTAAGGAGCAAACACTCTTCAGCCTGTAGAGAAAGCATCAGAGCAGGCAAACAATTTTCTAAAAGCAGGCTTCACCTTCTGACTCAGTGATGATTGTCCTCAGGGTGTTTTTTTCATGAGTTAGATCCATCAGTGTTAGATTTGAGATAAAGGGTAAAGGAAAAGAAACACTTTTCCAGTAAAGACTGGTAATAAATTTAGGACTGTGTCAACTACAAAGGGGTTGATAGGAAGCTCTCATGGGCTCCCCAACTTGCTGGGATCTGGGCCACTGCCTCATCCATGGAGCAGCCCAATTAAGATGTGGCTGCTTCAGTTTGGCCTCTACTCACCACAGCCATTGCTGTCAGCAGATGGTCCACCATCCTTGCATCATTTACTCAAGATCCAAGGTCCTGGTAATGGGACTGCAATTGGCCGAGCATGGGTCCCATGTCTCTTTCCACCCTGCTAGCATCTAAGACAGGAAGGATTTGCTTCTTCAGCTTCCACAGAGAATGGGGTTGGGATGGGGGGCGATGGGAGGCAGCGTCCTAGAGTTACGCCTGGGCAGAGACCACACAGTTCACTTCTCATGAGGACTGAGGTGCTACGGTGAGGAGAGCTAAAAGTTTGGCACCTGGAACCAATCAATGGCCCCTGCTTGGCTGAGAAGGCAAAGGTGCACCTGTGTTTAGGCTCCAAGAGCCCAGCCCATGAGGGCTTCTTCCTCTTCAGAACTCACACAGCATCAATGTGGATCCCGCCAGCTGTCACATCACATAGTGTGCCCGGGGTTCGTAAGTACCTCCCAGAGAGATGGCAAGCCCCTTACAGCGATCTCCAAGGAAGCCAGCACAGTGCTCTGAACATAACAATTACTCAAAACATATGTGTTGACTGAGAATATGAAACCAATGACATATGTGAATATCACATGAAATCGCATTGCACTATTTTCTGGAGAACTAGCAGTGTCTGGGGACAGACCCTGGAGTTGAGAAAACACACGCTCTCATCTGAGATATGTGTGATTTGGGGGCAGTTATTTCTCCTTTCTGGGCATCAGTTTCCTCATCTATAGATGTGGGTGATAATACCTACCTTAAAGGGTTTAGGGGACAATTAGAGGCAATGCAGGCAATGTATCTGACACCTACTGGCATCCAAAACACAGTTTTAACAATTATAATTGGGCATGGACTTTTTCATATGGTGTTCCTCAAACAGACACTTCATGTCATGATTAAAGACAACTGTGTCATGTCTTTAAGTTTGTCTTTTGAGAATCTTTGATTAACCCCAAACTGACTTTACAACATAGCATATGTATGTAACACATACATGTTTTTTAATTTTTAGATTTTTATACCTTGATATTAGAAGACTAACATTTATTAATAATTTGTTTTAAATGATATTATGAAAAAGGAATAGTGCAACTTGATGTTGTGTCTGGAAAATATGTTACCGTATCCCATATCTTTTGGGGTGACAGCAATGACTCTTGAATCGAAGTTTTTAGTTTGATTTGAGGCAAAAAAAAATGAAAAGTCTCGGCTTGGTTAATTAAAATACTGAATTTTCAAATGTCAACAAGTATTTATCGAGGGCTTCCTGTGTGAAGGCACAGTTCTAGGCATTTACTATGTACCCAGGGCATAAACCAGAGGGGGACCCTCGCCTTTCTGAGGTCACATTCTAGCAAAGGGAGACAGGCCACCAACAAGAGACAGGAAACAGAAATAAACTGAACACTGAGTTAAAACGTAGTAAATATTGTGGGGACAGAGGAGTCTAAGGAGGACTGGGTGTGGGACTGAGAATATTTAAATAGATGCTCAACATGGGCCTCAGTGAGAAGGCTGTGTGGGAGCAAAGGCTTATAAAGTCTAATCAAGAGAATCAAAGCCCTGAAGTGTGCCATGAGAACAAAATGATCTAGAATGGCTTTCTATAGGTGTCGCATTACTATGAAAACTGCCAGGTTTCATTTTTTCTCTTAGGATGTGATTTATAGGCATAATCACAGTCATTCTTTTGGGAACTGTCTCCCCTGCTTCTCCCCACCCTTCTTCTTAAGGATTATAAATAGGGTATGTCCTCAGAGAGGCAGCTAGACGTACAATAAGGGAAAAAGTAAGTTATCTTCTTTTAACAAGAAATTTGTTCCTGCAGGGATATATTTTTTTAAAAAACATTTAAGTGAAACCCACCCAAATTACATAGTCAGTGAATTATTTTTTAAAAGGGACCTATTCATTCAAAACATGTCCAAACAAGAGCAAGTGGGATACACCTGAGAATAGAGTGTGCTCTCTTGTATGTAGATTTAGTAACCACCACACCTATTTCCAAAAGCTCCCTTGAGACCTGCCAGGATTTTGCTCTTGTTAGCCTGAAAGAGAGAAGGGTCGTGGCATTGGGCCAAGGAGGCACTAGCATAGGAGAAAATTCCCACCTGCAATTACTGGGATAGTCGTAAAAACAAGATTGTCATGAAAAACAATCCTCTTTCTGACACAGAATTCTCCCAGAGTCACATGAGGTACACAGATGCCAAATCTTAAGAGTTCCAAGGGTAGCTCTCAATTTCTTTTAGCTCAGTTTTTTTTTTTTCCTGTTACATCAAACTAAAGAACTCCAAAGCTGCAGCTGCACCCCGTGGGATAAGGAAGAGGAGGGGAAACCTTACTTTGATTACCGGTCTCCATGGAATCTGGGAAGAGAAAGGTTTGGGAAGGGTAACTGCAAAGTCAGCAGCTTCGGGACACTTAATGCCCAGATTCAGCTAAATAATCAGATGGGAATAAAGAAACTTCATCCTTAAGAGAGATTTACACTGAAAATGAGTTTTAGATTCCTCTGAGATCAAAATGCTGTCTGGGTAAATTTGTTGGAATCTATTCTTGTTTTGTTTACTCAGGTTGTTTTCTCTCCTGTATCCCTTTTTTTCCCCCAACTCTGTAATAAAAAGTAGTCCCTCATCTAAGCTCCTCTAAGTATAGTCAATTTACTGTTCCTTTGACTTGGGAACTGTAGTCTTTTGGGAGAAATTTTCCAAGTTGTTGCTGAGGAGATGAATTACAAATGCTGTCAGCAGCTTGGAGAGAATGACGCTGATTTGACCTCGTGGCCTCCTACTTGGCAAGGACAGACAACAGGGATATTGAAGTAGTCCTGCCAAAGATTTTTTTTTTTAATCAGTTGCAAACTATTATCAGTCTGGGTTGAGGTGCTTTACTTTTTTTAATGGGTTGAGAACAATTGCACAGATTTTAAGTGCACAACTCAATGTAATTGCACAAGGTGAGCACGTAGATCAAGGAACAGAAGCCCCCACGTGGCTCCCAACCCCCGGTCACTATCTTACTTCCTCCCTTAACTCCATGAAGTAGTTTTGCCTATTTTTGAACCTGATGTAAGTGCAATTCTATAGAATATACAGAATGTATGCTTTCATATCTGGCTCCTTTCAGTCAAAATTATGTTGATGAGATTCATCTATGTTGGGAGTAACAATATGTATTTTATTTTTATTATTCTGTAGAATTCTACTGTATGAATAAACCAAAATGTATCTATCCATTTATCTATTGTGGATATTTGGGAAGTTACTAATTTGGGGCAATTACAAATACCTCCATGAACATTCTCATACATGTCTTTTGATGTGCACATGTGTGCATTTCTGTTGCATATATACCTAGTAATGGAATCCTCCCTGGGTCACAGGGTGTGTGTCTGCTCAGCTTTCATAGATGTTGCCCAACCATTTTCAAAAGCAGTTATATCAATTTACACTTCCATGTAGGAGAAGCCCAGTTGTACCAGGTTATGGGCTGCATTGTATTCTCCTAAAATTTATGTTAAGATCCTAACCCCCAATATTCCAGAATGTGACTGTATTTGGAAATAAGGTCTCTAAAGAAGTGATTAAATAAGGCCAATGGAATGGCCCATAATCCAGTATGATTAGTGTCCTCCTAGGAAGAGGAAATTAGGACACAGACACAGAGGGAAGATCATGCGAGGACACAGAGAAGATGGCCATATACACGCCAAGGACAGAGGTCTCAGAAGAAACCAATCATGTTGACAACTTGATCTTGGACTCTAGCCTCCAGAACTGTGAGAAAATAAATTTCTGTTGTTCAAACCACCTAGTCTGTGGTTATTTTGTTATGGCAGCCCAAGTGAACTGATACACACTCCACTTCACATCTTTGCCAAAATGTGGTATTGTTAGTCATTTTAATTTTAGCCATTGGGAGGAAGGTATGCAGTGATATTTTGTTGTTCTATTGATTTGCATTTCCCTTATACCTAATACAATAGAGCAACTTTTTCTATGTTTATTGACCATTTGGAGATTCTCTTTGGTGAACTGCCAATTCAAATCTTTTTCTATTGGATGTGTTTTTTGATTTGTAAGAGTTCTTTATATATTTTATATATAGGTCCTTTGTCAAGCATATGTCAGCAAATACCTTTTCCCATTCTGTGGCTTGCCTTATTACTCTTTTAATAGTGACTTTTGATGAGCAGAAGTTCCTAATTTTAATATAATCCAAATTATCAATCTTTTTCTTTATGTTTTCTGTTCTATTAAAGAAAAAATTGCTTACTTCATGGTAATGTAGATCTCCTATATTTTCTTCCAGAAGTAATGTTGTTCTAAATTTCACATTTAGAGTACCAATATGACAGGAATTCATTCTTATGTACGATCTGAGATAGTGGTCAAGATTCATTTTTTTCCCCATGAAGATATTCAATTAATCTAGTATCATTTACTGAGAAAAGCCATTTTTTCCTTACCGCTCTGCATTTGTCAGCTTTATCAGAAGTTAAATACAGGTATACCTTGGAAGTAGTGCCGGTTTGGTTTCAGACCACTTCAATAAAATGAATATTGCAATAAAGCAAGTCACTTGAATTTTTTTATTTCTCAGTACATATTAGTTATGTTTACATTATATTGCAGTCTGTTAAGTGCTCAATAGCATTATACCTTTAAAAATGTACATACTTTAATTTAAAAATGCTTTATTGCTAAACAATACTAACTGTCATCTGAGCCTTCAGTGAATCATAATTTTTTTTCTGGTGGAGGGTCTGCATCAATGTTGATGGCTGCTGATTGATCAGGTGGTGGTTGCTGAAGGTTTTGTCAGCTGTGGCAATTTTTAAAAATCAGATAACCATGAAGTTTTCCTCATCAATTGACTCTTCCTTTCACGAATGATTTCTCTGTAGCATGTGATGCTGTTTGATAGCATTATACCCATAGTAGAAATTCTTATCAAATTGGAGTCAATTCTCTTAAACTCTGCCATTGTTTTATCAGCTAGGTTAATAAACTATTTGGGTTCATCTTGTTTGGGACTCTGTGCCTTCTGGGCTTATAAGTCTATTTCTTTTACCAGGTTAAGGAAGTTTTCTGTCATTATTTCTTCAAATAGGTTTTCAGTTCCTGTGATATGAATGTTGATATGCTTGATGTTGTCCCAGAAACCCCTTAATCCATCCTCACTTTTTTAAATTCTTTTTTTTCTTGTTGCTGTTTTAATTGGGGTTTTCTGCTACCTTATCTTCCAAATTGCTGATTCAAGACCCTGCTTCATCTAATCTACTATTGATTCCTTGTAATGTAACCTTCATTTCAGTTATTTTAGTCTTTATTTCTGACTGGTTCTTTTTTTATGTTTTCATTCTTTGTTATGTTTCTTATATCTTTGTTGAAGTTCTCATAGAGATTATTGAGTATTCTTATAAGTAGTGTTTTAAACTCTGCATCTGGTAGATTGCTTGTCTCCATTTTGTTTAGTTCTTTCTCTGGATCTTTGTTCTATTCTTTCATTTGGGACATGTTTCTTTGCTCCCCAATTTGGCTGCCTCCCTGTATTTGTTTCTATGTATTAGGTAGGGCCGCTATGTCTCCCAGTCTTAGTGGAATGGCCTTATGTAGTAGGTGCCCAGTGGCTCAGTCTCCCTGGTCACCACTTTCTCCAGGTATGTCCTTTATGTGAGTTAGGTGTGCCCTGGCTTTGTACCATGGAAAGTTCATTGACACAGCCTTGGCTGCTTTTGGCACGTCAGTGGAAGGGATTCCTTAGGATGATTGGTTGTGAAGACTGGCCATGACTGCTGTGGAAGAGCTGTTGTGCAGGGGCTGACCCTGTGGAGCAGCATTCACTTTAGCAGGACTCTGGTGCCTGCCTAGTCTATCCTTTGGGTATGTTGCTTGTGAAGGTGGTTGGGAGGTGTGCTGGTCTGAAGCTGGCCACAGGGTGTGTTGGTTCTGGGGCCTCTTGGGAGGGACTCTGTTGTAGGCCAAAGTCAGCCACTGCCTGTGCCCTGCCCAGAGCACTTGATATGAGCTTTTTGCCACTTTTGGTATGAGATTATTGCCACTTGTGCTGAGCTTGGAGGTGCCTGGGAGAGGCTAAGCTGCAAACTGAAGCTGGCTATTGTCGGGCTTAGGGCTGCTTAGCAGGAGGTATGGGACCAGATGCTGCTTGTTTGGGGTTTGTGAACCTTTGAAAGATTTTAGAAAAGTCTGCAGCATGAGCCAAGACAGGCAGTTTGCATGAAAAAGACACTGGAAGCAGCTTTGGTGGGCCTGCAGTTGGTGGGGCAGGGTCTCAGGGCATCACCAGGGTGGGACAAACAATCTTAGCCAGGTTAATGGAGTCTCAGATATGATTCCCATCATATCTTCATGCTGGATTGGGGAGAGTTCAACAAAGAAACAATGGCTTCTGCCAGCACTTCTGTCTGGGAGGAACTTGCCCCTCCAACCCTTGCCCTGAAACCAGGTAATTCGGTTCCTCCCCATATGTCCCTGGAGCCTTTTGAGCTGCTGTCCCAGGGCTGGAGCTCAGAGCAAGTGAGTCCATCAGCAAGTAAGTCTACATACACGGGCTCTTTAAGAGGAACACCTGGGACTCCGGCAGTCCTCTGTCTCAGTCAGTCACACTCCTTGCTGGTTTTCCAGCCAGAAGTTATGGAGACTTCTCTTCCTGGCACTGGAACACCTCAGGGTGGAGCTCCACAGCCAAGATATCCCTCCAGATTTTTAACTGCCACACACGGGTGTGGGACCAATCCATTCAGCATCTCCACCCCTCTTACCCAGTCTCAAAGGAGCTTCCTCTGTATATGCTCAGTTATAGGACTTCTGTTCAGCTAGACTTCAAGCAATTCTCAATGATGATTGTTCTGTAGTTTAGTGTAAATTTAATGTGGTCAGTGAGAGGAAGCAAGAATAGTATTTACCTTCTCTGCTATCTTTACTAGAAGCTTCACAAATGTTCTTATTAACATCTAGAATGATGATTCCTTTCCGGAAGGTTTTCAATTTACTTTGTCCAGATCCATTAGAGAAATCCCTACCTATGGCAGCTATAGCTTTATGAAATGTATTTCTTAAATAATAGGATCTGAAAGTCAACATTACTCCTTGATCTATGGGTTGAGTGTTGTGTTAGAAGGCAGGACAACAGCATTAATCTTGTACCTCTTCATCAGAGCTCTTGGAAGACCAGGTGCATTGTCAATTGACAGTAATATTTTGAAAACAATCTTTTTTCTAAGCAGTAAGTCTCAACAGTATGCTTAAGATATTCAGTAAACCATATTGTAAACAGATATGCTGTCATCCAAGCTTTATTGTTCCATTCATACAGCAAAGGCAGAGTAGATTAAGCATCACTCTTAAGGACCCTAGGATTTTCAGAATGGTAAATGAACATTGGCTTCAACTTATAGTCACCAGCTGCATTAGCCCCTAACAAGAGAGTCAGCCTATTCTTTGAAGCTTTGAAGCTAGGCACTGACTTCTCTCTAGCTATGAAAGTCCTAAATGGTATTTTCTTCCAAAATAAGGCCATTTCATCTAGATTGAAAATCTGTTGTTTACTGTAGCCATCTTCATGAATTATCTTAGCTAGATCTCTGGATAACTTGCTTCTACATCCACATTTGCAGCTTCACTTTGTGCTTTAATGTTATGGAGAGGACTTCTTTCCTAAAATCTCATCAACCAACCTCTGCTAGTTTCAAGCTTTGCTCTGCATCTTCCTTACCCTCTTAGCCCTCATAAAATTGAAGAGAGTTAGGGCCTTGCTCTGGATTAGGCTTTGGTTTAAGGGAATGTTGTGGCAGGCTTGGTCTTCTATCCAAACCACTACAACTTTCTTCATATCAGCAATAAGATTGTTTCACTTTCTTATCATTCATTTGTTCACTGGAAAAGCACTTTAAATTTCCTTCAAAAACTTTTCCTTTGCATTCACAACTCGACTATTTGGCACAAGTAGCCTAACTTTTGACCTACCTTGGCTTTTGACATGCTTTCCTTACTAACTTAATCATTTCTAGATTTTGATTTAAAGTGAGAGATATGCAAATATTCCTTTAATTCAAGCATTTAGAAGCCATTGGAGAGTTATTAATTGGCCTAATTTCAATATTGTTGTGTTTCTTGGAATAGGGAGGCCTGAGGAGAGGGAGACCGGGGAAATGCCAGTAAGTAAAGCAGTCAGAACTCACACATTTATTGATTCACCATCTTATATGGGCATGGCTCATGGTGTCCCAAAACAATTACAATAGTAACATCAAAGATCTCTAATCACAGAGCACCATAACAAACATAATAATAAAGTTTAAAATATTGTGAGAATTACCAAAATGTGACACAGAGCCATATAAAGAACAAATGCTATTAGAAAAAAGGTACCAATACCTGAACTGTTGATCTGGGAAGCATGCCTAATGTCAGTGCTCTGACAAATGGATCACAGACACCTTTGAGAGAATCCAGTGGGACAGCCAGCACTAGCCCACTAGCATAAACATTTTTCGTGGGAGATCCCGGATGCTCAGATATTTGGTGGTTCAGCCAAAACACCCATAGCAAGCAAAGCCCTGGTACCCCTGCAACTGGCATCACCAGCCAGCCAAGAATCCACGCCACAGTGGCTTGGCCAATGGCACAGTGAATGATGAATCTGCTACAGTCACTGATCTCGAAGAACCCTATGTTGTTTATGTTGTTGGTGTGATATCCCCACCTGCTGCAGCATCAAGTATTACTCAGAACCCCGCCACAGTGTCTCTCTCTGCTCTAGCTACACCAGCTAAAGGAGAGCAGCCCAGCACTTCAGGCACACAGCAACTCCCTGTGGCTGTGTCAGGCTCCTGATGCTCTGCCTGCTGGATGGGAACAGCCAGAATTGTCCAATGGGCATGTCTACTATGTTGACCACAATACCAAAACCACCATCTGGAATGACCTCTTCCTCCAGTCTGGGAGAAACACACATGCCCTAGAGGCCTGTTTTACTATGTGGATCACAACACTCAGACCACCACCTGGCAGTGCCCCACAGCAGAGTATGTGCTGACCTGCCAACAGTAGCAGGCACAGCAGAATCAGCTCCAGGGCACCATGCAGCACTTCAGCCAAAGATTCCTCTACTAGTCTTCAAGTGCTTCTTTGACTGCCTGGGAGAAGAAATAAGACAATGGGTGGTTGTATTACATTACCCATAACACATGAACTACCTAGGGGAAGGACCCTTGGACCCAGGAGATGATCCCGGAAGTAGCTCTTCCCCCAGGGTGGAAGATGTAGTACACCAGTGAGAGGGACCACTACCTTGTGGCCCACAATATTCACACCACCACCTTTAAGGATCCTTGCTTGGAGTTTGAGTCAGGAAGCAGGCAAAGTTCCCCTAGTGCCTACAACCGAAGTTTTAGGTAGAAGTGTCAACAGTTCCATTTCCTCTGCTATTCATATGCCCTTCCCAGCCACATAAAGATCAGAGTTTCCAGGCAGATGCTTTCTGAGGATTCTTTCCAACAGATCATGAACACGAAACCCTACAGCCTGTGCCACGGGCTCTACATCATCATGTGCAGCAAGGAGAGCCTGGACTACGGAAGCATTGCCAGAAAGAGGTTTTTCCTCCTGTTTTACGAGGTGCTCAGCCCCATGTATTGCTTATTTGAATATTCCAGGAAAAATAATTACTACTTACAGATCATCCCTGCCTCTTCCATCAACCCCAACCACCTCACCTACTTCCACTTTATTGGAAGATTCATTGTCGTGGCTTTGTACCATGGAAAGTTCATTGACACAACCTTCACCCTCCCTTTCTACAAGCAGATGCTCAACAAGAGACCAACCCTGAAAGACCTGGAATCATTGACCCAAATTCTACAAATCTATCATCTGGATCAAAGAAACCAACCCAGAAGAGGTGTGGCCTAGAGCTATACTTCATCCAGGACATGGAGATTTGGGGCAAGGTGACAACTCATGAGCTGAAGCAAGGTGGTGAGAGCATCCGAGTGACAGAGGAGAGCCAGGAAGAATACATGATGCTGCTGACTGGTGTTTCACCAGGGGCATGGAAGAGCTGACCCAAGCGTTCTTGGATGGCTTCATCCAGGTGGTTCCCTGGAGTGGTCGTGTTGCTTTGATGAGAAAGAGCTGGAGCTTAAGTTGTGTGACATGCAGGTGACAACTCGAGTGGCTGGCTGAAGAATACCACCTACCAGCACTACAAGAACAGCAAGCAGATCCAGCGTTTCTGGCAGGTGATGAAGAAGATGGACAATAAGAAAAGTATTCAGCTGCTGAAATTTGTTACAGGGACTTGCTGTCTGCCTGTCTGGGGGGTGGCCTAACTCATTGGTAGCAATGGACCACAGAAGTTTTGCATCGACAATGGTGGTGAGGAAACCTGGCTTCCCAGAAGCCACACCTATTTCAACCATCTGGACCTCCCACCATGCAAGAGCTAGGAACAACTGAAAAAGAAGTTGCTATAAGCCATTGAGGAGACCAAGGGCTTCAGACAGGAGTATCTGAGGCTGGCCCCTCAGGCACCCGCCAGAGCACATGTAGTCATGAATTCTCTCTGCCTGAGAGGCTGTTGGCTATAGCCTCCTGGAGGCTCCTGCAGACAGTGGCCCTGCTTGGAACTACAATGTCATCAAGCTGGTGGCAGCAGAGCTTGACTTCAAGAGGCCCTGCCCACCCCTCTCATAATCACTGCTGGCAGTCTGAAATAAAGCCCTGTAGTCACCTTGGCCCCATTACCCTTGGCAGTCTGGAGAGCTGACACTCTGCAAAGCTTGCCCTCTTTCCCCCTAAGACCAGTCCTAGGTGTGCATGAGTGTACAAGGGCTGCAGCAGAGGGCCTAAATCTCCTGCGGTAGTTAGGCGAGAAGGAGACTGGCCACTCTGCGTAACTATTTGAACTGAGAAAGCCCAGGGTCTTTGCCAATAAAAGAGGTTCTGTTTAAAAAAAGAAAGAAGAAAGAAAAAGAGAAAAAAAGCAAGAAAGCAAGAAAGCAAGAAAGCAAGAAAGCAAGCAAGCAAGCAAGCAAGCAAGCAAGCAAGCAAGCAAGCAAGAAAGAAAGAAAGAAAGAAAGAAAGAAAGAAAGAAAGAAAGAAAGAAAGAAAGAAAGAAAGAAAGAAAGAAAGAAAGGAAAACTAATAGACTTGCTCCATACAGTTGCAACAGACCTGCAATATCTGGGAAGCATAATAAAATAGAGTGTGTCTGTATCCATATGTGTGCGGATTTATTTCCAGACTCTGTTCATCTTTGTGTTACTATCACAGTCATATTATTGTAATATTATAATAAGTCTTGATATATGGTAGTATAAGTCCTCCAAGTTCTTTCTTCTTCAAGGCTGTCTCTGCTATTTTTAGCACTTACTATAATATAAATTTAGAATCAGCTTCCCAATTTTCCTAAACACCTTCAAGGTGTTCAGCATTTATTTGGATTGCATTGAATTAAGGAGAAATTGACATTTACAAAATTGAGTTTTCCAGTTCATGAGCATGGCATATCCTTACATTTATTTAGATCTCTATCTCAATAATGTGTTTTACTGTCACTGCAGAGGTCTTTTACATCTTTCCTTAGATTTATACCTAGTTATTTGCTGTTTTATACTATCACAAATGTTTTTTGTCTTTTAAAATTTCATTAGTTGCCATTGCAGATATAGAAATACAATTAATTTTTGTTTGTTGACTTTGTATCTTATAACTCTGCCAAATTTACTTCAGTAAATCACAGTTAGTGATTCTTTGGATTTCCTATGTATACAATCATGTTATTTGTAAACAATAGATATTTTATTTCTTTTTTTCAATACCTTTGTTTTCTTTGTTTTGTTTTTTTTTTTTTTTTACTTGCCTTATCGCCTTGCCTAAACCCTCTAGAACAATGTCGGATAGAAGTAGTGATAGCCAACATATTTTTTTCATTATCAATTTCTGATAGAGGTTTAAGTATTTTATTTACTTTCAGTAGGTATTTTTAGATATCCTACAAAAAGAAGTTTCCATTTATTTTTAGTTTGCTAAGGATTTTTATAATGAAGAAGTGTTGAATGCTATATGATTTTTTTGAATCTTTTAATATGATCTCATGATTTTCTCCTTTATTGTAATTGTGCAAAATTATATTAATTGATTAAACCATTCTTTTAACCCTTTGTTGTTGTATATTATCCTTTTTCTATATTGTTGGATTTAGTTTAATAATATTTTGTTTAGGTATTTTATATCTATATTCCTGGGAGAAATTGGCTTATACTTTTCTTACAATATCCTTGTCAGTTTTGAAATCAAGGTTATTCTGTCCTCATAAAACAAATTGGGAAGTGCTCCTTCTTTAAGTAGTCTCTTGAATATAAATATTTATTCTTCATGAATGTTTAGTAGAATTCACTAATAAGCCGCTTGAACTTAAAGCTATTTTTGTGTGGGGAGAAGTTTTTAAATTATAAATTCAATTTATTAAATAGATTTTTCTATTTTCTCTTGTTATATTTGGTAATTTGTGTTTTTTTATTTCATTTAAGTTTAAAAATTCTTTTTCTAAAAGTTTATTTTCTTCTTATCTTTTTAATGTCTGAAGATTGGCTGTGATATCCTCTTTGTCAATATCATGCTAGTAATTTGTTATTTATCTTTCTTTTTCTGATGCATCTTAACAGGAGTTCATAGATTTCAATATTCTTTTTAAAGAGCTAATTTTGACTTTGTTATTTCAGTATACATTTATTTTCAGCTTACATTTATTCGTTTCATTTGTTTCTGTTCTACTCTTTACTATTTTCCTTCCTCTACTTTCTTTGGTTTACTGCTGTTCTTTTTTTCACATTTAAAATGGATATTTATATCATTGATTTTCAGCCTTCTTTTCTATCACAAACATTAAGGCTATAAAAAGCAGCTTTATCTGCATACAATAATTTCATTTGCCATATTTGCATTATCATTCGGTTCAAAATATTTTCCAACTTTTATTGCAATTACTTCTTTGACTCATTAAATTTTTTTCCCCTGGCTTTATTGAAATATAACAGACAATTAGTTGCTTGTATTTACATTGTACAATTCAATGAATTTTTTCAATTATAGTTGGCATACAATAATATGTTAGTTTCATTTGTGATTAGAGATCTATCTGAAAATCTTTGTCTTTTAATTGGAATATTTAATATTTTTACATTTATGCCATTAGTGGTACATAAAGGTTAAAATCTACCATCTTATTATTTGTTTTTCTTTCATTCCATTCTTCTATGCTCATTTATTCAAATTTTTACCTTCTTTCTGATTAATCAAATCATTTTTATCAACCCATTTTCCCCCTCTCTTAATTTGTTGAAAACATATTATTTTACTTTTTAAACTCTGGAGATTACAATATGAATTTTTTATTTATTGGAGTCTAAAACAATTAGTACATTTATTTCTTCCCAGATGATTAAAAATAAATTTTGAATTTTTTAACTCTCTTTTTCCTGAAGTAGATGCTTTCTATCCCCCAGTTAAACCCTCTTGACATTTACCATTTTCATGCATGTTAATTCATTTGACAGCTCTCAGCATCTGTGACTCAGACTGAGGGCTCCTTTTGATAAGTTCGGAGCAGGCTAGAAATATTGGGAAATCAAAAGCTCCTTGAATTACTCATCAACCCATTAATTCCTAACTAGAGTTGGTAGGTAAATCTCCCAGCTTCTTTGCACCTATAGTGGATTTAACTCTAAGGTACACATTCTTCTTTTGTCCCAGAGTTTACAAACTAGATTAAGTTCCAGTTACCCACAGTGTCATCTGCTGTATTATGAACACTTCACTGGTTCCCTTCCCTACCTCACGTCCCCGGTCCCATGTTGATATTACCTGGGTTAACTTCCAAAGTAAGTTGTTTAAACTCACATCTTTGCTTCAGAGTCTGCTCTGGTAAACTCTCCTTCCAACTTTTATGATATTGTTGTCATATATTTTATTCTATGTGCATTTAAACTTGTAAGTCATTAATGTTTTTATTTTATGCAGCCTGTACTCTAATTTACACATACATTTCCTCTTTCTGCCACTCTTTAATCTTTCCTGAATTTCTACCCTTAACCCTGGAATTATTTTTTTTATACTTGAAGAACTCCTTTTAGAATTTCTTCTAGAGTGGTGTGTAAGTAAGTAATTCTCTGTTATTGATTGTCTAAACATTTCTTTATTTCATTTTTATTTATGAAGCATATTTTCACTGGCTACAGAATTCTAGGTTGGCAATTTTTTTTTCTTCTGGCTTTCATCCTTTCTATCAAAAATTCTTCTGTCAATTTTATTGTTCCTTTAGAAGATAATGTATCTTTTTTTTCTCCAGATACTTTTAAGATTTCTCTTTGTCTTCATTTTTTAGCATCTTTACTTGTTCTGGACCCCAATTATGTGATGTTAAACATTTTTAACAAGTATTTTACATTATTTTTTGTATTTTACATGTTTACTTGCTCTGCATACTTCAGTCTAGACTTATCTCTAGTTCATTAATCCTCTCGTCTCTCCATTCTGCTTTAAATCTACCTGTCTCCCAGTTTATTGACCTCTCTTAAGTGTCACTCTACTGTTAACTCCATTCATTGTGTTCTTATTTTTGGTTATTGTCCTTATTAGACTAGAATTGCCATTTGAATTTTTAAAATGAAACTTGGTTGCTGGTGAAATTTTTCATTCACTTATTTTTATATTAATTACTTTAAGAAATTGATTACTAAAGTATAATGTATTGAATACAATAAGTCAGAGATCTCCAGATGGACATTGAACATTGATTTTCCCCCATTTAAGCCTTCAGGTGATGCCACAATCATAGCTGACAGCTATGAATGGAGGGAGAGAGAGAGAGAGAGAGAGAGAGAGAGAGAGAGAGAGAGAGAGAGAGAGAGAGAGAGAGCACTTATATAAGGAATTAGTTGATACAATAACGGAGGCTTAGAACTAGAGACTCAGGAGAGTCGATGGTATAGTTCCAGTCTGAGACACAGTATGAAGTCAAGAGAAGACTCATACCCCAGCTTGAAGACAGTAAGGCAGAGAGAAGAAATTCTTTCTTACTCAGCCTCTTATTTTATTCAGGCCTTCAACAGATTGGATGTGTTCTGCCCACATTGCGAAGGGCAATCTGTTCTACCAGTTGAAATGTTAATCTCATCTAGAAACACTCTCACAGACACACTCAGAAATAATGTTTAATCAAATATGTGGGCACTCTGTGGCCCAGTCAAGTTGATATATAGAATTAACCATAACAAATACATACAGGAAAGTGTATATATCTTAAGTGTTTATCTTGGTGAATTTTCATAAACTGAACCCACTTATGTATCTAGCACCCAAATAAATAAATAAAACATAACCAGCACCCAAGAAACCCCACTTGTTCTCCCTTCCAGTCATTGGCCCTCATTAAGGGTAACTACTATCTTGACTTCTATAGATTAATTTTGCCTGCTTTTGTATGCCTGTCAAATGGAATCAGATGATATATTAGTTGCTTATTTCTGCGTAACAAATTAATTCAAAATTTCACAGCTTCAAATAACAAACATTTATTATTTTACAATTTCTGTGAGTCAGAAATCTACACATGGCTTAGCTGGGTAACTCTGGCTCGAACTCTTATAAATTTACAGTTAGGCTGTCAGCTATGATTGAGGCATCTCCTGAAGGCTCAAATGGGAGAAGATCAATGTCCAGGTGGTAGATTGTTGGCAGTATTCGAATGCTTACAGGTTGTTAGACTGAGGCCTCCCTTTGTTCCTTGCCACGTGAGCCTCTGCATTAGGCAACTCACACCTTGCCAACAGGCTTTCTTCATGGTGAGAAAATGAAAGAGAGAGAGCTAGCACCCAAGATAGAAGCTAGAGTCTTTTTGCAATCTAATCTCAGAAGTGACATTTTATTACTTTTGTCATTTTCATTAGAAGTAAGTCACTAAGTTTAGTTCATACTCAAGGGGAACATTTTAAACAAGGAGATGAATATCAGAAGCAGAGATGATTGAGGAATATCCAAGACTCTGCTGATCATAGATGTCCTCTTTTGAGTCTGGTTTCTTTTATGCAATATTATTTTTGTGAAATTTGTCTGGTTATAGATGATTTATTCTTATCGCTGTCTATTATTTCATTCATTTATTTATTCAATGATTGATGGACATTTGGTAGTTTCAAGTTTGAAGCTGATACAAATAGTGCTGTTAAGCATTATTTTATTACATGTCTTTCGGCAAATACTTACTTGCATTTCTGATGAGTAGATAGCTAAGAGTAGAATTGCTGAGTCATAGGTATGCATATGTTCAGCTATAGTAGATATTGCCAAACTAATTCCCCAAAGTGGATGCCATAATTTATACCTCCACCAGGGTGAATGAAAGTACTGGTTGCTCCACATCTTCACTAACACTTCATAGTTTCTCTCTTTCATTTTAGCCATTCTGGTAAATGTATAGTATATCTCATTGCAATTTTAATATGCATTTACACAATGACTAATGCAGTTAAAAATCTTTTTATATGTTTATTGACCATTTGGATATCATCTTTTATGAATGTCTTTTCAAGTATTTTACCCATTTTTCTATTGAATTGTCTGGATTTTTCTTATTGGTTTGGAGATCTGTACATACACTGTGTATGAGACTGTTAGCTTTATATATGGCACATCTTTCCCCACTTTTGTGTGTCATTACTATCCTAATACTGCTTTGATGAAAAGAAGTTTCAAATTTTAATATATTCAGCTTTCTCAGTTATATTCTTTTATGGTCACTGTTTTTCATGCTTGTGCTTACTTTGAAGTCATAAAGATATTCTCATATTTTTTTAAAAGCTTTATTTTTTACATGCTTTTATGTTATTATATGTCACTTTTTAATGTATCTGTTGCCAGTATATAGAAATAGAAAAAAATTATATTGAGCTTGAACTTATTTTAAATTCACATGTGAATTCTAAGTTTGTAGATTCTTTTGTATTTCCATATTGCCTATGAATAAAAAATTTTATGTTTTTTTCTATAGTTATACATTTACTTTCCTTTTTGTGCCTATTATTCTAATTAGGACCTCAATCAGTTACTTTAAAATCCATTTCTGATAATCACAATATATGGTTCACTTCATTGTCTGCTTCTACTAATTTTCTATCTACTATCTATTTTCTTTTTTTAATATTTATTAATTACTATATATTTTTATCTATTATCCATTTATCTTGATTTTGATTATTTCATACTGTCTCCTGACATCTTGGTAATTTTAGCTGGAATACTAATTATTACATATGACAAATTAGGTAGATAATTTGGCACTCAGTTGGATGTTATCCTCCCTCAAAAAGAACTTAGTTTTGCTTTCCATCAGGCAAGTAGAGTAAGCTAAATACCTTACTCCAGTTTAGGATTGAAAGGGGTCTAAGCTTTTTTTCAGTTTTTTGAGACAAGTGTCTATTTCCAGTTTACCCTTCATTAAGTATAGCTCTTCCGGGTGTTAAGTGAAAGTCTAAATTTTGCCAAGAGTTTTGCTCAGTTTCCAAGTTTCTACACACTGCTTTATATTGGCACCTCACCTCCACACCATTTTGAATCAGGAAATGCTTTCGAGGAGGAAAAACTACAGAACATTGAGTTCATCTCACTGACCCATGTTACCAAAAATAGAAATGACTGGCATAATTAATTTTTGACTATTTGCTCAATAAGCTTACTACAAGTGGGGAGAACAGCAAAAAATATAAAGTAAGATGAAAATATAACCACAAGGCAAAACCACCTTTTAAATTATTTTTGTTACAGAAATTGCATGTTTATTGAAACAATAATATGATGTATAAATGTATAGATTTAAAAGCAAAAGTTCATCATTCTTTCTGCCTGTATCCCAATTCTTACTCCCCAGGGGTAATCACTGAACTAATTTGGTTTCTTTCTGTGCATGTTTGCACATATGTGTTTTCAATTTTTAAAATGAGAACATGCTGTTCTAGAAATTCTTTATTTTCAATTAGCAATATGTCCTGGACATGTATATATCATTGTGTATATATCAGTTCTATTTCTTTTAAAAACTTTACAGTGGTTGTGATACAGATATTATAACTTACTAGAACATTTATTGATGGATATTTACATTATTCTCAATATTTTGCTTTTAGAAACAATGCTGCAGTGAATATCCTTGAACATATATATGCTATGGTCTATGAGTCTATGTGTGTCTGCATGTGTGTGTGTATATAATCATATGCCTCTGTAGAATAGTGTCTAGAAGCACAATGTATAGGTCAGAGGGTACATATTTTACAATTGGGTAGGTAATGGCAAAGTTTCCCTGTAAAATTCATGATATCTTTTTAATTACATTAATTGTTTGTTATAATGAAACTATCTCAGGTAACTGAATGACAAGAAAGGGCTGCAGATTCTTTTGTTCTTTTAGAAGTTATGGTCTAGACAAGGATTAATAAACTATAGCTTTTGGGTCAAGCATTGCCTATAGCCTGTTTTTGCCAAATGGGGCCTGCAGCCTGTTTTTGTATGGCTCATGAGCTAAAAATGATTTTTACATTTTTAAGGATTTATTTTAAAAAATCAAAGAAGAATATGCAACAGAGACTGTGGTCTACAAAGTCTGAATATTTACTGTATGGCCCATCATAGGAAAAGTTTACTGACCACAGATTTAGAACATCTTTTTTAAGTTTTAATGTGCATTTTAATCCTGGTAAACTAGATTCAGTAATCTAGAGTGGATTTTAGATTCTATATTTCTAACAAGATCCCATGTGATACTATTGATGGTGGTCCCTGAACCATACTCTGAGTAACAAGGGTCTAAGGCTGCACTGTCCAAAAAAACTAGCACTTGAAATGTGGCTAGTACAACTGAGGAGCTGAATGTTAAATTTTATTTTATTATAACAAACTGATATTTAACATTTAAAACTACTAGTTAATTCAGTGATTGAAAAACTTTTAAATGATATGTGTATCTGTTTTTTAACTGTCAATTTTATAAAATTTAAATACAGATCAAGTATTTCCCATGAATATTTAATGTTCAAATTGAGATGTGTTCTAAGTGTAAAATGCAGATTTTAAATACTTTGAACAAAAGACTGTAAAATTACACAATGTAAACATACACCAAATCATTATGTTGTACACCTTAAACTTATACAATGTTTTATGTCGATTATACTCCAATAAAACTGAGGGGAAAAGACTGTAAAATAGCTCAGTAATAATTTCTATATGATTGCATGTTGAGATATTTTTATATATTGGTTAAATTAAAGTTAATTAATTTTATTCTCTTCTTTTTGCTTTTTAAATGCAGCTATCAAAAAATTTTAAATTACATATGTGGTTCATGTTCCACTTCTCTAGAGGGGCCTGGGTCTGTGTTCCTAAATGCATTCAGCCACCAGGGGAATCAAGTTCTTTCAGGCAAGTTGTGGATGGCACAATGGGAGAAGCTAGCTCATGGAAAATGTTGTAAAGAATAAAAGAATTTATTGATGATATTTATCCACTTGTCTAGAGATTCTCAGGTGGATAAGGAACATGTGCCCCAACCCCTCAGAATTCATTTTTCTCTCCAATGGCATAGTATTCCTACACTTCATGGAACTAACACCATAATGCTGTGCATGTCAGTGTATTCTCCTTTGTATAATGGGTGAATTCTAGGTCATCCTGGACATACTGAACATAGTAAATATTAAATAAAGAATCAGAATGAGTTTAGGTGCTTTGCCTAAAACCAGGAGAATACCATAAATGTTCCCTAAGAATGTTGGCAACCAGAAGATTTAAAAAAAAACTTTGAAAGTGAATATCTATAATCAAAGAAAAAAGAGAAAAAAGAAAAGAAACGACATAATAAGATTCTGAGGAAGAGATGCTACCAAGAAACTAAAATCTTCTTTGGGACAATCTCAATTTTAATTGATGGAGTAAATGTGTTAACATCATTGGAACTGTGTGTTTAATCCAATCCATATATGTTTGACTTAAAAACCATTTAAGTTCCGAAACCTCAAGAACTCAAATCAAATGTACTGATGACATGGAAAAAGGAAAATGGAAATTTGTTATAGTTATTCTACTAATTCAGCTTCTTCTATCATTTTACCTAAAACATGTATTTACAAATGTTCTCTCTCTTTTTTTTTTTTTTTTAGAAAAAATACATGGAGCTCAAAGCAATAGTTTTCTTGAAAAGAGAAGAATCTTTCACTTTCTGATAGAACTTTTTCTTACTAAGTATTCATATTAGGGTTTGGTCTTTGAACAGAGTCTCTCTTAAATCATAAAAAAAAACCACCATTTTCATGAATACCACTAACTAAAGAACAGTTAAACATGAAGACAACAAGCTCTTGATATTATAAATAAGTTAACAGAAATGTATAACTAGATTTTCCAAAGGAAAGTTACTTAGATATGGAGCCCATACATTTATGAATTACATACGATGAAGTAAACTAAACTTGGGGTAATGGATGGGGTAGAGTCTTACTCTTCTAGACACTGTCCATTTGCCAAAAGGTCTGAGTAAACAGTCCACACAGGTGGACGTGAGTGTGATAGTATTTTAGGATTACAAAATTAAAGCCATATCTGCAGTTGCATAGGACAAATTAAGTTCACAAGACACTACCCTGGGAAGTGCAGACACGGAGAAATACTAGTGGGTCTTTAGGGTGGACTCTGCTCATGCTCGCAATCTTCATGTACTCTTTGATGATAGTACAAGATTCTTCTTTGGGAACCAGCCTGGCCTGGCCAAATTAGAGTCATAGTGATTGGCTGAACATGCACTTAGGCACATGATCCGGGCTACAGCAAGCATGTTTTCTCTTGGGAATTTGAGTGGTGACAGGAGTGACTAGGACAGAGAATAGTGGGAGCTGATTCATCTTAACAGCAGCAGCATCCTAAATAGATTGTCAAATAGTTCCTTCTCTCTGGAGCCCTAGAATTGCCCAGGTTTCTGTCTTTGACAAGGTTGTTCTATTCTTTTGTTTTGTTTTGTTTTGTTTTGTTTTGTTTTGGATTCTATAAACTTCTCCAAATCCTTTCAATAGATTATTTGGTTTAAATTAACCAGACTCAGTTTCTGTTGCTGGTAAACAAAGACACTAATGCATTCTGGATTTACACAATGGGAAAATGCATTAATAGGTAATTTGGCCCATCTCTAGGTTATTATTATTATTGGCAGAGTCAGATATAAATGATCTTAGAAAGACAAAATCTGGTATAGCTATGCAGAAATAGTGTATGCCATAGCGTCACCTATTAAGAAACTGAATGTACAGACTGAGAAATTCTTCCAAGAAAATCTTCCATAGGTCAAATTTTAAATTCTTGATTTTTGAACTATACCTACTTAATTTATTGTCTCATTGCAGACTTATTAAATGCTTATTAGATAACAAAAGTGACAAAATATTGATGCAAAGTGATAAATACATGGGCGTTAATTATACTCTTTTCTCTACTTTTGTGAAATTTGAAAATTTCTGTAAGTTGTTCTTTTCTAATGCTTATCTTGTGCATAAACTGTGGCAATACTATGAGAAGTACAAGACAAGGTCTTTCCTATAAGGAGTATATAAGATAAAAGAATAAAAATGCAGAACTCTTGGTCTACGCAGAAAAGATTTTGTGAGCACAGGTGCAGAACAAGGGTCCTTCAGATGGGGATGAAAATATAGAAGAAACTAATATTGGCATGAGGGAGTCAGATGAGCTCACAAATAAAAATTAGTGAATTCCACAGGGTGGGTGTCAGGGCTGCATGTTAGCCACTCACAAGACTCCTACATTAATACATATTAAAGGATGCACTATTTTTGTTAAATCTGATTGAGTGTGGCTCAGCCAGCTCTATGCTGGGATGCTAATCATGAAAGGACCAATGAAAGGTAAATGATTTTACCAAAACACCTCTGGGCAGCAGGTGGAGGTGTTCTGAGTGTACATATCAGGAATCCATTGATAAGCTGCTTGGATTGGGGAATGAGACCTCTAAGGGATGTGCTCTGGCAAGAGCAGATGACAAATAATCTACCTTCTAAGGCACATGGGTCCCACTACCTGCAGGACCAGCATAGCTAGTGTTAAGAGCAGACACTTTCATTGAATGACCTAGATTTGGATCCTAATTCCTTCTTTTCTTTTAAAAATTTTTCACAAATGTTTTGATTGTGGCAAAATACACATAACATTTTAAAATTTACTATTTTAAAATGCACAGTTCAGTAGTGTTAAGTACATTCACATCATTGTGCAACCAATCTCCAGAATTCTTTTCATCTTGCAAAACTGAAACTCTATACACATTAAACAACTCCCCACCTCCTTCTCCTCCCAGCCTTGGCAACTACCATTCTATTTTCTGTCTCCATAAATTTGACTACTCAAGGTACCTCATATAAATGAAATCATACATCATTTGTCTTTTTGTGACTGGCCCATTTCACTTACCATAATGTCCTCAAGTTTCATCCTGGTTATATAGCACGTGTCAGAATTTTTTCTTTCTTTAAGGCTCAGTTATTGCATTGCATACCACATTTTGTTTATCCAGTTATGCATCAATAGATACTTGGGTTGCTTCTGCCTTTAGGCTGTTGCGAATAATGTTACTATGAACGTGGATGTAGAAATGTCTCTTTGAGAACCTACTTTTGAGATCACACTTATCCAAAAGTGGGATCACTGGATCATATGATAATTCTATTTTTAAGTGTTTGAGGAACCACCATACTGTTTTTTACAGCAGCTGCACCATTTTACATTTCCATGTACAAGTGTTCCAATTTCCCCACATCCTTGACAATACTTCTTATTTTCCTCTTTAAAATTATTATAGTCTTTCTAATAGGGTGAGCTTGAATGTTGTAATATTCATGTCTGATTTGGAAAATGTGAAGCTGTATCCTGTGGCCAAAGGTACTGAAAATAGCGTAGTTGGTGGAACTGAAGAGGTTCCTGCAGGAGAAGGTCACAGAAAAGCTAGTACTAGAGAACCCGAAAGAGCCAGCGAGAGTCACGGCTGCCCAGATGAGGGAAGTACAGTAGAGCCACACCCAGAAAACTGTGCTTAGCTAGGGCTACTTTCTACCACAAGTATGTAGAGAAAAGGCTGGCAGAGTACAAAGAGGAACCAAAGTTATTAAAAGAATGGAGGAATTGGTCCATAACAAAGACAAAAGCTCCACGGGGTAGTTTGGGTCATCAGTGTCCACTGTGTACAAATATATGATGGTCCAAACCAGCAAGGGAATCTTTTTATTGAAGAAAAGATATACAGTAAGTAGGGAAAATGTGCTAACGATATTGCAAAGACTTAAAAAAGAGAATCTGGGTTCACTATTAGACAAAAAAAAAAAATTAAGATAAAACTGTACAAAATGAGGAATAGTTTCACCAGCAAGGGAGGAAGTACTATTTTTGGAATTCACTCTGCTGAAAGTAGTTTGTCTTATTGGAGGGAAAGTTTAATCTTTCTACAAGTCGATCAAGTAACAGAAGAATGTTCAGTCTCTGCCTTCTTTAATTTTTTTAAACTTTGTCATTCAAAGTGAATATTTTCTATTCCCAACTGATTTCAGAAAACTTTTGACATTCAAATTTAGCACATCTGAACACAAACTCATACTCTTCCCACCCCACCTTTTTCAAAAATTCCCTAACACCCATGGCTTTCCTTGCCAGGCGCATGGCCACTATGTCGTCTGCCTGTCCTTTCAAATCACCCCCTCCTCCTCTTCACTTACCCAGTGGGTGGTTTCTTCTTCTCAATTGCTCTCTGAATCTGCCTCCTCTCTTCATTCCCTGCTGCCTCAGATCTGATCCTCACCCCAGCCTTATCTATAGTGTGGCAGCAACTTCCTCGCCCAGGAAACTCACCTCTAGTCTCCACCCTCACCCCTCAACTCCACACCCCTATCCAACTCTCCAGAGCCCCACGACCACCCACCAGCCACCTCTTTCGAGCTGACTAAGCCCCAAACTCACTCACGACTCCTGGCTTCCCAAAGAGTAGTCTAAAAACCTTAAAATAGCCATCAAGAAGAATTAACCTTCACCCCATAAACAATCCAGGGTACGTCATGCATGCTTTTTAAAAAAAATAGCAAAATAGCAAAAAAAAAAAATGCAAGGCAAAAATTCCCCACAATTTCATCAATTACTTCTATCAATGTGTCTGTGTCTCCATGGTATCTTCTAGTCCTTGTCCATATGCTCAGTTCATGTTTACAGAGTTGCAGTAATATTGGCAAAATTTGGAATCCTTCTATTTTATAAATATGATATCATGAATAATTTTCCATTTTCTTCCAGTCTTTTCCTAATCTCCCCCTCTGACTTTTGCCATTGCAAACACTGCTTAAATGCCACATGTTGGTAAATAAACTTATAAGCTGGTAATTTTATATCTACAAGTTAGATTCTCCATCGTGTCATTTTTGGGTCAAGGGAACATATGCTTTAATTTTAATAAACATTGCCAGATTATTTCCCCAAAGCTTTGCTGCAGTTCATATCTTTACCAACAAGGTACAGATATGACCTTGTATACTTACCAGCCACTCTCTCAATTTTGTCAATCTCTTTCAGAGAGAGAGAGAGAGAGAGAGAGAGAGAGAGAGAGAGAGAGAGAGAGAGATTGAGAGAGAGAGAAAGATACCTCAGTTTCTTTACATGTTTATTGACTCTTTAAATTTCTCTTCCTGTGAAAAGTCTGTTAAATCCCTTTTCTATTTTTTATTGGATTGTTCGTGTTTTTCTTCCCAAAATGAGAATTTCTGTGTATTGTGGAATTTAAACTGTCATCTGCCATGTGTTTTGCAAGTACTTTCCCATCATAGATCACTCATCCCTGCTTCAGTTCTGAGTCAGAAAACTAAGTATCCTTTGTCACATCACAGGAGAATGCATCCAATTTCTTGCCTTGTTGGGCACCTTGTCCCATTGCCCATCTCCTCCTCAACTGGCTATTTCCCTTCAAAATAGTCAGGCTTATGAAATTCTAGAGTGAAAGCCAGAGTCCTGAGTGCATTGATGGTGTGAGGGCTGGAGAATGGCATAAGATGTGATTCAAGAGATGAAGCAAGAGCTGAATTGTGTGGGGCCTTGTAGGATTTATTTGAAGTGCAAAGAAAAGGCATGAATTGGGTTGTATTTTTGAAAGGATGCCTGTAGCTGCTGGTAGGAAAAGGCATTGTAAGGAAGCAGGACTGGAAGCAAGGAGCTGGGTCAGGAGGGCATTATTGTGGTCCAGATAAGAGTCAGTGGTGGTTTAGACTAGGGCGCTGGCAGTGGATATGAGGTTGATACATTTGAGCCATAACAAAGGGTTAATACAGTCAAGAGATTAGACACAGAGCAGTGATAGAGAAGAGATTGATTCCTGGGATTCTAGTTTAATAACTGGAAAGGAGGAATAGATTGGGAGAGGAGGTCAGAGGGAAAACAGGATTCAGTCTTAGACTTGTTAACTTTGAGATATCTGTGCAACAACCAGATATAAAGGTGAGATGTTAGAAAATAAAGCTCAGACTTGATATCTGGGCTGGAGACACAAATGGAACTAAGCAGCAAAATAGATGGTATTTAAAGCCACAGAAGAAAATGCAATCCCCCAGGAAAATTTCATAAAGAGAATAAATATGGCTGAGGCCTGAACCCGAGAGAAGAGAGCCAATAAAGGAGAATGAGAAAGAGCAGGTTGAGGCCAAGAGAAGAAAGCAGGTTGAGGCCAAGGAGAGAACATGAAATGCTGCCAAGAAGAAAGGTGAAGTGAGGACTGAGGCTATTGGGAGCCCAGAAGGCACCTGACCAAGAGCACTTTTAGGAACTTGCTTGGGGTGTAGGGAGTAGATGGGACTGAGTTAGAAAATTAATGAAAGGTAAGGAAGTGAGCTGGCATGTGGGGACAAATCCATCAAGAAACTGACAGATTAGCTATAAATAAAGAGTTGAGAAATAGGGAGGTGGGTGGAAAGGGTGTGGAATGGAGAGAGAGGTGTTTTGTTTTCTTAAGTGAAGGATATTAGAACAGAGCTAAATGCTGGTGGGGCTGGGCCCTGAGGAGGTACAGGCAATGGGTCCAGAGCATGAGGAAAGGAGTGGACCTGGAGCAGAAAGAGGGTCATCTTCCTTGTCACAATAGGAGAGATGAAGGAGAAGATGGGTGCAGATGTAGGACCCCAGTAGATTATGTGGTGGAAAGGTGAGGGGTGGGGTCCTGTCCGATAGGAGTAGAGATGGGGTTTTGGGAAAGTTAACAGGAAGAAAAGGAAGTAGGAGGGAGGAGAGATTAAGAGAGAATTTACAGAGTAAGAAGACAGAAAATGGTTCTTAGATTGCTAGGAAGAGTAAAGAAAAAGCGCATCTCGTAAAATTTCAGAATACCAAAAATAAAGAGAAAATCTCAGAGAGAGAGAGAGAGAGAGAGAGAGAGAGAACAACACTGGATGCTAGAAGAGAGTGGAATACCATATAGATAGTTCAGAAAGAAATTTAATTTTTAACCTAGAACTCTATACCAAGTCAAACTAGCATTCAAATGAAAAGCACAAAATAAAGACATTTTTCATCATTCAAAGCCTCACTAAGTTTATACTGCAGGCGTCCTGTAAATTTTACTAGAAGATGATTCCAGCAAATAAAAAAATAAATCCATAAGAAAGATATGTGATACGAAAAACAATGACAAACAAAGAAACAGGGCAGAGGGTGCACTTACAATTAAGTGTAGATAATTGCTGGCTGTTCTCTTTGCTGAATCTGCGACAAGGATGAAGACCACTCTCAGTAATCAGACTGTCAACATTCCAGAAAATGTGGACATCACTCTGAAGGGACTCACAGTTACTGTGAAGGGCCCCAGAGGCGCCCTGCAGAAGGCTGCGATCACATCGATATAGAGCTGTTTCCCTGGAAAGAAAAAGAAGAGGTTCCGTGTTTACATATGGTGAGAAAATAGAAAGGAACTGGTTACTGCTCGCACTGTGTGTAGTCATGTACAGAACAGACCAAGGGTGTTACACTGGGCTTCTGTTACAAGATGAGGTCTGTGTATGCTCACTTCCCCATCAAGGTCAGTATTCAGGAGAATGGCTCTCTTGCTGAAATCCAAAACTTCTTGGGTGAAAGATATATCCTTGAGGTTCGGATGGGGGTCAGGTGTTGCTTGTTCAGTATCTCAAGGCCAGAAATATGAGTTAATTCTTGAAGAAAGTGACAGGGAACTTGTATCAAATTCAGCTTTGATTCAACAAGCCACAACGGTTAAAAACAAGGATATCAGAAAATTTTTGGATGGTATCTATGTTTCTGAAAAGGGAACAGTTCAGCAGGCTAATGAATGTCTAAGTTTGTATTTTACTAACTCAAAAAAAATAAAAGATTTTTTTAAAAAAAGGAAGAAAAAACAAACAAAAAGCATTTAGAAATAGAAAACCCTAAAGAAGGTAGAAACTAAACTGTCCTAACATATTTCATTGAGGAAAAAGAAAGAGTGAATTACTAGAAAAACATATTAAAATGTCTGAGCAAGGCTGTCTTCACTTTTTTTTATCTCCATCAGAAGGTGTCAAGGAATACTTCTAACACTATCTTTATTAATAAATATACTAGTCATTTAACTGCATAATAAATTACCACAGAATGTAGTGGCATAAAACAACCATTTATTTTGAACATGGAGTCTATGGAGGAGGAATTGGGGCAGAGTACAGTGAAGATGGCCTGTCTTTGCTCCTAGTGTTTGGAGTCTCGGTTGGAAGACTCAAAACCTGGTTCACTCACAGATCTGCCAGTTGGAGCTGGCTGTTGACCAGGGGCCTCCTTTCCTCTCCATGTGGCCTGCGTTTCCTCACAAAATGGTGGCTGGGTTCTGAGGGAAGCATCTCAACAGGAAGAGAGCCAAGTAGAAGCTGGAACTCACACAGCATCATTTTATTCTGTTGTTAGCGGTGAGTCACTAAGGCCAGCTCATAATCCAGAGGAGGAGAATTAGGCTTCACATTTTGTAAGAGAAGAGTCAAAGAATTTATGGACATATTTTAAAACCATTATAATAACCAAGTGGAAATCTTTATGATAAAACTAAAAATGCACTATATAAACAAAATGTTAAAATTTTAATTCTATAGCAAAACATGACAATATACTAACAAAGATAATGGACAGGCTTTTAAACAATATTAATCTTAATGATTTGTTGTTAACCAACTCTTTGTTAAGTTTTTTAAGTTCCTTTCTTTCCAGCACTAACAGCAGGTAAATACTATCAAACTACAACCAAGAAAATCTAGCTATTTGCTATTTACAAGAGACATGGACAAAACAGAATAAAAAAATAAAAAGATTTTAAAGAGTTGTGAAAAAATATATCAGACATCCTAAGAAAAATAACTTAGAGTGAAAACATTAGGGCATTTCCAATTCATTAACTTATAGGTAACCAGGAAAGTAGAGGTTAAAACAACAATGAGATAACAAACAGGATTTTAAAGTATTAATGATTTCCATTGTTTGTATGGGTGTAGGAAGGGTATATGCATTCATTAACGGTGAGTATGTGCAACTGTATAGTCTTTTAAGATTTTAAGATGACAATTTGCAGTTACTGTCAAATTTTAAACCCCATACTCTCTGACCCAACAAATCCACTGATAGATATTCAGCCCACATACATCTTTACTAATGCGATACTATGTGAATGCTATGAAGTTATTTTTTAAAAGGAAGATTTATACATAATGATATGAAAAGATTTTCAAAACACAAAGTAGAAAAAGCAAGTGGGAGACCAATATATACAGCATGAACCCTCTTACTTTTTTCAATTACAGAACTAAATTATGTATCTATTTAGTTACATAAATAGAAATACAAATACAAAGAAAATATGAAGAAATTGTTGATAACAGTGACTTTCTCCCAGGACAGCAGTAGAATTAGAAGTTTGGAATAGGACAGTAGTTTATAATCTTTTTTCTCTCTACACGCTGCTATATTTTGTATTTCTTAAAAGTAAAATATACCTATATTAGCTGTATAATTTTAAAATTAAAAATAAAATAAACTTTTTTCTTATTTTATGATTTTATTGGTAACTGCTGAATTGAGATATAATTCTCATACCTTACAAGTCACCCATTTAAAGTGTACAATCTAATGATTTTTAGTAAATTCACAGAGTTGTACAATCATCGTTACATTCAGTTTTAGAACATTTTCCTCACTTTCAAAACGAGCCACGTACCCTTTAAAAATCCCATTCCCCCAGTGCTAGTCAACCACTAATCTACTTTCTGTCTCTATAGATTTTACCTATTCTGGACACTTCATGTAAATGGAATTATTTAATATGTTGTCTTATAACTGGCTTCTTTCACTTAGCATGTTTTCATCTATATTGTAGCATGTATCAGTACTCCATTCCTTTTTATGACCAAATAACATCCCATTTATGGATACAGAACATTTAGTTTATCCATTCTGCATGTGACAGATATTTAGGTTGGTTCCACATTTTGCTTATTATAAATAATGCTACTGTACTCTTTCATATACAAGTTTTTATGTAGACTTGTGTTTTCATTTCTCTTAGGTATGGAATTGTTGAATTAAATAGTAGACCTATGTTAATTTTTTTTGAAGAACTGCCAGACTGTTTTCCAAAGTGGATGTATCATTTTACATTCCTACCAGCAGTATGTGAGGTGTTCCAATTTCTCAACATCCTCAACATCCTTTATTATAGCCATCCTAGTGGGTGTGACATGGCATCTCATTATGGTTTTGATTTGTATTTCTCTAATAAAGAATGATGTTAAGCATCCTTTCATGTACTTATTGGCCATTTTGTATATCTTTTTTTGGAGAAATAATTATTGAGATCTTTAGCCCATTTTTAATTGGATTAATGTTAATGTTGAGTTGTAAGAGTTCTTTATATATTCTAGATACAAGTTCCTTATCCAATATATAATTTGCAAATATTTTCTGCCATCGCATAGCTTGTCTTTTCACTTTCTTAATAGTGTCATTTAAAGCACAAAGATTTTTAATTTTGATGAAATCAAATGTATCTATTTTTTGTTGTTGTTGGTTGTGCTTTTGGTATCATACTTAAGAAATCGTTGCCTAATCCCAGGTCACAAAGATTTACCTCTAAGATTTCTTTCAAGAGTTTGATAGTGTTTATATTAAGGTATTCAGTCCGTTTTTTGTTTGTTTGTTTGTTGGTTGGTTATTTATTTATTTAAAGTTTACAATTTTATATTAGATTCAAGTGTACAACATAACGATTCAACATCTACATACCTTACTAGGTGATGACCATGACAAGTCTAGGAAACCTCTGTCACTGCACATAGTTATTACAATATTATTGGTTACATTCTCTATGCTGTCCATTATGTTCCCCAAATTATTTATTTTATAACAGGAATTTTGTACCTCATAATACTCTTTACCTTTTTCACTCATCCCCCCACCCCCTCCCTTCTGGCAACCATCAGATCATTCTTTGTATCTATGAGTCTTTTTCTGTTTTGTTTCACTAGTTTATTTGTTTCGTCCTTCAGATTCCACATGTATGTGAAATCATATGGCAATTGTCTTTCTTTGTCTGACTTACTTTACTCAGCATTATACACTTCATGTCCAGCCATGTTGTTGTAAATAGTAAGATTTTCTTCTTTTTATGGTTGAGTAATATTCCATTATATACATGTACCATATCTTCTTTATCCATTTATCTGTTGATAGACACCTAGGTTGCATTCATATTTGAAGATAGTAAAACTGCTACAATGAACATAGGGGTGCATATAGTCTTTTCGATTTCTTTGGAGAAATACCCAAAAGTGGGATTGCGAGGTCATATGATAGTTTTATTTTTAATTTTTTTAAAGGACTCTCTATACAGTTTCTCATAATGGCTATACCAGTTTACAGTCCTGCCAACAGTGTACAAGGGTTCCCATTTCTCCACATCTTTGCCAACACTCATCTTTTTGATAATAGCCATTCTGGCAGGTGTGAGGTGCTATTTCATTGTGGTAATGATTTCTCTGATTATTAGTGATATTAAGCATCTTTTCATGTGTCTATTGGCCATTTTCATATCTTCTTTAGAGAAGTGTCTATTCATGTCCTCTCCCCATTTTTTAATCGGATTGCTTTATTTTATTTTTTTAATTTTTATTTGTTGTTAGAGTATAGTTGACATACAATATTATATTAGTTTCAGGTGTACAACACAGTGAGTCGACATTTACAAACCTATAATGAGGTCACCACAATAAGCCTAGTCTGTCACCATACAAACTTATTAAGATGCTGAACATACTCCCTGTGCTTACGTCCGCATGATAGCATGCTAAGTAAAATAAGTCAGACATAGAGAGACAAATACCATATGATTTCACTTATATATGGATTCTGAAAAAAAAAAATTAAAGAAGTGGATTGTTTGGTTTTTGATGTTGAGTTGTATAAGTTCTTTACATATTTTGGATATTAACTCCTTATCAGATATATCATTTGCAAATACATTCTCCCATTCAGTAGGTTGCCTTTTTGTTTTGTTAAAGGTTTCCTTTGCTGTGCAAAAGCTTTTTAGTTTGATACAGTCCCATTTGTTTATTTTGGCTTTTGTTGCCCTTGCCTGAGGAGATATATCCCAAAAAAATATTGCTAAGACCAACGGCAAAGAGTTTACTATCTTTTCTCCTAGGAGTTTTATGTTTTCGGATCTTACATTTAAGCCTTTGATCCATTTTGAGTTTATTTTTTGTATATGGTGTAAGAAAATAATCTGGTTTCATTTTTTTTTTACATGTATCTGTCCAGTTTTCCCAACACCATTTATCGGAGAGACTGTCTTTTCAGGTATTTTGATCCATTTTGAGTTAATATTTATATATGATATGAGATAAGGGTCCAACTTCATTCTTTTGCATGTAGATATTCAGTTGTCCTAGCATCATTTGTTGAAGAGACTATTCTTTCACCCACTGACTAGTCTTGGCACCATTGTCAAAAAATCAACTTGCCATTAATATATGGGTTTATTTCTGGGCTCTCAATTATATTCTATTGATCTATATGTCTATCCTATGCTAGTATCACACTGTCTCAATTACTTTTGCTTTGTAGCAAGTTTTAAAATTGGTAAGTGTAAGTCCTCCAAATGTTGTTCTTTGCATGATTGTTTTGGCTATCCTGGGTTCCTTGAGTTTCACATGAATTTTAGGATCAGCATGGCAATTTCTACAAAGAAGCCTGCTGAGATTATGATATGGATTGCATTGAATAAAATGAACTTTTTAAATAGTAGATATTATTATGTTATTATTATTATTTTATGGGAAATAGTAATAAAGTAGCATTTGCCAAGTGGTTTCACAACATTCAACTTTGGGAGTTAATAGATGTCAGTTGTGTCATCATCTAGGTCCAGAATTGCCAAATTCTCACTATATTGCTTCCTATGGGACCTTTCAAAACGATGCTTCCTTCTCTATCTCTGTTCTACATTTCCAATTCATGCCTCTAGTATTTATAATCTGCATTCCTGAAGCATCTTCTACAAATCACTCTGCCTTTTCTCTGGTCTCATTTAAACCATCCTCCAACTTGATACTAGAATCCTCTCTCTAAAGCCCAAACATGATCCTATCTTCTTTTGAAAAAGACTTCAATGACTATCCATGGCCATTATGATAAAGTTCAAATTTCCTAGCATACTAAGGCTCTTCTAAATCTGGTTTCTACCCACCTCCTGCTTATTTCCCATCTCTCCTCATTAATACCAACCCAACCCTATATTTCAGGCATGCCAAAAATCTATGGTCCGGGAACACACCAGACACTTTTATGCCTTCCTGCACTGGTACACATATGAGCTTTGTCTGGAATGCCTTCTCTTCTCTTTGCTCTGGAAAACTCTGATTTACCTTTTAAGATTTTCTTTAAACATCATTTCTATTTTATTATTGTTGTTGATGATGATGGTGATAGTGATGATGATAGAATAATGTTGGTATTAAAAATTAACCATAAGAAGTATATAAAATTAAAATAATAAAGAAAATCTCACACTCTCAACCGGCAGTTTTACCTTTTTGTTCTATAAGTTTTTACTTTATGTATTTTGAGGCTCTAATATTATGTGCATACACATTTATGATTATCATATCTTCATAATCTATTATCTTTTTATCATTAGGAAACATCTTTTTTTCTGATAATAATACTCTTTGCCTTGAATACTATTTTACTGATGTCTTTATAGCCACTCTATCTAGTCTTCTTATGCTTAAGGCTTACATGATATATCTTCCCCATCCATTATTTCCAACCTAATTGAGTCTATGTTTCAGATACATTGCTTATAGATGGCATATAATCAGGCCTTGCAAAACTTCTGCCTTTTAATTAGAATGCTATTCTTTTTTATTTAATATAATTATTCATATTGTTTGATTTAAGCCTATAATTTTACTCTTTATTTCTTTTTTGTACCTTCAATTCTTTTTCCTGTTTCCCTTTTTTCCTTTTTGGTTAACTGAATGTTTCAAAATTCCATATTAACTTGTCCATTGGTTTTATAGCTATATCTTTTTGTCTTATTTTTTGGTTATTGCACTCAAATTACAATATATATTCTTAATTTTTCACATTGTTGTGTTTTATTGCATCACTGCACATAAAGTATAGAAAGCTTGCAACCATAAAGGTTCACTTATATCCGTTGTCTTTCATGTTGTAGTTGTTATAATTATTATATTCACATACATTATAAATCCCCTCATACTATGTTATAATTTTCTGCTTTAAACAATTATTTATATTTTTAAAATATTAAGAGAACAAAAATTGTTTTAATAGTAATTCAGATATTTAGCATTTCTGGTGATTTTCATTTAATCCTGTGGATCTGACTTTCTACCTGGTTTCATTTTGTTCAGTCTGAAGAAATCCTTTAGCATTTCTTATGGTTAGGACTACTGCTAACAAATTCTCTTAGCTGTCCTTTAATCTAAAAATATCTTTCTTTCACCTTTATTCTTGAAGGATATATTTAGTAGATATAGAATTCTAGGTTGACAGGTTTTTTTCTCCCAGTAGTTCCACTGTATTCTGGCTTCCTCTGTTACTGACAGTAGTCCCACGTCATTTGAATTTTTGTTTCTCTGTATGTCATGTGTAATTTTCTCTGACTACTTCCAAAATTTTATTTTTTATCTATTTTTCATTAATTTGGCTATAATTGTTCAGAAGTATGATGTCATTGTAGTTCTTGTTCTTATTTTCAAAATCTTGCTTGAGAGTTTCTCGAGCTTTTCAAATTTGTAAATTTATGCCTTTACAAAATTTAATCATTTCTTCAAAATGTTCTGCCCCATTTTTTCTCTCTTCTCCTTCTTGAATTCCAATTACATGTATGTTAAACCTTTTGAAATTGTCTCACAGGTCCTTGAGGCACTGCTCTTTTTTTTTTTTTTCAGTCTTTTTTCCAATGGGAATGTTCTTTAGAATAGACCATTTCTATTGATCTAGCTTTAATTTCACTAAATCTTCTCTCATCTCTTTTCTGCAATTAAAGTCATCTGGTGAATTTTTAAAATTTCTGTTATTGAATTTTTTATTTCTAATATTGACTTTTTGTTTCTAAAATTTCTATTTGGTTCTTCTTTATAATTTCCATTCTGCTGAAATTTTCTAATTATTTTATTTATGGCAAATATATTTACTTTATATTCTTGGTAATAGTTATAAGAACCATTTTTAAGTCCTTGTCGGCTATTCCAGTATCTGAATCACCTTGGAGCTGGTCTCCATTGGCTGTCTTTTTTCTTAGAATGGGTGATGTTTTCTTATTTTTTGGTAAGTCGGGGAATTATGATGTATACTGGACATTATGAATGATACATTATAGAGTCTCTGAATTCTGTTAGGTTTCTCTGAAGAAAATTGATTTAGATCTTAACCTGCAGTTAACTTGGCTAAAATCACTCTGTAAACTTTTTCTCTTCTGTGTTGAGTGGCAACTGAAATTTAAGTTCAATTCTTTTAGTCTTGGCTGCTTGGTGTCTGTCCCATGTATGTGCAATTTTAGGGGTCAGCCAGTGATTTGGACAGAATTTATGCACAGAATTTGGGCTCCTCCCCTGCTTTCTTGGATCCTCCTCACTGCTTTCCAATGACTATGGTTGCCCTGAACTGGGTCCTCTGGTTCATCAAGCCAATAATATTGCAAGTTTTTCTGTAAGAATTTTTGCTGCCCTGCATGTATAGCTTGGGAGCACCCTTCAGGCTAAATTCTACTTAAAAAAAAAAAAAAGAAACTCATCCTGTCATGTCCTTTTCTCCCAACTGTCAACTTCCCTCCAGTATGTGCCTTTTTTTTTTCATTCTCCAGTATCTTCAGGAAGCTGAGTTTTAGATTTTGTCTAAAGCTTATATAGTTAGACATACCATTGGATTTTTGTTGGTTGATTCTAAAGAAATCTATGGCCAGAAAAAAAAATGGCCTAGAATCTCTGAACTTGTTGTAAAGGGATTTTTATTTTTATCCCATGTAATAAGAAATTTAACTCTCTACATTAGTCTTATTTTGTTTTCTTATTGGGAGAGCTAATCTTCTACATTTATGAAGCACTATTAATGGGGTTGCTTTATTTAATCCTCACAACTCCTCTGTGGTGAAGATGCCTTTATTATCCCCATTCTACAGATGAGAAAATTGAGCAAGAGAAGTTAAGCCACTTATCAAAGTCACTGTGCATACATGGCATTCAAACAGGCTGCTCACTCCATAGCCTGTTTTCTTTCTTAAACTGGCTATGAGACATGACTTGCATAGAGGGCAAAGGTATCAAAACCAAGGCCATAGCTTCGGGGAGAAGAGAGAAGGATTTATCTGTGACTTTGATTTGGCCCAGTCCATATCAGTTATCCAAGTCAGAGGCTTATCCCAGCGAGGCATAACCAACAGAATCCACTCTAGCTAAAGAGAATAAAGTTAAAGAAGAATTCAAGAGGCTGTTAGGAAGTGGGCAACATTTCTCGGAGGCCTAGCGGATCCATTTGGTGGCTATGTGGCTACTTACAGGTGCCCATAGCACCCCAACACTGCTGTTTTTTGTCTGCCCACCCTGGTGCAAAGTTCAGTAGCACCTGCTCCTTCACATCTCTCACCCATGCCCTGCTGGCTGTCAGATCCTTCCTCACATGCTTATTCCAGCTGTGAGGAAGACTGTACAAGAGCATTTATGGTGGGACATTCCTGGACGTTAGAGGAGAGTTCAGATGGTGCTGGGCAACCAAAGATTTCAACTGATGTGTGTATTCCATGTCAGTGAGCCATTGGGCAGAGCCCATGTGACCTGATTTTCTCATAACGATTTCTCCAAGTAAGAGGCCAGAACAACGCCCTTTTTATGCTACCTTACTTCAAGTTTCCCCCATTTGGAGAAAAGCCAAACTCTGTAAGCAGTTTGATAGGAGCATGACTCATGCTGGTTTTTGTTTAACTGTTATTGCACCTTGATGATGATCAAATGTCTGCATTTGAAATGTAGGCTAGATTTTTGTAATCAATTATTTTCAAATACTGTATCATAAAGATATTCTTGTTGAAACTTTGAATTTGTTCAGCATAATTTCCAATCTTTGGCCAAGTAAACAGAGTTTGCAACAGCATGTCCCTGGTTGCCAGGACAGTGAAGTGGGATCTGTGCTATAGCGAAAAAGGAGTGTCTGACAGCTTAGTGCGTTATATGCTTTCCAAGTGACCTTTGGAATTTTGACTGAAAATGGTAGACACGGAACCAGTTGGAGGAATAAGAAAGGGGATAACTGTGCCCTGCCCAAAGTCCCTGAACTGCTAAATCAATATGGACAGGAAACTCAATTCTATATTTGAGAGAAATGGACTCATGTTGTATAAAAGAGTTTTGTGGTAACTAATTGGTTTATAGATTTTCTAGGGACAAAAATAAAAATAAAGCACTATTTGGATTTTTATGGTATTTTAGTTTTGTTCAATGATATAAAAACTAAACTCCTAATTATCTTGAAGCTAGTGTTTTCAAAGAATATTTATATGTTTTGGAATTTGGGGAGCAATTCCAATTCTTTATTTAATTATTTTTAATTCTTTTACATATCTTAATGTATAATAAAAATTTATCACCCATTTGCAAGTCCTTCTCTAGTTTCTCTGCTTATGTGTACTTCCTGAAATGTTCTAGGCAGAGATAAGCATATATGTAGACCTTCTCCTTTTTTTTCAAATGAAGCATATTCTACACATTTCCTGCATTGTGTGTACATGTATGCGTGTGTAAGATACATATCTTATACAGATGTGTGTGTGTTCATACAGATTTTCTCTTTTTTAACAGAGACACAGAGGATTATTAACCAGCTATCCTATGGTTATTTAACTATTCTTCTATTAATAGACAGACATTCAATTGTTTCCAGTCTTTTGCAATTATAAATAATATTCTGGTCAATATCCATGTATGTAAAACTTTGTGTACATTTGAGAGCTTATGGGATTAAATTTCTATATGTGGAATTTCTGGTTAAAGGCAAATGACACTTTTAAATCAGATAGGTATTGCTAAATTATCCTCCAAAGAAGTTGTATCAATACATAATCCTACCTGTTTGCCCCACCCATTTATTAGGACAACACATTATCAACTGTTTTCATCTTGACCTGTCTGACTGGTATAGTTTTTAATTTGTATATCTTTCATTCAAAGTGTTAGCACTTTTAGACACTTTTAAAATCCATTTACATTTACTATTTTTTGAAAAATAAACTCTCTAAGTATGCCCATCTTCTTTGGATTATGAATCTTTTCATATTGATTTGTAGAAGTTCTTTATATATAAATAAATGAGCTTTTCTCATTTAAAATAAAGATGACTTGTATGTAGAACTAAATGTGATTTAGTGTCTATAACTAGATATGGTTCTCATACAAGCAAATTCACAAATCAAAACAATTCATTCTTAGACAACGTTTCCACAGAAAATACAATCATAAAAAAGCATTTTGAAGTTGTTTACAAAACTATGCAATCCATCATGATATTATATATTTGTAGAGTACATTAAGGTTACTTTAAAACATGTGATAGTTTATAAAACTATAAAATTAAGGTGATTTAAAATATTTTTATAGTTTGTAAAACTATAAAAGTGATAAATACATACTCATCTGTTTAAAAAGTCCAATATACATAAGTGTATAAATTTAACAGTACAAGTTTTCTCCCTTCCTACCAAGACAGCACCACTGTTCATAGTTTGTCGTACATTCTTCCTAACAGCTTTCTATATATCCCATCATATATACTTAAATAATTGTTTCTCAAAAAAGTGGGGCTACATGATATTCTGCAACTTGCTTTTTTTCAGTTAAGGATTAATCCTGAATTTCAAGAATGGTAACCTTAGCATGTTCATTTTTTTAAAAATCTCCGCGACTGATTTTATACTGGAAAGTTGTACTTCTTAATCCCTTCACCTTCTTTACCCAGCCCTTCCAAACCCTCACCCATCTGGTAGCTATCAATTTATTCTCTGTATCTATGAATTTCAGTTTTATTTGTTCAATTATTTTGTTTTTTAGATTCCACATATAAGTGAAATCATGTGGTATTTGTCTTTATCTAACTTATTTCACTTAGCATAATACCCTCTAGGTCAATCCATGTGATCACAAATGGCAAGATTTTATTCTTTTCTATGGCAGAGTAATACTCCATTGTATATATGTACCATCATTTCTTTATCCATTTGTCTGTCAATGGACACTTAAGCTGCTTCCATATCTTGGCTATTGTAAATAATGCTGTAATGGACATTGGGGTGCATATGTCTTTTTGAATTAGTGTTTTGAGTGTCTTAGGATAAACACTCAGAAGTGGAATCGCTGAGTCATATTTTTTAATTTTTGCGGAACTTCCATACTGTTTGTCATATTTGTTGCATCAATTTATAATCCCACCAACCTTGCACAAGGGTTCTCTTTTCTCCACGTCCTCACCAGCACTTGCTGTTTATTAATATATTGATGATAGCCATTCTGACAGCAGTGAGGAGATGTCTCCTTGTGGTTTTAATTTGCATTTCTCTGATGATTAGTGACATTGAGCATCTTTTCATATGTCCATTGGTCATCTGTATGTCCTCTTTGAAGAAATAACCATTTAGGTGCTCTGCCTATTTTTTAATCAGAATGTTTGGGTTTTGATGTTTTGGTGTATGGATTTCTTATATATTTTGGATATTAACCCTTTATTAGATGTATCATTAGCAAATATTTTCTCCTATTCAGTAGGTTTTCAGTTTTGTTGATGGTTTCCTTTGCTGTGCAAAACCTTTTTAGTTTTATGTAGTCCTTTTCATTTTTTCTTTTGTTTCCCTTGCTGGAAGAGACATATGCAAAAAAGAAATATATATATATATATACATATATATATATATATATAAATATATGTATATATATATATATATATATATATATATATATATATATATATATTACTAAGAATGTTTTCAAAGAGTTTACTGCCTATGGTTTCTTCTAGGAATTTTATGGTTTCAGGTATTATGTTTAAGTCTTTAATCCATTTTGAGCTTATTCTTGTATATAGTGTAAGAAAGTGGTCTACTTTCATTTTTTGTTTTTGCATGTATACTTGTACAGTTTTTCTAACATCATTTGTTGAATAGGCTTTCTTTACCCCATTGTATATTCTTGCTCTCTTTGTCATAGATTAATTGACCATGTAGACATGGGTTTATTTCTGGGCTCTCTATTCTATTCCACCAATCTATGTGTCTGTTTCTATGCCAGTACCATGCTGTTTTGATTACTTTATTTATTTATTTTTAAAATATTTTTTCTTTTATTTATTTAACAATTTTAAAAGTTAGACATTTATACAATCCTTGAAGTGACCCACCCAATTACTCTAGCATCCATCTGGCACTACACTACACACAACCATTACAATAATATTGACTATGTGCCCTATGCTATGCTCTAAATCCTTGTGACTGTTTTGTAACTACTAATTTGTACTTCTTCATCCCTCCCTCCACCTTTTTCACTCAGCCTTCCAACCCACCTCCCCTCTAGCAATCACCAGTTTGTTCTCTGTGTCTGTGAGTCTATTTTTATTTAGTTTTTTCATTTCTTTTGTTCCTTAGATTCCACACACATGTGAAATCATATGGTATTTATCTTTCTCTGTCTTATTTCACTCAGCATAATACCCTCTAAGTCCATTTATGTAATTGTAAATGGTAAGATTTCATTTTTTTAAAGATCTGAGTAATATTCTATTATATATGTACCAATTATCTATCTTTATCCAATTATCTATTTATGGGAACTTAGGTTGCTTTCATATCTTAGCTATTGTGGATAGCCGCCATAAGCGCAGGGGTGCACAGATTTTTACAAACTAGTGTTTTGGTTTTCTTTGGATAAATACCCAGAAGTACAATTGCTGGGTCTATTTTTTAATGTTTTGAGGAACTTCTGTTTTCCATAGTGACTCTACCAATGTGCAGTCCTACCAACAATTCCCTTTTCTCCCCATCCTCGCCGACATTTGTTGTCTTTTGATTTATTGATGATAGCCAATCTGACACTTGTGAGGTGGTATCTCACTGTGGATTTAATTTGCATTTCTCTGCTTCGTGATGTTGAGCATCTTCTCATGTCTATTGGTTATCTGTATATCTTCTTTGGAGAAATACCTATTCAGGTCTGCCCATTCTTTAATTGGATTGTTTGGGAGTTCTTTTGGTGCTGAGTTGTATGAGTTCTTTATAAATTTTGGATATTAACTCTTTGTCAGATGTATCAAAGGCAAATGTTTTCTTTAATTCAGTGGGTTGTCTTTTTTTTATTTTGTTAATGTTTTTCTTTGTTGTGCAAAACTTTTTAGTTTGATGTAGTCCTATTTGTTTATTTTTTTTCTTTTGTTTCCCTTGTCTGAGGAGACATGAGAAAAAATCACTAATAGCAATATCAGAGAGTTTACTGCCTATATTTTCTTTTCGAAGTTTTATGGCTTCAGGTCTTACATTTAAGTCTTTAAACCATTTTAAATTTATTCTTGTCTATGAAGTAAGGTGATACAGTTTCATTTTTTGCATGTATCTGTCCAGTTTTCCTAACGACATTTGTTGAAGAGACTGTCTTTACCCCATTGTATATTCTTGCCTCTTTTGTTGTAGATCAAATGACCATATAGGCATGGATTTATTTATGGGCTCTCTATTCTATTCTATTGATATGTCTGTTTTTATGCCAGCATCATGCTGTTTTGATTACTATAGCCTTGTATTATAGCTTGATATCAGGTAGTGTGATATCACCAATTTTGTTCTTCTTTCTCAAGATTGCCATGGCTATTTGGGATCTTTGATGGTTCTACATAAATTTTAGGGTTATTTATTCTAGTTCTCTGAAAAATTCCATTAGTATTTTGATAGTAATTGCATCAAATCTATAGATTGCTTTGAGTAGTACCTCCATTTTAATGATGTTAATTCTTCCTATCCATGAACACCATATATGATTCCATTTATTTGTATCTTTTCTTTTTTCAATGACTTATAATTTTCTGAGAACAGATCTTTTACCTCCTTGGTTAATTTGATTCCCAGGTATTATATAGTTTCCAATGCAATTGTAAATGGAATTGTTTTCTTAATTTCTCTTTCAGATAATTCATCATTGGTGTATAAAAATGCAACCAACTTCTAAATATTAATTTTGTATCCTGCTACTTTCCTGAATTCATTTATTGGTTCTAACAGTTTTTTGGTTGAATCTTTAGTGTCTCTGCATATAGTATCATGTCATATGCAAATAATGATAGTTTCACTTCTTCATTTCCAATTTGGATGCCTTTTATCTCTATTTCTTATCTGATTGCTGTGGCTAGGACTTCCAATACTGTGTTGAATAGAAGTGATAAAAGTGGGCTTCCTTGTCTTGTTCCTTATCTTAAGGAAAACACTTTTAACCCTTCCCCCATTGAGTACATTGTTAGCTGTAGGTTTGTCATCTATGGCCTTTGTTGTATTGAGGTAACTCTGTGAGCTGACAGTCTTATTTCCACAGATCAGAGCAAGACCTCATAATAGCTTCCTTTGGGAGCAATATAACAGTCTAGGATGGATAAGGTCTTTGGAAATATCAAGTAGCCCACTGTATGCAGCTTGTTTCTCCTGTAGCTTCTGTGTCTGCACTCTGGGGACATTTTACACACAGTGTGCTGGTGTTTAGACATAGTACAATGACAAAGAAAGAGGGCTAGAGTTGAGGCCTTTACTAACCGGCACCTAAAGACTCTTGTTTTGATTTTCAAAAGATTTTGTTTCTCACCTTATTTAAGTTTTGTTTGTTTGTTTTTGTTTTTTAAGACAGAAACATTTATGGACCTTGAGGCATAAATCCTTGGAATCAGCAAAGAGAAAGAATGGGATCAAAATGGTGGGTGCACAGAAATGGGCTCCAAGGAGCCGCATCCCATGTCTTGAGCAGTGGTCTACATGTTGGAGCAGCCGCTGCTTCCCATGTGAGCCTGCAGGAAGCAGGCCTGTTCTCCCAAGTGGATCTGATGTTCTTACATCCAAGGATCAAGTCTTGCTCTTCTGGGCCCCAGCTCAGCAGTGCCTAACAGATAGGGGGTGCTCTGGAGCCAAGGTGAAGGGAGTAATTCAGGATTGCATTGGAGGGTTGAGAAGTTTGCACTACACAAACAAGCCCAACTCAGGAGGCCCTCCACTCGACAAGATTTGTGTCCTGGCAGAGCTGCCTCTCTCCATGAAAAGAGACCCTTTCCCTCCCAAATAAAGTCACTTTCTTTTCAGCCAAGCCCTTGGGGCCTGCATCTGCCTGAAGAGGGCTTCTTTAGAGTTAGCCCAAGGGCACTATGTAGAATTTTCAGGCCCTGGCAGTCTTGATCATCACAGCTTCAGGAGGCTCTGGATGAGTCTGCTCTGGGGAGCCCTGACCCAGGAAGTCGGATCTTCTCCAGCATCCTTCGGGGGCACCCTTGACCAGCCCTTCTATGACTGGGAACAGCTGAGTTCTGGGAAGGTGGCTGGGTGGCAATTTTCTTGAATAGAATCCATTCTGTGTTCATTCAACAAATATTTGAGGCTCTACCATATGCCAAGTCTTGTTCTAGCTCTGGAAATAGGCAGAACAGGACAGACAAGATCCTGTCTTTGTGAAGTTGACATTCTAGTGGGGGAAGCCAGACAGGGAACAAGTGAAATAAGTAAACAAGATCATTTTCCAGGGAGTGCTATGAGGAAAATAAAACACACATGGCCTAAGGAGTAATGGGGGAGGTGGCTAGTGTGCAATTCATACCTGAGAGGAACCTCCTGGAGAAGGACTCAAATGACAGAAAAAAAGAGTCATGCAACTTCTAGGAAGAACATTCCAGGGAGCTAGCAGAGCAAAGTGAAGCACCCTGAGGCTGGGAGACACTCGGCTTGGCAAAGAGCATAGTAGGGAGCCAAGAAGAGTCTGAGAAGTAAAAGAGGTAAGGGCCAAATTATGCAGGGCCTTGTGGCCTGGTCAAGATATACACATCTTCTTCCACATGCAATGGGAGGTCATGGAAGGTTGATGTAGGTGAGTGACATGATCCCAGTGCACATTTGAAAGGTAACTTAGGCTGCTTTGTGGAGAAAGCTGGGTGGGGGGGCAAAGAGGGCAGCAGGGAAACAAGCTGCTGTGAAGGTTCAGATGAGAGAGCATGGTGGCTGGAACAAGGATCTGTTGTGAGATGAAGAAAAGGGATGAACTGGGGATATATGTCTGGAATTACTGCTAAATGTCATGTCTTCCAATAGAAGCAGAGCCAGGGGCCTGCAGATGAATAGTGGTGTCACTGTTTTCCTGCTTGCGCTGAATGAATGCTGGCTTTGACAGGGTGCTGAGACCTTGCCTGGTGGACCTTCAGTATCACCTTTAGGCTCAGGTACTAGGGCCCCTGAATGGGACCCCCACATTAGAGGACCCACTCATGCCCTTCTCTAGCTACTCCCTTACCTCAAGCTGAGGAGCCTACCAGGCCAAAGAACTTCCTGCCCGAACAGCCCAGAGGAAGCTGCCTGGGCCTACATGAGCTGCATCACTGGGTACTTGGTAGTGTGCACAGCCCCAGTCCCAAAGATGTGATGAGAGGGGGCAATATTCAGGAGGTATGGGCTGGGAATCTACAACTTCCTGACTAAGGACACTCTGGTAAGGGGGGGACCCAAGGAGTGGGAAAAGAAGAGGGTAGCTAGCTATCCTGGTACCACCATGTTCCAGAGTCAAATTCTAAATTTAAATCTCACCTTCTAGAACATTACAATGGCTTATTTGTCATGACAGGAAGGCAGAACATATTTTATCTAACAGTTTCTTCATTTGATCGATAACTTATAATATTAAACAGATGGTATGGGGGCTGCCATTTGTATTCTTGTTTCAGATCTCAGAAAAATGTGGGGCGGGCCTGCCTATATCCACTGCTTGCTTTCTGGAGTGTTTCCCAAATACTTAATGGGGAGTTCTGAGGTCCATCATCTACCAAAGGAGTTTTCAACTAAAATGGAAGAAAAGATTTTTCCCAATTTGCTAAACAAAATTAAAATAATGAATAGAATTTTCTGAATTTCAAGTTTTAACCTAATTTTTTTTCTAAAATCTTTGGTAGCTGCTACTGCTTATCTGTTAGCAGTTGAAAGTAAATAAAATAAACAAAATAAATAAATAGATAGACAAATAAGTAAATAAATAAATAGGTAGATAAATAAATAAATAAACAAACCCATGTGCATATTATAGTAGATGAAAATTAAGAAAAAACTGGCAATAGCTGATTCTCAAGAATCTGACAGTGTGGATATTGTATAAACCTGGGTACTCATGATTGCAATTTTATATGGTACACATACAATATAGTTATATTTCCTAATGTTTAAATCATTTCTAGCACATGAGGACAGAATTAATTATGCCTTATAATGGTCTGTGTGACTTCTAGGTGCTTTGCCCTAGAATAAGATGAGAATATCTACAATGAACTTTTGTCCCAATCTGTAGAAAAGAAAACAGAGAAATTAAGTAACTTGCCTAAGTCATTCAGCTGGTAAATGATGAAGCAGAGGTTTAAACATTTTTAAGAAATCCCTCACACCACTGGGCCTCCTGGTGAGACAGGATGTGTAATCTGATGGGTGATAAGAATGGCTTCTTCAAGCACCCGAAGTCTGTCCATAAAAAAACGCTAGACTCTTGGTTGACTGTCCATTGGGTTATATACTTTACTTGTCAATGTCTGAGGCATAAAACAAATTAGTATAAAACTCATTAATCAACACATTTGTAATAAAAAGTAACTTGTGTTTTGTTTCATTGGTGTGAGTCTTAGGAAGATCTTTGAGAGTATTTTACTGAATCATCGTATTAGATATACTGTATTAGATACTCATGCCCCCTAGCCAGAGCACAAACTGTGCCTGAATGTTGTAGTTCTTATCTTTTATTTTAGCTTAATTAGTCCTTATTAATCATCTTAACTAGTCCTTCTTTGGAGTGGTCAATCTTACAACCGTTTGAATTTAGATAAAGTTAGAAAACTAAATTGGAAGGGTTTGTTCCGGTTTTGATCTTCAGAATTTGATTAATTTTCAAATGTGTGTACTAATTCTCTTATGTGCCTTTCATCAAAGTAAAATTAAAACTTCCTAGAGACTATCTTCTAAAAATGGTTAGCATTGTGAATGACTCTGGAACCAGGCTCCTTCATGGAGAACCTAAAACTCAGGACCACGGTTCACAGAGGGCAAGGTTTCTGCTCCCACTTTCCTCACCTAACCTGCCTTCCCCCAGCTCATCAGCCTCCTCTTCTGGGCTGTCCTGAGCACACCTACAAAATGAATTTTCACTTCCATTGCTGATTTTCTCCTTTGGAAAAAGTGGAGCCAGAGTCAGAGCATGCCTCTTATCTCACCCGTCCCCTGCAGGTGAGCTAGCAGCTTGTGGGAGCTGGGGTCCCTACCCCATGCCCCTCCTGCTGAGCACATGGAGTCTGAGGAATACTGAAGAGCACTCCCTCAGTCACTCCTCAAGGACTGCCAAGTGTCTTCAATTAAGAGGAAGAAGAAGGACCATAAAGGTGGTCAGAGAGAGGGTTTATGAGTTTCTCTTATTACTGGCTCTCTCAACTGAGCATGAACCACAGAGCCCTCTCCCTCCCAAGTGATTCTAGCAAAACGCTGACTGCCCACGAGTGCTATCTGGCCACAACCCTCTTCCAGCCGAAGGCACCTCCCGTGAAGAATGGCTCCACTAAGCCTGGGTCTCACCCAGGTTCTGCTGACAAGTCTCGCTCTAGGGCTTGACCACCTCCAGGACTCTCCTGCCTTAGCCCCCTAGACACTCCCTTACCGCTGAGCAGCCCACCCACAGACCCACTACTCACCCTCTAAACCATGTCCTCCTCATCCCAAGGTGTTCTCTTATACCTCAAGGAAGAACTAAAACATGGCACGTGGATTTTGGCAACTGTTCCTGGGCCCTGGTGCTCTCCTCCAAAACTGCAAAGCAGGAAGGCAAGTGTCCTGCAGGTGGTGAGACCCCGTGGCTGCCAAGGGCTTAGAGGGAACCCTCTATCTTTCCTGAATTACAGAAGGCAGGCGTTTGGCCCCTGCCCAGACTCCATGTCCCGACATCTCTTTCAAATCTGTCCCTGCCCTCTATCCCCACCCTGAGGCCTCAGGTCTCCATTATTTTTCATCTAGCCATCACCCCCTCTCCAGCCCCTACCAGAGTGGCCTTTCAGGAAACCAGATTGTATCACAGTGCTCCCCTGCTAAACGCCAGTCAACAAAAGCCTATGAGGTAGACTCTCCTTCACCTGGAGCAGCTTTGGCCATGAACCCAGCCTCATCAGTGGATCCAGCCTTATCTAGGCCCTGCCCAGCAATCCCGACACTCCAGCCCATCAAACATCTTATCCATTGTTACCAGAATGCTCCATGTACTCATAGCCTCTCCACCTTTGCACCTGTCATTCTATCCACCTATCCTTCTAGCAAATTTCTGCTCATCCTTCAAAGTGCAGTTCAAAGGTCTACTCCTACATGAAGCCCTCTCTGACTAACTGTCTTAGTCAACTAGGGCTGCCGTAACAAAATACCACAAAGTGGGTGGCTTAAATAACAGAAACTAATTTTCTCACAGTTCTGGAGGCTGGAAGTCCAAGATCAGGGTGCAAGAATGGTTGGGTTTTGGCAAGAGCTCTCCTCTCTGGTTTGCAGATAGCACCTTCTCCCTGTGTCATCACATGATGTGCTCTAGCCAGAGAGAGAAAAAGGGACCGGAGAGAGAGAGAACTATCTCCCTCTCTCCTTTTTATAATGCCATCAATCCTACCAGATTAGGACCTATGCCTTATGACCTCATTTAACCTTAATTTCTTCCTTAAAAAACATCCCCAGATACAGTCATATTGGGGGTTAGGGCTTCAACGTATGAATTTTGGAGAGACACAATTTAGCCCATAGCACCTCCCCAAAATTGGTTGCTGCCTCCTCCAGGGCCCCATATTCGCCAGTGTGGGGCACCCCTTTATCACACAGCATATTGATCCTTCATCCCCATTTGTGTCTCTTAACAGACCGTTGATGAAGTAATGTACTAGGTCCTTCTACCCAGTCCCATCTCCTGCTCTTTTGGTGTCACCTCCTCTGTGAGGAGGACTTTGTCTTCCAGTACACTATCATGACCTGTCTGTCTTCCCAGCTGAGCCCGGAGCTCAGAGAGGGCAGAGGCCACTTCTCACTCATCCCTGAGCACTGAGCACCTTGCACAGAGCAGAGCTTGTGGGGAGAATTCTGGTGCAGCTGTGGGAGGACCTGCAGCCCTGGATGTAGGCTCCCTCAGGTGCCACTCAGACTCCCACACACTCTATTGGCAAGGCCTGATTCCAGTGCTCCTCCAGCCCTGGGAGCCTCTGCAGTTTCCTCCCAATCTAAGAGGTGACACTCCTGCTGCAGCCCTGGGCCGGAGACCAGGTGTACAGGTTAGGAGCAGGACACTTCCAGCAGCCTTTTCTTTGCTCTTAAACACTGGGACTGCTGTGCGCTGCAGAAAAAGTGAAGAGCCCACTGGGTGTTTCCAGGTTTCCCTGCAGGCTCCACAGGTGCTGATGTATGTATGAATGAGAGCAGCTCCTCAGGCTCGCCTACGTTATTTATTTAATGTGTATACTTTATTCCCAGTCCCAAAACATCAAGTTAAAAATATCTTGTGTCTGAGCTCTGGACCAAAGAAATAAAAATAAAAAATAAAAAATAAAGAAAAAGAAAAAGAAAAGAAAAGAAAATGAAGCAGTTGAGTCATTAATCATTGGGAATATGTTGAATAGGAACTTGATTAAAGCACAGTGTGCCTTCTCCAATAGAGGTTTCTTCTTTACTGTGACCACAGTGGAAGCCCGCGTGCTTTTGCGCGGGGCCTCCTTGTGGGCTCCTGGGCGGGTTGTGGCGCCTTGCCAGGCCTTGCAAGGAGAGAGTCTTGGGAGAGAGTCTTGACCAAAGCAGTTCTCAGGCGGGTTCTCAGGTGGGTACACTTCCAGGCAGCACTGGGCTTCAGCTCACGAAGTCATAAGGGCGATGGGAGAAGGGGTAAAGGCAGGATCGACTTGTGGACCCCGGAAGGGCCCCCTGCGAGCCCGGCTGTCCTTGCGAACCCTGTATATAACGCGTGAGGAGCCACGTGGCTGTCGAGAGGCTCTGCCATAAACCCCTTTCCCCTGCAGCAGTGAGTGCGGAGGCGGCGCAGCGCCCAGCCCGCACCCGGCCTGGCCGCCTTGTTCCCCAGGCTCGCCAGAACTCAGCGTTTTGCGAACCACCACACAGCAGGGTTCTCCCAATAGGTGCTCCGACCCTGGGCCTCCGAGATCCAGGCTCCCTCGACATTCCTGCTCCCGTCTTGGAGCCCACCTGAATGGAGAGCAGGGGGAGAAGGCAGTGGGTTCCAACCCTGTTGACAGCCAGGTCCTTTGGGATTCCTGTTCCGGAGGCAAATTCGCCTCCTTCTGTGCGCTCCCCTAACCCCAGTACTCCAGCCCCGGAATCCAGCTCCGCTCATCGCACAGGCAAAAAATTGGCGGCACCGCGCGCGGGTAGCCGCGCCAGCCCCACGCGCCTTGCAACCCTAGTGCTCCAGCTAGGAGAAGTCATTAAAAAGAAAAAGTTTTCTTGCCCAGGCGGACCGACCGGACAGGTCCTCCAGGATCCTTGGCCGTGGCCTCCTCCTCCTCCCTCCTCTCCCCGCGGGGTCCTAGAGCCTGCCGGTACTAAGTCTGTGAAACCGCGAGGTACTGCGAGAGGCAAAGCAGTATAGTGTATCTGCACGGAATCAGTGGGGTCGCGTGGAGATCAGAGATAAAAGACTCAAAATCACCGCGCTCCGGGCCTCTTCGTGCGGCGGTGTGCGCCGGGGCGAACCTCCAAAACTGTTCCCTTCCCCCCTCCCACCCTCCACACCGCGGCCTTCCGGAGACCCCGAGCCCGGAGAGGCCTGATTCTAGCTTTTAAAGCAAGTCCGCGCCACAGTAGCTCAGAGACCAAGACTTGCCCTCCACCAACCCCCTGCAGGGCGGCTAGGTGCTCCCGAGTTCCCTAGCTGTTGGCTGGAAGTGGGTGTCTTGGGGAGGCTAGAGAACGGGGGTCCGCCATCGACCACGTGTGCGTGGGGGCAACAACTCGGCCCAGGGTGCGGCACCGCGCGCGTGTTATGGTTTGGCTAGCTGCGCGAGGGCAGTGGGCGTTGCGTCGCGGCCTCTCCCACAAGCGCTGCGCTCCCGCCCAACTCGCGGTCCCCTTGGAATGGCAGGCTCTAAGACCCAGGAGGCGCCACTTGCCGTCGCCTGTTGTCAGACACTAGAGGGCGACCGCCGCCCTGGTATAAAGGCTGGCCCGCGCGGGTTTGGCCATTCGCGACCCAGAGCTGCTCGGGCGCAAGCAAGTAGGGACTCTCGGTGGACGGCGACAGCAGCGGCGCCCCGCGCAGCCTGGAGGCCGCCGAGGCTCGCCATGCCAGGAGGGCTCTAGCACCTCCATGGAGTCGGCCGACTTCTACGAGGCGGAGCCGCGGCCCCCGATGAGCAGCCACCTTCAGAGCCCCCAACACGCGCCCAGCAGCGCTGCCTTCAGCTTTCCCCGAGGCACGGGCTCCGCGCAGCCCCTCGCCCCACCTGCCGCCCCGGAGCCGCTGGGCGGCATCTGCGAACACGAGACATCCATCGACATCAGCGCCTACATAGACCCAGCCGCCTTCAACGACGAGTTCCTGGCCGACCTGTTCCAGCACAGCCGGCAGCAGGAGAAGGCCAAGGCGGCCGCGGCCCCCGCGGGAGGCGGCGGCGGAGACTTTGACTACCTGGGCGCTCCAGTGGGCCCCGGCGGCGCCGTTATGCTCGGGGGAGCGCACGGCCCCCCTCCCGGCTATGGCTGCGCGGCGGCTGGCTACCTGGACGGCAGGCTGGAGCCCCTGTACGAGCGCGTCGGGGCGCCCGCGCTGCGGCCGCTGGTAATCAAGCAGGAGCCTCGCGAGGAGGACGAGGCGAAGCAGCTGGCGCTGGCCGGCCTCTACCCCTACCAGCCACCGCCGCCACCACCACCACAGCACCCGCACCCGCCGCCCGCGCACTTGGCTGCCCCGCACCTGCAGTTCCAGATCGCGCACTGCGGCCAGACCACTATGCACCTGCAGCCCGGCCACCCCACGCCGCCGCCTACGCCGGTGCCCAGCCCGCACCCAGCGCCAGCTCTTGGCGCAGCTGGCCTGCCGGGCCCCGGTGGCGCACTCAAGGGGCTGTCCGCTACGCACGCCGACCTCCGAGCAGGCAGCGGCGGCGGCGGTGCGGGCAAAGCCAAGAAGTCGGTGGACAAGAACAGCAACGAGTACCGAGTGAGGCGCGAGCGCAACAACATCGCGGTGCGCAAGAGCCGGGACAAGGCCAAACAGCGCAACGTGGAGACGCAGCAGAAGGTGCTGGAGCTGACCAGTGACAATGACCGCCTGCGCAAGCGGGTGGAACAACTGAGCCGCGAACTGGACACGCTGCGGGGCATCTTCCGCCAGCTGCCTGAGAGCTCCCTGGTCAAGGCCATGGGCAACTGCGCGTGAGACGCGCCGCGGCGGGACCGCCCTGGGCTCGGCTCCTGGCCGGGGCTCAGAGAGTGGTTTCGGGTCTCCGGATCTCAAGACTGCCCAAGCCGCAGAAGCCAGGACTAGGAGATTCTGATGCCGCCTGAAATCCTGGCCTGTTGCGCGTGCCCCTTGTCTTCTGCGCGGGACACGGTGCGTCTAAGATGAAGGGTCAGGCAGTAGTTTCTCCTTGCAAGGGAGGAAAAGCGCCATGGGGCCGAGCCAGGAGCCTGTGACTCTAGTATTAAGGAATAACCTTGTGCCTTAGAAATGCAAACTCGCTGCTCTGATTCCTACCAAGTAGGGAGAGCAAATATGTGCCTTGTCATTTTATTTGGAGGATTCTTGCCTCATTCCCAAGGCTGCAAGGCTGCAGCAGGCCCCCAGGAGAGAGGGGAGGAGTGCAGGCCCCCGGCAGGAAGAAGGTTAGGGCTGCAGAGATCCGACAAACCAGCCTCTTCTCAATGCCTGTTCCTGGAGGGGAGGAAACACAGGGATCTGGGGCTTGGAACCTGAAGTCGTTCCCCTACTTCTATGTGAAGGTGCAGGGTCCCTAGTTCCTTGCCTCTAACCTCTCAACCTGTAACAGGCTGGGCTTTCAGGGCAAAACTCCCTGAGATGGGAGTCACCAGGTGACCAGTGGGAGCCGGGTACCCCCAGTCAGACCAGAAAGCTAGGTGTGGATTAGCTATAAGGACATATGTTCACGGGAGTGGTGGTCTGGTGGAAGAGGGGAACCTAGAGGTCTGGTCTGGGGGTTGGGAGAGAGGTGAAGGGACACTGGGACCATCAGCCATGTCTGTACTGTATGTCACCAGCATTGCCATACAAACATGAAGCTCAGTCAGTCCATCCCAGAGGGACCCAAGTTATGAGAAGCTTTCCAAATATTTTGCTTTATCAGCCGATATCAACACTTGTATCTGGCCTCTCTGTGTCCCAGTGGTGCCTTGTGCAATGTGAATGTGCATATCTATGCTAAACCACCATTTTCTTTGGTTTTTGTTTGGTTTTGGTTTTGCTCAGATACTTGCCAAAATGAGACTCTTCGTCAGCAGCTGCAGGGAGGGTCTGTGGCTCTCTTTCCTTTTGGTTTGGGATTGCTTTTGCTCCCAGGGGAACCGAAGAGGCAAGGTGGGCTTCCCCTTTCCCGTCAGCTTTCCATGGGGGGTGACCATGGGCCTCGGTTCCCTCCAGCCCCAGGCTGCCCACAGGCTTGTCCCCGCAGAGGCCCTGGCTCTCGGTCTGGAAGGCAGGCAGCCTCCAGCCAGCCTACACAGATCTCTGGGAGCAGGGAAGGACGGCTTGGTTCTCTTCTTTTGGGGAGAACGTAGAGTTTCATGCTAGATGTTTTATGTATTATATCTATAATATAAACATATCAAAGTAAATTTTGGTGTCTTTTTAAAACCAGAAAAGCTCCTTCCAAGGTTTTTTGTAGGCCAGGTCACATTTGTAAATAATCACAGCGTATTTTCTGGCTGAGATTCTGACTTTCATTTGCTCTCCACCCATCCTAAGCCCCTCTTTTCATTAAGGGGTAACTTCTCCCAACCAGGGCAAACAAATGGCAGGAGGAGGACGTGGCTCCTGGCTGGGGTATGAGTGTGTTTAGAAGGGTAGGGGGTTAAGGGACCTTGATGTGGCCTCTCATTGGCCCCTTGGGAGAAGAGGGACTCAGAGAGGGAGCCCCCTCCCTAAAGGTGCCACAGCCTCTTTGGGACTTCAGCAGGCCTGGTCCGGCAGCTCCAGGCTCCAGGGACCCTTTGGCCACATTCATTTCCAGATCGCTCACAGCTCCAGCTCTGGAGAAGCCTCTCACACACCTGTTTTTGCCTCAGCCCATTAGCAGAACCCAGGGTGGGCGGGGAGAGGCCTGAAACTAGAGGACCCTCTACCCCTCCCTACTTGCTCCTACCACCCCCCACCCTGCCACCGGCTCTTCACACCTGCCCACCCAGGAAGGGGGCCCACAGCAGACCTGCAGCAGGTGTCTGGCCCTTCCCCAGCAAGAAGTGCCCAGCAAGAAGTCAGCCCCAACATCTACCCTCCTCACTGTGTCCTCCCTGGGCCAAGCCCCCCACTTGGGTGACTGCCCTATGAGGACAGGCACCCTGGCACCCCCTTAGCAGCAGTGCTAGCCAACCAAGGGATGGTGCGCCCTCATGCCTGAAAGAACAGGGCCTAGGAGGACGTGACACAGGAGGCTGGCACGACTCTCAAGGTTTATTCTTTCTGATAGCAAAAGGCAAAATGCTCTTTGCCTTCTGTTCTTCCCCTGAGAGTGTTCCCTTCAGCAGCTTATAGCATATGCCAATGTGGGCTGGAACAGTTTTGAGAAATTACACATTCGTCTTAAAATCTGAAAGTTTAGCTTTACCTGACTGTGTGGTTAATGGGGGTGACTTGCCACCTCCTCACCCATGGCCACCCTTGGCAGAGGAAAGGCCACGAGCCCAGTGAGGAGGCGGCCGCCTGCCCTGCTGCATGGGAACCAGGAGGCAGAGCTCTACCGCCTGCCTGGAGGCCTGGGGCAGGCCACAGCTTGCTAGGCCCCAGCAAACCCTCTCTGAGTTCAGTGCTAATTCCAGTTTTTCTTGTTTCAGGGGGCCAAGCCTTGGCCTCCCCCTTTGCCCCCAGAACAGATCCCAGGATGAGCGGGGGAGGGGTGCCCCTCCTGGCCCACTCCTCTCCCTCCCCCTCTCCCCACTGTCCCATCTCCAGGGATTTCCACTTTCAAAGCTGTCAGCTCACAAAAAGGGCACCCCTTTTACTGCAGATCCTGAGGTCCAGGGCAGGCTCTGTTGGAGACAAAATGGATCCAACCACAGCCAGTCTCAGGAAAGGGATGGGGTAGGTAGGGTCCCCAGTGTGGCCCCCAGTAGACAGAGCAGCCTGCCAGAGAGAATGGGCAGCCTAGTGTGAACCTGCTCAGCACACGCTCTGGGCCCAGTCCAAAGAGGCCCCTGGGGAGAGCCGCTCCTTCCCACCCACTGCTTTCTGCAGGGCCCCCCATGGTTCTCCTGACTTCAGCCTTCATGAAGAAACCACTCCAAGAGCCTGGCACCAAGCATACCCCAAATATTTATTAGATGCCTACTGTGTGCCAGGGCTCATGCCTGGGAACAAGCAGACTCAACTGCTACTCTCAGGGTGCTCAGAGCCTTATGACCTCAATATGATAAATGCAATAAGAGAGAGCTCAAAGAGAGAATAGAGGCCACCAGGGAAGGCTTCCTGGAGGCAGTAGCTTTGCTCTAATCCAGCCATGGACCCAGTCCAACCTGCCTGGATGCCTCTGCCTTGCATTCTCCCTCAAGAGATAGTAGGAACCTCACCCCCTTGATGGATCACCAGAGAGAGCCTGGTGTCCCCTGAGAGCACTGTTCAGAGAAGCCAGCCTCCAGAGAAGGAACAAGGGCAAAAGGAGAGAGGGAGGTGCTCCTTTGCTGCCAGATGCCTCCCAATGGTTTGGCGCTTGTCACGAATGTTAGCCTTATCTCTTGGATCTCCTGGGAATCTGTGAACATGGGGTTGGGCTCTGACACCTATGATGAGCCATTGAGACTGGTGAGGAGTGTCTGCCCCTCCTAGATCTACCGCCCCCTCCTTCCCAGGCAGGAACCCGTCAGGCCTCCTCCACCAGCGACTGATTGCACAGGAGGAGAGGGGGCAGTGGGGAAACAAAGAGGGAGGCCACTCATGGTACAGGCCAAGAGGTGACAGAAATCCTGACCTTGCTCCATCACAAGGCCTCTCTTTCCAGGCCTTCTGCTGACATGGGGGAGGGTCCTTGCCTGGACTGAGGTGATAGGCCATCTGTTTTTTTCCTATGCTGGTGGATAAGGGTAGGGTTTTCTCTTATTTTCTTTTATTTAAATAAAACTAAACCATCAGCACCTTTGAAAGATCTTTCTTATCTCTGTGAAAGACTTGTACTATCTCCCTTCTCTCAACACCCCCACTTCATTCCTTCCTCCATACCCTTCTCTGTGGATGGAGCATTTGACGTAAGCAGAGACATAGGAAAGATACCAGTTCACTATCAAAGCATCCTAGCCCCATCCCAGAGCAATTAAAAAGCCAGATGGAATCTCTGGGAAATCGGCATTAATAACACGAACAATCTGTGCAGGCCGGCAGGGACCCAGGAGCCACGGGCGGGGGCAGGGAGGACAGGCTGGGTGCTGGAGCAGAGCTCAGCTATGTTGTGGCCAGCCAGAGATGGGGCCATTGCAAGGGTCTGCCTAGGTCTGGCTGCAGCTGGACTCTCCCCTCCAGCCCCTGCAAGGCCGTCTGTGTATCCCGGATCCTGGTCACTGCAGACAGAGCCAAACAAATGTGGAACCCATTACTCAGGCAGCCACAGCCTCAGCCAGCCCCATTCTGGCACCCAAGAGCCTTGCTTTCCTTCACTTTTGTTTTTATTTATTATTTTTCTTGCCTTCTTGCCCCACTCACTAGAAACAGGCCTCCCTGGTGATAGCTTCCACAGATGTCCTTTTTCTTCATTCTTTGTGCCCAAGCCCACTGCCCATAGCCGAGAACAGCAGAAGATGATGTTGGGGACCCCACGGTGCCTGAACCCTAGAAGATCCCCTTAGATTATGGGGTGCTGGGCAGTTGTTGCAAGCCCAGTATGATTAATAAGGGAGCAGGGCATAGAGGCCCACACCACCTGGCTGCCTCGGGGAGCCCAGAAGGGGCTGGGTAAGGCCCACAAGAAAAGAATCTTCTGCTGTTCTGAAGCCTTTTCTAGGTAGAGCTGAGAAGCCAAACTCTTCTATAGCTCCGTGTTTCAGACCATGGTCTGGAGGCCCACCCAAGATGGATTCAAAGATATAGTTTTCTTACGTCCATCAAGTTGAGATGAAAATTGGTTTGTTTTAAAAACATCTTTTGTGATTCTTACATACCCAGAGACCCATCTTCTGACCTTCATCTTCCTTTCCTCCTTATCCCCACCCTTCACTCTCCTCTTCACCCTCCCTAGAAACTGTTCTCCCCGAGGTCACCATGAGCTCCTGGAGCTGAATCATATGAACTCATCTGGGATTCTGTTTTTCTTGGCCTCCTGTTGAATTTGGCCCCAATGGACACCCAGCGTCTGGCCCATGCCAGGTCTTCGACACGTGTCCAAATGCATGGATCTCTCCACAACTCTTCTCTCTGTGTTTAAAAAGCATCCTCACCCTCTCCTATCCATTCAAGGGTCCTCTGGATTGGCCTGAGGTGCACAAAGCAGGATTTTGAGAGATCAGGGTCACCATTGTGGGAGGGAAAACAAGGGCACCAGAAATAAGGCTCACTCTACGTGAGTCGCAGCTTCTACAAATTTAATTTTAAAGGGCAAGAATCCTAAGAAAGACAACCTATCTGATTCTAGATAATTCTCAACACTTCTATATGATTTGTTTACCACCAGGCCTCAGTGAGATGGTCATGCTCTCAGGGCGTGTGTACAGGGAGGAGGTAGGATTTCCAGAAGAGGGGAGAGGACGGGGGAGAGGACGTGCGGTGTGCCCAAAGGCTGCCGCAGCTGCTCTGAGACCCAGGGCAGCTCCGGCCATGGCGTTTCTGTTGTAAAGGTCTCTCAGGCTCTTGTCTCTTCAGGATGACTGGTAAAGTCTTTATTGGTGGACTATGGCCCACAAGTGGGAACATCAGTGGCCAAATTTGGTGGACATGTCACCGGTAACCCAGATGAGTCCTGAAGGGAACTATCATGGCCCATCCCAAACCCTCTAGATCTGCTCCTTGGCACGTGGCAGCCAACTTTTTACCAGAAAGAAAGCGTCTCTTTCCTGAGCAGCCACTGGCCCTTCCCTGCCCAGCCTCACAGAGACCCCACCACGCCCTCTAACCAACCTGGCACTCTCCCTCGTGCCCCCCAGGAATCCATGCTGCTCTGCTTGGTGAGGAAATGTGGCTGACTGTGGCAGCCTTTCCCGCATGCATTGGGCAATGGTCTTGGTCAGACGTGGCAGCACAGCCCCTGCCCATGAATGGGAGCAGGGGAACATCAGAGATGGGGTACTTGCCTCGGGGGTAGCCACTGTGACCTTCGACATCAGGTTAGGACCCGTCTGAAGTGGCCCTGATGATTTACAATTTGCAAACACGTTTTATTTGATTTCTCAGTTTTGCTAGAGCAATTACAATGACTAAGCATGACAAATCACTCCCAACACGGTGTCTCTGTGCTGTTAGGAAACGTATTTGCTTCACTATTTTGCCTGGTACGGCAACATTTTAAAAATAGACTCATTCACTCTACTTGAAGGCAATTTGTTCCAAATTTTCCCACTAATTTGATTTTAATCTGATATTTAAAATTCATGTGACCACATTCCCACTGATTTACAGTGAATAAATCCTACCTGGCAGCAGTTTAATTGGCCTTAAACCAGGAGTCCACAGGACGGAGGACTTAGCCCAGAACAATTTGAAGGCATTGGTGTCTGTAATGCTTAAGAATATGTTTAACTCAGCATCACAAGTGCCACTTGCCTGGGGCCAGTAATGGTGAGTGTGTGCTAAGGGCCACTGCTGCTCTTCTGCAGAGCCTGGGCACATAGTAGACTGGCAGCTGTCATTGAGCAGATGCATCAAGCCCAGATGCTCCAGCATGTGTGCTGAGCTGAGTTCTGGAAGAAGGCAATGTGCTCACAGGTAGAAGTTTTCTCTTTCTCAAATCCCATGATCCAGATGGCCCACGAGATGTGGGCTGTATAGTACTGACACCGGCTGACTCCTGCCTTTGCCTCTTACTGATTATGTGGCCCTCGCAAAGTCTCTTAGTTTCTCTGAGCTTCCATTACCTTTTATGCAAAATGCATGCAAAACTGGTACACGTCATTGAGTTGTTGTGAAAGGTAAACAGGCAGAGCTTGTGAGACACTTGGCTCAAACTAACTAATGCGATTGCCATTGCTATATGTTAGGGCAGGAGGCAGAGTGGGAGGGGAATGCCACACCTCTGTCCCTGAAAACTCCCCTGGAAAGAGACAGTTGTCTGAATAATTTAGGGCAAAATCCTTGTACCCAAAATAACCAAGTTACTAGAGTCATTTTAATGCTGCTTAAAGTTTTTATTTCTATATTGCCTGACATATTTGCACAGAAAGCACTTAATGCAGTGGTCCCCAGCCTTTCTGGCACCAGGGATTGGTGCTCCTATGAGAATCTAATGCCTGATGATCTGAGGTGGAGTTGAGGCGGTGATGCTAGCACTGGGGAGCAGCTGCAAATACAGATGAAGCTTCTCTCACTAGCCTGCCGCTCACCCTCTACTGTACGGCCTGGTTCCTAACAGGCCATGGACTGGTACCAGTCCCTGGTGCCGGAGGCTGGAACCCCTGACTTAATGAGCTTCTCTGGGTGAAGTGTCCTCTTGCTAGTGACCTTCAAGGCTGAGTAGGAAGTCAAACCCTCCCCCACTGCTCTCAGCAAAGCCATCAAAAGTTCCCCATGTATTTTTTGTGGTAAAAGGTTTTTGATACAAGAGCAGAATCCTAGCTGATGACTCCTAGTTAGTGAGGACAAGTGTTCTTGCTAGAGAATCAGCCACCCCAGATCCTGAGACAACTCCCCCTTCTTGACTCCATGGGCCTCTCCAATAATTCCTTTCTACTTGAGAAGCTGGGACCTCAGCGCCTGGGGTGGCCCTGCCTTCTGCCTTGTTGGTGGCAGGGGAACAGAAAGATATGCTACACATGTCCAGGAGACACCTCCCGCCGCCCCCTTGCCTCCTTCAGTCCCCCACTGGGTCATTTCAGTGCTTGGCCAAACAGCTGGCTCCCATTTGCCTGAGCTAGCTCCAGCCTAAGAAATGAGGGAGGCTGCCCTCTGTCCTAGGGAAGCTCCTGAGGTTCTGGAGAGGTAGGGAGGTGCCACAGAGCCAGGTGGGAGGAGGCCTTGGCCAACCTTCCCCTGAGCTGGGGTCACCAACAGGAAATCGCTCTGGAAACCTACCCTGCTTTTCCCTTCACTGCCAGGAATGCTGCCTGGAGAGTAACTGAAGTTAATAAGCAAACCCCTCAGGCAAGGAAGGAAGGTAGCTCTTAGGCACCCCCACCTTGCTGTTTAAGCACAGGAAACAGTTGGATGCCACTTGTCAAAGAAGGGTGGCAGGTATTGAGGGGGCCAGGAGGCCTTAAATCACCGGCTCCTCCCAAGCTGGCCAACCAGGCTGGTGCAGGGCAACAGAAAGGAGAGGGGGTAGACCTGGGCCATGGGTGACTCCCAGTGGAGAGTGGCACCATGTGGGTGTGGGTGTGGGTGCAGGAGCTTGCCCTGCATGTACGATTCTGAGCCTGAGGCTGGCAAATCTTTCAGGCCTAAGAGGGGCAAAAGGTCCTTCCAAAAGCATTTCCTAAGTTCACCAAGGTCTGACCAACTTCTGTTTGAGGAGCAATCTCGCCGGGGAGAGGTGGACGCATGTGAGTCATAGGTGGGGCTTCTGAGCCAGGGGAGGCGGGGATGATGGCAACCAGCCCAAAATGTGTCAGAGGTGAGATGAGCATCTTGAGTGATACGTACTTTATGTAATCATGTGGGGCAGCACTGCCCGGGTGTGTGTGTGAGCCAAACTAGAAAAGAGAGCAGCCCGCCAGGTCTTCTACTCACTGTTGCATCCAGGCTCACCAGAGGCCCAGCTACTTGCCACGGAGCCTGGTCTGCCAGGACCAGTGATAAGACCAGGGCGGGGGCAGGATCAGCACCTGGGCCCCTACACTCTGTCCAGTGAGAGAACTGAACCTCTCCACCCCCAAATCCACACAGGGAAGTGAAACACTCATGTTTTCCTGAGACTCTCATTATTGGCTTTATTCCATGACACCCTCCCCTTCCCCCGCCTCCACCCAACATTCCTCAACTTCATTTACTTTAGTTTTTAATTTTTAAAATTAAATACACTGCATGTTGTTTGGAATATCTTTGAGAATTTCAGAAATTGGAATGGCATGTCAGAGACATTGCAGAGCCTGGTTTAGGGACCTGCATGCCCCCCATCTTAACTCATCACAGGTGGGGAAATTAAGTGCAATCAGCTATCCCTTTCCACTTTACCATGAGAAAAGCTGCTGGGACTGGAACCCCACAGCACAGTGTTTGGAAGGCTTGCTGCTGGGGCTGGGGGATGTGGCACGTCCCAAGGGCCAGGGTGAGAACAGGGCCTCCACAGGCTCCACTGTGGAGCTGATCACAGAGCCCAAGCCTCGGTGCTGGTTACACAGGGCTGGGCCTGCATTCCCACCCACTGGGGGCGTGAGATCGTGTGTGTCCTCGCCTTACCACACACCTGCTGTGTGACCAGGCACAGGTTTGACAGCCTCTCTGTTTGAGCTTGTCTGAGAGGTGTGCCAGGATTCCCAGAGGCAAGATGATAAATGAGTGTCCCTCCAGAACAGAGCAACCACAAGAACCTGGTCCCAGGACAAGTCACTTTGGGAAGGACTAGGACCAGGTCACCTGGCAGCCAAGAGGGGAGTATGAGTCAGAAACAAACGACCCACCTGCTAGCCAGATCATCTTCCAGCCCAAGAGATCTCAGGGTTGAGAGCCAGAAGGCTGTAGAAATGAGGGTTTGTGAGTATCCTCCTATCTCTGGAGTCTATCTTCTAGATCCTTGTCATCTAGGTCATAGGTGATGCTGGTGGGCTAGACAATGAGAGACATGAGAGCTCATGGCCCACATTGAGGCCCAGGTTGGAGGACCCTAAGGTGGTGCTGGCAACATCAAGCCTTCTTCAGCTGTGGCAAAGGGACATTCTCACATCACCTCCCTTATTCCCACCCCTTATTCAGATTCCACCCCTTATTCCAGCCAGAACCAGAGAACATCTGCCAGTCAATAAGTCTCCACCAAGTACCCCTGAGAGCCCAGACTAGAGCCCAGCCACAGGAAGACAAGGGTCAGAGGAGAGAAGGAGCACAGTATGTAAGAGAATGTCCCATCATTGCTGAATCAGGGTAGGACAGAGGCCTTTCTCACCCAACCCATCCATGCCACTGTACCCTGGGTGACTATGGAGGGACCTTTGAGAATGGTGTTTCACTATCTCCCAGTGTGGCAGCCCAGTAAGGCCATTAAGAGGGAAGAAGAAGGAATAGGAGGATGCAGTTGTGGTATCTCAGGGCTGCCCAAATGGTTCCTAAGAAGGCAAGTTTGAACTGCAGAGGCAGGAGACAGGCAAAAGTTGATTTTCCATCTTTTTCTTTTGTCCCTTACTACATTGGACTTGGCATTATACAACATCATGGCTCTTGGCCAAGAGCAGACTGGGTCCAGTATCTCCCATTAGTATTTTTTGAGCTCTGGCTTGTGTGGAACATGGAGCACAACTAACCATTAAATGGGTCAGTGTATCCCTTCATGCATTCATTCGTTAGTTCCAGAAAATACTTACCCATTAATTCTTAAAACATTTTCTCTGTTCCATTTGCTCTCTCTTCTTCAGGAACAATATGAAGCATACATTAGACCTACTCTTTCTCTTTCTATCATATCATCTCTCCCATATTTTCTTTTTGTCTCTATATGCTACATTTATGAGCATTTTTTTGACTTCTTTTCTAATAACCTAATTCATTTCTCAGCTGTGTTTAGTCTGCATTTAAACCTATGCATTGAGTTCTTGATTTTAGTTATTGTCATTTCAACTTGATCTGTCACTTTTTATAGATTCCCATTCCCTACAGTTATCTTTAAGCATGGCTTATTTCTTTAAACGTTATATTCACAGTTCTTTCATAGTCAATAATTTTAACTCTTAAGGTTCTATTTATATTTTCTGTTGATTTTTCTAGTTTTCACTCATAGTGTTTTATTTTCTTTGACTATGTGCTGGTCATTGTTTTAGGAAAATTGTTTGAAAGAAAAATTTTTGATTTAGGATAAAGGTACCCTTCACAGAGCATTTTTATTTGCTCCTGCCAATAAAAATGCTAGTTCAGGACCACTTTAATCAAACTTAAGACTTGAGGCTCCTTAGTCTACCCATGAGATGAGAACTTAGATTACAAGATCATCTGGGACCTGTTCTACCTCTGCTTCACCCTTCTCCTAAGAGTGTAGCCCTTCAGAGTTCCACATCTTCCACATCAATGTGGAATGATGTTTTATTATATAGCCCCTCCTGTGTGAGCCCCGAGATTTGAGTTCTGTCTCTCTCATTCCATGAGGCTGTCAAAATAAAACCCATGTTTGTTGGGATAAGAAAATGACTCAGGGATAGCGAGTAGCTTCTACTCTTGCTTACCAGCTTACCTGTCTGGATTTCTCCCCCAAAAGGGAATTTTGGCCTGGCAATTCCCTTTTACACTTTTTGTATATTTTTTACAAAGTTGTTCAGCATTTTAAGTTGTTTTCAGTGCAAAAATGGGCCAAATAATTTAGCCTGCCATTACTGGAACCTGGAATTTCCCCCTTCAGTCATTCAGCAAGTAATTGTAGAGTACCTACTATGTGCCAGACACTGTGCTGGGGCAGAGCAGTAAGCCAAACAGACAGAGCAGGCTTTTGTGGCAATCATCATCTCTCCAGGGAAACAGACAATAACAGAGAGTTACTCAATTGATTAGTTAATTACAGTCATGACGCATATTGTGAAGTAAGGAAATTTAGGGGTGATGAGAAGTGCCCGCTCCCGCTTTGTGGGCTCAGGGAAGTTGTTCTTAAGGATGTGATCTTTAAGCTGAGATCTGAAGGATCTGTGGAATTTATAAGTAGTTGAGGGTTGGATCAAGAGAATCCAGACAGAAGGAATGGTATATACAAAATTCAGTAGTGGGAAGGAGCATGATATTCTAGGTACCGAATAGTGTCCAGTGTGGCCAGAGTGTGGAGCAGGATGGGGGTTAGAGTATAAGAGGTGAGGCTGGGCATCAGCTGGGTCACACTATCATGCACTCATAAGCAGGAATTCACACTATGGTCAGTGTGCCAAGAGCAACAGAAGCCATGGAAAGCACTGAAGTCATGCTTGCTTATTAAGGTCACTTTACTAAAGCATGGAGGATGCATCATGGTGGGTGACACTTTGGTGGTACAGAGGTGGCCGGATTCAAAAGAGTTTTAGAGGATAAGAGAAGAAGCGTTTTCACCAAACTTGACCATAGAAATGTTCCAGAATGCCTTACTCAAACACACTAAATAGTATTCGTTTGTACTCAGATCCATTCTGCTTCTACTCTCTGCCCTGGGAGCCTGGCCTGCGTGGGCCACGCTGAGGGCCGCCCATGCCTCTGGCTTCCTTTCGGATTTGGCCAATAGGAGGTGGCAGCAGAAGAGCAGAAGAATGAAGAAAACAGGGCTGAAGTGCTTCTTATCTACTCTCTGCCTCCTTCGGCGCGGCATCTACATGTCTCCAAGACTATAGCCCTGCCAGTTGGCCTATCCTTCGACCTCCATGGGGCCAGTCTTCACTGGGCTCTGGCAGCACTAGTGCCTCACCTCGCCCCTGGAGCCCTACAGTGGCAACAGTTGCTGCTGTGGGGGCCTCAACAACCCTTCTTGATTCCTCAACCCTGGTCACACCCCACAAACAGTCCCTTTGTTAACATCTCTTTACTGGAACCAGTCAGGGCTAAATTTGGTTTTCTGCCAAGACTAAGTGATCACCAATATTCAGAGTTGTTTTTTTTTTTCTTTAAAGAATTTGGAGAAGCAAATCTGTCTGCAAATCCTGGAGGGGGGCCAGCCCCTCGTGGCAGCCAAAGGGGTGGGTCGGAGCCCACATGAAGGCCTGCTGCCGGCTGCGTTCTGTAAACAAACACCCTCGTGCATGCAGCAAGCCAGAGCCAAATGACAACCACGGCTGTGACAATTTTATAGAGCCCCAGTATCAGAGAGGACAGGGATAATTAGGAAAATTATAAACATATCTAGTGTCTCCTGTCTGGCACACAATCTGTGCATGTGCCTGCTGGGGCTTCCACCCTGAGGGAGCAGTTTCTAATCCACATTCACATTCAGGTTCCAAACACTTCCCAAAGGAGGTGTCTGAGCAACTGAGGCCAAAGTGTGGCTGATTTCTGGGGTGGACCCGGTGGGGGGCGGGGCAGTGCTTTGTGTCATTCAGGACCTGGAATAACCTCCACTTGGCTTGCCTGTTGCCCACCCCATTTCCTCCCTCTCCTCTGCCTTTTGCTTCCCCACCTCCCTCCCAAGCTGAAGTTTGCTTCCCTTTACTTTCACTTTGGAAATGCAAGCTGAGAACACGCATATCTACTCAGAGGTCAACAGATGATTAAGAATTATATTGCCAAACCTCATGGGTTCACACCCACTTGCTCCCCACCTGCATCTGTTCTTGGAACTCAGGCACTGAGCTGAGTGCAAGGAGGGGAAAAAAAAAACTCAACCTGGTGTCAGAGGTTACATGGGTGGGGCTGGGTGGTCAGGGAAGGCCCCTGTGGAGGCAGTGGTCAGTGGAAACCAAGGTGACAAGAAAGATCCAGGTACTCAAAGAACTTATTTAGGTAGAAAAAGAGATGGAGCAAAGTTTCAATGGAAGGCTAGTGGGGCCAGATGGGGAGAGGGCCAGAAAATTAGGCTGGGGAATGGGGCAGAGACCAGCCTCCTGGTTTGCTTGGGACAGTCCTGGTTTACTCCCAGTGTCCTAGCTTGTTTATAGCATCCCCTTTGATTTGCAAAAAGTGTTCCTTCTTGTTCAACAGTCACCCTACCTATAGGGCAGAGGAAAAGACATAGATTTTATATATTTTAACTGCAATGGGAAGCCTTTGAAGGATTTTAAGTGGGGGAGTCACAGAACCAAGCCTTTTTCTTCATTCACCAAATGTTTACTGAATGCCAGGTGCTCCCCGCATCTCTGAGCCACCTGGCAGAACTTAGTTCTGCCCTCCAGGAGCTGATGTTCCAGCTATCTAAGAAAATTAACCATTTCTTCACCACTTTCAGTGCCCTCAACAAGTCAAGGTGCCATTGATAAAAGAAAGATGAAGAAAAAAGAACATCCTGCTGGTTCTTTTTCTAAATTTAATCATCAGAAAGTCATAAGCTACTTCTCATGAACTCTGTTCCCAAATTTACCTATGAGGAAGGTCTCTGCGGGGAGTCGTGTGCATTATGGGTAACCCCTGACTCCCCTCTCAGCCACACACCTAGGCCTCTATGGCTGACTGTCCTGACTGAACCCTTGCTTCAGGCTAATCCTTAGCTCTAGGTAACTGGCTTACAAATTCTTGCAGAATCCTAACTTGAATGGCCTAAGCAGCAAGGAACATATGACACTGGCACAGCTCACCAAAAATTCTGCCTCTGTGCCGGGGACTCATGCATAGAGCCAAGCACAATGAGGAAAACGAAACACAGTGGGGTGTGTCTTCAGGCATGGCTGGATCCAGCAGCCAGACTATGTCTTCAAGAGTCCCCTCTCTCTGCACCTCCTGGTTTTCCATCCTTTGTGCTGGCTGCAGTCTCCTGTCAGGAGTTCTCAGTAACCCAAAGCCTCCACACAGATATCTAGCAACCTGGAATAGAGCTCCAGCTTTTGAAGAGTCCCATTACAAGTCCTGACATTGGATTCTGTTACATTACAGGCTCATCACTGAACTCTATCTGGGAGGACGGAGGATGCCAATCGACCAACCCTAAGTCATTTCCTTACTGCCATCCTCACCCCCATTCCCCCACCTCAGCCACACAAACACTTGGAGAGGGAAGGGAGTCACAGGGAATGCGAGTGGGGGAGGAGAGCTGTCTGAGGAAAATTCAGGTGTTGCGGCAGGAATGAGAGAAAATGATACTGAAGCAGGCAAAACAAAGGGTGTCCCCCGTATCTGCACCTTGTCCCAGGAAGAGCTGGAGCCCAAGAAGAGGGAGGACGACTTGGGGAGAATCTTTTGCCATTGCTTCTGCAAAAAAAGCGAGTTCCCAACCACAGTAGAGGAAGGTGGTGGGTTTCTGGAATCAGTTAATGTGATTTGGGCTCCACAGTCTTTTCTGACTTCTGCCTTACCTCAGGCTACCTGCAGGTCTCTCCCCACAGGCACTGAGCTATCCATGGGGTCTGTGACTCTAGGCCATGGAGGCAGGGTGGTAAGGGAGACACATGACAATGGATAGCAGCCCCACAAGAGACTTCAGAGAAGCTCTGAGCAGAGCCCATCCCTACTGCCCCCACCCAACAGCTGCATGGAGGGTGCTGAAGGGTTTGAGGTCTCTCATCTCCTGCGGCCTCAAAGCCACCAAGTCCTGTGCCCTGTGGGCCCCTGGAACTCCTTGACCTTAGCCCTCCTGAGGTCTCCAGCCACTGGGGCGGGGACTGTGCTTCCTGCTCCCTAGGATCAGAACTGGGAGCAAGCTGCTCAGGGGAAGGCATGCTGGCTACAAGAAAGGTGACAACAGGCCTCCTGTCATCTGGCCTTGGGAAAGGCCTCCAAAGGAACAGGTTGCCCCTCATGCCCCTCACCCGTACTCAAGGATGCTGTATGAAAGGGAAGGAAACTCCTTCACTGAACACCAACTGTATTTAGATGCTTTTTTAAGTCTCTTATTGCATCTTATCAGCTGCTCCAGAGGGCAGTTCCCCCCACCAGCTTGTCCATTAAATAAGGGTCAGAAAGCTCCCTGAGGCCCACTGGACTTTACCCAGATTCACAGATTGTAAATGGTGAAGTCAGAGCTCACCAGGAGGCCACCACACTTCAGGGCCTCACTCTTGCCTGAAAGAGTGAGGTCAGGAGGGGAGAGTGGAGAGGCCTGGGGGGTGAGGAGCAAAGCCTGGGGACATGGCCACAGCACTCATCTCCTCAGGGATGAGGGAGATGCAGCGGCCCAGGCTGGTAAGCAGGGAGCCCCACCAGGGACCAAGACGAGGCTTCCTCTCAGTGTCTTCATGCCACAAGATGTAAAATAATCTCTTCGGTTAAGAACAACACATTTTATGGCCGTCTGACTCATTTCCCACAAAGCTAGGTTCGCCTACCACCCCCCACCCCATAACGTGTAGAACTTTTGTTTTGAAAAATAAAAAAAAATGTTGAAAATTTCAAGATGACTTTTAGACATAAATAGTTCCCTTCCTCACCCTCGTCCCAGGCCCCCCTCACCTAATTTCCCAAACACTGGCTGCCAGAGCCTCTGGAGGACCCAGTCCAAGTGGGTGTGGGATGACTCTGAGTGACACAGCCCCCGGGGCTGGCCCAGTAGGCTCCCACTGTGCACTGAGCAGGGCCGAGGGGCCCTCCAGGCAGGCAGGCCTCCCTGGCTTCTGCTGCAGTGCCCCTGACCCTTCTGTTTGGGGCCTCATGTGGGCTCCATCAGCACCTTCGCTAGTCCATGGTCTCTCCAGGCCCAGGACCCTCTCCACGGCTTCTAGGACACAGGTAACATTGGGCTGGTTGCTATGCCACCCTAACACGCTTCTAAGAGGACCTCACAGTGTGACCTCGGACACTCATCTGGGACATGCCCCAACCCTTTGACCCCACAATTGAAGCATAGGAGTCGCATCTGGGCTCTGATCTCCCAAGTACATCAGGGGCTTGGTCTCCTGGCTCCCTTTGACTCTGCCATTCCTTTACTTTCCCAACAATCTGGGGCTGTGGGTATCAGCATCCCCATTTCTTGGGCAAGACACAGAGTACCATGTCACTGAGGAAAGCCTGGGTACAAATGGGTGAGCAGCTCCATGGCTCCTGCTGACTCCCAGACAGCCCAGGAAGCGCACCCAAGTTGGAAGGCCAGGGCTCAGGTGGAAGCCTGTCCCAGGAGATCCCTGGTTCCTGTCATATGGCACAGACACACCTGGAGGACCCACAGCCCAAAGAGCCAGCCTCCCTTTCTTACCAGGCAGTGCTGCAGCTTGGTGCATCCAAGTCTCTCTATAAAGCACTCAGCTGGCCCACCCTCTTGCCAGAGGACAGCCTCTGGGAGCTTTCTAAGGGTCTCCAGGGATGAGGCATTAGCCTGTGGCTAGATAGAAGCACCACCTAAGTACCAGCTTCCATTGAACTGAGAGACCCACAGGCCTGTCCGCCATCCAGCTGAGCAAGAACCTAACACTCTTGGGCCAGGCATATCAGCCCGTATCTCAGGCTCTTCAGATCGGAGATGAGACAGAGGCCCCATCCCTGGCTGCAGTGAGCCCCATGGGGGCCAAAGACAATGGTCCTGTGGTCCTAGAGCTGCCCAGGCCATGGAGCGACTTCTTCTCTGCTGTAGCCCATAGTCCGCTCCACGATGTGCCCTGATTCCTGGTTCTCCAGGGCTCTGGACTCCCATCCGGGAGCAGGAAGCAGCTATAGGAAGCAGGGTAGGGAGATCTTATTTTCAAAGGCTCTGATGAGAGGATCTTGGGGTTAGCTGCAGGCAGGCATGTAGAGAGTGTAGATCAGCATCCCCCAAGCTGGCTGGGCCACAGGCATCAGGGGAAGGTCCAGAGGTGACCTGGACTTCCTTAACCACAGAAAATGACTCAGCTAAATTGAGGGAGATTTCTGTTCTGGCAGACTTCTTTTTCCACTACGGTAAGAGCTTTTTACCCACAGACTCCAGAAGAGCTGGGTACCCCACAGAAGGTTTGGGGAGTTTCGATTTGAATAGTCAATGCTGATTCTTAATCATTATTTTGAAAAGGCAGCTCTTGGTTTTCCAGCAGGTGGGTGGGTCCCGGGGAGCAAAGCCAGGTGTGTGTGTGTGTGTGTGTGTGTGTGTGTGTGTGTGTGTGTACGCACGCACACATACACACTCGAGTACACGCATGTGTGTGTGTATGCTCACCCATTTGTGCATGCATGCATAAGTGCATATTTGTGCTTTGAGGATGATGAGGTCCAGGAAGGGGGACATTTCCTTTTGTCCAGTGGCAGGTCTTGCCTAGTTCTGTAGAAATGACCTGGATTCTCCAGCCCTCCAAGCCTGTTGGCCTAAACAGGGCTAACAGCTACATTGATTGAGGGCTAAGTGTGTGCCAGGCAGCAGGCTGGGCACTTACCCACATTACCTCATAACCCTGGGAGGTGGGTTTCATTCCAGATATCAGCTGAGACTCCAGGAGGGAAAAGCACCCATCAGACACTCACTCATCCAGATGCAAACCCAAGCAGTCTGACACCACTGTCAATACTAATCGCTGCCCCCACCTGTCTCTTTTCCAGCTCCTGGCATCTCTTGACACTGCACAGGCCTGTCTGCCATAACAACTGGTAGCCCTTTGCCCAGTGAGGGCTGATGGCATCTTTCCAGGGACCTTGATCAAATACCAGCCCATCAATGGGCATAAGTTGGGGCCTTGCCCTGGATTCTGAGATGTAAAGTCAGGGCATATTCAATGCAGCCCTTGCTCCCATTCTGCAGCCTGGTGCTGAGACACAGGCAGGCCAGGTGGCAGATGGGTTCTTCCAAGAGTAAAGGGCCCAACCCTGTCCCTGTAACATCCAGCCTAACAAGTGTGGTGGGACAAATCCCAGTGCAGTGCTTGATGAGGATGAAGGCGACTGCTTTGGGCTCCTCCCACTTCGGTCCAGCCCAGGCAGGCTTCCTGGAGGGAGGCACCGGCAGGCTCAGGCCTGGATGGCAGTAGTGAGCACAATTAGGGCCTTCTAGTCTGGGCACAGTGACTGCCCAGACTGGAAGGCGCACCTTCTCGTTTCCCCAGTGGAGGCCCCAGCGTCTGCTCCCACCCTGGCAAGATCCACAACTGTGAAATCGTTCCTGTTTCTTACTCCTCTTTCTAGGGCAGGCTCTTCTGAGGCCCCACCAAGGAGGTGGGTGCAGGGTCCTTCTTTCCACTTCATTGTTGGCTGGACCTCGGTTCTGCTAGGGATCCTTCCATAAGGCTCCCTCAGAACGACTTCTTGCTCTGATCTGGGGTCAGTTTCCCAGCATGGAGGTGAATGGGAGTCAATACTGCCCAGTGCAGAAGCCCTACCCAGGTCTCAAGGGGCTTCAGGGGACAGAGTTGGTCCCGGCCAGTGTAGCTCTGCCGCCAGGGTGAGGGCTCTGCCTGGGGCCAGGACACGTGTCCTTGCTCTATGGCCTCCCCACAGCCTAGCTCACTGGCCAGCCTCTGGGGGAGGAGTGGGGGCTGCAGAAGCTGGGGGAGGAACGAGCCCAGCGGCCCCCTGGAGTGTTGGCAGTTCCAGGGCAAAGGGCAAGACAGCTTGGCCAGAGAGAGGAAGCAGGGCAGGGAGCATTGTAAAGATGAGAGCTAGGCCGAGCAGCCAAGAGGCCTGAGCTTGAGCTCTACGCTTCGTCTCTCTCCTGGGTGCCCCAATGGGAGACAGAAAATGAGAGCAATAGGGACAGGAGAGACAAGAGTCAGAAATGGGGAAAGGGCAGAAAAAGGCCAAGGCCAAGGCAGGTAAAGGAAGAGGAACAGAGGAGGCAGCACCAGAGGTGAGGCTTGGGGAGGACCCCCATCCAGCCGGTCCCATTGCTGGTAAAGGGGCTTCCCCAGGCCACAGACTAGGAGTCAGGCAAGAGCCTCAGAGGTGGGAGTTTGCTGTTCACTGCCCCCTGCCATCTGCCCACACAGAGGCCCTCCACCTTCCCTACCCCAGGGCTCACGCACGATGGCTGTGTGTGAGTGTGCTACCCGTGTGCTTTGTCTACCAGATGTGTGTGTGTCTGCACGTGTGCATACTGGGTTCCATGTGTCTGAGGCCCTCTGCCTCTCGGAATCCTGATTGCCCAAAGTCGCAGAGTCAGCCTGGGAACCAGGACTAGGCCTCTTACTGAGCCCTGCCGCATGAGACCAATAAGGTCACTCTCCTTGAGGCCCCTGGGGAGCCCCAGTGGGGCTGAGCCTCTGCTCCTCCAGAAACCCAGATGTCTCTCCTGTTCATGGTGGAACAGAGGAGGCAGCCTCATCCAGGTGGTCCTTGGGGTCCCCGGTCTAGGGGTACCTGACTAACCAGAGGCCTCTGACTCGCTCCCACTCTGTAGTGGACAGGGACTCAAAGGGCTCACAAGGGGACAAGGGGACCACGGACTGTTGCATGCAAAGCTCAGTTTGTGCGTGTGTGTGTGTGTGTGTGTGTGTGTGTGTGTGTGTGTTTGTGTGTGTGTGTGTGTGTGCATGTGTGTGTATATGAGCACGTGAACATAAGCACAAACATTCACCTCCATCCCCTTGTTGGTGAGCTACAGCCTGTCAGCCTCACTCATTTGCCCATCATCCCTTCATCCAGAACCCTCATTAGCTCCCAAGGGCCCAGGTATCATTTTCTCTGCCTGTCACTATCTGACCAGCCCAGCTTTCCCTCAGCCCCTCACTGCAGCCAGCCTTCCTCACTATCCCTGTTCTCCTTTCATATTTTCTGTATAAATGCTTAGCAGTGTTTTTACCTGTGGCTATCGTGCATTTGTGGCATCTTCTCTGCATGATCTGGGTCAGGTGTAAGACTATGCAAATCAAAGAAGAAACCCAATTCACATTAATTTAAGCAGAAAAGGAACTGAGCTCTCTTAATGGAAAAGCCCAGGGAGGAGCCAGCTTCAGGCACAGCCCTGTCTCAGCTGTGGAAACCCACATCCCTCTCTGAGCTCTGCTTCCCTTTGTGCTCCTCCACCTTCCACAGGCTCCCAGCAAGAAAGCCTCCAGGTTCACATTTCCCATTTGCCACCCAGGGAAAAGGAAATGAATATTTTTCAGTATTCCCAACAGAAGTCTCAAGGTTGATACTCCCTGGCCAGGCCCAGGGCATGTGACCCACTTCCAGAGGCCTGGGCTAGGGCAACCCTGCCTGAACCATGTGGTCTGAGAAGGGAGAGGGTTGGTTCCCCAAGGAACAGCAGGGCTGCCCTAGAGGAAGGAAATGGCTGCTGGGCAGCCAGGAAAATGGGGGCCCACCCAAGTGACTCTGTCCATGAGGATTACCTGGAGCAAGGTGGGACATGGGCTGTTCTTGTCCTTAGTCTCACTCTAAGCCGAAATGAGGTCTAGAATCCCGGAGCTGGCAAGCCCTAAGATATCTGTGCCATTTCTTATTGTATAGATAAGAAGAAACTGAGGCCCAGAGAGTCAGGGCACTGACCCAGGGTCACACAGCCAGCTAGGGCAGAGTGGAACCTAAACACAGGCCTTTTGACAGCTGATCCTGACAGTCTACACAGGGTGACTGCCCCTGAGACTCTGGCCCACCAGTCAGACCCAGGATTCAGGTCCCAAACAGCAGTGCCCACAAAAATCACATCGAGCGCCCCCTACAGCCACAGAAGTGCAGCACTGAGGCTTGAGGCTGTGTTGGGGGTTCCTGGGTCCAAAAGGGATGTCACCTCAAAGGCTAGGGGAATGGAGAAAAGCGTGAGGGGAGAACAGGTGCCGGGGCAGGAATAGGTGGTGGGTTGATCCAGGTTGGGAGTCAGAGAGGCCCAGGCATCCAGACCACTGGCCACTGCTCCAGCTCAGCAGCTAAGGAGGGGGAGGGAGGTGTGGACCACGAGGCTAGAAGAGGTCAAGGGGCAGAGAGGCCATGAGGGGCCCAGCGGGCTCCAGCAGGCTGAGGACGCTTGACCAGAAAGGCCTGTTTACTCAGAGGCCCACGAGGTCAAGGCCCAGGCCCAGGGTTAATTATTAACGGCCACCTGGCTCGTGGCTGCCTAGTGTGGTATGGGCTGGAGACGGGGCCTGGGCACCACCCCCTGCTTCCACCCTGCACAAGGGGGACCCTAGAGTACTCCCCTCCCCTCAGCTTCAGAAGGCACTGGTTCTCTGAAGCACCCAGGGACTCTGACACTCTCCTCTCCAACTTGAGGCAAGCCTGTGCCAGGTGCTGGGGGCAGCAAAGTGGGCAAAATTGGAACCTGAGGCTCTCGTTCATCTCCCACAGCCCGGCTGGGGGCAGAGAGGGTGGAGGAGCCCTTGTTCAGGAGGAGAAGGATCATAATAGATTCGAGGGGCCAGGGCACAGCCTGTTTTTCTGGCAGGGACAGATTTGATGGCAGGATGCAGGATTGGGACAGTGTCTCTGAGGAACAGGCACCCTAGGCCTGAGCTCATGAAGTCTGAACTGGAGGTTCTCTGGGAACCCCCATGAGGGCCATTGCTTGTGCTGAACCCCCGCTCAGAAACAGCTGAGTTCTACATCATTGGCTGTGTCCCCACCACCTCCCTAAACAAGCCAGGACAGGTGGCTCCCTGTGCCCTGGGGAGAGCTTCTTCCCTCTCCAGCTAGCGGGTGCTGACAGAGGAGCTATAGATGCATTAGCAGCCTTTGGGCTGCAAATCCTCACTTTGTCCTGCAGATTAGGCCCTCAACACCTAGGCTGGAGAAAGAAGCACCCAGCAGTGGCAAGACTAGTTGCTCCTCCAAGTCAGCCCTGCCTCCCCAAACCCCGCACCGTCAGCTTCCTTACCCTGGGGTTGCCTGACCTAGGACAGGGGCCTCCCCAAGGACTAGGGGTGATAAGGGAGGAGGCTTGGTCACCCAGTTCTTCTTGGAAAGTAGCAGCAGCTCCTGGGGGACACTGCTGAAGCCCATGTGCTGACTCAGTAGGTCTGCATTTCTCAGAACACCAGTGGGGTCAATGTTCCAGGACTCTCTGAGAGAGGTGGCACTTCAGACAGGCCCCCACATGACAGAGCTCTCCTGGGGCTTTTCCCTCATTCTCAGATTGAGTTCAGGTTTTAGGAGATGGGCGGAGGAGGTATAAAGCTGTGGGGAGAGGGTGGGAACGGGAGGGAATGAGACATCCAGGCCCAGCCTGGTTGGGGACTTGGGGACAGCCAGAGCCTGTGGGTATTAGAGGTCCCCTTTCCCTCGCGCTGTGCCAGTCTCCTCTCTGTGGCTATAAAGAGGCGTCCAGGCCCAGAGCTGACAACCTGTGTGGCTCTGGTGGGGATAGCAGTTAGGAAAGTTGTCAGGGCAGGTCTTGTCAGCCCTCTATAGCTGCCTCTGGAAACCCAGCCTAGGTGGGCAGCACATGACCTCACGGCCTTGGGCACCACAGAGAACTGCACAGCCCAGATCCTTCAGTGATCACTTCAGGACACAATTGTTCCTTTTTCAAGGCACCACTTCTGCCCAACCAGGAAATCCTGAACGAAGTCTGCCTGTCCCTCCCTGAGTCAACACTCACTGAGAAGGAGGGCGGGGTTGCAGGAAAACAGGCCACTGGAGTCAGCGTGGGCCACACCAGCCCCGGGAATACAGGCCGCGAGTGCACACACACACACACACACACACGCACACATGCAGACACAGAAATGCACACAGGCGCATGCACAGACACTTATCACACACTCATAGTCACACATGCACACACTCAGACACTGATATGCACACACATGCACACAGACATAAGCACACATGCTTGGTCATAGTATACACGCATACACACACACATGCACTCACTGACACATGCACACCCGGGCCTTCTTGTCCCTGGGAGCTACCACAGGCCTGCACGAGCCATGCCCTACAGACACAGACCTGCCAGGCACAGACCCCTGCTCTGCTTGCCCAGTGGCCTTCACACTGTTTGGTGTCCTGCCTTGTAGACACTACCCACATGGTACCCAGGAGTCTACTCCAAGCACCCCCAGGAAGTTTAAGACCAGGACTGAGTACTTGAACCTCACACAAGTTCTGTTTTTGGCACCAGATGTCCTGGTACCAGTGGGAAATGGGAACTAGGAGAAGGAGAGGCAGCATCTGACAGCCCTCAGTCAGGACTGGGCTGGGGCTGGAGGGGACACTCATCTCAGAGTTGGCCCCAGACTGGATGTAGATGCCTAGCTGGACAGACCCTGGGACAAGCGCTGGGTCTAGCACACAGTGAGCCCGCAATATGGAGTGGTTGAATGAGCAAAGAGAGGCCTGGCAAAGGTGGAAGGACTCCCTGTTCCCTGTGCAGGCTTCAGGGCTAGGGAGGTCTCTGCCACCCTGCAACCCACCTCACCTCCACAGCACTGAGAGCCGGGCCCAGGCAAGCCAGCCTACCTATGGCTCCTGTCTCCAGAGAGGCAGGCGGGCTGCCCCGGGATGTGCCCACACATGGCTCCCTCGCGGCTGCATGCCAAGCAAACGCCAGAGGCAGGCCAAGAGTAGCAGTCTCGGGGCCTGCCCAGAGCCCACATCCTGACCAGCCTTCTGTGCCTGCTCCAGCAGGGGATCTGGCACTTGACATACCACCCTCCCAGCACATTTGGGGACAGGCGTCCTATCCTACAATTCCTACCCTCAGCTCCTCACGCAATAGGAGCAGTAGCCAGAGATCTTTACAGACATTAATCTGATCACATTCCAGGCCCTTATGTGTTGCCTGCCCCGCAGCATCCTGCCAGGTCCTGCATGGCCAGGCCTCCCTCCTTGCTTCCAGGCTCATCATTCTGCCCCTCTTTTGGGGCTGTCCCTGAAGCGCTTGCTCCTGCCCCAGTACTATGCACTGTGGTCCCCTATGGGTCTTTGCCTGGCTGGCCCTTTTCCTCATTCAGGTTTGGGATCTATTGCCCCCTCCCCAGGAAGGCCCACCTGAAGCAGCTTCCAGTCACTGCCCAGTTACTTTGCCTCACTTCCAGTTCCTCATGCTTTTAGAAGTGGCCCTAATCTTGGCCTTGCTTACTTGTCCATCATCCATCTTCCCTGCTGGATATCAGTTCCAGAAAGCAAGGAACTGAAGGGGGTAGGTGATGATCCATCGATGTTTGTTAAATGAATGAATGATGAGACAGGGCATTGCCGAACACAATCACATGAGTCTGGAATAGGATTGGCCATGTGTCAGGTGTGGGGCAGGCCTATACGGGGCACACTGGGGCCTCCCCGAGCCTCCGGGTTTACTCACACCACACCAGCAGGCCCAGCTGAGTGGGTCAGCACTACGGCCATATTTGGACACACACTTTTTGCTTCTGATGGGATTAGTCTCTTCCCTGGCTGCTCTCAGCCTTGTACAGGGAGGAACTCATGTATCTACTCTCCTGGGTTTACTGTGGTCCCGCAGCTCCTTCCTCCCCACCTTTGTCTAGGACATCATGCTGCCTGGGATGTGTCCTCTGTCTGCCCAGACCACTCTCATCCAGCCCTAGGGTATAGCCAGACACAACCTCTCAGCCCCTACACCCTCTCCCCACCTTCGCCCGGCAGTAATGAGCACATGTTTGCAGCAGCTCGGCAGCTTAAGGAGTTGACCAGAGGCCTGGCCAGAGGTCAGAATGATGGGGGTTGGGCAAGAGGTCCATGAGATAGGTCATTGGACAAAAGGTCAGTGAGATCTAAAGAAGACCAGAGATGGAAATGGGGTAACTCTGAACCCAAGAGATAAGGGCTTAGTTAACTGGTTAGTTGGTTAGACAGCAGGTTAGTTAGCTTACTCATTTGTTTGCTCCATCCATTTGTTGAGCATGCACCATGTCTGAGCTGGGGGCCCCAAGAGAGGACTGACCAGGCCGGTGTTAGACCCAGTGGGCAAACCTGGTTTTCACCCTGGAACAGGGATCAGCCACCCACAGGCCTCACACTGAGTCACACTCATCACAGATTTTTGTATAACCTATGAGATAGAAATAATTTTTATATTTTTTAATGGTTTGAAAAAATCAAGAATCATTTTTTGTGACAGATGAAATTCATAAGTAAAGTTTTATTGGAACAGAGCCACACCAGTTTATGCACTGTCTATGGCTGCTTTTGCGCCAAATGTCAGTTGAATAATTCTAACAGTAACTAAGTGACCCGCAGAGCCTAAAGTATTTCCCATCTAGCCCCTCACCAGAAATGTTTGCTGCTCACTGCCCTAGACTCTCCACTCACCCTCCAGCTGGCTGTGAGCAAGTCACCTCTGCTGCCAACACTAGTTTCCCTGTCTGTGAAGTCGGGTGTACTGTGCTCCCTGCAGAGAACGGCAGCGAGGATTCCAGAGGTCATAGTCTGTCACTCGGTGATGTGACTATCCCTTGCTCACTCTTTCTTCACTTTCATAAGTAGGAACTGAGCACTTGCTTATTCTGTGCCAGGCACAGGGCTGGCCTGATGCCCAAGAGGTGTCCTCAAGGGACACATACCCAGGGGCATGAACACCATTTAGCTGGGGGGACAGGGGTACAGAGGAGGGACAGGGAACCTTCCCTGGAGTACACAGCAGCCTCCCTGCAGAGTGATGCCCAAACTAAATCTTTAAATAATAAATAGAAATTTGCTAAGGAGAAAGGAGCAGGGAAAAGCTTTGTTGGCGGAGGGAATAGCTTTAGCAAAGGTACAGAGCTGAGAGAGAGGGTAGCAGGCCTAGACCCGGTAGGGGTGATGTAGAGCCAGGTAATGGGTGGCCTTGGGCAATCAGATGTCACCCCTTATTGCCAGCCCCACCCCACCCCCACCTGGGTTTGGCTGCCCAAGGGTAGATCTGGCAGGTTGAGGTGAGGTGTTGAGGACAGGGAAGAGGGCATCCTTAGCACCCCACGCCTGGGGCCCTGCCCACAGCCAGTGGTGTCGCTGGAATTGGAGAAGCCAGATGGTGAATGGGGCCTGGGGGTTCGGCACAGCAGGGTGGGGCTGCCACAGCTGGAGCCACTTGTCTCTGCCCCTGGCCCAGGGCAGCCGCTGGAGTCCAGGGACTAGGCCAGGGACCAGGCAGGCTGCTGCAGGAGGTAACTAGCAACAAAGGCCTCTTCTTCAGGGTTTAAAAAAGTCTTAAAACCCATCCAACTTTCCTTCACTAGATGCTCCAGAATGTTTCTTCTTCAGAGGCTGGAGATGTGGCAGATAAAGGCCTGATTTGCGAAGACTTAATTATGGCCCCGAGACCTTGGGGTAAACAATTGGTGAGTGTTTGTTCTGCCTCGCAGTGCTAATGGGGAGCACAAACCAGGTGTTGAGTAGTGGGACCGGATAACCCCCGGCTCATGGACAGCTCCTTGTGCTGTCTCCCTGTGTTACCATCCCCAGGGAGGGGGATAGACAGGCCCAAAATTTGGTGTATGTCTGTAATGCGGCCTCCTGGCTTTGGGTCCTGGCACCACAGCCTCCTGACCACAGGGCCTTGGGCTGCTCATCTGTAAGTGGTAGGGATGGTCCTTGTGCAGTAAAGGAGATACCTAGCCCTTAGCAGGTGCTCAGAGAAATGCTGGACAGAAGTTTTCGTGGAGTCCTGACCTTGACCCTGGCCCCAGGCCCTGAGAGAAAGCATTTGGATGCTCAGCTCCATCCCAGGCCAGCTTGGATGAGGTGAAAGGGCACAAGTTCAGCATCTCAACAGCTCTGCCCGTGCCCCACATTGAGTCCATTCCTAATAGATTAAGGTAGTCTCAAGGTGGCAGCTTGAGGACCGCCCTGTGCACCCTCCCTGGCAGCCCACCTCATGGCTGGCTCTCATATCCTGGACCCTGTGCATGACTATACCTTCCAAGGAGTCACCAGGCTGAGGGAAGACCACTCCCCAAGCTGCACCCTTGAGACAGAGGTCAGGCATTTGCAGAACACAGGTCAGCTTCATTTGGGAGAGAAGTTCTGCTCAGGTGCAGGATGTGTTTGGGAGGACAGAGATGATGCCCCCAAACACACACAGATGTATGCTCACCCAGAGAAATCTGCAGACTCACACACACACATGTGCACATTCCACATGATCCCACAAACACACTCACCAGTGTATGCACACACAAGGGCACTGCTCAGGCCAGGCCAGGCCAGGCCCCCACTGCCTCAGTGTCTAGGAGGCTGCAACTCTGCTCTTGGTGAAGCCTCCTCCTGCATTTGTACATGAGTATGTGTGCCTTTGTGCACACGCGTGTGCGTGTATGAGTGCATCATGGGCCAATGTAGTGCATCCATGAGTGCCCGTGTCAAGTGCCAACATGCCTAGGAAGAAGCAGGAAGAAGGGGCAAGAGATCTTCTGGGTCCTCTGTCTGAGGCAGGAAGAAGACATGGTGACTACTTGAGGTTGCTTCAGCAGGATCCAGCCCACCTTGGCTTTGAGCAGTGCTCATACCAGAGGCTCCATCTGAGGTGCTGGGGGAGCCTTGTCAGCCACTCCAGCAGGAGCACTGTGGGGAGCACTACAGTTCACACCTCAGTCTGGCAAGATGGGCCCTGACATCCCCCAGGGCAGCGTTTCCCTGTTCCTCCTTCTGTGGATGTCCACTGGGCTGGAGTGACCAGCACCCCCACTGGGCCTCCAGCTGAGACTAGCAAGCCATTTTCAACCATGATGAGAAAAGGAAGTTCTTGTGGCCCCAAAACAGAAACAGGAAGCTGGGAGGCGGCTTATGGATAGGGAACGTGAAGGCAACACAAACTTCAGGCACATGCACCCAGAACACCCCAGCCTTCCTGGGTCCGGCCCCAGCAGACGTGTCTGGGTCTCTCGGCCCGACCCCAGCACTGTCAGCCTCATCTGCCCAGCTACACCCACCCAAAGGGAGGACTCCTGAGGGTTTCTCAAATGCTGGCAAATTGTCCAGGCGTTTTCAATTGTTCAGGCTTATCTGATTCTGATCAAGAGGGCTCCGTGGATCTGCTCAAATCTGTGTCTGGCCATGCCACCTCTCCCTGTTCCCTGAGTGTCGCCACAGGACTGGACTGCCTTTTTTCAACCCACCATGTCCGAGTGACCACTCGACCACTCCCCCCACCAAGCACATGACTGGCCACCTCCCCCGCTATGAGTCAGGTGACTCTCAGCCCCTGCCCTATTTTCCCAGCTGCTTTGCTCTATGTGGAAGGTCCTCAGCCCCACCCTCATTTGTCCCGGAAGCTGGAGCTCTGTCCCATGCCCACCACTGTCTCACGACCGTGTCCTTGGGCACGAACGTCCCTGTCTGGTGCTTTGGTCTCCCCTCCACTGGGAGGTGGGGTGGGAAGTAAGAAGTCTGAGAAACATGAGGGGCCCTAGGCCTCTGGCCCTGAGTGGAGAGACGGCAGGCAGGATGCGGAATCACATGCCAGCCAGGGAGTATCCGGCTCACACAGAGCCAGGGCTGAGGCGGGGAGTATGGCAGTGGCGGTAGGGGAAGCGTTCATTCAGGGACCACATGACCTGCTGTTCCACAGGGGTTTGGAGGCTCCTGAAGGAAGAGTCTGGGGCAAGTGGGTGGGGGACGGGTCAGGGATGGGGGCGGGAGCCAGGGGGCCAAAGAGGCAGATGTCACCAATTTCGGTTCTGCCCCTGGCCGGCCTGAGGCAGCTTGGGACTTCCCAGAGTGGAAGGATGGGCTGGGGGGCCAGGCCACTGAGGGGCAGGACTGGCCTTAAAAACCCCTTCCCCATCTCAACTGGGTATTGTCTGCAGGGGAGGCAGCTGAAGTTCTGAAGATCCAGGGTAGGCTGAATGTGCTTTCCTGGGGTCCCCCCTTTCTCTCAGAACCCCAAGAGCAGGTTCCTCTAGTACCTCCCACTAGTCTCAGCCCCAGTCCAAGGTTATGGCAACAAAACAATTTCTTGGCCTTTATGTCCCCACAAATGAGGGCTTAAGGGTACAGCTGCCCCAGCGGCACCTGAGAAAGATTTCCAGGGCAGGAGGTCAGGGTGTCAAGTGGATGCCTCTCCTCACACCGAAGGATGAGGTGAAAACCACAATGGTTCTATCTTCTCTGCTTCTCGTGCTCATCTCCCAAAGAAGGAAAGTGAGGAGCAGTGGGGGGCAGGTGGTGAAGACCCCTGCCTCATCCTCAGCCCTCCCCCCACCGCCCAGCGCGGGGAGCGGTCAGCACCAGTGCCATCCGGGGAACTGGGCCCCCGGGTGGGGAGCGCATCTGACTGGACCATGTTCTTGGGAGATCAGTTGTGAAACTTGCTTCAAACCCCCAAACCACAAAAACGGCCGATTTTCCCAGCCCTGTTCTCACGTTTCTCAGATCAGCCGAGAAGTCTTCAGTATTTCCATCCGAGAGACGCCAGGCCAGCCACCAGCCCCCAGGGAACAAGAAAATGGTGCAGAGGCCTGGGTGCTGCAAAAACTCTCTGGCATTTGCCCCAAGCACACGGGTCCCACCACCGCAGACTGCGGTGTGCGGTCTGGGAGAAAACAACGCCTGGGCCTGATAAGGGAAACTGGAAATCAGGACAGAGGCACCTAGAAGCTGCTAGGTCTGTTTAAGGAGAATTCGAGAGTAACTTTCTTGAAGGAAGACTGTGTCTGGCGGGAGGAGGGTCAGACTGCTAGCAACCAGGGAAATGCCCTTGATTTGAAAAAAAGTTCCCAGAGTTATTCCCTCATGTCTTCCCCCATACCTGGTGCATGGTGCACATGGCTCTAGCTCTCTCTGGTTCAGGAGCTGGTGACAGCAGAAAAGTAGGCTCTCACCAAGCACGCACTGATACAGGGACCTGCAATGGCAAGCAAAGCCCTGAGGAGGGGCTCACTACTTTTCCCAGCTGGAACGTGATGGTGGTGAAAGCCATCTTAGAAAGAGAGCAGTTGCTTGTAGGAGCTTTGGATAATGAAGCCCCGTTCCCCACTATGGGTAACGCAGGCCTATCCCTACACTCCACCTCTCTGGCTTCCTCTGGCCAGATGCTCCACCCACCCCAGGCCCCAGATGAAGCCAGGTGAGGTCTTTATGTGCCACTGCCTCTGGGCCCTGCCCCACTGCCCTCCTGCCTTCTGCTCTGCCGCCCACTCTGTTTGAGGGTTTACCCTCCATGGCCTACTACTGTCCCTCTCCCAGGCCCGGCTCCTTACCCCCATTCGCCACCACGGCTGCCTGTTTCCAGCTGGAACCTCTTTGAGCCTGGGATGGAAACTCTGACCTGGATTAACTTTAGCAGTGATTCCAAAAGTAAAACATTGCTGGGGAAAATACCAAACTTTAGCTTTGTGTGCTCATCCAATTCTTTCTCTAATCTATAACTTTTCTTTAAAATGCCATGTAAGAGGTGATGAATATCATGCCCTCTGTGTTCACAAGAGACACTAGTCAATATCGGCCATGACACTGTGTGTTGGGCCTGAAAGCTACTTGCCTTGAGACCATGGCCAGGGCCTGAAGAATTCTGCCTGGGGAGCCTGTGACCTGTGAAGAGATTCCTGAAATCAAGACCAAGACAACAGGATGCAGAGGCCCACACAGACAGGAGCTCCCACCTAAGGGGCAGGGTTGGCACACATGAGCCACAGACTGGAGTGCCCACCAGCTGACAAGCTGCAGGGAGCCTATAGGAGATAGTTGGCACGGCACACACGTTGGTCTTTCTATGTCTCTCTGTATACTTAGATTTTCAGGCCTATGTCTGTGAGTCTGTCTGAGTGCCTGTCTGTGTGGGGGTTTTGTGCAGTATCTGTGGATGTGTTTGTGTGTTTCTCTGTCTGTACCTGGGTGTCTGTGTCTCTGGGTGTGTTTATACCTCTGTTCATTCAACCACTGTCTAGTGTGGCCAGGACCCAGGCCAGGCACTGGACAAGTGGTAGAGGACTGGATCCCTGTCTCATCACATCTACAGTCTGGTGGGATGTGGGCCGTAAACAAAAATCATTCCCAGAAAAGTGTCCCGGTGGGGACAGGGGAATCCATGCCATGAGGACAGGGCACAGGGAGCCAGAGCCTCTAAAACCAGGGACCCGAAAGGGACCCTTAATGCTCTGAGGAAATGATGTGAAAGCCGAGTGAGCCGAGATGTGCAGGAGTCGACAAGGTGGGCCGTGGAGGAAAGTGTTCCAGGCGGAGGGAACAGCATGTGCAGAAGCTGGGGCACCGAGGAAGCACAGTAAGGGGGCCAGGGAGACAGGAGCAGAGGAAGTGGAGGGGCAGAGGGAGGTGAGAGCAGAGATGGGACAGGAGCTGGGCATACCGACCTGGAGGCCACAGAGATGATGGGGGGCTGATCCTAAGAACTGCGGGAAGGCTGGGTTAGAAAAGTGACCAGTCGTATGGCTGTTGAACAGGGGTCACTCCATCTGCTGAAAGAAGAAGGGGCTGCAGGCACCTGGGACAAGGCCTGAGAAGTCATCTAGTGAGGAGCGGTGGTCGTCAGGGCATGGTGGTGGGTGTGCAAAGGCAATGGAAGAACAGGTGAAAGTGAGGAAGGTGTGCAAGAGTCCAGGAGGCTCTATGAGTGTGTGTGTACATGCATATGTATGCACAAGTGTGAGTGTTCTCATGTGGGTGTGCATGTGCCTGGGGGTTACTGGGGCCTGGCCCTCTGCCTCTCCCGCTCCACTGTCCTACCATTATCCCCCAACGCCTGGCCATGGGCATGACAGCGACGGTAAGAAGGGCTCAGTGTCGCAACTGCATTTCCTCTCGAACCCAGGGCCGCCAGAGATTAGCTGAGCGCCCTGTGTGCACCCAGCGATAACACCCCCCACTCCCCCATTTCCTAATCTGATTCATTTCCAACTGATAACAGGATGAGGGACCTGCAGCCAGGTCCTGCTGAGGCTGCAGCCGAGGGACAGCAGGGGCTCTGGACAGTAGGGACTAAGGACGATCAGGGACTAGAGTGAAGACTGAGAGAGACAGACAGACAGACAGACAAAAAAGGAGACATGGAGACAGAGGGATAGAGACAGGGAGATAGAGACAGACATAGACAGAGAGGAGCCGGGGTCAGTGTGGGGTGATGGAAAAGATAAGGAGAGAGAAAAATGTGGAGAGACACAGAAAAACAGACTGGCAGGTGTATAAATATATACAGAGAGGTGCTGGGGTCCTGGGAGCTGGAGGGAGAAGAAATGGACGAGACTGAGTGAGGACAGAGAGTGAGAAAAGAGGTGACTCAAGGTCAAGAGAGATGCAGAGAGTAAAAAGAGAGGGCACAGGTAGAGACAGACAGCTCAGGGACCTGGGGGACCTGGCCATCCCTGGGTACTGCTCATAGGATCTGAACACAGTGGGTAAGGGCAGGGTGCTGGTTTCGCTGACCCAACCTCTGCCAGGCTCAGGCCCCAGCTGGGACCAAGGAGGTAGAAGCAGCAGCTGTAGCTCCCCACCATGACACTCCCACTCCCTCCATCAGCCCAGGAGCTCTGGCCCTCACAGCCTCAGGAGGAGCACACCGGGGCTGTGGGCTGCACAGTTGGGGGCTCATTGAGCCAGCTCCCTGTCCACGGGGCTCACTGGAATAGAGGCTCTGCCAGGGAAAAGGGGACAGAGTAGCCCCCCAGGGTTTCTTTGTGTCTTGATGGGGTCTGGTGGAGCTGGAATAAATCAGGATAGTCAAGGAGCTGTGGGTGGTACTCAACCCAGAGGGAGGTAGCAGGGTTGGGGTGGGGGTACAGAGGCCACAGCCCTCCCTTCTGTTCTCTTCTCAGGCTGAACACTCCTGGAGAACAGAGTCTGGGCTCAGAGGAGGAAGGCTGGGTTCCTAGAGCCGTGGATGCCTGGCAATGCCCTTGCTCCTTGGCCCCTGCTCCAAAATCCTCCCTAACAAGAGACAGAAGGGTACAGACTGCTGCCTACTTGAGAGGCATTAGGAGTTCGGCAGGCTCTCACGGACTATAGGGCTTGAGCCTTCCTTCAGGGAGGAAGGGGGTCCCCCAGAGCACCCCGACTGGGGGCTGAGGGCTTCCCGGGGGTAGGGGCAGTGGGCTTTCACTCAGTGCCTGGAGGCCTGGCTGAGAGAACTGTGTGAGCATGTGCAAGACAGACAGAGCCTGGAGGTAATGAGAGGCAGGGAGCAAGTAATGGGGGACTGGCACTCTGGCGGCTCCCAAACAGCAAAGCCACAGTCCCTCGGACACCTAGCAAGTCCCTCCATCCCCAGGGCCCCCCAGCCCGAACCCACGGAGGACAGCGGCAGACTGTGCCTAGCCATGGTCCTTCAGGTCCGGGGCTCCTGACCAGGGAAGGTTCCCCTCGCCCCTCCCGGGGTAGGGCAGCACCCTCTGATTTGCTGTGCTGGTCCTGACGCCCTGGCTGCCGAGACCACAGGAAGCGCTGCCCCAGCGCAGCACTTCCCTTTTCTGAAATCTGCCCCCAGCAGCCTGGCGGCCAGGGAAGGCAGACTTCCCGCTGCCCCCGCCCCGGGCTCTTCCCACCGGTCACAAGTGGTTTGTTCCTGAGCTTCCCTGGGCAGAGGTGACCTTCTTGCCTCAACCACAGATCAGTTATTTATCAGAACAGGAAAGATGGCACCAGAGATATGTCCTCACCACTCCCAGAAGGGCCTGGCCTGCTCCAACGACCACACGCCCGCTCCCCACATCACACGGGGCCTGCTCCCCACATCACACAGGCATGTGTCACTGGCGCGTGCAGGCTGCACAAGGGAGGGAGCCACACGGTAGGCCCCATGGGCAGGTAGGGCAGCTTGTGTGATGCTCATGAGCTCACTCGGGCCTCTGTTTGGGAGCTGGGAGCCATGGAGGCATCTGGGTCCATGGAGGTTCTTTGGGTTTGATGAGACTCACCCTTCCTCCAGATGCACTCTCAGCCTGTGGCAGCCTCTGTCCCTCTATCCCATTGCAGAAGTAGGGCTCAGCCCCTAGGGAGTCAGGAGGCACTTTGAGGAAGGGAAGAAGCAGCCATCAGAGTTTCCCAACAGTGGCCTTGTTGACATTTTAGGCCATATAATTGATTCTGAGTGGTTGGGGGCTTTATAGATGATTTAACAGTATCCTTGGACTCTATCCGCTAAATGCGAGTGACACTTCACCACTGCCAACACCACCACCAGTCACAACAACCAAAAATGTCTCCAAATATTCCCTAGGAGGACAAAACCATCCCAGGTCAAGAACCATTAATCTAGATGTATCAGATCAATGGCTACAAAGTGTGGGAGCTCCACTGAGCAGTTTCACTGTTTTGTGCTAGAAGGTCATGGGCTAAAGAGTCTAAATGCTCAGAATCTGGAGTTCTTGGGAGTTGGCGCCTGTGCTTATTGGGGGAGCCATACTGTCAGGCTCCTTCTGGGGTTTGGGGCATAACTATGTCACAGTACCTGGAGCAACTAAGGGAAGTCCCTGAGACTAGAAAGGAGATGGTGAAGCTGGGAAGTTTCATTCAAGGGAAGGTCAAGGAGGTGTACTGTGGGGCATGAATCAAGTCACCTAGAGCCATGGAGACGCCTAGTTAGGGTCATAGGCCAGAGATACTGGAAAAGGCTCAGAATCAGGGCAGAATCAGGGACAGGGTATGTGACCTGGACTCATGGAGTTGCTGAGTGGGAAGTGACCTTGATACATAAAGCCCAGGACTAAAAGGGCTGCCCCCTACAAAGGCAACTTGGGAAGCTGACCCAAGAAAGCTCAATGAAGCTTTCTATCCATCTGGGGTGGGAAAAAGAAGTCTCCTTTGAAAAACCAAAATCTTAACTAGAGCCATAAGTAAATGTGAGATTCAAATTTATGCAGTCCAGGGGGTTTAAAATTCCAAATCTAGAAATGAACCCAAAAAGTCAAAACTATGAGAGAAGCTTACTTCCACTCACTTTATTTGTATGAACACTCCCACAGCTCAGGCCAATTACTACAGGGAAAAAAAAGTGCTTGATAAAGACAACGGGCTCACAGTAAAAAGAAATTATTAATGACCCAAAAAAGCAAGCCACTACATCAGCAGATTGTAGATCTAGAAATATTGGAATAATTTGAAAAAGACTATATAATAAGTATATTTTAAATTATTAAGAACATAAAAGAGGGAGTGAAAGACATAATAAAAATTATCATTTAAAAATATATAATTGATTTCAAAAGAAATCAGAGTCATTGCAGTATAAAATAAGAACTCAATAGATAGATTGCATAGGAAATTAGTTGTGGTGGAAGTGGGAATTACAAAGGTGGAAATCACATTTGAGGAAATTTCATGAAATGCAGCAGAGAGGTATAGAAACAAGGAAAATATGAGAGGATGGGGTTCTTCGAGGATAGAATGAGAAGGTCCAGCAAAGTCCACGATAAAGGTTATGGGAATCCAGAAAATGAGAACCAAGACCTACTGTTTGAAAAACGTCCAAAACTAAAGTATGAGTCCTCACACTGAAGATGCACACTGAGTCCTAAGAAAGATAAATAAAAACAAATTCACACATAGTAAAACTGCAAAACATTAAAAACAAAATGATGATCTGAAAAGCAGCAGGAAGAAATGAGGGATTACCACAAAGGAATGACAATTAGACTGACAACAGACTTCTCATCAGCAGCAATGGATGTCAGAAGATTAGAGAATCATACATTCCAGGTGTTCAGGAAAATAACTTTTCATCAAGAATCTCACACTCCACTAAACTAGAGTGAAATAAAGAACTAGGGTGCAAAGAAGTGGGCTCTAGGCAAGATCTGTGGTGAGAAAGTAGTAATCATTAGATCAGGAGTAGGATTGACCGTCTTCGAAACAAGTCATAGGTGGGCAGAGTGGAGAGAGGGACCAGTCTGGTCTTTTGGAGGCTTGCTTCACTTTGGATGGGCATTTTAGGGAAGTGGTGAAAGCCAAGGTCAGAAACTAAGACATGCTTTCTAGAGGAGAACGAGACAAAGTGGCAAGAGAAACCCAGCAATCCAGCCCTGTGGTTCTGACAAGGTTGTGAGGGTGAGGTCAAAAGCCACAAGTGACCTCTATAACACTGGAGGCACACTGGCTTCTGGGCACAGCCGCACCTTCCCTACATCTCCACCTGATCTGTTCTTTATGCTCCACTCAGATGCTATGTCTTTAGTGTTTTTCTTGGCCCCTCACCAGATGCAACTTTTCTCCCCTACAAACTATCTTAGGTTGTCTCTATCTAGGCTTCCGTATTCTCTTTCCCTATGAGACACCACCCTGGATCAGTGGAAACTTACCTGTGCTTCCCACACAAGCCTACCATGGCCTTCTTTTCTGGTGTGCAGCCGGGAAGTAATCACTGCTCACTCATCAGAGACTGTCCCATCGTAGGCTCAGCTGCACCCCAGATGCCCTGTGATCAGGGTGAGGTTGTAACGGAGCTGGAGAACCAGAATGCCACCACTGCCCCGACCCCTCTGAGAAACTCCCATCTCAGTGTCTAAAACAAGGGGTCCTGTGGGTCTGCCTGGAGCACAGAGGGTAATGATGGGTCAATCATCTATTATGGTGGAGTCAAGTCATCACTTCCTGTTATTTTCAGCCCATATTCTGAAAAGATGTTGGGGAAAGTCCTATGTCTCCACATACGGATCTTCGAAAGCAGGAATTCTTGAGACCCACTGCAAGGTCCAGCACAACTTCCCTGACTGGAGCTGGAGCTGGCAACACTTAGCTAAGGACAGATGCCCACCTCTCAGATCTGGGGACCAGACTCAGGTGATCTGCTCGGTGGGCATGGTCTGCATCTTGGAACTACTGCTCCCTGGCTCCTGTCTGTTCCTCAAACACTCCAAACCTGTTCCTGCCTCAGGGCCTTTGCATTTGCTCTTCTCTCTGCCTGGGACAGCCTTCTCCCTTATATTCATTATGTCGGATCAAGTATCACCTCCCAGGGACCCCTTCCCTTGGAGGGCTGGGCCTCACTTTCCTTACAAGTGGACCCTGGGCACAGACAGTTCTAAGTTCAAGTCCTGGCACTGTCAGTTATTGACCATGAGACTCTGAGCAGATCTCTGGGCCTTGGCTTCCTCATCTGTAATGTGAGCCTACCTGGCAGGGAAGATCCATTGGAATAACCAGCAGACATCTTCAGCACTATTTGGTTCCTAATGGGTACACCAGGAGTATGGACCTTTGAGTCTGCCCTGGGGGTCCAGATGGAGGGCCTGCAGTGTTTCCCAGTGGCTGAACACAGGTTCCCCTGCAGCCGTTGGCGGGTGACTAAGGCCCTTCCCAGGAGTAGCTGTCCCCACACCCAGGAAGAATGGCGGGCGGGCACCCGCCTGGCACTGAAGACCACTTCCTATTTTTGTCCCATCCTGGCTGTGAGCATAACTCCTGCCCAGACAACTGGCCTGCCATTCTCCAGAAGGGCCCAAGCCTGAGGCTAGGGGACTGTGGCCTCCAGCTGGTCAGGAGGAGGGATGGGATCTAACCAGACCCAGCCATGGGAGCCTCCTGAGAGGAGTACCTCACCCTCGGTGACTCCGGGGCTGCATCCTCCTTGGGGACCCTCTCAGGAATCCTGAAGGCCTTTGCTATCTGTGTGTGTCTAGGTTTACTCCAAAGACCTAGTGGCTGCTGGCACCCTGACTCCCTGCTGGCAGCGAAGCCTAGTGGGCAGTGGTGACACTCACTGGGCAATGATGCCAGTGGGCAGTGACCGCTCTGCTCTGCCCAGGAGGGAAGGGAGGCTGCCCCAAGAGACACCACATGAGCTGGAGCCCAGCACCTGCTCCATCTTTTGCCACCCTACCACTGTCATTCTGGGCCTCAGCGGGGAAGGCAACAGCAGCTTCGGTGCTTCAGAGTCCCACTGTCTACTACACCTGACCTCTGGGAGGAGCCCCACTGGACCAGGAAAACCAGCTCTTCCTGGGAGCCGCACACGCCAGGGCTCCACTTGCCTTTGGCGCTCCTATCCCTTCTAATCCATTCACAAATAGCCTATGAGGCATATGCAGGAGCCTTGGGCACTTAGCAGCAGAAGAATCTGGCTCCAGTGGTGGATTGTCAGGCGATGCAGTAGGCCAGAGGTCTCCCGGGCCCACTCTCCAAAACGAGACTTCTGTCTCAACCAGCTTACAGGGGCTGAGAAAGGCCTTCTCCACACCCTGGAGCAGATGGTAGGTCTCAGTCCAGAGCATGGGGCCCCCTATGGACCAGGTCTCTAGTTCTGGCCACAAGGCGTAGGGACCTCTGCATCTGAACTCCTGTGTTCTAAGCCAGGAGATCAGCAGGGTAGGGACCCACAGGTCATCCCAGGTGAGCCATGAAGGTATACATGGGGAATCAGAGACCAAAGCATTTTTTATGCCCACGTTTATACCAAGGTTGGAGAGAGGTACTTGGTCTGAAGGAGGCAAGAGGCCCCTCAAGGCAGTCCCAAGGAGGTGACAGCCTCTGCCCTAAACGATACAAGGTGCAGACACATCCCACAGCCCCAGGCCTCAGCATCTAGCTGCACAGCCCAAAGTGTACCTAAGTCCCCGATCCCTCCCCTCTTAACTTCTCCCATGAGGCTTTCATCCCAGGACACCCCACCCTCCCTGAGCTCCAGGTTTTGCTAAGCAGAGGCTGAGAAACCTCTAGGATGGGGGAAGGGCTGTGTGGTCCCTGGGTGCCTGCAGGGTGACTTGGCTGGCTCTGAGTCTATTGGCTTAGTGAGGCCGGATGTGTGTGGCAAGTATGGGCAGGGTCAGAGCACGGTCTGTGTGTATCTGTGGGCTGTGTCAGTGTGTGGTGGCTGTGGGCCATGTCAGTGGGGCCTGTACGTCAGTGTATGGTATATTGTTCTGTGTGTGCATGGTGTCCATAGGCTATGACAGTGTGGAGTATGTGTTTATGTGTGTAGATGTGTCTGTGCGTGTGGTGTGTGTATCTCTGAGCTGTATCAGTGTAGTGTGTATGTCAGCATGGGACATATGTCTGTGTCTGTGTGTGATATGTGGGTCTGTGTGTGGTATATGTATATGTGTAGCATGTGTGTATATGATGTATATTTTCCCGTGTGCTGTCTGTGTGTGGTGTATGTGTCTGTGCGATGTGTGGGTCTGGGTGTGGTGTGTGTGTCTGTGTGCGGTATGTATGTGTATCTGCATGCACTTGTCAGAGTATGGTTCTGACAACTGGGCCAAGTGGTAAGGTATCTTATGTGGAGCCTGAGACTCCACAGGTAGCAATGAGGGGCCCCACTGTGATCATTAGAACTAGGAAGAGCCTAGGTTCCTCTGTGGAGCCACCACGTCCCCAGCCCTCTTGGAGGACACATGCCAAAAAGGCACACCTCAGGGATTAGGGCTGTGATGCTATCTGCACCCCATCTATCTCCGTCCCTCCAGATGTTACCCAAAGCCCCTGGGGCCCAGCAAGCCCAGGGCACATTTGCCTCTCTGCCAGGGAGCAAAACCCTGAGCACTGGGAGGGGAGAGGAGCATGGCCCAGACTCACACAAGGCCCATGACCTGTGTCTGCTCTTACAGCAGGATTTCCCACTCAGTAGCCTGAAACTCCCAGCCTTGGGTTCAAGTCTGTCTCTACCTCCTGGGGAAACTGTGCAGGTCACTCACCTCTCTGGGTCAGGTAACGAGGCAGCAGGCTTAACCCAAGGAGGACAGAGAGGAGTTCCCCACTACACGTGACTACTACCATGGTTTTTCCCCCCACCTCCTCTAGTCCAGGACTGCATGGCTGGGTTGAGGCAAGCTGTCCCCCACCTGACCAATCCAGATCTTAAGCATAAAAAAAAAAAAAACCGAGGCTCCCAGAAAGCCCAGAGGACTGCATGGAGAACGGAGGGGTGGCCCAGCGTGTAGCTGATGCCAGGTGTAAGAAATGGGCCTCAGGAAACCCCAGTCAGCTTCCTGGACCCTTACTCCAACCCACCCACTACCTCAAGGCTTGCTGATCACACATCCACCAGCCCAGGCCAGCCCATCCAGTCTTCTACCTCAGGTCTGGCTTGTCCCTCCTGGCTCCTGAGAATGCCCCAGAGGGGCAGATAGGCAGCACCTGAAGAGTCCTTGCAGTGGGTCAGGACTCCCCCACTGGGGCCAGCCCCTGCCAGAGGTCTAGGTAGAGGCTGACTGAGTCCAGGGAAAAATGAGGATTGCTTCATTCCAAAATCAGGCTCTCCTGCACCTGCTTCTTGGCTACTCCCCTTACCTGCCTCTCTGAGCCTGTTTCCTCATTTGTAATATGTTATGCCCACTTCCAAGTGCTCTTCACCTGTCCCTCCCATCTCAGTGGGCAGCCCCGTCTATCCTGCTTCTCTGGTCCTCTCCTCACTTTCTTTCCTTCCTCTTCCTCCCTTCTCATTATTGAAGTTTCTGGGTCACTGCCTCTGCCCCTACTGCAGATCCAGACAGACTCGGGACAGAGGTGCTGAGCCCCATGGCCTTCTGAATGCCCACATAGAGAAGGTGTATCCTCTCAGAAGCAAGAGCCAGTATGCAGACACCCCAGGAGCAGAGAAAGGCAACCAGGAGGGTCACATGGAGAGGGGCTTGGCCAGACCCTCTGGGGCAGTTTCAGTGATATCCACCTGGGAGCCCAGGACTCCCTAAATTACATCCCAGGGCGATTCAAGGGACAAGACTCCCGGCGTCCACAAGGGACTTTAAAGGGACAAGGGGCTAACTCCACCCTGTGCTAAAGCAGGCTGGACAGGCAGGACAGGGTGGCCAAAGCAGCAACTCTCCTGCTGAACCAAAGGGTTTGAGGGCTGGGGAGCAACCTGGAGGCCTCTGAGCAGCCCCTTCCTCTTTCTCAGGTCAGGGCTGCTGGGACAGAGGCTGGTCAGAGCACTGGCTGCAGGGAGGGGATGGAAGCCTCTACCCACTAGAGATGGTGCCCTGCCTGTGGGGCCAGTGCGGACTGCTTGCCATCCCTACCTGCGCTCCTTCCAACCTGGGAGTCCTTCTCAGCCAGTATCACACTGAGGATGGGGGTTTTGAGCTTCAGGCCCCCTTGCATAGCCATTTGTGGGGAGTGGGAGTTGAGAAGAAATGGTGTCTTAGTAGGCCTCATACAGGAGAGAGGGAGCCCAGGGTCCTCCCCTGATGGCTGGATCTCTCAAGGCCGCTGGCCCCCAGAAGGAAGTCTCCAGATCCTTCACTCACATCCCTGTGCTGCTCTGGGGCCCTGCCTCTCCCCTGGCCTGGCAAGGCCCTTCACAGAGCAGCCACTCACCTGCCCCATGGGCAGCTGCTAACTGAGGCCCTGAGCATGGAGTGAAGGGAGGAGGCTGGACCACAGAGGCAGACGGCCTCACACTCCCATCCCCTCGCAACCTGGGCTGCAGCCAGAAAGTCACCCCTCATCCACCCCAGAGACCAAGGCAAGGATTGGTGGAAAGAAACATAACTTCAGAGGTCACAGTGTGTGGCCAGGTCAGAGGTCAAAGATTTGCTGACAGAAGCCTTGAAGGTATTGATCTGGTAGGGGAGGTGACAGAACTCTGTCCCTGCCGAGGACTATGGGCATGGACTGGTGGTCCGTCCACTGGACTCGCAGAGCCTACCTCAGAGCAGGTGACTTGGGATGAGGGGCAGGGGGCTACAGAGCCCCTCTCATGGCGCCAGGTTGCCCGACAGGCAGGGGACTGCTTTTCATAGGCAATTTCAGTTATCACCTATGGCTAATGGTCCTGTGCACCTAGGCCTGTGTAGCTAGAGGGGACAACAGGGAATGGGAGGTCAAGTGCTCCAGCCCCCAAGCATTCACAGGCTGACATTACAGGGCTTGGGGGAGTTGGGAACTGACGAGTCAATAGCCTAACCTCCTCTTCAAGAGGACAGCAGGCTGAGGGCTGGACTGGCTTTCTGGGGGAGGGGCATACACCTGCAGGGGACCTCTAAAGCCACCCTCAGCCTTAACTGCTCTAGGGCATAAGCCCCAGGTCATTCCAACACAGCAGTGACAATAATACTCCAGAGTCAGGGCCCCTACCCTGGGACCCTATGGCCCGCTGACTTCTGTGGGAGACAGGCACAATGTCAGCTCCCTCCCATCCCAGAAAGGTACAGTGAGTCCACTACACTCCCATCCCAGCCTCTGCCCAGAGAACTCCCAGAGGTGCCAGACACTCCCCCTGTATACCCACCGGTCCAGGCTGGGTCAAGTCTAGCCCAGAGAAGTGCTGCCATGACAGGAAGGGAGAGGAAGGGGCCACCTCCTCCAACTGAACTCATCCCAAACAGGCTGGACCCAAGGGTCTTTCTCCAGCCACCCTGAGGCTGCCTGGGGAGAAAGAGGAGTAGGTGCATGTGCCTATGCATTCGTGCATGTGTATTTGCATGTGTGTACTTCCATATGCTCGGTGCACATGTTTGTGTGTGCACATATTATTTGTGTGTTTATGAGCACTGAGTTTATGAGACATCTGTGAATGTCTGGTTGTGTGTATGTGTGAACTCTGTGATTATGTGCACACATGGGTGCATTGTGTGTGTGTTTGCGTGTATTTACATGTGTTTGGCCAGGGCTCAAAGCTAGGCTGGCTCCCTTCCAGGCGCTGACTGGAGAGACACTCCAGCTGTCCCTTGGAATGGCTTGATCTGGGCTTAGCCAGAAACCCTTACCAGTCCCTATGGCCCCAGCCCTGGCAGCTGTCCTAGAGCTGAGGGCTTCTGAGCAGCTCTGGCCAAGCTGGCCATGTAGCCAGAGGGCAGCTCTGTCCACTGGGAGAGCAAGTGGTGGCCCCTGGCTCATAGCAGACCTAGGCTTGAGGTCACTGGCGCTGAGGCAGAGGCACGTGGCCCACTGGGGTCCAGAGCTCTCCTTGATGCCACCAAAGCCTGGCTGGGGCCTCCTCCTAGCAGTGACCCCTGCTGGGAACATCAGGTACTGTAGACTGGCTCTAAGAGCCATTGTCAGGAAAAGGGGTCCCCTTCACTGCAATGAGGTTCATCCCGGTAGTGAGCAGTAGGTTGAGATCTGTGATTTGCACACCATACTTCAAGGAACTCCTGGGGTTGTTTCAGTTCCCTCCAAGTTTTCCCAAAAGGGATGCTCCCTGCTCCCTATCTCCCTCCTCAAAAGAGGATGCTTTTAAGTAGTGTGCTTCCGAAGGCGTTTCTCCAAAAATATTTTTAAATGTCTAGGCTAGATTTTGACCTTTCAGTTCCAGGAATCAGTTTACAAGTGCATCTCAGTCAAATCTTCTAGAGCAATTCACTGGGCTTTAACCCCATCGTCTCCTGCCAGGCATACAATATTATCTTAAGTGGGGTTCTGATATAAATACCCCTTGAAAACCAAAAGAGGCTAATAAGAAGAAACAAGGCCCACCTTAGAGCTGGGCGGCCTTGGAGTGCCCTGGGGACCAGCCGTTGGGTGGGGGCAGACTTCATCGTCCAGTAGAAAAGCACATATGTGAGAGGCTCCCAGCAGATGTTCTGCCTCACCACGTAGGCTTTGGCATGGGGAGATTCTGATCACAGGGCATCTCTACCCAAGAGCCTGCCCCAGAGAGGGCAGGAAAGCGACGGCCTGTCTCGCCATGTGGTTTCCTGCATCCTTCCATGAGTCCCCAGTGTCCCTGTGTAACAAACATATGGGGTGCAGCGCAATATCCTCATTCCACACCTCGCAGTGTTTGCCTAAGGTCACTGAATGCGAGGTGCTAGATTAAACCATGGTTCACAGGGGCATAAAGCACGTCAGATGTGCTGTGATCAGTGGTTCTGCCACCCTAGCCCCAGACTGACCTGATATTTCCAGCTTATATTGGCCCTAGGAAGCTCCCCATAGGGACCACCTTCTTTAGTTCCCTCCAGGAGGTGTGACAAGACCCACAGCAGACCAAGCAGAGCATGACATAGCTTAGGGACCTCTGGGGCAGACAGCACCTTGTTCAGGCCTTGGCTCAGCTCCAGAGAATGGAGGCTAAGGCCCAAGGATGATCCCGCAGAGGCCAGATGAGGTCAGGAGAGATGGGGACAGCTCTGTGTCACTCATTCCCATTTATTCAGTCAGTCATTTATTCACCCAACAAATGTTGCTATGTGCTGGCACCATGCTAGGAGGTGTGGCTACATCAGCAAACAAAACAGACCATTCGGCTTATGTTGTAGCGTGGCTAGTGAGGGAGACAGCAAGAAAATGTGTAGAACTTCAAATGGTGGTCAGGGAGAAAAGCAGGACAGACTGGAGAGAAAGTACCCAGGTAAGGGATGCAGTTTGCAATGGAATGATCAGAGAAAGCTTCCTGAGCAGGTGACCTTTGAGTAGTCTTGAGGGAGGTGAGGAAATGAGCCCTAAGGAAGTCTGGGAAGAGCTTTCCAGGCAGAGGGAAAAGCAAGTGCAGAGGCCCTAAGGCAGTAAGTAGTGTGAGCAGTAGAGCAGTGTGGCTACAGCCAAGTGGGTACCGAGAGAGCGGCTGATGGAGTAAGCGAGGGTAGGGGGCTGGATGTAAGGTCATTGCCACAGTGAGGCCTTTGGATTTACTCTGAAGGATACAGAGACACTGCAAGGTGTTGAGCAGTGGAGCGACTCAGGACGGGAACTCTGTTGCCCTTCCCTCTGTCTTACCCCTTTCGACTTGCTCCCAGTCAAGGAGACCCCATCCAGGAGCCTGGACACTAAGACAAACCAGCCCTGCCCTGCCTTGGGGAGCTTTCCACCGGCAAGGAAAGGCCCCTTTGGGAGCAGATGCCATAGCTCATGCAGGATCTGACAGGACCCAAGCCCTCGCATCCCTGCTCCTCCACCCAGAGGGATGTGAGGGCTTGGGTCCTGTCAGATCCCGCATGAGCTGTGGCATCCGCTCCCCACCAGCCACAACCGCCCTAGACAAGACGGGTTCTTCAGCCACATCCCAGCAGATAGACTCCACTGCCCCACAGAGGGGATGGCCCCTGAGCACCTCTTCACACTGAGTGTCCTTGGGGAGCAAAAGGCCCTTTGTGGTCTGTTTCCTCCTGCCCTCCAACCTCCATCACTGCAACCCAACCACACAGGCCTTACTCAGTGTTTCACTAACAGCGGGTTTAGCTCGTTCCCACCTTTGGGTCTTCACATGTCCTTTCCAGCTGTCCTGAATGTCCTTTCCTCCGGGGTTCACACATTCGTCTTCACCTGCTCACAAAGGCCCTTTTTGGGGACCTCCAAAAGCAGCCATCCCTGTGGCCCTCCCAGTTCCTCCATGAATTATTTCCTGTATGACAGTGTCTCCATCACAAAGTCTCTAGTTCATTTATTTGGTGACTTTAGTATTCTGTAGCATGCGAACTCCGTGGATAGAAGCCAGCCCTCTTGTTTGAGCTCCAGGCGCACAGTAGGTCCTTGCTGAGCATTGCATGAGTGAATGCACGGTAGGAGGTAGAAACAGGATCTGAGAGGGGCCAAGAAAAGGCTGAAGGAGGGGCCTGAGAGGGATTTTAGGAATGTAACTGCCGAGCTGGACCTGGGGGGAATAGAAGAAGGTGGGCAAATGCCAGTCGGACCCTACGTTCCTCCTTCACCGGGCAGGCGGGCCCAGGGTGCAGGTCAGGGTGCTCACCTGGAGGTGCTGGTGGGAAGGAGACACCCTGCAGCAGGATTCTGGTCCAGGGAGGGGCAAGTGGCTGAGAGGGGGTGCTGCTTCCCCACCGCTCACTAGCTCTGTCATCAGTGGGTCCGTATGGATAGGAGGTAGGGACAGGGTAGCCTCTGTGGAGAATATCTCCTCCTGGACAGGGCAGTGCTGCCTCACTGGCTCAACACAGCTAGTGTATGCTCAGGCACCTTGACAGACCAAAGAGAACCCCCTGTCTGAGGGAGTGGGCACTCCTAGGGGTCCAGGGACTCTGGCCACTGACCTGGTACTTCCGTCTCATGGGTTCCTGATGACACCTAGTGGCCAACATTCCCAATGCACTGTTTCCTCATTCCCCAAACTCCCTCCCTGGGGGTGTTCCAGGCAGCAAAGGCAGCGCTGCCTGAGGACGCCAGCCACTCACATTCTCCCAGTTTCCCACAAGGACTCTCTGGGACTCACTCCCACATGCTCACTCTCACACCCTCTCTCGGGCTCATCCTTCTCAACACAATGACAAAGCCCCTTGGGGCCACGGGGGTATCCTTGGGCCCTGTATCCCAGGGCCACCAGCCGCCACCCACCACCCCCCATCCCCCGGTGTGCCCCGACCAGCCAGACCACCCTGAGGAGGGAGGTCTGGAGAGGATTACGCAATGATACCTTGGACTCTCCGCCTCTGGGCCTCACAGATGCTGCTGATAAAAAAACAAACCCAGGACAGAGGCATGAGGCCAAAGTCGAAACGCAGCAAAAACGCAGGAGGTTGCCATCCTGACCAGAAGCTTTGGGAGAAGCAGCCCGTGGGCAAGGCCTGCACCAATGAGGGAGGTGGCTCTTGACACCAGGCAGGGGGAGGGCCCTGGGAGCCAGGCCAGACCCAGGAGCCGGCATGTCTACATTGGCCAAGAACAACCTCAGCTGAGCCAGGGCCAGGCTGTTTGCATCACTGACAGGAGCTTGAGGAACTGGGGGAAAGGCCTGGTAGGCAGGATACCCAAACCCTACCAACTGAGACATGGGGCACACATGACCGACAGTGCGGGGAGGTGCCTGGGGCCTGAAGGGACCCACTTCAGGTATGCCAGAAGGAGAGGTGGGCAAAGGCCTTTTCCATTTCCCCGTTTCCCAGTTGGAGGCACTGAGGCCTGGAAGGAGCTGACAGAGATAGGAGCCATTGATGCCTTGCTTCCAAGGCTGCAGAGTATCAGGGTTTCTGCCTCCTATATCCTCCCAGGACCAAGACATTCCTCAGCACCGTGTGCCCAGCCCTGCCAGCTTAGAGATGGCCTCATGCGCTAGTGCACTGCCCACCGGACCCCCACCCAAATCTAGCCTCTAGTCGCTGCACTGCACAGAAGAGGTGTCTCAGAAACCAGGGCACCCACAGGACAGGAAGGGGTCTTTGCCAAGGGCTGAGGAGTGGCCAGGTAGGGGCGGCTGCAGTCTTTCCCTGTCCTTGCCCATAGCCCTCACCTGCTTGCCTGGCATAAACCTTGGTCAGGGACAGGCAGGCTTCTGGGAGGGTAAAGAGAGAAGCGAAGGCTGGCCCCAGGATGCCTTTAGCTGCTGCCGTGCCCCGTGCCCCGTGCTCCATGCTGTAGGGACATGTTAGGAGCTGGAAGTTTAGGTGGGTACCAGGGGCTGGGCTCAAGGCTGGGCTCAAGGCTGGGCTCCTTAAGGGGTCCCTCGGGTAGGAATTAGGATACCCTTCTGCCTCTCCAGGCTCTCCCTAAGCTCCAGGTCCAGCTCAGCTCCGCTCCGGATTAGAGCAGATCTTCCCGGTTGGGCACTCTTGATTGGAGAAATTCGTGTCCACCTGAACCCGCCCTCCACCCTTCCCACATTCCTGAAGGAGAAGGGGCGGAAGCTCTGAGCAGGACGCTGAGTTGCCAGGTCCCTCCCAAGTTGCTCCCCCCAGTGCCGTAATCCACAGCTCTCCCACGTATGCCCTTAAGTGTACACCCCTTTTGGCTTGTTGGGGGGGCACTTGTGGCCTCAGTGAATGAAAATAGGATCGAATTGAGTCATGGTCTTAACCATGCCAACTTCTTGGAGCCAGACTCTGACAACAGCACTGGGAATGGGACCGGGGAATGGAGAGACAGGTGAGAAGCATGGAATGGTGGATGGGGCTGGTGGGGCTGGGGAAAGCCATGCAGGGGAGGGGCTGGTCAGGGAGGACTCCCTGGAGATGGACACCTGGGCTGAGAAAGTTCCTCCAGACCTGGATTTGGATGGAATTCCAGGGTAACCCAGAGGGAAAAGTGCTGAGGAAGGACAAGACCCCATTCCATTGAGAGGGAGAGGCAGGAGGGGCAAGGCAGGCAAGGCTGGAGCTTGGGGCCTTTGGGGCCATGGCGGGGATGGGCCAGGTGTCCGTGCGTTGGCCAGGGAGGAAGCAGTGTCTGGGTCTCCTCTGAGGGAGAAATTAGGATGGCAGATCTTACTGCGTGTGTAGGGAAGAGATCAGGGCTTCTCGGTATGGCTACTCCCACCCCCAGATTAAGAGAACCAGATAGGTGAGAAGCCCTCCACAGTGGCTACACTTCTCCCATGTGGTGTTTTAGGAATGGAGGGAAAATGTCGGTGTCATGGTAACGAGGGTGTCGCAGGCATTGTCGGTGGGAACCTGGGATGTGACGGAGAGAGGGGGCATCCTGCCCAGCAGCAAGCTGTCCTATGTCCCACACAGTGTCTGAATATTCCGCTGGACACTTAGACACATCAGTGGTTCCCAGCTGGGGGGCTTTTGGCAAGGTCTGGAGACATTTCTGATTATCACGACCAGGGGTGGGGGTGCTACTGGCATCAAGCGTGTCAAGGCTCGGGATGCTGCTGACATCCTACCGTGCACAACAGCAGGTCAATAGTGCAGAGACTGAAGGTCCTGGAGGAGGTGAAACCCCTGTCAGTAATGATCAGAGTCTGGAACTTACTTCTTTTTTACATGGTTTTCAAATATGGAATTTCCTGGGGATGCGAAAAACATGAAAATCTAGGGGAGAATGGAACCTTCTTTAATTTAGAAATTTACCAAAAATTGTTTGCTTTTTGGGAAAATCATGTCCCTGGGATGGCACAGTGGCTCCAGCAGCCATTTGAGCCTGGAAGGACACTCTGACCTGCCTATGTGTACAGTGCTTACAGCCTCCGAGTCTGCAAAACCAGCATCCGAGTCCGCTGTAGGTCATACTCAGGCACTTTTCAAATCAAATACACATTATGAAGTTATAAGTTACTTTATTTTTATTCTCTTTTTTTAATTCAGAACATTATATTGATTTTTAATAGTATGACTGTAGGTTAAATTATCTATGAATTTTATTTTGGAGCGTCAAGAAGGCATTATACAATTCTTTACAGAAGAGGCAAGATTTAGGTGCTCACAGGAGGTGGGGATGTCAATGAGATGAGGAAAACCCCAGGGTTCTTGCCTGAGCAGCAGAATAAGGGTATCCCTCAAGAGGGAAGGTAGGGGAGACCTGGGCATGAAGGAAAAGAAAAATCATGCTTGGCTGGGACCCTCAGCTTGAGGGGGGCTGGGTCTTTGAGTGGGCAGCACAGTGGAAACTGTAGACTCATAAATCAGCAAGTGCAGGAAAGGGCCCTGGAGGAAGCTCCGGGGGCATCACAGGGGCAGGTGGAGGACAGGGGCTGAGGAAAGGACAGAGAACAAGTAGACAGTCAAAAGAACCACTGTGGGCAGCTCCTCGAGGGAAGTCTGGGTCGTTCCGGGGCACAGTGGGAGAACAGTAGGGGCCACACATCCTCTGACCTATGTGAGGTCCTCCCTTTAAGACCACAGGCAGTTTTGGGAAGAAGCCACCACTTGGACCCACTTGGATTCACAAGACTGGCCACATTGGGCCATCAGCAGACCAGAGTCTCTGCCCATCAAACTGACAGGCCAGGGTGAGTGTCAGAAGGAACCCCAAGGCAGTATGGGGGTGAGGAACCCCAGGACCAGGAGGCCCACGCCACCCAGTGGTTGCAAGGACAGGATCTGGCTATCCCAGCTCCCTATTTATCAGCTCTGTGACCTTGGACTATTTCCAGTCTCTGTGCCTCAGCTTTTCCCTCTTTGAAGTGGAGAGATAACATGGTGCTGGCCCTGCTCCCATCTCCCCTAGACAGTGCCCTGATCCTACCAGGTAGCGCCTCCCTCCAGCAGGACTCAGTCTTGGCAGCCTGACTGGGGCCCCAACCCAAGGGCAGCCTGGAGCCGACTAAGGCCTATGGAATCTCGACTTCCTGCTTCTCCCTCCAGGTTAGTGGGGCCCAAGAAGACGTGCCATCTTCCTCTTAGCAAAGAGTTTCAACAGATGTTGGTCCTGAGGACTCCAGACTCCCAGCCCCACTGGTGTCTCACACAGGGACGGGACAGCGGGGCCAGATTTGCACCCTCCCTTAGTGGAGGTTTCAGCCCAGGCCACCCACAGAGGTGGTCCCAGCAGGGTGGCCAGGGCTGAGAGTGGGGAGATCCTTGTGACACTGAGACCACTCCTCCTTGAACTGTTCTGAGGGCATCCAGGAGCCCGCAGGCGCCTCTGGACAGGGTCCCTGGAGAAGTGGGCCTGTTTCTTCTGAACGACTCACCCCACAAGCCAGAGATGACATCCCTGCTTCCTCCTTGCCGGCTCTGGTGTCAATCAGCACAGGGGTGCCCCCACCAGAGGAAGCTCTAGCTGCAGGTGGGGGCACCCAGAGGGCCATCCTGTCTAGGATCCCATGTTCAGACTTTCTGTGTGGTTCCCCAGTGACATTCCATGCATGGTCTCCAAGCTACCCACAGGACTGAGGACAGTTCACATCCCTGGAATGACCTTCCGCAAGGTCCCAGGAGCCCATGTGTTCTCAGATCTAAATAATATCCGGTGATGTGCAAAGTCTTATTTTCACATTAAAATATCTTGGTTTGCTAGAAGCATATACCTAGATCGTCCCGATTTTTTGTCACTGGTTTTAACATTTTTTGGTGTTTGGAGCCTCAGGGGGCATTGGCACTCAGCCCCATGGTGCCTGCTCCCCTCCAGTGGGGCCCACTCCACCGCCCACACCTTTCCCAGGCTCGCTGCCTCTCTGCATGTTGGGCAGGTGGGGAAGCCAGCCCATGGGCCCTGCAGAGCCCCTGCCCACCAGGTCATGGTTGGTCTGCCAGGGCAGCTCCGCTCAGCTGTGAGAAAGGCTGGGGCTCATCAGATAAAGCTCTGGGCCCTCCCCAACGCCACCGCCACCACAGAAGGCTGTATCGCCTCCCAATCCCTCCCCAGCCCTGCACCGAGGCAGGTGTGCTGCACAGAATGAATTTCACTACGAGATCTCTCTGCTTTCACTATGAGTTTTCTGACCCAGGCCAGCACCCACGGCCTTTGGGGCCTCCCCTGCTCCTCTCGAGCCAAGAGGCGAGCCTTTCCATTCAGGCAGTAGCCCTTGGGACTTGCCTGGCTCCCAGCTGAATCCAGTGGTCTGAAGACAGGCCTGGTCCTGGTCCTAGGAAGCCTGGCCTGCCCTCCTCAAACTCTAGGACAGAGTCCAACAGAGATCTATGCAAGGAAATAGGAGGATGCCCTCTGATGGCACCTTGTGGAATGGCAGGCATCCTTAAGAAACGGCAAGGTTGAGTGAGGGTGCCCCTGTAAAGGAGGCTGGCAGGGCAGAATTTGGTGCTGGGACGACCAAGAGGGAAAAGAAAGCACAGTTACAGAGCAGAGGCCAAAGCCCCAACTTCTCATGTTCTCTAGTGGTTCCTGTTAGCCAAAGTCCCCACTACCAACTACAGAAGGCTGTACAGGGCTATACCTCAGGGGAGAATGTTGGGTGACATAGGGAGACCCAAGAGTCCCAGACTCCCCAACAGGTCACTCCTCCCCTCCATTTTCCTATTCTTACCAGTGGGCCCAAAAATCCCATACCTAGGCAAGCCCCCACTCAGAACAGCTGCTGGCACTGAGATCATGTACCACCTCTACTCTCTCCATCTCACAGACATTGAGTGACTCATCCAGCTTACAAGTCAGTGGCAGAGCAGGAACTAGAACCTGCATCTCTTTGTTCCCAGGTCAGACACCAGGGAATCTTCATCAAGGACCTACGATGTGCTGAGAGTAAGGCCAGGTCTCTGTATTTGAGGAGCACCTGGACCAATGGGACAAGAAGCAGCAAGGAGATGTAGCAACATGGGCACAGAATAGGCACATCATCCAGTCTGGAGACCAGGATGGCTTCCTGGAGGAGATGATAACCAGCCTAATTCATGAGGGACAAATGAACTTAAAGGTATGAGGGGAGTGCAGGCCAGGGAGACAGCATGGGCAAGGCAAGGTAGTGACCACAATCTGAGCATGCAGAGCTGGGGACAGTGGCTTCACAGAGAGAGATCACACATCCCAGTTTGCTCAGACATCCCGCTTTATACCTGTTATCCTGGCTTAATTATTAATAGCACTCCCTTTCATTTTCAAAAGTGTCCCAATTAGGACATAAGTTAAATGATCTCCCTTACCGAAACATCACTGTATTTGCAGCTGCTCCCCAGAACTGGCATCACCACCTCAGCTCTACCTCAGATCGTCAGGCATAGGACCACCGGTCCCTGGTTCCTAAAAGGTTGGGGACCACTGCTATAGACAACACTCTGATTACCCTCAAAGAATTTATTCTCACCAATGCCTCCTGATTCATTTATGTTTGGTCTACACCTGCCTCAGCTGATAGTGCCCATCTGGACAGGCATGGGAAAGCATCCCCTAGGGAGTGGGGTACAGGGCCAGGGTGCAGATGAGGAATGAATCATGGCAGTTTCATTTGTTACTTTCAAATATTTAAGCACGTGATATGTGGAGCCTTTTTTTGTCCTCTTGCCTGAGGAGTGTTAGGACTGGACATTGAGTACAAGCTGTCCAGACAGGGTGTAGAGGAAAGAGAGAAAAGAAGACAGTAAAAGGCAGCATCAATATCCAGGACGAGAACCTCATGAAACAAAAGCAGAGAGGGGACCCCAAGACCATCAACAAAGAGATGCTTGAGACTTGGACAGGGAGTGGTTTAGTATCAAGATAGTGGAAATCAAGGAGAAACTGAGGCTGCCTGAGTGGATGCCTGGGCTGGGACTGCAGGTAAGAAGAGGGGCCAAGGCCAGAGTGAGTGTGGGAGTGCTGAGCAGTTTCAACACCCATGAGGAGCTGGTGGAGAAAGAGCAGACCCAGAGACACCCCGCCTCAGTGCAGATCCTGTGCCACCCAGGGGCATGTTTACTGTCTTATTCTTGTTGAATTGAGTGTAACCAACATACAAAAAGTTAAACAAATCATAAGTGTTCTGCTTGATGAGTTTTCACAAACCGAACATACTCATATACTCATATAACCAACATACTCATATAACCAACACCTAGATAAAAAAAAATAGAACATGACCAGCACCCCAGAACCCCCTCATGTGCCTCCACAGTCCTTGCATCCAAGGCTGACATCTTTCTTGAAGTTTTGCATCCTACATTAAATTTGCCTGTTCTTAGAACTTCAGGTGGATGGAATCATTCCAAAATGTACTATTACATTTAGCTTCTTATGCTCAATGTTATGTTGATGAGACTGATCCACATTGTGGCATGTTAATTTATTCATCTTTTTTGTAGTATGGAACTCCATAATTTGAATGTCCTCTGATGTAGTTAACCATTCTACTGATAATGGTTATCTGGGTTTCCAGTTTGGAACTATTGTGAAGAGTGTTGCAATGAATAATATTGTAGATGCCTTTCAGTGCATTAACATATTTATTTTTGTTGGATATATACCTGAGAGTGTATTTGAGCCTAGGCTCTCCAGAGACAGAGCCTGAGGTAAAAGCTTAGGTGGTACTTCTTAATTAAGAGGTGGAATCAAGAGTGAGGGACAAGAGAGTGAGGCAGAAAAGGTAAGCCAATAGGAGGATGAGTTTCTGAGTTGACCATCACTTGGCAACAAGAGCATCTGATTGCTGGGCCTGTGGGAACGTCTCACAAGAGGCTTTACTGTAAATGTGATTTATGACAGTCAGTCTAGAATGAGGAACAGGGAAGAATTTGTCCACTGACTCCCATCTGCCATCATCAAAGGTTAGGCCAAAGTCTGTTCATTTCCCCTGCATTTTTGGTTATAAATTGTGGGTGCCAGGTTGGACCCTCATCATCTCATACCTTCAGAGTAGCAGAAAAGCCCTGGGGGTGATGAGAGGTGCCAGCATGTTGTACTTGAAGTGGGAGGAAAAGTAGCCAAGGCCTCTACAGCAAGGTGAGGTTAGAGGATGTGAGCCAGTACCCAACAAGAGTCTGCCAGAGAATGGAGATCCTGGATCATAAGGATTTAGGGTCACTATTGCCAAATTGTTTTCCAAACTGGTGGAAGCAATGCACACTCCCTCCAACAGTGTGTGAGAGTCCTGGGATGCTCCATGTCCTTGCTAACACTGGTGTTTAATTTTAAGTGTTCTCATGGATATGCAGTATCTCATTCTGGTTTTAATTTGCATTTCCCTGATGACTAATGAGGTTGAACACCTGTTCAGCAGTTTATCAGCCATTTGGACATCCTCTTTTGTGAAGCACCTATTTTAAGATCTTTTTCCTATTGATTTGTAGTCATTTTCATATTTTTCAGATACAAACCATTTATCAGATATGTTTTGAAATAACTTTTCTCACATGTGGCTTACTTTTTCCTCTCTTAATGATGGCTTTTGATTAACAGAAATTTCTAATTTTAATGGAGTCCAATTTACCACATTTTTACCAATGGTGCTTTTTGTGTCCAGTTTAAAAAAATTAATCTATTCTCCCCCACTAAGTCTACTTCTAACAGTTTTGTGGTTTTACCTTTCAATGTACAATAACCTTTCACATGCACATCCGTGGAATTGGTGTTGGGGTATGGTGTAAGGTAGAGATGAAGAGTCTTTTTTTTGTTTTGGGGGGGGGGGGTTTTGGCTTTTTTTTTTTTTTTTACTATGGATACTCCGTTGATCCAGCACTATTTATTGAAAAGTCTGTCCTTTCTCCACTGCTCTACAATGTCAATTTTGTGGTGATAAAACAGGAATCCATAGATGGATGGGTCAGTTTTGTTGTGCTAGTTAATTTGTTTATCTTTACACTGGTATCAGACTGTCTCCTAGTAGTATAAGTCCTCCAACTTTGTTCTTCTTTATATATATTTTAGATTCAACTTGTCAAGTTTCATCCAAAAAAAAAGCCAAGCAAACCACAACAGAAACTTTTGGGGCTTTGTGAGTGCATTGGATCTATAGAGCAATTCTATAGATCAACTTAGAGAAAACCAACATCTTAAATTCCAATGCATGAACAGAGAATATCTTGCAATTAATTTACATCTTTTATAATTTCTCTCAGTAATGTTTTATTGTTTCCTATGTAAAAATTGTATACATGATTCACTAGATTTGATTTTTATGCTATTAAAATTTTCATTTCTAATTGTTGCTGATATCTAGAAATACAATTAGGTTTTTTTAAAAAAATATTGAACTCATATTCAGTGCTAAATTAACTAACCTTAAGTTCCCTAATAAATTTTTCTACATTTTCTATCCAATTATGTCATATGTAACAGTTATAAGTACTCCTTTCCTATTTTTATACCTTTTTACTTCTTTTCAGACTGGCTTTTTTCATTTAGTAACATGCAGTTAAGTTTTCTCCATGCCATTTTATGGCTTGATAGCTCATTTCTTTCTAACACTGAATATTATTTGATTTAGTAGATGTACCACAGCTTACCACTCACCTACTGAAGGACATCTTGGTTAACTTCAAGTTTTGGCAATTATGAATAAAGCTGCTATAAACATCCATATGCAGGTTTTTGTATGGATATAAGTTTTCAGCTCGTTTGGGTATATGCCAAGGCTCATGATTGCTGGGTTGCATGGTAAGAGTATTTTAGTTTTGCAAGAAACTGCCAAACTTTCTTCTGAGGTAGCTGTACCATTTTTGCATTCCCACCAGCAATAAATGAGAGTTCCTGTGGCTCCACATCCTTGTCAGCATTTGGCATTGTCAGTGTTATGGATTTTGGTCACTAAAAGGTGTGCCTTTTTATTTCCTTTTCTTGACTTATTGCAGCAGTCCCCAACCTTTTCAGTACCAGGGACCAGTGCTCCTATGAGAATTTAATGCCTGATGACCTGAGGTGGAGCTGAGGTGGTGATACTAGTGCTGGGGAGCAGCTGCAAATAAAGATAAAGCTTTGCTCACTCACCCACCGCTCACCTCCTGCTGTGCGCCTTGGTTCTTAACAGGCCACAGACTGGTAAAATTGGTTTTCCCTGTTTTTCTCTGTTAATGTGGGGGATTGTATTGACTGACTTTGGGATGGAAAACCAATTTTACCAACCTTTTCTTCCCATTGGGTTTGCAGGTTCTAGCTCATTTCCACTAAAATGGCCTCCTGACTGTGTCTGGGCAACAACATGCAAGTTCCTTCCCAGCAGGGTGCTAGAGTCTCCACTTCTCCTCAAACACATACTCCCTCAAGTCAGGTGCCATGAGAGGCTTACCCTCGAAAACCACAGGCCAGAGAGCCTCAAGCCAGCTCCTGAGTGCACTGGCCCTGGCTGGACCTTCTCTCAGAAGACCTTAGTTGCAAGGGTAACTGGATGGAGAGAGTCAAACCAGCAGGTAGAGACTCCAGCCCCCTCCCCGCCACTACCCGCGATGATCAAGAGTCTCTAGTGCTCTGCTGCATCCCGCTACCCCATCCTGCGCGAGGCTCCTTTAAGAGAGCGGGCCACTGAACTTGTCTCTGGGGTGGGAGGTGGAAGGCGCCAAGAATGCCGACTCCAACCGCTTGAGCGCAAAGGCGGAAGCTTTGCCGGGTGGCCTCCCCTTCGTTGTCCTCCCAGGACGTCCACCCAGGGCCGTTCGGCTCCCTACCCCTGAGTCCCCGCCCCCAAATTCGAAGTCTCTCCTGGTCCCACAAACGCCCTGCTCCTGCACTCTCGCACGATGCTCCGCGCGCAGCCGAGGACCTTAACCCAGACCCCAGACCCCGCCCCACACCCAGTCCGCCTACAGCCGTCGGACCTCGGGAGGCCCCACCCCCACCCGCAAGCCCAGAGGCTGGAGGCGGAGGTGGGGGTTGGGGGGTAAGGAAAGGGCGCTCCGCGCAGCCTCATCCACATGCAAGGGACAGCGCGTCGCGGCGGCCGCCAGGAAAGGACAAAGGCTGTTCCGCCGCCGGCTGCACCGTGCCAGGCTCGCTCCGCCCGCAGCCCCGGTGGCCCCCGACGCGGCCCCCCTAGCGTCTGCTCTGCGGGCTGAGGCGGCACAGTCCCGACAGCTTCCGGGAGGATGAATCTCCTCTGGACCCTGCACACCAGACCTCCTGTGACCTCAAGCTCCCTTCTCCGTGCCTCCCGGGCAGTTGAAGTGGCCTCATCTCCTTGAGCAGGGCTGGAATGCACGGGGCCTTCTACGAAGACCAGAGTTCTTGTTCATGGAGCCCTGACTCTGACCTACGGTCAGGCGTCTGCAGACTGTACTTGCCAGTAACAGCCCAGAACCCGGATGGGTAGCAGGGCAAAGAGGGTGAAATGATTGAACCGAACCCCTTTCAGAACTCCCACAAGGCAATGGGTCCCCTCTGGATGAGGGTTGGGGGCTCCAGAGTCTTCACCCGACCCTGTCTCCCCAACCTTGATGGTGGGTGCTTAGGGTCTTCTGAATCCTCAGAGGGGTTCCTGGACACAGCCCCCAACCCTCTTAGGGCTGTGCCTTACACCTCACTGTCACCGTCTGGAAGCTAAGGAGGCATCAGAAAGGGTTTGTGTCTAGCTTGGCCCCATCACTTGATATTACAAAGCTCTGAGCCTCCGTTTCCACCTGTAGCATGGACCCAACCTCCACCCCTCTCCCCGCACACATGCTCTCAGAGTCCGTGCCAGGATTTAATCTGGATCCCAAGACACGGACAGCTCTTATTTTGCAAGCCTCCTTAGTCTCCTTGAGGGCAGGGAGAGTCTTGCCTTTGAGCTCTGCTCCCCCACCCCCACCCCCATTCAAGAAAGTAACTCAGCAGGAGGGGCCGTTCCCTCACTCTGCTGGGAAGTTCTTCCTAGGTCTGCCCCAAGTCTCCTTCTCTCCCAGGCCAGGACTGGGGACGGGGCGGGGGGCGCGGGAGAAGTTCTCTTTAAGGAAGGTGGGGGAGGGGGCTGCCGACGAGCCCTCCTTCCGTCCCTCTCCGGCCCCTACCGCCGGGGGCCCGCAGCCCGGGCCCCGCGCCAGCGCATGCGCCGGCCTGGGAGCGCTGTCCCGGCTGCAAGAGCCGCTCGCGCACCGACAGTCGGACGGACAGACTGGCTGCCGGTCGGACAGACAGGGCAGCTCAGGGAGTGGGGACGCGGCGGGACAGCGACATGGCCGGCCACACGCAACAGCTGAGCGGGCGCGGGAACCCCGGCCCTACGCCCTCGCCCTCACCCGGCCTGGGCCCAGGCCCCGGTGCCTCAGAGCGGGTGGCGCTCAAGAAGGAGATCGGGTTGTTGAGTGCCTGCACCATCATTATCGGTGAGCAGACCCCAGAGGGGCAAGTGCCTGAGGCGGCAGGGCCAAATGCTTGGGGGCACCCTTCTCCTGGAGTTCCATTTGGTCTGTGACTGGGACAATAGGTGAGGGTATGCCTGGAGCACTTGCAGGTATCTCCCCTCACTTACCCACCACTCGGCTTCTTGTTCCCACCTCCTCAAGGCGCCCCAAATTTTTGCATTTGAGAGAGGTGCGGATTCCATCCACCACTGGCCTCCTCCCCCTGCCTTTACTTTGCTGTGGGGCTTCTGCAGACAATTACTGTCTGTTTTTCTCATCTATGAAATGGAGAGAACTGTGGTCCTGCCTTGAGTGCAGGAGCCTTGCAAGTGCAGGGACTGGGTAGGCTGACCCCAGCAAAGGTCTCAAGTTCTGGGCTGTGGCTCTAACTACTTTCTACTGTGTGCAAGATACAAGTACCATGCAGTGTGGTGACTTAGTCTTCGAAAGCAGGAGGGACTGTGGGTAGACTGGACACAGAGAGCCAGCCCATGGGGGAAATAGGTTTAGAGTATATTTATTGCAGAGTTTGGTGGCAGGACTCTGGAGGGCAGGGGTGGAGGGCAGAGCAGTCAGTGACTAGAGGAAGCCAGTGTTGGGGTGGGGCAGAGGAAGCCTGCAGAAAAGCCCACTGCCCCCTGGGCTGGGAACCCAATAAGCATGCATATCCTCTGGCTTTCTGGCCCCAGCTTCCCCACCCGAGAATGAGTCCATGTGTCCTACCCCCATATGGGGACTTCTACGTAAGCAGAGGGCCCATGGGACAGTGAGAACAGTGGTGAGATTTTCCTCTTACTGTCCCAAGTCATGAACACTGACTTCTTAGGAACTGGCTAACCCAGACAATTGCCTGTGTCCATACCAGGTACCTCAGAGACCCTCCTGGGAGGCATCTATTCCATCCTCTGTGTCCCAGGAGACATGGGCTGGAGGGATGAATGACAGGGGCCTTGACTACTCTTGATCTCCCACCTTCTCAGTCTTCCCCTCCCCACCAGTAGGAGCTACTGGAAGATCCACAGCCCACCTATCCTCAGACACCTGTGGATGGAGAAAGCTCAGGAGAGTAGATGGGATCTTCACCTCCTCCTCTTCTGCCCCTACATTGGGGCTCCTGGACAAGGCTGAGTCCTGGCTGTTGGCCATCCCTTATACTCTGACCAAGAGCTGCATCAGCTCACAGCCCCTGTACAGGTAGCTCTCCTGCTTTCCCATTGCCCATGGAATGGTACCTTCCAGGAGCAGATCCTGGCCTGGCCCTGAGACCTTTTTGGCCTAAGGTACCCTTGCTTGACAGTCTGCTGGGAGGAAGGGCTGGTTCCAGGGACTAGACCAAGATACTGGTCAAAGCTTTGTTCCAGTCCACACTCCATCCAAGAGCTGTGCCCACAGGAAGAGGAAGTTCACACATCATGGATGGGCCAAGAGGCATGTCTGGAGCCAACTACAGTGCCAGGAAGGTGCAGAGAGAGATATGGCTCTTCTTGGGCTGGTTCAGCAAGCCCAACTTCTTTGATTGGTGTTCCTGCTCTGTCTCCTCCACATGTCCTCTCCCCCTCAGGTCAGACAGAGCTGCTGGCTCCTCTCTCCACAAATGAAGGCCCTGGTAGTGGTGGGAGTGGAGGAGACTACCTCCACCATCATGCTCTTCTACAGACGCTGTGAGAATTTCCCCATGTGGCCCAGCTCTGTCCTTACAGCTTCCCCCCCGCTTCAGTCCCTTCTTGCTGTTCCAGGTCCACTGTTCCCTTGGCCTCCAGACCTTGACAATGGAGCCAGGGTGAGGGGTGATTTGGCCAAGGATGGCCCACTCAGGAACAGAACCCAGATGACCTGACCCCAGCCCAGAACACTCAGGGTCCAACAACCCTGCTTGGGGAGCTTTGAAGGGTAACAGCAGACGAGAGGCTGGACTGGAAAGGAGACCCGGGGAGCATTGGTCTAGACCAGAAGGTGACAGGTGATGAGGGAGGAGGCAGCTGTGGACTGGGTCAGGATCTGTGCTGCCCTCCCCACCTGATGCCCTGAAGGCCCCCACCAATGACCCATTCACTGTTCTGGGGCCACCACCTCCCACATCTTACCCCACCTTCCTGCCCTGGGGAACCTGGTCAAAGTCAAAAATGTCTGCACAGTGTCATGTTTTAGCTTTAAAAGTTTTGAGAACTTTATATCCTATTCCATAATCTTTTGTTTGTTACCAGCTACTAAACATCATCTACAAACCTCTCAGACTGACTTACACAGAAGACCCTATAGTTCTCTTCCCTGTACTCCTTGCCCTGTCCCAGGCTGAAGAGTGAGACTTTCAGAAATGGAAGGGCTTTGGGCTGGAATAAGACTTCACCTAAAATGTATTTAGGACACCTCCTAATGGCCTCAGCAAGCACACCTGGAGGGGAACAGGCCAGCCTGGCTCAAAAAAAGCCAGCTGGGGCAGGGTTGTGCATTGCCACGCCCAACATCTATTCAGAAAACCACCTCTTATTACATTATAAAAATATATTCTCCCTTTATCTCATTTGTTCTTATGCCCACCTTGCAAGATGGAAATTTTTATACCAGTTTTACAGACATAGAAACTGAAGCTGAAAGTTAAATCACATGGTGGATTCAGGATTTGAGACCAGATGAGGATTCACTTCCCGATCCAGAGCCCATCTTCATACTATTCTTGTGCTGGGCAAAACTGGGGCCAGTTTCAGAGTCCTTAATGGGGGAAAGTTGAGATTGAGCTGGGAGCTCATCCAACCAGGATTTACTGAGCTCCCCGCTATAGACGTGTGAACAGACAGATGGACAGAAATCTCTCCTGACTCCCCCACCCCCACCCAGGGCTGTACATACAGGGTGTCTTGTCCTGGCTCAGGGACATCAGCCAGCTCCCTCTCTCAGTCCACACCCAAGGAAAGAATATGCCCAAGTCCAACAAAGTGGTACTCATCCCTGGGTCTGCTGACCGGGCAGTTCTGCCCTCCACTGTCTCCCTTTGACTCGAGTATCCAGCCCATGCAGGTCTTTGTGGATCAAGCTCAAATACGCTCAGGGACTCAGAGGTCTGCTTCACGAAGCCCATCTCCTTAGAGCGAGTCCCTGCCCATCCAGCCTTGGCCAGACCCCTTTCTGTGGTCTTCAGGACCAGAAGTGGCTGGGCTGCTCAAAAAATGGCCCTCTCTAGAACCCTGGCCCCTCCTCACCAGAACCCTGAAGAGGCATAAAATCACACAGGGGCTTGACTGTGCCTCACCCAATTTACAGAGGAGGAAACCGAGAACCTGAGACTGCCACTAGCCCAGGGTCAGGTGCCCTAGGTGTGCTCTAGGATGCCGTTCAGAGCTAAAGCAGCTCCGGCTACAAGGGCGGGGCCTGCCAGCGCTGGAGACACTCATTCATCTGTTCAGCAATTAGGTACTGAACAGTGCTGGACACTGTTCTAGGTGCTGGAGACACAACAGGGAGCAAGACAGATAATATCCCTGTCCCCCTGGAGCTGACATTCCAGCATGAGAGTCAAAGAGAAAACAAGATGAACAAGCTGAATGTTCAGCCAACAGGGTAATAAGTTTGTTACAGTATGGAAACTAAGGCAGGAGCAGGGATTGTAGGTAGCAGATGAGTCAAATATGGGATGAGATGGGATGGGATGGGATGGGATGAGATGGGGCTGACTATGGAGCAGAGGCTGTGGGCATCGGGGGCAGAAGTAAGAAGCCCAGTCAGGATGAGTCGCCCAGGTAAGAGATGACAGTGTCTCAGAGGAGGGTGGCAGCTGTGGAGGTGCTAAGAGAAAGTTCAATTCTGGGTGTGTTTGGAAGATAGAACCAAAAATCTATGATGACAAAAGATTTGTGAGGACACCAGCTATGGGAGAAAGAAAGGAAGCAAGAGTGACATCAGGTTTGGGCCTGAGCAGCTGGGAGCATGGTTTGCCATTTATTAATCCCAGAAGACTATGAGAGGAGCAGGTCCAAGGGAAAGGCAGGGGTGAAAGTCAAGAATCCCATTTTGAACGTGTAAAAGATGAGATGCCTATTTGTTGAATAATCAGTTGGATATACAGGTTTAGATTAGCAGAGTGGTCTGTGCTGGGAATATAAATTTGAGACTTGCTAGCAGACGCTGGAGTATTGAATGAAGTTTCCAAAGGAGCAAGTGTAGAAAGAAAAGGAAAGAGGCCCCACCCTGGGCACCTGCTGTCTAGAGGTCAGGACAGATGAGAAGATGCCAGCAGATGAGTTTGAGAAGGAACAGACAGCCAGGCGGGAGGAGGGCCAGGAGGCAGCCTAAGAGATAGGGGCCAACCTGCCAGATGCTGAAGATGAGGCAAGTACAAAGCAGCCTTGGGCCTGACCACTGGAAGCAGCAACATGGAGCTAGTCATCAGGGACCTGGCAAGACTCAGCCTAGCGACAGGACATGGGCGAGGCTGGGCTGAGCGAGCCAGGCAGAGAGCGCTCCACACTTCTGCTCATCCCTCTCTCAAAAAGAAAGTGGGTTAGGCCGGACATGCAAGCTGGCCAATTGGCAATTCCAGGCATGTCCTGGAAACGTCCCCACTCACCTCCCTGGAGTTCTGTCAAGACCTCAGCAGGCACTTCTGTCCCCCTGGAAGGGTTCCTAACACGTGCTTACTGTAAGGACACTCACGTGCTTGGAGGTGCAGATTCACCCAGGGCACTGGCAAGGCCCCTGAAGAAGGGCTCTTGCTGCTAACCCAGGGTGTTGAAGTCCCATAGGAGTAGATCTCCAATGGCCAGATAGGTTGGCCTGGGTGTCTCCAAGGTATATGACAATAGTGAGATCCATAGGCACTTTCTGGGGCCTTTGATGTGCCAGGTGGGAGGCAGCACGCCTGTGTCACTGCCTCCTCTCCCTATTTTACAGACAAGAAGGCTCAGAGTGATGAAGTACCTTGTCCACAGCCCCCATCATGAGAGATCTGGGATTTGAACCCGGATCTGGGAGTTTTCAACTAGGAAGTGCCACTGCCCATGGCCTAGGGGCTTGAGACCAATGGGAATTCGGAGCTCTTCTGGAGCTCTTATACGTTCCAGAGAATGGGGAGGCCAGAGGCCTCATGGGTCCCATTCTAATGCAGAGGTGTTAAGACTCATTGTCCAGGGCAAAGGAAGACAGCCTGGCCCACTGCCAGCCCCTGAGCAGGCCTAGCAGAGCAGTGTGACCGTGCTCGCTGAAAGTCAGGGATAGGCAAGGTGGGTGTATGTCAACCTAGCCCTATGGGTTCTCTGTCCTTCTGGAGGCTTGGGCCTTTCATCTCCGCAGGCCATGGCACAGACCCTGCCCTCTGGGAATGCACGATCTACCCAGGGTGGCAAATAAAGGAATCACTTCCTAGCCATCCTCGGATACCATGGCAGTGGGGTCCAGGTCATAGGGGCAAGGTGGGAAGTTCTGGGGGTGGTGTTGTTTCTGGAAAGCTAGTGAGCTAGGAGAGACCTGAACAGTGGGGTACAGGGGTCCCTGAGCAGACTGTTTCCTTGCGCCCCATGCAGATGTGTAGGACACAACCACCCTGCCCAGCAGTGCCTCTGCCAAAGTCAGGTTTGAACTAGCCCTTTGCTACTCCCTAGCCCAATGGGCCTACCTGGCAGAAAGGGAAACTGAGGCCCAGAAGGGCAGCACAGGCCTGAGGCCACACAGCTGACTCCTGGAAGTGTTTCTAGGGCTGAAGGGTGATGCCGACAGCCTAGCCTGACAGGACCCCCATCCCCTCCCCGAGTCGAACTGTACATTCCCCCCACACACACCAAGGGCAACTGACTCCTTCCACCACCTTGACCTCCAAAGTCCACCTCTGTGACCTCTAGGAATGGCCACTGCCTCCCAAAAATAGGTCAGCGTGCACTGCAGCAGCCTGGGGAACAATGGTCCTTTCTTCATTCCTCCACAGAACCCGGTAAGCCCCATCAGGCCAAACATCTTAATGTGATAAAAACCACCAGCATAGGCTGAGGGAAAAGGGGCAAGAGGGGGTGGGGCTCCTGGTTAGAGCACTCACATCTTCACCCATCGGTCTGGGAGTCCAGCCCCACTGAGGACTTGCAGGAACCACAGAGCAGCTGTCCCATTGGGTGGACGGGAATGTGGAGGCCTCACGATCTGAATTTCTCCAGCCCACCATCAGTCAGACACCTGAGCAGGCACTCAGCAGTATCTCCAGGCTCATCCCATGTTCCCTAGTTCCTCCTGCCCCTCCTCCTATTCCTCCAGAGCAGGATGCCTCAGGGGCTGGGCTTGTCTACTGCTATTCCCCGAATCAGGCAGAGCTGATTCTTCTGGGCCCAAACATGAGGACTGAAAAGGGAGGCCTGCACCCACCACCACCAGGAGGGCTGGGCAGGTACCCCTGCAGCACCCCCTTATAGATTCATGGTCTCTTCCCCACAGCTCTTTAATCAACTGAGCTCTGGAGGCTCCCACCACTGTTCTCAGTGTCCTCCATCCCCCTCCTTGCCCTCTGCCACTCACCCAAGACTAAAGCCCCGTTGCTCCTTGCAGAGCTCCATCCAGCCTATGTGGTGTGGTGCAAGAGTAGCCAATGGATTGAGGGGTTTCTGCTACCTTTTAGCACAAACTTACAGTTGCCCAGGCCCAGAAAGAGAGGCCAAGGACCTCAGAGAAATAAGCTGGCACATGTATTCCTTTGAGCCACATTGGGAGAAGTCCTGCACTGTAGCCTGAGGTCCTATGTCCAAAAAATAGTGATGCCCTATTCTCCAACACCTGAGTCTCCAGCTCCTGGGCACAGGCTAGTGACGTGTTCCTTTCAGACCCAGGTATGGCTTCCCTGAGGTCAATGCCTAGGATGCCCTGCCAGGCTGAATGGTGTAGAGAGGTGGTACCCCTAGCGCAAAGGCACCCAGCTCCTTCCAAGGCCACCCAGCCCCCATTGGCTTCCAACCTCACTGGCTTTTGGCAAATCCCACTCCACCAGGTCCTGAGAACAGAGGCTCTGCTGCTGGGTAGAATGAACTCAAAGGCTCTTTAGAAACCCAACAGCCCACCCAGGGCCTGAGCCCTGTGGGAGATGTGGGTGGCGGCCCCTCTCCCCTTGAAAGCAGGCTAAGGGCACAGCTTGCCTCTGGGGGCTGGGGGACAGAAATTCTTTCGTCCTTATCTGGACATATTTAGGGCTTCTGGGATGTGACTGGAAAACCAAGTGGGACGTTGTGGCCATCCAGACTGGAAATCTGTGTCGGCCAGCGGTGGGGGTGGAGGGGAGCACCGTGGACAAGAAATGCATGCAGATTGGCGGCCACAGCTGTGTTCTCGTCCAGACCCTCCTGTGAGTCTGGCAGGTGGAACAGGAAGGTGGAGCTCTGCTCTGATGGACCTATACTCTCCCGCAAAGCCCTGGCAAGTGGGAGCCATCTCAGTAAGCGGCTGAGCCCAGGTCCCAGCAGTGTTGCTTTTTCATTCATGCAGTCTGTGGATTCTGGGATTACGTTCTCTGGGCAGGCCCTAGTACAAATCACCAGTGACATGGCCTGATTCATTTGCAAGGATGATGAGACCTAGGTAACCCAGAACACTGCCCACTCTTTACCATAATTGTCAGGGAGCTCAGGGCTAAGTGGGAGCTCGGAGTCTTGCTCATCCTGGAAACCTGCTCTGCAGACCATGGCTTGGCCCTCTGAGTATTTCCCACTGTTCCACCCCCAGACACTGTAAGTCAATGGAGCACCGCTGCCCCCTACCCAATGCCCAAGACTCAGAGTCAGCCCGAGGGATAGGGCAGACCTTCCTTCCATTAGCACAACAGATTGCACTTGCACCTGAGCTGGCCCGCCGCCCTCTGCTCCCCTTCACATTCCCCCTCCTGGCAGGCGAAGGGGAGAGTGCTGCCCCCACTTTACAGATGAGGAAATCAGTCCTTCACATCACGGTATTGGTGCCACTTCAGGCATCAGTCTATTTATTCCTCCATTAGTTAACTCAACATATGCATATTGAGTGCCTACTGTGTGCTAAAGGACCGAGGTGAGCTAAAGCAAGTGAGGGTGTAGACAGTACACACAAATGAAGATGCAAAGTACATCTGGATACAGCTGTGGACAAGCTGAGGGCTTCTCTTACAGTATCTCATTGAATCCTCACAATAATCCCATTGTACAGACAAGACTCAAGATGTGACCTGAGCAGGAAGAGGTCCCCAGGCCTCCTGAGCCTCAGCCGGGTTTCCCATTGTAGTTCTTGGAATTAGAGCATTGACTTCTGTTTGCAACCAGCGGGCTATCCCAAAGGGAGAGGCAGTCGTGTTCAGACCCCAGGCTGGGCCAACAATCTCTGCCAGCCTTCCTCTGCCCACTCAGTTCCTTGTATGGTGACTGCTAACCAACCCCCAGCCCTGAAACTGCACACCAATTCCTCTCTATCGCCCCACTGGCCCTTGCCCAAGTCCTGAAACATTTTCACAGTGCCAGAAAACAAGGTCTCTTCAGCATCTGTGTCCATAACCTGAGTCCTAGGTCTGGGAGAAGCCCAGGAAGCAGGCAGAGGGGATCCTTGAAAGGGAAAAGAGAGATGGAAGATAAAGATATAAAGCACAGGGCAGGGTCTGGGGAACCATAGGGCAGGAATTGGGATAGGAGCCCAAACTAACATGGTCAAGGAGGGCTTCATGGAGGAGGGCTACTTTCGAGCCCCTCTCTCAGTTTGGACTTCAGCCAGTAGGAAAGTGGCATATGAGTGTCATGGCCAAGGTCTTGCTTTAGGCAGTCAGCTCTGGCCAGCAAGTTGGAAGGACAGGTGGCTAGAAGTTAAGACTAGAGGCTTCGGCCAGGGGTAAGGGGCAGAGCCTGGGCCCTGTGGGGATGCACAGGAGTCGCCACCACTCTGCCATCACTCATGTGACTGAGCCCCATCTCCTGTGGTTGCCCCCCTTGTGGGAGTAAATGGGGGCGGGGGAGGGCCGGGAGAGCAGAGGAACTTAAAACCGGTTCCATCTCTGACAAGGAAGCTTAGCTGAATGGAAGAAGTGCCACTCCCCATGCCAGGAACTAGGGAGGGAAGATGATGAGCCCGAAGTGGGACTGGCAGGATTTGAGGAGCCCTCTTCCTCTAGGGAGCAGCCTGGGTTCCTTTCCTTACGGCAGCATCTGGAGCCCCACAAAGAAAACTGGTGCCTTCCCATCTCCCCCTGCAGGGAACATCATCGGCTCTGGCATCTTCATCTCCCCCAAGGGGGTCCTGGAGCACTCAGGTTCCGTGGGACTAGCCCTCTTTGTCTGGGTCCTGGGCGGGGGCATCACTGCCCTGGGCTCCTTCTGCTACGCGGAGCTGGGAGTCGCCATCCCGAAGTCTGGCGGGGACTATGCTTATGTCACCGAGATCTTCGGGGGCCTAGCTGGGTGAGTTGATGTGCCAAGAACTTGGGGTGCGGGTGGGGCGCCTCTCCAGAAAGGGCCAGTTAGGCCTGGACCTGAGTTTCCTCTTGTTTCACATGTCACAGGGAGGTCATGGGGGTGGACGGAAGGAAGGCGGTGGGGGCGTTGAGCCGCCTTCCAATGCTCACCCCATTCCAGTTGGACACTCCAGCTCACCAACTTGATTTCTCTGTGTTTCCTTTTAAATAATTCTGTGTCTAAGCCCCATCCCATGCTTCTGGGTGGGGAGGTTCTTACTATCTGAAATCTCTAGATAATGCTAGCATCTGGGCAAGGATGGCTTTGATTTCAGTAAGCCCATATGTGGTGGGGGGGGCACGTGATTCCTATTAACACTCTGCAAGAACTCATCTTTAAATAGCTCCCCAACATGCCTTTTTTCACCAGTGAACATTATTATTAGCTGAGCACCTACTGTGTGCTGGGGGCCGGGAATGCTGTGATAAAAAGATGCGTTTCTACCCTCATGTTACTCACAGTGCAGAAGGGAAACTGCCCCTCACACGTGAGTAATACCTGGAGGATCCCAGCTTTGAGGGTGTGTGTGAGAGGTAATAGCCCAGCAGCCAAGAGAACAAGGTGCCAACCACCTAGGGAAAGCTCCCAGGAAAATCCAGATTTGTGCCAAGGCTTGGAGGAAAGGTAGCATTTTCTCAGCCACACAATGAGGAGGGGGAGCACACACAGAGGGTGTTGGCTTGAGCCAGCTGGTCATATACACAGTAGACAATGGGGCTTGGAGTGGGTAGGGCAGCCTGCGGGTGGAGGGGGCTCAAAGCTATTACAGTCATCCAGCTGAGCCTGCTGAGGGCTTCAACGAAGGCACAGGACGATTCCAGAATCTTAGAAGCCTGAATCAAGAGGATGAGAAAGAGGTGGGTGCAGCTGGTGTGGCAGCTGCTTTCCATTGGAGAGAGTCCACAGACGGCAGTTCCGGGGCTGGGCAGGAGGAGGCTTTGGGATGGGGCTTGCCACATTGGTGGGGTCTATGGCACATCTAGGGAGATGCTCAGTCAGGTTGCGTGGGGGCTCTGGGGCTCAGAGGAGAAGTCTAGGTTGAAGTACATGGAGTTTGGGTCAGGAGCCTTTAATGGGGCAGCCATGGATGGTGCTCCGGCAGGGCACGGGTGTGTCATGGGTGCACTCCTCTGTGATATGTCTTCAAAGGGCCTATGACCCAAGAAAGAAGAAGAAACATGCTGTACAGCTGAGAAGATGGGAGGAAGAGGGGGGTCCAAGACCCTACCTCCTTACCCAGCCAGGCAGCACCCAGAATTAAGGGTGGGCAGAGGGGAGCACCCAGCAGGGAGGAGGGTCATGGGGGTGGGGTACAAAGCAGGGAGTAGAAAAGAGAGCTACAAAGCAAAAGTCAGAAACAAAAGGAAGCCACCACACTTGGTGCCCCAGAGGTCAGCGGTGTCCCTGGATAAAGCAGTCTTGACCCTGGAGGGATGGACTGGGGGCTCAAACCACCCCCACGGACAGGCCCTCCCACAGGAGCAGGCTAAGCCCCCAGCAACAGGTCAGGCCTCATGACCTACGTGGGCACCCTGCAGAGGCGAGATTTGGGCTGAAAGAACATAAATTACTCCCCAGCCTCTGCCTGGGCTCTCTGCAAGGTCCAGTCCCTCGGGATTACAGCTCAGTCAGCCGTTTGCAGTCACAGGGCTCTGCTGAGTGCTGGGGCTGGAGCTCTGGCTGCAGGTTCCAGGATAGCCCACCCAGCACAGGAGACAGCCTGAGGCAGGGGTCCAGGGGGGCCATTTCCTGACACTTGCCCCAGGGCAACGCTTCGCTGTTTAACTGTACTGAACATCAATCTGTCAAACCGCCCAAAAATAGAACAGAGCCTACACAAGGTCAACCATGCATGCCTGGACCAAAGCCGGCCTCCGGCACCAGCGCCAGCCTTTGGGTTCCGGGGCCCATACAACTTGGCCAGAAGGCAATGGGACACCTGTACCACTTGGGCCCTCACTCATTCCAGCTTCTTGCTGCTCTGGAGCGCCGTCCTCATCATGTACCCCACCAGCCTGGCCGTCATCTCCATGACCTTCTCCAACTACGTACTTCAGCCCGTGTTCCCCAACTGCATCCCCCCGGCCACGGCCTCACGCGTGCTCTCCATGGCCTGCCTGCGTGAGTGCCCACCTCTGCTCCTGGCCCCGTGTGGGAGGGCTGAGGGACGTGAATTATTGCCAGGTCCTGAGAGGTCATCCTTGAGGAGGAGCTTCTTGCAGTCTGATTGCTGCAGGGGATGGACTCCTGCAGCTCAGGCTGAACTTGGCTATGGCCCACTGTGGGGGGCTCAGCCTCAAGTCCCACCCGCCCACTCACTTTTCCTCCCCAGTGCTCCTGACATGGGTGAACAGCTCCAGTGTGCGCTGGGCCACGCGCATCCAGGACGTCTTCACCGGCGGGAAGCTGCTAGCCCTGTCACTCATCATTGGCATGGGCTTTGTCCAGATCTTCCAAGGTAGGCCCGGGATGGGGCTGTGTCCAGGGCTGGGGAGACGACGCTGAGCCTTGACCTCTGGGCCCCCAGGACACTTCGAGGAGCTTCGGCCCAGCAATGCCTTCGACTTCTGGATGACGCCCTCCGTGGGTCACCTGGCCCTGGCCTTCCTCCAGGGCTCCTTTGCCTTCAGTGGCTGGAACTTCCTCAACTATGTCACTGAGGAGCTGGTTGACCCTCGAAAGTGAGTGGGGCACCCGGCCAGGCCCTGGAAAGGCAGCCTTCCTGCACAGACCCACTGTCACCTGTGCCCCAGTCCAGTCATCCGCCTGACCACACTGCTACTCCACAGGAATGGCTCTGGAAAGACAGCCAGGATGCTTGTGTTCCAGCCTTGCCCTCTCTATATGGCTATGGGCAAGTCACAATCCCTTGCTGAGCCTCAGAAACACTGGGTATCATTGTTCTGCTGTAAATGGATCCAACTATTTGCATTTGTCCAAAAATTATACATGTGCACACAACATGGTCCCCACAGATGAAGCCAGTTGCTCCATCTGATGCTCAGCTAGGGACTCCGAGAGTGAGCAGATCTGCAGCTGGGGCTGGGGCTGATGGGGAGTCCCAAGGGCACCCTAAGTCTGTGGACTGGCTCTCAAGGCACTTTGGGGATTTTCAAGGCTGATTTTTGGCTGTATGCAATTTTCTCTTTATGTGCAGACGTTAGACCCACCCCTGAGAGTGCAATGTGGCCCCTCCCCCATATGCCCTTCCTCCTACCAGCCTATGCCCAGGCCGGGGTTGGTGTGGGGGGTAAATAGCCGGCAATGCTGCTCACTTCCCTGTCCCAAAGCCCCCAGCAGATGCAAGAGAAAGAGGCTCAAAGCTGCTCCCGTTGTGGGGTTCCCTGGCCCTCCTCCTCCCTGCTGGGCCCTGCTCCCAGCCCCCAGAGGGCTGACACTGATACACTCCATCATCGTCCCCAGGAACCTACCTCGCGCCATCTTCATCTCCATCCCGCTGGTGACTTTTGTGTACACTTTCACCAACATCGCCTACTTCACTGCCATGTCCCCCCAGGAGCTGCTGGCCTCTAATGCGGTGGCCGTGGTGAGTGGGACCCGGCTCAATCCCCAGCCCTGCCCAGCCCCCACCCTGCCTTATACACTGCTTCTCTTCTGTGCCCACTCAGACCTTTGGAGAGAAGCTGCTGGGCTACTTTTCTTGGGTCATGCCTGTCTCCGTGGCACTGTCCACTTTCGGAGGGATCAATGGCTACCTGTTCACCTCCTCCAGGTGACTGGACTGGGGAGAGGGGGGTCCAAGTGAGGCCAGGCAGGCGCCCTGGCACGCAAGCAGTGCAGGGGGCCAGAGGAAGAGAAATCCTGCCAAGTAGGGCTTGCTTCACACTGGGACGATGAACTCCCCAGTAATAGATGTCCAATCCCAACTCTGAGGAACAGAAAGCAAGAGGGAGGTGGGCTAGATGAGGGGAAGAACGAGTGAGGCTCTTGGGGCTTGGAGCAGGGCATCAGAGGCAGCAGCTCAAGACACACCTCAGGTCAAGAGCTGAAGTCCGTGATCTGGCCATGGGGAGGCCCAAGGCCATGCTCGCAGCTCCTTACCCATCTCTGTCCTCACCCTGCAGGCTGTGCTTCTCTGGAGCCCGAGAAGGGCACCTGCCCAGCCTGCTGGCCATGATTCATGTCAGACGCTGCACTCCTATCCCTGCCCTCCTTGTCTGTGTAAGTTGAGGGACCCTGGCTGGCAGGGTGGGGAGCTGAGCTATGCAGCAATGTGGGTCCTGGCAGGGATGAGCCATGGTCCTGGAGGGCCACCCACAGGGGAGTGGGCAGGGCCAGGGCTCACTGGCCTGAGCCGGCAGGGCTAACTGGAGGCAGGTGGAAGGCCAGCCCTCAGCCCAGTCCTCTCCCAGTGCGGGGCCACGGCGGTCATCATGCTTGTGGGAGACACGTACACACTCATCAACTATGTGTCCTTCATCAACTACCTCTGCTATGGCGTCACCATCCTGGGCCTGCTCGTGCTGCGCTGGAGGCGGCCGGCACTCCACAGGCCCATCAAGGTGAGGCTTTGGGGAGGATGTCCCGGAAGCTGTCAGAGCTTCACCCATTTGGGCACCAGGGGAGGTGACAAGAGCAACGGGGATTCCAGCTTTTGCCAGGTGCTGGGCCTTCTCAGGACTCTGCATGCACTGACCTAGTCAGCCCTTATAACAACCCCTGAGGTAGGCGGTTCAAATACTGTTTACAAAGAGGAAAATGAGACTAAGACACTTGCTCACGAGTTGTACAGAATTCAACAAGCCTATACAAAAGCAGAAAACCCAAAACCAAGCTAAAAGTCCTCCCATTTGCATATAAATCCTTGAGCTGGAGAAGTGTCCAGTGCCTGAAATGTGACACACCAAAAAATAACTGACCTTCAGCCAAGAGTAAGCCCCGGGTCCACATGCAGTCGCTGCGTGGGGCTTAGAGCTGCTGACACTGACAATCCTCAGCCATTTGGCCACGAATGGGATTCTTGCACGCTGGGCTCCTGCTCCCAGGCAAGGGGAACGCGTGGCCCCCAGGGCAGTGGGGCAGGAGGGCCCAGGGTCCTGCGCCACTGGTGCTCCGCTCACTCTCCCAGGTGAATCTCCTCGTCCCCACCACATACTTGGTCTTCTGGGCATTCTTGCTGGTCTTCAGCTTCATCTCGGAGCCCATGGTGTGTGGGGTTGGTGTCATCATCATTCTCACCGGGGTGCCCATCTTCTTCCTGGGAGTGTTCTGGAGAAGCAAACCAAAGTGTGTGCACAGACTCACTGGTGAGCCAGGCAGCGCCCTGCCCCCACCTCGCCCCCCACCCCAGGTGCCAGGCTGAGGACGGGACCCTCTTGGGTGTTCACCCTAGAGCAGCGCTGGCAACACGGGGCCCAACCACCACCTACTGTCTTCCCACAATCTGGGCCAAGTGTCTGGGACTCACCTCAGAGGGAATAGCTCCCCGAGGACCCCTGTCCATAGAGTCAGAACCCCAGGTCCATCTGTCTGTCTGTCTGTCCTTAGAGTCAATGACACGCTGGGGCCAGGAGCTGTGTTTCGTGGTCTACCCCCAGGATGCCCCTGAGGAGGAAGAAAATGGCCCCTGCCAGCCCTCCCCACTGCCTGCCACAGACAAGCCCTTGAAGATACAATGAGACATTCGTGGAGCCTGAAGCAGCTATTTCTGTTTACATGTTGTTTATTGAGGAGGTGTTTTGCAAAAAAAAAAAAAAAAAAAGTTTTTTTGTTTTTCTTTTTTTTTTTTCTGGAAAAAGAGATCCCACTCTTAGAGGCCTGTGATAAGGAAGCCCTAAGATGTGGACTGGGTTCCCTGCCGGCACTGCCCTTCTAGCTTTTCCTGAAAAGATTTATGAATAAAACAGGGCTGGCGGTGCGCTTGTCTCAGGTGAGACCCAAGGGGCATAACTTGGGGGCACCCATGGAGCTAGTGGGGGAAGGTGCCTGGAAGACTCTGAAGAATGCCCTTGGCACTGGGGATTCTGCCACTTGGGCTAGGTGTTCCACCTCTGGGGCTGGCACGTTGGGTCCAGAGCCACTCCTACCCCAAAGGGACATTGAAGATTGAGAAATGGTTGGTGTGCCCCTCCCCAGGCCCAGGAATGCCAGCCCAAGGCTCATCCCCCAACCTCCCACCCCAGAAAGTCCAGAGATTCCCTCCAGAACTGTCTTTCTTCCCAAAAATCCCCATAAAATGTCAGGACTTCAGAGCCCACGGCCTCACCCTAGTTTACAGGTAGGGAAACTGAGGCTTTGAGACAGGATGGGATGGATTTGGCCACTGTCAGTTTGTGCCTGGGACTCTATCCCCTGAGAAAACACTGAGCAGCATCTCCCAGGGTCTTAGGGTCTGCAAGAGGCCCATGGGCTTCCTCTACCTTGTACCCACATTCTTGTCCCTGCCCTCGTGCCCAGGATATTGACCCCCTCAGCTAAAAAGCAAAGAGCAAAGGTCATCAGCCTGGCCAAGCTCATGCTGACACCACAGGCATAAGGATGGGGGCAGAAGCCTTCTAGCCCAGCTCCTCTGGGGCTTGCTGGGAAGATGGAGGAGAGCTCAGTGTAGACAGAGAGCTGGCATGGACTAGGTCCAACATGCCCACAGCCCTGTTCAGTCCAGGCATAGCTCTAGCGTCCATCAGGGTGAATGAAGTGAGAAGCCACAGACAACATCCCCAGAGAGCCCTGCCCTGGCCTTCCTGTTTCTCTGGAAATGGGTTCCCAAAATGGAGAGGGGGAGATTGAGGTGACACCTTTGGTGCCTGTGTGGATACCAGGGCCCCACAAAGGGACTCATCACTCCACTCTCCTCCCCTGCAGAGGCCGCCGCAGCCCTGCCCACCTCACCCACCAGGGGTGGGGAATGCTGACGTGGCAAGCTGGCTGGGCTTCTGAAGGGGGGTCTCTGTAAGAAAGAAGTACACGGAGGCAGGGTAGAAACGACTGTGTATTCCCTGGTTACAAAGCGGGGCTGTGGCAGTCACCAGTGCATCCGGTGGGTCAGCAGACCAGCAGGGCCTCATCGTCACTGGCCTCCAATGCTGGGGGGCAGGGGACCTGGGGGCTCCTGCAGACACCCAGTGGCTCTGCTGGGTGGGAGCCTAGGGTGCTGCTGGCAGTGGGAGCTGGGGGGTGAGCATCTGGGGCCAAGCAGGGCTCCCAAGGCATGTCCACAGGGGCTAGGCTGTCCACCAGAGGGTCCCTGAAGGCCCTTCTGTCTTTGTCCACAGGCCTGTGCTCTGGGTCCTGCAGGCCTGAGGGGGGCGGCACAGAGGGCTCCACCTCTGGCACATGGCCAGGAGCACTGGGGGGTACATCCCCAGCTGCCCCGGGGCTGCCTGTGTCTGTGAGGGGTGCCTGGGGGTCTGGGGTAGCCCCTGATGCAGGCTGGAGGAGCCCATCACCCAGCACTGTCTGTGAGGTGCGGGTAGCGGTCAGCAGCGGGATCTGTCCACGTGGAGCCCGAGGCCGGTGAAAGAGCCGGTTCCAGAGGCGGCCGAGGCGGCGGCGGGAGGGCCCTCGGCGGGAGGCGTGCCGACGCATCTGGCGCCGCATGGCCGTCCGAAGGTTCTGCAGCACAGAGGCCTGGAGGGTGGAACAGCAGCCGAGGGGGCAGAGGTCAGCATGGCCCCCAAAGGACTCATGACCCCAAGAGACCAACTTCTCCCTACATCTAGCCATGGCCCAGCACCCCCACCCCCCCCCCATATCAACCTCTCCACCTGACCCCTGCTTCACCTGATCACTGCTTCCCCTGACCCCTGGACCAGCCTGGTGGCATGCTGTCCAACCTGCCCCTCAAGTTCCCCATCTCAAGCATTCTGGGAAGTCCAGCCGGAGCCCAGGGCCTGTGGGGTCGCATGCTCTCTGGCACTCACCTGGGATGCACTGTAGACGGGAAAGTCCTCCACAGGTGGAATAAGGCCCTGTGCTATGAGCTGCCCGTAGGATGGGGGTGCCTCCCGCCGCACAAACTCAGCCTCTAGGCGTGTCATCTGGGTCTCAAAGGCCCTGAAAGCAATGAGCAGAAGGGCAGCATGGCAGGGCTCACCAGGACCCCACACTCCCTGCCTCCCACAGGGCCCTGTGTAGGGGCTTATGGCAGGGCGTTGGGCCCCACCGCTCCCTCCAGGCATTCTAAGGTGCCTGAAACCTCGTATCCACAAGAGAAATCCTGTGTGGGTGGCCCAAGACCCAATTTACAAATCCACAGCTGTAGGAACAGTGAACCTGAGGCCTCTCAGGGAAGTGAAGAAACCAAGGCTCCGGGCCTATGACCCTAGGCGCCGCCCGCCCACCTGTACTCCTGCGTGCGCAGTGAGTAGAGCTTAAAGGCGCAGCCCAGGGCGATGACGAGCAGCAGGCCACAGACCAGGCTGCCAATGAGGGCGGCAGTGATGACCTTTCGGGGCACAGCGGCTAGGCAGCCATGCTCATCGCTGCCATCCTGGCAGTCCTCCTGGCCGTCACAGCGCCATGTCTCGAAGATGCACAGGTTGGTGCCACAGTGGAAAGTGCCAGGCTGGCAGGAGAAACAGTTCTTCTCGTCGGCGCCATCTGGGCAGCTTTTCTGGTTGTTGCAGCGGTCGGCAGACGTGTAGCACAGGCCGCTGCCACCCTCGCAGGGGTACTGGTCAGGTGGGCAGGCAGGGCAGCCCTGCTCATCTCGGCCACTGGCACAGTGCCACCAGCCGTCACAGCGCTGTGGCTCCGAGAAGCAGCCCTGCTCGCCCACGTCACTCGTGTCATCCTCGCTGCTGCTCCCACATGGCTGCTCCCATGGGAGGCAGTAGCCCTTCACCTGGTAGGTGGCGTTGAAACCATGGCCAGCGCTGCGGGCACGGGCATGGTAGGCCACAGTGAGGCGGCCCTGGGCAGCCTCAAGGCTCACGGGCCGGTGGTTGCTGCGGTAGGACAGAGTCTGCAGCAGACGGTCATCACGCTCACCCAGGCCCTCATACACCTGCACATAGTCGTCATAACCCAGCCGCAGCTCCAGCTGCAGCAGCACACGCCGCGGGTCCTGTGTGTCCACTAGCCACGTGCAGTGAAGGTCCGAGGGTCCGCGGGCTGCGCCAAACAGGTCTGGGGATGCAAAGGAGCCATAGAAGTTGCCCAGTCTCCGGCCACAGGCCAGGTCGGGACAGCCGGCTTCATCGGAGCCGTCACCACAGTCCTGCGTGCCATCGCAGCGGCGCTCTGCCGGCAGGCAGCGCGTGGATCGCGCCCCACTGCAAGGGAAGGTGCCTCCAGGGCACAGGCTCCCTGGTGGCTCGGAGGCCGGTGCTGAGCAGTTGCCCTCATCGGAGCCGTCACCACACTCATCCACGGTGTTGCACTGCCACGGGCCCGGCAGGCACTTGCCATTGTCACAGCGGAACTCATCAGACTGGCAGGATGCCTGGCCCAGTTTCCCTATAAGATGAAGAGCACGGGGGAGACAGTCAGGGGCAAGCAGAGCTTCCCCCAGCATGGGGCCCTGGGACCAGGAGCGGGCAGGGTGGTCCCCATCCCAGAGGGCCTCTGCAGGGCCCAGGATAATACAGGGCCCTGGCCACAATATGGCCACCTGATGGACAGAGACTTCTGGAATGCCAGGGCAGGCTCAGTCCCTGACCTTAGATGGAGTTAAGGGGTGAGCCCCCACTCTAGCCAAGTCTGGGGTCAATGACCTCAAGGGGCTCTAAGGTACCCTGAGGCAGCGATGTGAGCAGTCCTGGTCCCACCACTTCTGGGGGAGACTGTAGGAGGTGGGCTAGTGGCAGGTACTGAACCTGGGAGCTCACAGTGCCCACAGCCCCTGCTGCCAGTGTTACCTCGGATGTATGAGAGACGGAAACCCTGGGCCTGGCCAGAGCTGGAGGCGTCTGAATGGAAGAAGATCCAGACGTGGTCCCGGGCAGAGATGAAGGCAGGCGGGATGGCAGAGCCACAGAGCCGGAAGGCTTCCTGGTGGGGCGGGGCCGCTGGGCCCAGCATGAGCCAGTCCAGGGAGCACTGGTGGGACTCCTCCACATCGAAGTTGCGGAAGCTGCAGGGGGAGAGAGAGCTGTAGGAATGGCCCACGTGGCTGAGGACCAGCAGGGAATGGGCAGGCCTGAGTTTATGGAAAGGATGGTCGGCCCCATCCTACTCCTCCCCTCCTCTACTCCTAGCCTCTCAAGGGTCTAAGGGTGGTTCCATGACAACTGTGGACAGCATCCTTCACATCAATTCCCTGCAGCTCTGGGAAGGCCTTGCCACCTCCCTTTCCACCCTTTCTTCAACACGCACACAGCATCCCCACCCCAAAGCCAAAGTCAGGAGCCCCACTGTGGGCAACTCCGCCCCTGACACTCTCTCCTGAGTGGGTAGGCCCAAGGGTCCAGGTCTCACCCCATGCTGGGTCTACTGGGACAGACACTTCACAAACTCAAAAGCCTGTGCCCTGGGAGCAGGAGGACGTTCTCATGGGGCTGGCCTAGGCTAGGGCTGGGTGACAGTTTGTCACCTTGGGAAAAACACTGACCCTGGACCCCCAGGCTGGGGTGTGAGCAGGCCACAGGACCTGGCATCTTTGGAGGGAGGGTGCCTGAAAGCCACAGCCCTGTAGCCAAGGGGAAACAGGCACAGACACCAGGACAGGCCCTGACTGACTATCACATCCCATGCTTTGGAGCTCTGGAGTAACTGGGGGCCTTCTGGGCACCGGTATTTAGGAAAGTGACTCCTCAGCCAAATTTCTCCATAGCCACCCCAGGCCAGGGGTTCCATCATCTGGTCACCTCACCCAATTCCAATTTCCTTCTGCACATCCCTGCAGCTCAGGTACCTGGGCTCCTGCCTGGTTCTCTCTCCTGCTGAGACTTCCCCGAGGCCCCTAGGGAAACCCTGCTCTGGGACCCATGCTAGCCTGGCCTTAAACACCCCCTGCAGGACAGAGAAGACACCTTTGCCACTTCAGAGACAACTGAACCATGCCCACCAGCCTCCAGGGCTCCCTCCCTGACAGGTCTGAGGTGACTGACAGCCCCCACAGGCCCTGAGAGAGGCTCAGGGCAGGACAAGGCCCAGCTCCATGCAGCCAGCCACAGAGGCCCAGAGACCCGGGGAGCTGAGCAAACTCACATGCTCACATGTGCTCACATGCACTCATACGCTTACAGCTCACACATGTTCACATGTAGATGCACACATCATGCATTTGCACATGCATGTGCCTTCTGAACTTGTTCAGGGATGTGATCATGCATGTGCATGTGCTCACACACACTCACGTGTCCTTTATAACTACTCAGATGTGAGCATATGTATATACACAAGTACACATGTTCTTACACACATATACGCGTACACATCTGCTCATGCATGTGCTTTCCACACCTGTTTACACATGTGCTCACATATATACATACTCACACATGCACTCATGTACATGCACCATCACACATGTGCACTCACATATACACACTCAGCACATGCAGACCCATATAGATTCCATCTCACACCCACACACCTGATGGTGATCATGTCCCCACGATCGCCTTGGATGTACCAGCTGCAGTTGGTGCCTGGTGGATAGTTGAGGGGCCAGGCTGGGCTATAGATGACACCACGCCGTTCTGTGTGTTGTTCCAGTTTCCCGCTGCAGGCAGCTGTCAAGAGAAGAGGCTGAAAAGTGCTGGCCTCATCTTTGGGTAGGAAGCAGCGGGAAGGGGCACTTGAGTCCCACATGCATTGAACACAGACCTTCCCAAAGTGAGATCAAGTCCAGCCAAGGGTGACCATGGCCAAGCGCAAGGCCACAGCTCGAGACTTCACAGAAGCAGAGTGTATGATAGGGCCAAGGAGCACCCATGTGGACTTAAGGCAGCCATAGTCCCCAACCCTGTCCTGTGCATCAGATTCTAGTCCTATCTTCCACCCCTGGCAGAGCTGGGAGTGAGTCCACTAACAACATCCCTTGGCACCTAAAAGGTGCAGCCTCTTGGCCTTGGGGCCTCGGTTCAGTGGAGGATTCTGTACCACTAGGCCTGTTGGCCCTGCACAGACCGTCCTGCTATGGCTCCCTGCCTGCCCATCTCAAGGCTTGACAAATACAGGCCTAAGCCCAGGAGGCGGGAAGCTTTGCTAACCCAGCACAGATTTACTGAGTACCTACTATGTGCCAAGCACAGTGCTAAGCATGCTAAGTAATACAGGAAAACACCCTGCTCTGCAGAACTCACAGGCTGTGATGAAAGCAGGCCAACTTTATGCAGATGCCCTGAGTGGAATGAGGATGATAAAACAGGCCTAAAGGGAAGGGCTGATGTCCAGATGGGGCTAGAAAAGCAGGCTGGGTCTGACCACACTTTGTGTAAAATTTGGAATTTTTTCCCCCTGAGCATAAGTTAGAAGCTACTAGAGGTAGCTGTCATAACCAGATGAGGAAACTGAGGCACAGGGAAGATAAGTCTCTAGCCCATGGCCACAAAGCCAGAAAGTGCCAGAGTCAGGGGACCTGGTGGGCTCCGCTCTCACTGCCAGCCCCGAACCTAAACACTTACAAAGTGTCGACTGTACGTGGTCGGGGATCAGTGCAGAGCATCACATCAGCCAGTGTGCGTGAGAAGCCACCATACCAGCCCCACGACTTTGCTGTACCCACTTCATCATACATGCCCTCTGCTTCCCAGCAGAAGGTGCAAAGCCTGCCTTGGTGTGCCCTGCCCACCCCCGGAACTAGGCAAGGCCCTGCACTTAGCAGCCCCCACCCCCACAGCCCCTTCAACCCTTACCACGCCGCTTCAGCCCCTCCTCACAACAGCCTGTGGTGACGCAGGGCCCCATTATACAGGCAGAAACCCAAGGCTCAGAGAGACAAATGACCCTTTTCCTGTGCTGGGTAACATCACCTCCTCACTCTCCCACTGCCTGGCACTGTTGCCCTGGAAACAGGAGTCTCTGCTGGCTCTCAATGAACTCTTCAGGACCCCAAACAGCACAACTGTACAAAGGAGAGTAAAAACTCTCCAGCCAGCTCTCATGTTCTTAGGACAAGGACAAAATTCATTGTAGTGATACCAGCCCCCCCCTTTCTGTCTAATCTCCCCCCATAGCCTATCTTGGCCCCCACACCTCCTGTGGTCCCTCCTAGGGCAGGGAGACTTGTCCTGCAGGATCCTAACAGGACGCCATCCCCAATTCTCTTAGTCCATCAACCCCTATTGGCTTCTTATCTCAGCCAAGTGGCTTCATCCCCAGGGGGCCTATACTGCCCCCACTGGGGCTCTGGTCCTCCCCACCTGCCTCTCTTTTCTTCCCAGCCCTTGCTATAGCAGCAATTTCCCTTTGGGCTATGCTGGCTCTGGATCCACACAGGGCCTGACACACAGTAGGTAATAAATATGGATCAACGCGTGAACTGGGAGTCCAAGCGCCTACTTGGCATTTAGAAGAATAAGCTGTGGGGTGAAACCCCTTCCACTGGGGCAGGCCGTGACTGGGGGTCGGGTGATCCAACACTCTGACTAACAGGAAGCCAAAAACCCTCACTGACAGTTCACAAGAGATTCAAAGGCCTAGAAGAGAAACACCACCACTTGACACTAAAGCAAGGCTGACCACCCTCGGTTCACCACTAGAGCCTCAGCAGTCCCAGGTCAGAGAGTTCCCAGACAGGCCTCTCCACATGGCACTCACTGGCAACCTGGGAGGCCAGCCTCCTGATGCGTTTTGCTCACAGGCCTTGAGGGGAAGGGCTAAACAAATCCAATGGTAGCCAGAGGCCATTCCTCCTGACAGGTGAGGCCACCAGCTTTGTAGGCCTCACTGAGAATCCTGGGTACTGGCCTGCAGACACCCTGGGAGGTGTGGGGTTATGCAAACTAGAAGAGGCTTCTCCAGAGAGTGGGAGGGAGGTCTACAGGCCTGGAGGACCTAGAGTACATCTTCCCCCCACGCAGAGTTGCTAAAGCACATGTTAAACCAAAGCCCCCAGCCTCTGAGGAATGGGGCTCTGTCAGTCAGGCTGGGAGCCAGCTCCCATTCCCCTGAATTCTGTCCCCAGGACAGGGCCTGGGACAGAGCAGGGCCCATTTGATACCTGGCCCAGCCTAGAGGCCTTCCATAGGGACGGGGCGCTCACAGAGTTAGTTTCTCACCCACATGGGCTGGGAAAGTCAAGCCCACAAGTCTCCTGCATGCGTTACCTACCACCTTTCTCTCTTCTGCCCCCACCTTGGCCCAAATACTGCTCCCTCCAGAACTTATGTCTGGTGCTCTTTCTGGGGTCAGAAGGCCTGTCCCAGAAATTCCCACTTCCAGGGCAGCAATGTCACTTGATTACTGTTTGCTCTTCTCCAAAGTGAGCCACAGCCACCTGCCAGGCCCATGAGGAGTGAATGTGGAACAGGAGAAAGGCAGGGTCAGTGCGAGGAGCTGGGAGCCCCGGTCAGGGTCCCTTGACTGGATACCTCTTGGCTGTGGGTGCTCCCAGCTCAGAACCAGCCCCAGGCCTCTGTAATAGCAGGCCTCACTCCTGCCCAACACACCACCCCCAGGACCCAGGCACAGGTGGGAGAAAGGGGCTCATGAATCCAGTGCTGGGGCCCACAGTGCCAGATATACCATTCCACCCTAGGCCTCAGCTTATCCGTCAGTAAAAAGAAGTCAGTGGGTGCTGCTTCTCTGAGGATGGCTGGGAAATTCGTGGCAATCTCTACAGAGATTCATGTGATTGGGTGAGTGAGGCTACACCCCCAGGGAGGTGAGGGCGGTGACAGGGTGTGTGATGATGAACTAGCAGTGAGGGAGGTGGGAGAACTGTGTGTTTGGAAAGATACTGATGCAGGGTAGAGGGTCTTGGGGGTAGCCGGGGTGCAGTCAGAGAGGATTAGCTGAGCTTTAAGTGGGGATGACCTGTGTTCACCTGGGCAGAAGACTGCCTCGGCCCTCGGGCTAAGGTGGTCTGCTCAAGTAGGCGAGGGATGACTGCGCACTTTTAGACCAGTGAGCATCTTCATTTCCTGCTCTGAAGAGTCATCAAGTACTCCTGAGAGGGCATGAGCTGAATGCAGAACAATTTGCAGATCCGGTTTCTAGAGGCAATCAATACTCCAGACAACCTGCCTGGTGTCAGCAGATGACAGAAAACTGAAAGCCCCACTGCAGGCACTCGGGGAAGCTGCCAGGAGAACAGATCTCCCCAGGCTACTCCTGGGGTCACAGTGGCCACATCGGGGAACCCTGAGTCCAAGGTGCAGGAGGTATTATTAGTCAGCACCTGACAACCTGGGGCGAGACAAGGGCTGAGGGGCAAAAACCCATGAGGTCCCCAGGGCCGGGGAACAGTTGTGATCCAGCCTCCTCACAGAAGGAGTCACAGGGGAAACCCCGAAAATGTAGAATTGTGGGTCCTTAGGCCCGGGGGCGGTGGGGCACCTCAGGCAGCCAGAGGCTGTCTCTCTGCAATGCTAGTGGAGTCAGAACTAGACTCTGAAAGAGCTAGGTCTCAGACCGCCACCTGTGGACACAAAGACTGTACTTGCAGCTCATGACATTGGGGGCTCCAGGCACAGGCACCATAATGTGAACTTCAGCCCCTGGAGTTGGGCCACACGGACCCTGCTGGGGCCTGAGGTCTCACTAGCTAAGAACAACCAAACACATGGACTAGGGTAGCTGTCTTTATCTCCCTGGCTCTATGAGTGAACCTCGTCCCTGGACCACGAGTCTTCTAAATCTGGGGCACATGCATATGGCAGACTTGTTTGGGGTTACATGCCCACCCACTAGCAGGAGGCTGGCCTGGGACTCACATTTGTAAGACCTACCACCTCCTTCCTTTCCCTCACAGCCAGTCAGTCTTCTCTCAGAAACTGTATGGAGAGACTGGCAACTAGCTGTGGGGGCCAGGATGCCAGGCAGGGCTGGGGCTGGCCCAGTGATGAGCAAGGCAGGGTCCTAGCCAGCGGAGTCAGCAGAGGAGGCCAACCTGCAGGGAACCAGAGCTGGTGTGCAAGAAGAATTGGGAGGGAAACTGAGAGGCCACATCTGAGACACCAGCCTGCGAGAGCAGCTTTTGTGGACCCTGCACCTCCCCATCCCAGTGACCTTGGCTAGCAGAGATCCTGCTCCCTAAACTGGCCTACAAGCTGGGCTCTGAGCAGAACTAGAAATCCTAGGTACCTTCTGTCCCTCCATACAGAACAGCAGACAGCAAACAAATCGGCGGCCCCCCAAACTCGGAACCACACATTCTCCCAGCCTTCTGAGGTCTTCCTTAGCATGGTTTCCTAATAGCATCAAGAGCCATGAGGCCTTGGACTTATGCATTTGCCAACCCCCGGCAGTCCCCTCAGCAAAGAGCAAATGCCCCTGATGGCCCAGGCCACCCCTCCTGCTCTTGACAATCTTTGCTGCACTGGGTACTAGGCTCAAGTTGGAAGATGGCCAGTGGATGCACAAACCCACTCTGACAGGCAGGAGGCAGGGACAGAATTCCAACTGTGTTTTCTTAGATTCCGTATGTCTATTTGACATCCACTAATCACAGGGCCAAACTATGAGCCAAAGTGTTTCCAGCATGCCAACTTGCCTAGAATGTGCCTTTCCCTAGATTGGCTGATTCAAGGCTGAGCCCCAACTCACCATCTTACCTAATTCACACACCAAACCAACACTTCTCCTGCCCTAGGTCATCCCAGGGCTGAAAGTATTCAACTAGCCCATCCCGATCTGTTTCCCTTGCCCTGCTTTGCCTTTCCCACAGAAACTCCAGTTGAGGCTCTGGCACAGGCCTGACCAAGCTCGTAATTTCCCCCTCAAGACACCTAAGTAACAAATTCTTCTGTCAATAGCGTTGGCCTCCCCATGTCATCACTGAGGCATACCTTTATAAATTAAATCCCAGATAGGCATTTTAAGTTTTAAAACAGGTGAACATCTCATGGCATCTCATGGCCCTTGGGGAACCTTACGGCCTACAGGAAGTACAATCTGTCCGTTGTGCCAGGCCTGCGACAGTTTGCTAGTGGTATTAAGCCACCATGTGTCAACACCATGTGCTCAGTGCCTTGCCTCATTTACGCATTCAACCTTAATAAATAAAGTAGGTCCTGTTATTGCACCCCTCTTATGGAGAGGAAACTGAGACTCAGAGGTTTAAGCTTGCCAAAAGCCAAATAGTTCCTATGGGCCTCACAAAGACTGACCTCAGGGGTAGAGCCAGGACCTCGAGGCCTGTACTCAGACATCACTAAACCAGAAATCAGAAAAGAGCAGAGCAAGGAGAGAAGCATCTCACTCACCTAATGCAGGAACTGCACTGCTGAGCCGGCCACTGAGAACAATGTTCACTGTGGGAAACACAAAGAATGTCCAGTGAAGGGTGGTAGCTCTTGTGACCCCGGCACCTGCCCGGGGCCAGCAGCAGCCCTTATGGGGGCACAAGACAACACAGTCTGAACTCAAGGCTGGTTCTCTTCCTCTCACAGGACAAAGCCCAGAGTGCTACCACGGAAACTCCTGCTTCCAGCCTGGGCCTGCCAGGACCTCAGAGGGCCCCAGAACCCACATGTACACCCACAGCAGAAGAGAGAAGTGTGTAAGCCTGGCTGCACCTGACCGCTCCTGCTGCTTCCCACATCCGGGAATTCTTACTCACTTGGGAGGGGGTGTGTTTCTGTCTCCTGTTGGGCTGGGAACCTTGGTCCTGGACCATTATCACAGAGAGGCACTGGCTCAGCACAGGCAAAGGCCTTGCCTTCAGGGGGGTTCCTGTCACTGTGAAGGGCTGCCTCCCTTTAAGGGGCTTTGCCAGATACCTTATCCACTGGCAGCCACGGAGGAAGGGAGATAGTTCTGATTACCCTATTTTACAAGGATGCAGTTAGCAGAGTTCAGGGCTGTCTTCATTGTACTATGCTGACCTTGAGAACGGAGGCAAAGAACTCTCCTGCCACCCATCCCCTCAAGTACCTATCTCCTGGGGTTTGCCCTGTGCTTTCACTTGTACTTCTTTCCAGCAGGGGGACCAGGAGGAAGATACAGACAAACTCAACATGGGGAGGGGGTTAGGGTGGCCCCTCCCCCCAACATCAAGTGTGCCAAGGAAGGCAGAGGGCATCTCTGTGGGAGTTAGCCCCCACCTGGTGAGGAAGCAGGGGCAGCTGTCCCGTCTGAGGATACCCAGGCTCCTAGCCACATCTGAGCAGGAAGAGCCAAAGGGCTTGTCCCTCTGTCCTACTCACCTGGGAAGCCCACCCAGCAGCTGAGTCTAGAGCATGTGACCACCAACAGATTGAGGAATGAACACTCTGGGGGTCACAGCCCTTACTGAGACCAGCTCAAGAAAGGGAGGCAGGAGCCTTCCACCCCAGATGCAGCTTAAAATATTCAGGTTTCTTTTTTACTTTGTCATTTCAGTGGCTTTAGCAAACCCAGAGGGTTACAATGCCTTCCTATGTGACACCACAGGGTGGCCCCTAATGACCTCAGGCTCAGATAATGGTCTCCCTCATTTATCATGGTAAATAAAGGAGCCATGTGCTTTTAGGATTTAACTCCTTCCTTCTCTCCCTCACACGGAGCCCCGGAAGGGTGGACAGAAAGACTCCTGGGTGGGACAAGAGCCCTTCCCACCCAGGTGCCAGGCCTGGACAGGCCCCTAAGTCCTCCCCGAACACACCACTGTGGGCTAAACAGGCCAGCTCCAAAGTCTGAGAAAACACAAAGGGGAGAAAGGAGTATTCTCCAAGCTGTGTCCTGCCCGGCATCCTAAGTCCCGTCTCCACCCAGCACCCGCCCCGACCCCAACGCCGGCAGGAAACAACTTCTTCAGGGGTCAGCCGGCCCCGCCTTTGTCCGCAGCTCTGGCGGTATCCATTGCCAGTCGTCGCCAGGCCAAGCGCTGGCGGCCCAGGCCGGGGAAAAAAGCCGCTGCCTACGCACTCAGCCGCCTGCACACACGCGCCGCCCTGCGCACAGCTCACGCGCGCTCGCAGCTGCTATTCCCAGGAGCGCGAGCGGGGCCACCGCGGCCGGAGTCGCCCACCAGGCCTAAGACCACAACAGGCCGCAGCTCTCGCGGTGCCGGCTCCGGAAGCCCCGGCCGCAAACCAGAGGCGGGGCGGGCCGGTCCGGCCGGGGCGCGGCGCGGGGCTGCGCGGCTAGGGCCCCGGACTCCGCCGGGCTCGCGCGGCCCACTCACCCAGACAGACGACAGCCAGTTGCGCCCGGGCGCCCGGCGCCCCTTCCGGTCCCGCGGCCGCCCGCTGCTCCATGCCACGGCCGGCCGCCTTCGGGGGCCGCCTCTTGCGCCCCAGCTCCCGCGGTGGCTGCGGGCCTGGTGCGGGCGGCAGCCCGGGTGGCGTCTTTGTGAGGCGGCGGTGCAGGCCCGTAGCACGCGGGGCCACATCGGCCGCGGCGTCACGGGCCCCGCCGGGGCTCGGCGGCGGCCGCCGGGGAGGACCCCTGCCCGCCGCTGTCCCAGCGCCCCGGGCGCCCCGCCGCGACCGACCACTGCCCCAGGGCCCCCGGCGAGCCCATGCCCCACGCCGTGCCGCGCCGCCCACCCGCGCCCAGCGCCCCCGGGCCGCTCCGCGCTGCGCCCAGCCGGTGCCGCTGGTGGCGTGTCAGTGGGTCTGTAGATCCGCCCGCTCGGCCCCTCGCCCGCCCCGAGCCTGGAGGCCGCGCAGCGCCTGCCACGTGACGCGCCCGCGGAGCCGCAGTGGCGCTGGTAGGGCGGGAGGCGGCGGCTGGGGCGGGCCGGGGGCGCGCGCCCCGCCTTGGGTGCTGGACAGCTCCGCGCGGGCGACTTGGTCCAGTCTGTGCCCTCCGGTCTTTGAGCATGGCGTTCAAAGCTGGCCTTTGCCCAGGGCCCCAATCAGCGGTCTCCTGGCCTCCTGCGGGGCCTCCGAGCTGGTCCCTCACTGGAGCCCTGCTGCGCGGGGCACCGCAGGGGAGGGAGGACTGGTAGAAATTGGCAGAGAGAAGGGCTACTCAGGGCTGCTTAGGAAACCTCAGGGCAGGACAACGCGTGGTGGCTAAAGCCTGTTTTCCGCGTGAGGTTCCTGCCGCTCGGACCTCACTCCCTCGATTGTCACAGCCCAAGGATTCATATCACATCCCTGAGATGAATGCCCCTGTGCAGAGCAACACCTATGAGGGGATATTGGTGCCACTCTAAGAGGCCTCCGGAAATGCACACCACCCAGGGACCCCTGATCCCAATCAGTCATCCCGACAGGCACTGGGAAATGGAGAAGGGGCCTGCTTTTCTGGCTCGGGGCTTGCCACCTTGCAGAGCAGTTAAAAAGGGGTGGGCCCAGAAGAGGCAGACACTGGAAAGACACCAGAAAGGATTGAAGAAGCCATTTAGACTCACTCAAGCAGGGTCAGCCTTCCTTCCTTCCTTGAAACCTATGTGAAATCAGAGGTTACAAAGGTTCCTTGGTGTGGAGGCTTAGTATGGCCTGGCCAGCCCCCAGTGGAGGCTCAGGACCCCTCTACAACCCCTCTCCCCCCACCTTTGATAAGCTTTTAAGAGCGAAAGTAGAGAGGAACTAATGTTATATTACTAAAAGTTGTAGACAGAGTAACTCACTAATTCACTTTCACTATGCAGCCCAACTGGATTTTAATTTTAAAAATTTGGAAAAAACAGCTTTTAGTTTTTTTTTTTTCTTGTTCACTTCTAATTCTTTTGGTTATTTTTCCAAAGCAGACTTCTTCTTAGGAGATATATTAAAGGATTTAAGAATTAACATGATAAATGACTCATTTATAGTAAATAGCACTAGCCTGCCATGATTTAGTTTAGAATTTTCTCACTATTGACTGCCCATGTAATAGGTAGGCATTTGTACATGGTAAAATGTTCGAGTAAAGTAAGTGCACTGGCGGGGGGTTCTGCATTGTTTCCACTTCAGTCTATGCTTTCCACTTCGATGTACATTATGCAAGTTACATAAGGAATCTAGGGTTGAGACTCATGTGTAAGGAGTCCTATTAAGAGCCTGTGAGCCCCCATATACACTTATCAAAATTTTTTTCCATATTTTGAACCAAGTGAAAAAAGCTCAACAATCACAAAACATTACTACGTATAAAGCTACAAGTTGCCCAATCTGTGCATACCCAATTGTCAGCCCTCACAAAGCCACAAGGCAGGGGACAGCCCAGCTACCTGGGAGCTCCCGGCTCATTGGAAACAATTTCCCATAGCACAACAGTGCAGGGTCATAAAACAAACAACCACCTATCTTTACATAAACTCGATAATTTGTTCATCATGAATTTTTGCATTTATTTTGTTTTTTAAAAAATATGATTCATCTTGCTCCCAGTCGCACATGCTTGGGTCTGTGGGTCCTCCTGCCTGGCTTGTTTTTAGTCACAAACTTAGACCTTGCCCATATGGAACTGACTATCTGACACCCTATTTTCCGTTTAGTACCACGGTGGTCTAGTGCCCTCTAGAGGCTACGCCCAGGCCAGGGTTTCTCTGGGGGTCCCTAGTATAGGCCTGGCCTGTCCTCTCCCTCAATCTCACCACTTCTGGCATGTTTCCTGGCAACCCGGTCTCTGCTGCAGGATTCAACACCCTGGCTGCAGTCACTCGGCCCCTCTGCCTCTGCAACTTTTTAACAAAGCATCTCGTATCAACTTGAGCTGTATCCAGGAAGTTTCGGTTTCATACAACCCATAATCTTCCAACTTGTGGAGAATTTAGTACTGGAAAGAGGGTGATGTGAGTAGTAGACCCTGAGAATGTGTAAACCATTTTGGGAAGATGAGGGAACAGCAGGACAGAGGTACCCAGGCAGGGGGTCAGGGTCCTCATGGTGGGAAGCTGGCCTTCCTAATTAGGAAGAAGCTAAGATGTTGTCACTCATGTGTGTCTCATGAGATGCAAACTGTGAACCATGGAGCCTTCTGCAATCTCTTCCAGAAGTGAGAAGAAGAGGGCAAGCGGAGGGGAGAGGGAAGGGGCACAGAGGTGTCCTAAATAAATCTATTCAGAATAGGGTCACTGACATTGCCCACTCACTGAACGCATGCCCTGAGGCCACTATAGGACCCGGAGGTAGCCACTGCCACTGGAGAATCTCCTATCCACTTCCATCATTCACCTACATGCAGATGTAAACTTAAGCCCATTCTTATCCAACCAGTTGCTGGACAGTACATAGTGCTGAGTTGGATGATAATTATCTTTCTTGATTTCAAATAGTCAGAATTTATCTGAGGACAAAAGGCCAAAAGTGGCTTTGGCAAGTAAAACTGAAACAAGGTCCTACAATTACCTGGCCCAGGTTTAGCGCAGATGCTTTCGAGATGGGCAAACCCTTTATCATCTCAACTGTATTCTAGTCCAAACACCTCTTACTCCATAGTCTGCACTTTCCCCATTGTATCCAGCTCAGACCACAGCCACAGCACTTGCTGAGTCAACACCCCCACTCCAACCTCCATCACTAAGTCTCCCAGATAGCTAGTCTCCACATGTATCTCAAATCTGCCCACTTCTCTCCATCATCATGGTTGCCTCCCTGGTCCCAGACATCATCTCTTTTTTCAGACCTCTGCAGAAGCCTCCTACGTGGTCCCCTCCCAAAGAATAGCTCATATTTTTAACATGCAAAGTGGATCATGCCCCCTGCTGAAAGCTCCAGGACAGACTTCAATGTTTTTGACCTGAGCTTTACGATCCCGTGGGACTAACCCTGCCTACCACGTTCTTCAAGTTCCCACTCTCCACCCAAGTCCTCCTGGCTTCAAAATGTTTCCACTCTTCCCAGAGCTAATTCCTACCCTTTCTCTGCTCTGCCAGGAGAATAACCAAGAGGCAGAGCCAGAGTGCATTTGGAGAGCTGTCCTCAGCCCTGTGAGCAGCCCCTCCAGCATATGGCTGTACTGACTGACCACCAGTTCCAGGGTCCCCTTGGAGAGAAACATTCCAAGCACACGAGACCAGCTACTCACCCAAGCCAGTGGTAAGAGATAGCTCTGTCTGCATTTGTGAGCTAGTTTCTCCTTGGGCAGAAGCTGCCCTTGAATGCTTTATAAGATTCCTTCTGGGATCCCAGCAGAGAAGTCTCACAGGACAGAATCTTCTAAAAGGCAATCTTGCTCTCATATACATAAAATTCATGTTTCTCAAGCAATGCTGTAAAATATCAGCCATGTAGGTATAAACTAACATGAAAATGTGTGACTATGGGATTTCTGAATAGCGATTCATATTGTACAACTTTGAAATAGAATGGTGGGAGGACAGGAAAGGAGGTAAGAAGAGATAAAAGAGCTTTAGAGAAAGGGAGTTAAGGTTTATTTGAATTAAAAATACTAGAAATATCAAAACTACAATGAGATACCACTTTATATCCATTAAGATGGCTATTTAGAAGAAAGGAAGGAAAGAAGGAAGGAAGGAAAGAAGGAAGGAAAGAAGGAAGGAAGGAAGGAAGGAAGGAAGGAAGGAAGGAAGGAAGGAAGGAAGGAAGGGAGGGAGGGAGGGAGGGAGGGAGGGAGGGAAGGAGGGAGGGAGGGAGGAAAAAAGAAAAAAGGAAAGGAGAGGAAGGGAAAGGAAAGGAAGAAAATAACAAGTTGGCAAGAATGCGGAGAAGTTAGAACACTGTAATGTTGATAGGAATATAAAATGGTGCAACTGCTGTAGAAACCAGTTGGCAGTTTCTCAAAATGTTAAACATAGAACTACCATATGACCCAATAATTCTTCTTTTGGGTGTATCCCCAAAAGAATTGAAAGCAGGAACTTCAGAAGACACTTCTACACTCATGTTCATAGCGGCATTATTCACAATAACCAAAAGGTGAAAGCAACACAAGTGTCCATCAACAGATGAATGGATAAACAAAATGTGATATATACATCCAATGGAAAGTTATTCAGCCTTGAAAAGGAAGATAATTCTACTACAACATGGATGAATCTCAAGAACATTATGATAAGTGAAATAAGCCAGACTCAATAGGACAAAGAGTGTATGATTTCATATATGAGGTACCTAGAGCAGTCATATTCAGAGAGACAGAAAGTAAAAGGGTATATGCCAGGGTCAGGAGGGAGGGGAGATTGGGGAGTTACTGATTAGAAGATACAGAGTTTCATTCTGGGAAAATGAAGGAGTTCTGGAGATGGATAGTGGTGATGGTTGCACAGCAATCTGAATGTACTTAATGCCACTGAACTACACACTTAAAAAATGGTTAAAATGGTAAATTTTGTGTTATATGTTTATTTTTATTGTGGCAAACACAATAAAAATAAACTGGCAAAATTCAGGATTGTCACATTTCCATCTGAGCTCTGTGGGGCAAGCCACCAGTTCGGGTTGCTGTTTTGGGTTTAGTGTGGCTTCTTAGTGTTCCTGCCCTCCTAGAGCCTTGGTCTGCTGGGGTTTGAATGGAGAGAAGAGGGAAGTGAGGGGTGGGGGCGGGGCAAGGCCCAGAGCCCAGGCCCTGCTTCCCCCTGAGAGGCCCAGGCCCAGGCTCCCCGCCCACTGCCACCGCCCAGTGATCCTGCCCTGTCACCTCTGCAGGCACATCTTCGGTGATGAGCTCAGTGTAGCCAAGCACGTCTATCCACAGACACTCTCCAAGCCATTGCTGATTCTTACAGCTTTAATACACCAACGGCAGTAAAATCATTTCACCTTCACTATGGAGCAGGAATTTTAAAATTATAGGCCTGGAACAATGATAGTAAGTATGCCATAAAAGCACCATTAAAAAAAAAAAGGCTTTATTGTAATATAAATATTAGCACCAGGTCACCCCCTTGGTTTATATAACCCTCTCCACAGTAATTTTGAGAGATGAGTGCAGCTCCAATTTTCAATCCAAAAGCTCCCCTTGGCCTTCCTGAAGGCCTCAGTGCCCTGAAACAATAATCGTTTGTGTATTGATTGAGAGAGTCAATCCAATTCAGTCCACCTCACTAAATTATTAATGGAGCAAAGCCAGTTAGAGGCCCGAGGTGGGTCATCAGATGAGATTTGTTTCTTAACCTTGTTGCTGCCACAGGAATAAAGGCGACAGGTTGAGAGGGCCTGAATCCAGAGGCACTTGTGCAGAACTGGAAAACCCAAAGCGTAAAAGCTTTTGAGACAAGCCCTCACATCCCAAGCAGCACGTGTGGGAAATAAAAGCAGCCTGCAGAGATGGCCTCTAGTGAGGCCACCTGTCCCTGTCGGAGGTCCTAGGACTCCCTGGGGGACACAGAGTGGACAGTGAGCTGCTACCCACTTGCCAGGGTGCGAAGGGCCCCTCTTTCCACCATGGTGGACACCAAACCTTTATTATGGACATAACGATTATACTCAGATCAACTAATTTTTAAGTTGTCTCACTTCAAAAGGAAATTTTGTATCATCACCTTGAATGTAAATCCAGTTGTCTAGCCATCAGTAGGTAACAACCAATATAAGCATGAACAAAATGCATCCCTGTTTCGCACTCTCTCTCTCCCTCCCCCCTCTCCCCACCCCGATTCTGCACCAGGAGAATTTGAAAAGTAGTCTAGAGCATTCAAGGCACACTAGCATCAAAACTGGAGACTTCCTCCTCAATGAGAAGCACTGGAGGGGAACTAAAGGGAATGATGTCCTTGCAACCCGGTTCAGAGGTGTTTCCTGCAAGATGTGACATCCTTGATCCGGATCATCCCGGTCTCACGGGAAGTCACTCCCAAGCGTCACACAAGCAGGAAGACTGGCACAGGGAAGCACAGAGGCTCTGGGGTCAAACTTCCCGGCACCCCCACTCACTCCCCAGTGAGCAGTTTTCTTAACCTTTTTGAGCTTTGGCTTCCTCATCTGCAACAGAGCACAAAGGCACCTGCATCGCTAGGTCACGGTAAGAACTAAAAGCATTCTATCTGTAAGGCACTTAGAACAGCGCGGGCACAGAGGAAGCCCTCGGTACATACCAGCTGTTCCCTGACTGCTCCCCTCTGGGAAAACTCCTCTTCAGTCTTTAGAACCCAGGCCAAATATGCTCTCCATGCCCTCCCAGAGAGAGATAAAACTCCCTCTTGCTTCACTGCGCTTTCTGTTCAAGGCACAGAGTTGGGGCGGCACACATCATCTTCTCATATGTGATTTGTAGGCTCATTTTCGTGGCTGTCTGTGTCTTTAGGCTATCAGCTCCTTCCTAGAGGTGTTAACATGTCTTCTCCATCCCAATCATCCAGGGCAGCTCTGCTCACACCTACATAGGTGATGAGGATGTGCTGACTAACAGAGTTGAAGCAGATGACATCATGGCTCGGGCTGCCTATGGGAATAGTATCCTTTCATTGTGTCTCTATCCTCTCTATAAAGCACAGCCTGTGGGACAGGAGTGCCACCCAGCATCCCTTGGAATTAGACATCATCACAAGGAATCCTGCCCCATCCCATTCTCTTCCCTCCATATCTCAGCCTGGGTCAGTGTGCACACTTCTCTTCCTCACTTTTATACTTTTGCTACATGCTATGTAGCCAGGACCAAGGATCATATTGTTTTGTGTGTTTTAAACTTTTACATAAGTGCCAATATATTACTTGTATCCTCTGACAACTAGCTTTTTTCACCCAACATTATGTCTTCAAGATTTAGACACATGAATATGTGAAGATCTAGTTTAGTCACCTGGCAGCCATGAAAATGCATGGTGCCCAGGCCATGCTTCCTGCATGCTGCTCCCGGCCAGCAGCTGAGCCAGGGCCCCACTTCTTGGGCTTCCTTCCTTTATTGTTCAGGTATTTCTTCCAGTAAAAATCTCGCAGATCCAATCTCATCTAAGTGTCTGCTTCTCAAAGGACACAAACTAACACAATTCCTGTTAATTTTTTTTGTATTATTATTCTATTGGATGCAGAATGTCACTATTTATGTATGCATTCCATACTGAGGGACAATCAGACTGTTCCAGTATTTTGCTATCGCCAGTAATGCTGACACATGGGATGGTTTCTGAGTCATGAGAGGTGTACAACTGGGCTTTTTCCCTTAGCTTGGTATTGGGGTATTTGAGAACTTCAATGGTCCACAATGACCTCAGACTCCTGGAAGTCATGCTTTTATATACTCCTGTCCTTGAGTGTGGACTGTACCTAGTGACTTTCTTCTGAGTGGTAAAAGCAATGAATGTCACTTTCAAGATTAGTTTACAAAAAATCACAGCCTCCACCTTGGGCTGCCCTCTCCCACGCACTTGTTCACCTCCAGGGAAAATGTGATGTGAGCTGTCCCATGGACAGGCCACAGGGCAAGTACTGAGGGAGGCCTCCAGCCACCACTGTCGAGAACTGAATCCCACCTACGGTCACTTCATGAGCTTGAAAGAGGTTCATCCCTCAGGGGAGACTTTAGTTGAGCCTGCAGTCCCTTGAATGCAACCTCCTGAGGCTCCCAGCTGGGCAGAGTCCTGACCCACAGAAACTATGAGAGAATACACATCAATGTGTAAGCCTCTAAGCTTTGCAGAATTTTGTCATTGTAGTAGCAGCTAACTAATATCACGTCCAAGTGCATTCATAAACATCTATCCAATTCTCTTACCTCAGAGCTAGCAATGGACCCTGGGCTCTTGCCTGTGATGATGCATGGCCCTGATCCTCTTGTAATTACAGGCTTGTTTTCATCCTCACTTAGCTTCAGAGGCTATGGGGACAGCACCATTTCCAAGCTGGGCATGCCTAACAGATCCTCACTCCACAGTGCCCACACATTTATTTTTCCTTCCTTCCTTCCTTCCTTTCTTCCTTCCTTCCTTCCTTCCTTCCTTCCTTCCTTCCTTCCTTCCTTCCTTCCTTTCTTCCTTCCTTCCTTTCTTCTTTCCTTCCTTCCTTCCTTCCTTTCTTCCTTCCTTCCTTTCTTCTCTCCCTTCCCTTCCTTTTTTTCCCTACCCTTCCTTTCTCTCCTCTCTTCTCCTTTCCTCTCTTCTCTCCTCTCCTCTGCCTCTCTCTCTCTCTCCAAATATATTTGAACATTTATTAGGCAATGTCTGAGGCTTAGTAATACAGCAATCAGGAAGAGAACCAGGACTCTGCTTGGGGACTGTTATGGATAGACTATGTCCTTCCAAAATTTACACGTTGAAGCCCGAAAACCCCAGCACCTGAGAATGTGACTGTATTTGGAAACGGGGTCTTTAAAGAGGTAATTAGGTTAGATGGAGGCCATTAATATGGGCCTAATCCAATCTGACTGGGGTTCTTAAAAGAAGAGATGTGTGAGCACATAGAGCAAAGGGCCACATGGAGACATAGCAAGAAAGCAGTCATCCACAAGACAAGGAGAGAGGCTTCAGGAGAAACCAAACCTGCTGACGCATTGACTTTGAACTTCCAGCCTCCAGAACCATGAGCGAATACATTCCCATGTTTAGGCCCCCAGTCTGTGGTATTTTGTTATGGCAGCAGTATCTGACTAATTCAGGAACTAACAGAGAGGTGACTCTAAAGATGCAGGTAAGTAAGTGAGCATAACACTCTGAGGTGAAGATAAGTGCACTACTAGGATCAGGATGAAGTGATCTCAGGTGGCCTGGCAAAGGGATGCGCCAGGGTGACCAAAAGTTACCCAGGTGGCCTTCAAGCTGAGAAGTAAATAACAAGGAGCTAATCAGACAAAGGTTTGGAGACAGAGGTAATAGCTTGTGTAAAGGTCCCAAACTCTGGAAGATAGCTACTGAGCAGACAGTAGCAGGGCGTAGAAGTTCTCCCTCCCCAGCCCCATGCCTCAGTTTCCTTTTGAGGATGCTCTGCCCCTTGACATTGCGAGAAGTCCAGAAAAGTGTATCAGTCAATACTCTCATCCTGCTCCCAGCAAACATGAACAGGGATTTGACCAAGACTGGCTGATCACTACCTCTCTCAGGCCCTGGTTCCAGAGAAGGGCAGGCAGAGGTGGAAAGTGAGGGCAGGAAGTGGGAGACAGGGAGTTTGTTGTCTAGTCTTTGAGACCGCCCCTTGTTCCACCAGTGCCGAACTGATTCCCAGTTTTGCTGCTGTGGGTTCCTTTGTCCTCTCCCTCTCTGACAAAGTCCCTGGTGGCTAGAACAGGTGGTGGTGTCCACTGTGGGTAAGGGCAGGCTGCAGGGATGGAGACTGATGTTGTCCCCGCATGTGGCAGGAGTCTGTCTTCTCAACCGTTTTTGTGGGGAAGGGTAAGAATTACACATTTGTTTCTAAGGGAAATTTTGGCAAACAGAAAGGCAGGGGGGTAGGTTCCAGGTCTACATAATAACATTTTAAAATTTTAAGTGGAAACAGAGGTATTCAATGAATCCACAGCTCACTGGCTGGCCAGGATGGGCTCGCAGAATATAAACGTAATGTATTCTTGTTGTAAAGAAAACAATGACCGACCACACAGAGAATAACACTATTATTTTGGCAAATATCCTTCCAACTGCTTTTATAAAAAAATTTTATTGTGGTAAAATATGGACAACATAACATTTATCATTTTAACCATTTAGGTATACAATTCAGTGGCATTAGGTACATTCATGCTGTCGTACAACCATCACCATCACCCGTCTCCAAAACGTTTTTCATTTTCCCAAACTGAAACTCTGTCTCCATTAAACAGTGATGCCCCATTCCCCTCCCCCAGCTCCTGGCAACCATCATTCTGTTTTGTGTCTCTATAAATGTGACTATTCTAGTACCTCATGTAAGTGGAATTATGCAGTATTTGTCCTTTTGTGACTGGCCAGACTACTTTTTTAAACCCACATACAGACTTTACCCAGAAATGAAATCACAGTAAGCAAGTTCTGTAACATTTTGAGGATGCTCTGCCCCTTGGCAGTTAGTTCATCGACACCATGTCTCCACGTGGTCACAGGAAGTTCTGCATCCTCATTCTGAGTACCTGCCCCACACTCCAGGGAAAGCTGTACATGTCATTTGCCTAACACACACCTGCTGCTTAACATTAGGTTGTTTTTAGTCTCTCTCCTCAGCAACCTTCAGTAAACGACCTCCGTCTTCATATTCACAAAGGGATCCAGTCAGGTCTTTAAGAGGAGTGCCAAGGGGTCTGGTGTCTGAGCACAGGGAGCTGTTTAAACACTAAAGCGCATTGCCAGATTGTGCCTAGAAGATGGGGCATAAAAAGGGCTCCCTTTCTCAGCAACTCGGGCTTATCATCAGCCTTTATTATAATAGTTTCTTATGCAGCTAGAGGGGAAAAACCTCATCGCTTCAATGCATTTACTTGACTGAACATCTTCTCATGTTTATTGGCCATTTGCCTTTCTTCCTTTGTGAATTGCTGATCCGTACTTTTTGTGATTTCTTTCAAGGGTAATAAAAGGATTCAGAAATAAAGAGGTATGCATATGAGGAACAAAGCCAAATAAAATTGTGCCTCTGTTAGCCTCTCAGAAGAGTACATTTGTCAACAGAATGAACATGCTTTGAAATTACTCTTTTAAAAAGGTTTCTAGGATATTTTTTGTCAATATGTGAATCATTAGCATCATGATAGCGGAAATAATCAGCACCAAAAGCTCATAGGTTTCCTTCCAATCCCGAAATCTCAGGTAACAAAGAAAAATAAGCAAATTATCTAGCATTGGAAATACAAACTTAATTCTCTCGGGATGCTGAGGCCAAGTTACACTTAACATCACTTCTGGTACCTCATGAGCTCTGTACAGACAGGAGGTCACCAAGATCCTTGGGGCAGGCTTTCTTGCACTTGAATCCCTCTATTGTCAGCAAAGGAAATTATGCAAAAAATAAGAATATGATGTTCACCCCCACCCCCAGAGAATGAGCATCCCAAAAGTTCACTCAACCATTTATTTAAATAACATTCTGTGCCACTTAGAAAACCAAGAGATAATGTTCTTTTTATTTTGTTTGTGTTGTTAAATTTATAATAAAGGGGAGAAAATAACTCTAGTTTTCCTTAATTTTGTCAGCAAGAGCCAAGTCTAATTTGATTCAATCTAAAGTGTGGCCACAGGTAGACATGAAGTAGTCAAGTTTGGGAGGCAGAGAGAACATTGGCATACCCAAAACTACTGCACTCAGTCCAGTCCAGTTATAACAATAGTGACGATGACAAAAAGATAATAATAACAGCTCCTAGAAACACTGTCACACCTTCAAGGCAACAAGTTTGTTTTCTGCTCCTTGGGAGATAAAAATCTCAAATCATTATCCCCATTGTCACTCTTTGATACATCTTAGCCCCAAATTCAGTCTCAGTGTCCTCCTTACAACATCTTGTCCTGACTGTCCTCTGAGCACCCTCTCCATGCAAGATCCTGTGTGCAATAAGTCAGAGTGGATTTCCCTCACTTTATGAAATATAAAAGTGGGGAGCAGTATGGCGTGGCTCAGCCACTGTGGCCCACCACTTAGACTAAGGAGAAGGAAGTCAGTTGAGGGAAAGTGACAGGTGATATGGAAAAGCTCTCCTTTCTAGAAGAAAATATAAATTATCCAAGGAAAGGCATTAGAATGTTTTCTGCTGCAAGTAACAGAAACCTGACTCAATTTTTCCTAAGGCACTCTGGCCTGGGGTGTGTCCCACAGCTCAGAACAAAAACAAACAGAGAAACCTGGAAGCAAACTGGTTTGAGCCTCTCAGCCCAGCCCCACTCCCTGTGCCTGATCTGTTCTCTTCCCTAGCTTCTTGCAACCACATGACAAAAAACAATGTACCCCATCACCCACAGCACCTAGGTCAGCACATTATAGGCCAGGCACCAAAGTTCCAAAATCTATAAAAGGGCTGTTGTTGGCCTAGGCTGCCCAGGTGCTCTTCTTTATAGGCCATCTTGGGTCAAGTGTCCAGCTGCGGTCCAGGGCTAGGGTTCTCTGGTCTTGAAGCCCTGGGAATTGGCATCAAGTAGAAGCAATTCACAGATATTCCTATAGTATATCCTACAACTTGCCATGAACTTCTGAATTACAAGGTTTTGGTGTGAACATAAGTTGTCAATTTAGTTGGTAAATGCTTAGGGTTGGGATTGCCGATCGTATGATAAATATATGTTTAACTTTATAAGAAGCTACCACAGCTCAGTCAGGAAGAAGTAGATAAAGTAAATATTGCTATATCTATCACAGAAATTAAAATTATAATGAAAACCTTCCAACAAAGGAAGCTTCGTGCCCATGTGGTTTCATTGGTGAATTCTACTAAACAATTAAGGAAGAAATCATATCAATTCTACATAATCTTTTGAAGAAAGTCAAACAGGAGGGTAACTTCCCAATTCACTATGTAAGGCTCATTTATCCTAACACCAAAACTCCTTTATATGAAAAGAAGACTACAGACCATTAGGCCCCATGAACATAGATGCAAAATTCTTCAACAAAGTATTAGCAGATTTAATCAAGCAATATATTAAAAGGCTAATATATCACAACTAAATGAAGTTTATCCCAAGAATGCAAGGCTAGTATGATATTTCAAAATCAGTCCATGTAATTTGTCAAAAATTTATAGATCTGCACATCCCAAAGAGGGAATACTGAATGCAAATTTTTAGAAATCACCCAGAATGTCAGGGGAATCCCAGATGGAATGCACACTGTGACAAACAAATTTGTTTACAGATGGGTGGCTTAATCACATTAAAACTGATGAGGAAGAAAGGAGCTAAAACAGCGTCTTGACTAGATACTAAAGACTAAAGAATAAAGAGCTGTTCAGAAACTCTGCTCTAGTTGGGAAATTTGTTTCTCAAACAGATAAAGGCTATTTTATATGTATAATAGAGTTGAACAAATAAGTAATTTTACTATAAATAATGAGAGAGACAGAGAAAGAAGTTACACAAAAAGCAAGTGGCAAATGCTATACGAATGCTGGGGTGCTGCACTGGAGTATGAAATATCATTATGCTATCATTTGTTAAAGTCAGTACAAAGACAGACAGAAATATAGATTTGTGTTTATGCATGTTTAGATACGTGCATAGAATCCCCCAGCTCTTTTTGCTGAGAGGGCCCTGAAGCAGTGAAGAATGAGCACACCCAACACCCATTGACTTCTAAATATTGTTCTCTAACCAGGATCCTTGGGGAAGAAGGTGATACTAGGGCTGTGACAGAGAATACACAGATGAGCTGGCAGAAACACCTATATGGTATTCTCCCCAAAGTACGTAATCTCAGCCTATGAGAAAACATCAGACAAATCTAAACTGAAAGACATTCTGCAAAATGCCTGAACAGTAGTCTTCAAAAGTGTCAGCCATAAAAGACAAAGTCATGACGATCGAGGAACTGTCACCTAATGGAGGAGACTAAGGAGGCATGAGGACTACATGCATTGTGGGGTCCCAGATTGGATCCTGGAACCAAAAATGGACATCAGTAAAAAACTGGGAAAATATGAAAAAAGCCTGTATTTTAGTTAATAGTATAGCACCAGTGTTAATTTTGTTCTTTTGATAAACATATCATGGTTATATGATATGTTAACATTAGGAGTGCAGGGTGAAGAGTACATGAGAACTCCCAGTACAATTTTCCCAACTCTTCTGTAAGTACAAAATCAATTCCATATAAAACGTTTCTTTTTACCCACGAATAGAAATGACTATACACTTAATATAATGGCTAAAATAAAAACATTGGTGGTACCAAGGGGTAGTGAAGTAACAGAGCAACTTGAATTCTCATACATTGCTGGTGGGAATGGAAATAGTATGGGCATTGTGGAAACCAGCATATAGATTTTTATAAAGGTCAAAATACACTTCCCTTATTATCCAGCAATCCCACTCAGGTATTTACCCTAGAGAAATGAAACTATGTTCACACATCTGGATTTGAGTGTTGATAATAATTTTATTCATAAAAAAAAACCAAAAACTAGGAATAACCCAGCTCTCTTTCAAGAAGATAAACAAACCCCAGTACACCCAAATAATGAAATGCTACTCAGCAGAAAACAAGAAACTACTGATCTATAAAACAACATGGATGAATCTTAGTGTGGATGAAAGAAACCAGACTCGCAAGGTTCGCTACTATATGATTATTCATATGACACTAACAAGCAAAACCTTAGGGAAATAGTAAATCAGTGGTTTCCAGAGGCTGGCATTTGTGGAGGGGTTAACTACAAGGGATATTTTTGGGGTGATGAAACTATTCTTTATCATGATTATAGTGGTGGTTACATAACTTAATGTGTTTGTCAAAACTAAAAACCATACACTAAAAACAATGAGATTTATGACATGTAAATTACTTTTTAATTAAATTTTTAAATTTAGTCTAGCATATAGAAAAGCAAAGGCCTGTTGACACCTCATTCCAGTCTCTGTCCCACCTTTCCAGAGGTAACCACTGAAATGAATTTAATATCTACCCTTTGACATACCTATATGTGTACCCATAGAAAATACACCATTCAAATGTTTTTTTAAGCAACATAAACATATCTCATTGCATGCATCTTCCTATGTTTGTTTTATTTTTGCTCAGCAATGAAGGGATTTTCAAGGGTCCCCTCATAAGGTGTCTAGAGTCATCCAGGAACAGATGCTGATGTGTCACCAGGACCACATGAGGACACTGTGGTCTTCGCCCACCCGACCCTCCCTTCTGTTTCTCCTGGAGACATCATTTCCAGCTGTCTGTGGGCACTCACCACTCTCTTGCTCAGCCCAGGGAGTGAGTGGAGCTGATAAGCCACCAAAACCCTACCAACCCCATCTCAGGGACTGGCCTGTGACTAAAGCCTGAGCCAATCATTGCTCTTTTTATATTCCTTCCCCAGAGACCACATCCAGGAAAGGTGCAAAGCCCAACTCTAGCTCACAAGTTTGGCCCAAGACTTTAGATCAGCGAGAAACTCCCTTCATCCTGAGTCAGTGGAGCAATGGGATATCAGTCTGGGGCCACCAGCAGCCAGCTCTTCTCCTGCCTGAAATGGAGGCAACCCCAAAGGAAGCAGAGCCAAGGAGTGGAGAAGGAGTGGGTATTAAGGCATTGCCAGAGACCCTGGAGCCACCCCAACATGAAGTCAGTGCCACACTTGGATTTCCCAGTGTCAGGAGCCAGTGAACATTTTTTTTCCTTCGGTTATAAAGAGTCCTGAGGAGCACGCAGGCCCATGTGCCAGCTCTATGTGCTGTGACACCCTCTCCTTCAATTGGACTGGCCTCCAAAAGGCACTGAAGACAATACCAGGAAGCACAGCCCGGTCAGTAGCACATGCTTTTGTTTACACCTACTTTATCTGTCGGAATCCTCTGGCCTCCCTGTCAAGGACTGGTGCCTGCATCTGCATGTTCTGTTCCATCATGTTGCATGTTTTGGTGGTGGAAAAATTTTTAAATACTACTACTATTTAAAAATTATTGCAAAAATGATAGATTAAGAGATGCAACAATAAATGTGTATATGCCATATTGTGGCTGGATATCAAATCCAACATTATCTCAGAATTATTGGGAGATTTCAAATTGTGGAACTGCAGAAAAATACTGTAGTTTGACTATTTAAGCAATAAAACTACTAGTGACTATTATTCTAAAAAAATTATTAGAGAAATTGTGCATGTTTATGTAGCTAATAGATTACCACACACTAATTACAAATTTTTTCTTGTAGATGGAATAAAGACTATAATAATTATAATTGCAGTTTTCTTCATTTGCCTTCCTCCGACCTTATTTTGAAATGCTGTGATCTAGCATAAATTCTTAACTCAATACTGATATTTTACAATTTTAGAAAAAATGTGGTCTAGAAATGTTTGATGAAATAGGTTTATATAACTATATTTCTGTACTATAAGTTATGGAGATTCAAACAGAAATATATTAGTACCATGCACTAAAGAGAGCTTTGGAATATGCTGAAAGAGGGAGCTCAGGACTGCAGGTCCGACCATGAACCTGGTCAGCCCGGCAGTCTCCCAGTTTGACCTACACAGGCGTGGATTCACTGAAAGTCCCTTGCTTGGCAGCTCGCCCCCAACCCCTCCAAGGCCACCCTTAGCTGTGCCCTTGGGACTGGCCCAGGAAACCCCACAGAGGCCTTCACCAACAGATCCGCCTCCAGAATCCCCCATAAAACAACGTTCCCAAGCTCCTGTATACAACTCAGTCCCAGATACACCACAGTACACCAGGTAACCTGCCACATCCAGCAAAGTGAACACAGCTAGTGGCTGACCTGGGACCGTTTTATTTTTCAAAATAATTTATTGTTAGAGCCTTCGAAGGAGCCAACCTCAGTTCAGAGGGAAACAATAGAGTATCTCAGAACCACAGACCAGTAAAAAACCCATTATGGAGACCGAAAATCAGTCCACACTAATTCCTACACCTGCCTTTTGCTCCCCATCCTAAAGCCCCACCAGCTTGAACTTGCCCCCCTAGACTTACTTTCTAATCTGTTTACAAGTCCCAGAGCACATAGTAAATCGTCTTATGTCTAGTAGGCACTCCACACTTTCTTCATTCAAGTTAAATTTGGATGAGTTTTTTGTATTAAAGTATAATTTAATTAATTTTAAGAAATAAAATGTGGTGTGAAAAGTTTTCTGTTTCTACATTGCTAACCTATTAAATAAATAATAAAATCATGTAAATATCATTTGTACAAATATATTCAACATTACGGTTCAATTTATAAAAACAATCACATGATTGAGCAGGTGTGGGGGAGGGAAATCAATGACCAATTTTGTCTCCCCCAGCTGAGAACCCAGCACAGTGGAGACCTCATTTCTGGCCCTTCCCTGGCAGCATGACGACACCCCTCCTGAGGGTTCTTCTCCAAGGCTGAGGCCATCTCTCCAGAGGATCGTTAAATGTGAAAACCTTCCCAGGAAGCAGATAATAGGGTGTGCACTTCTCCGCTTTCCTAGCTCAGATGAACCTTTATCTGGAACCCCTTAGGCTGGATTTGCACAGGAGGTAAAAAATGGGGGATGAGACAGCCCCCAATTGGAGGCCTTGCCCTGCTGTGAGGCAATGGGCAAGAAAAGTTAAATCTGCATGGAGCTAGGGGTGGGCAGACTGGGGTGAAGATCCAATTGCCATCAACATGACTTTGATTGCTTTAATATTTTAATTGAGATTAACTTTCATGCAGTGAAATGCCTAGATCTTAAGTGTACAATTAAATGAGCCTGAAAAATACTTACCGGTACCCCTACCAAGATAAAGAGCATTTCTATCACCCCAAAAAGTTATTTTCTGCCATTTCTCAGTCAGTCCCTCTACCTCATAGGCATCCACTGGTCCGCTGTTTCTATAGATTAACTGGCATTTTCTCAAGTTTCACATTAAGGAATCATAAGATCTCTACTGAACAATGTGAAATTTTATCCATATTGGTATAAGCACCAGAAGTCCATTCCTTTTCATTGCCATTGCTTGGACATGCCACAGTTTATCTATGTTCTATGATGGACACCTGGGCTGATCCCAGTATGGGCTATTATATTTAGAGCATCTGTAAACATTTGTGTACAAGTCTTCTGGTAGATACTGTTTTCATTTCTCTTGGAGAAATACTAAATAGTGGGATTGGTGATAGATAACATGGCTTTTCAATGCTGACAAAATGAGGTAATTTCCACTGCTCTGCTAATCTCACCAGGCCTTCCTCTGCTGAAAATTATCTTGTTACTTATATGTATTGCAGGAATATTTTTCCATTTTGTAACTTATCTTTTTTACCCTACAATTAAATTTACCATTCAATAGCCCAATTCGCACAACCCAGAATCTGACACACACATGCAAAAAAAATCTAACAAATTACTGGCAGCAATAAAAGAGTTAGGCAAGAGGGCTGCTTTAAAGAGTCACATCTAAACATCAAGGGCAATCATACATAGCAGTAGTGTAGGAATTAAAAATTAATAGAAAATTATCCCATTCACCATACCTAGAAATAAACCCAGCAAGAAACGTACAAGACCTAGATTAAGAACACTGTAAACTAACCAAAGGACTAGAAAAACAATGTAAATAAATGAAAAGATAGAAGATTCTGTAACAAGGTCAAAAGGCAAATGACAGACTGAGAGACAATACTGATTATATCTATGATAAGCAAAGAATTCTTATCTAATATAAATTCTACCTACATCTAATATAAATTCTACCTACAGATCAGTAAGAAATGCACAACTGAAATAATGAGCAAAGGATATGAACAGGCAAGTCACAGGAGGAATGCATAAAATATATAAAAGGATTACCAACTCCACTTGTAAGCAAGAAAAATATGGATTAAAATAACAATAAGATGGGATGTGATTCTATAGTGTAGTGGTTAGCACGTCTGCTTTACACGCTTGAAGTCCTAGGGTCACGCCCCAGTGGAGCGACCATCCACAGTCTACAGCCATGCCACTCTGAACAAGCCCAATGTCTGATCTCGAAAGCTAAGAGGGTCAGGCCTGGTTAGTACTTGAATGGGAGACCACCTAGGAAGACCAGGTGCTGTAGGCATAAAAAATAATAATAACAATGAGATGGCATTTTACAAAACTGCCCCTGATATTGGCAGGGTGTGGAAGAGCGGGTACTCCAGAAAAGCTCAAGGAGGAGGAAATCATTGTGGCCTGTACATACTGCACTCAGCAATCCTTTTTCAACCTTGTCTTTAAAATACTAATGAGCACATAGAAACCTGTGTTTGAGGGGAGCACCATCCCAGCTTTGTCCATGGTGGTAAGATTGAAAGAAAACCCCACACTACCAAAATGCCCACCAGCAAGGGAAGGGTCCTCGGCTTCATGTAATAGCCACAGCCAAGCCAGGAGCACTATGGAGCGAAAACATAAGAAAGCTAGGGACACTCACCTGGTAAGACTTCCAAGGTGAACATGTTGATCATTTATGTTAAAAACACATACACGTGAGAATTATGTCAGAAATGCAAAGTTGGTTTAACATCTGAAAATGAATTAATGTAATACACCATATTAGTAGAATAAAAAACAAAAACCACATTATTATCTCAACAGATGCAGAAAAAGCATTTGACATAATACAATACCCTTTCCTAATAAACACACTCTATAAACTAGAAATAGAAAGGAATTTATTCAACTTGATAAAAGATACCTATGAAAAACCCACAGCTAACATCATGTTTCATTAAGTATGAAATATGAAAGACTAGATGCCCCTAGTCTGTGAAAAAGACAAAGTTGTGCTCTCACAACTTTTATTTAATATTGTACTGGAAGTTCTAGCCAAAGAGATTAGGGGGAAAAAAAATTAAAGAAAAAACAACCAGAATGAAAAAAAGAAGTAAAACTATTCACAGAACACATGATTTGTAAATAGAAAATCCTAAAGAATTCACTAAATGCCTATTTGAACTAATAAACGAGTTCAGCAAGGTTGCAGGATATAAGGGTAAGATACAAAATCAAGTGTATTTCCATATATTTGCAATGAACAATCTGAATATGCAATTAAGAAAACAATTTCATTTACAATAACATCACAATGAAAAAAATACTTAAGGATAAACTTAGCAAAAAAAAAAATTATACTCTGAAAACAAACCAAAACGCACGCGCGCGCGCGCGCGCGCGCACACACACACACGCACACACAACAACAACAACAACAACAATAACAACAACAACAACATTGTTGAAAGAAATTAAAGCTCAAATGCTCAAAACTGACCTGGTATACCTCAGGCTAACAGTAAAGATGTGCCAGAAAAATATCAACCCCACGATGACTCAAGTCCTGTTAGCAATAAACTCATCTCTGATAATCCTATCAGAACTGCAGAGCCTCAAAGTATACCTACAAGTGTTTCTTTGCAATGTCAATCAAAAACAACCAAAGGGCAAGAAGTGACCCCAAAACAAGAGAAAAAAGAGACAAATTCAGATACATGGGGAAGGCAGAGAGTGGAGCTGCTTCTGGGTCAGGTGAATTTTTCCTCTCTCCAGCGACCGCTGCGGTGGAGAGAGGAAAAAGTCAGCAGGCCAGTGAGAGGCTCAAGGCACGACGTCCAGTCAGCCGCTTCCCGGAGAAATGATGGAGGAGACCCTGGCTCGCCCTCCGCAACGCAACGTCCCCCGGCCGGGGAGACAGCTCTAACGGGGGTGTCTCGTTCTGACTCGCGGGTGTGAGCGCGCCGAGGTCGCCTGGCGGCTCGCGGAGATCCAAGGAGCGGACCATATGGGGCAAGCTAGCGCTCCAACTCGCCGTAGGCAGGGAACCCAAAGTGGCTTCTTAGGCTCATTCTCACATCCCCAAAAGAGGATGGGTAAGGAAGAGCAAAATCGAGCAGCGACAAAATATGTCGGGGTGCTCGGTTAAGGCACCGCTGGGATTCGAACCCAGGATCTCCTGTTTACTAGACAGGCGCTTTAACCAACTAAGCCACGGCGCCGCCCGCACGAGTACCGCGAGAATTTGTTCCTCATTACCATTTTCTCCAACAATTGCATGCATGCGCACAAGTTTTGTCGGTGGCAGGCGCATGCGTGTTGTAGGATCTTAGTCACAAGCACTGGGGTAAAGCGAAGGAACGTCGAGGATGAAGCTTCCGCAGCGCGCTGTGGGCGGAGCCGGGCGGAGTTCTCTTCCCGGTCTCCTCTAAAGTGCACGTCTGCACGTAGAGCCAGGCTGGCTCCTTTCTTTAGGCAATGCTAGCACAAGGTCCGGACCTTCTGCCCTCCAGAGCTGGAGCAGGAAAGTACCCCAGGCTGTCCGGCGAGGCCAGGCCCCTTCTGCTCCGGAAATCTCCGCCCAGCCAGCGCAGCCGGGCTGCCGGCTCCCCCGGCTTACGATCAGGGCTCACGCCCAGCGGCGGTTCCGTCGGGGTTCACGCCCTGCGGTGGCATCCGACTCATCGCACTGGCGCCCTCCGCCCGGAAGGCCAGCGGCCCACCTCAGCAGCACTCTGACCATCGGCGTCACCAGCCCCGTCATCTTTGGGGCTCATCTGCCCTCTTGTCGAGACCAGACCCATTGAGCCGCTTCTCCGGCGGATCCTGAGAGGGAAAGAAAGTCCGGGGACACTGAGGGATCGAAAGCTTCGAGGGGGCCAGGCTGCTGGCTTTGGAGCACCAACGTCACTCGTGGGGAGAATTCCACTGCAAGGCAGGCCTTACCCACTCAGGCTTCTCCCTTGCCCAGTCTGTGTCTCCTTACTCAGACACGTCTGCCGCTTTGTCTCAACACTTTAGGGGACCTTTGAGCAACAACAAAACCAAACACTACTAATCTATTCACCCAGCAATTCCCCGGGTGGGAGGGTCTCATCCACAGAAATGTAAGTCTTCGCAAAAATATATGCACAAGAAGGTTCACAAACGAAAAACAACCTAAGTGCCCGTCCATGAGGGCAGTGTTGGTGTATGCAGTCTGGCCACCCTCCGCGGCAGTGGGGAAGAAATAACTTCTCTGCGGGAATTCACCTGCCAGAGGACGGAGAACGCTAGCAATAAGACTTCTCTTCCAAGGAGAGCCGAATTGCTGAGCGAGCGTGGGGTGGAGTTTTGACATGTGCATACGTTATTCATGTAAATGAATGGATAACTACTGACCCTCCAGTTCCAGTCATCAGGGTTGTGACTGAGAAGAACATCACCAAACACAGGACCTGCCCAAAGAATGCTACCAGGTTAGATGCTCCTGGGCAGAATTATTGAATGCCAGTCACTTGACACTAAATAAATCAGCCCTGCAATTAAGTTTTAAAAACAGACTAATAAATAAATAAATAAATAAATAAATAAATAAATAACAGACCAATGGGTATACGGATGATGTTTGAGGGGAATCATGTGAGCAATACCAAGTGGGAAAGGGAGCCCTTCACGTTTGTCTACTGAAAACTTCACTTCTTAAGTATTTATGTTGTCCTATAACTTTCCTCAGCATATAGGACAGTATAAATTACGTAGAAGCATATAGGACAGCAAGCATGATGTTGTCATATAGGCTGCAGAAGGGCTGTGCATATGCATGGACACACTGGAAATTGAAAAGTCTGGAGAGCATGAACCATTCTGAGATGGAAATGCCCACCACCTGCCTGCCTCACCATACCTTCCTCTGCTCTGGGCAGGTAACCATCTGGGAGCATTAGACAGGAAGACACCCACAATGCCTTGCCACAGTACAGTACCCTCCCACACATCTTCCTCTTCAATTTGATAAGCCCTTAGCCAAAGGACTGCCTTACAGTCAACTCCAGAATCTAGAATGGAAGTCCAGAAAGTATCTGGATGAACACTAGGACACAAAGCTTCAAAACAGCAAAAATGCTTCTAGAATTCACATGCACTTGTTTTCAAAGGAATCTTGGTTTATTCTGCCTGAAACTAAAAACAAAGCATTCAGTCTCATTCAATAAAGGTACTGTAGAGCTGAAGACGCAGGGATAGCCGCCCAGCCAGGGCCTGGCCCCTACCCCAGTCTGACAAGCCCACCAGGCCAGGGAGGGGCCTCAGAGAAACATTGTTGCAGAGCCCTGAAACCTACATGACTGTGGCCTGTGATCAAGTCACCCAATGGGCCCAGTGGACATCAGACTGCACTCCCTTGCTGGTAAGTCCTTCTCTTCTGATGATGATGACTTTGCTGACAAGTTTTTTGCATTCATCCGGCAGAACACACATTTGGTTACTGCTTCAGAAAGGATGTCACTTTCATAGATGGAGAAAGGCCTGTCACATTCTTTGCACTGATATGAAATATTTAGAAAGAGTAGAAAGGAGGCACTGGTTAGAGAGGATCAAAGCATGAAGTTAGAATTCTCCCACCTAATCTAGATCAAAATGAGATCTGCCTCTCCTCTTTGAGGTCTGTAAACTTACAAGGGTAGAAATTTCAGGCCACTGGGAGAGAATGAGCACAGGCTTATCCCTCTCTTTTCCCCAAAAGCTATGCAGGTAATGCCAGCTCATGTCCCCTGCCATGGGGGTCCTGGGGGCAGGAGTAGCAAGCCACTGGCAGTGAAGAGGACAGTCTACCCCTGTCCTGTGCTCTGTGCAGAACAGAACTATGGGGCCAACTGGATACCCTAACTCCCTGATATCCTGGAAACACCTCACTCTTACAGAACCATGAGAAGCAGGTAGGCAAGGTTTCTTAACAAAGCAGGAATTTTTACTAGATGATGAAGGTACTGAGCATCATCCTCCATGTCTAAGCCTGTTTCTGGCCAAAGCACAAGAAAACTGTGGATAATGCATAACAGCTTACCATATGTGCTTCCCACAAATAAGTGATCAACAGCACAGGGTGGGTACTCAGGCCATGGGCCAAGTTCTCTCAGGGGTTCCCACCACAGCACAGTCCCCTGAGACAAGACTGCAAGGTAGCATGGCCCTGCCCTGGCCCCTGTGCTTTGCCACCCTTGCCCACTCCAAGGCTCTAAGACCTGCAGGAAAGGGAGGGCAAACCCTGCCTGGAGTAGGCCCTCTGGGAAATCCGGCCTCTGAGAAAATCCAGACTTTTTATTAAACCTTCTTTGTTCTATAGCATAATTCCCCATGGCCCAACCCCAGGACAGCGGGTCTTCAGAGGAGGCAGCTCCTGCTGGCAAGCGGAAGACATGGGCAAGCACTATTCTGTAGCTAGTCAGCTTCCAGGGCCTGAGGGCCAATATGGCCAAAGAGGCCATGAGGACCAGCTTGCCATAAAGATGAGGACAATGTGCATCCCACCCCTCACCTTCCCGCCCCCACAGTGTTGTTCCCAAGTGAGTCATTCCCAGAAGCAGTGGCTCCCACCCGGACCTTCTGAGAGGAGACAAGCCTAGGTGGCTGCTGGATTCCGAGGGAAGGAAGACTCAAGAGGGTCCAGGATAGACTCCTCAGCCTCTTGAGGTGGCAGCCAGGTGTCTGTTCTGTGGTCTCAGCAGGAACAGGTCTCCACTGCCCAAAGATAGCCTCTGTAGCCACCCCTGGCTACACCTGGTGAAGCAGATGTGCCCTCTCTACAACCAGGATTTCCACTAGAGATACTCAGGCATCTGAGCCCCATCTATGGGAACTGGGGCACTGGGGGCCTGGCCAGAGGGTCTGCTGCTGGAGCGTAGGAGGCTCACATGGTGTCCAGCTGTGTGCCCAGCCATTGCTCCAGTACTCCCTCAAACCTCATTTTCCAGTCGCCCTCACTCGCTCTACTCCTCAAACACACTAGGCTCACTCCTACCTCAGGTCTTCACATTGGCTGTTCCCCTCTGCTGGGAAGTTCTTCCCCTAAACATCTGCATATCTCACTCCCTCACCACCTTCAAGTCTTTGATCAAATGTCACCTTTTCAATGAGACCCACCAATCCTGACCACCCTTTAAGATGACGTAACCTCCAGCACTCCCATTCTATGTTATTTTTCTCCAAATTACTTATCACTATATGACTCACTACACATTTTTCTTATTTCTTTATTTGTTGTTTGTCTCCCTTTTAGAATTTAATTTCCCTTAGGGCAAAGATTTCAATCTATTTGTTCATGGTTTTATCCCCAGTTGCACAATAAATGTTTGTTCAAAGCATTAAATTAAACTGTAGCAGTAACTAATGAAAACTTTCATTGGGCTTAATTTTACTCAATACCAACCTGTTCCAACTTTAAGCCCAGGGCCTTTTTGCACTCGATTACCAAAGGAATTTGGTCAATTTTTTCAATATTCCATAGTCTCATGGTTCTATCCTAAAACAAGTTAAACAGCAAAACGGTAGTCACAAACTGGCTCGTTAGGCTGGGAGGGACCAGGGAGGTGTATTGCATACAGGTTATGGTGGAGAGCCTCAACCTGCAGATGAGCAGAGTTAGGGTGACCGAATGTCTCAGTTCCTCCAACACCCTTCCAGCTTTTACATGGTAAGTCCTATGTCCCAGCAAACCCCTTTGCAAAAAGTCTCACTTAGGTGTAGAAGTTTGGGGGGGGGATACAAAATCCATATAGTGGCCCCAAAAATAGAAGCTGAAAGCAAAACTATTTTTAATACCCACAATATATGCACAGATGATTCACCTTCCATAGCTGCTGTCACTGTTTCCACAATTTGCAGTTCTCAGGAATAGATTATCCGTTTTGCGATTCCTCCCAGCGATGCAACTTAAGTATTTGACTCAACTGCACTGTAATTGGGAGTTTTAATAGTCTGCCTTTGATTTTACCTTTGTACTAACTGTTATGCTTTGTTTCAAGATAGTTCTGGTAGAACTGTTAACACTGTGAATATCATAATCTAAGAGTCAGAATAATGAAAATGAGAACAATTACAAGACCAATAATAACAGATAAACAGAAACATAAAATTAGATTGGAGGGTAAAGTGTCAGAACGAAGGATGCTGCACAGTATGCAGAAAGTAATATGAGATTGGGTTTGGTGGAGAAGGGGATATGAAAACACATATCGTAACTGAGTCTCACAAGTCTGGGGTGAGACAGGCAAGTTCTAAATCATTTAAAAGTTCTTCATCTCCCAAAAAGATACTAATGTGAAAGAAAATTAAATGTAAGGCATCAGGACTGGAAAAGAAGAAGTAAAACTACCTCTATTTGAAGATTACATGACTTTGTATAAAGAAAATCCTAAGGAATCCACTAAAAAGCTATAAGAACTAATGAACAATCTCAGCTCAGTAGAATTACAGGATACAAAATCACTACACAAAGATCAACTGTATTTTTATATACTTGCAGTAAACAATCTGAAAATGTGATTAAACAATTTCATAAAGTATCAAAAAGAATAAAAAGCTCAGTAATACATTTAACAAAAGAGGTACAACACTTACAGACCAAAATCTAAAAAATACTATTGAAACTAAAGAAGACATAAATAAATTGAACAACATCACATGGTTCATCAATCAGAAAACTTAATATTAGTAAGAAAAAATACTGCCCACATCCCCAAATGATCTACAGATTCAACACAATCCTTACGAAAATCTCAGCTTACTTCTTTGCAGGAATTCACTAACTGATCCTAAAATGTGTATGGAAAATCAAGGGACCCATAATAGCTAAAACAATCTTGAAACAAGAACAACATTGGAGGACTCTTACTTACCTCCCTATTTCAAAACTTACTATAAAGCTACAGTTGTCAAGACAGTGTCGTTCAGTTATAAGGATAGAAACATAAGTCAATGGAACATAATTGAGAGTCCAGAAATAAACCTTCACATTTATGGTAAATTATTTTTTACCAGGGAGGCAAGACCTAAAACTATGAACCAGAAGAACTAGGTTTATAACTAGAAAACTGGAAAAACCAGAAAGCTATAAAACTTAGAAATAAACATAGGATTAAATCTTTGTGACCCTGGATTAGGAGTGGTTTCTTAGATCTGACACCAAAATACAAGCGACAAAATAAAAAACAGATAAACTAAACTTCATCAGAATTTAAAACTTTTTTGCTACAAAGACATGCATCACAAAAGTAAAGATATATAAGTGACCAATAGGCACAGGAAAAATGTTCAACATCATTAGTCATCAGAGAAATACAAATGAAAACTGCAAGAAACCACTTCCTAACTATTAGGGTTACCATATTCAAAAAGATAATAACAAGATTGGTGAGGATATGGAGAAACTGTAACCCTCCTATGCTGCTGCTGAGAAAGTAAAAGTGTTCAATGCTTAAGAAAACAGTTTGGTAGTTGCTCAAATACAGTAAATAAATACAGTTACCATGTGACCCAACAGCTTCATTCCAGGGTGTATACCCAAAGTAATAAAACACAGGTTTTCAAACAAAAACTTGTTTATGGATCTTCATAACATTAATATTCAAATAGCCAAAGGTAGAAATAATCTCATTTTCATCAACTGATGAATAGATAAAGAAAATGTGGTGTATACATACAATAGAATATTATTCAGCAGCAAAAAGAAATGAAGTATTGATGCATGTTACAACATGAATAAACCTTAAAAACATTATGCTAAATAAAATGAGCCAGTCACAAAGAGCCACACCTTGTATAATTGCATTTATATGAAATGTCCAGAATAGGCAGATTCGTGGTCTTAGGCAATGCAATAAGACAAGAAAAGGAAGCATATACAGAGTGGCAAAGAAGAAATGAAATGGTATTTTTTCACAAATGATAAGATAGCCTATGTTGAAAATCTGAAAGAATCAATTAAAAAACTCTTGGATTTAATAAGTGATCATAGCAAGATGAATATACAAAAATAAATCACTTTCCCGTATACTGGCATTGAACAAATAGATTTTAAATTAAAAACAATAAAATTTACATTAGCACCCCAAAAAAATGAAATACATAGGCATAAATCTAACAAAATATGTATAAGATCTATATGAGGAAAACTACAAAACTCTGATAAACAAAATCAAAGAACTAAATACATGGAAAGATTTTATAGATTGGAAGACTCAATATTGTCAAAATGTTGGTTCTCCCCAATTTGATCTATAGATTCAGTGCAATCCCAAGTAAAATTCCAGCAAGTTATTTTTTGGATATTAACAAACTGGTTCTAAAGTTTATATGAAGAGGCAAAAGATCCAGAATAGCCAACATAATAATGGAGAGAAATAATGTTGGAGGACTGCCATTACCTAACTTCAAGACTTACTATAAAACTATAGTAATCAACACAGTGTGGAACTGGCAAAAGAATAGACAGTTGGATGGACCAGGAGAGCCTAGAAATAGACCCAGCTCAATATAGTCAACTGATTTTTGACAAAGGAGCAAAGAATATACAATGGAGAGGTAGTATTTTCAACAAATGATGCTGCAGCAATTAGACTCCCACATGCAAAAACAAAACAAAACAAAACAAAACTGAATCTAGACACAGACCTTACACTCTTCACAAAAATTAACTCAAAATAGATCACAGACCTAAATGTAAAATGCAAAACTAGAAAACTCCTAGAATTAACACAGGAAAAAATCTAGATGACCTTGGATTTGGCGATGACTTTTTAGATACAATACCACCAAAGGCATAATTTATGAAAGAAAAGAATTGATAAGCTAAATTTTATTAAAACTACATTTTTTTTTTGCTCTGTGAAAAACACAAGAGAATAAAAAGAGAAGCCACAGACTGGAGATAATATTTGCAAATGAGATATCTGATAAAGGACTTTTATCCAAAATACTCAAGGAACTGTTAAAATTCAATAACAAGAAAACAAACAACCCAATTAAAAAATGGGCCAAAGATCATAACAGACACGTCAACAAAGAAGATATACAAATGGAAAATAAGTGTATGAGAACACATTCCACATTATATGTCATCAGTGATTTGCAAATTAAGACAAGAGTCTACAGCCATGCTACCCTGAACAAGCCCAATCACATCTGATCTCAGAAGCTACGCAAGGTCAGGCCTGGTTAGTACTTGGATGGGAGACCACCCAGGAAGACCAGGTGCTATAGACGTAAAAAATAAAAATAAAAGGGATTGTAAGCTGACAAGGTCCTTGCAATCTGTGAGGTCAACCAAGGGTTGCATAGATAAGTAAGTAAGTAAGTAAGTAAGTAAATGAATGAATGAATGAATGAATGAATGAAAATTAAGACAAGACACCACTACATGCCTATTAGAATGGCCAAAATCTGGAAAGCTGACAACACCTAGTGCTGGTGAGGATGTGGAACAACAGCAACTCTCTTGTTCATTGCTAGTGGGAATACAAAAATGGTACAGAAAATTTGAAAGCTTCTTCCAAACCAAACATACTCTTACCACATAATCCATCAGTCACGCTCCTTGTATTTACCCAAAAGAGTTGGAAACTTATGTTCACACAAAAACCTGCACATGGATGTTTATAGAAGTTTTATTCATAATTGCCAAATCTTGAAAGTCACCAAGATGTCCTTCAGCAGGTAAATGGATTAAAAACAGACAATGGAATAGCATTGAGTGCTAAAAAGAAATGAACTATCAAGCCATGAATAGAGATGGAAGAACCTTTAAATGCATATTACTAAGTGAAAGAAGCCAGTCTGTAAAAGCTACATACTGTTGGTATCCAACTGTTCTGGAAAAGGCAAAACTTCATTTCAAAAATGAAATATTTAGTGATTAAAAAAAATGTGTTATCAAGCCATGAAGAAACTTAGAAGAACCTTAAATGCGTATTGCTGAGTGGAACAAGCCAGTCTGAAAAGGCTACATACTGTATGATTCCAACTATATAATATTGTGGAAAAGACAAAACTACAGAGGCGGTAAAATGATCAGAGTAGCAGAGGGATGAATAGATGGAGCACAGTGAGTTTTTAGGGCAGTGAAATTATTCTCTATTATGCTATAATGGTGGACACATGGCATGTATTTGGCAAAACCCATGTAACATAAAGAATGAAACTTAAACCATGGACTTTAGTTAATAATAATGTATCTATGTTGGTTAATCACTTATAACAAATATATCACATTTAATGCAAGATATTAATGATAGTGAAAACTGTCATAGGGAGGGGGTACATGGGAACTCTATTATTTGCTCAATTTTTCTGTAAATCTAAAACTTCTTTCAAAAATTTTTTTAAAATTATTTTTAAGATGACAGTGCCCCTTGGAAAACAGTGACTACTGAATTGATCTGAGAATACTACTTAAGTGAACATCCATTATCATATCATTCCCTTCATTAGTCTTATGAAACTCAACGGTCAGCAGAATTATGCCCTCCCCCTAGAGACGTCCACATCCTAATCCCCGGAACCTGCGAATATGTTAGGTTACATGACAAGGGAAAATTAAGGGTGCAGATGGAATTAAGTTTGCTAATCAGCTGATTTTAGAATAGGGAAATTACTCTGTCTTATCCAGGTGAGCCCAACATAATAGGAAAACTCCTTAAAAGTAGAACATTCAGTCTCAGGAATGTGTGGTTATGGAAGAAAGGCACAGAGAGATGCAGTGCTGCTGGCTTGGAAGAAGCCAGTGTTGCTATTCGTGGAAGAAGGAGTCGCACACCAGGAATGTGGGTGGTTTCCAGAGGCTGAAAAGGGCAAGGAAATGGATTATCCCCTAGAGCCTCCGCAAGGGAATACAATCCTGTTGACACCTTGATTTTAGCCCATCCAATGAGACCTGTAAGATATTTCTATTTTACAAAACTATAAGATTTTAAAATAATGTTTAAGTGGTAAAGTCTGTGCTTATTTATTATAGGAGCAATAAAAAAACTATTACACTAAATGTCTAACCAATGTACTGTATACTTGAAACTAATAATAAGATAATTTTTTTAAAAAAATGAATACACTAAGTAATGTTACATTTCCTGATTCAGCAGCCATAGCTAAATGTTCTAGAGGAGAACAAAAGGGGAAAGTTTGGCAAGGTACGTGTTGGTCCCTTGCAGTGTCAAACTGTCAGACTTTCCCAATAATACTTTCTACAATATATCTACTGATTTGTCTGATTATGGCAACAATGACATTTTTGAATGTCTGTTAAGATTGAAACTAAGGAAAATATAAATCAAAGGCATGTTGACATCTTATTGAAATACAAACTAGATATTGCTTACCCATCTATGTATTCAGCAGATAATGCACATGTAAATTTTGGCAAATTCTATTCTGTCTATTAACTTCTTACCAAAGTAAATAAAAAGATCTTACCTGTGAAATGCCCTGCACATCATGTACACAAAAGGAATGTGATTTGCTTAACTGTGGTGTTGGGTCTTTCTTAATAAAAGTTTTTAGCCTCTGAATGAAAAGGTTGCTCTGTAATAAATCTGAAATTTTCAAGTGACTGAAAGTAACCTCACAGGGTGATTTGATCACAATTCCTGACTGAGCAGGTAGTGTGGTTAGTCACACCCCCGGGCTGTAATTTCCTTAGTAAAAGGCTTGTCTTTGCCATAAGCAAGCCCTGTTCATTGTTTTTGTGCATCTTGAAATGTCAGAGTAACCCTCTTTTTCAGACCCCTCCCATGTAACCTAACACTGGAATTTCTAGTCAGAGCAATCAGGCAAGAAAAAGAAATAAAAAGCATTCAAATTGAAAAGGAAAAAATAAAATCATTTTTTATTACAAATGATATAGTCCTATAGAAAATTCTAAGCACTCTAAAAATACTGTTAGAACTAATCAACAAATTCAGTAAAGCTGCAGAATACAAAATCAACATACAGAAATCAGTTGTTTCTATATGCTAACACTAAAGCAACTGGAAAAGAAATGAAGAAAACAATCCCATTCACAATAGCATCAAAAACAATAAAATCCTTATGAATAAATTTAACCAAGGAAATAAAAGACCTATATACTGAAAACTATAAGACTTTGATGAAATAAATTGAAAAAGACACACAAAAAAATGAGAAGATATCCTGTGTTCTTGGATTGAAATAATTAATTTTGTTAAAATGCTCATACTACCTAAAGCTATATATAGATTCAATACAATCCCTATCAAAATAGTGATAGCATTTTCTATAGAAATAAAAAAAAATCTAAAATTTGTTTAGAACCACAAAAGACCCTGAATAGCCAAAGCAATCCTGAGAAAGAACAACAAAGCTAGAGACATCACACTTTATGATTTTAAACTATAGTACAAAACTATAGTGATCAAAACAGTGAGGTACTGGCATAAAAATAGAGAACCCAGAAATAAACCACCACATATTCAATCAACTAATATTTGACAAGGGAGTATAGGATATTCAAATGTTAATTTCTTCATTTTTAAGTAGTGTTGGGAAAACAGGATAACCTCATGCAGAAAAATGAAGTGGGACCCCTATCTCACACCACTCACAAAAATTAACTCAAAATGAATTAAAGACTTAAACATAAGAACCAATACTACAAAATTCCTTGAAGAAAATATAGGCAAAAAGCTCATGGACATTGGTCTTGGCAATGATTTTTCAAATATGGCACCAAAAGCATAAGAAACAAAAGCAAAAATAAGTAAGAGGGATTATATGAAACAAAAGCTTCTGCACAGCAAAAGAAACAAGCTACAAAATGAAAATGAGACCTATGGAATGGGAGGAAATATTTGCAAATCATATATCTGACAGGGTGTTAATATCCAAGATATATAAAGAATTCATACAACTCAATGATAAAAAGATTAAAATTCCAATTAATAGGCAGAGAAACTGAATAGACATTTTTATAAAGAAGACATAAAAATTGCCAATAGCTACCTAAAAAGATGCTCAAAATTTCTAATAACAAAGGATATGCAAATCAAAACCACAATAAGATATCATCTCACACCTATTAGAAAAGCTATCATCAAAATGACAAGAGATAAGTGTCACTGAGAATGTGAAGAAAAGGGAACCCTTTATACTGTAGGTAGAAATGTAAATTAATACAGCCACTATGGAAAACAGTATGAGGATTCCTCAAAACATTAAAATAGAACTACCATATGATCCAGCAATCCCACCTTTGGATATATTTCCAAAGGAAATGAAAATTGGATCTCAAAGAGATATCTGTACCCCTATGTTCATTGTAGCATTATTCACAATGTTAAGATATGGAAACAACCTAAATATCTGTCAACAGATAAATGGATAAAGAAAATATAACATATATATATATATATATATATATATATATATATATACACACACACACACACACACACACACACACAATGGAATGTTATACAACCATGAGAAAGAAGGAAATTCTACCATTTGTGACAGCACTCATGGACCTAGAGTAAAGTATCATGCTAAGAGAAATAAATTAGACTAAGAAAGACAAATACCATACAAGATCACTTATAGTGAAATCTAAAAAAGCCAAATTCATAGAAACAGAGAGGAGTGTGGTAGTTACCAGGGGCTGGGAGAAAAATGTTGGTCAAAGGTAGAAACTTCTAGTTGTAAGGTGATAATTTTGGGTGTCTAATGTAAAGAATGGTGGTTATAGTTAATAATACTGTATTATATACTTAAATGCCTCAAGTATGTTCTCACCACACACAAAAAAATGGTAATTATGTAACATGAAAGAGGTGTTAGCTAACACTATAGTGGTCATCATTTGGCGATGTATGAGTGTATCTAATCAACAGGTTATAGATATTCAATTTACACAATATTATATGTCTATTCTATCTCAATAAAGCTGTAAAAATACATAAGTAAAGTAAAATTTATTGAACTGATTATGTTGTATTTATATTATCTTTTTTAAAAGTCTTACATTTATGTATCTTAAGAATAACAATAATATAGCCTGTAAAATTTAAATATTTAGTAAAGACTTTTTAAAAATGTAAATAAATTGCTGTATCAGAGGATAGAAACAATATAAAATATTTTTATATTTTTCTTAAACATATTCATTTAGTCCTACTATTAATTACCACTAATTGCTGCTGTTAACTAATCCTATTGTTGTTTTTGTTTAAATAATAGCATTTATGTAACAGAAAAGTAAAAAATACAGAATAAGACATAATTTCAAATAAACTCATTTTTCATATTTTGTTTTATACTTTTACTTTTTCCAGCTTTATTAAGATATAATTGACAATCATTTTTCATGTTTTATATTAACATAATAACACATAGGCATAGAATCTTTATTATGCATTATGTTATTATGGGTTTTTTGTCAGGTGTGGTGATTGGCTCCCTGGTTGGCTCCCAGGATGGCTCCCTAATAGGTTGGTAACGGTAGGTGGAGTCTGGCCACTGTTCTCAGAGACCTATAAATCCCCAGCCTACAGAATTACATGGTTCTAATAAAGGTGGAGGGGAAAGTGAGACCCCACTTCTCTGGTGCTCACACCTGGAGGACAGCCCTCGGGTTATCCTAGGCTAAGCAGTTATGTGCCATTGGGACAGAAATCCCAGGATGTAGTGACACAGGGAAGGAAGACCCACCTGGGACCTCGGAGTGGCCTCTTCTGTTATTGACAAGCTGATGCTTTCCCCTTTAAGGCTACTTGTTGGCTTCATCACTCACTCACCAGTGACTAGGCCCTTGCTCCAACAAAATAAATGTCAGTGGTGCAGACACAGAGATAGTTGGCAACTCCCCATGTGAGCAGACACAGGCACCTGGTTTCCACATTCCCAGGCAGCTTCTTCGATGGGAATGGCCTGGCCAGGTAAGGCCCTAAGGCTAACCCTGCCCTGGAGTTTTACTTGACAGTAGCTCTTCTATTATCACCAATTCTCGCAAACTCGAGAGATTTTAAGTCACTGGAAGGCTGGCCACTTTTACCTTTGAAGCAGACAGGATCCATTTCTTGTTGCTGCTAATGTCCACATCCATCACCCAGTCATTATGGCCCTGGGAAAAAATAGAGCTTTAACGAGGACTTAGAAGAAAAGACTTATAAGAACAAAAAATAAAAAACAAAAGGACCCAACATTGCGTACATTTAAGTGTACCTAATTGTGCTTCTCTGGTTTCACTAGGACATTTAAGGGAGAATACAAAGTGTAAAGGCTTGTGAAGTATGTGTATGTCATGGCACTGTATGTGTTTTCAAAATTAGTACTCTGATGTATAGCAGGATGGAAAAAAACTATTGTGTTCCCAGCTGGTCCCAGAGTACCTCTTGCTGGTTTTGCTTGCTTTCTCTGTTCTAGGAAATACCTCCTAGAAGTCCAGTTGTAAAGGGGCTTTTGGCTTCAAGGAACTGGCCCTTAAGAAAATGAGGAATTGTTTTCCTAAGCTACAAAGCAGCTCAGAGAGGATACCACTGCTGGTTTAGACACTTAATTACATCAGGGTTCTTTGTCAGCATCTTTATTTATCATTCTTTGGTCTTTCCCTTATGGAAAGAGGTGGATGGTGAGGCAGCTGTGGTATGGTAGGAAAACCAAGACTTAGAGAGAAGGTTAAACAGCTGTTCATAACAAAAGGACAGGAAAAATTTGAGGGTGAGAGAATAGAGAGGAGAGAAGAGGAAAAACTGAACAGAACAAACTAATAGGGGGACAAAGAGACTTTTAAACACAGAGAGGTTAAACTTTCAGTTTTAAGGTGTTGATTTGCTGTGATGTAAAACTCCCTTTGCCTCTCCAAACCCTAGGAGAAGAGGGTTCAGACAGACCAGCCCTGGGAACCTATATGTCGTAGTGAGCAATGGGACACCAGCTACCTTTGGATCACAGGGAACAGAGACAACAAGACTCCGGTATGCAAGCATTCCCAGCCAAAGGTGGCCATGAGAGCATAGGACCAGAGTATGCAGAAATCTTGGGGTGGAGGGTATCTGGAACAGAGGCACTGAAGGAGCTAATCCTAGGATGGCCCAACCTCTAGATTCTGGCCGTGTTGGCTAATCCATCCCCTTACTGTAGAACTACTTTAAATAGAGTCTTCTCTAACTTGCAGCCACAAGCACTCAATCGACACTCCCCAGTTTGGAGCCCCATAGCTTTCTGTTCATGCCTTATTATGGCGGTCAGCCTTCTGCATGGTAATTTCTGCTATCTTAAACACTTCCCCAGCTCTGAGTTTCTGCATTTTGCTGTTCCAACTGCCTGCAATATCCTCCCGCAATATCCTCACTCACCCAGTCCTTCCTTGCCATCCCTTTCTCAGCTCAAAGGCCACTTTCTCCAGTAGGCCACCCCTGCCCATCCACTGTGGATTAGTCCCCAGAGTCTGTTTCTGTCACATCCCCCTGTTGTGGTTTCTCCATTTTATTTATAACTTTTTGAAGATCCATTTGTTGATTTCTTGTCTGTCCTTCCTTACAGAGGTGTCAGCTCCATGGGGACCATCTGGGTCTACCTTACCCACTGCTGTACTCTCACCACCTACATCCACATGGAATGACTAAGGATCAAAGCTCAGATCTTCTATCTCATGCTGGCTTTGTTACCTTCAAGGAGAGCTTCCGGTAGCCTTCGCCTACATCCCAAATAGCCACAGTCTTGTCATACCCTCCAGACACAAGAAAAGATGCTGCAACACAAAATGAGAGTCATAGGCAGGGTCAATCTTCCCCAGCCAGCTGCTTCCTCCAGTAGGAGAATTTACAAATACAGAATCTACAAATAACGATGATTGACTCTGTGCAACTTTGAAACCAATAAAGCCCAGGACGGAAACTGATGGGGTTCCTCACAGTGGGGTTTGCCTTACAAAAGGCTCCTTCTGAAGAGAGAAATTTGTTCAGAAATACTTGAGCATTTCTCAAGTCAGGCCAAGATTGTGTGTGTACTGGCTGGGTATCCCCGCCACATGCACACTGCATGCGGATGGAAGAGTATAACATGTGGCTCCTGGGTGTCACGAGCAGACTCTTCCCCTACTGGAGTTAGCTGCCATGTCAACTTCCTGTCATTGCTTTTGCTTGCATCCATGCTCCTTCACCTGGAAATAGTATCCCAATTTCCCATGGGGAAACACCCCTCACCTAGTCTCGATACTTCTGGTTCAGAAGGTACTGACACCAACCTCTAGCTTTGAGAGTGGGCAAGCCTTCTGACCTAGCCAATCAGAACCTTGCATCTCCTGCGAAAATGATTGGTTCAGAGATGGGCATGTGACCCAAGATGAGCCACTGGGAATCTTCCCTGGGACTTGTGCTCTCACCATCAGAGGAGCATCCCTCTCTCTCCAGAATTGCCAGTGACCAGAACTGCTTTGGGTCTGGATCACCAGAGGCCATCTTTGCCTACTTGAGAATAAAGGCCAAATCAAGAGGAAAGCTGATCTGAGGGCAGAGTAGAAGAGCTGGCTCCCTGACAGCTTTGTCTGAGTGTCTGAAACCAGCTACACCTGAAGCAAGACCCTCTCCTGACCTTTCCCATTACAGGAGTTAATAAATTTCCCCTGTTGCTTAAGCTACATTGAGCTGAGTTTCTGTCACTTGCAAACTTGTGCCTATGAAGGTCTCTCTTGGCTTTTTGTTCCCATGGAAAATAAATTCACCCTAGTGTCAGCATGATTGGAAGTTGACTGCCTGTACTAAGGAAAGTCCCTGTACATGCAGAACTCTGCCCCAACACTCCCATAGGTACAGAATCTTTCCTTGTGTTTATTACTCACTGTCTCTGGCAAAGTGGCAAGAGCTTACAGAACCATCATGGCCTTGCATCAGAGTCACACAGGCTCCACGGTTTCGAAACTCCCCTGTATGAACGTTCCATATTTTTAAAGTTTTATCCCAAGAGCTTGTACACAGGAAATGGCCACTGAAGGTAAAACAGCAGTTTGAGATTGCATTGGTATGTGCGCTGAAACACAGATGGAAGGGTACACATGTTAGCACTTTGCTCCTGGAAAATCTGAGGGCACAGCTAAAAGAGGAGGGGGTAAGGATAGGGGACATTGGAGCTGATCCCCTGTGATGTTATGGACATCGTTCCTTCAATCACTGCCTACCATGGTCCAGATATTGATCGCTGTGATTATGTCACACTATTCCAGGATTTCTCAGTCATGGCAATACTGACATTTCATGCTGTATAATTCTTTGTGGTGGGGGGCTGTCCTGTACACTGTAAGATGTTCGGCAGCATCCCCGGGCTCTACACACTAGATGCCAGTAGCCCTCATACCCAATTGTAACAACCAAAAATGTCTTCAGATGTTGCCATATGTCCTCTAGGGTACAAAATTGCCTCTGATTGAGAACCACTGCACTATCCAGAGCTGCTTGAGTCTTGAGGAGAAAGAGAAGCTGGAAAAGCTGAAATTGGTGCTTAACGAACTAACAGCCCTTCAAGTTTGGTGCTGGATCACACTTATAAAGTGGGCTCCTCCTGTTCATGCTCCACCTCCTTTCTCTCTGAGATGTGGAGGCTTGGCTGCTTTTCCCCCACCCTCCTCTCCCACCCTTCTCTTATTTACTCCTACTTCTCTTCACTCCAATGGTGTGCTTTTTGTTTTGCCTGCGATTCTCAAAGTACTTTCCCCATGATTCTCATCTCTTATTATAAACAGAATTTTCGAGCAAACTTGTAAACATAAATGAGCATCTCTGAGTAGCCTGGATCATAAAATCAACCATTTTACCTGAGAAAAAAGTTGTGCAAAATTGTTTCCTAAAGCTCAAGTCAGAGTTTTAGACTGTGTTTCAGTTCTTTAAAATGCACAAACTGAGTAAAATCAAAGGAAAAAAGTTGACTTCCCAGGGGTGTCGAGAGTAAAACTGCCCAATCCGGTGCCGGTTGGGCTAAGAACTATCCCAGCATCCAGACACCAACATTGGGGTTTAAACCAGGGAATCTCTGTTTTCCAGGATGGGGCTCCCATTTCAAATACATCCCGCTTCTTATAAAAGTTTGGGGAAAATGCACATGTTGTCCTTGCATATCAGGACAAGATGGAGCCTATGCTTTTCTCTCTGTTTCTCCCGCTAAGTACAGCTAACAACCCTGTGCATTTATAAAGCAAACAGAAGACTCTGACAGATGGAGAAATGAAGGCAGACCAGATAGGGCTCTTGGGACCCAAGAATGGCATGCTGTGAGTTCCTAGGGTTTTCTTCTGTTTCATATATCCAGGACCAGTTACTGGGAAAACCTGTAGTCCAAGAAATAGGGAACAAAAAAAAGGCATCCAAGTAAAGCCTTTCTCACTAGCTTAAGGAAGAGCATAACAAAACAGATCACCTTTAGATAATACCCACCTTACTCCAGCCAAATATCTTGGGGAAAAAACTATATTCCCTACCCTACCCCTGTCAGCAAAAGCCAGGAAGGGAGCCTAGATTGCCACCCTTGCCAGGCTATAATGAGGTGGCCTGTCAAAACAGAAGATTTAAGTAAGGCAGACTCTTATAATATCCAAAATGTCCAGCATACAACTAAAAATCACTTGTCATACTAAGAGCCAGGAAAACCTCAACATAAATGAAAAAGATATTCAACAGGTGCCAATACTAAGATGACATAGATGTTAGAATTACCTGACAAGGATTTTTAAGCAGCCATCATAAAAATACTTTGATGGACAATTATAATCATGCTTGAAACAAACAAAAAGATAGAAAGCCTCAACAAAGAAATAAAAGATATAAAAAATGATTGAATGGAAATTTTAGAACTGAAAAATACAGTAACCAAAATTTAAAAACTCAGTGGAAAGGAGAAAGGAAAGCATCAGTGGATACAAAGGCAGACAATATAAATTAACCTATCCAATAAACAGACCAAAAAACCCCCAGAGCCTAGGAACCTATGGGACTATAACAAAAGAGCCAAACATTTGTTTCATCAGAGTTCCAGAAGGAAGGAGAAAGAGAGTGGGGCTGAAAAAAAAATTATGTCTGCAATTTTACCAGATTTGACAAAAGGCATAAACCTATAGATTCAAAAAGCTAAGCAATTCTAACCTGGATAAATCCAAAGAAATCTACACCCAGACACATCATAATTAAACTTCTGAAAACTGAAGACAAAGGAAAAAAATTTTGAAAGCAGTTAGAGAGAAATGATGCCTTACCTATAGGGGGAAAACAAGTTGAATGACAATGACTTTCTCATCAGAAATTATGGAAGCCAGAGAAAATGACATGATAGTTTTCAAATGCTAAAAGGAAAACTGTCAACCCATATTTCTATATCAAGCCAACATTTCTTTCAGGAGTGAAGGGGAAATCAAGACATTTTTAGATGAAGAAAAAATGAATTTATTGCCCTCAGACCTACCCTAAACAAAAGGCTTACAGAAGTTTTTCTAAACAGAAGGAAAACAATAAAAGATGGAAACTCGAAACTTCAGAAAGGAAGACAAAAGTACAGGTAAATACAATGGACTTTCCTTCTCAAGTTTTGTAAATTATGTTTGACAGTTGAAGCAAAAAATAAATAAATAAATAAATAAATAAATAAATAAACACACACACACACACACACACACACACAAAGTACTTATGCTTGCTTCTTGCAATCTTCAAAATCAGTTGAGATTGTTAATTTTCAAAATCCTCTAGCAAGGTCAGCTATATATCTTGCAGAAACAAGATCTCAGTTCCACACAAAGTTATACATAGTATTATTACCATCTGATCCAGAAATTCCACTCCTTGGTATACAGCCAGAAGAACTGAAAGCAAGGACTTGAACAGATACTTATATGCCAATGTTCAATTGTAGCATTGCTTACAATAGCTAAAAGCTAAAAGCAACCCAAGTGTCCATCAACAGATGAATAGATAAACAAAATGTGGTACAAGCCTACAATGGAATTTTATATAGTCATAAAAAGAAATAAAGTTCTAATACATACTACAACATGGATAACCCTTAAAAACATTATGCTAAATAAAACAAGGCAGATGCAAAATGACAAATAGTGTGTGATTTCATTTATACAAAATGTCTGGTTTAAGCAAATTTATAGAGGCAGAAAGTGGAAGAGAGATTACTAGGGGCTAAGATTGGGAGGAATGGGGAATTATTGTTTAATGTGTACTCGGTTTCTGTTTGGGGTGATAAAAGGGTTTTGTTTGTACAATATTACAAATTATTATCAGTGAATTAACTTGAAAATGGTTAAAATGATCAATTTTGTCACATATATATTTTACCATTATTAAAAAAACTAGTAAAGTAATATCCAAAAAGCTACCAAATTGCATAGTTTAAATACATGGATTGTATGGTATGTGAATTATACCTCAATAAAGCTGTTAGGAAAGAAAGGAAAGATTCTCTCACCACTCTTATTCAGTATAGTGTTGGAAGTCAGGCAAGAGAAGAAAATAAAAGGTATTCTAAATGGGAATGGAGAAGTCGAATTATCACTTTTCACAGATGACATGATTCTCTATATGGAAAACTCTAAAGACTCCACACACACCAAAAACAAACAAACAAACAATAAACAATAAACAACTAGAAACAAATTAGAAACAATAAACAAATACAGTAAAGTTGCAGGATAAAAAAATAATTGATGTACAAAAATCCAGTGTTCTTATACAATAACAATTAAATTTCAGAAAAAGAGATTTAAAAAACAATTTTTTTTGTAATTGCAACAAAAAGAATAAAATACCAAGGAATAAACTTTACAAAGTATGTGAAGGACCCATACACTGAAAACTATAAGACATTATTAAAAGAAATTGAAGGTGTTAATGGACTGAAAGAATCAACATAGTTTAAATGGCTATATTATGCAAAGAAATATACAGATTTAATGCAATCCTCATCAAAATCCCAATGGCATTTTTTAAAGAAATAGCCAAAGCAATGATGAGAAAAAAGGACAAAGCCAGAGTAACACATTGCCTGACTTCAAATTATACTACAAGATGACAATAAACAAAACAGTATGGTCTTGACAGAAAAATAGATACACAGACTAACAGAACAGAATTGAGAGCCCAGAAATAAATCCCTGTATACACAGGCAAATAATTTTTGATAAAGGAGACAAAAACAAACAATGAAGGGAAAAAATCTCTTTGATAAAAGGTGCTAAGAAAATGGAGAGCCACATGCAAAAGAATGAAACTACATTGCTGTCATCATACACCAAAATTTACCAAAAATGGATCAAAGACCTAAATATAAGACCTAAAACAATAAATGAAATGGAAGAAAACAGGTACTAAATTCATGGACCTTGGATTTAGAGATTTTATGAATTTGACCTCAAAAGCAAGGTAAGTAAAAGCAAAAATAAATGAATGGGACTATATCAAGCTACAAGTTCTGCACAAAAAATGAAATGATCATCAAAACAAAGAGACAACCAAATGAATGGGAGAAGATATTTGCAAACAGCACTTCTGATAAGGGCCTAATATCCAAAATATACAAAGAATTTATACAACTCAACAACAGCAACAACAACAAAAAATTAAATTAAAAAATGAGCAGAGGACCTGAACAGATGCTTCTCCCAAGAAGACATACAAATGGCCAACAGACATATAAAAAGATGCTCAACTCCACTAGCTATTAGGGAAATACAAATCAAAACCACACCTGTAAGAATGGCTGTCATCAACAGGACAATATCAAGTGTTAGAGATGTTGTGGGGAAAAAGGAATTCTCATCCACTGCTGGTGGGAAAGTCAATTGGTGCAGCCACTGTGGAATACAGTACGGAGGTTCCTCAAAAAATGAAGAATATAATTATCACATAACCAAGCAATTCCTCTTCTAATTATCTACCCCAAAATTTTGAAAACATTTACTCAAAAAGATATATGCACCCCAATGTTTATTACAGCATTATTAATGGTGGCCAAGACATGGAAACAACCAAAATGCCCTTCAATAGATGATTGGATAAAGATGTGGAACTAATATACAGTGGAATATTATTCACCCATAAGAAAAGATGAAATACTGCCATTTGTGACAACATGGATGGATCTTGAGACTGTCATGCTAAGTCAGACAGAAAAAGCTGAGAACTATATGATTTCACTCAATGAACAAGACAAACAAACAGACTCATGGACACAGACAACAGTTTAGCGGTTACCAGAGGGAAGGGGAAGGCAGGAGGAAGGTATGGGTAAAGGGGATCAAATATAAAGTGATGGAAGGAAACTTAACTTTGGGTGCTGAACAGACAATGCAATAATACATATAATGTATTATAAAACTGTACACTTGAAACCTATATAATTTTATGAACCAATGTCACCCCCAATAAATTTAATAAAAGTAATATAAGTAAGTAAGTAAATAAAAAAATAAATAAACAAACAATAAAACTGTGAAAAAAAGGAAAGAAAGCAGAGGAAAAAGCGATGGCATTTAGGGAAACTGAATGTTTACAAGACAGATAAGAGATTCTTCACTATACATCTTTTTGTACCTTTTTAACTTGGTACTGTGTTGCACATTTTGTATGTTAAAAAGTAAATTGCATATTTTTGAAATAAAAACATGCAAGGTCCCTTGTTTGAAAACTAAGAATTTGAAGACATTAGCTGCAAAGCATTAAATCAAGTGTGGGGCCCTTCTAAGTGTGGGCTCCAGTGTAACGGCAGAGATTGCATGTCGTGAAGCCAGCCCTGTCCCATAGCACCAAGAATCTTTGCCTCTATATTTTCTGGCTAAAAGCTATATTTCCAAAAAAAATCACGAATTCAGTTCAATAAAAAATACCATTAGACATTTTGCTTATTTCCCTTTTTCATTCACATTGGGACTATAGAAGGGAGTGGATCGCAATATTGCCCACAGCTAGGGCTATGGTCACTTCTGCTGCCCTTGCCCCTGTCACGGCCACTACAGTGTGTCTCTAAGGAGTAGTGCAGTCCTCCCCAGTGCAGAGGGGGTCCTACAGCCCCTCCTGACCCAGGTTTCCACGGAAGTCACTCTAGTAAGAGAGCACATGCTGGGTGCCCACCATGTGGCCTGTGCTAGGGCCTATATCTTGTGCAGACCTCACTTCTTCTCAGTTTGCAGATGAGGAAACTGAGATCTGATGTCACCCAGAACGGGAACCTGCAGATTCCCATGGGAAAGGCTGGCCCAAGCCAGCAGGGCTCATAATGGAGCAGAAGAGGCAGAGTGACAGGACATTTGCACCTTCTTGGGATCCTGACTCCAGGGCTTGCTGGACAGGTCTGGCCACCCATCCAGTGGTGGCGACCTGCAAGGTCACCCTTGCAGGCTCTGGTGTATCAAAATCTCTCCATTTCACAGGAGACACTAGAAAGTCACATTTTGGCACGGGGCTCTGCACAAGATTTTCAAGCGTTGACTCACATTGAAACAAATGCACCTGAGGCCCAGCTCAGCCCACAGCTGGTAGTTTCCCCTACCCCATTGGCCTCCTCCTTCCCTTCCTCTCCAGCCTCCTTCTGGAGCCCATGACCAAGTTGGAGATGCCCCATATGAATAAGGGCTCACGAGCTGAAGGCTTTGAAGGCGTGCAGGCTGAATGCAAGAAGGCATGGCTGGGTCCCCGCCCACCTCCCTGCTGCAGCACACTGCTAGGCCTCCCAGGGCCCCTCCTCACCTGGCGATGGTGAGCAGTGTGGCCTGGGATGTAACATCCCAGATCTTGATGCTCCTGTCCAGAGATACGGAAGCCACCTTCTGGCTGTCCGGGTCAAAGCAGCAGGCTGTGACTGACCTTTTGTGATGATCTGAGGCACAGGAAAGTGACTCTTTACACAGGATCTACATTCAGGGCCACACGCTCCACATGACCCAGAGGCTCATACTACTCCCCCGGACAGTGACAGTATTTCGAAAATACAATTCTAGTTTTCAATAAGGACTATTCACTCACAAGAACATTCTTGAGAGCCTACCACATGCCAAGCTTTGAGGAAGGGTCATGGCTGAACCACTCCCTGTCCCCACAGAGCTCCCAGTCTGTAGGCTGTTGGGGATGCAACTGTGAGAGGGCCACAACCCACAGCATGTCGGGGGCCACAAGAGGAGGGTGAGGTACACCACCGCCAGCCAGCAGAGGCCTGGTCCAGCCGGGCGCAGCCCTGAGAGGTTAAGAAAGGGCCCCAAAATTCAGCAAGGAAAGCAGAACAGAAAGAACACTCCGGGCAGAAGGAAGCACATGCAATGGCTTGGAGGTGGAAACGGACACAGAGAAGCACTAGAGCAGCTAGAAGTTGGACAGTGAGGAGAGGTAGGGTAGAAGGTGATACATTAAGGGAAATATGCCAGCTGTGGGGCACTGCATACACTGTAGCCCCATATTGATAAAAATAAGCCTACAGTGCATGTAGAAAGTGGCATTGTGTGTTTGCGTGCACACACACACACACACACACACACACACACACACACACACACTTACTTCAGAAAGGCCACCCAGCAAAGGACAGGTACAGTAGACTTTCGCTTTTGACTTTACACACCTACCAATTTTTTTCTTTTTACAAAGATCATGTTTTTTTTTTTCATTTTTATTTTGAGATAAGTGTTAACTGACATGCGTTGTAGGGATAACATGGAGAGATCCTGTATGCCCAGTTCCCCCCAGTAGTAGCGTCTTGCTTAATGGTAGTACAGTATATAATGATTATTGTTTTTATATTTTAAAAATACGGATAAAAATGAAGGTTGAGGCTCCACTCAATAGAAAACTGGGCTTTAAATGTACGAGTGAGGTGGAGTAGAACATTGTTTCATTTATTACAAGCATGAGAATGAATGAAAGAGTTTAAATGATGAGGACCAGTCTTGGTTTTGACTGCCAGTGTTTTATCAATTAGTATTCCATCTCTAATGATGTGACTCGGACTATTACAGTTTCACCAAATAAAGCAATCGAAAGTAATGGTCGGTCAAGTGACAAGCAGCTATTACCATGGCAGACAGAACAGAGCAGGGAGACTGTGCAAACTCACCTCTGACATATGATACAGTCTTGGCGTTTTCTGCATCTATTAAAAAGATTCCGCAATCCACATCCAAGCCAGAGACCACATATTTACCATCAGGAGAAAACTTACAGGAGGACATGAAGCTTTCATGGCTGATCTTCCACTGAAATAGGGCAACAATCAAAGGTTGTGTTCTCTCTAGCCCAGCTGTCCAGTTGAACTTTCCATGGTGTTGAAAATGTTCCATCTATATGCTGTCCAATGTGCCAGCCCCTGGCCACACGTGGCCATTGAGTACTTATAATGGGCTAGCACAAATAAGAAACTGAATTTTTAAGTTTGTTTGGTTTTAATTAATTTTTTAAAATTAATAAATGTAATTAATTAATTTCTGTCCACGACAATGACCAAGGATAGGGAGAACACCCAACAGAACTAGCAGTAAGATTCTAGTAATGGCTAACTTTATTCCTGTTTATTTTGGTAAACAAGTGGTTATTGCCTGGTACCGTGCACGAGACAGCCTCCATCCCTCAGGCAGCTCACAGTGCCCTGGGGGAAGGCTAGCAACAAACCACAAGGAGGGGACAATGAGTTGCTCAACATTCTAGAAAAGGAGGACCTGTCTGCATGTTATAAATTATGGTATTGCCATTATGACAGTTTTAAAATATGCCCACCAATTCTTTTACAGTCCTCCCTCCAAAATGTTGAGCCTAATTTCCTACCCCTTGAATGTGGGCTGTACTTAGCAATTCACTTCTAATGAATAGAAAATGGCAGAAGTTACAGTGTGTTACTAGCTCATAAAAGAAACCATGGTTTTCTTTTTGCTCTCTCTTGGATAACTTGCTCTGGCAGAGAACAAACTGCCATATCTTGAAGACACAGAGAGGAACTTAGGCCCCCCATCAACAGCCAGATGAGTACGCCATCTTGGAAGGGGATCCTTCAGCCCCAGTTGAGCCTTCAGATGACTGTAGCTCCAGGTGAAATTTTAACTGTGACCTCACAAGAGGCCTGAGCCAGAACCCCCCAGCTAAGCTGCTCCTGGATTTCTGACTGTCAGAAACTGTGTAAGATAATAAATATGTATTGTTTGAAGCTGCTACGATTTGGAGTAATTTATCAAGTAGCAATGGATAATTAATTCAGCCCTATGGTTGCAAGTGGCATGAATGACTTGGGCAACAAAAAATAAATCAAAGTACTAAAATAAATTTCTTAAAGAGAAAGTAAGCATCCCAAATAGAAAAACTGGCTAGAGACAAGAGCAGGAAATTTAAGAGAAGAAATAAACTTTTGGAAAAATGCTCAAAATCAAGCATAATCAATGCTAGTCTCATTTTTTACCTACAAAGTTGGCTTAAAAATTTTTTTAATTATGATATCTGGCATGTGAGGGTGGAAAATGATGGCTCTCCTCCAGTGCTCAGGCACAGATTTCTGGAGGTCAATTTAAAAAGCACCATGTTTCTATATGAAATTAGCAATAAAATTCAGCAATATATCCAAAATGCTGAAGCATATATATATATACAAACTTTCCTCATTGTTTCATTGTTTGTAATAGAGAAAAGTGAAAATAGCCTTAATGTCCAGTAACAGAGAACGGTGAAATATGGCATGACCTACCCATCCTGTGAAACCCACATATCCTTTTAAAAAGATGATGGTGATGAGTATGTATTCACCATTTATTGTTAAGTGGGGGAAAAGTCAGGGTCCAGGAAGTATGAATAAATGACACTATGTTGTTAACAGAACACATTTGCCTGTGTTCCTATGTACATGTGTATAAACACAGGAAAAGATTCTACAATCCACAGCAAGGTATTAACTCTAATCTCTGGAGAGTGCTTTGAGGCCTTCGTTTTGATTTTTTAATCTTGTCTTTCTAAAAATGTTTTACAAGGAGTATGCACTGATCTTTGCACTAAGAAAACAGCTGCTTATTTAAGGAGAGAAAATAGGAAGAAGGGAGCGGAGTGGCAACACAGAGCTGCTGAGTGGAGGGCAGTGGGGATGGGGCAGCAGACCCTGAAGAGGCACCTGAGCAGGGCTGGGGCTGCCTGGGCTGGAGGTGGGGGAGGAAGGGGATCTCCAGGCAGTTTTAATGAATGGGTGGTGGCCCTTCTAAGATTGGGAAGGGCCCAGAACCCTCATGCTTTGATCACGTGGCCTTTGTCTCATGGCCTCAGCGCTACTTCCTGACTCATCAAATCCAAACGCCCCACAGAAAAGGGGCTCTTTCCCTCAGCCTGAAATTCTACGCCCTCTACCCTCACCTTCATCCCACTTCTTTCCTTGTTTTCCTCCTTCCCATCCTTCAAGCAGAAGCCTTCCTTCTAGGAAGTTGTCCTTCCCGGATGCCTGCCCTCCATCATCTCAAGTCCCTGAGCAAATTCTTCTTTCCTGGAAGACTGGCTTCTCCTCCCACCATGTACCCAGCCCCAGGCTCCCTAAAGCCCATTCAAGACCCTTGTCCTGTGACGTCTCCCCTGGAATACGGCATGCTTACCAGCAGCTTGCCTGTTTCAAGGTCCCAAGTCCTCAGTGTTTTGTCATAGGCTGCTGCAGTAATTCTGGAAACAAAATGCCAAACATAGTGTCTTTATGACAAATACAGTTACATGTATGGTTTCCTCAGAGAAAATTTTGCTAATTTACCATCAAGATTGCAAATAATACCAGAATCTTTTTAGAGATGCTCCATGAGCCCCCCGAAAGAGTGGCATGTTCTCACTGAAAACAGAGAGGACCTAACACAAAAGCCCTACAGCACCATTCTCTTCTCTACTCCCTCAGCCATCCAAATATGTTCTTTCATGTTTAGGGCATTAAAGGTATTATTTCTTCTGTTCTTTAACTGACTATCTTCTTCTAAGGGGATAGCTACAATTCCCAAGGATCAATCACTTCTGCTCGCATGTCTATCTTTTTACAGGAAAATACTTTAATAGACAGCTCGTTTCATCCTGAAATGTTTTCTTGTACATTTGGTAAAATAATAAAAATGTACCTTTGTCTTGTCATATTGCATGTTTCCATGGCAATCTCTGTCCTTTATATGAGTTATATTTCCATGAAAGGTAAATGCCTATATTGTTTTACCAAACTGTCCCTGGTATGCTGTACACTAGCCTGCCTCTTCACTCTCACTTTCCCTAATCAATGTAAAATGAAGGAAAGGTCACCTTCTGTTGTCAGCTGTGACACTGCACTCTAAAACAGGAGCTTTGGGCCCATTCTCAAAATCCCGAATAAGAGATCCATCCACAGCATCCTCAAATCAACAGGAGAAAGGGAGAGAGAGCAAGAGGTCATTGAGGTGTTGACTGAAGTTGTAAACTGAGTCCGACATCATCCCTGAGCTTCTTTACAACAGTAAAGTATGAGAACTGCATGCGTCTCACCCAGCTCAAAGGGCAAAAGGACTTCCTCACCCAAGAGGTCACATAATCACCCAGGGCGCATAGCTAGTGGGTTCCAAATGTGGGGCCTGAACCATTTGGACAGTCCCCAAACCCTCCTGCCTTATCTGCCTGAACTTGGTACCTACTAATGACACAGAAGATGCTCCTCCAAGATCATATGGAGGGTGGGGAGCTATTCTCCACCCAGTTACCTGAACCAGAATCCAGGAACCAGCTTTAACTCACTCCACCCTGTCCCGCTGAAGCCAGAGAAGATGACAGAACTCAAGACTGTCTATAGGTCCCAAGAACCCAGCCCCAGCCACGTGGTCATCTGTGGCCTGGCCCCTCAGGAGCATTGTCATCCCCCAGCCCTGCTCCTTTCTCACCCACTCCTGACTGTCTAGCAATGTCCCCCAGAACAGGCCTGCCAGGGTCTGCTGGCTATGCCAAGAAGGTTTTGGTAGCATTCTCAGTGACCACCTCTCTGCAACTTTCTCTGACCATCACATCCCTGTTCCTTGTGCCCCTGCTTCCTGCACATTGGGGCACTGATCTGAGCTTGGGCCTGCCTCTCCCAACAACCCCTCAAGGACAGGTTCCAGGCATGGCTACTTTTCTGTTCTCTATGACCAACTAGGCCTGGTCATACCACCTCTGTGGATAGAACTCAATTTTCCAAATGAGAAGGATACCTATAGAGATGACACAGGGCGGACATCCCAGGAAGGCCCTAGGCACAGCTGGGACCCTGCAACCAAAGGTGGGGAGCTCTCAGTCCAGTGTTCTCTGTTCCCTTCTCCCACTATTTCCAAATTGACAAGCTAACAGCAGCTGCACAAACCTCATCTTTCTCTGGTGGCTTGACAATAATGTGAGCCCTCACTTTGCTTTCCTTTCTTGTACTTTTTTCAGAAAGTTTTCTCCAAATCTTTGTAATCCTTGAGTCCCTGGAAACTCAGTACTGGGGAACTCTCCACGAGAAGTGACATAAGCTTACGGGATGTTTCGGTTCCACCTAACACGAGGCCACCTACCCACAGCTTCACGGTGCAGTCATAGGAGCCACTGAGGAGCTTTGTGTCATCCACACAGAAGTGACAAGAACTCACAATGTGCTGGTGTCCCGTCAGAATTTGAAATGGGATCTGGAAAAAGACAGACTGTATGAGTTAAGTGAGTTGAAGAATATAAGATCAATATTTAAAAATTAATCGTATTTCTATACATTTGCAATGAACAATTTAGAAAAAAAATAGAAAAAATCTATTTCCAAAAGCATTGAAATAGAAATATATTTAACAAAAAAGTATAAAATTTATACTCTGAAAATGAGCAAACATTGTTAAAAGAAATTAAAAGGACCTAAATAAATGGGAAAACATCCTATGTTCATAGATTAGCAGACTTACTATTGTTAAGATAAAAATATACTCCACAGATTCAACACTATCCCATCAAAATTCCAGCAGACTTCTTTTTTTTTTAATTGACAAGCTGATCCTAAAATTGAGATAAAAACTCAAAAGAAGCAGAATAGCCAAAACAATTTTGAAAAAGAAAGGTGGAGCACTCACAATTCCCAATTTTAAAACTTACTACATACAAAAGTTACTATAATCAGTATAAGACTGGTATAAGGATAAATATGTAGATTGATGAAATGAGATTGAGAATCTAAAAGTAAGCCCTAATATTTTTGGTCAATTGATTTTTGACAAGGATGTCAATATAATTTAAAAGAGGGAGAGAATAACCTTTTCAACAAATTGTACTTGGACAAGTGGATATCTACATGCAAAAGAATAAAGTTGGATCCTTACCTCACACCTTATACAAAATAACTCAAAATGTATCGAAGACCTAAATAGGAGAGCTAAAACTATAGGACTCTTAGAAGAAAACATAGGTGTAAATCTTCCTGAACTTACACTAGGCAATGGTTTCTTAGATATGACACTAAATACAAGCAGCTGCTGCAACAATGATAACAATGATGATAAACTGGACATTATCAAAAGACAACATCAAGAAAGTAAAAAAATAAAATAAAACAATTCATACAAGGGAAGAAACACTCTGTAAATGATATCTAGAGTATATAAAGAACTCTTAAAACTCTACCTATTGATATGGTGTTATTTGAAAGTGGATTTGGATGAACTATAAGTGTATATTGCAAACTCTTGGGAAACCACTAAAAAAAAACTTCAAAAAAAGAACTGCATTTGATATGCTAAAAAAAAAATAGAGAAAATGGAAGCACATAGAATGCTCAGTTAAAACCACAAAAGGCAGAAGAGTGGAAGAAAAAAATAAAAACAAAAAACAAGGGCAACAAATAGAAAACACTAACAAATTTGGTGTTTGTTATAATCCAATTATATCAATAATCATTTTCAATAGTCTAAATCTACCAATTAAAGACAGAGGTTGTCAAAATGGATCAAAAAACAAGACCTAACAGTATGTTGTCAACAAGATATCCACTTCAGATATAAAAATGCATATAGATTAAAAGTAAATGGGTGGAGGAAAATATACCATAATAACACTTATTAAAAGTAAGCAAGAATAGTTGTATTAATTTTAGACAAAGCAGACTTCACAGTAGGAAAAGCTATCAGGGATAAAGATGGGTATTACATAATGACAAAAGGGTCAATTCTCCAAGAAGATATAATAATCCTTAATATGTATGTGCCTAAAACCAGAGCATCAAATTACATAATGCAAAAACTAATGAATTTGCTAAGAGAAATAGATAAGTCTGCTATTATAGTTGGAGACTTCAGCACCCCTCTATGAAAAATACAGATCCAGCAGGCAGAAAATTAGTAAGAACACAGTGAAATTCAAGAACACCATCCATCAACTGGATATAATGGACAGCTACAGACTACTTCATCCAACAACAGGAGAATACACCTTCTTCTCAAACTCATATGGAATATTCACCAAAACAGATCACATTCTAGGCCACAAAATATACCTTACCAAATTATACAAAGTCTGCTCTTAGAACACATTAAACTAGAAATCAATAACAGAAATATGGTTGGAAGGCCAAAATACATGGAGACTAAATAACACATGGTTCAAAAAAGAAATATTAGAAAAAAATTTTAAATATTTTGAACTAAACAAAAATGAAAACACAAAAACTAATCAAAATTTGTGGGATGCAATGAAAAGAGTGTAACTTATAGCATTGAATGCATATATTAAAAAGAAGAAAGGTCTAAAATTAATTACCTAATCAACTTCCATCTTAGGAAAAAAGAAACAGAGCAAATTGAATGCAAAGTAAGAAGAAAAGAAATAATAAGGATTAGGACATTAAATCAATGAAACTGAAAGCAGGAAATCAATAGATAAAATCAATGAACCCAAAAGCTGGTCTTTAAAAAGATTAATAAAATTGATAAGCCTCTGGCCAGGATAGCTAAGAAAAATGAAAGAGGACACAAATTACTAATACCATAAATGAAAGAGACATAAATGATGGACATTAAAAAGATAGAATAATATAAACAACTCTGCTCCCACAAATTTGATAACCCAAAATAAAATGAACTAAATTCAAATTTGAAATGAAGTGGACTAATGCCTTGAAAGATGCCTTTTGCTAAAACTCACATGAGAAGAAATAGGTAATTTGAATAGGCCTCTATCTATTTCAGAAATTGGATCAATACGTGCAGGAGAAGCATTTAATGAAATCCAACATCAATCCATGATAAAAATGCTCAGTAAACTAGGAATAGAGGGGAACTCCTCTTCTCAAAAAAAAAATCTACAAAAAAACCTACAGTTTACATTATAATTAATGGTGAGAAACTCAAAGCTTCCCCACTAAGATCAAGTACAAGGCAAAGGTGTTCTCTCTTACCAGTCATTTTCAACATTGTATCAGAAGTTCTAGTTCATGCAACAAGACAAAAAGAGGATATGAAAGGTATAAGACTGGGAAAGAAGAAATAAAACTGTCTTAGTTCACAGATTACATTATCATCTATGTAGAAAATCAAAAAGAACAAACAAAAACACTTCTGGAACTAACAGCAAGGTTGTAGTATACAAGATTAATACACAGAAAGTTGATCACTTTCCCATATATCAGCAATAAACAAGTGGATTTTAAGTTAAAAAAACAGTATCATTTACATTAGCACCAAAAAAAATTAAATACTTAGGTGTATAGCTAAGAAAATATGTACAAGATCTATATAAGGAAATTACAACTCTGATTAATAAAATCAAAGAATTGAATAAATGGAGAGACATTAATGGATAGAAAGACTATATATTGTCAAGATGTCAGTTCTTCTCAACTTCATCTTTGGATTTAATGCAATCCCAATCAAAATCTCAGCCAATTATTTTGTGGATATTAACAAATGAATTCTAAAGCTTAGTGTGGTAAAAGATCCAGGAAAGCTATTGAAAGAGAACAAAGTTGGAGTGCCAACACTATTCAACTTTAAGATTTACTATAAAGCTACAGAAATCAAGACAGTGCAGTGTTAGTGAAAGAATAGACATATATATCAATGTAACAGAATGAAGAACACAGAAAAGGACCCATATAAATAAAATCAACTGCTCTTTGACAAAGGAACAAAGTTAATTCACTGGAACACCATGTAAAAAGTAAGTAAATCTTGATACAGACCTTAAACCTATCACAAAAATTAACTCAAATTATACTACAGACCTAAAAGTAAAATGGAAATTAAAAAATTCCTAGACAATAACATAGGAGAAAATCTAGATGATCTTGGGAATGGCAATGACCTTTTAAATACAACACCAACGCCACAATCCATGGGAAAAAATTGAAAAAACAGACTTAATAAAAATTTAAAATTTCTGTTCTATGAAAAACTGTATCAAGAGAATGAGAAGACAGAAAAGACCAGGCAAAATGGCATAATAGAGGCTTTGTTCATCCCTCTTGTGACCACACAAAAGGTGTGACAGAAACATGGAGCAAATAGCAAGCAAAGTCACCCGGAAGTCTAGATGAACAGAATCACTACGACTAGGGAGACAAATAAGACATCAACTTGCAACTGTAGAAGGTAAAAAGGGGCAAAATGCGAGGCTGCTGGGTCTCAAGTGGCTGAGTGGGACAGAGGCTGTGGCATCTGCAGACACCTCTTAAAGGGGCCATACCCCCAACGGGACTTTTGCAGTGATGGACTTGCTCGCTCTGAGCACCAAAGCTGGGTTGGCTGCTTGGGAGCACCAGGAACTTACAGGGAGACACAGAGGTATCAGAGCGAGGGCTAAAGGCAAAGCTATCTTCCTAGCAGAAGTGTCGGCAATATCCATTTTCCTCTGTTGAGCCCTCCTTACTCCCAGGATGTGGACCCAACGCTGCCAAAACTGAGATGTCATCAAACTGGATAACAGAGGTTGCTCTGCCCAGAGAATTTCTTGAAACTCCACCTCCCCCAACTTGTGACCCAACCCGAGCTACATCTAGTTGTGTTCTTGGTGAGTCCTGTGTCCCTAGTTGAGCAGCTCCAAGACCCACACTGGTGGCAACTGATCTTGGTTTTTGTTGTGGCCTCTTGAGGCAACTATAAGGACAGCATCTGTGGATTGCTTGCTGAATCTTAACAAGTGGCCCTGGAGGGACACAGGCTAGGGCTAAATTTGCTCTGCAGCTGAACCTCTCTCAGGGCTGTGCCACTAGACACCTACTACACAAAACCATGCTAATAAGACCAAGAAACTTAGGAGCTTTGCTTAGTACATAGAAATAGCCACAAAAAGGCAGCCAGAATGGAAAGACAGAGAAGCAGAAACACATGAAAAAAGAGAACAGAGATCAACAAAAAATGAAGTAAAGAAATCTAACAGGTGCAGAATTCAAAACACTGGTTATAAAGATGTTCAATGAACTTAGGGGAAAAGTAGGTGAACTCATTGAGAACTTTAACAAAGAGATAAAAACATAAAAATGGAAATAGAAATTATAAAAGGCAACCAGTCGGAAATGAAGAACACATTATCTGAGATGAAGAGTATATTAGAGGAAATTAATAGAGTGAATAAAGAAGAGGATTAAACCACTGATATAGAGGATGAGGAAGCCAAGAACACCCAATCAGAATGGGGGGGGGGGGGAAAGAAGCCAAGAATATCATAAGAATTTAAGGAGCCTATGAGACAAAATTAAATGCAAAAAATCCATGTCATAGGGATACCTGAAGGAGAAAGGGGAGAACAAGAAGTTGAAGAACTATTTGAAGAATTAATAATGGAAAACTTCCCTAACCAGGTGAAGGGATTAGACACACAACCCCAGGAAGCTCAGTGAGTCCCAAGAAAGAGCAACCCAAAGAAGCCCACAGCAAGACACATCATAATTAAAATGTCAAGGAGAGGATCTTAAAAGCAGTAAGAGAAAAGTAGTTAGTTACCTACAAAGGAGCATCATAAGACTGGCAGCTGATTTCTCAAAAGAAACCATGCAGGATAGAAGGGATTGGCAGGAAATATTCAAAATGTTGAAAATCCAGGATCAACGACCAAGAATACTTTATCCAGCAAAGCTATCATTTAGAGTTAAAAGACAGTTTCCCAAACAAAAATAAGCTAAAGGAATTCATTGACACCAAGTATTATTAGAAATGTCAGAAGTACTTCTTTAAGAAGAAAAAATGTGTATCAAAAACATGAATAAAGACTGATAATAACTACATATCTATCAACAAGTACCTCAAATAGGGAAGAATTCAGCGTTCCAACCAAAAGATAGGTTGGCTCTTACATATGCTACCTACAAGACACTCACTTCAGAGTTAAAGACACACATAGGATAAAAGGAAGGGGGTGGAAAAAATATTGCCTTGATAGACCTAGAGGGTATTGCACTGAATGAAGTAAGTCAGATAAAGACAAATACCACATGATTTTACATACATGTGGAATCTAAAGAACTAAATAAACTACAACAACAACAAAAAATGGAAACAAACTCATAGATACAGAGAACATTTTGAGGGCTACTAAATGGGAGAAGATTTTGGGATGGTGAAAAAAGGGCAAAGGGATTAATAAGTACAAATGGATAGTTACAAAAGTCATGGAGATGTAAAGTGTAACATAAGGAAAATAGTCAACAATGTTATAATAAATATGTAAAAGGAAGAAGAAGGGTACTAGATTTAGTGGGGTGATCACTTTGTGAGTTATATAGATCTCTAATCACTATGCTGTACATCTGAAACTAATATTGTATGCCAACTAAAGAGAATGAGAAGACAAGCCACAGACCAAGAGAAGATATTTGTAAAACTATCTTTTTTACTAAAGGATTGTTATCCAAAACAGAGTTGGCCCTCCACGTCATCAAATTCTCCATCTGCTGATTCAACCAATCATGAATTGAAACTATAAAAAAAAAAAGATTATGTTGTTCTTGATGTGTACTATGTAGTTAGTCCTAAAATTGTTACATCTGTACTGAAAATGTACAGACATTTTTTTGTCACTATTCCCTAAAAGATACAGTATAACTATTTATATAGCACTTACAGTGTATTCGGTATTATAACTAATCTAGAGATGATTTAAAGTATATGGGAGGATATGCATATGCAACTTCTACACCATTTTACTCAGGGACTTCAGCATCTGTGAATTTTGTTATCTGAGGTGGCTGGAATCAATCACCTGAGGATTCCAAAGGAAACTGTATACAAAATACCCTCAAAGCTCGCTAGGCCAATCAAGCTAAACATGCTCTCTTCCCCATGGGGGCCTAGTGTGCAACAGCAGCATCCTTGGTAGTTAAGCAGCCTGTTGCTTGCATGAGTTGCCCTAAGGGACCTTGGAGACAGCCCTTTTTCAGTGGACACTCATGTCTGACCTCACACTGTCCCAGTTTAGACTCCAGACAGGTATGCAGAGTGCCTTTAGAAAGCCGCAGGGCACAATGGCCAGGGTCCACATTGGCCAACCAATCATGTTCACCTGCACCAAGCTACAGAACAAAGAGCATGTGATCGAGACTCTAGGCAGGGCCAAGTTTAAGTACCTCTGCTGCCAACAGATCCATATCTCCAAGAAGTGGGGAGTTACTAAGTTTAATGCAGATGAGTCTGAAGACATGGTGGCTGAAAAGCAGCTCACCCTAATGCTGTGGGGTCTAATACATCCCTAATTGTGGTCCCCTAGACAAATGGCAGGCTTTGCACTCATGAGAGTCTTGGTGCTGTCCCTTCCTTATATACTCACCAATAAATACTACTTTCTCTGTCCAAAACCAAACAAACAAAAAAAAACTCTCGAAGCTCAACAATAATAAACAATAAACAACATGATTAAAAAAATGGGCCAATGACCTTCATAGACACTTCACAAGCAAGATATACAAAAAGCAAATAAGCATGTGAAAAGATGTTTCATAACCTATGTGATTAGGGATTTCCAAATTATAACAATAATAATATTTGAATGGACAAAATCCAGAACATTGACAATACCAAATGCTGATGGGGATGTGGAGCCACAGGAACTCTCATTCAATGCTGGTAGGTATACAAAATGGTACAGCTACCTTGGGAGACAGTTTGGCAGTTTCTTATAAAACTAAACATACTTAACATACAGTCTAGCAATCATGTCTTGGTATATTCCAAAGGCGTTTAAAATTTATGTTCACACAAAAACCTGCACACGAATGTTTATAATAGCTTTATTCATAATTGCCAGAACTTAGAGGAACCTGAAGATGTCCTTCAGTAGTTGAATAGATAATAAACTATGGCATATCAAGATAATGGAATATTTTTCAATGCTAAAAATAAATGAACTCGCAAGCCATGAAAAGACATGCAAGAAACTTAAATGTGCATTACTAAGTGAAATAAGCCAGTCTGAAAAGACCATATACTGTACATATCCAAATACATGATATAGTGGAAAATCTCTGGAGACAGTAAAAGGGTCAGTGGTTACCAGGGGTTAAGAAGGTTGGAGGAATGAACAGGTGGAACACAGGGATTTTTTAAGGCAGTGCAACTATTCACAATACCATAATGATTAGTACATGTCATTATACTTTTGTTCAAACCCATAAAATTTACAACGCCAAGAGTGAACTATAATGTTAGCTATGGACTTTGGGTGTCAATATAGGCTCATCAATTGTTCCAAATATTTTATTCAGTGGAGTATGTTGATAAAGTGGAAGCCATGCATCTGGGAACATAGGAGATATTTAGAAAATCTCTAAACCTTCTGCTCAATTTTGCTGTGGACTTAAAACTGCTCTAAAAAATAAAGTCTATTTGAAAAACATATGTGTATACTTTTTAAAGGAATGAAGTACTGATACATCCACGACATGGATGAAGCTTGAAAATATTATACTAAGGAAAAGGAGCCAGTCACAAAAGACAAAAGACTACATATTGTTTGATCCTATTTCTAGGAAGGTCCAGAACAGGCAATTCTAGAGGCAGAAAGTTAATTAGTAGTGGCCTAGAGCGGGACGGATGGTTTGAGGGGAAATGGAGAAAGCCTGCTAATGGGTAAGGGGTTTCTTTTGGGGTTGCTGAAGTGTTCTGAAATGATTGTGGTGCTGGTTGTACAACTCTGTGAATACACTAAAAACCATTGAACTCTACATTTACACAGGTGAACTATGATATAGGAAATATACCTCAGTGTAGCAGTGGGGTTTGTTTTTGTTGTTGTGTAAAAAAAAAAAAAAAAAAACGAACAAGCTTGAGATGTTTCACTCTCCACTCCCCTGAAGGAAGACGTTATATGGGGGCAAGGGGACGTGGTCTGGGGTTGTGGGGTATGAAGGGAAGTGAGAGAACATGGGACACAGAAAGGAGGGGTTGGGGCTCTGCCGCCAGGGGGCGTAGGCACACCAGCCAGTGGCGGGGCGGGGTGGAGCCCACAGGGTGGGGAACTGCCCCGCGGTGCGGGGAGCAGCCCTGGGTGGACTACCCCCAGCTCTATGCACACCTTCAGCCAGCTGCCTCCGCCTCCAGAATCTCAGGTCTTCCCAATTTCTTTCCTTAAAAAACAACTTCATTCTGGGAAAACAGACAGAAGAAGGGGAAATCCTTTTAATCCCTTCTGGACCTTTCTGAGGACCTCCTTTCAGTTTTTTTCTGCGCTTAGCAGTTCTGGAGTCCATTAGGGGAAGAGAGAGTCCCCGAGGTGCTGCGGAGAGAGGTTCCGAACACATGGATACATTTTCATAGGCGCTAACAAAAATGACTGTCCATATTTTGTAAAAGCAAGTTAGTTCTTTTCTATATGTAGCAGTCCTTCATTTGTCCTAGGCGCCACAGAACCGAGGGGGTGTGGGTGCCACAGTGGGCTGAGCAGGTTCCCGCTCTCAGGAGTTGGGGTGGTGAGGGGCAGCCATCAAATGGCCTGGACATGGTGCCAGGTCACGGGCGAGAGCCGTGAAAAAGCAAGTGAGAGGGCTGCTTTAGACCGCTGGGCAGGGAGAGCCTCCCCAGGGTTGAGGTGGCCAGAGCAACCCTGGCGGGAGCAGACCCACATCTGCCTGAAAGTCAGCAAGTCAGAGAGAAAGAGAACAGGGATATGAGACAGATTCGAAATGGCCTGGAAGGCCACCGTCTTCACCTTTAATGTTCCAGAAAGCCAGGGGAAGGTTTTGAGCCCATTTTTTTAAATTGTAAGACGTTTTCATTGAGCTACACAATCACATCAATCTCACCATATAAACACCTCCAACGTATATTGTTTTCAGTCACTGCTCCCCTCTTCTTCTTCTAAATTACTCTTTCTCTTACTTGAGTTCTTAAATTTGTTGTTGTTGTTGTTGTTTGCCCGAGTGTTCCCTTGAGTAACTTTTTCCTCAGAGAGAAGCATCCTTTCTAAGTTTTTGCAGCTCTGAAAAAAATGTCTTTCTGTTGCCTTTATTGGAAAATCAGAAGTTTGGCCAGGTAGAGAATTCTTATATCACAAACTTCCCTCTCAGAGTTTTATAGAACTTCTCAACTTCCGTCATTCTAATGGATCATAAAACCTTAGGCCATCTAAAAATCAGTAGATCAGGCTGAACCAACCAGATGGGAGTAACTACCCATAGGGCTTGTTTTCCAAAGAAAAGTATTGTTTAGAGTGGCAAAATTATAAACCTACCTAGGTATGTTGTAAAGCCATTTGAAAGTAACTAGAGCAAGTTTCTTGACTGGAAATGTAGTGCTTAAATCACATTCAGCTTTAAAAGGTAGTGACAAATACAGATGAATTTTTAAAATTTTAAAAACTTCAGGCCAAAAAAAATCATAAGCCATATCTGAATGTGCATCCATAGGTGACTGATTAAAGTCATCAGGTAGCCAATAGGATACTATCGGTAAAAACAGATCAAGGAAGGTATTCTTCATTGATATTGGAAGATCTCTAAAATATACTAAAACTAGATGCAGAAGAGACCTAAGTTTTGCCTTTATATATAAAAAGGGGGAGGGGGATGTACATGTATGTGCTGGCAAATAGATAAAATATCTCTGTAAGAACACAGAAGAAACTAGAAACATTGTCTCTGTAGAGGGAAATGGGTAGTTGGAGAGCAAGGGTGCTAAGGGAAACATTTAATTCTTAAAAAAACATTTACGTCTATTGAATTTGAATCTTGGGGACGTTCTTCTGAGAATACAAATAAAATACAATTCCTATTCTCTCCTTTAACTTTACTTAAAAATCAGAATAAATAGCACAACTAAAAACACAGCAAAAACATTGGCGCACACTTTGCTTTTTTTTCCAACACACCTCCCCCATAGAAACCCCATTTGCGGGGAGAAGGGAACAGAGACGGGACAGAGACAGCCAGCCAATCAATAACCCCAGTTATGGACCCTGCTCAGAGGTCTTCCAGTGGCTGGAGAAGCCTGGATCTCAAGCTGACCCCAGGCTTTTTCATGTGTGTGGGACAACCTTGCTCCTATCCTTGCAATGAATGCATTCACCAGGTATAGGTCACATTTCCCTGCAATCTTGCATTGAACTTGACATCTCTGTCCATATGAGCAGTCTTTCCTCAACCCAGGGAGGTTTTCTTCACTGTTTCCTGCTGTATTTCTTTCCTCTCTCCACACCTCTTACATGTATGTTGGCTCTTCAGGATCTGGATCTCTCCTGCATACTCCTTATCTTTTCTCTCATAACTATTGTTCCTTTATATGTTTTTTTTTTTTTCTGAATTCTCGGAGAATCTCTTGAGCTTATTTTCTAATTTAGTGTCTCAGTTCTCCACTCTCCAATTTGGGTTAGGAAATCCTCTTTCACCCCCAAGAATTCTCTGTTCACAGATTATTTCCTCTTGCCATCTGCCAGCCTTTGTTTCTTCAGTGTAATGCCTCTCAGATATCAAAGTAGTATTGTTAGGTTTTTATTCATCTATCTTACTTTATTGTTACTTTAACTTTTGTTGTTTCTGGTGCTGTTTAACGGGTGGGAAGGGCTCCTCCACTGATCTGGGGTAGGCACTTGGGAACATCACAAGAACATCTGGGAGGCTCAGCTGGAGACTACTGGGTCTGGGTTGGGTCAGGGTAGCCACTTTGGAACACAGTCCTCCTCTCCCAGGACAGCGCTGTTTCCTGAGAGATGACAGTGGGGAGCCCCTGGGCCACCCTGCAGCCACTTCCAAGACTCTGCCCACCAGGTGTGCCTCAGGCAGGTGACTGGACCTGGGGTTTCACTGGGGGTCCTAGCAAAGCCGGATGGGTCTCTCACAGGTGACTTGTCAGCTCGTGCCCTCCCCACGTGCGGAACAAGCCACCGCCCCCACCCCAAGGGCGGTTCTGACCTTGGAGAGGGGCTCCTGGTCGCCCCAGGACTTCTTTTCAGCCATTGGGGGTGTGGGTGGCGGCAAGTCCTGGTTTAAGTCCAGCGGGTTGAGGGAAGCAAGAATCTGGCCCCGCTGCGCCTCCAAGATCGAAAGCTGTATTTGGGTGCAGGCCTTGCCCAAGGCACCCCAGGGCACCCTGTGAGACTCCCGTGAGCCCTTATCCGCTGGGACCAAGGGCGGCTGCATGGTGGATCCCTGAAGCGCTGTCTTCCTATTCTTGTCCGGGGCTTTTGGGGAGCTGGGGGAGCGCAGTGGCTGGGAAGCCATCTCGGAGCCCCGCCTGCTGGTGGCTGGCACCGGGGTCTGGCGGCAAACGGCGGCCCCACGCGCCCACGCCTCCGTGCCCAGCCCTTGGAACTAACATGTCCTCCCCAGGCTCGGCCATCTCACTGCCTTCGCTCGCTGCAGAAATAGTTACATCTGCCCCTCCCACGCTCCGAAAAATGGGCTTCGCATTCTGGGCACAAAAGGAAAAATGCCAAGCATGTGAAAATCAGTGGTCCGATCCCCGCGACCTCCATTTGGGTCTTCCTGGCTCCCTCTCTCAGGACGATTTCTGTGTCCTTTGCCTGTGTAAGGGCTCCCGGCCAACCCACTCATGTCAACAACAGAGAAATAGGAAGTTAGAGAATAGACCCTGGATAAATTAAGACGTAGCTATTAGGGGCAAGTAGACATAACATATAAGAACATGAAGGAAATATCTGTCACAATGCCAATGACAATAACAGAGAACAAAATATCACATCTGGTCTATAGCAGTCCCACTGCTAGAAAGACTGGACTGGAGTCAATGGCCATGCCACCCTGACCGTGCCCAGTCTCTTCTGATCTCAGAAGCTAAGCAGGTTTGGGCCTGGTTAGTACTTGGATGGGAGACCACCTAGGAATACTAAGTATTGTAGGTATTTAAAAAAGAAAAAGAAAAAAAGAAAGCTTAGGTTGTCATGTTTGAATGGGTAGAGGTGGCTTTCTTCCTTTTAAAATCACTCTCATTTTACGATGTTACTTTGATAATGTAAAAAACGTCTGTACTTTTTTCAAAGGTCTCATCAGTGCAGATGAAGCAGCCTCAGACAAGGAGTAGACGCACACAGTCTCCTGCTCTTGGTCTGGGTGCCTCAGACACTTCGGTGATATCTACCCTGAAAGGCTCAGGTCACCTGCCAGGATCGTGGCACTGTGCCACACACTGGACTTCTGGCCACCACCATCATCCCCCAGAGGGAGGAACCACACTCCTAGGGAAACCAGGCATCAGAAAACAAGGGACTGTCTCCATCTTGTGCAAGTTCTTAACTAAGTCCAACTGTGCTTACTTCCTAACAAAACCATAGAAAGTCTTTACTTTTCACTTCTGTTTTAAAATTTCAGGGGAAAAAAAAATCATGAATAAAAAAATTTCATTTTAATTAAACTGTACAGTCTGAATTTTTTCCTCGACACTAAAATTAAAAATATAAAATTTTGCAACCTTCCAAGATAGTCTTTGCAATGTCAAGGTTTTAAAAATTATTTTACAGCATGAATTTACATATAAATACAATCTGTACAATGTATTAACTGAGCACTTGATGAGTTTCCATCCTGGAGGCAATCTGGTAACTAGGACAGGCCAGGGCAGAATTCAATTACTGCCTCCTTAGCGGAAGACGTTTTAGCCTGGAAAATGAAATAAAAGTGAGAGAAAGGAAAGTTAGATACAAACTGAAAAACCAGACAGCTCAATAAAAATAATATTAGGCTTCACTGTTCTATACCACTGAGATGTAGGGGTTCTTTTTAATTGCAGCTAGCTTACTCACCATAACTGATACAATTGCCTATCCATTTGGAGAAAGATAAATTAGATGCCTACCCTATTCTGTTAGCAAAAAAAAAAAAAAAAAAAAAAATCCTAATATATTAAACAAAAACAAAACTATAAAAGCATGAGAATTGTATGTGTGTGTAATGAAAAACTTTAAAAAACAAAAATGTAAAATAGACCAACAAAGAAAATTGGTAAAGTTGAGTGCACCAAAACTTAAAGTTTCTATACAACAAAGGCAGTTAAAATCATATGATAGGTAACACAGTAAAACAAAAAGGATTAATATCCAGAATTATTCTTTTTATCTCTAAAAATCAGTAAAACAGTACCTAAAAACCAGTAAAAGAAAAAATCTAACAGAAAACAGAATACTGTGCAAAGGACATGAGCAAGCTATTCACAAAAGAGCACATGGCAAAGGCTGAGACACATAGGAAAGGATGCTCAACCTGACTAACAATCCAGGAAATGCAAATTAAAATGAGATGCCATTCTTTACCATCATAAAGATGCCATTCTTTACCATCATACTGGCAAACATTTTTATACTGTTTGTAATTGATATAATAACAGCTGCTTTCATAATTTATACTGATACAGCCACTTTTGGAAACAAATGGGCAGTATTTATTCATTCTAAATGTTTATACCTTATAGATTTATGCTACATAGAATTATATTATATTAAAAATGCATAACAAAAATGTGTGTATATGTATGTTACACGTGTGTGGTTGTTCAAAAAATTCTTCAAAGATACATATGAAAGTGACGGCAGAGGTTACTGTGGAAAGAGGAGAGGTTTGGGGAATTGCTCAGGGGCCACTTTATGTTTTATCTCTAAGGTATGAACTTTCACAATGATAATAATTCACACATTACTTATGTAATTAAAAATTAACTTTTAAAAAAAGCCTAATATGCAAATTTATAATTGCTGACATTTGCCTCTAAGCAAATACATCAAGATTTTAATAAGCCTTTGAAAAGTCTCTCAAAACCACTGTCTCTTGTTGCCTACCGTCTCAGCAGTTCCTGGGGTGACATGTCTATGGTCCCTTCTTCATCACTCTGGCTGTCACTGCTGTCTGTACTCTCAGAACTACTACTTTTCTCTGATTTTTTATTCTTTTGCTTGCCTTTGTGTTTGTGCTTCCTGTGTTTCTTTTTCTTAAAAAAAAAAGTACTTGTTAGTGGTGAACAAAGACACACACACATACATGTTTCCCCCTCTAATTCAGGCCAATGGGACATTTAATAGCTAGAGTTATTTAAAACCGATAACAAAAAAATCTCATTTGGATTGAGCTGTAATTTAGTATGAGACAGACCAGGAGCATACAGCTGTGCACGCTCTCCATCTGCACACACTCATAGAAATGACCCTCTATGACGCACAGCAGAACCAGAAGGATATAGGCAGGATACTGTCTTGACACTTAGCCCCCATCTTATCCAAAGTGACCCCTGCCACCTCCTATGAACCTGAATGGTCCATTTTGTTAGGCATAGATGATAAACTACACATCAGGATGGCAAGTGCCCTAGAAATGCACAAAGAAGAAACTGGTAGGAAATCAGAGAAAAGCATGTACACTGCTAAGAAACAAACAAATTCAATTTTTGAACCTGTCAGCATCAATTTTTTTCCTTTCTCTACAAGAGAACTTTTCTTACCTTCTATGCTCAGGAAACTTTTTTTTCTGACAGCTAATAAGGGAACTATTTCTAAATGATCCAACTACTGCCCAGATGACTTTGGATACCTGACACTAACATTAACTGAATTAAAAGCCTATGCCTAACTGAAAAGAAGACTTGGACGATGAAATGAGGGATGTCAACAGTGAACACACTCTACTCATTCAGGTTTCCTTCACTTCAAATGGCAAGCTACGAATCAACATCTCTCTGTATAATGATGACAAAGTAGTTGAAAAGTGTTCGAAAGAATAACGTCATTAATATGGAATGAATAATTAAATAAAACTGTTTCATTATTTAAAACTCAACCATTACTCGAAGACACTTAAATGCCCTTTTTCATACTTTTTAATGCTTACAAATTTAAAATTTTTCAAAGTACAACCAAACAAGTTTAAAGAGTCTAGCTGAATAAAAACAAAGTTCTGAAAATTGAAAGTTTACATTGAATGTCTAATCCACACTTCTGTCAGAGTGTTGAGGAACCCACGTGCCCTCATCCTGGCAACAAGATACTCTCTTCGATGGGCTTCATGTGTCACGTCTGGGGGTCTGTCTGCATGACAGAAGCAGGGGCATCAGACCCCACACTCTGATCCTGGGACACTCAGCAGCTACTCACCTTCTCTCTCTTCCGTCTGTGTTCTTTCTTGGTCTTATGTTTTTCTTTGTTCTTTTTATGTTTCTCTTTTTGAGGAGCCTCAAGTTTCTGACGGGCATCTAAAATACGAATGTAATAAGCACATGAACTATAGGGGGAAATAAAGGCTAATTGATTGAATTAGGAATGTGCCTTAATGTTTAACATTAAGGTAGAATTCCTGCCCTATCTCACTGATAAACAAATGGATTAGCATATCACATGTTAGCTCTATATTTAGAAACTACAAAAACCTCAACATAAGACCTGTGACCCAACCAGTATCTGGCACAGCCTTTTTCATCAGATGAGGTCAGATGAAGATAAAGTCAGACAGAATGCCAATAAATCTTTTGTAATTTAACATCCTCAAGTAAGCTCAGAGATAAATCAGAGTCTGACCCTCAGCTCTGCAGTCAGCTGTGATCTTTGGCACATTGCTTAACTTCTTTGAGTCTCAATTTCCCCTTCTATAAAAAAGAGATAACAAAAATCCCTGTCTTCTTAGGGACATAGAGAGGATTGGATAGGACCACACGCATGAATCCCATAGCTCCTCTCACATCATCCTCTCTTTACAAAAGTACATTTGACATGAATTTACATTATCAGAGGAAACACTAAAAACTAGCACTAGAGCAACATAATATATGTAATCATTAAAATGACAAGTTGCAGGCACCTGAATTCTTCACCTACAAATACTGACCAAAATGTTTTCATGGGTTGTTCATTTCCAGGTATCCAAATCAGCAAAAAGTCACAATAAGAGAAATAGTATAAATCATTAGATCACCTTTTTCCACCTAAAAAAAATTCTAAGGTGGTTCAAAAGTGTGGATATTTTCCAAACTCAGTTAAGAGTTGCCTACAGTTTTCTAGTTACATAATTTAGTCAAATATTTCAAAAACTGACCTCCCCAAACTTTTTTTTTTTAATGTTAGTTTTTGGAAAACCACTTCCCCTCAATAGATCAAATTAAGTTATTGACAATTACAAGGATATCAAGAATAGTCTGAGAAATAGCATAACTAACTTAGCTTTCAAGAGCTGATTTCACACTTATTTTAAGCTAAAGATTTGAATAACTAAAACAAATAAAATTTGTTTCACTGCAATTTTCAACACTTTCCACTTTTACTCCTCTCTGCTTCTTATCTCTTTGAAGGCTGGATTAATTAACCAAACCAATATGTATATGTGGACAATATAGGAAACTATAAAGTAGGTAACAGACTTAGATGTTATTTATATACTTGGGCCATGTCTTCAGATGTTTGTTAACCCAGCCTTCAAACAGTTGAGAAACTAGTCTAAACATGTTAATGAGGTGGCACTGAACAGGAACTGTTAACAGTTATTAGAGGAGGAAGATGGGCTGTATTCACTTCTGAAAGAATTGATTTTATTTTATTTGCTATATTAGCCAAAGTATAAAAGGTCTTACAGTACCCTTCTCCCTGTAATTCCCTTTCCATCTTTGTGTCCTAGATGTTTGCTTTTCTTTTCTATAAGTGACAACATTTGAGATACTTAGGACTCTATTGTAAGTATCTGAAATTTAAAAAGAAAAAAAGTGTAAAGGTCCCTGAGCCTATAAAGCAATAGCTATCAGTTAGGCCCTAGGTGGAGTAATAATGAGTTTCAAAATGTGGCTGAGAACAGATAAACCAGAAACAAATGTATATACTCAGTTGGCCTCATGTTGGATTAGAAGGGTGGACATAACACAGAGTTGTCACATCCCAGGGGAGACTCTGGTGCCAATGCAAACAGGTGAACCAAGGAGCTCTCGACTCACTGGGGCAGAAGACAGGAGGTAGCCGTGGGCCGAATTCTTCTCTTTCATCTATCTGCATCTTTTGTATCAGGAAGGAAGTTGCAGGCTCCTGGGGGCGTGGCTCGCTAGCTGAAAAACACCAGGGTATTTCATATATTTGTCAAACATTAATGTGTTTGTATCTCCAATAAATGTCTGCTGCCACCAGAGAACATGTGTTTCTCTTCACGCTTTGCTTAACTAGCTCATACCAGGTGCTGAGGACATAGCAGTGAACACGCAAACCTGACCTCCAGGCTCATGGGCATTAGAGCTGGGAAGACAGTCACACGAGGGTGCCTGCAACCAAGTGCACCAGTGGCTGTAACGTAAGGGTATGTATAGCACATACTCTGGATTACCTACTATGGCCTAAAGTGTTCAAAGATGTCCTCAAGGAAGGGCTGAGAACAGATAAACCCTTCTCTACCCCAATTACAAACAGGGATATAAGCCTATGTTCTGTCACAAAGGCTTAATTTCACTCAAATTATCAAAGAGGAGAAAAACTAAATATAAACAAATTATCATGTTCACATTAATAATCTCATTTTTTAAAACAGATGATTATGTTTTCAGATAGAAGAGCTAAAAGTGGGAAAAGTCTGGAAAAATATGCATCAAGAGTGTTCACAGTGGTTATCTCTGGGGAGTAGGATTCCAAGAGACTTAAGCTTTCTATATTTTTCTACTTATAAAATTCAAGTATTTAAGACTTTCTAATAAAATGCAAGTTTGGTTTTTTCCACAGAAATAAGAAATAAACTGACATTTGCAATCACCTAAGAAGAAACAACATTTTGTACCATTATGTAACTTTTTGATTAAAGGCCCTCAAAAATTGTACACAAGTCTACCACGGGCTGACAGAGGCAGGCAGAATACGCTAAGACTGAAATGAGAAATTCTGACTATCCACCCAAGCATCTGAAAGGGCTCCTACCATTGCAAGCACCAGATAGCCTCCTTCCTTATGCCAAAACTCCTGACTGGTAAGTGGAACAAGCTGGATAAGCTACTAACCAAAGGCCAGACTCATAGTAATGAGAACAGACCACAGCTACCAAGTGCTCTATGGACCAGGCAACGCTTATCTAATGGTTGATCCAGAGAACACAAAGTACCCTACATAGAGGAAACCAGGAAGACGACTTTTCATGACCAAATGTTAGCCAGTAATCAATCCTAGCATCACCTCATCAACCAGGTTAAAAAAAAAAAGCTATTTTTTTTTAAATGAAAACTTTACTACCAGGGTAAGTAGGAAATTCAACCAGGGTAAGTGGGAAAATCAGCATTATTGAATACAGCTATCCTAAAAATATACCAGATAGAAAAAAATGGAACCCTTCTCTACCCCAATTAAAAATGTAAAAGGTTAAAACATCATTGATTGCCAATTATCCCAGTTTAAAATTACACACTAAACAAAGCAACAGTTTCTTTAGGACATCATCATTTCCTTCTTTAGATCCCAAAGTCTGAAACACTGACGTACTGTGTGCCACAGATGATGTTTCCACCAAGTCAGTCTCTTGGGAACTTTTGAAGTCAGCCTCCCCAGTACCCTCCTGATCATCCTCGCTGTCACCCTGCTCATTCTCAGAGGATGAGGACTTTTCTTCGGAGGAGCTGGCAAAGATGGCCTTGAATAGGTCCATGGATGGGCGACTACCTTCTCCTTCAGTCTGTGAATCCACATCTTTGTTTACCAGCTGTATTAACAGTAAAATAAGAGTCAGAAATGAAGAAGCAAGGGTGAAAGAAGCAAAACATTCCAGAACACACCACACACACACACACACACACACACACACACACACACACGCGCGCGCGCGCGCGCGCTCTCTCTCTCTCTCTCTCTCTCTCTCTCTCTCTCTCTCTCTCTGATGTTTATGCTCAGGTACGTGGTCTGCATTCCCACATACTACCTAACTAAACAATGATCACTCATACTGCATTTATTTTTGTGGTGTTTCTGATTCAACAACTGTAGAATGTGTTGAATGGCAGAAGCAGCTAAAAAATCTCCCATGGAGCTAGGTCATTAATCAGAATTGCAGAGGACCCAAGAATATGTAGTAGGAAATAGCACAATGCTTCTGTCCCTTCTTCAAGAGTCTATCCAATGCAATGAAGACTGCCTACTAACATGAAAATGCTGAAGAGAATGCTGAGCCCTCCATACAAATGGAGAGGGAACCAGGAACATGCTGATAAAATGGCCACAGAACTTCCCTTTGCAATTACATATTGCCCTTCCTAAAAGAAGTCCAGATATGGACAGTCATATTAACCAAATAAAGAGGCAGTAACTTTGTACATTCAGTTCAATAAATTAAAAGCAAAGGTATGAAGACACTGCTCCTACTTTCCAACTGCTTACCACCAGAAAGACACTAGGTACCATAATGTGCTAAGCAATATAAGAGAGCTCCAGGACTGGCCGAGATCAGGATTCACTTAGTCCTTTCATTTTACCACTAGAGAATCCAGGTCAGAGATGAGAGTCTCTGTCAGTGATGCACTCATGGTAAGTGCCATGGACTGGATCTGGATTCTATGACCCAGCTCTCCATGCTCTCAGCCAGGGGTCACTCCCCCAGACCACATCACCTCCAATTTACGGAGCAAAGTTACAAACACTCACATGACAAAAAACTGGTTCAAAACAGTGGCATTTGTGGTTTTAAAGTAAACTATTTTCAGAAAAGATAAAGAGGAAAAGTATACCAATCCTCACTAAAAATAACCAGGATACCTTGGAGAAAGGACTGATTCTAGAGCTGGAGCTGAGAAATAATAAGAGAACCCCAGAAAATCTTACTGTGCCAGAATGCAAGGACATGCTCAGAGAGTAAGAGGGAGTAAGAGAGATATATCAAAAGGACACAGAAGCCAACCTGAAGGGGCTCCATTTAGCCAAATTAGGACCATTTGAGCAGTAAAATAAATGATAGTACCAAATTTATCCATTAGGAAAAATTTGATAAGAAGAAACCATGAGTCTATAGTAATATAAAGAAATAGTTTGATGAGAAACAGGGTATTTATATTTAAAGCTCTTAAATATTTTCAAAAAAATAATTAAGTAAAAATGAATTAAAATGAATAAATAAAAGTACTTATTAATTAGAAAGGTGAAACAATTAACTTTACAGTGAAAAAACCTGGCAAGTACCACCTTACTCAAAGTGAACATCACCAGTCATGGGACAAATCAATATCCTGCTGTTGGGATCAATGAGAGGATCAATGAGAGCACAGCAGCATCCCTTCTGAGAAATTCCTGCCAAATATGTAGAACCTGAATCTAGTCATGAGGAAACATCAGATAAACCCAAATTGGGGGACATTCTATAACATAGTGTCCTGTATCTTCAAAAGTATTAAGATGATAAAAGTCAAGGAAAGACTGAAGAACTGTCCTAGGCTAAAGAGAATAAGGAGATTGACAGATAAATGCAACAAGTAATGCCGAATTGCAACCTTTTTGCTAAAAATGACATTATTAGTACAACTGGTAGAACTTGAATGGGTTCTGAGGATTAGATCACAGTAATATGTCAATGTTAATCTCCTGATTTTGATAGATATACTGTGATTATACAGGAGGATGTCCTTTGAAGGAAACACAGGGATAATAGGGCATCTGGCTGGCAACCTGTGCTCAAGTGGTTTAGGGAAAAAATGATCTATCCTGTATTTAAATTTTTGAGATTGTTTCAAATTTTTTTCAATCATACAAAAAGTCAAAAGAAAAAGTCCTACACTGAAACACAGGAAATCATGGTAACAATTCCTAGAAAAGTCATGAATCAGATATATTTACAGCAAAACACAGATACCAATGTTATATCCATGGGCAATAAACTGAATGACAGTTGGCTGACTTCTGTGTTCAGACAGTTGTGGCTTTTAACGATGTCTAGATTATTAAATGTACAAGCAGAACTGATATAAGTACATGAGATATTCTACTCTTAGAAATTTAAAAAATTTTTTCCAGCATGTAATAGGAGCTGTAATAGAATTAAATGACAACAACAACACACACTAAATATATAGCATCTATGTTTTCAAAGCTCCCTCACTGCATCCCCCACACACACACTTTACACCAAAAGGTATGCTCACTCAGAAATTTTCCAAAGAAAAAATATTAAATAGCCCAGAGAGGGGAAGAGACCTTCTTAAGGTCACATGGCTAATAAATGAAAAAGCAAGAACCAAGACTTTCCAGGCAAAATTACGCAAATACTATCTCAATAGGTTTTTGAGACAATCAGAAGGTTTTCTAATCTAATGACTATATCACAGAGCCAGAACCCACGAGTAGGGTTTTATGTCACTGAATTGAATCCCACTGTTTTTTGGTCCCTTCCTACTTTCCTGCCACTTGACTCCAGCTGCAGAGAAAGTCACAGAAAGTATAAGGCAGAGAAGGGAAACGAAAGTTCTAAGTTTCTGACTGGAGGATAGAAGGGGGAGCCCAAAGACTCCAAGTGTCAGGAAGATCATGAAGGAGGAGCTGAAGCAGGTGATCCTATAAAGTGCTCTATGAGCTTCTGGCTCTCCTCTGAGCTATGCTTGCATGGGTCTGACTCTAAGCAGCAAACCAAAGTCTTTGATAACAGAACCATGGGGTTAACTACCAGCCAGGTCCCAGAGGAGCCCTAGGAAATACACGTGCAGGGAAGGTCTGAACACTACTATAAAGGCTCTGAAGAGTACAATGACTTTTGAACCACAGCCCACAGAACGTGGGTTGCAACTGCAGCTTGAACCTAACTAGGTCAAGTGTCTGCTTTAGCAAAGCAAAACCAAATGAAAACCAATGTTCTCCTTAGAATTTGGACAAGACCCAGTGTCCCATGACATAATATTCAAAATGTCCACAATACAATCCAAAATTGCTTGGTATCTAAACAACCAGGAAAAATCTCAACTTGCAAAAGACAATATTTATATGCCCTTTTGGTCTCAAGATTATGGTCAGAAGGATATCAAGGTCACCAAGAATAATTTGGAGGTTGCCAAGGACTCATTTTAAAGTGTTTTCAAGTCTGACTGAGAACTCTGACATTTAGAAACAAATAAGAAGATGTGAATATTGAAAATCATGTTTTCTTTTCAAAAAAAAAATCAAGATGCCAACCCAAAATGACAAAAATGTCATTTTTTTTTTACAACTATGCTCCAAGAATAAGGGCAAACAAATGAAAAGACAGAAGGTCTCGGCAAAGAAATAAAAAGTATAAAGAACCAAATAGGAATTCTATAAATGAAAAATACAATAACCAAAATTAAAAATTCACTGGATAAGCTCAATATCAGAATACAGATGACAGAGGAAAGAGTCATTGAACCTGAAGACAGATCAATAGAAATTATCTGGTTTGAACAGAGAGGAGTGGTTCAAAATTTAAAAAATGAACAGAGGAGTGAAAGTGTGGTGTAGAAATATTTGAAAAAATAACAGCTGGAAATGTCCAAATTGGGTGAAAGACAAACTTAAAGAGTTGAGAAGCTCAGCAAACCCCAAACAAAATAATCTCAAAGAAATCAGTGCCCAGACACATCAAATCATACACCTAGAGGAAAAATAACATCATTATAAGGAGAATAATAATTATTCAAATGACTGTAGGTTTCTCATCAGAAATCAGGAAGGCCAGAAGAAAGTGGTACAACATTTTTAAGGAACTAAAAGAAATCAGGAATGAAGATGAAATATAGGACATTCGCAGGTTAAGGAAAATTAAGGAAATCAGTTGTTGGAACTTCTCTAAAAGAAATGCTGAAAGAAGTTCCTCAGACAGAAGAAAATGATGAGAGAGGGAAACTAAGACCTTCAGGAATGAAGGAATAACAGAAATGGCAAATATCTGTTAATAAAATAGACTATTATCTTCTTATCATTTCTTTAAAATTTTTACACCACTGCAAGCAAAAATCAAAAGTGTCTGATGATAATAAGGTTTTCAGTGTATGTGTAAAAGACGATTTAAAACAGGGAGAGAACAGGGACCTAAACAGTGATAAGGTTTCTATAATCCACTTGAAATGGTAAAATATCAATTCTAAGTAAACTGAAAAGGTAAATATGTATATTGTAATACCTAATCACAAAAAAATTGAGAGTAAAAATATTAAGTATATTAAAATGGAATACTAAATATTATTCAAGTAATACAAAAGAAGGCAGAAAAGGAGAAAAAGAAGAACAAAAAAGAGTGGGAACAGACAAAATAAATAATAAAACTGTAGCCCTAAATTCAAATATATCAACAAATTACATTAAACACAAATAATCAAAACACAAATTAATGTATACTTGAAACTAATAATAAAAAAAGAAAAATTAATCATGGAACTATCATCATTAATCATGGATTAAAAAAACACAAATTAAAACATAGATTATCACATGTATTTTTTTAAAAGACCCAAAGACAATGACCTGTTTATAAGAACTCACTTTAAATATAATGAAATAGGTAGGTTAACAGGATGGAAAAACATATATTATGCAAATTACCAAGGATAAAGAGTGATATTACATAAAGATAAGAATCAATTCACCAAAAAATAATAATAATCCTAAATAGAGTATACATCTAAGAAGAGAGTTTTGAAATACCTAAAGCAAAAACCACTTTGGAATACAGTTTGGCAGTGTCTTATAAAGTTAAATCTAGAAGTAAATATTACCCAGCACTCTCACTACTAGGAACTTGCCTTAGGAAAATGAAAACTTATGTCTACACAGAAATCTGCCCCTAAATGTTCATAGCAGCTTTATTTATAATAGCCAAAAGTTGGAAATAACTATATGTCCTTAAAGAGTGAACAAACCAACAAACTGTGGTACACTCAGACAATAAAATAGTATTCAGCAATAAAAAGGAATGAACTACTGATACATGCAAAATACCGATATATCTCAAAGGTATGATGCTGAATGAAAGAAGCCAGGCTCAAAAGGCTATATATGTATACTGTCTGATTCTATTTACACAAAACTCTGGAAAGAGCAAAATTATAGAGACAGAAATCAAGGATTGACTGGGACTTGAGGTAAAGAGGGGATATGACTACAAAAGGGACAGCATGAGGGAGTTTTTTTTTTTTTTTGGAGGGGTGTATTATGCATCCTGATTGTGGTAGTGATAACATGTATCTAGATATGTGTAAAAACTCCTTGAACTGTACATCAAAAAAAGTCCATTTTAATGCAGTTTAATTTGAAAAGTAAAATAAAAATTTTAAATGAAGCTAAGAAATAAAACCGACTTTTTATTAAGTTCAACTTTTAACTATTAAAAGAGTAATTAAAAAAAAAAATCAGTGGTTGTTTTCTCAGTAGTCTCCACAAAAGAGAATACTTGTTGCTTGAAAAATTACATTTTCCAATACAAATATATTGAATTGTGTTTCAGTGGTTAATGCTACATGAAAGTCATTCTAGGCAGAGAAGTTTATAACCTCCTTTCAAATGATGTAAGCTATGATTCAAATTGTTGGACTATAGAACAGATGTTGGCAAACTACAGACCAGGGGCCAAATCCAACCTGCTGCCTGTTTTTGTAAATAAAGTTTTATTGAAATATAGATGTACCCAATTGTTTTCATACTGCCTGTGGTTCCTTTCACACCCAATAGCAGAGTTGAATAGTAATAGAGACTATGGCTCATAGAGCCTATAATATTTAATATCTGGCCCTTCATAGAAAATGTGCTGATCCCTGCTATTGGGTAATGAAAAAGCATCACCACAGAGAAAGTTAAAGGCCACAGCCAGCCTGGCAAAGAGAACTTGGAAGCCCCAAATACCTTATCTGATAGTGGTTCCTTCACATGCTCTTCCTCTTTGTTTACTAATGGACTGAACTCTTGTTTAGGTGGACCAACTTTTGATCTAGCCAAACTTAAGAATTCACTAATGGAATCTTCTTTCTTTTCTTGTTTAGATGTATCCCATCTGGATGGTTTTCTTGATTCTGAAACATATGATATAGACATAATATCAGAATTAGCAAGTAAATAACAAGTTCTCCATTACAGTTCTTTAATTCATTCGAGGGCATCATTCAACCTACTTTAGGCCAGGCACTAAAGTGATAGGGATGTGACAGATGCTGAGGTAGAGTCCCAACTCCACAGTATACATCTGAACCATTACAACATAAACTAAGTTATTCATATGAGCAATTCTCTTAATGGAGGGAGAGTTAGCACTATGTGTATCCTCAGGATTAGATGACCCTTTATTTGTCTCCACAACAGGCTAGACGTTGAGACCACACTCAGCACAAGGACCTGAGGAAGCCTCCTACTCACTGTCAGGACCTTGGTGCTGTAGTACTTTTTTACTTGATGCTTGAGTTGTAGGTAAGGAAGTTGTCTCTGGGAGTGTGAGAAAGTTGAAGACTGAGTATTTGTCACGTTTCACTCTTGGTAAGCCAACTAAAGTTGAACTGGGGGTTGAAAAGAAAATATGTAACTATAACGTTAATAACAACTATGAGAAGCAAATCCAATTTCTATAAAGCTTTCCATCTCATGTTTCTCACCAGTAGCTCTTCTTCTTGGCTAAAAAGATCCCCTAAGATATTTTCACTTCTCTAAACAGTTTAAGAATGTATAATGGGTAACTTGAAGACTCATTAGTTTTTTCCTTATTACAGTAAGAACCAGGATTTAACTTTGAAGAGAGATTTCCACTAAGGAAATATTCTACTTATAAAAAAGTAGACCCTTGAACAACACGAGTTTGAACTATGTGAGTCCACTAATACATGATTTTTTTTTCAACAATACTATAAATGTATTTTCTCTTCCTTATGATTTTCTTAACATTTTCTTTTCTCTAGCTTACTTTATTGCAAGATTACAGTACATGATACAAATACCATACAAAATAATGTGTTAACTGACTATGTTGTTGGTAAGGCTTCTGGTCAACGGTACTATTACTAAAGCTTTGGGGGAGTCGAAGGTTATATATGGATTTTCAACTACATTGGTCAAAAGTTAATTATATATCTAAAAATTCTGACAAAGCCTCTGATTCAACTGTATATGCTTTCTTGCAGGGTTTATAATCTAATGAGAAGGTGCTGAATTTATATAAAGAATTAGAAAACTAAGTAACATTTTAAATGTAAATGTACGTGCATCATTGGACAGCCATTAAGTTTTTATAACTTGGCATTTCTGAGTTGCATATCTTCTATGTGAAATGTTTGTTATCTGGATGTTTATTTTTTTAGTAACAAATTAATAGAAGTTAAAGCTGCAACAATTTGCAACACTAAGCATTTCCAAGTAAGTTCATCTAGAAAAAAAGAATTTATATGAGCATGTAAGAAGAAAATTAGCTTTAATATGGGGGAATAAGCACTGATGAAAGAGCAGGTTTATCCAACTTACTCTGGATATGGGTCAGGGACATTAAACCTCTTACACAGAAGCTTGTCAGGGTGCCATTCAAATGTGTCTCGGGTGAGCTTCCCAAACATCTTCATCTTTACAGCTGACTGCTTGTCACTGACATCATTCTGGAAAAGACATTCACTCTGTTTCATCAAGAAGTCACACCAGTCGACCTGACAGCCCTTCCATTTAAAAGTTTTCAAGCAATCTTCCAAAATTATAAAACCATTTTTACTACGTTTTTGTTAAAGTACATTGGAAGCTAAAAGCATAAAAAACACTTCTAATTCTATAGTGCCATGTATATTTTGATCTTTTCACTGAGGGTTTTAAAATATGTGGCCATACAGGGTTTTAATTTTAAAATGCACCAGGTAGAGACATGATGGCGACAGACCTCTTGGTCTCGAGGAACTTCCACTTGATCTGAATCATCTTCCTCCTTGGCATGCGTGAACCTGGAGGACAAGGTCGAATGGGAAGACGCATACAGCTGGGCTGCCCGAGCAAACTCGTCCCGTTCGCGGCCTCGCTCCCACTCTGTCATACTGGGATCCAGACAATGTTCCAGAGCATCTATGGTATGGAGAACAGGAGAGTGCTTCACTCTTAGGAAAAACATGGGGCTTAAAGGAGAACATGTGGTGGCCCCACTGTATCCTTATAGATTTCACTAGAAGAGACAAATCCTCATCCTGGTTTTTAAGAGCATGGTGTGGGGGTACCTGGCAGGTAATACTACTGCTCACTACCTCAAAATGATGTTTTTATCAAATTCTGTCTCCTTATATCAGAGAATTAATGCCTGGTTAAATGTTTGAAGCAAAGAATTTGTTACCACTCCCACACAATGACATTAAGTGCATTCTAACCATAATCCTATGTTTTTGCAGAAAAACACTCCTTTCTTTTTTTTAACAAATAATTGTTAGGGGTCTGGATCCTTAGTAGGGAGTTCAGGCACAGCATACAAAGATCTGCTTTTGAAAACCAACCCCTCTAACTCTCACAAGGAGTACTGCGTATAGCAGCAAGCCTTCTCCTCAGCCTTGCCATATTTACTTCATAGGTCACAGAGTAACTTTTTTCCCCCATGTAATGGTTCAACAGCCAACTCTCTTTGTAAGTCAAATTTTAGACTATGATTTAGGGCTGGATGGTTAGGACCTTAAGATAAAGTAGGAGATGATCTTGATCTCTTGGTATAAAATGCAACATTTACTGAAGCCAACCATTTGCCAACAGTAAATGGTCTGTGGCTTAGAATTAGTCACCAAGGCATGTTCTCTACGTAAACAGTTATCTTTGGGGCCTGAGATAGAGAGAAACACAAGCTAATTATTCTCTCTTTTTGAAGTCAAGAGCCAGGGCCTAAAATCTTCGCAATGTTTACAGCAGGATGAAGCAAAACTCGCAGAGAGGAACACTTGAACTTTAAATCTCAGACTAGGGTCAGAATAGTAAGAACACTGCCCCTGACTGAGACATGGGAGACCCAAGCCGAGCACCCACCTTTCCGACCCCGTTTCATATTTACTAAAAACTCTTCGTATCGTTTTTGCTTTTCTGGATCTTTGGTGAAAGGTTTAAAGTTGCTGGCTCTTGTGGTGGCTGTCCCACCACATGATGCCATGTGCCACGAGCGGTGTTGCACGTCAGGAGAGGAGGGCTGCAGTCTGCTGCTTGCGGCATTCTGGGCCAACGTCTTGGCCTTGAGTTGAGCTGCTTTAAGGTCAGTTGCCTGCTTCATTTCTTTGATCCTCTCTTTATCTTTTTGGGACAAAAATTCTAACACTGAAGTAGCTGAACCTAAATAAAATAATACAAAGATATGAAAAACATCATAAGACAAACATATTTACATTTCTCTGTATATACATTTTCAATATCATTTCAATTGGAGATGAATATTTTACATTTAGTGTTTCATCTGTATTTACATTATCCTTGTGAACTAGAAAGTAATAAAATAATGAGACTCTATTTTACAGTTGACAAAAATGCAGACTAATACTTGAATGTTTATCGGGCCAGTGAGTGGTCCCAGAATGAGGAAGCTGACATGCCGAACTCCAGACCTCCGGTCTGTGGTGGCTACCATGACCACAGTACTGCCCTGCCCAGCACGAGCCCCGATGCAGAGCACAGCTATCCATCACATACTCGCTCATGTCACAAATGTTCACTGAGCATCCGTTCCATTCCAGACACTGGCTTAGGACTAGGAGGACAAAGCAGACAAGGTCCTGCTCTCACTAGTGAGGAAGGACATTAAAGAAACCAAAAATCAACACCAGAGGGTTGGTACAAGAGGACTGAGGGGGAAGAAAGAAGTGACTCACTGAGGGTGATTTAGATGAGAGAGCCAGGAGTGGGAGTGGATGGATGATAACTAGGGTATATGGTGGGCAAGGAAGTCCTGGACGGTCCCTCAAAGAGAGATTTGAGGTAAGCTCTCTAAGTAAAAAGGAGCCAAAACATGAGGGGAAAGAGAGGCATAGGGAACAGCAAATAAAAAGGCCATGTGGGGGTGTGGTTGGCAGGTTGAGGGCAAAAAGGAATATCATGAGGTCAGACCTCAAGGGTTAAGGGAAAGTGGTATACAATATGGCTTGAAAGGTAGGCAGAGATGGACACATAGAGTCTTGTGGGGAATCTGAAATTCTCTTTAGTGTAAGAAGTACTGGTTTATTTTAAGGAGGATAGTGATGTAATTTGGTTCATCTAGCTGCTGTTGAGGGGAATGGACTGCAGAGAGAAAATAAGGAGACCAATCAGAGGCTGCTACAATAGTCCAGGTGAGAATAGATGGGCCTTTAGACAAGGAGGGAAGCAGCAGAAATGCAAAGAAGTAGACAGAGTCCCCACACATAGGGGTAGAAATGAGAGGACTTGTTGATAGGTTGGGTAGGGTCAGGGGAGGGAGGGAAAGAGAGGAGCTAAGACTTAGGATTTCTACGTTCTGGTCTGAGCAGTGTGTCACTGGTGGTACCTTTTACTGCCAAAAGGAAGACTGGAGGAAGAACAACTATGGGGAAGTGGGAACCACAAGCTATGTTTGAGTCTATTTTATTTGAAATATCCAGTAGGCTCCCACATGGTAAGCCCTAGTTCATCACTCACACTGGGTCTTCCTGCTCCAACCTACAGGGGATCTTCCACATTTGTCCGTACTTTCAGATGCACTCATTCCTTTCAGGTTCTCAAGGAAAGAGCTATAGCACCCTTATCCCCTGAGAAAAAAAATCTTATGTTCCCAGGCTGTGCAAAGAAAATGAAGATACACATGTTTCTGGTGGGAAAACAATAAGTCTTAAGAAGTAAAGAATATCCACTGTTACATATGCTGTAACATATGTCACAGTAAACAATTCTAACCCCCAGTTTGGGAATACAAAATCATGGAAAGTATTTCAATAGAAAAACATCTTTCCATTTTGGTTTTGATAACTTAGATTATTATATATTTAATGACTTTAATCTTTTCCATGGCACATACCTTGTATAGGTTTTTCTCCTAGCAACTCTCCCCGCTTGGAGGCATTCAGTTGGTGCCTACTGTGTGTCCCTGGGTCATGTATTGGCTGTCCAGCTGACTCCGATAATACTTGAAGTAAATGGGAGTTCTCTGAGGTTGCAGCTACCACGGGTCTGAAATAATGCACTGGTCTATAGTCTCTTGGTAATTCAGGTGGTGAATAAATCTTTTTTTAAAAAAAAAAGAAAAAAGTAAAAAACTCAGAAAATACAGGTTGGAAGATGATCAGATTTGATTAACCAAGAAAACTTGATCTTCAAAGCCCTGTTAACCCAAGCCTTCCCCTGGCTAATATTCAGCAGGTAGGCAGCACTGGGGACAGCCTGTCCAGGTGCCCAGGCACCATCCATTCCGGATCTGGAGAGTCACCGGAACCATACTGTTCTAATAACTAGACATTTTTAATACCACCCCTGCTCACTTTATACAGAGATGCTAACATGCGTGTTAAATATAAACAGAACAAGAATGATAACAATAGTTTGCACAATGTACTGGCCCACTATAAATCAGAAAATTTAGAAAAGTATGATTCAAGGAATAGAAAAAAAATAACTTCAAATAAGTTACTTTTAAAAATTCTGAATTTTTTTTTCTGGTTATGTTTCAGTTCCAAATTGGAACTTCAGGACTTATTTTTTGATCTAACGTATTTTTAATTCAAAATCTGACTGAACTGAAATTGAAATATATTTGGGGAACTCAGGTAGGTATTAATGATGGCAGAACAGATAAGTTTTAAAAAAGTGTTAAATTTTTTTAAACTATTGCACTAAAATAAATGGTCTCCCTTGCTCTTGGTCTAACAATATGTATTAATGGACAGTCCTATTTAAGCTGTTTTCTAGATTTGTCAGCTACCTGAAACTCTGAGCTTGTACCCAGTGAAGCACTGAATGCTCGCTAGCAGAAGCAATCAGTCCAGTGGCGCACTGGGATCAACCTAAGGTGTTTAACAATAGTATATGATGCCTGGACCACTCCACAAAGTCAGCTCTAATTCGAGCTTCCCAGGCTTCCCAGGTGGTAGTAAGGTTCCCAACTGGTTTCCTGGTGCACCTGGTATGATGAACACCCAGGAAAGACTGGTATTATCACTGTCAGGAAATCTCATTCTCTATCACCTTAGCCTGACCACCTTCTGTGAAAAACAGAGATTCCCAAGTCAGCCTGCAAACCCTTTCATATTACCAAGACACAAAGGTCCAGAGGAGCACAGCAGAAAGGAGGCACATGTGCACATGACTTCATAATAGCCCCCATCAGACTAGGTTTTTAGCCACATATTTAGAAAACTTGCCTGTCAGTGAAAGGCCAAGTTAACACAGCCCTCCTCTGAACCATTCACGTCCAAAGCCCTACTCCAGCGAGGAGCACCTCAGGAGCCCTAAGTGCCTGTGTCTCTACTATAACACTCTGTCTTATAGTAAATTTGTCTGTCTGGCACCATCACTGAAGAGGAGCTACTTGGGGGCCAGGACTTAGTCCTATTTGTCCTTGATCCCTGTGTCAACTGAGTACTTCTCAACCATTTTTATTTTTATTTTCTCATTTTTTATTTATTTATTTTTTCTACCTCTTCCCTCCTTCCCCATCCCCTACCCTCTGGTTCAACCATTTTTATGCCTCCTTTTCATATACAAAAAACCACACATTCTTCGACATATTTGATATTTCTGGTAATAACAACAGCATGCTATGTGCCCAACACTGTTTTAAAAATATTCTGCTTGCTGTTACAACACATTAACTATCACCACTAAACCAATCAAAGCCATTGTAATATCAAATATCATTTCTCAGGCTGCACTATTGCCAGCCGCTCCTGTTCTGGGGACCCACAAGCCAAGCCAAGAGGTACTTAACTAATGTTTGCTGAATCAAAAACAAAAAAGCCCATTAAATTGTAGATCACCCTGAAAAAAGGATGCCCTGATCTCAGAAGCTAAGCAGGGTCGGGCCTGCTTAGTACTTGGTTGGGAGACCACTTGGGAAGACCAGATGCGGTAGGTGTTTTTAAAAAAAGGATGCTAACAAGGCAATGGCCAGACACCCCCTGAGCTACCAGTACCCACAGCTGACTTGCCCACCTGGGAACACATGACTCTGATGAACGTTAAAGAGTCCCAATTGGCCTATACTGCAACAAAATCTCACAGAAACAGGATGATCTGGAAGGACATATGTAGTTCTCCATGGGACTTACCCGCATGCATGTGGCATCTCTCCCTTCTGCTTGCCCAGGCAAGGAGCCCAGGGAACCTCACCCACACTAGCGAATGAGCTTCACAGCACTCAGGAGGAGTCAGGACTGTGGGTCATTATAACATTTAGAAAGTTTTGTATTTTTCCTTAAGTCACATTGCCCTTAAAATTTCATCAATTCCATCCTCCTACCAGTTTTGAATATAATTCTTTTTTAGTGGAAATAACTACTCACTTGAAGTTTGAATTTAAAAAATTAGCAGTTACCTGTTGTGAATACAATGTGGCTACTGAATGAGATTTCTAATACAGATTATGTTTTCCTGGACAATCACTAGTTTTGAAAATAGAATTTACATGTCGTTCCAGTTGTTAATATAACATAGCAGCAAAACTTTTAAGTACTAAACCAGTAAAAAAAAAAAAAAATCTTACTTTCTTAGAAGATAAAGGTTTAGAAGCCAGGGAAAATCCATCCAATATTTTGCCAACGTATCGAAGATCTTTCTTGGATTCTACAAAATGATGTCATTGATTAATTCCAGAAGCATAGATTAGAATAAGACAAAAGATACCAGTTTGTTTATCTCCAAGAGCACAAATCCTACATGTTATACACGAGCTCACACAGAGATAGCAGTAAAGAAGGGAACAATGGCACGTAGAGCGCTCACACCTCTGTTGATTCTGGCAGCCCAGCCCACACCACCCACAGCTGACAGAGCCCAGGACAGAGGCATGGCCATCCAAGGCAAGTATCTCAGCATTAAAAGTGCCTGAGGTCCTAACTAAGGGGCACCCAAGAATATACTCTGTGAGATAAAATATCTCAAATAAACCATCAAGAGAACAAACATGGATAAAAGTAAAAATCATAACTATGAGAGAGTAATTTCAAAAACTAGGTGAAGAAACATGGAGAGAAAACCTCTCAACTTCCTTAGCAACCATCAAAATAAGGCACAAAAAGCAATATATATAACCAGGTCAGCCAGTAATCTAATCTTAGCACGCATTAAAAGGTACTTTTGTCTTTTTTGCGAATGAATTTCTAAGAGATAAAGATTACTAATTCAGGAAAGGAAATGACCAATCCCTCTGACTTGGAGCCAGGGATCGTCCTTTGGTTGCAGAGACACCCCCCTGACAAAGGCTCTTTCATTACCAAGGCTGTCCTGAGCACAGAGGTTCTGTCAAAAATCCATACATACAAAAAAATCCATATGTACAAACTGCATTTTCTATAGCCAAAAGCCCCTTCTCTGTGACCACCACGAGCACTGACACAAGCTGGTGTTGAACCCCAAAGCAGGCACAGCCCCCAGCAGTGCGGGTAGGACTGACGCATCCAGCCTCACTAACGGCTTCACAGCTCAGTAACTATCTTCCCCAACAATCCCTGTTCAACTTTTGTGCCAGCTTCTGGAAGTTCCTAAAATTCTGTAGGGTAATTTGGGATTGAATTTCACATTCTTGGAATTTTGTATTCTTTTAAAACCCAGTAGTCTACGGCCATGCCACACTGAATGCGCCCGATCTCGTCTGATCTCGGAAACTAAACAAGATCGGGCCTACTTAGTACTTGGATGGGAGACCATCCAAGTGGAATATCAGGTGCTGTAGGTGTTATAAATAAATAAATAAACAAATAAACAAATAAATAAATAAATAAAACCCAGCAATTTTACTTTTATAAATTTATTCTGAAGACGTAAACAGCAAATATGCCTAACAACAGAGCCATTAGAATATTTATTATAGTACTATGGACCAAGGAAAAAAATAAGAATGATTCAAAAATTAACCGTGGCTAAATATAGATTTATTCAGTGAAAAAGCATAAGATAAAAACTATAGATGTTGTGGAAGAGAAGAGGCAGCTGTGTGAGGGTGGGGAGAAAGGGGACATGGGGAGGCCGGGGAACTCAGAGAGAGACATGAGCCCAGGCTTGATGTGGGACGAAGTGGAGATCAATTAGCAAATTAAAGGTATTGTATAAAAGAAAAGCCAAAGATTTGGCTCAGAGGCAGGTTTAAGTATGTATACCTATTATATAGATTAGTAACTATTATACAGTTAATTTAATATGTTAATATTAGTAATTAGTATTGTTAATGTCTATATAATTAACAAAATTAATCATTAACATGTTAATATAATCTATAGTGATATTGACTAATATATTATACTAATATCTTATATGTAGTATAACATACATGGGATAGGTATGCCACTGTCATGCCCATTGTCCAGGCAAGGATGCTGGGGCACAAAGAGATTAAGTAGCCCATCCAAGGTCACAGGTGATAAATGGGGAGAGCCAGGACTGACCCAGGCAGTCTGTCTTCAGAGTTTGTGTTCACAACCGTTAAGCAAACTACCCCTTAAGAACTGTTTTACACCTGCTTTTTCTTTTTGAGAAATGGAAAATAAGCAACATTTTGGAGAATATGCTTAAATTATTTCAACATGTATTTTTCAGATGTATTTGACAAGAATTATATCAAAATTTATCTGACTATAGCTAAAAATATCTAAATAGATTGTTTTAGCTCAGCTCTCACCTCCTTTATTTGGGTGGTTGGTATTACTATAACTGAAGAATAGCAGGTAACATTTATTTAGTCTTTGAGGCAGGTACTGTGCCAAATACCAAGTTATGCCATTTAATCCTCACAATAACCCCCAGAGTGGATTTTATCCTCACTTTACAAATGATGCCCAGAGAGGTTACAAGCCTTGCCCAAGGTCACAAAGCTGAGAAGGAGAGAGCCACAATACAAAGCCAGGTCTGAATGGCTCCAAATCACTTGCTACTAACACACCTACGCCACATTGTCTCCTGCCTACACCTCTTCTGAAATGAAAAACTGAAATGCTATTTAGAACCAGAGGATCTGAATCTAGAATCTGACTTGAAATTCAAGCTGGGTTGAAAGAATGTCCATCTCCTGGCCCAAAGAGAGCCCCGCAAGAGCCAGGGACCCAAGTAGGAAGACAGGCTGTGTGCCGAGCTCCATCTTACTGGGGGCTCTTAGTATTCCTACCACCTGTATATCACACCTGACTTCTGACTTGCTGCTTGAGTTAGCCTACTTTGGCTGTCTGCCTATTTCTTAAAGCTGAGAGTACTTCCCTCTGACCCAGTGCCGGCTCAGCAACATGAGCACCTGTCCACACACGTGCACCTTCCCTGATTCCAGACCTCTTCCTCCTCCTGACCTTGACCCTGTCTTGACAACTGGCTTTGGCTTTGACCCAATTTAAATCCCATTTCTGTCTTACTTCCCACGTTGGGCCTCTCTTTTCCCCACTTCGTTTCTCACCCTGCATCTTTGACCAACAACCCCCTACTCCATGGAGGCTGAAGCTCCAGTATCAAACTAGCAGTCTCTTCTCCCTGATATTCTTACACTGGTCAGCTGCGGGTCTACGAAATTACCTTTCTGACTTTGATATTGCTTGGGTGCTGTCCAGCCATAGAGTCCATCTCCAGGCTCCTCGTCCTTCAAAATGGTGTCATACTTGGATAGGGTTTCTGTGGCATAGATATCATCATCTTCCTCTTCCAGGGCACCAACACCAAAAGCCTTTTCAAAAACAGGTTTCAAACAGCAATTACAGGTTTTAGGGTATGTCTGCACTGAAGGATAAAGCTACTCTAGGAATGTGATTGAACAGACTACACTAGCACTATAAGATCACCAAGAGAGAAGAGAGTGAGAGACCCAGATTAACACACAGACTCAAGTGTTTTGGAAAACAATGAGCAGAAGCTAATGCCATGCCTCCAGGGTCCTCACCCAGGCAGAGGAGTGGAGAACACACAAAAGCAGCAGGGCAGGAGGAGAAATGGGGCCTCCCAAAGGAAAGAGGCAGAATGTTCATCTACTGTTCAATGTGGCCTGGGGACAGTACTGGAGACCAGGGTCTGAAGACTAACACTACACTAATGGCTGCTATAAGAACTCCCAATCTTTGTGAGAAACAGCCTCTAACAAGTATCACTTTTTGTTAAAAGAACTAGAAAAAGCACATGTGTAGGGAAAAAAAGGTAATAATGACATTTTCTAAATGTAATTTAGGAAAGAACCTCTAAATCAATTTGAGGGGCCAGGCAATCAGTAAAAGTTCTCCATCTCCTTTAAGGTAAAAAGCAAGTTTCCCAAATGAAACTTACACCCAGCTCCCAGGTTTAGGGTTGGCAGCATTAGGAAATAATCCAAAAGATAGTAAAACTCAGACCTTAATTGGGAGAGGCAGACTGCAATTCAACTATTAACTAAATCAAGGGGGTAACTGTGGTTTTCTGCTCAGCCTCACAAGGATGTGGAAAAGCAGTAAAACTGTTCACTCCTGGGAACACACAAACTCCACTACGAACATAGGTAACAGAGACTAAAGAGTACAGATGAAAATCAGGAAGGTGTGCTTTGCATGTTTCAGAAAAATCCCAAGGAAAATATAACCACTTCAAAGTCTTCATGTAGTCAGTGAATCATGAGTGCCTACCACGCAGCAACCACAATAAGGAAGGTGTTCTCATTTGTCACTGATTTTATGTTTTATAAAACAGAAACACTATTACCTGGCCTGAAATTCCTAATTTTCTTCCTTTATTCTCTGCAATGTCTCCAAGAAGATTGCTGGGCCCCTCAGGCCCCAAACTGAAAAGATTAAAATGTTCTGAAGTTCCAAACAACGCTTGGTGGGGATCCAGGCCCTTGTAAGCCAGTCCGTGTAAATCATCTTTAGGTGTGAAATCCACAGGCATGACGTCTTTGGGTGCAAAGGTCACATTTTCTGGCAAGTAGTCATCGTCTTCATCCTATTTTAAAAGTGGAATGAAGGTAAGCCACTGCCTAAAGTAAGCCTATAAAATACTATTTTCAAGTACAGTGATTAACGTCAAACAAAACAATTATCAAACTTTCATTTCTGCTATTCAAAATCACTAAATCAAATCAGTAACTGACACTAACATAAACAACTCCACTTTAAGAATTTAAACAGACTTGGGATGTCTGTGTTGCTGGTATGTTACTGAATATAGTATCTGACACAATGGGGATAGTTTTAGGGTCTGGGTATTTCACTGTAATAGGATATGACTAATTTCTAAAATTGTTTCCAACTCTAGAACTTCACATTCATAAAGCCACAGATGCTACTCTACCACATTAAAGGTCAGTTGTCCCATAAAATACCTCGGATCCTTCAGAGCCTCCAGGGGGTAATGCACAGCCATAGATTTTTACTCCAGGATCTGTAAAAAAAAAAATTCAAATGCATCAGTCATGAGCAAATGAAAATACAGAAACCAGATTTGCTGACATTCTAGAGGTTACATGGCTGTGCTTGTGAAAGGTGCTACAGCTTTAGCTTACAGTTTACAGTTTAGGAGACTGATCACTCAGAATTTGTTTTCCACCAGCCCCTGCCCAACCCACACTTGGAAACAATGTGCTCAGTGAGAAAACACTACAGCCCCAGCACCAGGAAGAACCTGAAAAAATTACTGCTGACACCAAGAGTTCACAGTCTGGCTGGGGAGACCACCCGCAAGGAATAAGTAGAAAATAATCATGTTAAATTGTGACACAGTTGCAGACAGTTTCATACTCTGCTGGTGGGAATGTAAACTGATACAATTCTTCCAGAAAGCTATTGCACATTACACACAAAAAGCTTTAAAATACATGCATACCACTGACCAAGCAATTTTATTTCTAGACACATGTAGCCATTAAAAAATATGCTGTAGAATTAACGACAATCAATATACATACCAGGTTTTTGTCGGCGTGGTCTTCTCTTTACTCGAGGACCAATTCCTTGTCCTTCCTTCCAACCCATTTTTCTTAGCAATTCAAAACCAACAGATAATCTAGGATATCAAGGAATTAAAAATGAACTGCTCTTTATAACATTAGAGAACAACAGGAAATAAGCAGCCTTTGAGTTTCCGCTTAGCTCATATACTTGTTATGCCTGAACCCGTTCCTTCATCCACATTAGAATTGCATGGCCCTGCCATTCTGGCCACAGCTGACTGTCTGGGGGAAGTCAATCAGATGCTGTCCCTACTGGGCCTCTAAAATAGATTCTAGACAGTCCTTGTCAAGCATGTAGCCTGGGAAACCATGACAGTTTAAGGTTGCCACATCAGGCCATGTGCCCAGGAGCAGAACAAGGAAGTATGAAAAAAGAGAGGGTAGAATGAGGCTGGAGCTTCAGAGCATTCCATGCAACACAATGCAAGATCCTTTCCGCAAAACCCCTCTTTGCACTCAAGCTAGGATAAGAAGGTTTGTCCTACTTGCAACCAAGCTGTCCCTAAGTAATATCATCAAATACATGCAAAGTAATGATACAAAGATCAGAAAAGTCAAAATTAAATTCTTCTCACTTTGCTGGTGTTATGAAGTCATCAAGCAGAGTGGCTCCAGGAATAGGGGCAGTAACAGCTGCTAACTGCCTGGCCTTCTCTCGTATTCTGTCTTTGGTTTTGGAAGCAAAATCATCTGTGGTAACAATCGCTTTAGGTGCTATCCCAAATTCACTAAGATCCTTAAAAAAATTCAAACAGAATTACATACATTATTTGGAAAGTGATTAAACATAATCCATCACATAGCTTTATTTTATTTTATTTTTAACTTATTTATTTAAATTACTTTCAAGTATATAGTACATTGGTTAGACATCTATATAGTTTATAAAAGAATCCCCCCAATTGCCCCAATCCCCTGGCCCTCTATCTAGCTATCATATTAATGCTGACTGCATTCCCTCTGATATGCTCCCCATCTCCGTGACCAACTATCAACTACTAATTGGTAGTTCTTTAACCAATCACCCTATTCTCCCAGCCCCCCAACCCTTCTCCCCTTTGTCCATCACCAAATTGTCCACTATATTTGTGAGTCTGTTTTTGATTAGTTTGTTTGTTTTGCTCCTTAGATTCCGCATATAAGTGAAATCATATAATATTTATCTTTCTCTGTCTTATTTCACTTAGCATAATAACCTATAGGTCCATCCACGTCATTGCAAATGGTAGGATTTCATTTTTTTAATGGCTGAGTAATATTCCATTGTATATATGAACCATAATTTTTTTATCCAATCATCTGTTGATGGGCATTTAGGTTGCTTCCATATCTTGGCTATCGTAAATTGTGCTACCATGAATATTGGAGTGCACGGATCTTTACAAATTATTGTTTTTGTTTTTTGTTTTGTTTTGTTTTGCTTTTGGATAAATACCCAGAAGTACAATTCCTAGGTCAAAAGGTATATCTATTTTTAATTTTTTGAGAAATCTCCATACTGTTAGCAGCTGTACCAATTAGCACTTGGTATGAGGGTTCCCTTTTCTCTGCATCCTTGCCAACACTTCTTGTTTTTGTATTTATTGATGATAGCCATTCTAACAGGTGTGAGGTGATATCTCATTGTGGTTTTAATTTGCATTTAGCTAAAATTACAAAATTGAGTTAGAAATCAAAGAAGTGACTGACTTTACACACTGACTTTGGAGCCTTCATATAAGCTAAGGCCAGTGGCTAATGACAGGGTATTGGAGTAGCTACTCATTGAGGCCAAAAGCGGCACTAACAAGCTAGGAAAACAGGAAGATTGAGTTCTTCTCAGACAATATTTCAAAGGTCAGTGTAAAGAGGGAAAAATCTTAGAGTCATAGCAAACAAGCATTCTTGAGCACCTATGTGCCAGGCCCTGAGTTCAGTGCTTTTGTATTTACTGCTGGCTGCCTATCCAACAGCAGCCTTCTTCTTCCTTTGCAGAGCCCTGACGTTGTCCAGGCACCTGCCTTCCTCTGTGCCACCATGCACCTCAGGAGGTGTCCCTGGTGTGTGGGGGTTAGAAGAATGTTAGGGAATGGGGTTCATGTCTTATCTAAGCTAGTTATTTTGATCCCATTTTCCTTGCCAAGGGACTGCTTTAAGAATGAGCATGAAAAACAATCTGTCTGAGCAGATGCATGGGAAAATCCATTGAAGGATTTATGAGAATGGTTTCTTTGCTCTAAAGAAAAGATACCAAGAAGAAAGTCCTCCTTCCACTGAATAATGTCATCTTGGGTATGCCACTGGAAACTACTACAGCCACAAAGAGAGCTAATGTAAGGGAAAATTGACATACAAATGACTGAGAAGAGAATCTGGGGCCTCACTGGCATCTAGACTTCTTGCTACATGAGATATGTTTCCTTATGGATTATGCTAATCGAATAGGTAGGGGACCTCCTTTTGCCTCTTAACTGCAGCCAAAAGCATGCTGACATTTTATTTAATCTTTTTCACAAATGAATCCATGACTAGGTTTTAAGCTAATGGGGGGTTAATTTTTCTTAAAAAATGGGAGCACACCCTACAGGCTGGCAGGACCACTTTAGAACCTCCCAAAACACACCGGCCTCCATTTGCCCCTAAGAAGTTCATAGTCATTGTCACTTTAATGATGTGCCTAGATGCTGCACATGGCTTCCTTTCACTCCTTTCTCTAGTTGCTCATTGCTCTTTAAACTGCAGTATACCTAAGAGCTATTGTGGAAGGCTGCACCCTGGTTTCATGGTACCGCACTTTTAAGGCAATTGGGGCTTTTTCTAGTAGATTTGCCTCTACAGGTACCTTGTTTAATTATGCTTTGCTTTATTATGTTTTGCAGATATTGTGTTTTTTTAAATTAAAAGTTTATGGCAACCCTGCTTAGGGTAACTCCATCAGCACCATTTTTCTAACAGGCTCAGATGATGGATAGCAATTTTTAGCAATAAAGTATTTTTTAATTAAGGTAGGTACTTTTTTAAAAAAATAAATAATGCTATTGCACACTTAACAGACTACAGTACAGTATAAATATAACTTTTATATGTACTAGGAAAACAAAAATTCGTGTGACTCACTTTATTGCAGTGGTCTGGAAACAATTTGTAGTATCTCCAAGGTGTGCCTGTATGTGACTTTCCCCTTACACTCCTGACTCTAGAAACTGGTCCGAGCATAAGACACTACTCCAGAGAATAAGAATCCATTTATGTACAGGGCACTATAGTCCAAATGCCTAAGAAATAAAGCCTTACACTGAGGAAATCAGACCCTGAACTTTCTGGGGAGAGATAAGGCACTACAACAACCAGCTACAAACATCCCACCATGTAACTGGCAATTAAGGTTCTGCACACCCACCTCTTCATCCATAAAATCCTCAGGACCAAGAACAGATTTGTCTGCTCTGTTCTGCCGTGAAGACACAAAGGAAGAGGGTATCCAGCCTCAAAAGAAAAGAGTTTAGAACATTACAATCCTAGACAGTATTTTGGTTTATAAGTAAATAAATAACATGTTGGATATGAAAGTCCTGATAACTACAAACTCCTAGCTACTTCCATCTCACTGCTCAAATAGACATAATTATTCCATATAAACTTATTAATCCTCATATCTCCTACTGCCAGAACTCAGTAAGGTTTCCCCATAAGAATCTGGAAACAAGAGAAATCAAATTATATACTGAAAGTTAAATTGTGAAAGCAACACAAGTAGATTTGAGCAGAAAGATATAAGTTCACCTTAAAAGATACCACTCTAAGACCAGCAGGACAGCAACCTACACTACCAAATTAACATATCGAAGAAACAATATGTCATGGTCAGCCATGAAAGAATGGCTAAAGAGAGTCACAAAAGCAATGAAGATAAGATTGTAGATGCCCTGGCTCAAGGACTCAAGCTGGCAGGTCTAAGGACAGGCAATAGACATATCAGGCACCTGTGTCCTATAACTAACACCCCTGTTCCCCACACATAGTCACCAAGCATATGCTGTGTCTAAGAATGTGCCATGCCAAAGAATGCTCTGGAGGTCAAACATATCTGTAACCCTCTGCAGATAAACTTTAGTTTTCTCTAAGAGTGACATACCTACTTTCTGATTTCCTACAAGAGTCCTATGGAGCTGAGGAGTCTGGGGCAGAACTACTCTTGACAGATGGGTGGGACAGGTTTCTGGGCCAACCTGGAAGATATTCCAGGAGAGTGAGCATCTGTTCTCCTGGGCAACACCCTGGGCCCAGCAGCATCCTCTACTTTGGATTTTAGTTTTTGCCCTATTTCTGCACAGTCCTTGAATCAGTCACTCCTAAAGAGATGTTCTAGTATATTAGCATATCACAGTCTACCTGACTAATCACTTGAGCTGGTCTTACTATTTAATTATAATATACAACACAGCATAATTATAAGAATCAGCAATGTATTAGTGCACTTCTTTCTTCACAAACCTTACTGTCATTTTAAATATTTTAATAAGTGTGTTATTTTAATAGTACCTTAGTTATCTTTATTTGCTTTTCTTAATAATAAGGTTGAATATTCCATATAGCATTTCTATGTCCTCTGGAGTAAACTGTTCAAATACTTTAATCTTTGCTCATTGAACTGATCTTTACAAATTCTGGTTATTTCATTTTAACCATCTTATTCACCCCAAGTATCTTTCTTACATGACTTTTTTTTTTTATTTTTTAGAATTGCTTTTTGTCTTTATTTTACTGTTATGTACAAGTTTTTTTTTTCAAATTTATTTTCCAATTATAGTTGACATACAATATTTTAGTTTCAGATATACAACATAGTGATTAGACATTTATATACCTTATAAAGTGATCACCCTAATAAGCCTAGTACCCATCTGACACTATACATAATTATTGACTATATGACAAGTTATTTTTTTTACAGGATAGTAATTATCTTTTTTACAAGTTATTTTTAAAATGTATATATAAAAGATCTATCCTGTCTTTTTCTTAATAATTCCTCTGAGTAAATTAGTTCATCTCCCATTCATATCTGAGATACATAGCCATTTTTCTTCCAGTTTTTATGTTAAAAATAAAAACATACATTACTGTAAACAATACAGAATTTATTATATTGCACCCTGTGAGAAACTTAATTAATTTTTCTCCAAGACAAGAGCATGTACTGACAAGTGATGCTTGGTCCCAGTGTCAGGAGAGAGCAGCTCTGACCCTCAGTGGCTTCATCTACAGAACAGCTGTGATACCTGCCTTCCTTTGTCAGTGAGTCATGCAAGACAGTGATGACCTGAGTGAATCTGTGTGAGAGCACTTTGTGCATGCCAAGATATAATATAAAATGGAAGTCACTACATCATTTAATCATCCAGTTACACTGTACCTATTTTTTTTTATAGAAAAAAAAAACTCACCTTCAGATTGCAATCAGTGAATGATATACACATTGACTCTGGAAACATTCCAAACATTTCAAAGAACTCAAAAGTGTACTAAAATGTTATAAGAATTTTTTTTATGAGAGAAGTAGGGAGCGAGAATCTTATATTTCAATCATTTGCTTTAATAGTATCATAACTATAAGTAGGAAAATCATACCTTCTTTTGAGCCAACAGTGTTGAAATACCCAGCAGAGAACCCTCCACTGAAGGCTCCATGAAACCGTTTATACCTTCCTTTTTCATCCCTAACAGTCTGATCCTGAAGAGGAACTGGTTTCTTTGGTCTTTCCCCTAAAAAAAAAAAAATAAATAAATAAATAAATTTGAATGAGAGAGAAGGGGATGGTGGACCGGAAAAATTCAGGGAAGATATCATTTCTTAAACCTGATGAATGGTTTACTTCTTGTAATTTCAAATATAATAATTGAAGTAAGTTGCTATTCCTAGATTTCACTAGCTTATGTAGCTTAGGAATTAATAAATTTTATCAAGCTTCTGTATGGTTCTAAGACAATTGCAGATATCTTTTATTTATAATAGAAATACGTTTTAGCAAAAATGACCTGCTTTTCCCACTAAATTCCATTATGAAAACTAAATTACAATGAGGGGAGGAGAGTTCAAATAGACAGACATGAAATCTGCTGGCAGCAAAGGAGGCAAATTGCTTGGGTGGCACATGGCATGCAGAAACGTGCAATAGAACAAACGCTTCTATTTCTCTTCTAGAACTTCAAAGCGTTCCTGACTCAAGAATTTTTCCTTTTGTATTGCCCATTTCCCTCATATTTTAAGAGTTTATCTCTGGGAATCTTTTGACTCCATAATTAATATTCTTTAAACTTATTCCTTTTCTACTTTGCTGAAAGAGTTGAGTTGCTACATCACACAAGATAAAAGGAACTTAACCTTTAACTTAGGTTTAAAGTTGCTATGACACAAATTACTGCCTGATTTTATCAACTCTAATTCAAAATTCTGACTATATTTTATATAAAAAGTAACCATAATGTTATCGTCAAGCATTCAATACAGAGAGTAAGTTATACAGTAGTTAACCGCACAGGGTTGAGAATTACATGACTGGATTTTAAAACCAACTCCACCTTTAGTAAGTAGCACTGAGACTTTGGTCATCTTTACCTCTCTGTGCCTCCATTTCCTCATCTGTAAAATGGAGATGACACTAGCAGTAATAACTCTGTCATAGATTGTTATGCAAATTATAACAATTTGTATAAAATAAAACAATTGGGATAAAATAATGTCTGTAAAGTGCTTAACAAGAAGGGGGTCACACAATCAATACTTTAAAAGTATCAGCTGCTACCATTGTTGTTAAGACGGCAAAGTCCATGTGTACCTGTTACTTCAATAATTAATCAAGCTACTACTTCCTTTACCCCACTATTTGCTAGCTTTGGGAATTTAGGCAAGTTACTTGATCTCTATAAGCCTCAGCCTCCACAATTACAAAATTAGGGTAATAACAGAGCGGTGCTTAGGATTAAATATCATGTGCAGAGAGCTGAGCACAGTGTCCGGTCTTTGCGAAGCTCAGTTAATATCAGCTACAATTTCATGTCACTCTAAAGAACTGAATTACAACTTCAGTCCCACAATCCAAGACTTTCACCATTTCTTAGAAATGTAGTACACACACTCTATGACTGTAGGTACACCTGGCATGATTCTTGGCTAAGGCAGGGTTTCTCAACCTTAGCATTATTGACAGTTTGTGCTGAATAACTCTTTGTTGTGGGGGACAGTCTTGAGAACTGTAGGATATTTAGCAGCATTCCTGACCTGATGCCAGCAGCAACTCACCCCCTTTCTCAGGCATTATCTCCAGGCATTGCTAAATGTCCCCTAGGACAGTGGTCCCCAACCTTTTTGGCACCAGGGACAGGTGCTCCTATGAGAATCTAATGCCTGACCATCTGAGGTGGAGCGGAGGTGGTGAAGCCAGCACTGGGGAGCAGCTGCAAATACAGATGAAGCTTGGCTCACTCGCCTGCTTCTCATCTCCTGCTGTGCGGCCCAGTTCCTAACAGGCCACATACCAGTATCAGTCCATAGCCTGGGGGTTAGGGACCCCTATCCTAGAAGGCAAAATCACCCACAATTGAGAACCACTGGGTTAAGGTGAGAGAGGGCAAGTTCTGCCAATTCTATGTGCTGTTCTCGCCCTGTTCTCCTGATCTGAAAGGGGTGATAAGATCTGCAGACAGCTATGCAGAATCGTGGCAGATGATGAGGGCAAACCAGCATAGTCGACTAGGTCCCACAGGGCTCCTGTGGAGGAGGCGCCACCTCTAACCACAGCACAGAAAACTGCAGCAAGAAGGTAGCATTTTAGCCAGGCCCTGTGATAATTATTGCTACTAATAATAACCAATCCCTTCTTGTCACACATGTCATCTCATTTATCATATCCTGATAAGAATGCTCTGATTAAGTAATTGCCCAGAAGTCCACAACTAATAAGCACAAAGCTGAAATCAGACCTCAACTCTGCCTCTGAGCCAGGGATGCCACCAATATTGTCCTTCACTCATCCCCAACCAAGTTTACTGACAGGCTTTACTATGGAAGCAGTTCTGTTCTAGAACCTGGTGTGGAAAACAAGCACAACTACATCCCTGTTCCCAAGTCACTCAGAGCTCAGCAGAGGAGACCTGAATGTACAAGAAGTCTGACAATATGCAACACCCACAACGGCACAGACACCCTAGGCAGGAGCAGAATTTGATAGCCACAAATAGGGACACGATTCCCAACAGAAGCAGTAACTCCATCAGTGATAATGGAGGTCTATAATACCAGATGCTTTGAGAAAGTAGTCTAGACTGACTGAGGGCAGAGAAGGAATAGCAGATGGAACCAGAAGAGCAGATCCTGCCGAGGGCCTGAAACATAGTGCTGCAGGGTCTTTGGTAAGTCTTATAGCTGATGGGAGCCACAGATAGTTTAAAGTGGGATAGTCATAGCATCAAGGAGGAAGAAAAGGATCCTAAAATTAATCTGAGTGCAGGATGAGCTAGAGCCAAATAAAAGTGTCTAAGGAAAGAGTAGATAAGTACTGGTGTCCCCTTCCTTCCAGGGCAGAGGGTCTTTGTGTCTATAGGTCTGTGTGTGACAGTTCAGCTACTGTCTCTTAATAAATCTTTCTGTCAGGGCCAGCAACTTTAAGTAATGGAGTTCTCCCCCTAACAATATCTGTCTAATCTGTTACTGAAATTTTGAAGCAGGAAGTAAATATGATTATTGGTCTAATATGTTATATTGTAAAATGTACTCAGAGTGAATGTAAACTTCAAAGTGCTTAGGAAACAATTAATCAATCCTTAAAAACTTCTAATACTTAGAAGTTAAAAGGATGATGTTAGGTTAGAAACAAAATCTACAAATCAAATCTCCCTTCCACTTCAAAAGCAAGGTTAAATATTGTATATCATATATCATAATGATGGAAAAATCCTTATCTATCAAATTGGCACATAGTTAAAACAATGGGTATGATGTACACACAGAAGTTAACAGATACTGAGTTTAGGAGCCAGGAAAAATGAGGTTATTTCTCTCTTGCTATATATGCCTTTGTATATCATCAAAGTTCCAAAAATAAATATGTATAAATTTATAATAAAAGTTGGAAATTTTTTTAAATAGGGGGGAAAATGCAAGGTTAGATCATTAGATTTTGAGCATTATCAAAACTGGAAGAATTAGAAAAATATAGGTAAGTAGTTGATGACTTACATACAATCTGTCACTTCACAAGGAAATAACTGTGAAACCAGAAATATAGAAATGTTGTAATAAGCACCACCCATGCATATTTGACACTCATTCTCTTCCTGCCTAAATTCTAACGTTTTCAAAGGATCCCATGCTGCCTTCTCAGGTTGCTGCTGTTACCTTGTGTAGGTTATTTCCTGTCTGCCACCACATACTTTTGCACTTGTGAACCTTGTTACTTTTGTTCTGTGGATGAAAAAGGAGTTCTGTGATAAATCTGACAAGTCCAGCGATGGATCATAAATTCCTAACAGGGCAGGTCATGCTGGGTAGTCATGTCCCAGACATATAACTTTTTTAGAAAAAGGTTCATCTTTGCCTTGAGAAAGTCCTGTCTATTGTCCTTCTGCATCTAGGTTAACACACCTTTGAAATACCAAAGTAATTCTTTTTCAGACCCCTCAGACGTGTAACCACCCTCAAGGGAACACATAATACTTGTAACTACACTGTACTATACCTTGCTTTCTCTCACTTTTATTCAATCTTCCTTATGTTCTCTCCTTAATTCTAAACCTGCAAACTGTCATTGGGGTGGGGGGTGGTATTTTTCTCAGTCTGCTGAGATCTTGCATCCAGATGTATACTCTATTCAGCAAAAAAAAAAAAAAAAAAAAAAGCTTAAACTCATAAAAATTCTCTACAGGTTTGGACATTTCTTAACAAGTAAACAGTTCTCAACTAGATTTGAAACTCTTCAAATAAAGGATCTTTGTCAAATTCTTTGAGATCATGGGGTGATGCACTTGCCAATAGAGCTAATGTGATCTTAGGCTGTATTAAAGAAAAAATACAATCTAGAATGAAGGGCACATTAGTGATGGCCTTGCTCCCCCCATACTCTGGTCCCATATCTAGAGAAAGACTTTGACAAATAGGGTAGAGAACTTTAAACTGAATGTATCAGAGAACTAAGGATGTTAAGTGTGGTATAGAGATGTCTTAAAGGATATGCACAGGCTGTCTTCAAAGACATGAGAAGCTTTCAAGAGACTAGTTTTTCTCTGTCTTTTGTAAGCAGAGGGTAGAAGCAGGACTAGTATCTGGCAGAAGTATCTACTAATTAGAACTATTTGTAGGGGATCAAAGGGGTCACCATTAGAATGTCCCAGAAATACAACCAACCTGGCAGGATTTAGTTAGGGTGGGGAAACATATCTCACCAAAAGGTCTGCAAGTAATTCCTAGTCCACTATGCATCCTTTGTCTTTCCCACAGGGCTATCACTGTCATCAGTCCTTAGTGGACACTCAATACATACTTTGCTGAACAAATCAAATCATTAAGTGGATCATACCAGAAACATAGGAGAAAACCTTGCTTCATCTTGTGTTCTCCCTACATTCTACCAGCAAGTCCGGGTCAACTCTGCTTCCAAAGTGTATCTCCCCCCAGGCCAATACTTACACCGCTACTGCTACACGCCAATCCGAGACATCATCATCCCAGACCTCTTTTTGTTGGTCTCTCTGCTTCACCCCAAGCATCTATTCTCAAAATCAATCATCTTTAAAACAGACATCTATTCCTTGTGTAAACTCCCCCAAGGACTCTCCTACACTTAGTATAACTCTCTTATCATACTCAGATCCAGCCCCTGCCTTCCCCTTTGACATTTTCTACCAGTTTCTGCCTAGTGGCGGCTGCTCCACCCACGCCAGACATGCCTGCCCCTCGATCTGCCAAACTGGCTCCGATTTCAAAGCCTTTGCATGTGCTGTTCTCTCTGCCTGAAATGTTCTTGCCCCCAGATCTCAGTATGGCTGTTCTTTCTCCTGTTTCAAGTGAGCTCAAACGTGCTTTTCTAGAGAAGATATTGCCTGACCACCGCCACTCTCACACGAGCCCGTTTCGTCATCTTTCTATTTCCCATCCCTATGGGGTTCTCATCCGTCTCTCCAGAACGTGGGCACCCCAAAAGCACAGCGCACGCCTCTGGTCGCTGTTCCCGGCGCTGGTAGCTAGCGAGTCTTGAAGTGCCCGGGACCAGACAAGGCCCGGCACAGGGTTATGCTTTTTCGCCCCGCATCCTGGGCCCCCTGTCTGTTTTCCACAGGCTCAAGAGACGATTCTGGCTCGCACCTTCTTCCAGTGGCTCCAAACCCGTCCCATAGCTGACCAAATCCTCATCGCTGTCACTGTCCAGCGCCGCCATCCTGCTCCCTTCCGGGCCCCGCCTCCGCACTACGGAAACCTCAATAGGCCAAAAGCTTCTGCTGTTTCTCCTCCGCGAACCTAAGCCTTCTGCCTCGGGTCTGGGACTTCTCAGCCCTCCCTCGGCAAGGCGGACCACACAGACATAGCCTCCGAGGCTTTGGCAACCACGACACTCCCGTAGCTCCGCGGTGAGCCTGTCTGGAGTAAACGCCTGAAAGAATCTGGAAACCACCCAGCTGTCCCGCCGCAGGGCGGGCTCTCAGTGTTCTGCCTACAACCCCCACGCCCCGGTGCCGGTTCGCCTGCCAGCAGACACTGCTCCTCTGAGAATCACCCACCACACATTCCCATCCCGCCACCTGCCGAGAAAGTGCCTGTGCTTCCAGGCGCGCACACAAACACACACACACACACACACACACACACACACACACACACACACACACACACACAGAGTATATGTCACACTTAGGTTTGCATAACTGGAGTCCCCTTCCCGACGTCTGGAGGGATTCACAGACACAGGAACACAGCTCCCGAAGAACACAACATTTGATCAAAGAGCAAAATTAAAAAGAGACTAAAATAAAAGGAGGAAAAGAAAGGAATAACAAAAGAGGAAAACAGGGATAGAGAGGGAAAGAAAACTGAAAAGCGAAAGAAAACGAGAAAAGAGAAAGAAAAAGCAAGCAGACAAGTAAAGGGTTCCTGCGAGGTGGGTGGGGGACGCTGAGGGCTTCCTTATTGAACCTAAAGCAACAAACATCCGTCAAATGGGGTGCTGTTATCCCATCCCAAAACTCATATTCTACAGAAGAGAAGAATGGAGTTCATCTAGTAAGGGGTGAGGCTGAAATGAAAACCAGACCTTGGAAGTTCAAGTTCTCAAAATGAGGGTCAGAAGGCTGTGAGTCAGAATCACTAGGATGTTGTTAAAAGGTCCCTCCCACCCATCTCCCAGGCCTTCTGAATCCGAATCTCTTGGAGTGGGCTCTTCTTTGAGCACTCCTAGCACATCTGACTTCAAAGCCTTTGCATTCACTGTTTCCTCTTCTTGGAATATTCTCCCTCCCAGAAACCACAAGACTCACCTTCTTCAGGTCTCTGCTCAAAGGCTACTTTCTCCACAAAGCTTTTTTATTTCAAGAACAATCCATGCCTGCTTTGCTTCTTATCTCCCTTACCCTACTTTACATTTTCTACAATACATATCTTTAACATGGTATATAATTTGATTTACTTTATCATGTCTGTTGTCTTTCTCCATTGGAATGTTAGCTTCACAAGAACATAGATTTAGGCCAAGTTTTGTTTGTTTGTTTGTTTGTTTTTTGTTTTTATTTTGCTTTGCTTTATCCTCAAAGCTTAAAATAGTCATTGGCAAGTAGTAAGCACTCAATGAATAATTTTTTAAAAAAAGAATGAATAACTAGTTAAATAAGTCACAGTACGTATTTTTTTTTAAGAAAAAGGTTTTTTTTAAAAAAAATGGATTTTAAGACATAGCCACAGAATTGTTTGACAAGTCTCCCATCAAGAAGTGGAGTCTGTTTCTCCTCTACTTGAAGCTAGTTTTCATAAATAATGTAGGAAGGAGGCAAGAGAACTGAAGTGTTAAATCAAGCTATATTCAGAGACTGCAATATGCTGATCAGCCAGGACATAAGGACTCCTGCAGAACAAAAGATTTCTGCTAGGATTGCTAATAACTCATTTCTCACACCCCGAACACTCAGGATCCCTCTCAGTGCTTTTATTCTGTTTCTCTCCCTGTCCCCATCTCTTTCTCTCTCTTGTTTCTGTCCTTCTGAGTCTGTCCCAGGCTCTCTCACTCTCTGCCTTTGAGAGGAGACCACACTCTGTCTATGGAGCATCACCCCTTCTCTAACAAACTTTCCTTTTGACTCTAACTCTGGCGTGTGCTTGAATTCCACTTGGAGGAAACTCTCAAAGTCAGAGAATGAGACCCAAGTGTTTGAGGAATTCAGTTTATATCTGTTTTCCTTTCATGGGATGAGTATGCAGTGTTAAAGGCATAGGGCTGTAGTTGTGGGTAATCTCAGCAGGAATCTTCCTGTAGGTTCCCCCATGGTCTGATTGTATGCTTAATATTTCATCAATTTGTGTAGTTCTCGTGCATCTTTCCTATATTAATTTCAAGAGGCAGTGATGCAGATGCATTCCTAAAATTAGGCCTATATCATGTAAGCGAGTAGTCAGGTATTTAATAAGAGGCAGTCCTATGAAAACAAAGTAAAACAAAGGTTAATGATTGGAGCAGACTATAATCCTAGTTTGTGAGTTCCGAAGGCAGGTAGTCTAGAAGATTTCTAGATGTGAGGGTGGTAGCATCTTTTGCAGTTTGAATGTCTCTCTCAGTGATGTCATCAGATGTTCAGGTAAACTCTCTACACAGCAACAGGCAGGAAGAGTGTCCATATATAAGCTATTGTGATTTCTTTAAAATTTATATCTAATTATTTAGTTAAAGTTTTCAGCACTTCAGAAAAAAAGAATATTCTTGAGGAAGGCTGGATAGACAGGAGAGGTATCTCTAACAGAAGAGGAAACAACAGGAAGTGCTGCAATGGGCACGAGATGGAAGACCAGTTAAAACTAGACTGACCCAAGATTGAGGGAGAATTAACCTGAAAGTGACCCCAGGGTCATTATATGATCATATGCATGTCCTTAACACTGCAGAGTGTAGGGTACACATCATGAACCTGATGCCATGCCACTTTGAGACTGACTTATCAGTCCAAAAAGGGGGAAGATAACCATTTTAGAGAAAACCTCACCCCTTACTCAGAAATCTAATGAATATTTTACCAGAACCTTCCTCAGGTTCTTCCCTTAACCCTTGATAAAAATATAAACCCATCCCCTAAGTCACCTCGGAGATGGAGCTCCCTCAGGAGCTCACCAACATACTCTCAGGCATGTACTTTCACATTCTCAATAAACTGGCTTCTTTACTCTGTCTTGTTCCTGAGTCTTTCTCGCAACAAAGACAAGAATCTAGAGGTTTAGGATTGAGACCCTCCCTTAAAACTCCCCAAGCCAGAGTCGATTTGCATCACTTTTTAGTTCACAGGGATTCCAAATCCAAGGATGAGAGAAAATTGAAAACGTTAATTTGAAGATTTATAGCTAAATATTTGAGGGGACTAGAATTCAGGATCCAGTCCCATTTATGACTAAATAATAAAAGCCTTAAAGAAATTAATAGGATTAGAATTTAATATCCATAAATGTGTATTATAGTTTCTATTGAATCATAATTTTTCACTTTAAAACCACCCTCATGTTTACTAAAGATAGCCAAATAAATTTTAATTTATTTGCAAAACAAGTCTGGTTTCAATAAACATGGCCTTATTGTTTGTATGAGTACAATAAGAATAGCAATTGACCATATAGGCTCTTTGAAATCCACTTTACTGGAATTTTTTTTCATAAAGAATCTCCAGGTCAAACTATAAAAGGCCTCTCGAGACCATAAAAGCCAAGGCAAGGACTTGGCATCTGACTTTGCCTGCAATACCTATAGATTTGGGTGAATTCCTCTCTTCTCAAGATCTTAAACTAATCTTAGGTTCCTGCACCTGCCAGAGAGTGACCTTTCTTACTCATCTGGTAAGGTCGCTGTGAACCCTGTAAGCAAAATACCAGGCAAATTTTACAAGGAGGCTTCTGTCAACTGAAAAATATTGACTAGGTGTTTCATTACCAAAAGGATTTATTTAGGATAAAGAAAAGGTTGTAACCCAGAGAATGCATATGTGGCAAGCCATGTGCACATTATAACCTGTGTGCCAAGATGGAAGGGTATTTATTTATATAAGAAAAAAGGAAGTTAAGGGAAGAGGATGTCAGAACCATAGAGCTTTATTATAAACATAGAGTTCTTCCTGTAAGGTTTTCAAGTGTAGGGTTCTCAGGATTATGCAGAGCATAAGCTCTAGCTCCTCCCATAGACTCTCAAGACTGATTATGTTTGCTTAAAGATCCAGTTCATTTTTATTGCTTCCATAAACCATTCTTAAGTCTGTCAAGCTGTTTGATCATATCTGAGTCTATACACATCTCTCTCAAACATGACATTCCAGTCAAAGCCTTGGTAATACAGCCAGTTTCCAATTCTGTCCTGTTACAAGAACAGATTCTAATTGAACTTATGCAAATAACAATATTGCCATGAAAATAAGAAAGTTTCTGCATTAGGGAGGGATTATTTAGGGAGAAAAAGATAAATTTTTTCAATTCTGCATACAAAGGTATATTTTACCAAATTGCTCTAAATCATAGCTAGCCTAAAAGAGAAAAAAAATTTCCTTAGCTCTGAAAAAGAAAAGATTAAAGGGCCAGAAATATTTTGAACAAAAATCAATAACTATTATAATCATCCTCATCAGTCCATGCAGTCCCACATAATTAAAACTTGTCCTGCTCAAATTCAGTTTCTCCATTAGTTGATTGAGGGTGATAGGGACAGTAATTATTCCAAGAAGTTTTCAAAGCTTTCATCAAGGTTCATATGATTTTCCGAGTGAAGTGGGATTCTCAGTCACTGGAGGTTGTGTAAGGTGTACCCCAAGTGAGAAACATATCTTCTAACAGTTCGGTTGCCACCGTGAAGCATTTGCAGGGGAAGGCTTCGACCCACCCAGAAAATATACATACAACAAGAACATGCTGATAACCTGTACTAAGTAGCAGTTGAATGAAGTCCAGCTTAAAGGCATCGTAGTGGATGAAGGAATGCAAAAACTGAAAAATGGAGTTTGCTAGGGAGCCTAGAAGAACCACGTGACCATTTTGGGTTTCCGATAGCCCTGACTATTCACTTAATTTACAGCCATTATTTACCAATACAGTATATCCTAGAAGTTTATCATCACTTATTTGTCAATGATTCCCATTCAATATACCAAATAAACCTAATTAGTTTAATATTTCTCTCGTATAAGGACAGCAGGGAGATCCTTTAAAATGAAACTATGGGCCTTTCGGAAATTTTCATGTTAAGAAAAAGGTTATTTAAAATTTTAATTTGGGGAAATTTGTTTAAAAATATCAAAAGTTTTTAAAACACTTGATTAGGATTATAGGTCATTATGAAAAATTCTTAATTATCTATTTAACTAAAGTGATGAGAAAAGATTTTAATGACAAATACAGAAAGTTGTATATTTGTTAGCAAAACTTAGCTCTTACTATTGAGAAGATTCTGTTTTCTTAAGTAATCAAGGACCTCTATAAGACAACATAAAACACAGAAAATTATTTGGATAAAACAAAATCTTTGCTTTCTACGCAGAATACTTTTCACAGTATCTTACCAAGAGCAGACCAATAGTACAGGGAAACTTTGTCCTTTTAACAGAGGAACCAAACTCTAATTCTGCATCAGCTTACTTTAGATATTTAAATTAGCATAGTTAATTAAATTCATTCCAACTGTATGCAGCTTGACCACACATAAAATTTCTCCTTTCCCTGTATTCTTTTCACAAACCTTCATCTTTCCTTGTCCCTTTTAGTTTGTCTCTTTTTATTAATGCAGAAATAACCAGCTTATTTTAGGATAAACCACTTTCTTTTAATTCCCTCAAAAATGTATCCCAATACCTTATACCTGTTGACATCAGGAATGTCCAAATCTGTAGAAAATTTTTCATAAGGGTCTATTTGAGCCAAATATGCCAGGAAACAAGATCTCAAAAGTTCTGGCAAATGACAGTTTTACAGTTCTTTTGATTCACTTGGAATTAAGAAGGGAACATAACTGATATTACATGAAGGTGGAAGAAAGCAAGTGAAGAAACCTTTATGATTGGCTTACAGTATAGTTAACAATATCACGTATTCCCCTGAGGATGATTACGCCTCTGAGGGGTCTGGAAAAGAAGATTACTTCTAGCATTTAGAAGACCTAAATGTGAAAGAACAATGGACAGGGCTTGCTTAAAGCAAAGATAAACTTGTACACGCCTGAGGTAAGATAATCTATCATGAGCTGCCCAATTAGGAATTTATGATCAGAACACCCTATGAGGGTACTTTTGGTCACTGAACTTATGAGTTTTATTACAGAGCCCACTTTTTGTTCATCTACTTTCTTTTACTGAAAACATGTATTATTTCCTTGCATTCAAAGTTGTTTCTTCTATTATTACTAGTAGTTTCAATTACATATATTGGAATTTTTAACCTTTAAAACATTAATTTCTGATGAAAACTAAGTAATTAGCTTCCTTTATATTGGCCAATTTATGAATACATTTTATAATCTCTAGAAACAGGTTCTTACTGGTAAATATATTTCATATTTTTAGAAACATACATTTCCTCAACATAGCACAAAACATTTTTATTAACAGAGAAATTTATCTTTTAGTTTCTATGTTTTTGGAAGCCAAAAGTAAGTAAACTTAGACTGATTTAGCAAGTAATGTTCAGTATTTTATCTTATTTGAAAATAATATTGATATTTAATAATTCCCATTTTTAAACTTAATTTAACAAAACTCTAAGTTTTCAAATTACCAAAAGCTTCTGGGAGCTATTCTTTTTTTTTTTTTTTTTTGGATGACCAGAAAATAAACACCTATTAATACAATAGCAGCAGAAAGGGTTTCTAATATTTTAGAAGAAGAAAAAAAAAACATGAACAAGCACCACCTGGTAAGTATCACAAGATTAAATGCCCACATATATTGTTCTGAGGGCTCCTTACCACACTGCAGATGTTTCACCAAGGAAAACTGCCATCAGAGCCACTGTAGGACATTTCTCACTGCGTGTAGCTTCACAGTCAACTCCTCAAAGAGAAGACTGAAATGGTACTGTTCCTGTTTTAGAAGCGCTTAGTGTATAGCAGGAACTTATCAATGTGGAAATGACTCTTGCCTCTTGAATTCAAGAAAAACATGAACTACTCTATTATTTTTTTTCTCTGAGACAGTATGCCTGAAATGCTTAGTGAAGACTCATTTTCCTTTCCTACCATATTATCTGAGAGGAGAGGAGGGCGGAAAGGTGCCAGTGTACTAACAGGCGATTCGGGTGATAGTCTGTGCTTCACTCCATTTCTGCTGGCAGAAATAGGCATCTTTTCTGGCAGCTACGGCAACTTGTTGTGGGGAGGAAGAGGCTGCCCACCCATCACCTTTTCTTGAAGCTATATTTTTTCCTTTCATAAAAGATATCTGTCTTAGACCTGCCCAAACTGACAATCTTCGGGCAACCTCCTCTATCCTTTTCCTAGATGGTGCACTCCACGGATCACACAGTGCCCTTGAAAGGAACCAAAAGTTACACTCTTCACATGTGTGCTCCAGGATTCAGGGATGCACGTAGGAGTCACAGATCACACACCTACGATCACATTTTTCACACGCTCTTCTGATGGCAACATTAGCCTACCTGTAGTAAAAGATCAAGGCCAGGGAATGTTTAGCCATAGTTCGCACTAAAAGGGGCCACCAAAATTATTCTTAAGTACACTTACTATAACACAGAATTGTTTGCTATAAAAGTTTTTACCTATAAAGTCTTTTTTCTACTTACATCTATTTAATTGATGTATCCTTAACAATTATGTTTGGATTACTTGTGAAAACTTCATGAGATGTTAAATGAAGTCAGCCATCATTCTAAGTTATTATTTTTGCTAACAAACTTATAAGCTTAGGTAGAATAAAAGTAGTATATTTAATGTTGATAACTGTAAAGATGATGCAGGACAGAACAAATTCCCCAGAGATGGGAATGGGAGAGACCAAGCCCTGTACAGAGAGAAGAGGTCCTTTAGCAGAGAGTATAAAAAGAATTCAACACATGCCAAAGTTAGAGTCGAAAAGAATGTTAGAAAAGGGATAATAGTCCACAGACAGAGTATGCTTTCCTCTCAGAGGGTGAAAGTGAGAGGGACAGTAAGAGGGACAATGAGAAAGACAGTAAAAGACAGAGTAAAGGCACTGAGAGGGAGCCTGAGTGTTCAGGGAATTCAGTTTATATGTCATTCTTTAGTTCCCATTTCCTTTGATATGGACATACAGTGAAGAAAGGGAAGAGTATATAGCCTGAAAAGGTAAGAATATGTAGAGTGAAAGGCCTGCTGGCACTTCCCAGCCTTTAATCCGTAGGTTCCTCACAGTTTTAGCCATTGGGAATGACTCTTGGTTCCTGGTTCCCCCTCACAGGTGTAGGGAATGGGTTGTTAGCAATCCCAGCAGAAATTTTCCTTTGTTCTGAAGGTGTCCTCCTGGCCTGGTTGCAGGGCTGATCACAAATTGCAGTCTCTGAATGTGGCTTAACATTTTAATTCTCTTGAGTCCTCCCTACAATAAAGACATGTCTGTTTTAGTTAAATCAACAAACAAAATTAGCTTTAATTTCAATTTTTTTTTCAGGTGAGGCAACCCTTGGTTGACCTCACAGACTGCAAGGACCTTGTCATTTTACAATCCTTTATTCTTCACACCTATAGCACCTGGTCTTCCTAGGTGGTCTCTCATCCAAGTACTAACCAGGCCCGACCTTGTTCAGGGTGGCATGGCCATAGACTCAAATATTTTTCCAAGTCATGTGAACATGAAAAACATTTGGCTTATTTTCTATATTTCTGATAATTTTAGCATATCCAATCCTTAATTTATATAAGCACTGGTTTGTTTTGTCGATGTAAGAAACGTCCAAACCCGTAGAGAATTTTAATAAGTTTATCTGAGTCAAACTGACAATTGCCAGGAAGCAAAATCTCAATGGATTAAGAAAATGCCCCAGAGAATGGCAGTCTTGCAGTTTATTTTATACAAAGGAAGAGACAGAAGGAGGGTTCATTAGTGGTAGATTAAGGAGGTGGGAGAAAGCAAAGCAGGAACATCTCTGGGATTGGATAAAAAGTAAATCAAAGAGACATATACTTCTTTTACATTGGTGGGTACAGGAGAGTTAATAATTAACATTTACAACATATAGAGGTGTGTGGGAAACAAGATAATCACAAGGGGTTCTGTGGTCTCTGTGCCCTGGGGCACTAGGTCGTGCCCTGAGGGGTCTGGGAAAAGGGCTTACTCTGACATTCCAAGGGTTTGTTATCTTAGGCTCACTTAAGGTAAAGACTGACCTTCCTCAAAAAAGCTATAGGTCCAGGGTGTGACAACCCATCATAACCAGCTTTTGGTTAGTAATTTTTTGTTCAGACTATCCAGTGTGATTACTTTCAATCTCTGAGTTTGTAGGGCCCACTATGCTGGCCTCCCCTGAGCTTGTCAGGTTAGTTTGTGGCCTTTTTTTTCTTTTTCATCAGGTTTTTAAGCCCATTAATTTTACAAATTAGCAACACCATCTGGAGGTACAGAATGCCACACATATACAACATATATACACACACACATGCACACACAAACACATGAACACAAAATAGATGCAGAGACCTCATGCCTTCCATAAAAGTGGGATCTTTCAAATGACTTTCCCCCACAACCCTTTTTTAAAAAATAAGAATTAAATTCCTCAAACTTGCAGTTTAAAAAGATAACCTAGATAAGAGTTCCTGGAGAAGACCAGGTATTTATGTCTCAAAAGTACAGGGAAAGAAATGCAAATTTGTCCTAGAAGGACTTTGAGATGAAAGGGAGGCTTGAGGATGCTAAAAGTCCTGTGCTTTTCTGTAGCACCATATGGCTTTAATTTCTAAGAATTTTTTCATAAAAATTGCAAAATTGAGTCTATAATTTACGACTTGTAATTTCAATTATATATATTGGAATTTTTAAAGCTTAAAACTTAAAACCTTTAATTCACTTAAGGATTACCTTGTAATTTCTACTTTTAATTTGGCAAATTTCATCAGATTCTCCAAGAGGAAATGTATGCCAGGCAGCTCCCTGTTAACCTAAAAATAAAGGCCAAAGAAAGAGGCAACAAGCATTTATTTGAGATCCAAAAGGATAGTTATTCTGGAAGCACTGATTAGACAGAAACCCAAATAGTGTTTCAATTAGAAAGGGAAGGCAAGGAGTTGTATGAGAAAGGGGAGGGGGAAAATTGCATCAACAGAAGGAAAGCATTTCTATAGGTGCAGATAAGCTATAACATAGTGAAGTTAATGTTAAAGAATGTTTTTAATCTTCAGTCCCTAGTCATAAAATCTTTCTTGTTATCTTTGCAAACAGTTGTTTAGAATACAATGCCTCTTTACACCTAGCCCAAAGTTTATTTTGACCAGTTTTAACATTCCAAGGGTTTGAGGAGTGAGCTGTACATAGTAGGTCCTCTGGGATGGCAGCTATGGCTCCATTTTAAATTGTAGTATTTTTCACACCATGGAGAAGTCAGTGCTTCTTTTGTCAACAAGCAGGTGTTAGGAGGTGAGACTTGCATTTTATTTGGAAGAACTGGGTGCCTAGACAGTCGATTGCTGGCTTCAGCCACGTGGAAAAAACATCAACTTGATAAAATGGTGGTCTGCAGTTGAGATTTTAATGTTTTGCCCATCTCTGAAATTCTCACCTCACTTTATTAGGTGCACAGGAGCTCATTTGTGTGCTTGCAACACATGCCACCAACAAAGTTGTCAAATAAGAGATTAGATGTTACTTTCCTGCTGGGCTAGCAGCAGCAGTTTCTTGATTACAATCGGATCAGAGATACGGAGTTGGGCCTGTGGGTCCCCTTGCAAGAAGTCATGAGAATGTTTAGTTCTGCACAGCCCCAAGGAGTAACGCTCAGGTGGCTCACATAGCCAGGAGATGCCTGCTGGGACTCAAGTGTTTCTTTTCCTCCAATGATGCCCGGGAGCTAGTCTTTGGGTAGGCCAGTGTGTCTTTAACAACATGCTTTCTTCTCTTGTTCTTCCTTTCTAATGAAAGAAGCAATTCAAGAAGGCAATGGTGTCAGGCTAGATTAAATGACAGATTTTGGTTTTCTTTGTGTTAACTTTTATGTGTATTTCCCTATATGGCAAAGTGCTGCTGGTTTTCCACTAATGGTTTGTTTAAATAAAGTATGTAAATTTAGAAAAGATTATTAAGTCAATAACAGTGCAATGTGAACATGCATATATGACAAATTGTAAAGTGACTGGAGCTTCAAGGTGGTAGAAGATGACTGGAGTCAGCAGGCCAGAACTAAAACTGATCTCAGCCACAGAGGAGTGTGCCCTTGGACACTTCACTCCTCAAATAAAGACCATTTAATCCACTGACTTGAAGAAAGGTCATGAGAATGAAGCATAAAATCTACAAACTTTCTGGCTAAAGTAGAGGTTCTATTATGGATAATTTAATTAGTAGTAGCAGTAGTAGTAACAGTCATAATATTACAAATGTAGTAGAGTGACCTCTCACCCAGGGAGCCCTGAAAAGGAAGCAGCTGTTTGTAATTCCCAACCCCAGGTGGTGATACTTTTCCAGGGCAATAAATCAATTGTAGGGTGATGGGCATATGATGAAATTAGCTTGCTACTCACTTCTGACCCTAAGAGAGAAGGGAAGTTTTTGCATCTGCTAGGGGTTCTCACACACCTGTCCCAGCACTACGCTGGTTAGGACTCTCCAGGTTCTTAGAATTAAAACAATTCTTTATAGAAATGCCTTTTCATCTGCAGCATCATGGAGTTGGCATTGACAGGTGGATTGTTTTGAAATTTACTTGATTGTTGGTTCCTGGTTGTTACTATTTATTTTGAAACTTTCGAACAACCCCTAATGTACCTCTTTTAAATTTTTTATTTTGTATTTTTTAAGAGAAGTAAACGCTAAATGCTTGGCTTGTTTTGAAAGCAGATTGTTTTGTTCTGTCTATAACATCTACCATGACTGCCAAACGCAGGGGCAACTGCCCTAAGGTGTCTCCTGCTAGGGGAGGGGTTTTGTGACCACTGGACCTTGGCCTGGAGGAGCATGCCCCCTCTCCCCCGGCTGGGGGCTTCCTGCTCCTTCCTCAGGGTTTGCGACTCTGTTCTGCCAGGCATCTGCCCGGAATCTGTCAGTCTACCTGTCAGCGGTGGGTGGGTGAGAGAGTAGTGCGAACCCCGTCCGCAGCGACCCTCTTTTGCTAAGCTAGGTACATCCCTTCGCCCAGTTAAGAACTTTAATTTTATTTATTTTTTTAGGCGAGGTAACCATTGGTCAACCTGACAGACTGCAAAGACCTTGTCAGTTTACAATCCCTTTTTAGGCCTACATCCCCTGGTCTTCCTAGGTGGTCTCCCACCCATGTACTAACTAGGTCCGACTCTGCTTAGCTTCCGAGATCACACTGGATCGGGCTTGTTCAGGGTGGCATGCCCGTAGACCCAGCTAAAAGCTTTATCACGCACTTTTGTTATATAATACTTTCGACCAAGCCAGAGAGCAGGTAATGCGGCCCCATTTTGCAGTTCAAAAAACTGAGGTTTGAAATGGTGGTTAAGAAACATGTTCAAGGATACCTACTGAGTCCAGCACAAAACCCTTTCTGCGAGTTCTTCCGTAGGTGGACCTCTTCCGGCGCCCTCTGCAATCCCCAGGGTATCCACCTAGTCTTTGCAGCGAGGGTGGGGGAACAAGAGGTTGACCGCCGCGCCGAGTCATTTGGTCAACTCTCCCTCAGAGTCCCCAACTCGGCCCCGGGGTCCCTTCTGGCGGGAATCTGTTGCTGACCACTCGCCCCAGAGCCCTGCGCTCCCCACGCGCCCTGGACGTGGCGTCAGGTCTGGTCACTATCCTCCGGCGTCTGTGCTCCTCCTGAAAAGGGCCGCGGCTTTACCTGTGCGCTCTGCATTTGCCCTCACCTCTCAGACAAGGGGCCAGGTTCCCAGCTTGGGCCTCACTGCGAACGCGGAGACCCCGACCCACCCTTGCGCCAGGACGCGCAGATTACATCCCTGAGGCTGAGAGGGAGAGCAACGCGCCCGTGGGTCCCAGCTCACCGCGCGGCCGGACTCGGGTCTGGGCACCCGGCCTGCCCCACCAATCAGGCGCCGGGGCGGGGCCAGAGGCGTGGTCTCGGTGGGCTCGGCCGGGTCTCGGCGGCTCGCAGCCGGGCAAGGGGCGGGGCGGGAGGCCCCACGGGGGGAGCGGGGAGAGGCGAGGAGGGGCGGGACCCTCCCCGCCCCTGCCCCCGCCCCCGTCCCCGCCCTTCTCTCTCTAGTGCCCCTGCGGCTGACCAACCTCAATCCACTCTCCGCTCCCGCGCCGCCAGCATGACTGACACTCTGCTGCCCGCGGCCCCTCAGCCGCTGGAAAAAGAGGGCAACAGCTACTTTCGGAAGGTGGGTGGCTTCGGGCAGGCGGGAATCTGCGGGCTGCAAACCTCTTTTCCCCCAGGCTGCAGAGGAGTGTGCAGGAGCATGCGACTGGGGTCGACCAGGCCGGAAGGGGGAGGGGGCGCACTGGCCTTAGGGCAGGCGGGGCCGAGGCTCGGGGTGAGGGGTGCGGCGGCCGTGTGTGCGACTGCCGAGAGCTGGTGGCTTCCGGGGCTGGGGATGCCTGAGGCCGCCCTGCGCAGGTGCCTGCGTAGGATGGGGTCCAGAGGGTGAGCCTGGGGAAGGGACCGGTTCATAGTTGCGCTGGCGCTCTCTTCACGGCGCATTGGGACCCGAACCCCTGTCGAGGGCGCCGGAGGAGATAGAAGGACCACCTGAGACGGCTTGGCGGTCTCCTTTTACTCCACAGTGCTTCCAGTTCTGTTTCTTAAACGTTTTAGAGGGCACAGAAAAGCTGCTGGTGGAGGTGACCTCGGGGGTCGCCACTCACTTCTGCTCCAAGTCGCTCAGAAGGGCTTGAGAGCGGCAGACGTGGTTTATTTGATTGTTGGAGAGACCCGGGGCTAGTGTGGGCTCCTGAAGAGCTGAGCAGTTCCAGGCGACTCTCGGCACACACCCAGGCCTCCCGCCCTGCAGATAAATAGTCCGCATCCCAGTCCCTCCAAAACAACTCCAGCCTGCGGAGCAGGGGCTCAGGTGGCAAGGCCTGGGTCACAAAGATGCTTTTGAGCCCGGAGACACAGTGACACCTTCTACCCTTCCTCCTTGCAGGTCCCTGCCAGTCTAAAAATAGCCCTTGGAACTTGGCCAGGTTCGACTGGGTGGGTAGAGAGATTGTTTTGTTTTAAATAACATATATGACCCAAGGTAAAGTGTATAATTATAAATAGGGAAATGAAACTTTCACAGAGCAATCAATTCTTAATTGTTCAAAGCCTAATGATCCAGTGGGTTAATGGATTTGGCACCTTCCTCCTTTTCTCTTGTGCTGCAGCCTTTGGGTTTTTGCTCTCTGGTGAGGAGACTTGGCCCCAGGGGATGGGCAGGACTGGAAAGGAGAATATGGAAACAGGTGAGGATAGAGTGGGAAAAAAATTATTTAGGGTTAAATTGATTTTAGCATTTTTTAAAAAAGAAGAGTAGTTTTAAGGTATATTTAAGTTTAAAGATGTCATCATAGAATTATAGGATTATAACTGCTAATTATGTATGGCATTTGGGACAGGATCACAGGCCATGGAGTTGCAGAAGGAGGCCAGGCCTGGGAATCACTAGAGCCTCAGAGCCTGACTGCCACCCCCACAAAATTGTTCTGTAGCCTGCAGCAAGTTACTGCCTCTTTCTGGGAATGTTTTTCTTCCTGAATTGTTTCTCCCAGCAATTGGGGGTCTGGACCTACAGCAGCATCTGGGGGAAATGACTGAGGGAGGGGCAGAAGAGATGGAGAACACCTGTGAGGTAATGTGCCCAAGTGTTTCAGAACAGATTTTCCAGGGGGATAATGTGCATGGGAAAGAGTACATGGCAACGAAGCCGTGAAAGGATGCAAAATCGGATGTTTCTTAGATGCAGTTTCTCCAGTGGAGGATAAGAGAATTGTGGGTGCAAAATAAGGTAAATCACATCTCTTTTGAAAAGGAGACCTTGTAATGATTATTGTGCTACTTCATACCAGTCCAAAGAATGTTCTTTGTGTGAGGATAATAAAAAGGTGTAGATGTTGAACCTTTCCTGATCTGTGATCCAAGCCAGTTTGACCTAGAACAAATGCTCCTTGAGTAAAAGGTAGAGAAGAGTGAAGAAGGAGAGGAAGGGCATTTCAGGTAGACGGAATAGCATGGGTAAAAGCATGGAACTGAACACTTGTGAGGGAACCCTCTGAAGCGTGGTGATATAAGTGGGAACTAGGCTATTTGGGGTCATGCATCCAGGATGTATGGGAGGAGAGCCAGGGATCCATCAGAGTGTTTAACGCGGGACTGGACATGTGGGATTCACATCAGGAGACCACTTTGACTGCAGAGTGGTTGGTGGGGGAGAGGCAGTGATGGAGCCAGGCAGGGAGGAGTTGGAGTTGGGAGGCTTAGCCCCCTGTGGTCCCCATCATCTCTGATAATGGACTATTGATGGTTTTTCAGTCAGTTATGTAAATTGCTGTATAAAGAGCCCCACTACCACTTATCCTTCCCACAGCTTGCACCCCTAATTAAGACAGGAGGCAGTGATGACAGTGAGGAGGTTGGAATGATGAGGTCTGGAGCAATGGTAGGTATTAGCAGGATGGGAAGAACTAATGGACAGGACATGGTGGACCATTCCTGCTGGCAGGAATCCACAATGTCTGCCTTAGGTGTCTGAGTGGATGTTCATGTGCCTGATTGACATGGGGGACCCAGGAGGCTGGTGTGGAAGCAGGTGGACTTGGATTCGAGGCCCCCTTGAGATATCCAAGTGGTGATCCCAGAGGGGAGTCCACTCCAGAAACCTGGCAGCCAAGAGCACACCCTGGCTGGAGACATAGTCAGAGCATCATTCAAGTGCCCCTGGACTTTTGGGATTTTCGTCCATCCTTACAGGATCAAATTAATTTCTACTAAAGTCAAGGTTCTCTTTTTATCCTGTTCCCTTTATTCTACCTCCCCACCATTCCTCTTTTTGAAATGCCTTTGTGTTCCATTCATTCCAAAAGCATTTATTGAGTGACAGCTCTGAGCCTGACTGCTGTCAGGTTTTGAGACACATTTGACCCTGATTCAGTATGGCTTCTGTGGCAGTTCACAGTGGGCCTCATTTCCTTGAGTGCTAAGCAGTGCTAGGAGTGGGCACTTTGTCGGATAGCTTGGTCCATGCTTGGACAGAAATCAGCTTTTTTGCTTTAGTCCAGAGAGCAAAAAGTATGTGTATTGGGGGTTAGGGGAGTTCCATGTTCCATATTTCGTATTAATAGCTTTGGGTCTGTTTTGTGTGACTTATACATACAATGAAGACAAATTGCCCAAAAACCGCTGTGTCAGCTGGGCTGGGACACTGAATATGTGAGATAATCATTGGCAGAGAGGGAGGACCCCTGGTAAATCAGGGTCTTTGGGGGGTTGTGCAGGACTTGGCTGTGCAGAGCCCAAGGAGGCAGACACAACTTAGCCCCAGGTCAGGCATGGACACCCCCAGGACCCACTGGGGGCCTCCAGGGCTAGCAACTTGGGGGGGGGGTGTGTCTCTTTATGAAAACAAACAAACAAAAAACACTTTCTGGTCTATTGCAATATGTTTCTTCTCTGGCTTCTCATTGTTTTCATTCTTTCTTTACATTTATATGTTTATATAAAGGTACAGGTCTGTAAGATTAGTGCTATAAATTACTTTCTTAAAGGAATGACCATTGGAAATGGAACTTTTGTTCCCCCAGATTTTTATGCTGATCCTAATGAAAGTCTTGGAAGAATGTGTGTTCTGGCCTATAGTTAATTCAAAGTAATGAAGGTTTCTAAGACACTGCAATCCTGAGAGTAGGGCTGTCTCCAGGGCTCTCCATGTGCTGTAGTCCTAAAACCCTAAGGGCCTGGTCCTTGGCCAAAAGACAACTAGCCAGAGAAAATCGAGAGAAAGCCGTGAAGGGGCCTGAATGGTCTTAGCACTGTGCAGAAGAAGAGAGTCAGTACAAAGTGCAGCATTGTCAGGTCCTTATCTCTGCCTCTTCATCCTCTGGGAACACTAATGACCTGAAATGATTTTAACTCCATTGTTTTTACTCATGAGCTGGAGGAGAAGTTGTTTTCTTGTGCACAGAAACTTCCAGGCTGGATGGGGCCCCACAGTTCACTGTGTCCTGGTTTGTGGTCACTGTTTACTCTGGGTTTCCCAGAGGCTCCAACAGAGAAGGACAGAGGTGTTTTTTTTTAAACCCAGAAGCTTCTTCTAGTTCTTCCTCCACAGCATTTGTTTTAGTGAGGTGTAATTTCATGTTGGACACATGTGTGCAATGTTTATGTACACACTTAAACCTTCCACTGGGTTGAGTCTGCAGAGCCCAGGTCTTGGGGGCCCAGCAGGTCCAGCTTTACTGGGCATTAATGATGTCCCGCCAGGTACTTGGACCCATCCCCCTTGAAGCCTCGAATCCTTTCCCAGGTGGGGAGGGAAGGAAGGAAAAGGAGGGATGTGAAAGTTTACCGTGCTGCCTCCTCCCCATCCCATACCCTGCCATGGCCTGGGCCAGGTCCTAAAGGCCAGGCTAGACTCAGACTGATCATGACCTTGGGGAGGGTCTAGCTGCATTTGGTGCACACTGGCAGCTCAGAGGGTGTGTCTTCTGACAAATACCTCCTCACATTTCTGGATCCTGGCCAGAAGGGGTCCCCTGGCAGAAACAGAATTTTCATGGTGACTCAGAGGAGAGTCAACATGATGAGCTGTAATACTGTAAATGTCCCTTGCTTCCTGGGGCTATTTGGGCGGTTTCCAGGACATCACCTGATGAGACCTGGCATTGGCCTTAGCTTGATCACCACTTCCTCCTTTGGCTCAGGTACCAGAGTCTCGTGACACAAAGGCCACATTGGAGGTGACCACAGAAGACAGCAAGACTGCAGGTGCAGCTCAGCCAGAGAACTGAGTATCTGTCAGAGCAGGTGGCAAGGGGTGCCAGCAGGAGCAAGGTCCCCACCTGCAGTCCTCGAGACGGGGAGAGATGCAATACAAGCCCTTTAGGCCTTTCCAGTCAGACCCACAGAGTTCAACATGGCCATTTGCCCTCAGAAAGTCCCCGGGTTCGACTGGATTGTAAGAGAAAAGGCAGGTGATTGAAGACCACTTCAGAAGTAGCTTCTTTTTCTCCAATGTTATTTTTATTATAAAAGTAGTATAAATTGTCGTAAAAAAGGTTATTACAGAAATGTACAAAATCTCACACATACCAGCCCCCACCCTACCCCACCCCCCCCCACATACAGTCACCTTCTAGATAAGCCTGTTAACTATTGGTGACTATATCCTACGGGTTGCAATAAGCAGGTCATTAGTTGTGGAAATACATTTGATTCATGACAATTTTGCTGATTATAAATCTTTGTTGTTTATTCAGCTTAGTGGCACACAATAGGTGTTTCTAAAGATTTGTAAAAGTGACTGAAGGGAGCATCTAGTTAAAAGATTATAGGTGAGTGTTGACTTGTATTGTGGTTCCATGTCCCTGTGAATGTGTTGAGATGCTGCTGGCAGGCATCTGAGCCTCAACCTACAGCCCCGATGGGGATCCTGGAAGGGCAGGAGGGCTCTTTACAAGTGCCAAATCCATGTTTTACTTATGTATGTGGAAAAGCTGGATTCTGTTCATCAGCCTGCCTTGAATCTCTAGCATGATGAAGAGTTAAATTAGACCTATGTGTGTGTGTTGCAGGGTATTGCATGTTATTTCTGTGCTTTCTAGTTGACAGCTTCTGGCTAACTCATAAACAATTCTATTTTCCAGAGTTTGGTGATTGAGTGAGGGATTACGTAACTAGGAAGGGGTAAGAGAAGCAGCAAAAAGTACCAGCTCTCCCATGCCCTCTGTGAGGGTCTCTGGCCAGGAGACCCTGCACTGTCATCTGTCACTCAGTCTCTGACCTAGAGACCCCAGGTTCACACTGCGCCCTCAATTTGTATAGGCTTTATCAGTGGCTGTGTGAAAGAAGGGTCCCATTCATTCTTGGAGTGGAGGGGTGCAAGGCGCCAGGTACTGCCCAGAGCAGGGCCTCAGTCTGGGAGGAAATGCTGCTCCATTCTGTCTGTGTGTTTTTCTGGTGTTCTGGCCTATCTTCCTTTCCAGTGTGGGTCTCTGCAGGTGTAGTTTAAGTGTCCTTCCCTTTCTTTCAAATAAAATGCCTTCAGTTTTTGCCTCTGTAAAGCTTTTAAATACTTGTTTCCTAGCCAAACAGTATGACGATACACTAAGTGCATGCGGTGTATGTTGATAGGTAGAATTTTCACTCTAGGTGAACTTATTCTAGTAAGGACTTTTTTAATTGCAGGTGCCAGAAAAATCCAAAATGGCTTAGGAAGATAAACTCAGTGTTACATCCCTACAATGGAATTCTACCAGCTCTATAAAGGGACAGACCACCGATAAGTGCAACAACATGGATGAATCTCAAATATTCTGTTTATATGAAGTTCTAGAACAGGCAAAAGTCTGTAGTGGTAGAAACAGTATTGGTTGCCTGGGGGTGCTGAAAGTGTTCTAATTTTTTATTGGAATAGTGGTTACACAGGTGCGTACATTTGTCCAAACTCAATGAACTATGTTATTTTATTATATGTAATTTATACTGCAATTTAAAAAGTGACTTAGGCAAGGAAGGGAATGCATTGTCCTTGGTAACTGAGAAATCCAGAAGAAAGGCTTCAGGCCTAGCTTGATCTAGGACACCAATGCTGCCACCAAGACTCAGCTTCTCAGCTCTGCTCCCCCTGGATTGGCTTCATTTCTGGGGAGACACTGTTCTTGCTGTGGTAAGGTGGCTGCAGCTGACCAGTCTTACATTCCCCTAGGTACACGGTTGATAGGGACACCGAAGCCTGAAGGGTTTCTGACTGTCCTATGTCAGGTGCTCACCCTGAACCAATCTCAGAGCCTTTGATTTTTCTACTGGTCAGGCATGAGTCAGATGTTCTTCCCCTTGGGAAGGAGTTGTGGTAGCATGGATTCACCACACCTGACCACCATGGGTCACGAGGTGGGAGAGTGGGACACAGGCCAGTGTGCCCAAAGGATGAGCAGTGCTGCTGTGCAGCCCTCAGCCAGGAAGCATGTGAGGGGCGCCTGGGGTTGGCGGACGAGCTATCACACATTCTCACACATTCCTGCTACTCAGGCAGCCTTACAGCCCGTCTTAGTGCCAGGAAGGACATGGGCTTAAGTCCTAAGTCCACTCTTTTGGCCTCTTAACCTCTAAGTCTCAAAATTGTGGGATTCAAGACACCGAGTCCACATCGGCTGTCTTGACACTTGGAAGACACCCACAGATTTAGTGATGGAGCTGAGGTTTCACTCAGTACCCGCCCTTCTTGAGTGCTGGCTGTTGGACCATCCTTCTGAGACTGATGCAAATGCCTAGACCTTAGTCTAGAAGGGAACCAACAGACCCTATGTAGAGGAAACACTCACTTCTCTCTGAATCTTGCAGACGGTGACCTTGGAGGCCAGGACAATTCAGTTGCTTCCTCCCCACCCCAGGTTCCCAGGCCAAACAGGAGTGACAGGTGCTGCCCTGGCCCCTGGCATAAACAGTTTTGGAACAGCTCTATATCCTGTTGTGAACCAATCAGGAACTAAATTGTGGGCAAGGACTGTGGGTTCCCACCAGCAGAGAACCCCTGGCAGGAACAGTAGACACGGATGGCTAAACAGCCTCTGGTGACGATCTTTCTGGCTGTCTTCCCCAAATTTACCTCTCAGCGCTCTGAGAAGTCTCCCAATAACCCTGTAGATGTTTCTGGTGTTTCCAGCAGGCCCAGCATTCCTACTTGTCAGTAAGAAGTAATGTCATTTGAGTCTAATTATTCAGTCCAATCTAATCCTAAACATTCCTATGTCTTATCTAGAAACTTGACCTCACATCTGTGGGCTGGTTTAGGGTGTAGCAATTCTGGACCTGTCAGAAGTTGGGTAAAGTAAAGAACAAGGAAAGTTCTTATCCCTGAGCTGGAATGGCTGCTTATCTTAGCTCTGGAAATGTACATAAAGGAATTAGCATTTTAAGCTTCTCTGTTAAATCCAGCACAGCTTTGGTGAACCATGTAATTTTGAGTCTAATTGAACAATCCCTTGATGGTAATTTTTGGAAGTGGAAAGGAAAGAGGCTGGCAATTATTTTAGCCCTTTAATATTAAATTAGCTTGATATTAAAGATATTTATTCATAGCTGAAAAAAGACAATTAGTTTTCTGATTTTTATTTTAAGTCAAGGATCATTTAATAATTTGAAAGATGTTAACTAATATCATTCCAACTCAGATTCTGAATTTCTGTGTAATTTGAACTTGGCTGTTGTGGGGGACAGGTGAATGGTGACCTGCTGGGAACTGAGAATGAGAAATCTTTGTGGAAGGAGAAACATAACTCATTTCTGACCTGCTAGTCCAAAGGTCACTGATAATGGGGATCTCTGAGAAGGTTGTGGCTGCAGATAACTCACTTCTCCCTCCTTCAGATGGAGGCCGAGGGCGTGGTTTGGGCAGAGGTGGGGGAGGCTAGGTGTGTGCAGAGCTGCCATTGCAATGACGCAGCTGTAGAGAAAGGGCAATCTTCTCACCAATACTGCCCACCAGCCACTCCCAGGGTGTAATCACAGCCGTCAGTGGGCAGAGTTTAAAGATAAACTTGGAAAAGGAATGGAGCCCTCAGATCCCAGGGTTTCTTCCTGCTGGGTGGGAAGAATACCATTAGGTTAAAATGAAACTTTAATTCTGATAAACTCTTAAGAATGAAACATTGTAATTCAAATACCCCAGGAAATAACGGACCAAGAACACAGTTCACTGACAGAAATTCAAGCAATCAATAATGTATGAAAAAAATATTCATACAATAGAATATACAGATGTCAAATTATAATGTACACCTGAAAATTATATAATTATATTAACCAATGTTACCCCAATAAACTTAATTTTAAAAATATTTATCTTCACTAATACTAAATATAAATTGGAAGAATAGGATACCTGTTTTTGCACATCAATTTGATAAAGATTAAAAATACTTTTCAACTCAACAATAACAGAAAAACAAATAACCCAGTTTAAAAATGGGCAAAGAATCTGAAATGACATTTCTCTAAAGAAGACATACATATGGCTAATAAGCATATGAAAAGATAGTCAACATCATTAATCATCAGGGAAATGCAAATCAAGACCAGGAGACAAACTACATGCACAAGTTTAGCCATAGTAAGAAAGACAGAGAAAAACGAACATTGGTGAGGATATGGATACATTGTAATTCTCATAGACTGTTGGTGGGAATGTAAAATAGTATAGCCACTTTGGAAAATAGTTTGACAGTTCCTCAAATGTTTAAACATAGAATTAACCATATGACACAGCAGTTCCACTTCTAAATATATAGCCAAGAGAAAGGAAAGCATACTTCCACATACAAAGTTACACACAAATAAACAACCCTTTTCTTAATAGCCAAAAAGTGGAAATAGACGTGGGGCTGGTCTTGGAGACTCCGACACAGCCACTAATGTGGAGCATGACACCACGCACATGAAATACGTGAGCAGGAAAGAAACCAGGCTAGAGTGGTTGTTTTAGAGTTAACGTTATTATAAGTGACTTTTATTTTCTTTTTTATACTTTTCAATATTTTACATATTAACCATGTTGTGACTTTTCTTTTTGGAAAAGTTTAGTTTTAAAATAATTTCTGTTATATTCAATATTGTTATCAATTTAGAGGGGCATTTCTTGTTTTCCCGTAGGGTTGTAATCCCCTTGCACAAACCGGCCGGAGCAAATTGCAGAATCAGAGGGCTGCCTTGAACCAGCAGATCCTGAAAGCTGTGCGGATGAGAACGGGAGCAGAAAACCTTCTGAAGTAGGTGACTGCTGGCTCCATGGCCTCAGCTGGCCCAGCCCCCTCCAAGGCCTATCCACATATTCCCTAAAGTTCCAGGCCTGCCCAACTTTCTCTCGGGATCTCAGTTTTAGCTTTGGGTTTTTTCCTCATCTCTGGAGCCTGGAACATGCTCTTTCTTGTCTAGAGCTTGGTTATGTTAAAGACAAGTACTTTACCTATCCTGTCCATGTGTTCTGGGATGGAGGGGAGGGCTGAGGGGTGTCCAGTTATTGTATTTGTGTTTGTTTTCTGTGGGACATGTCTATTTTCTCTACTGCCGAGCACTGTGCCTGGTCTAGAATCATGCTTCATAAATGTTTGTTGAATGTATATAGGAAAGGAAGGCAGAAAGGAGGATGTGGAGATGTTTCTATTGCCAGTGACCATCCCTCTAATGAGAGGGGCCCAGTACAGCCCCATGTGCCTGAGGCACTCATTATTAAGCTTTGGTGGTAAAATCATTACCTACCCAGCACAGAACTCACTGAAGCCTTATCTGTGTCATAGGCAGCTGTAAGCCCTCCCCATACCCTTCAGTGCAGCTAAAGATCATGTGTCAGCTTTCTATTCTGAACTTCCTTCAGAGTTCTAGGGGTAATTCTTTTCAGCCCCATGCTGCCTACTGCACTGGGCGGTTGAGTCAGGCACAATGCCTGATGCCCCGGGAAATGAGCCAGATGCCTCCTGGAGCCTCAGAAAGAGATACGGAGTGCTTGCAGGAACGTGGAACCTGGAAACCTGGCAGGATATGGCTAAAGGGTGTTCCCAATGGGTCAGCTTCACTGTTGGAGACCCTGGGGAGCCCAGAGACGGCTTGGAGAGTGTTGGGAAACACACACACAAATTGGGTGTTTGTAAAGGAGCCACAATACTTTGGTGGTCACAGATATGTACAGTAGGCAGAATCAGCGCACTTGAGCACTCAGTAAACAAGAAAGAGGAGGGTTTTTGACTATGAGCTTGGGCTAAAGTCATTTCTGAATCAGTCTGTATTTGCTTCTTAAGAAAGGTGCAGGACGCGTGCCCTGAGACTGTGTTTAAAGGGTTTGCACACATGCTTTTGTGTATGCACAGACCTTTTCCAAAAAGGATGAAGAAAGAATGTGTTAGTAGAGTTGGTTCTTGGGAGCAAGACTAGGATGAAGGGGTAAAGGTGACTCTCCTTTTCATTTTACTCCATTCAGTGTTCGAATGCTCTTTTAAAAAGCACATGGATTACTTTTATTCATTTTTATTAAGGAATACTGCAAAGGCACAGAAGAATACTATAAGCAACCCCTTGAACCTGCCACTGGGCCAGGAACACCAATGCTGTGACTGTGATGGTTGTCCTGGTGGACACAAGTCCTGGAGGTGGCCATGTGTCTGGGACCCTCTTCTCCAGCTACTTCTATAACAGGGTGGAAGGGAGGTTATTACTGCAGGAGACTGGGAAAATATTATAACATTTCACCGTTTAAAATATTTAACAGTGTCCCTGTCCCCAAAGAAGTGTGGAAATTGTCAGGTCCACAGCACTCCAGACCACATGTGGCCAGTGCAACTCAGGAGAGGCCCCCAGTTTTGGGAGTGCCCACTGCATGCCGGGCTTGCTGTGCTGGACAGGCCGCAGGCCCGTCCCCCTGGTATGTGTTGTGGCTGCAGATTTTGGTTGCCACTTTGACAGGCTAGCCCTGTGGCCAAGGGGATAGGCGGGCATCCCTGACTTTGTGGCTTCCCCAGAAGTGGGCTGCAGTTGATTTGCCTGTTCATTCACCCCACAAATGGATTTGTTGAGCACCTACTAAGGGGCAAACAGTTTGAGGTACAAAAGGATAAGGCTACAATCAGAGGACTCTGCTTTTGTGATACTTAATGTTTTGTGGGAGGATATTAATACCCAGCTAAATAAATCTAATCGGGTCAGGATGTCGATGGAAGGGAATAGTGATAGAGGTGGCCTCTGGGTGGTCTGGCCTGAGAGAATGGCCAGGGAGGCCCTCTCTGACTGGGAAACTTGCCGTTTCTAAGATGGGAACTAGGGCAGTTTTGTCTATCTTGCTCTGTTAATAACACCAGCAAACAGCAATGGCTCAAGCTCATTGTCAGATTGGCAGTTGTTGAGCTGGCAGGGTGGGGGTGGGGTGGTGTTGTTAATGATTCTCACAGTGATATAAGGGTTCAAAGTGCCCCTCGCTGGAGAATGTTGTCAGAGGAAACCCTAAAGGTATTTATTAATCTGACTCAACCGCAAACGGTCTCCAGAAAACAAATAGGGCCTTTAGCCAAGCCCAGCTTGTCCCAGGGGTGTCACTGGGTGGTAGATTACGTGGCTATCCCTGCCAACAGAGGGTAGTTTCAGTCACAAACTGGGCCCCACTGTTCTGTCTGTCTTTCTGTCTATTTTCAGGTTCTCAGATATCCCATCGCAGTCCTCATATGAACATAGAGCAGTTGGAATATGATTGGAGGGAGGGCATTTGGGAAAATGTCCCTTTAGATGCAAGAATGTCAGCCAGGGTCCTAGTCCTTAACTGCACAGGTAAGAAGGCTTCAAGGCTGGGGAGACACTGTGAGAAGCCAGGTTTTGTACTCCCCTCCCCTGCCAAAGCATTTCTCGGATCTATATCAGCCAGGAGTCCATGAAATTCCTGGAGTTTTATTAGGAAGGTATCAGAAATATTAAATGTACTTTTTCGAGTTAAGCAAGGACAATATTCTCTCTTTTCCCAGCTCCATTTCCTTCCTTGAGAAGGCTGCGATATAAATGTGATGAAGTTTCTCTGCAAGAGAGATCGTCTTTTTAAAATAAATTTAAAGCAAGTTGTCACACAGCTCGGTTTTAACTGGTTCTTTGAACAAGAGTAAGTCATTTAACTTCTGTGGGCTTCGGGTCCCCCTTCCGTACTGGTAGCTATTGGAGTGGAGCGGGAGTGGCCCCCCTGAGGCCTGCAGGGGCCAGGTGAGATGGAAATGAGTGAAGGGCTGGGACCATGCTGTGAGTCCACAGGGAACGGTAGGGACTGCTGCGAAGGGCAAGGCGCCACATGTTCTTTGGAAGGGCAACTGCCATTTGCCCCATGTGGAGGGCAGGGCCAGAGTTGCCAAATTTTCAGATTTTTTTTTTTTTCATCTTCAGGAGAAGCGAGAGATCTGACTTCTAATAGTCGAATTTGTAAACATCAGGAACTAGTTCAAGGGGCAAGGGGGAATAACACCCTGAGAGCCAAGTGACAAGTCCCACCAACCTCTAGTCTGTGATCTCCAAAGCAATGGGTCATAAAGTTCTGGGCCAGGGGTGGCATGGGTGGCTTTGGCTGTAATGAGAATGCTTTGAGGTTAATGACTGCTCACATCATCAGTTCCCAGAGTGGCTGATGCCCCTCTGCAGTGGGGTGTGTAAGCCCTCTGTGGCATTCGGGGCCTGCACCGACTCTGAGGTCTGCCTCCCTACACTGGGCGAGGGGCTGGGGCAGACGTTTTGCCAGATGGGCTGATCTGTCGCCCTAGCCTCGTGGCCATGGGAGGGCTCTGGGCAGCACTTGCTGCAGTGTCCCTGAGTCACCAGTAGAGCAGGATTTGGGGTCAGATGGATTAAGGCCAAGCTGCTCCAATGAGGCCTCTGTAGCTGGTGTAAGCCTGTGGTGCCTGTCATCATGCCTGTTCCCAGAGGGACAATTTTGCTAAAAGACATAGGGGAAAAAGTTACACTAAAACACATAAAGATAATATGGGTCAGAACGCAAAATTTGCATGCATTTTTAAGACTGAACATGGGGGTGTTGAAGAAATATTGGACTCAGGACAGAGAGGCCATCATCACACAGGGACTTTAATGGTGGGAAATGTCTCAGAAGCTCCAAATGGAGGGAAACCGAGTGTGGATATGGTCAGTAGCCTCAGGAAATAAATGAACATGGATTCCAGCCGCTCCCCCACCCCACCCCATTCACACTTGGTGAGTTGGGCACTCAGAGAAAATAAGTGGGACACCTTCTCATTCTTAACTTTTTGCAGTTCGTGCTCTTTATGAAAAACCCAAGAGTAGTTGTTTCCTTGGTGGTTGCGGTCAGAGGCAGGCCGTGGAGACTCCGGGCAGGAGAGGGCGGAAACAGCATCACTTCGTCCTGGCCGGCCCCAGACCACAGGGCCTCAGAGGAGGTACATACACATCCCAGGCAAGCTGAGAAAAGCCATGTGTTTAGAGGAAGGCCCGTAGAAGTGGTTCTTTGTTTAGCTGGAAAGGCAGCCTCGGTGCAGGGCACCAGTACTGATAAGACCAAGGCTCTGGTGTTAGTTCCTAATTTGTGCCAGCTAGTTCTATTCTTACCTGTTGCCCCAAGCTAGTCCCCCAGCTTGGGCACAGGGATGCTAGGCACATTCGCCTTATTGAATTGGTTCACCTTATTTGAGAAGCCACCTAACACCAATGAATCAGTGAAAAATCATTACCTATACTAGAAACAACTCGAACTTGGCAGTTGATTTCTGAATCATGTACCCAAAGGTCAGCATTGTGGAAACCAAACCTGAGGCTCTACCTGACAACCAGCCCTTTCTACAGTGACTCACACAAAGATGTCCATATCCACAGAGCATTGATTGGTTGCAAATCCTAAATCTCAAATTGTTGTCAAGTCTAAAAGGTGAAAGATGTATGCAATCTGAAGAGAAACCAGAGTATTGTCAAATCTAGAGGGAGGAGATGTGGTAAATCAATATGAAGAGGAGGTAGAAGAATTATTGGCATATTTAGAGGCTCTTTAGGTATTTGGACAGGAGTCTTAGGGTCTAACAGTTGGACCCACTCTGCTGCTGAGGACCAGTCAGCAACCCTCTGCCCTCTACCCCACACTGCCACTAGACAGTGGTCTTTATTGTGCTGTTTGTTCTTTTATAACTGAAATATGTTGAGCCCCCACAATGTAGAAAGGACGTGCCGAGTCCAGGAGAAATACAAAGAAATGGAAGGCAAAGGTCTTTATGTCCAGGAGTTATAGTTCATCTTGCCTCATTCCAAAATTGGTGGGAGGCACCTTACTCCTACAACATGTAGGATTAAAACAGGAGTGAATGAGAATATGGGAGCAGAAGGAAGGATAAAGGAGAGATTTAGCTGGAAGTAAGGCTAGTACCTGCTACCAGGCCCTCTATGCTTTATTAGACAGTTTATCTCTGAGTTTCTGGGAAGGCATTATGAAGAAGGGAATGGGGTCTAGAACACATTGCATGCCCATTTGCCAAAAGCAAACCATTTACTGAGAAGGAGCCATTCCATTCCCAATACTGAGGGCTGGGAGAGTTTTCTTCCATGCATCCTTGTGGGCGTCATCTGCTAGTGAATCGGTCATGTTCTCAGTAACATCTCTGCAGTACAGGTTTTACAAGCAGCAGGTTGTGGCCCATAGTGTAAATAGAATCAATTAAATGGGTTGCTTTTGTGGTATAATAAAAAATAAATATTTGGTCTTTGTACCTGGTTCCTGGCATAGAGCTAGAAGCCCTGGACTCTCTTAAGTGTCTTTTGTGTGCCAGTGAGATGACTGCTGATGAGAGAGGGGGATCTTCAGGATGGAGGGAGAGACTGGTTGCTAGAAAGACCAAGCCTGATTAGAGGTTGGAACTTTCAGCCTTTGACCTCAGACCTCCAGGGAGGGGATAAGTGCTGGAGATTGAGTTCAGACACCAGCGATCAATAATTTCATCAATTATCAGACCTTAAACAATGGGGTTTGGGGTGCTTCTGGCCTGGTGAACACATCGAGGTGCTGGGAGGGTAATATGCCCAGAGTGGACATGGACACTCTGTGCCCCTCCTTGGCCTACGGATCTCTTCCATCTGTCTCTTCCTGAGGTTTTCCTTCAAAATAAACCATAGTAAATATAAGTAAAGTGTTTCCCAAGTTTTTTGAGTTGTTCTAGTGAATTATCAAGCCTGAGGAGGGGGTTGCGGGAATCCCAGATTCATAGCTGATTGGTCAGAAGTTACATGAGCCCTGTATATGGCAATTGGTGCCCAAGATGATGGTGTTTTGGCACTGAGACCATGACTGGGGGGTCTGTGCTAACCCCGGAAGTTGGTGTCAGAACTGAATTGGATTGTTGGGCACCTAGCGGGTGTCAGAGAATCAGAATTGGAGAGTTGCAAACATCAGTGTTTTGGTTTTTTTTTTAAAGAGGTTATTATGGTAGAATAGACTATATTGGAGTGTATCACACCTATGGCAAAGGATGGTTTTGTGAGAATTTTGTTTTAGGTATGCATGTGTACATGTGTGTGATAGAAAATGTTATTTTTTATTGGTGATCATGGCCCCCTAAAAAATCCCCAAACCAATGATAGTCGCCAACTCAACTTCCAATATCTCATTGCCTGGCTGAGGATCCCAGATGTGCACATGTGAAAAATTACTGGATGGTAACAGGGCAGATGCCATCATATCTGCAACCAGGGTCAAGTGTGGCTTTTTCCAAGAGGGCGCAGCATAAGTTTGTTGATTGGTCAAGGAGTTCAGTGATGGATGGGGGCCTGGGTGGAGCAGAAGGGAGAGAAGAAATATAAATACATTATGTTAGAGAAATTGATGGGCCCAAATATGTGACAAGGGCGGGGAGCTGCCCCAGTGGGGAAGGCAGACCGTTAGGAGAAGCTGTTGGTTCTGTGCTCTCAGGAGGAAAGGTGGTGAGCAAAGCAAGCAGATGACAGGTGGCTGGATTTTTATTAGTGAGGAGGCAAAAGTGGTTAGGTACCAATTCTCTGGCTGCTGGAACTCCTGGCTGATGAAATGAGCTTAAATTTTAGTATTTTGTCTGAGGAGTGACCGAGGACCTGCCTAGATGTGTCATGGAGATGTGCTCAGCAAGGTCTGGCTCAGTACTTGGTTTTCATTGCTACTGTTATTTCTGCAGCGATTCCTAATCTGTAAAATGAGGGAGCACCTGGAAGGTCTTCAAGTCTGTGTCAAAACCTCTGCTGTAGAACTGGAGTCAAGTTCATTTCTTCATATTGCTTAACCCTGTTTCATTCTATGGATGTGGTATGTTTTGTGTCTCTATTTGCCAGTTAATGGATATCTGGATTGCCTTCATTTTGAGGTTATCATGAATAATGCTACTGTAAACATTCACATGCATGTCTTTGTTTGGACACGTGTATTCATTTCTCTCATCTAGATTCCTAGGAATGGAATTACTCTGTTAGATGGTAAGTTTATGTTTAACATTTTTAGAAACTACCCAACTGTTTTCCAGTGTGGCTGTGCTAGTTATGGATGAGGGTTCCAGTTTCTCTCCATCCTCAGTAATATTTGTTCTTGTTTGTCTTTTTTAGGATAGCCAATCTAGTGGGTGTGATTTGGTATCTCTTTATGGTATCTCATTGGCATCTCATTTTCTACTTGCATTTCCTTATTGACTGATGATATTGAGCATCATTTCATATGCTTGTTAGCCATTCATACATCTTCTTTACTAAAATGTCTATTCAGATCTTTTGCCCATTAAAAAATTGAGTTGTCTTTTTATTATTTAATTAACAGAACTCTTTATCATATTCTTTATCAAATTTTCAATTAGTAAATATTTTCTCCAGTTCTGGCTTATCTTCCCCACCCCTTTGTTTTTTATGGTATTTTCTGAAGCACAGAAGTTTTTTGTTTGTTTAGTTTATTTTTTGAAACAGAAGTTTTAACATTTGACAGGGTCCAACTTATCAATTTCTTCTTTTATGGATTGTGCTTTCGTGAGTAGTTAAGAATACTTTGCCCAACCCACAGTCATGAAGCTTTTCTTCTGTGTTTTATTCTAGATATTTTAGAGTTTTAGCTCAAGTATTGAGCTCTGTATTACATTTTGTCTTAATATTTATATATGATATGAGATTTAAATTGAGGCGTTGTGCAGAAAAGCTGCTATAGCAGGCCTGAGATGGCTGTTCTTGGGAAGGCCTGCTTGCACGGTTGGCCCTTCGCTGGTGTCTGCAAACATAGATTTCAGGAGAGTTCCCACCAATTCTAGGACTAATAATAGGGGCTTATTGTGCTTAAAATATTTGTACAAACTATGTAATTTATGCTGAACTTCTGCTTTTCTTCTTGAAGACTGGAATTTGGGAACATGCTAGGCAGAAGTGCCAACCTGAGTAGCCCCCAGTAAAACCCTGGATGCTATATTTCTAATGAATATATTACATATGTTTTTTGCTGGAGGAATTCAGTCATCCTGGGAGAGGGGACCCTTAGCCATCTGTGACTGGTTTACTCCAGACTTTACCCCATGTACTTTCCCTTTGCTTTGTGTCCTTTTGCTGTAGTAAATCAGGACCAAGAGTACAACTACATTGAGTCCTTTGAGTCCTCCTAGTGAATCACTGAACCTGAGGTGAGGGGGTCTTGGGGACTCTAATATACCTAGGGATGTCCAGTTGCTTCAGTACCATTTGTTGGAAAGACTTTTTCCCCCTTGAATTGTCTTGTCACCGTCATCAGAATGAATTGACTACAAATGTAAGAATTTATTTCTAGATTCTGTTCTGTTTCATTGCCTGTTCTTAGGCCAATACCACATTTTCTTGATTCCTGTGGCTTTATAGTAAATTTCAAAATCAGATAGTATAAATGCTCCAACTTTGTTTTTTTTCCCCAGAATTATTTATTTTGAGCCTTTTAATTTACATATAATTTTTAGGATCAGCTTGTCAAAAAGCTCACTGGATTTTGATTGGAATTACACTGAATCAATAAAAATTGTTAATACAGAATTGATATCTTGACAGTAGTGAGCCTTTTAATTCATAAACACAGCTTGTGTTTAATTTAATATCTCAGCAATGTTTTGAAGTTTTAAGTATACAAGTATTGTGCTGCTTTTCTTAAATTTATTCCTGTGTTTTATTCTTTCTGATACTATTGTGAATGAAATTGTTTTCTGAATTTCATTTGAAGATTGTTCGTTGGTAGTATATAGAAATGAAATTATTTTTGTATATTGAATTATATCTTGTGACCTTGAAAAATTTATTAGTTCTAGTATTTGTTTCCTGGGTGCCTGGATATTTTCTATAAAATTATGTCATCTGTAAATAAAGACAGTTTTACTTCTTTCTTTCCAATCCAGATACCTTTAATTTCTTTACCTTATTGACAGTGGCTTGAATTTTTAGTACAGTGTTGGTCATAAGTGGCAAAAGTAGACAGACATCTTTGCCTTGTTCCTGATCTTTCTGATCATGAGGAGGAAAGTATCCATCTTTCACCATGAAGTAAGATGTTAGCTGTGTGTTTTCATAGATGTCCTTTATCAAATTTTGTAAATTATCTTTTATTCCTAGTTTGTTGAGAATTTTTATCACAAATCTGTGTTAGACTTTATTACAAACGGGCATACCTCACTTCATTGTAGGTGTTATTACACTTTTTTTGCAAATTGAAGGTAAGATCCTCCACCAACAAAAACATAACTTGCTTTATTGCAATTCTTGCTTCATTGCAATGGTCTGGCACCAGACCTATAGTATCTCTGAAGTATATCTGCACTTTTTTTTTTTTTGCGTTTATTGAGGTAACCATGTGTTTTTTGATCCTTTATTCTATTAATACAGTATGTTACATTAATTGATTTTCAGACAGTAAACCTACCTTGTATTCCTGGGATGAATCCCTCTTGATCATGGTATATAATCCTTTTTATATGTTGCTAGGTTCAAGTTGCTAACATTTCGTTGAGGATTTTCACATGTGTATTTATAGAGGATGTCATTCTGTCATTTTGTTTTCCTGTGATGTTTTTCTCTGGTTTGGGATACAGGGTAATATTAGCCTCATAGGATGAGCTGGGAGTGTTGTTACTTTCTCCTCTATTTTCTCATCCATTTTCTTTTAAGGGGATAATTTATAGTCTTTTATGGGTGGCTGAGAAGAGTTCCCTTTTCTTTCCTCACGGCTAATTCTTTGCACAGATGTCTTAGGAGTCATGTTTGACAGCTCAGTGTCATTGGCTACATCTCAGGTCTATGTACTAGTAGGTGTGGTTCAAAATGGGGCTGGTGCCTGGCATCCCTGAGATACCTCGTTGATCACATCTGGCACTCACATCTGCAGGTGGACACCCAGAGCTTGCCTGTGAGGACCTGGGGGTCTGTTCACCTGGCAGCTGAAACACTTGGCTGAGAATGCTTCTCTTCCCGCCTCTTTTAACAGAGCAGCCACAAACCACAAGGTACGGGAGCAGGTGCGTCTAGAGCTGAGCTTTGTGAACTCAGACCTGCAGATGCTCAAGGAAGAGCTGGAGGGGCTCAACATCTCGGTGGGAGTCTATCAGAGCACAGAGTAAGTGGCAGCAACACTTCTTCCCAGTACTTTCTGTGAGTCATCAGGGATGGCACACAGATAGCCCCAAGCGATAGCCCACTGTGGGAAGTGGGGAAATGATCAATTTTGGGGATGAGCAAGGTGCAAGAGTTCAAGGGAAGTCTGCTGGGAATACCTGGAGAGTTGAACAAAAAGGCATTTATTTGTCCTGGGACTCTTGGAAAATAGTTTTACTGGAGAGCTACGTGGCTGGGTCCAGGCATAGAGTTGGCACCTCTCACTTGGGCTCGGTGGTGGCTCTGCCATAAAGATGCCCTGGAAGTACTTCTGTGTTTAGCCTTTGAGAGCCAGCCTGCCAGGAGGGGCCAAGTAGCCCTGCCTTCTTCTCTCTCAACCTCACCACCATGCACGGGGCCCAGCCCGGCTCTGGACCACTCTGTTGATAGAATGCAAAAACATATAAACTGCCTTGTACATCAGAAATTGGGGGACCCTTGCAAGTTCTCTGAGAAGAAGGTGCAACTGAGACACTTAAGAAATGTACTCCATTAAATATTTGGGAAACGAATGTGTTAATTCAGAGGCATCCCTCGGGGAGTGTTTGCGGGCAGTGACATATCGAGGTGTGGTCTTCAGAAAAGCTCAGAAAGTCTTCCACCCCAAGGTTAACCACCTCTGAAAGAAATGTCCATCTTTAGAGAGAAATAACTTTGAGAAGCTCCAAAGAAGGGTTGGCTACTTTCTATGTGGGGAAGTGAGGCTTCTCAAAAGGTTGGGGAACCCCAGGGGACACTCAGTCAGAAAATAGTTCCCAGAATTAACAGAAGGTAACGTTGGGGAACCTTGAGTCATCTTGGAATGTGCTTTTCCTGATCACCCTCCACCCCCACCCCTCGCAATCCTCCGCGTGGCACAGTGTGTTTTTCAGAGCCGGAGGGAAAGTGTTAGCACATGAAACCTCAGCTCCTCCCTTTGTGACGCCCTGTGCCCTGGCTCACTTGGCAGTGGGCTCCCAGTGCAGTTTTGAACACCTAATCAGAACAAGTGAAAGGCTTCTCAGAGCCAACACTCTGGTATTAAATTCCAGTGTTTTGCCTAAAAGATCAAAGTTCTTCAAGGAGGCGAGGCCCGGCCAGACTTTGGTGGTTAAGGGAGGACGTTTCATATTCCCACTTGCTGTACTGAAGCGCAGGGATGTCCATCACGAAGGACATGGCTCCCATGGCTTGAAAGTGGCCAATCAGCCCCCTGTGCCATCGGGAAGAGGGGAGGGAGATATGCTCAGGCATGATGACACCTTGCATTTGAATCTGCCCGCTTCCTGTTTTCAAAGCAGATTTTCTTCCTCTGCACAGTCAATCTTTAAATACCGCTCTGAGGTAGGCAGGGAAGAAACGATCTCACTGTGCAGCGAAGAAAATACGGGCACTGGAGGTCATGGAGAAAATCACATTAGCTCAAGGCTGGGGGTAGGGGTGCCTGGGCCAGGGGGCCTCGGGAACTGGCTGCTGCTGGACAGTCAGTCACAGGGAGACAGGAGGATGCTGGGGTCTGGGGAAAGGGTGTGTGGCCCATCGTCATCTTTTTCCAGCGGGGCCCAGCTTTCTCTCCCGGCTGCTGGGGAGCCATGTACCCCTGTTGGATCTCACCTGCTTTGAGCACAGCCACCGCCCCTTCATTTTCTCTCCAGCCCAGAGCCAGTTTCAGTTTACGGCTGCATTGTCCACTCACCTGGCTGGCATTCCTGGCCTTCTCCCCCAGGCCAGCTGAGAGGCCTCAGGAGATCTCCTGTTACCGGGTGGGGAACTAAATCCCTGTTTGCAAAGCACAGCCTGAGTGGGGCTCACTTCCTATTGGCCCTGCCCCTAACCGCTAGGCTCACTCTCAGGGCGACCTGTGGGGAAACAGAGCAGTCAGTGTGGGGACAGGAGGCAGAGGGGAAGCAGCCAGTCTGGGCCTGACCCTGGGCTGGGAGCTAGGAGCACTTAGGTGTCAGACGGGTCCCCTGCCCTCAGGGCTTTCCTGGTGTAGGTGATGAGACACCCAGAGAGATACATGCCCTATGGGGGAGACACCTGAGGCCCATGGTTGGAGGGCTGCAGGAGAGATGTCCCCGCCACAGGCCCTGGCATGCAACAGGTTCTCAGCACTGTCACTGTGAAGGAAGAGTTGAGATGGAAAGAAGTTAATGCTGATGGTAGTCTCTGTGTGTTAGTCCAGAAGTCAGGGGCGGACTAAGACCAGTTTTAGAACAGAGGGATGTGACCAGAGGTGTCTTTATGGAAAATGAACTGGTGTGTCCTGGGGACCTGGGCTGGGCTGGGCTGGGCTGGGCTGCTCTGGGAGGCTGTGGATGCAGAGTGGTAAGGATGGGGATGTTCATATACCTTACTGTGCTCCTCATAGGGAGACGTTTACAATCCCGCTGATTCCACTCGGCCTGAAGGAAACAAAGGATGTTGACTTTTCAGTCGTTCTCAAGGTAAATCTCAAAGAAATAGACACTGAACTCACTAAGAAGGAAGTATAGGAAACGTGTGTCCCTTGCAAGTGGCCTTAGGCTCAGTGGGCCAAGAGTCAGTTAATGTCTGCAGGGTGGCCCCTGAACCCCCTCGACAGGCCACATAGAGAACCTTGTGGTCCTCTTGTATTCTTTGGCCACCCTGAGGCTCCTTGTGTGCCTGGGGAGCCCCAGCCAGGCGGCCCCCAGGTGGCCAGTCAGAGAGAATCTGTGGTAGATGTGCTTTGGAATTTAAAAATTGTATCTTATTTTAGTACCTTTAAAAAAAAAATTTTTTTCGTAACTGACACAGGCCATGTTTCTGGAAGAATAGCTGATTTTTTCCCCCTAAACATTATATTATGAAAATTTCCAAACTTACAGAAAAGAATTGAAAGAATTTTGCAGGGAACTCGTGTTTATTCACCTAGATTCTACCATGAACAGTTTATTATCATAACTTTTTCACTTATTTATCCATCTCTGCATTCTTGTGTTGATACACCAACCCATCTTATTTTTTAATGCCTTAAATACTTGAATAACTGGAGTCTCTGGTTGTTCCTCCCACCTTCCCCTATCTAATAATTACTAAGGATCTGGTCTCCTTTCTTCCCTTTCTCCTTCCCTTTCTCTCTTTCTTCCTTTATCTATTTTTTTTTAAATAATAGCTCTATTGAGATATAATTCATATACTATACAGTTCACCTCTTTAAATGAACTATATATCTGGCCTCTTAACCATCGCTTGAGTTGCCGGCAAGCAGCCGAAACTTGTGGGCCCCACCTGTGCTGCATGCTGGTGATGTCACAGACCCTGCCTGCTGGATCTGTGTTTCAGTGAGATATTCAGGTGGGAAGTGGTAGAGGTGCTTTGATAGAGAGGCCTCCCCAAGCCTGGAATGCTCTCCTCTCCCCAGCTCCATCAGTCTGAGTTTTAATGAATCACCTTAAACTTCATTTGGGGGGAGGAAGTGGAGATTTGGGAGAAGGCAGTACCTGTCTCTAAGCTTTCCAGTGCAGGCAGTGTATAGGAATCAACCCATGCTTCCTGAAAAATGCTTCAAAGAATTATGTTTTTTTTCATAGTAATCCTGTTAGTTAACTCATGTTAGATTACTTTAAGTTTAGAAAAGAAAAAGTGGCGCTTTGGGCACTATAGAATTTGTCCTTTTAAAAGCAATTCAATAGTGCTTTGAAAGCTTCTATACTTGACTTCTATTCTAGAGAAGAAAGTGAATCGCTTGACGTAAGCCATTTCGTACGTGGCCTTTTTTGCCTGCTGCTTTGTTTAAATCTTGGTGCTGGTCCCTGTGAGTTTGGGGTTGATTTTGGAGTTTGAGAAGGGACATTGGTAGTCTTACAGGACCCAGGATCACCAGAGATTGGATTATCTGGGCAGAGAACAATCCAGGAGCTACAGCTTACTGCCAGCTTTTCACAGGCTGCCTGAACTTTTAGATGTGACACTTGTCACAGGTCTTTGAGAGCCAAGACAATCCCTCTTTGTGTGGAAATGTTCTTTAGTTGCTTTTATATAATAGTTATTCCTAAGATTTAGTTTGTTGCTTGGTGCCAAAGCTGTAAGAGTACAGGCATTTTAAAGGTAGACTCTCTTGGAGAAACTTGGAGAATTTTATGGGCATCTGTACAGATCCAAATGTATCATGTGCTGAATACCACATTAAAGCCAGTGGAAAAAAATCACGTGTTGTGGGCATGGCCAACTGCTGTTCAGCTGAGGCTTCTAACCATGTTATTTTAGCCTAAAAGGGATTCTTCAAATGTCAACCATACAAAAATGAGAACGATTGGGGGATATTCTGTTTTCTTCACATTTATGTTTAAGAGTAACACAGACAGGTTCTACAGGAGTGGCTTGACCGTCTTAATGAGGGCAATCTGAGTAGTCTTTCGAATCTGATGTACGTGCCTAGGTGATGTTTAATGGTCAGTAAAGCTTCACGATGTGACTTGGTTTTATTTTAAATACATGAAGTTTAAAATGGCCTCATTAAAAAGCACCATCAAAATAAATTCTTTATCCAGAGAATCCAGGAATTTTCTTTTGTTTTTGAATAGAGCTATATTTATTTTTCTGATTAAGAACAGTTTTGCAAAACGTTAGGAAAATACCAAGACATGTAGAAATCTCTCATGGTCTACCACCTCTCTCCACTGAACTCTGTAACTTGCTCAGCATTTAATCTTTGGACACCAGTCTCTTCCTCTGATCAGGGGCCTGCCTCATGAGGGTGTGTGACTTGTCCCGTCCATGAGGGCTTAGCATGATGTCTCCTTGTGCTAAACAAGGTAGCCATTAATTTCCTTCTTTAGACAGTTTCCAAGTGCTTGCTATTGTAGCAGTTCTCCATTGAGTATCTTTGCACTCTTTGCAGATAATGTCCTTTGTGGATAAATCTCTAGATATGGATTTGATAGGTCAAAGATACATATCACTAGAAGTGGTTCTGCCTTACCTTCCTCCCAACTGTGTGTGAGTGCTATCTTCCTGCACCTTTGCTTACACTGGGTATCATTCATCATTTGATATTTTAAAAATATCTTTTTGATTTTTGTGAAATCAGGCAAAAGTGGTATCTTATTATAGTTTGAATTTCTTTGTTCAGTGCTTGAGCACATTCTCACGTATGTTTATGTGACCCTTATACTTCTTTTCAAAATGACTGTTTCTGTCCTTTGCATTCCATAGTGTTGCTCTTCTTATTTCTTACAATTTTTTTTTTTGCCTGTAAAGGGTATTAACCCTCAGTTATATATATTGCAAATATTTCTCTCAGTACGTGCTCCCCTTTAACTTTTGTTACATGAGCAATAACTAATTTAAAAAGTATATTTATTTTTTATACAGATTTTATGTTGTTAAACTTATCAGTTCTTCCCTTTACCTTGATGACATGTTCAGAAAAGCATTCTGCACACCAAAATGTCTTAAATATTTTGCTATTATTTCTTTTAGTGCTTTGTTTAAACTTTTTTTGTTATCAAATCTTTAATCTATCTGGAATTTGTTTTGGGGTTAAAAGGTAAGATGTAAGGCTGTAACTTTTTATCTTTACCTAACGAATAGCAGGTTCCCTTGAACTATGTATAAAGAATCCAGCTGTGGTGCTGGAGGGTTTCTGTTTGCCTCCTTTCCCCACCAACTCCCGTCATCCACCCTCCTCCATCCTGCTCTGTGCTGGGGAGCCAGTGACAGTCTCCTGCTCTCTGGTTTCCTATTGCATGTGGCCAGGGGGAGGAGAGTGCCTGGAGCTGAGAGGGTAAGAGAGAGAAGTTGGTCATTTATTCTGCTTCCTCAGCTAGCTTTTTTTGCATTCCATACAGCAGTTTATGGTGGTTGTTCTGGCCCACCACAGGTAGCCGTCTCTCTGAGTTTTTACCTGTTCCTTGTTGACCCTTCAGCTCTGGAATTCTAATGGCTCCAGAGGTTCTGCACCATCCACACCACTGTCATAGTCCTTTCCTTAAACTCACATGAGTCATACCATTTGTGTGTCCCACCACACCTCCTTCTTGCCTGGACCTGATGGAGGTCCAGCCTTTCCCATTTCTATGGAATTCTGGCTTTCAGTTATATATGTGATTCTCAAATCTGTTCAGTCTGTTTCTGATCCATATCTGGTTTCATTGTCTATTTCTCACTGTTTAATCCCCATGTATTTTAACATCAAATAGAGTAAGTCTCCTATATTATGATGCTTTTCCAAATGTTCTTAGCTTTTCTTCCACATTTTTACTTTCATATTTTGTCAAGTTTCCAAAAAAATGGTACTTTGGGTTTTGAATGAAATTTTATGGGATTCGTAGTCTAATTTGGACAAAATCATACCTTTATGATATTGCACATTTTCATCCACAGAATAGAGTATTTCTAATTGTTGACATCAACAAAAGCAAGTTTATGGGGCAAGGACCAGTCTGTCATGTTTAAAAAATGATTTCATGAATCACATGAAAGAATGAAATAACTAACGTCCTTCAGTAAAGTTTGAGTTATCCACTTAATTAAATCAGTTTTATTCCTAGAAGTATTGTGCTTTTGTTGTGATTTTGAAAAGTTATTGTTCCTCTGTGATATTTTTCTAACTGGTTATTGCCTGTATAAGAAAGAAAGACTGTTGAATTTTATATGTTAACTTTTTGACCACTTCACTGAATTCTCATTATTTTAGTATTTTTTCAGTTGATGCTCTAAGGTTTTATAAGTATACCATTATTTTGTTTCTTCCTTTCTAATGTCTATGTCTCTTATTTTTCTTAATTTGTTAGAAAACTTTCAGAATTATGCTAAGTAACAGCAGTAATGATAGAAGAAATTCTTGTCTTGTCCCTGATGATTACAGTGGATTTCAGCTATGTAGTTGTTTTTTTTTTTTTTTTTTATCTACAGAATTTGTTTAATCTATCCAAATTTACTAAGTTTCAAAGTCAAGAATACATTTAGACTTTTATCAATATCGTCTTTGGCTTCAGTGACATAGCATAAAGTTTCTCTTTTAACTTATTTTAAGTGTGATTTCTCTCCTTCTAAGAAATTTTTTGCCATCGTCCACAGTAGCGGTTGACAAAACAGTATGCTGTTCTATAAAGCATCACCTGAGTGGTGGCCCTTTGCACTGCTTTTGGGGATGTCACTGGAGAACCCATAGATAAACTTTGTCCTTCAGATCATCCTCATAGCAATTAATGTCACTAATAGAAAACCATTTCACTTTTTTTAAAATTTATTATTATTTATGCCTAAAGCACTTGGTCTTCCTACGTGGTTTCCCATCTAAGTACTAACCAGGCCCAACCCTGCTTAGCTTCCAAGATCAGACATTGGGCTTGTTCAGGGTGGCATGGCCGTAGACCATGGACCATGGCTCCACTGGAGCGTGAACCCAGGACCTTCTGCATGTAAAGCAGATGTGCTAACCGCTACCCTGTGGAACCACGTCCTGAAAACCATTTAAAATTTGATAAGTCATATTAGATGAAGAGCCAGTTCCAAATATCAGCTCTTTAAGTCATGAAGAAAATCTATGGTGGCATCATAAAACAAAAAGGGAAGTTGGGTGATAAGGACCAGGTTAAAAAGCAGAAAGAGCCTTCTTCTAAACATCCTTCTTGAGATTTCTTCTGAGGAACTAGTTGGAAGTGTGTTGGGGGATGACTGTCATATGGTGTTATCTTTAATTGCAAAACTTATATTAAATGACTTTAATGTCCGACAGGGAGTGAAGATTAACATGGTACATGTTGGCTAGCACATAGCAGGTGCTCAGTTTATTTGTTAAATTAATGAATTATATATTTGTTACATTGGAGGATTGTATAACCAAAGGTCATGTTATAGAATATTTTACAGCGTATGAAAATGTTTGATGCATTGACAATTAAAAAAAAAAAAGTTTCTAGCACTTTCATAGGTTCTCTCCAGGCAGTGGGGCCAGGATTTGGTAGCTGGTGCTTAAAGAAAATCCTTGATTGCATCCTTGCCTTGGAACTATGCCAGTAGCATCTGTCACTCAGTAGAACAGAGAGACCGTTTTCTGACATTTTATTCAACATTGTGCCTTTCTCCTGCAGCTCTAACCTAAACAAAAAACAAAAACCAGGGTAGCTCCATAGTGTAGTGTTGAGCACACCTGCTTTACATGCAGAAGGCCCTGGATTCGCGCCCCAGGTAGAGCCATGGACCATACCTTGGGTGCACTGGTGGTGCCAGGCCCCAGAGGCGCTCTGCAAGTGTGTGAGAAGAGACACCCTGCCTTCAGAAATCCAGTTCTTAAGGGGAAACGGCAACATCCATAGGTCAGGGGTAGAAGTGGGGTGGGGGGAATTAAAGAAGGGGAGAGAAAAAACCGAAGTTCCATATTCATGTAGTACAATCTTATTTTCGTAAAATGAGGGCATATAGGTGTGTGTGTAGATATGCATTGAACTTACAAAAAGCAGAAGGAGCTTTAATGTAGAAAGTGTGTAAAGAGAATACTCACAGACACTTGGGAAAACATAACTGCAGTCTCCTCAACTGTCTTGCAGCCAAGAAGAGCCAGCACTCATGGAGTCTGTTATGCAAGAACGTGTTCTCCATACCCCCAAAACTGCTCCTTTTTTTTCCTATCATACTTGCCATCTTGTAATATTCGGTGACATTTACTTATTTGTTGTGCCTATTACTTACTGTTCATGACCCATGCAGGAACATAAGCTCCATGGGGCAGGTTCTTTGTTTTGTTCTCTGACGTAGCCCAGGCACCGTGATTGTGCCTGGCACAGGGCACATGCTCAGCAGTACGTGCTGCATGACTGGGTGAACTGAGTGCTCGTCAGACACTGGGCCATGGGCCCAGCTAGGGTCTCGCTGGGGTGCTTCATTTGTGGAAGTGCCAGAGCTGCTCTTACAAAGTTCCCCATCGCATCCTCACAACAGTCCCCAGACACAGGTTTCCTTTGCCAGGAAGACCCTGAGCCCAGGTACTGAGGGCAGCACAAAGGATGAAGGTCTGAGCCCCTGAATATCTGCCAGAATCGTTTAGTATATAGGTCACTTAACCGTGTTGCAACGGTATTTTTTTTCAAAATTACTGCAGCTTTCCTTTTAATTGAAGCAACAAAAACAAAAATTTTAAATATACGTAGACAAAATTAAGTCCCACCACTCAGAAAATCACCATAGTGTGCATTCTCCTGTAAGTTTTTATGTACTGTATGTTTTTAAAGGGAGCACATTAGACATTACTGTTTTACCTATTTACAGTTTTGAATCACACCTTACAGTATCTTCTCTTGTTTTTTCTACAGGATTTTATTCTGGAACATTACAGTGAAGATAGCTACCTATATGAAGATGAAATAGCAGATCTTATGGATCTGAGACAAGTATGTTTCTGCGTACGGCAAGGAAGGGAGGACAAGACGGCTGCTAGAGCTTGTCAAGTCTTCAGAATATCCCATTATTGCACACTCGAAATCTTGTAGACTCGCAGGTGGTTGCAGGTAATCGGGAGGAACTGCTGGAGTCATCCATTTCACTTGCCACATAAGAAGAGCACAGGAGACCTGCCCACTGCAAGTCTGAGGCTGGGTTCTGAGAATCTCACGTTTATTCCAGCCCTTTCCATGTTCCTAGAGTTCATGATACCAGTAGGGGGGCCCAAGCAAGCTCCACAGAAACAGCATGTGTGAGCGCCTTCCGGGACAGGCCCTCTGCTGCGTCTTAGCCCACTCAGCACCTCGCTGCTTGCTTTCCTTTCAGGCTTGTCGGACACCCAGCCGGGATGAGGCTGGCGTTGAACTGCTGATGAGTTATTTCATCCAGCTGGGCTTTGTTGAGAGCCGATTCTTCCCGCCCACCCGGCAGATGGGGATCTTGTTTACGTGGTAGGTGCCTGAGGCCTATGCTGGAGCTCTCTCCCTTCAGTCACAACTCAGCACTGTGGGCCCCTCTTTCTATTTGTTCCTTATATACAGGAGAGCCTAGGACCTGTAGATCAGTGGTATTTGGTTATGAAGGGAACCAGTGTGGGGCAAGGTCCAACAGAACTTGCCTTCTTGCTTCTCAGAACAAGTGAGCCGAGGAGAAGAGGCTTTTTTTTTGTGCTCATGTTATCATTGGGGAAACAACAGAGCTCTGAGGTGGAACGAGCAGGATTCTTGTCCCAGGTGGGACTGAGGTGGGGGATGGGAATCAGGTTTTGTCTCAGTGACAAGGGCAGCAAACAGAAATAGATCAAATTTAAAAACAGAAGCAGGACATTAGGTTCTTCCCAGAGTTGGTATTTTCAGAGATTAGTGTTGTTTAAATACTTTAGAATTGCTGAGTATGGGTTAGAGAAAACTAAATCTGCAAAGCTAAGGAGCATGTTCAGAGCTAAATTTCACCACAGCAGGCCAATATGGTGCCTTCATTCTGAAAGGAAAGGCAGATAACTTTTTGTAAAGGTGCCATTAGCTGCCTGCCCTGTCTGGTGAAGAGACTAAAGGGGATTTCTCCTCAGTCTCAAATTAGGGAGAAGTTCTGTGTCTACGTGCCATTCAACGTATGAACTTTAAAACTTTAAAACTAAAAATCCCAAATCTTTTAGGGGTTTGTAATATTTCATTTAGGAGAAGCCTTATATTTTAAAATATACTTTACTTTTAAGAGCAGTTTTAGATTCACAGCAAAATTGAGGGGAAGGTACGACATTTCCCATGTACCCCTGTCCCCACACTCCAACCTCCCCCACCAGAGTGGTACATGCACTGCAATCGATGATCCTACATTGTCACATTATCTCCCAGGTTCCACGGTTCACATTACTATTCTCTCTTGCTATTGTACATTCAATGGGTTTGGACTAGTTTATAATGACATATATCTATCTACGGTTACAGTGTTGTGCAGAGTAGTTTCACTGCCCTAAAAATTTTCTGTGCTCCACCTATTCATCCCTTCCCCCTTCTCCCCTCTGGAACCCTAGAAACCACTGATTCTTTTTGTGTCTCCATTATTTTGCCTTTTCCAGAATGTCATATAGTTGGAATCCTACAGTATGTAGTCCTCTCAGACCTGGCTTCTTTCACTTAGCAATATGCATTTAAGATTCCTGCATGTCTCTTTATGGCTTGATAGCTTATTTCGTTTTAGTGCTGAATAATATTCTACTATATGGATATGCCACAGCTTGTTTATCCATCATTCACCTACCGAAGAACGTCTTGGTTGCAAAACCTCATTTCTGTGTGCAGTTGTGGGTGTTTTCAGCATGATAAGGCCCATCATCTTGTTTGTAAATAAATAACCTCACTGCATGTGCATGTTTGAATTTTATTCAAGAAATAAATTTTGTCTATTTTTCACCCCACAGTAGCATTAACTACCCAAGTAGTTCATATTCTCACATTTGTTTAAATAGGTATGACTCTCTCACCGGGGTCCCGGTCAGCCAGCAGAACTTGCTTCTAGAGAAGGCTAGCATTCTGTTTAACATTGGAGCCCTGTATACACAGATCGGGACCCGGTGCAATCGGCAACTGCAAGCTGGGCTGGAGAGTGCGGTGGATGCATTTCAGAGAGCCGCAGGTGTGTCTCCGCGAGGGCAGCCGGGTAGAGTCCTGGCCCTGCCAGTTGGCACCACGTCCCCCAGCTGAAGTGGGTCTTTGGGTCCTTTCCAGGCTCACGCTTGGCCTCATGGGTCTAAAAGGGTCAGACTAGTTTCCAGCACTGGGGTAATTTCCCAAGAGAATTGCCTAATGGTTTAAATCCTGTTTCTCAGTCTAGGTCTGGGTTATGGCTCATGCACACACTGCATCGTATGGTTAACGATTAATCTTTTCTGAATGAGTGGCCCCAAGGAAAGCAGTGAATGAACTGTTCCTCTGAACACTAAATTGAAAAACAGAATAAGTTTTCCAACTAGTGAAAATGTAGACTTTTAAAAAAATCATGTGTCTTGTTAAGTGCCTGTTACTATTTATGCCTTTATATTTTGTTCATTCTGTGAAGCCAACCCATCTGAGGTTGTTCTTTTCAGCCCGTCGTCAAGAGACCCTTAGCACCAACCTGTGGAGGACTGGGGCAGCCAGGCCTGGTGCAATGGGTGGGCCTGATGCAGCTCATAGGTATCCAAGGGTCCTGCCTCACTCCCCTCTAACAGGACTTGTGTCAGGCACACTTGGCATGGGCAGTGGCCAGCAAAGTGGTGGACCACAGCGTGATCCCCCAAGTTGGCTCCGTGGCATATGTCCATCTGTGCCAGTCCTCCTCACTCTGCTTTGGGGTGTTACCCCCAGCAAAGAACCTTTCTGAGTATCTCATTTTGCAGGGCCATAAAGAACTTCAGCTGTCATTTTCACTAATCATAGAATTGCTCATGTTAAAATATTGATCTGTCGGGATGAACCAATATGCTAAGATTCCATGTGGAAGTCCTTTTCTTTCACTGTAAATCTTTTCCTGGGCTCATCTTTCTTTCTGAGGAATCTTAAACAGGTGAACTTTGTGACCTGCCTCTGAGATTACAGATACGAACAAAAAAGCTTGAGAACAGAGTAGAGGAACCTCAGAGGGGAGCAAACATCCTGGAGCAGTTGCCATCTTTCTATAGGGTGATTTATGCTTTGCGACAAAACCTGAGGAACCAGTCAGATGGGATTCATAGCTGGAGAACCTATTATACCTCCAGGTTGATTGTCAGTTTATACTGTGAAACTTAATTTTCTAAAGTATAGCAAGAGTTAGCCGAGGGTTATAGCATGAAACTATCCATTGAAATGGGCTGAGATGATCTTTGCTAGGGCTGGGAAAAAACCCTGGATTTCTAAATGACCAAAGTGTTACCTCAATGCTTCTGCCTACCATCTGCTTTGCCTCTATCAAATGCCTGGTCATGGTTGGGATTTCTTACCATTGTCCCAGGAGAGACCGAAATGGATGGGAGCAGTATGGCTTCCTTTCTTGGTATAGTTATAAATGTTTTGGAAGAGAATCTGATTTTTTAAAACAGTTGTAAAATATACATAACAAAATGATCAACTTAACCATTTTTAAGAGCATAATTCATTGGCATTAAGTACATTCACGTTGCTATGCATTTATCTCACAAGATTTTTCAGCATCCCAACTGAAACTCTGTATCCATTATATAGTAACTCTCCATCCCTTCTCTCCCCCATTCCCTGGCAAACACCATTCTACTTTCTGTCTCTATGAATTTCAGACTATTCCAGATACCTCCTCTCAGTGCAATCATACTTTTGTCCTTGTGACTAGTTTATTTCATTTAGCATAATGTCTTCATCCAGATTGTAGCATGTGTCAGAATTTCCTTCCTTTTAAGGCTGAAAAATATTTTATTATATGTATATATTATATTTCATTATCCATTTATCCATCAATGGATATTTGAGTTGTTTCCACCTTTTGGTTATTGTGAATTATGCTGCTGTGAATATTGGTGCACAAGTAACAGTTTAAGTCCCTGCTTTGAAATCTTTGGGGTGTATACATAAGAGTGGAATTGCTAGATCTTCTGTTAATCGAGAATCACAATTTTTAAAATGCTCTAGGATGCCAGTTTTATATTTTTACTTCTGTCACATTCTCTATTTCTGAGCAGCATGGTGAAATAAATATGACCTCCAACTAATGGGCAAAATTTTCCAATTTTAGGGGTTTTAAACTATCTGAAAGAGACATTTACTCACACGCCAAGTTATGACATGAGTCCCGCCATGCTCAGTGTGCTAGTCAAAATGATGCTTGCACAGGCCCAAGAAAGCGTGTTTGATAAAATCTGTCTTCCTGGTTTACGGAATGAGTTCTTCATGCTAGTGAAGGTGGCTCAGGAGGCTGCCAAGGTAAGCCTTCCTGTTTCCTGTGGCTTTCAGGGGTGGGCAGGGTACGTTGGTGAAGGCTCACTGGAAGCATCGGGGGCTTCCCACGGCAGCTTGCCCATGACCTGGGCAGCATGCCAGCCCTGGCCAGAGCACTGGCTTGCATTTTTCTGGCAAGTCCTGGTGTTTCAGATATGGATCACTGATTCCATCTGCAGCTTAGCCTAAAAACCAGCATAATGACAGTTGCCTGATCTCCCTGTTAACTCTAACACTGACAGCATGAAGGACCCTTGGAGTCGCTCCCAGATTCTGGAGCGGCCTCTGGCAGGGGCTGTTGCATAGAAGAAAGAACTCTTTCTGTAGCCTGGTTGCATGAGGTTTCCTGTGCCAGGCTCCCCCTCCCAACCTCTTTTCTCTTTCAGGTGGGAGACAGCTATCGGCAGCTGCACACAGCCATGAGCCAGGCGCCAGTGAAAGAGAACATCCCCTACTCCTGGGCCAGCTTGGCCTGTGTGAAGGCCCACCACTACGGAGCCCTGGCCCACTACTTTGTAGCCACCCTCCTCATCGACCACCAGTGTAATTCTCTCAGCTATCGGCTCTGGGCATTGGTTGAGATTGTGGTTTTCTGCCTCCAGGAGATAATGAGCTAAATGAGAGGTGTCTGCCTGCCCTGGAGATGCTCACAGCCTGGGGACAGAGGGTGGGAAGACGGTCAGCACAGGCAGCTGTCACACAAGCCAGGGCGGGATTGGGGGTTATCCATTCCTGCTGTAGGAGGAAAAGAGGAAGTGGTAATTCTGCTTAGGATGGAGCAAACAGCTTCACAGAGATGACTTTTCACGTGGAATTTAGAACAGGGCTAGGACGAGGGCTAGCACTACTAAGGCATTTGCCTCAGGCACAAAATCTAAAGAAATATGCCCTGAAGTTCAATGATCAAGATATAACATTTAAATGTGACATTTTAAACCAATCAAAATTAGTACCAAAAGAATTTCATGGCAATCAATGGTAGCAATGCTATGTTGAGCCACATTGGAGCCTGAAGCAAAAAAGAAATCTTGATGTTTTGTTTATGATTTTTTTTTTGCATTGATTTCAATATTTAGAACATTGTATTAAAATATTATATATCTCGATTGCTGAGTTTTGGGCACCTCCTTGAATTTTCAACCCAAAGTGAGTGCCTCACTCTCCTCACCCCAGTCTTAGCTCTTATCTCAGGTCAGATAGGACTTTTGTTGTAATTAGTACTAATCAAGGCAGCCCCCAGAGTAATGAGAAAGATAGCCTTTGGAACCAGACTGCCTGGGTTCATATCTTAGCTCTGCCATTTACTAGCTGTGTAATCTTGGGCAAGTTACCTAGCTGCTCCGTGCCTCAGTTTTCTCATCCCTACAGTGGGCCTATGAAGAGAACCTCTCAGAGTTGTGAAAACGGAGCGCCAACATGCAAAGCTAAATCGTGCCTGTGCATAGCAGGCTCTCTGAAAGTGTTAGCTGCTGCCGCTAGTATGATTATGTGGTCTGCTGTGCAGGACAAAGCAGGACAAGTCATGTAACTGATGGAAATACAATGAATGATTCCGTCATTGCGATAGAGACAGCTTTAAGGCAGCTATTGGACCCTAGGGTGTAGTTGTAGGCAGTTTCTCATTCAAGTTGGACTTCGAGCTCTGAGGGGGCCTTTTCCAGCTGAACAAGGAAGGGAAGGAAAACTAGAGCAAGAGCTCTGGAACAGAGGCCAAAAGTGTCGATGGTAGTGGTGAGTGCTTGGCAAAGTTAGAGAAGGACATGTGCCAAGGAGGGTGCAGGCACGGAGGCCACCAGTGGGCTGAGGCAGAGCTGTGCTGGGGGGTTCCGTGAGGCGGGTGCCTGGAGGAGGTTGAGAGTGTGGCCTTGAAGCCCAGTCAGCACCTAGCGCATGCCTGGCCCTAAGGGTGTGAAGACTGGTGGGTTGGGTTGCCAGAGGTGTGTCCAGGGGCCCCAAGGAGGTCTTGTAAAACTGGGGGAGAAACGAATCTGAAGTTGTGGTTGAGAGAGGAATCTTAAGTGGGTCTGCGGTACCATCTCCAGAGCCCACGAGAAGGGATTTACCCTTCGGTTCTCGTTGCAGTGAAGCCTGGAGCAGATGAAGACCACCAGGAGAAGTGCCTGTCCCAGCTCTATGGCCACATGCCAGAGGGACTGACACCCTTGGCCACCCTGAAAAACAGTCATCAGCGCCTACAGCTGGGTGCGTATCGGCTCTCCTCCTTTCTGCCTCCTCATGCCCCATTTGGTGCCCAGCTGGTGCTGCTCACAGACAACGCCAGGCAGGCCCCCAGGTCGGGGCTTAGAAAGTAGGGGTCCCAAGTTCTGCTCAGGACAGCTCTGGAGTCGGAAACCGTAAGGTGTGGTCCCCTAACCTGTGGGCTTCTGGAGCTGTATTCTCATGGGCTCCTCAGGGCCTGGGCCTCCCACCATGGAAGTAGAGCCCTGACAATCTTCTGACACTCTAGTGGTTCTGGGGGTGACCTTTGGCCATCCTACTGTGGAAGGACATGGCGGCTCATCTAATCAGGCCACACCTGAGAACTGGTAATGAGTAGTCATGGCTTGGCCTCGGCCAAGTCTCAGAGCGTGTATCTCTTTCCAGGCCTACCTTCCTTCACTACCCCCGCCGTATGCCCCATCCCCACACGCAGTTGCCTGTCTCGCCTCCTTCTGCAGGCTGGAACCCTTTGACTCACTCTCCTTGGACTCCCCACATTTGATTTGCAAATCTCGTTGACTTTCTCTAGAAAACAGAACCCAAATTTGACCACTTCTTATTTTCCCACCCCAGTCCAAGCCATACTCATATAGTACTTGCTAAACAACACCGACTTGCTAAACCTCAAACAACCCTATGAGATAGATATGGTATGATCCCCATTTTTCAGGTGAGGATACGGAGGCCCAGAGAGGTTATATAGCTTTCTCAGTCTTCTGCAATTGCCTCCTACCTGGCCTCTCTGCTTTCCTCTTTGCTCTTACATTGTTCATTTATATGGGTCAAATCATGTCAGTCCTCTGTTTGAACCCTAATGGGGGCCCATCTCACCCAGTGTAGGAGCACAAGTCCTCACCCTACACTTGTAAGGTTAGACATGGTCCGGCCCCTGCTCTCTGCTCTCATTCCCAGCCCTTCTCTGCAGCCCTCACTTCCTCTAGCTAGACCCCAAGCTCCCTGTTGTCCTTGAATAGCAGACATATTCCTGCCCCAGGGCCTTTGCACTTCCTATTCCTTCCTTCAGGAATTCTCTTCTGTCAGATATCTTCATGGCTGCTCCCTCGTTACCTTAGGGCTCTGTTCAGAACTTACCTTCCAAAAGGCCTTCCCTGATCACCCATCATAGAAGGGCAGCTTTCCATCCCACATTTTCTCGGCCGCATTGGCCTACTTTATTTTCTGTTTCTCTATAACCTTATTGTCACACAATCTATTACATACTGTTTTGCTCATTAATATTCCGTCTTCAACCACTAGCATGTAAACTCCATGAATGCAGAGCCTAGTTTTTGTTTATTGCTTTCTTTAGTGCCTAGAACATTCAGTAAGTACTTGTTGAATGGATGTTTTATAGTCATAAGTGAGCATATTGCACATGCATTTAAGAAGGACTTAAGCCATCCAGGCAGATCCTTCAGAAAAGAGAACATCCACCTGTCTGGGCTGATCCTTGGGCACTTAGGCTCTCCTTGAGCTACTTGCTTTGCAATTTAGGACACAAGCCACATGGGGTTGCTTTTCTGTTGGCAGGTAAGTCCCATCTGCGCAGAGCCATTACCCATCACGAGGAGTCGGTGAGGGAGGTGAGCCTGTGCAAGAAGCTGCGCAACATTGAGGTGCTTCAGGAGGTGCTGTCCGTGGCACACCAGCGCTCCCAGCTCAAGTACGCACAGCACCAGGAGGATGATGACCTGCTGAACTTGATCAGTGTTCCCGACATTGTTTGTGAGTGACCTAGGTGCCTGTGCCAGGTGCTGAAAATGCCATCTGTAACAGGCAGGGGCATTCGGGGCACACAGTCTTCATTCGTTCATCCTGCAGGGGTTGGGCAAACCCTCTCAAGTACTGGGTACTGTGAGGAGACAAAATGCTGCTCTTGCCCATCTCCCCGTGCCCGAATCCAGGGGTGGCTTTATAGTCTCATCCTCATTAACCCCTTGGTGACATGACTCTCCTGCTGCCCGTTGACACTCCTCCCTTGGTGTCGGGGCACCCTGCCACCCTGATCTGTTCCCACCTCCCTCTCTACCCGCTTTGCTCATTGTTCTTCTTGCCCAGTCCCACCTTCCTGGCATTCTCATGGTCCACTCTTTCTTGTTCACATCTTCAAAATTCTTTTCTTTAAAACCTCCCAACCTCTTTTGGGGTTCTAGCCATCACCTCTAGTCAGGAGACCTCTGAAACTGTTTTTCACCTTGACATTTTTGCTACATTCCACACCCACCAACATTCCATGTCTTCTGGCAAACTTTGCTTTTCTATCTGTTTTTTTACCTCTGGCTTCACAGTTTGAAAGCCAAATTTATTCTTATTTCTTCCCTTAGTCTTGCTCTTTTCCCTGTTTTCTCCATCTTTTATCAGCACCAACATTTTCTTTCAGAAAAAAAGTTTTTTATTATGAAATGAGAAGTAAAACTTTCACTGATACAGTGGAACCAAGGGATATAGGGAAAATGTTTACTTTGGCAGTGAAAATTCTTCAGGACCTAGTTCATTGTGAGTGTGTGCGTGTGTGTGTGTGCGTGTGTGCGTGTGTTGAGAACACTTAAGATCCACCCTCTTAGCAAATTTCAAGTGTTTAATATAGTATTAACTATAGCCACCATGCTGTATGTTAGGTCTCTAGGACTTATTCATCTTGTATAACTGAAACTTTGTACCCTTTGACCAACATCTCATTCCCCCCTCCCCCCCATCCTTGGCATCCACCATTCTGCCCTCTGCTTCTGTGAGTTGGACTTTTAGATTCCACATATAAATGAGATTGTGCACCACCAGCATTTTCTAAGGCTCTCCAAGGTGTTGAGCACTACAGGGGTGAACTAGACAGTTGTGGTTGCCCTTGGAGAGCTGGCAGTCAGCTCTGCCCTGGAGGACAAGGGTGGGTAGACCTCCTTGAGAAGGTGACTTTACCTTAGGGCTCTGTTCATTCTTCTATGAGGAATGACAAGGATCATTACAGGAGTTAGGGAAAGGGGATGGGCGGTGGCCCAGTCGACGGAACCCCCTTTTTCCATGCCCTTTCCCATTCTACTTCCTATACCTCTGTCCCTAGTCTCTGAGTTCCACCCCCAGTATCAAGGACCAGCTCAAGACACAGAGCCCTGCTCAAGCTAGAATCCTAGGCTGTAGCAATGTTGGCTGATACCTACTGAGCATTGGAGGTCTGCCAGGCACAACAGTAAGCACCATTTGTGTATAGCATCTCATTCAGCTCTTCCAACTCTATGAGGGAGGCCCTTGTTTCACTCTCATTGTAAAATGAGGCAGTGAAGGCTTAGGGAGATGAAAGTCCTTGCCCCAGGTGGCCAAGCCCATCGGTGGAAGCAGGAATGGCACCCAGGGATTCTCCTTCACTGACACTGGCTACCTCCTGGACCCCTTACTTATAGTATGGCCAGGAGGTAGAGACATGACCTCCGCAGAGGTAGGAAGACACACAGCTCCTAGCAAGGCCATCTAGGTGTGGTGGCACTACTCTGTTAGTGGATGAGCAACCTGTCCAAGCCCAATGCTGTATCAGGCAGTTTCTAAGAAGTCACAGGGTCATCTGTGACTAGAGCAGTGTATTCTGCCTTGGTGGCACCAGTCTTCTTCCCTAAGTTTTCTTTTTATCCTGTTGTCCATATATACTTAACCTGCTTTGGGATCCCCTGTGAGAAGCTGACTATCCTTGTAGTAAGGTTAGTTCGGGCCTGCCACAGATATACTGGTGGAGATTTGAGCTATTGATGGACATGATTTGGCAAACCTTACATCACACGACACTAATGAGAGACATGGTACTTCAGTCACAGTCGCACCTGAAATATAGATTACTTCTCAGTGGGGTCATATGAGTGCCAGAGGAAGTCCACTACAATAGAAATAAGCTACTCATAGGCAGGGAGTGTGTCTGATTGTCACTATGCTTTCCCAGCCCTACAGTGGAGTATGGCACATAGTAGGTACCCAAACAGAAGGTACAGGTCACACTGGGCCAGGGAGTTGACCAGTAGTCCATCTTCTACACTACTTGTTTAAACCAAGCAGAAGGACAAGTGAGGAGGAGATGAAAAGTTTGCTTCCTCTTCCCTTCAGAGACAAGACTTAGACCTGAGTTCTCAAAGATAACTTTCAATTACAGAAACATTTATGTGTTCCCTTATGATCTTTTCTAGCTAAAACTGAGCAAGAGGTTGAGATTATACTGCCCCAGTTCTCCAAGGTGACAGCAACAGATTTCTTCCAGAAGCTGGTATGTTAAATACTTATTTCATAGTAACCTTAAGGGGACAGGTTTCACATGTTGCAAGTATGTAAAAGGCTATTTTTAGATATTTTAGATTTATTTAATTAGAGATTTTAATTAAGATAATTTAAAAGATAATTTTATTTAAAATATGTGGGCTGTTTTAGAGAAAATGGCACATGATGTCCTTGTGTGACTGCTGGAGCATGTATTACCCCTGGTGGTGTCATCTGCCTCTGAGCAAAACCAGGTGAAATCTGCAAGGACAACAAGGCATTATTTCCTTTAGTTTTCAAATTCCTAACTCAGCCTGATCTAACGATGCTCTGTCTGTTCCAAAGGGTCCTTTGTCTGTGTTTTCGGCTAGCAAGAGATGGACACCTCCTCGAAGCATTCACTTCACTGCGGAAGAAGGGGACTTGGGGTTCACGTTGAGAGGAAACTCTCCAGTTCAAGTCCACTTCCTGGATCCTTACTGCTCTGCTGCGGTAAGCACGGGCCATTCTGGATTGGGTGCAAAACTCACTGGCACCTTTGTAGGCAGTGAAGCACTAGTAAAATACAAAGAAAGCTGCCCAAATATGTGTGGATGAATGTTTTTAGGGTTCCTTGATGCAAAAGGCCTTTCATGGATGCTGCAGGCCCAAAGAGAAAAAGATTAATTTCTACTTCCTTGAAGCAAACTTATGCAGTTGTCTATTTTGTTAACGACTTTGGAAATGGATCCAGGAAACAAATTGAACGAACAGAAACTTAACCTTTACTTAAAACTTACTTTTGTAGCTGGCAGGAGCTAAGGAAGGGGATTATATTGTTTCCATTCAAAACGTGGATTGTAAGTGGCTGACAGTGAGCGAGGTTATGAAACTGCTGAAGAGCTTTGGTGAGGACGACATTGAGATGAAGGTGGTGAGTCTCCTGGACCCTGTTTCATCTATGGTGAGTGCGGACACCCCTGGCAGTCAGTAGGGATGTGGTGGGTGAGTCCAACCACAGAGGTTTTTCCTGGGACCTCTGCCTCTCGCTTGCATTTGTAACATGCCACAGTGACCGAATGCCTAAGCTTGTCATTGCTACGATGTGCTTGCCTTGGGTCAAAGAGATCACTGGAGAACTGTTATTTTTTATTTTGCAAATAAGATAACCAATTGGCTTGTTTTTCTGATTATATTCTTTTTAATTACAAAAGTAGAACATACCCATAGTAAAAAAATATTCATTCGCATCCCAGTGGTGTCATAGTCCATGGTCTAAGGTCATGCCACCCTGAACAAGCCTGATGTCTGTCTGATCTCAGAAGCTAAGCAGGGTTGAGCATGGTTAGTACTTGGATGGGAGACCACATAGGAAGACCAGTTGCATTAGGCATTAATAATAATAATAATAATAATAATTAATAATAATAATAAAAATATTCAAATGATACAGAAGGGCTTAAAAAGTCATGTGAAAGACCATCTCCACATGTCAGAGACAGCATTTGCTGTTTTCTGTGAGATCTTGGGAGGTGTTTGATACCTGTGGTAGTTCATGCGCATAGTTATATCCTTTTTTTCCTCCAGGTGGGAAGAATCATTTCATATATACTCTTCCTTACTTTGCCATGTTTCATAATGTACCTTAGAGACTTCCCTCTATAATAATGTTCATTTATTCATTCAACAAATGCTGAGCATTAGCTATGTGCCAGGCCCTTCTTATACTGGAGCTACAGATAAGGCCTCTGCCCTTGCAAAGTTGGCACTAAAGAAGCAAATGAATGGTTGTGATTTTGATTAATGTAAAGAAAGTAAAACGTGTAACATAATAGAATGACTGGGGATGGGGAGAGGCTCCTCTAGACAGGGCTTACTCAAAGACTTGAGTGACGAGGAGGAACCTTTTATATTTGAAGAGGTAGGTACAAGAGGAGCACCCTGGGCAGGGGTACAAACAGGTGCAGAGACCCTGTGAACAAAAAGAGAGCCTTTTGGCCAGAGCATTGTGATGGCAGGAAACAGTGAGAGGGAGACAGGGCCTCATTGGCAGTGGTAGGACTTCGGAAGCCATTGAACCTTTTGAGAAGGAGAATGAAATGGTAGAATGTTTTTGTTTTAGGAGAATGTCTGCAGCCTGGAGGCCGGCTGAGTGGCAGCAGTGAGTTGGCTGTGGCAGCTACCATGCCAGTGATGTTAGCAGCTGACACTAGGATGGGTGACTGTGTAGGTGGAAAGGAGTGGTTATACACGAGACATATTTTGGAGATAGAAATAACAGGGATTTCTAGATGATTTGTGTAAAAAACATGGTAGAAAGAGATGACTCCTTAGTTTTGGGCCTGAACTGCTGCATCTGCATCATTTTTCATTATGATGGGAACAGGTGGGCGTGAGGAAGGTAGAGGAGAGAGAAAAAAGGGTCATGCTTTCTTTCAGTGTTTGATATACCATTAGAGATCCAAATGCACATGTAATGTAGGCAGTTGGTTATTCAAATCTTCAGTTCAAGAGAGAAGAGATAGAAATAAATATTCGAGAATTACCACCTTAGAGATGATACTTAAAGCTGTAAGAGACTAAATGAAATTGCCTGTGAGTGGTTGAGAGTCTAGGATTAAACTGTTGAGATGCCACAAGGATCTCTAGCTCAGTTAGAAGAGAAGTGGGCGCAGAGGAAGTTGCCAAGGCGAGTTCAGAGAGGTTGAATAAAAAGGAGCTTCTGAAATTAAGAGAAAATTTAAAGGAGAGAGTGGTTGACTGTGTTGCACACAGTTAAGAGGTGGAGAGTGAGGTAGGTGGAGCCGTGTCTATATCTGGCATCAGTATGGGAGAACATAAGCAGAGACGGCAGCAGAACTGAGTATAGAGGGTTGAAGAATGAATGGAGTGTATGATTTCATTGATAAATCTATGGAATAGGCTGATCCATAGAAATAGAATGTAGATTAGTGGTTGCCAGGGGCTAGGGCTAGGACATTGGGGAATGGGAAGCGGGTGCTAGTTGGCACAGGTTTCCTTGGGGGGATAGAAATGTTCTGAAATTAGGTAGTGGCAGTGGTTGCACAACTCTGTGAATATACTAAAAACCACTGAGTTATATTAAAAGGGTAAATATTATGGTATGTGAATTGCATCTTAACATAAAAAATAAAGAAGTTAAGGGACTCACAGAACACCTTGGGAGAAGGGATTATGAGAAATGGTACTTTTAGGGGCGGAATCCATAGTATTGCTGGACAAGTGATCTAGGTGTCCCATCCAGAAACTAAAAAGAGGTTTGTCCAAAAGGAGGGTGAATCAAAGAGCCGGGCTCTGGGCTGATGGATGGGAGCAGAAGGCACAGACAGGGAGGCATGGCTTCATAGAGCAATGCGCCTGCAAAGAGATTGAAAGGCTTATCTTTCAATTCTGTTACACCTTTGAACCAGGCCAATGAAGCATCGGATATAGTGGTTAAAAGCAAGGATTCTATACTCAGACTGCCCGGATTTGCATCCTGGCTTTGCCACCAGATGTGTGACCTTGGGCAAGTCAGGGAGGGAATAGCTCTGGGCCTCAGGAAAGTGCAGAAAACAGTGCCCAGCATGGGGTGCATTTCAATTCATAATAAGTGTTATAATAACCACGATGGTTATTTTATCCCAGCAAGGACTTTACATAATAATATTTGAGCACTGTTTTTAACTGCCAAGACTTCTTCAAATAAAACCAAATGAGAATAAAGCTGAGTGCCCCTACTGAATTGATTACCTGCTTCCCCATGCTCTCTGGATCACGATGAGGATCTCTAGGACTCCTGTGAAGCACAGTTTGAAAACTACAGATGTAGCTGAAGGAATCCTAGGCTTGGAATCAAAAGGCCCTTTCTGCCATTAACAAACCATGTGATCTCCAGCAGGCTAATACCCTCCCTCAGCCTGTTTTCTCATCGGTGTAATTAAGAGTGAGATAGGGCTGTGGTTTCAAACGGCTCTGTAAAGCCCTGAGGGTTCCAGAGAGGTGCCCTGGGAAGAAGTAAGGGATGAATGCATAGTGGGAACTCAGTAGATGATGGGAAAAGTGGGAAGACAGGAAGAGCTATGAAAGGGAGCAGAGACATTCTGGTGGTAGCTGGGGCGGGGGGAACATAGAGCAAAGAGCTTTTTATAGGTGATTTTGTGTGTGTGTGTGCATGTGTGTAGCACAGCAAGCTTGTGTGCTGATGGGAAATGTCTGTGAGACAGGAGTGCAGGAAGGGGGATGCCTGGAGGAGAGAGGGCATGAGATCCAGGCACGTCGGATCTTGAGGGGACTCGTTTTTGGGGACAGATACAACAAAGTATAAGGCAAGGATATGAGGAGAGCTTGAGAGGGGCTTGATAGACGGTATCTAGGAGAAAAGGAGTGAAGTTACTAGGAAAATATGAGTGCTAGGTAATGCGGTGCTTGGTTGAGGTTTGGGATCAGGATTAGAATTTCAAGGAAAGCCCTCTGCCTGGATAAGTAACCCTCCAATAATGTGCCACAATTTAGGTGCAGGCCTGGGAGCAGATGGAGTCGAACTATAGTTGCCTTTCTTTGGTCAAACTGTGGAATAGAATTGAGGGTATTTGTAAGGGAGTGGATATTTTGCATAGCGGACTCTAAACCAGTGAAGGTTGAAAAATGTTTGCAAGTATCCAGTCTACTCCAGGACTGTTTATAGGACACACATGCTATCATTAGAAACAATAATAGAGCATGTGAGATTAATGGCAGTTTTATAGAAAAGGGAGAGAGACTTCATCCTAAGGAGCCACACTCGAGGGACATTTTTATAGTGAATACCCTCCTTTATTGCTGCATCACTCAAATTCTCTGATTTATATTATGAACAATGTACTCAATCACTTTAGATGTATTATATTTATACAAATGGCCTGATTTCAGTGCCTGGAACATAGATGTTCAATAAACATTTGTTGAACAAGGCAATCTCAATGTTAGGCAAACCTTAAAAGCAGGTGATAACCCACATGGAATTGTTTAGAAAACAGTTTCTTCGGATTTCCTATTTGAGTCTTACACAATCTTTTTAAAAGTTAATAGTAGTGTTTAATAGGTACAGAGTTTTATTTGGGGAAGATGACAAAGTTCCGGAGATGGGTAGTAGCAATGGTTGCACCACAATATGAATGTACTTAATGCCACTGAACCATATCCCTTAAAAAGTTAAAATGGTAGATTTTGTTATGTATATTTCACCAGTTTAAAAAATAAGAGAGAAAAAAGTTAATAGTAGCCTCACTGTGGATTCTATATTGTCTTTAGAAGATGAAGGTGATTTATACCTAATGGCAAGGGCTGAAAATCCACTAAGTGAAGAAAGCAGACCAGTGTGTGTAGTGTATTTCTTTTCAGGAAAACTTATGCACATATCATTACCTCTGAAAGTATACCAGAAACTGTGAGATGGGCCTGGGAGCCAAGGTGGGAGGGACATCTGCTGTTCAATGTATTCATATTGTTGACCATGAATATGTATTACTGTTTCATATATAATAAAAATCTTAAAAAGTGAGTAGTGGTCCTTAGCCTAAAATAGTAACTAGAGTATATTCCTTAAAAATTGTCCTTGTTTTTAAGAACCTAATTCTATATATGTGTTGGTCACCTGAGTTTCAGTATTATGTCAACTTTAAAAGGATGTTTTAAGTGCAAAACGTGAGTCTCAAACTTTGAAGTCATTGAGGATTTCTAACATCCTTTTTCTTCCTTTTCTATGTACAGCATAATAAGTGTGCCACATACTCTGTGGGAATGCAGAAAACTTACTCCATGATCTGCTTAGCCATAGATGACGATGATGATAAAACTGATAAAACCAAGAAAATCTCAAAAAAGCTTTCTTTCTTGAGTTGGAGCACCAACAAGAACAGACAGAAGTCAGCCAGCACCTTGTGCCTCCCATCGGTTGGGGTCGCCGGGCCTCAGGTCAAGAAAAAGCTGCCTTCTCCCTTCAGCATTCTCAGCTCCGACAGTTCTTTGTAATAACATGAGGAAACAAAAATGTTCAGGCCCAAAACATTTCCAGTGCAGGCTAAACCTTCATATCTCTGCCATAATGGAAAATTCCTAAACATTCTCAAATTCTGTTTTCTCACAGTGTAACCTTACAATGGATATATATATCTTCATAAATGAAAGTAACAAGAAACTTCTAGAAATTTGTGGAAAACAAACTTATTCAAGGAATGTCACCATATTGCTGCAAGTTATTTATTATATAAAGTATTGTAAATAGAATAGTGTTGAAAATATAGCTATTTTTAAATGACTTTTAGTTACTATCGATTAAATTGGGGTTACCTACATTGGTCCTATTTGTAATAGTTTCCAGGCTTGGGTAATAGATCCTTCCTTAACCCAGAAGCCTGAGAAGCCAAATTAATGCAGGTCAAGGGTCTATAATGATGGACTTAAGAAGTGAGTGTTACTAAAAACTGTTCCAAAGAGCTCTTTCTGAGGGGAATTCATTAACCTAAAATGACAATATTTTACTATTATTTCTACATAATATGAATGCTATTTCCAGATAAAGTTTAGTGCCAAATTTGTCATGACTTATTAGATAAAACACTTTAGGACTAGCTTTCCTTCCAGTTTCACGTCATTAAAGCTAACACAGTGGCAGTGTTAGATGAAGATGCTGTCTACAAGGTAGATAATATACTGTTTGATACTCAAAACATTTTTCATTTTGTCTCAAGTAGAAAGTACATAATTGTATATTTTAAGAGTCTTTAAAATGGATTAAAACATTTTATAAGGTAAAGATGTAAATGATTCAAGTTTAAAGCTCTATTTGACTTCTTAAAATGATATTCTTACCAATTGATTTCTCTTGCTATAAGTTGGATGACACTGTGATTCTAGTAAGAGTCACTGTTGACATAGTACAAGTTATATAGCTAAGAAATATATAGCATTGAAATCTGATTTTGAAGAGTTAACAAGAATTTAAAATGTTTTCTAGTGTGCAATACCAAAAGGGAAGCAACACCTTTGGGAAAATGTATCCACCGCTCTTAAGGTTGTTTTTATATAAGTATTTAAATAAACATTAATTTGCCTGTATTAATGGTTTTGACTTTCACTCTAATTCCCTTTCACATTATTTCTACCTTGCTGCACAAATGTTTTTATTGATTTTAAAAAATTACTAACATGTCACAAAGCAGGCCTTTCAAGTTATCTTAGTATCTTTGAAAACATATGGCACCTTTTATTGTATTTATTTTTTGAGTGGGCAAGTGTGTACCTTTTGGCCCCCAGCTTCCAGCTCTCCTTTCTAGATACACCTGCTCCTGCCGTATTCCTGTGCATCTTCCCATTGTTGGACTATGCATTTACAAACACATTTTTTTTCTGTCCCCATACACATTGGCTTTTTATCTTTAAATGGGTATTCTAGACTCCAGGCTCTCTGTGTTCAGATGTGCCCAGTGATTATAAACAAACTGTGCAGCTGCCAGGAAGGGAGGGAGGGAGGAAGAACAAAGGCTGTACAATTGTTTATTTACACTGACAGCAGCCCTCAAAGCCCAAGGATATTAAGACCAGACCCAAAGAACAGTGGCTCTGCCACTAGGAACAAGGGACTTACGGAACACAGTGCTTCATTGGAGGTTTGTTTCCTTTAGGTCATATCCACTACCTGAAACTTGATAAGACCTTTCCATGATAGATACAGGTCAAGGTCACACATTCAAATCTGCCCAAGCTGGCTTTTTGCTGGATCTGAGAGTCCCTAATTAAAGTCATTCTTTTAGGAAGATCCCCACCCGCTCTCTTCATGCTAGCAGAATCAGGGCAGTGCCAGCTGGGGCCCACTAACGTAAATGCCTGCACCCAGAGAGTAGGGCAGGATAACTGGCAGGTTCCACTCAGGTCTCACCTCATCTTTCACTAGTTGTGGAGGGAAAATTTTTTTCTTGGTTTTTAACTATGAAAAGAAAACAAGGTCCTGTAGTTCGTGGTCTAAAGAGGAAAACACAGTGGATTCTGTGAAGAGAGCCGTCACCTGGACTGAGTGAAGAACACATGAATTTGCTGTGCTACTGCTTGTCCAACGACCTGCTCCAGTTCTTGGATGGAAGCATTACTTAGTTGCTGGATACTTGGAAACTTCTGAAGCAAAAGGGGAGCTTTAACTTTTCCAACCCCTGGGATCTGTTGCACAGTTCGAAGGAGGGCGGGCTCAGAGATCAGAGTCTGTTTCCTCCCAAGAAAAGGGTTTTTCCTGGGCTCTTTGGTTTGTTCTTGAACCTGAACAGAAATTAGAGAAAGAGCGTGTGAGTGCCCTCTAGAGGACAGGCAGGGTTCTTAAAATTTCGTTTTGTGGAAATTTTAGTTTTTCCATTTGGTTCAACTTGACTTACCACTACAAATGTTTCCATATGCCATGAATATGATTTTTCAGACATAAGCAAAATTATTAAATGATGAACCATATGTCTACACAAAGGAGTAAGATAAAAATTTACAAAATTTGAGTTACAAAAACTTTTTGAATACTCAGGATAAAACTAATGAAATCAGTCTACGGCCATGCCACCCTAAATGTGCCCGATCTCGTCTGATCTTGGAAGCTAAGCAGGGTTGGGCCTGGTTAGTACTAGGATGGGAGATCACCTAAGAATACCAAGTGCTGTAGGCATTAAAAAAAAAAAAACTAATGAAAACATACTCGAATTCAAACACGTTCCTATGGTCCACTGAGAAACATTTCAGCTGTAGGAGACTGAACGATGGCTATACCTAAAATGGACCTGCTTGATACAGGAGCTTACTATCAAAGGAGGAACCAAGTCTTCAGTAAGTGCTGGATATAGGAAGGCAGATAATAGCATCACATCAAGAGAAGTTAGGAATAGTAATGTAGAGAGCTGTGCAGATGGAAAGGGATCTGTGAACCACACAGGACTGCATTTCCAATTCAGTGCTCAACCCTAGCTGCACATCAGAGAGGAAGATTATTTAAAAACAACACAACAAAAATTGATGCTTAGGTCCTACTTCCACATTCTGATTTTTAATTGGTCCGTGGTAAGGCTCATGTATTATTATTTTGAAAAGTTTCCCACGAAATTCTGATGTACGATCAAGTTGAATAATCTTAAATACACAGTGCTGATGCTTAAAAGATATGTGGGGATGAGGCAAAGCAGCTGCTAGTTGACATTTTCATGAGCGTCAGTACACAATAATGAATGATGGAGTCATCACAACCTGAGAGTCTAAAATCAGGTCTCCAACTTGTTTACTTTGTTATACACTTGCCTAGAACAGGCAGCAAGCTCAGCTGGCTACGGAGACAGCTTCTGTACTTAAATTCCTCAAGAAGTTTTCACAAATCAACACAGAATGATTAGACTGGATTGATGGACTCAAGAAGAAATGATAGCAAGGGCAGTTGTTAGGGTAAAGGATCCACGAAGGTCAGTTGAGAGTCTGCAGGGCAGGGCTATTGTGGAGTAGAAATCAGTACTTACTAACTGGATAATGAGGCAGGACGCCTCCATTTGGTTGGCCACTGGAAGCAAGACCATCCCAAGGTCTAACACCGTAAACTTCTGTATGGCTGGGAAGTACTGTTCACTCATCTGCGTTTTTTCAACTACTACAATTCCTTGAAGATTGCTGGACTTCAAAGGAAAAAAAAAAACAGTAAACTATTTTGTAACAAAATTCCTTTCAAGATTAAGAAAACTACAGCTCCAAGAGTGCTTGGAATGGACAATGGTTTTATATAAATTATTCTAAACATAAGAGAGAGGAGAATAAAAGTCAATTTTCAAGGTTAATTTCTTCAATTCAGCACTTACATTTCTAACGCGAACAAGCCTCTTTCGGTAGCTATTTCCTGCCACCAAATCAGCTTCGGTGACATAAAGAATGCAGGATCTGCTAGACAAGTAAAAATCTACCGGTGTCAGGCCATCCTCAAAAACAAGTTTAATTTTCCCTTAAAATGCAGACAAGAAAATAAGACCTATGAGCTTTAGACGAAAAGGTGACACTTGGCAGAACGTTTTTAAAAAAGCGGGGTAGGAAGAGAGGGTTTATGCAGAGGACAGCCCACTAACCTTGCATCCCCTGTGCCAGCTGCGACCCACGCCATTTCTCATTGGCCACAACCTGCCCAAAAGGCACGTGCACTGGGCCTGTGCCATCAGGCGGGTTCTGTTCCATCAGCGGCCTTGATCCACAGGAAATGAAAGACGGAACTCGAGCAGGCTTCCTGCACACGGCCCCCACGCCTCTCGAAGGCAGGGCCTCTTTGGCAAGAGCTGGTCCGCAGTGTTCCCTAAAAGACTGAATTGTTTGCGAAAGGCTAAGAACCAGAAGATTTCTGTCCTGGTAGCCGCGTCCCTCATTTTCGTCACCTATCTGATAACTCTGCTCGGTCCAAGCTGTGGCTCCTCAGTTCAGTCTAGGTCGGGGTCAGAGCCAGCTGGGGTCCTACCTCGGTCTAGGGGATAAAGCGACTTTACCTGCAACATGCCACTTCGGACTCCCCGGCGCGCTCCTGAAGTCCTTCGTCTTGTCCGCCCTCTGCCTCTCATGGAGTCTGATAGGCTATGGCGTCAGAGATCGACATCTAATCTGACCAATAAGGGAACGTACAGCGCGCACAATTTCCGCCCAGGAGAGGATTTGAGCAGAACCTGCTGGTTGCCAAGAGCAACGGGGATGAAGTATTCTTGGCTCTAATTGGCCGGCGAGAAAGCAGAGCCAGTGGCAGACGTGCTTGTTGCGAAGTCCCATGCGTAGAAAAAACTTCTGAGGGTAGGCCAGCGGGCGGGACAAGCTATAGGGAGCGGTCTTGGGTTCTGAGGAGACCAGCGCGTGGGTCCAGCGGGGTGTGGCTGCTCCCCGCAGCAAGGATGTTCCTGGGGTTTCCGAGAGGCCGCAGGAACCAGTTTGTAAGTAGATCCTCACCCGGCCTGCGCTCTGGCCTGGGCGCCAGGAATTAAAGGAGGAGAGCACGGGTTTTGGCCTGAGATTGAGGCAAGGTAGCGACACAAGAGGAAGTGGTTTTCTGTTGGAATTGCCTTGATTTTTCGTGTTCTGAAGAATTCTTTATCCCAGGGTCAGCCTCAGTCGGACAGGAATCGCCCTGCAACATTCTCTCCTCTCTCGGGGAGTTCGCTCCTGCAGGGCAAAAACTGCTCCATTGTTGGATGGCGAGTCATTCTTAAATCCTTACGTCGCGGATCCCCACGGACATCCCATCAGCAAGTTCCGTATATTGTACCCACCAAATACATCTGGCACCTGTTCCCGCCCCCTCCACGTTCTCCAGCTTCTGCCTGTACTGCTGCAGCAGCCCCTCACTATTTCTGTTTCCAGTTCTTGCCTTTTCCCTAGTCCATTCTCCACATAGCAGCCAAAGAGATTCTTTAAAAACGCAAATTTGATCATGTTACGGCCCTCATCAGAATCCAGTGTCCCCAGATATCTCTCTCGCTCGTTCTCGGGGACACACACACACACACACACACACACACACATTTACTCTCCACCCATATCTACCTTTGCTCTGTTCCTTCAGGCCTTTGCCTTTGCTTTTCCTTCTGCCTGGAATACTTCCCTCCATCCATACCCATGGCCACTCTGTCACTATGGCTGCATACTCCCAGCCTCATTCTCTGATACCACCTGTTTTTGCTACTCTTTTCCTCTAGTATCTTGCCTCCAATAATGGCTAACGCACACGCACACACACACATCCCAATCAATCATTTGATCTTATCAGTGTTCTTACTGCCCTCGTTTTCCAGCCCTAATTTCTAATTGCACAGTCCATCATTATAATCACTCCCCTTTTACACTCTCAACTCCTGTGCTCCTCTCTCCCTTTTCCATGCTTGCCTGGCGAATCTCCAAACCTACTTCCATCCATTTCTCCATAAATATAATATTTTAAGTGCAGAGAAAGCATCTTGATAAGGGCACTCCTGATCTCTGTTTTTGACTGGGTTTAGAAAGCATGTCTGACTTGGCTTCCTGTTCTCAGCCCTCCCATCAATAGCAGTCATTTTAGGCAGATGGGTGTTGAGCTACAGTGAAGGCATAGTTGAAGCATACTTTTGCATTGCAGTTTTACTAACTCAGCATGGCATTATTGAGTTCTTACTCTGTCTGATTGACAGCCTATAGCCACACTGAAAGACAGACAAACCAATAAGTAACTGAGCACAAAATCATTAGGCAAAAATTACTGTACAGGCACATACCAGGGAAGGAGCAGCAAAGTCAGTCCAGATTGTTGACTGGGCCTTGGTGGGGATAAAGATAAGGAAAGAGAATTCCAGGAGGAGAGAACAACATATACAAAGGCCTGAAAATGAATAATTATTTCTGTGTGGGAAATGGAAGGCAATTCTGAATGTTAAAGCATAGAGAATATGAGTAGAGATGAAGAGGAGTGGTAAGAAAAGAATCTGGGTCCATTGGTAAGAATCAACTGATAGCAGCTTAGCAGCCTCCTGTACTTAACCAGACCATTTATCTGTCAACAAGAGAGTGGGGCTGCCCACTCTGGGCTTTCCTGCTGGATTGAGTTAGGTTCATCCTGTATTTTAGAGGTGGAGGCAGGACGACCACAGTTAAGAAATGACTATAGTGGTACAAGTGAGAAATGTTTAGCATACTGTGGAAGAGTCACTCTATCAAAAAAAAAAAAAAACACACACACACACAAAATCTCATGAGGCATTTTTGGAGGGCCTATGAGATGCCAGCCCTTGGCAATTCAAAGGTGAAAACCCTTTTTTTCTTCTTGAGCATCTCACAGATGCAGATAGGGATGGAGGATGAGGCAGACATTAAACTGTTAAATTGCTTGGCAAGTACAGGATAGTAGGTGCTACACAGAGCGGTAGACAGAATAGAGGGATACAACAGACACTGCTCTGGAATGCCTGCACTTGGGGTTGGCCATGCAAGTGGGGGGCGGGGGTGTGCTGCAGGAGACATTTGAAAGGTCTGCGCATCCTGAAGGATGCCCAAAACCCTGGCTCTCCCCCTTCGTTGCTCTTCTCTCCCTGTACCTTATGCCTACCACTGCCTGATGAGTCTCTTTAGAGTTCAGTTTCAGGGGATGTTCCTCACTAGGCCACAGGATCTCATTAGTTTGGTATCATAACTCTTAAATGGAACCAATCCCCATCCCACTGTTCTAGTCTCTCCCTCCCAGATACCTCTATGTTACAGCAAACTGGGTATTTGCTTGTTATTTCCAGAGCACTGCCACTAATGCCTTGCTTCATTCCTTTGTTCATGCTGTTCCCTCTTCCGAGAATGCTTTTCTATCACATTCCCCAAATATGATAGTGGTGGCCATCTTGGAAGACTCTGCGCTTTTTCTCTAAAGGGACATTAGAGGGCCCCTTGCTATCCTCCAGACCTGAAGGACCCCTTCTCTCTCTGGGCCACCTCAGCACTTTGTCTTTACCTCTCCTTGGCACGTTCCATAATTCTGTGTTTTGCAGTAAGCATTGGGGTATTTTTCCTCTGCACCCTCCCTCCTTGAGGATAAGGACAACGTTTCTTTATTGCTGCCATGGTGTTTTGCCTCTAGTAGGTGTGAATGAATGGTTGATGTGCAGAAAATGATGAAGCTACGCTCAGAAACTTCTGAGAGATTCAGTTGCCTAAAGGAGGATTCTACAGCTTTCATTGTGTATGAACTAGTTTTTCTTACACTGCGTCACTGAAGCTACTTAAAATCTTTATGAAGCCCCTACCAGCTGTTGGGCAATGTGCTAAGTGCTCGAGTTCAGGGTTAGTAAAGACGATTATCTGCTTTCAAGAAGCTTCCATTCTGCAGAGGGGTGGCAAGTGAGTAGGGTCATTGGGGGCCACGCTGTGACAAGTGGAGGTGCTGAAAGGTGACTCCTGGGGTTAGGGAAGCTACTCTGAGGAGGGAGATCTGAGGAGGCCCCACAATAGGCAACAGTAATGGCACTCCCTAGGTGGGCATGCTTGCCTGGCCAGATAGGGGATGGGGGTAGCAAGGGTAGAGTGGCCTCTGGTGGGGCTAGATCTCTGGGTAGCCAGTACAAGTGTCCCCTCTCAGGCCCAGAAATGGGCAGTTGGCAGGACCAGGTGATTCCTTACACCTGTGACCTCTTCTGGGTTTTATTTGTGCAGAAACACATCATCCATGGCTTTCTCCCTGCGGCCAGTATTGCACCGAAGCCAGCTGTGCCCCGGACACCTCCTCCTCGCAGCCCCAACCCCTCTCCAGAGAGACCAAGGTGAGTCTCAGGTGAGCAGGCACTGAGGTCACCCTTGTGCTCAGCCACCAAGTGGTGGGAACTGGAACTGTTCAAACTGGTAAGAAAATTACAAGTAGTGTGTTTAGAATCTTGTCCTTTAAAATATTTATCATAGTTGCATAATTTAATATGCTTTCTCTGTAGGATAATGGTTTATCCCTTTTAGGTGTATAGGTAATAATTTCATAATTGAATGGAATTAGTATTTTTCAAAATATAAAGCCCAAATATTTCAGTTGATATCAAATGTTAAAAGCAATTTGAGTTGTACACATAATTTTCTTTTTCAACATAACTCTGCCTTGCGGGAAGAAAGGAGAGGCAGTTGACTTCCAAGGACATGGGGTTCCCCCATCCTCCGGTGTGTCTGACCAGAGAGCTGACTTCGTTTTATACCTAAGACCTCTGCCTGTGATTTTAGACACAGGAGATTTTCAGACTATTTTTTATCTATACAGTACCTGGATCTGTGACTTGACTGTTAGCAATGAGAACAAATTGAATTAGGGTGGTGCCTTCTTTTTATTGTTCTTTCAGACTGGAATATTGTATGCTTCCTGATAAAAACACTTAAATACTTTTAGTGTTGTTTTTTCCTTTGGTACTATCTTGATTTCAAGAATAGCCATTTATTAGTATTTACTTTATGCCAAGGACTCTACTAAGTGCCCTAGAAGCATTATTTCATTTCATCATTTCAGTGACCCCATGAGAGAAGTCTTGTTGGCATCTCTCTTTTGAGCTCAAGTGTTTGTCATTTGCCCAAAGTCTCACAGATGACAAGTGGTGGCATTGCTGTGATGCACTTGAAGGTCTATCAAGCTCTTCAGTGTTTGTGTGAACAACCCTTTAGTTATGTCATTAGGACTTAAATGTTTGTGTAGCAGCAGCAACAGTGAGAGGGTTAGCTTTATGTTCCATTATAAAGTAGAAAAAAACACATCATTTTCATGGCAAACATGCTATAGAGTCATTAGAAAATTTCTAGTTTTGTGCTTTACAAAAATACCTCGGTTGTAATCTTTTAAACCCAAATTAATCAACATGGCTTTAACAAATTTGGCATATTTCTAAATCTTTTTATTTTAAAATAATCTTCGATTATTCTACTTCACATGTAGTGTAATAGCGTAAGCATCTTATAGCGCTTTACCTCTATGTCCTCCTTCCTATCCTTTGTGTTACTGTTGTCTTATGTTTTAATTCTATATGTTATAAACCTCACGATATTTTGTTACTATTTTTGCTTTAGACAGTCATTTATCATTTTAAAAACAGGTTTTTTTGAGGTATAATAGACATATGATAAACTGTACATATTTAAAATGCATAATTGGTAAGTTTCAACACGTATTTATACCTGTGAAGCCCTCACCACAATCAGGATAATAAATATATCCATCATCCCCCACAGTTTCCTCACATTCATTTGTAATTCCTCCCTCCAGCCCCTCACTCCCTCCCACCTCCATTCTCCTGTCCAACTCTCTCTTACCTTCATTCCTAGGCAACCACTGATCTGCTTTTAATCACTGTTGATTCGTATGCATTTTTTAGAATTTTATATAAATGGAATTACACAAAATAATTATGCTGGCTTCTTTTAGCCTAATTATTTTGACATTCATCCATATTATGAAAATCAATAATTCATTTTTTTATTGCTGAGTAGTATTCTATTATATGATATGCCACAATTTGTTTATCTGCTCACCTGTTGATGGATATTTGTGTTGTTTTCAGTTTTTAGCTACTAGAAATAAAGCTACTATGAACATTTATGTATAAATCTTTGGTCGTATGCTTTCATTTCTCTTGAGTAAATACCTAGAATTGGAATACCTGGGTCATATACTAGGTATATATTTAATTTATTAAGAAATTGCCAAACTATTTTCCAAAGTTGTTATTTCATTTATGTACCCACCAGCAGTTTATGAGTTCCAATTTCTTCACATCCTCACCAAAACTTGGTTTGGTCAGTGTGTGTGTGTGTGTGTGTGTGTGTGTGTGTGTGTGTAAAAGTAACTTTATTTAATAATCAGCTATTAGTTCTCATTCACTTTTACTGCCCGAAGGTTTTCAAAAGTGGTGGCAGGTGCATAGGTAACAACGTATAGAGTTTGTTTGGTGAATCTTCATCTTCATTATGCTTTCTGGGCAACCATATACTGATAAGTCATGGAACAGTCCTTATTCCTTTGGCCCAGTAGCTTTGTTGAGCCTGGAGTCCACGTGCACATTTGGAGTTCCTGTCTCCTTCCTGGGAAATTTCTGCAACTCTTTGAATGCCTAAGGGGAACCTCTCTTGAAGCTCACTCTGTGGATGCACTTGTGAATGTTGGTGGAGTACTCTCTGGTCGCCACCTTATTGTTGGCAGTGTGGCCCTTTCTTCTCACCATTTTTCTTTGTGGGAGCTATTCTTTCAGGCAGGCCAGGTTGAAAAGGAAGAGCATGAGGGATTGTCTTGGCCAATCTTTTTAAGTTTGGACATTCTAATAGATGTATAGTTGTATCTCATTATGGTTTTTATTTTGTATTTTTCTAATAATTAATGGTATTGAGCATCTTTTCAGGTGCTTATTTGCCATTTGTATATCTTCTTTGATAAAGTGTTTAAACCTTTTACGCACTTTTAAAAATTGGGTTGTGTGCGTTCCTATTACTGTAGCTTGAGAATTCTTCATATATCCTGGATACAAGTTTTTTACTATATTAAATATGTAATTTGCAAACATTTTCTCCTTATCTGTGGCTTATCTTTTCATTTTCTTAACTGTATCTCTCAAGGAGCAGAAATTCTCAATTTCAACTTGTCAGTTTTTCCTATTACAGATCATGATTTCAATATATCTAAGAAATCTTTTTCTAATCAAGGTCACTAAGATTTTCTCTTGTATTTTCCTTTTAGAAGTTTTATACTTTTAGGTTTTCTCTTTAGATCTGTGATCCATTTTGAGTTCATTTTTGTGTGGTGGGAGGTATGGGAGTTTGTTTTTTTTGCATATGGGTATCCAGTTGTTCCAGCACCATTTGACAATAATGCTATTATATTAGTTATCTATTGCCATGTAACAAATTACACCGAAACTTAGTGGCTTAAAAGATAAAACAGTAGTGTTTTTTATCTATCTCACTGTGCTCTTTTTAATTTTAATAGTTTTTTTTCCTCTATATTTCATTTTGGGTTTCTTTTTTTATTGTTTTAGTTTCAGTTTCACTAGTCTTTTCCACAATGTGTAATATGCTGTTAATCCTATCCAGTGTGATTTTCATCTCCTGAGGTTCAAGTCTTTTATAATCTTACATGTCTCTACTTAGCTTTTTGAACATTCGGAATACAGTTATAATAACTGTCTTAATGTCCTTTTCTGCTAATCCTAACATATGTGTTCCGTTCTGAATGGGTTTTGATTGATTATTCTCTTCGTTATGGGTCATATGTTTCCATCCCTTTGCATGCTTGGTTATCTTTGATCGTTGTGAGTTTTATGTTGCTGAGTGCTAGTAGTTTTGTATCCCTGTAAGTCTTAAATTTTGTACTGGGATGCAATTAAGTTACTTGGAACCAGTTTGATCTTTTGGGTCTTGCTTTTATAATTTGTTAAGCAGGGTTTGGAGCAGTGTTCAATCTAGGGCTAATCATTCTCCACTACTGAAGCAAAACCTTTTAGAATACTGTACCAATGTTCCATGAATTATAACTTTTTCCTGTCTATCTCTTAGGAACAGACACTGACTTCAACCATGTGTTAGCATCCAGCAATGTTCCTCTAATCTTTGTGGATGGCTCTTCCTCCAGCCTGGGACAGTTTCCTCATACTCATGCACTGAGGAGCATTTTGCTGAACACTCAGGGGGGCCTCCTGCAGACTTCTGGAGTTCTCTCTGTTCAGCTGTCTTTTTTTCTGGCACTCTGTCCTTTAAATTCTGTCTATCTTGGTGTTCCTGGACTCTCAGCTGTATCTCTACAGCTCAGGGAGTCTGCCTGGCCCACCTCAGTTCCTCCTTCCTGTGCTGTGACCTTGAAATTCTCTCAGGCAGTAAGCTGGGCCAATTTTAAGTCATGTTCTATTTTGCTTTTTCAGATAGGAGGCTAAATCTGTTGCTCTTTCTTTCCTATATTATAGTTTTGAATAATTAACAAGATTTTAAAATCTTTTATATCTTTTTATATATCTGGGGTCTTTTTATTTTGATCTTTTATTTTAACAGGAAAACCACTGGAATATATAGACTCCTTGTATTAGATACTTGGTTCCATCTCCTATCTGCTAGGAATCTTGGGCAAGTTATTTAATTTACATAAAATTTATATGAAAATGGAGGTAATGATAATATCTATTCATACAGTTGAAGTGAGAATGAAATTATATTGTTTGATGGCGTGTAACAGACTGCAAGGATGTCGTCAGTAGATAAACTCTAAACATTGTAGAACAGAAGATAAACCTTGATTAATTCATGTATCCTGTTGTCCAACCTTCAGTTCACCGACTCACTGCGATGCTTTTGTCCATAGATCTGCTCTGGCTGCGGTCATTCTAGCAACAACATTGACTGGCCGGACCGTTGCCATTCCTCAGCCTCATCAGAGATCCCGGTCTGAGAGTGATGCAGCTGCCGTTGAAAAGGACAGTTTCATCGAGCCCTATGCCACCACTTCAGAGCTGAGGCATCGGTAAGAACCTCGTCACTGCTCTGCTTCCTCAGGGCAGAGGAGTAACAGCTCATGTGTGTGCATGTGCATGTGGTTACAACTAGAGCTTAGTGCTCAAGTTTTCATCACCAGTGTCAAAGGGACACTGTCCTGGGACAGTAATTGCTCTTGAATAGTATCAGAATTTTGTCTAGAGTGGATCTTGTTAAATTATGGCTTGTGAAAACACTGATTGTTTTCATGACAGCACAGAGCCTTGAATTTAGTGCTGCTTTTAGCCTTTAGTAGGATTCTCTGTGCCAAGCCTACATGGTGAGAGTTGTCATCACCACTTCTCACCTACCTCCTCGGTGAACATTCATACTGATTTTACCTTCGTTTGCATTTATACTATAACTTTTCTTTTTCTGTAACATTATCTCCTCTATTGCTTGAGCTGGGTTAATGCTAAATAGGGCAAGGAGTCCAGGAGGAAGAAAGCCTTGAAGGGAGCGTTGAGGGATGTTCAGGAATCGGTGGGGAATGGCCCCGTTTTTGGGGGGATGGTCATTGTGGAGCTGGGATGAGCTTTCTAGACAGAGAAAGAGGGACCATAAGACATGTGAGCAGTGGAAGGCAGGAGTTTATGGCTAGAAGGACTTAAGTGCAGTGGGGAGTCATATGAGATGGAGCCGGAGGAGTGGGCAGGGGCCAGGCTGGGAATGCCTTTGGGGTTCTGTTTGAGGTTTGGTGTTGCTCCTAGAGGCAGGAAGACACTGAGGACTTTAAGGGTTGTGGCCAGGGGGTGGGGAATACAGATTGAATATGCCTTTTATCTTTCATGTTTATTCAATTTTGTTTTTTGTTTTTATTTTTACATACCAAATATTCTGTTATGTAGTGATTTCTGTCAGTCTTTGTAGTTTGTCATCATTGCCAAATCTAGAGAGACTTTCCCTACTACAACATTATAGAAGTGCTCATGTATTTTCTTCTAGGACATGTTTATATTTTTGGTTTCTGTATTTTAATCTTGACTCCATTTTGAGATGTTTGAATATAGCCTGTTTTTTTTTTTTTCCTGATAGGAATTATACTTTGGCTGAATAAGAACTGAAGCTCAGGATATGATTCATACATTTATTGGAAAGAATAAGCAGATAAGACCATCAGAGGAAATTTGAAAAGGAAGAATATTGACCTGGGGCAGGGGTGGGCTGCATTAGCCTCAATATATTTTAAAATGTATAGTTGAAGTAGTTAAAATAGAGGAGGACTGGTTCAGTAATAGAGAGGTATGCATGAATGCCCTGAGGTGAACTAGTGTTTGTAAGCATATCAAATCTCTAATAAAGGCAGCCCCACAGATCAAAGGGGAAAGCACTCAACAGTATATTTATTAGCAATAGTACATTTATTGAGCCTCACCTAATTCATATACAAAACAAATTCCTGTTGAATCAAAGGATTGATCTGTATACGTACCTAAATATGGCCATGAAATCCTATATCTACTCTTATCAAAACTCTCAGAGGGGGATGACTGCTAAGCTAAGAATTTAGAAGGTAAAAATATATTTTAATCATGTATGTTAAAAAAACAAAACTAATAGAATAGGAAAAATATAGTAAATATGAAGTCAAGATTTTAATTTTAGTAAATTTAAAAATTAATTTCAAATTGGAATGGACATACTAGAAGCAAAGTAGATAAATTAACAAAGGACGTAAACTGACAATTTACACTAGAGGAACTATGATCTGTGCACAAATACATGGAAAATATTCAGTCTTGGTAGGAAATGCACATTTAAACAGTGAGTTATAAATTCTTTTGGCAAATTATTACCAGTGTAGTTACAGATTGGAGAAATGATCTTGTGTGGTATGCGTGTGTGGTGTGCATGTAGACCCACAAAATGTTTATACCATTTGACTCAGCAGTTTTACCATATGGTTGTTTGTTTTATAGGAGTAATTCTAAATACAGAAGAAATTATCTACACATAGAGGTCCATTACAGGGTTATTTATAACAGTGAAAATTGAGAGCAGGAAACCATAGTCAGGTTCCCCAGGTTAGTTGGACTAACCTGGTATGACTACTTGAGTTTTATAACATTTAACATGAAAAACTTGTTAACAACCAGGCAGATTGTGTCTCTATGCATGATAAGAACTATAAGAACATAGGTAAAAATAGGAAGAAATTTTAAAAGGGTGCAGAGAGATGGAATAGTGGATGACTTAATCATTTAGTTTATATTTTGTAATGTAGTTATAATACTTTTATGGTGGGGGCTCAGAGGCCGAGCATTTAATACAAGTATCTATACCGATGTGAAGTGTTAAGTGGTTGGTTTACCTATTTATTTTTCTCTTTAATGTTCTGCTATAGACCAAATTGGCAGAGTGAGATGGGAAGAAGTCCTTCTCTGCCATCCTTTGAAATGCTGTGCTACGGGGAGGAAGAGGACACTGACTTGAACTTGTCATCCAGCTACAAGGAGTTGGGGGATGTCGTTGCTCACAAAGAAGAGGGAGATCTTGGTGATGCTGTGTATGCTGTGCCACACAGAAACCAGGTGTTTGTCACATTCCAGAATTTCTTCTGCACCTTGACATTCATTTATAGTAAATTGTGTAGAGTGCATTAGTAAGGACTTTCTTTTCCCTCTTCTGCCTTTGATGGCTTTTGTTTTGGGGCTTATTTTTCTAATGTGTCCAATCTCTTTTTCTATCTGGTTAGTCTAGAATTTAGAACTTTTCCTTTATCTTTCAAAGATAAGGCCTTCAAAGACAGAAACATCTTTACGTTCTCAATGTAGATTTTCATCTGATACTAAGAAATCTTGCTCTTTTCTTTGACCTGATCTTCCTATTACTTTTCCAGTATCAATACGCACATTACAACCTTTCTTCAGATTCATGCCTGACAAGAGGAGTGTTGTCATTTGTCTCCACAGTAGTTGACATTCTTTGAGTGGTTACCTTATATGAGTTTCTTTTTCAAGCTCTTACATGTATCTGTCTCGATGAGATAGAATCCATTTACAACCGTGACACATGGGGGAAATTGAGGTACAGAGAGATTGAAGGAGCCCATTTTTCCACCACTCCCAGCTGTTCTGATTTAAACTCTGCTCCTAGGGTTTTGAAAACTGGATAGTGCCATTTCTAATGGCAAAAGATAGCACCATAATTCCTTTTTCCTTTCCCTTTGTTTCACCATCACTATAGTATGTTAAGCATAGTGACTACACATATAGCCTGGTAGCATCAAAGTATATTCATATTGATTATATTGTATTGATCACCCTCCAGTATATTTAATCACATTTTGTATGGTCCTGAGGAACTTATTTTGAGGAATCCATATGTGAGTATTTCATGAACTAACATATACAGACTTTAACATGCAGAGTTAGGTTTCTCTACAGCAAAGAGCACTGGCACATGCAGCTGGCTGCCAAGATCCCAGAGGAGAGCCTTCCGCAGGGCTCTGAAAGGCTGAGATGAAGTCCCACTGTCCCTCAGTCTGCACACTTTTGGGCTAGTATTTTGGATTGAGCTTACAGATAGGGTTGTATCACCAGACTATTTTGGAAGTGAGACTTACTACCACATTTCCCTTAGAAAAAAGAGATTATACTGACTTATACAACTTTCTTTGCCATTAGCAAGGCAAATATTTTATTTTTTAGGCAAGTCTGTCATGGTGCCTCTAGGACCCAAGCGCAGTAGGGAAATTTTTTATTTTAAAATTTGAAAAGTAGAGCAAGACAGCTAACAATATCGGATTTGGTGAGGCCACGGAGGAACTCTAATGCTGGTGGGAGTGTTGTCTGTTACCACCACTTTGGAAAACTCTTTGGCATTATCCATTAAAGCTGAATGTGTGTATTGTCTATAACCCAGAAAAAAAGACAGTTGAAAAGGAGAAAATAATATAACATTAATGTTCTCATTCTCCAGAATGAGCAAGTAATGACATCTTGCCTTTTTTTGCTTCAGATTTTTTTAAACAAAAGATGTAAAATTTCAGTTAGTGTTGAATTCTTTGTCTTCCATTTCTGCTCCATCTCTGGAAGGCCATCTTCTGTTGGATTTGGAATGCATTCTAGAAGTCTGTGTTTTTATTTTTTTACTACAAGTAAGCATCAGTAAACAAATAGGACACTCTTTTTTTTATTTAATTGTTCAAAGTTCACTATACTGAACAATTCATTTCACCTCTTGGCTTCTTCACTCAGCATTACAGTTGTGAGATGGATCCATGTTACTTTATCTACTCACCTACTTATGAAAATGTAGGTTGTTTTCTTGCACATCTGGTGCATGTACCTGTGTTTGCTGGATCACGCTATTAGGTATTGCCAAATTGTTTTCCAGAGCAGTTATTCCCTTTTGCCTTCCCACCAGCACTGTATGCATGCCACTCTCCATGTTACTATACATCCCAGCCAGCAGGAAAGCTCTTTCCTTTACAACCCAGGAAACAGAGATGTTTTACTAACTGATTGCAACTGGAAGGTTTCATCATAATCTTTACGTTGTCCTGGCCAGTTACAGGTGCCATGAATTACAGGGCCCTTAAGCTGGAGAAGATTCAATTTCCCATAGACTTACAATTAGTTTTTTTCAGGAGGGCTACTAGACAGTATTGGGAGGAAGACACATTGACCTTTCCTGAGCATTAATTTATGCCAGGCAGAGTACATATACCATTTCATTTACTTCACACCCTTGGAGGAAAGTGTGTGAAGAAATAGGATAAATGATTTACCCAAGGTCAACCAAACAACCACCGAGTGACAAGCTGGATTCAAACCAGGATGACCAATTTGCCATATTTAGAATTAAAATTTGTGTTTGCGGGCCTGTGCCTATCAAGAATATGTCTTAGATATAAAGCATTTTTTTTTTGAAACAGGCCAAATATTCTTAAATTTATTCTGTGATTAAATATATACCTTTGAAAAAATGGATGTTTGGAGCATGTAAAACTGCTATTTTATCACTAGATGGCACCACCTCTGAAGGAGATATTGCCTACAGGGTACATTTCAATTAAAAAATAAAATAAAATAAAATTGCCTTCCCTGTATTTACTATAGACTTTCTGTAATTTGAGGCAAGTAATTTATAATTTTATCCTTTTTAATGAATTTTTCATACTTCTTTAAAGTAAATAGTTGTCAAAACTAGTAAGGTAAGAAAACAGAACCACCCAAGCAGGCAATTTTGATTTAAGTCTATACCTCATGCCTCTCTCTGTTTCAGGGTAGTCTGAGCTAACATCTTCATGTGAAGTATGCACCCGCTCAGAAATGGCCTAACAAATGGAAAGCAAGTCTTGTTTTCAGCAGTTTTCTTGTTGGTGCAACCCAAAAGTAAGGCTGGAGGGGAAGTGGGGTACATGAATTTGTTGTCAGTTCACGCAGTGCTAGAGCCCAGTGGACAGAGCAGCACGGGCTTTCAGGGACCTGAGTTCAAGTTCTAGCTTCTCTACTTCCCAGTTGTATAACTTGGATAAGTCAGATAACTTCCCTGTGCCTTAGTTTCTTTATCCTATAAAGGAATGTGTTAGGGAGGAGACTGTCTTTGGGCAGGTAAATAATTCAACAAATCTTTATTGAATATCCAGTGAGTATCAGGCATTGTGCCAGGTACTGGAGAATCAGTATAAGACCATAGCCACACAATTAATAGTAATCCATTACAATTATGATAAGCATTACAAAGGAAGAGTATGGATGTCGTGAAACCATATAGTGGAGGATTTAACCTTCTCTAAGAGGACTGCTGAGAGTGACAGCAAAGAGCTGAGGAGTTATAGCCTGCTTTCTACACCCCTTTGAGATTACTTGATCTTTCTGTGTGATACCTTTGTGGGTTTGTTTTTCATCCTTTGAAGTTCAGTACAGCAGCAGAATTCATTGTAGTTTTTCTGTCCTTTTTTCTATAAGTTAGTTTATAATTTAATTCAGCAGACATAGATTATCATCTCTTTTATTTTCCTTCCTTATTTCATCTTTGACAACTTTTATCATTTGTTCATTCTGTTCTCCCCTGGGAACACTAGTTATACATTTATTGGATATCCTTTATTTGTCTTCCATGTCTATTATATTTTCTATAATCACTTGTCCCCCTTTTTTCTTTTCAATGTTACTTTGTGATTTCCTCTTATATACCCTCCATATCTCTCTTTCAGCACTTTGTCACTGTATTTTAGTGCTTCTAGTTTAGCTTTTCCCTCTGTATTGGTTTTACTTTTCCTTTTGTTTTTTGAGTGCTGCCAATCTACTTTTCACACCTTTCTGTTGCCATATTACTTTTTTTGATCCTCTTGACCTTCATCTTTGAGCTCTTTATGTCAGTTTGTGCTGTCTTTCATTTCTTTAAGAGTATACAGGCTGAGTCCTGGACAGTAAACGCAGGCTCTCTACAAGTGTCTCCCTTTAGTTTCTTCTCCCTGGAAATAACTAGTTTTCCTGGGGCTGTCCACACCCTTGCTCTCATTGCACCATTAGAGGATCACTGTGTAACTATGATATTGATTTTTGGAGCATCTACGTGCCTAAAGTCTGGCAGCTTTTGGCATTCTCCTTCTGTTCCAAATTTCATGGATTTGGCAGTTGTTTTTTCCAGTTTATGGTTTGGAACTATAGACATCGACTAAGCTTTCTCCTCCCTCCCCCCATTCTTTTGATCGATTTCAATAGATTTTAAAAGAGGAGAGTGTAGTCTAAATGCCTTGTTACCATTTTCAAATAGAAATCACCAATACAATGTTATTGAAGCTCTCTGTCATGCTATTGTTATTTGTGGATTTATAGAGCATGTTGTCATAAAATACTATGTAATCATTCATTGGTTTAGGTATTCATCTATCCAAATACCAACAGGCTAATATTTAATGTCTGCCATAAGCTTGGATGATGACCCAGAGAGGAATTATTCATGGAAGAGTAAACTACCTTTCTCTAGTATGCCAAGGAATACCAGGCATTCTTTTGCTGCTGCTATTGAGGATTAGAAATGCCCCCTCTCTTCTGCAGTTTTAATTTTTTTTAATTTTATTTTTGTTATACAGGCAATATATGAATACACACTTCTTATAAAAACTTTTGATGTTGCACATAAAGCGAAAGCCCACCCCGAGACCCTGCTGTTCCTTTTCCTGTCCTCCTCTGCTCTCTTGGAGAAGCCACTGTGGTCACTTTTATCTCTGTATCATTTGTTAGCCTCAAATAATTGAATAGACAAACTAGGCTTAAATAATAGATGTTTAACTCTCTCACATAATAAACTCAAGAGGTACAAGATTCCAAAATTGTTTCGGCTGCCTATCAAAGGCTGTCTCCTAAGGTTCCCTTGGCTTCCTTGCCACGGTCACCAGTGGGTACGGCAGGTCCTGGTCCCAAAGCAGAAAGGAAGAACTGGGGGAAAGTCTTTCACTTCAGGCTGCTCTGTGTTTATTATGGAGAACTTTTTTCCCTAGAAGCCTCCTAGCAGGAGTCTCATTGGTCATATGCTCATCCCTTGACCAATTCCTGGCCAAAAGGCAGAGGACTACCACGATCCAAAGCCTGGGGCTAGGCCCCTTTGCACCAAACCAAATTAGGATCCTCTTAGCACAGTAGAAAAGAGGCACTGATGCTAAGTGGGCAGCACCACAGTGCCTACTGTGGCACAACCATTGCAGCTTTCTGTCTGCATTTACGTATACACATCTGTGTGCAGATAGACACATCCACTGTCAGTTTATGTGCACATAAGTTATTGGCTCTGCTCTACCAATGCAAGCACCTCTGTGCGAGCTCAACTCCTGTTGATAGCAGTAAAGGCCAGGATAACAAATAAGGCATGAAGCCGTCACTTCGTCCAACTTACAGAAGCCACTAAAAGAAAGTGAGCTCTTCTATCTTCAAGTGTTAGGGTCTCCTCCATGCCACAGGTGCAGAAGCATGGATTCCCAAACCCTCAGTTTACTTGCCCTAATGTACCAAGTCAGGGGAGGTCCAACATGTTGTGGATTTGCAAAAGTCCCAGTGCAGGCCTGCATGGTTTCTGTACCTTACAAATCTAAGCCGCCCCTCCCAGTTGTTCCTTGATTCACTGAGCATTTACCACACTCTTATCTAGACTTTACCCCAAGGTGGAGCTAGCTGGCACCTTATGTTACTCTACTTTCAATGGCCCTATAATGCATTTTGGGTAGGGTTCTTCTGTTAGTATTAATATGAGGAGAGGCATGTGGGAACATGACCATCCCACTCTGAGCTGAGCCCTGTGCATCATTAACTGCTGGATCTCAGAGTCATCTCACTCTTACAGTCATAAGAATCTGAACACTGCAGCTTCCTGGCTATGTCGTCAGGGTTGTCCAGTATCTTGCTTTCATCTTTAAGCATTGGAATACTTCTGATTAGTTTGCAAGTTTTGAACTTTATATGCATGAAATCATAGAACATGTATTTTTTTGCGTCTGACCACATTGTTAGATGTGCACAAATTTAAAATTGTTTCTTTCTAGCAAATTGAATATTTTGTCACCAAAGCGAACCTCTTTATCTCTAAAAACGTGTTTTGCCTTATGTCTGTTTCATTTAATGTTCTCCATCTTTCTTTTGTTTGTTATTTGTGTGGTCAGTTTTATTTTTCATTAAATATAAAAAGACTAAATGGTCCAGTAAAAAGACAAAGGGAAATTTTTTCAAATTTAGTTAACAAAAACTATATGCTGCATTGAATCAATCGTATACTTTAAATGGATGAAAATATAGTAGATGAATATATCTCAATAAACTTGTTTTTAAAAACTATATGCTGTTCTTAAGACACAGCTGACTATAAGGATATAGAAAGGTTGAAATTAAAAGATATAAAAAACAGATCATGCAAATAACAAACAAAAGATGGTTTGAATTTGCCATCTTACTTTATTTTTCCTATTTGTCCTGTTATGATATATCTTTTTGTTTTTCTTTCTTGCTTTTGGAATGATTTTTTTAAGTTCTATTTCTTTCTCTTTACTAGTATGCAAATTATACCATTTTTTCTCTAATAGTTACCCTAGAAAGTACAGCATATTTTGCTTTTTAAAATCTGAGTTGGTGTCCTACCCAGCAAGAGGATGAAGGAGCCCAGGACAAGTGCGCAGACAGATGAGGGAAAAGCCATTGATATATTAAATGTATACAAAAGGTATGCAAACCATAAGTATACAGCTCAGTGAATTTTTACAAAATAGCCACCACTCAAATTAAAAACAAAAAACAAAAAAACACTAGAAGTTTCTCTTTGTGATCAAGAAGAGATCATCCTTTCCCCCAGAGTTAACCACTGCCCTGACTCCAGGAGTAAATTAAATCTTAGAAAATAATGTTAGATTAATTTTGCCTATTCTGAAAATTCAATGAGTTTTATTATATAGTATGTATCCTTTGGGGTTTTTGAGACTCCAGTTATTGTACATAGCAGTTCATTCTTATTGCTGTATAATGTCTCATTGTACAACTACTCCATCCAATTAGTTTTTCATTTTACTGATGATAGCTATTTGGTTGTTTCCAGTTTGGGGCTCTTATGAATAGTGCTTCTATGAACATTAGTGGGTTTCTATATATATTTCTGGTGGGTATGTACTGAGGAGTGTTGTTAGCCTTCATGCCAGTAGACACTGCCCAGCAGTTTTCCATAGTAGGTTATCTTTTTGATGATATTTGCGTCCCCTTAACATTTCACATTTCCTTGATAATAGTGAGTAGCTTAATATATCTTTGACAGGGCTAGTAAGGTAGTTGGTTCCCAGGAGTTAAAAACTAAGAGGTCATTTCTTGTTTTCTTCCTTCAAATAATGAGTACAGTGAGAAACCTGTTTGCCACTCCCAAGCTGGGTCACCTTGGAGCCCGGTACACGGAACCTGGTGGGCCTAACAGTCTTAGCTCTTTGCCCTGAAATGCTCCAATGCATCTTGCTGGTCAGTGCTGCCACCTCCCTGCCAGCCTTCAAGATGACTCTTCTGTTTTCTGCAGCACAGCTAAGCCAAGCTAATCACATAAGATTTTAATGAAGAATCAGAATAACAGAAGGGAAGCCAACCCAAAGATCACCAAGCTGAATTAGGTTATTGTACAAAACATGGTTCCCTGCTCTTTCCCTTGGGTTGCCTCTGTCCCCGACTCCCTGAGCCCAGCCAGTGAGGCTGTCTCTGCTCTTCATGGGTGGTCCCATTCCTGGCCCACAGGTCTGCAGCCCTGCTACCATCCATGATACCTACATAGGAGATGCTCACAGACAGTAGAGGGGAGGGTTCCATTCCATCAGGAAATGTTAACAGTGGACTCACATAGTCAGTGAACATAATGGACATCAATCTCAAATGTTGCCTGACTAAGGTTTCAACAGAGCAGGTTGGCAGCTCTTGTCCTATGTAGAGATGATAATGCGGTATCGGTACCAGGATAAAGTGGTGCCGGGTGCTATGCACAGCAGGCCAGATGCAGCCCTTTTTTCTGGATCAGTCCCTGGCAGGAACGAGTAATAGAGGCTGCCCAAGTGGGACATGAAGTTCTTGGTGGCCTAAGCATAATTTGAATGGTAGTGATTTTGCCACTGAGGAACTGGAAGCTTCATCCATCCCTATCAGAGACTAGGTGGCGCTGAGGAAGTGTGGAATAAGTCATTTGAGTTTGCTAGGAGGAAATTTGATTACACATTTTCTCCTTTTGTCTTTTGTACCAAAAGGTTCCATCATCACATGAGGTGGACAGTGAAGATGAGGAAAATATTTCTGGGCAAGATGGATTTCCAGACTCACCTCTTTTACCACAGCATACACAAGAAAAAGGTAAAAAAAAAAAAAAAAAAAAAAAAAAAAAAAAAAAAAAAAAAAAAAAAAAAAAAAAAAAAAAAAAAAAAAAAAAAAAAAAAGTTTTTCAAAAAATATAAAAACATTTGTGACAATAAAAATTGGTTAATTTGGGGGAATATACAGCCATTGTACCTCCATACTGTGATTCTGTGGTTATAGGTAGGAATATTCCTGAATTTGATTTTCTCTGAAGATAAGTTACTCCATAGTCAGTTGTCTGGATGTCCATTTTGTTATCTCTGTCAGCCCTGAGAGGACAATGGGGAAGAGGGTTGTGGCTCAGGCTCTGAAGCTCTACACACACTACCCGCCTACTCCTGGGTACCTAGTGTTGCAAGGGCGGGTGCACAGTGGTCGTCATGGAATGAATTCGTGAGGTTAGCTGTCTTATTCACCATGCTATCGGCAGTGCCTGGAGCAGGGCCTGGCCCATGGCAAACTGTCACTAAAGGTCTGTTGGATGAATGAGTACATGGTCATGTTTATAATACAGCTCTAACTGTGCATTACCCACTGTCTGGCACAGTAAGAGAATTCAACACATCATAGCAAAGGTAGGGAATAGTTCTTAGTTTCCTTAAGAGGTAGCTTATGTTTTAGAAGTGAGAAAGGGCCCGGCATTCATTGGGCACCAATATCTGCTTTATCAGGACCCTCAGAGTTGCTTGGGCTCAAGCAGACTCTCATATAAATCAGTTCACAAGGTGACTGGAAAACAATGCCAGCCTTGTAATACCTGGGCCAGAAATGCCAATTGGTCAGGTAGCATATTTTATCTGTATGGGAAAATCCATGTGAATATTAAAGTTGTGTAAAAAGTGTATTTAATTATAGAAGTGATACTTTCTCACTATAAAAAATACTGAAATGCAGACATACATCAAATTAAACACACATACTCATACCCCCATAGATAATTAATTTTAACATACAATTGTGTGTGTGTGTGTGTGTGTATAAATAAATAAAATGTTGCCTTGTTACCTGCCTTTTTTAATCTTACAACACATCTTCAGTATCTCCCTATGTTCATACATGTCTGTCCACTTTCTAATGCCTGTGTTGCCTGGTCTGATGGATGTATCGATCCAGTACAGTCAGGAGACAGAAAGCACATGGATTTGAACAGGGAAAGTTTAATATAAAGAATTGTTTCCTATAGCAAAATCGTCTACTAAGGGGTAGAGAGAAGTCTGAAGAATACAGGAATAGAGGAAGCAGCCACTACCTCTACAGTTAACATAGAGCACCCAAGGAATGAAACACATTTAGAGAATCACCCAAGGCCAAGATGCAGACATTGGAGAGGATGCAGCTGTGTCCCACTGGGTGTCAGAGAAGTTGGCCGAGGTGTTGTGCTAACTGAACTCACTGGGAAGCTGTCTTCTCCAGGGGAGTACCAGGAGAGGAAAGGGAATGAGGAATGGAGACATCTATACAGTTTATAAAGCAATCTCTCCAATTGCATCTTCCCTCCCCTTACCTTCCACCTAGCCAATATATTAATGCTAACTGCATTCCCTATGTTGTGTTCCCCATCCCCATGACCATCCATCAGCTACTAATTTGTACTTCTTTCACCCTTTACCACATTCTCCCAGCTCCCCAAACCCCTTCCCCTCTGTCTAACACCAAATTGTTCACTATATTTGTGAGTCTGTTTTTGATTAGTTTGTTCTTTTTATTTCTTAGATTCTGCATATAAGTGAAATCATATAGTGTTTATCTTTCTCTGTCTGACTTAAATACCTTCCAGGTCCATCAAATCAGTATCTATTTCTATCCCCTTCCTTTTCATATGTAGGGATCTTGTTTTCTTATCCTTTCAGCCACTCTATCTTTTGGTTGGAGCACTTGATTCTTTTCCATTTAAGATACTTATTAATAGGAATGTAGTTGTTACCACTCTTTACTCCTATTCTTATTACATGTTTTTTCTTCTTAAGGAAGTCCCTCCAACATTTCCTGTAATACTTGCGTGGTATTGATAAATTCCTTTAGCTTATTTTTGTCTGGGAAGCTCTTTATCTGTCTTTCAACTCTAAATGATAGCTTTGCTGGATAAATTATTCTTGTAGATCCTGGGTCTTCATCCTGTAGAATATTTTTTGCCATGCTTTTCTTTTCTGCATAGTTTCTTTTGAGAAATCAGCCGCCAGTCTTATGAGTGTTCTTGTATAGGTAATTATCTGTTTTTTTTCTTGCTGCTTTTAATATTTTTTATTTGTATTTAAACTTTGGCTTTTTAATTATGATGTGTCTTGGTGTGGGCCTCTTTGGATCTCTGATTTTTGGAATTCTCTGAGCTTCCTGGGGTTTTATGTCCATGTCCTTCACCAGGTTAGGGAAGTTTTCCGTTATTATTTCTTCAAACAGCTGTTCAAAATCTTGATTTTCTTCAGTTATGTCAATCAGGTAAATATTTGGAGCCTTAAAAGTGTCCCATATTCTTCTTAAATTATTTTTATAGTTTGGCATCATTTTTTTGCCATTCTGATTGAGTGTCCTTGGTTTTCCCATCTTCTAGCTCAGTCATTTGATCCTTTATTTACTTTGTTTATTCCTTTGTTTATTCAATTTAATATATAGTTAAACTATATATAACTATAATATAGTTATCATCTCAGATAATGTGTTTTTCATTTCATATTGGTTCCCTTTTATAATTTCCATTTCCATTTATATGTTTTTTATCTCTTTGTTGAAGTTCTCACTGAATTTATCTACACTTCTTAAAAGTTCATTTAGCATCTTTATAACCAGTGTTTTGAACTCTGTATCTGTTAGATTACTTGACTTCATTATATCTGGATCTCTGTTCTGTTCCCTCATATGGTTTGTGCTTCTTTGTCTTCTCATTTTAGCTGCATTTTCGTGTCTGTTTCTATTATTAAACAAAGCTCCTAAGTCTCCCAGTCTTATTAGTGTGGATTTGTGAAGCAGGTGTCCAGTGGCTCAGTTCTGAGAGAGGTTCAGCTGGAGGTCAAACTTAGCCCAAGCCTCTACCCCTTTGTGGTCACCTGTTAAGATTCAGCAAGCAGGGTGGCTCCATTGTGTAGTGGTTAACACATCTGCTTTACACGCAGAAGTTCCTGGGTTCATGCCCCAAGTGGAGCCACAGACCATACCCCGGGTGCTCCAGGCCCCGGGTACACGCCGCGAATGCGTGGGAGGAGACACCCCATCTTCAGAGATCCAGTTCTTAAGGGGAGACGGCAACATCCATAGATGAGGGGTGGAAGTTGGCGGGGAGAATTAAAGAGAGAAAAAAAAAGATTCAGCAAGCAATCCACAGATGCTGTGCTTATAGTTGCCTCAGAAGGGCACACTAGAAACCGAAGCTGCCTCCAGTGTCTGAGCAAGGAGCACCTGACTCGCTAAGGATACACCTGGATGTGGCCTGGGTGGGGCCAGGAGTTGGGAGAGGCGGAGTTTCAGGGAATTCTCTGGGTGGAGTGACCTCTGGTATTCAGTTTGATGACATCAGGACTATGAGAGCACTGTGTTCGCACACTGGGAGTGGGGAGGGCTCAACAGAGAACAGTGGATACTGCAGGCACTTCTGTACCCAACAAGTCTCGTCTAGGCCCTCACTCTGACAGTGTCTCCCTGTAAGTCCTTGGTGCCCCCTGCATGCAGCCAAATCGGCACTGATTCTAAGATCAAGCAGGTTCGTCACCACAATAATCTGCTCCTAGACACAGCCCCTTTAAGAGGCTTCTGCTGCTGCCTCAGCCTCCATCTCTGCCACTCGGGACAAGCAGCCCCACATCCTTGCCCCGTCCTACTGTTTGCCATTGCAGGGTGATTTCTTGGATTTTTCCGTAGTTGTATGGCTTGTTCCTCTAGATCCCAAGTGATTTTTTCTTGCTGCTGCTCTTTGTTTACATCACAACTTTGATTTTGTCGCCAGAGGGATGAATAGAGCCTCTATCATCTATGCCATTTTTTTTTCTCTCCCAGAGGTCTGTATTTTTAATAAGCATTTTGGAGAGTCTGATGGGGGTAATCCTTGAACAACACATTTAAAATCCTGGCTTTTAGCAGTTTGGTTCTTGACTCCATCATTTCTAGGTGACACGCGGCTTGGCAAAGATGCTTAACCCCACTTCTCAGTCTGAGCGTGCCTCGCATCAGATTGTTAAAAGGATTAAATTCAGTCACAGGTGTGAAGCACAGCACCTTCCATAAATGTTAGCTGATAGTTACTATCTAAAGACTAAAGCCATCAAGCTCTGTCCGATGCCTATCTCTGTGCCCTATCAATACCTGGCCAGGAAGACTAGACACGGATGATCCGGGGACCAGTCCCTTGGTCAGAGCTGCCAGATTGTTGCTCACGGATGTCATCCCCTTTCCCTTCTTTGGTCTCAATAATGCCCTCCCACTGATGCTTTCTCTTTCTCCTCTACAGCCAAATGTGTCAAAAACACATCTCCTCACACTCCCTTCCTTGATCTGACAGTGTCTCCTCCACCTACTCCGTTTTGGCTGTGCTTCCATTACTCTCGCAGACCAGTGACCTCCATACTGCCATACACGATAGATGGTGTTCTGGCTTCACCTTATTTGACTGGTTAGGAGCATTCCACACAGATAATTTTTCCTGCTGTCTTAAAATAATCTCTCCCCTAGTTTCATGACATCACGCTTTTCTTGTTTGCTCCTACTTCTCAGGGGGCCCCTTCATTTCCTTTGTAGGCACGTCTTTTTCTACCTGCCCATTAAATGTTGGGGTTCTCCAAGGCCTAAGCTAGGCCTTTTTCTCTACTCTTCTAAGTAATCACACTCTGCCCTCCTGCTTCCAGTACCATTTATTGCATGTTATGTCCATCTTTCTTCTCCCAACTCATGATCCCATGTATTCCTTCACTCAGCCAGCAGATATATGTATACAGATGGAGTACCCACTATGTTTTGTCACCATGGTAGCAGCCAGAGCAGTCTCTTCAGAACATGAATCTGGAGTTTCTCCACCTAAGCCCCAGATACTCCCCGTACCCTTTTTATTTGCATCTCTTTAGTGGTTTTCCACAGCCACTGAGACCTGCCAGGCCTGTCGCTGCTGACCATTCTCTGATCTTCTTTTATTTCCTTGACTGCATGATATCTCTCCTGCCACTGGGCCTTTGCACGTGCTTTTCTCCCTACCATCTAATAACATCTGTTATATATAGACCTGTGAAAGGGGATGGGGTATGGCGTTGTATGTATCTTTGATTTTTTATATGTTCAAACATATCTGAAAGGAAATATACCAAATTGAGAACCTCTTGGGAGGGGTAGGGTTCAGAGGACAGCTTTGATTTCTATATTGTTAGAATTTTTGACAGCACGAACATGGTCATATAGTGTGACTTTTCTTTCTATAAAAATTTGATAGCACCTGGCATGGCATCTCATATGCAGTAGGATGTCCAATGTAAGAAACCTTTGTTGTTATTTTAATAGTTTATACCACCTTCCTGTATAGGATTGTATAAATGAGAAGGGTGAAGACTCTGGAAATCTTTCTGAGAAATGACAAATGAGAAAAGAAAATGAAATATATACACAGAGCCAAATGTACTGCATATACATTAAATACCAAAGTGAGCTTAGGGTGATATAAATTCCAAATTTAATCTTCATTGGGTTCGTCATCTGTAAAGTTGATGACTGAGATAAAATAGAGATCATTATTTTCTTTGAGAAAATAGGCTTATTGCCCTTTAAAACCTTTTTATCATAAGTTTTCAAGTGTGTACAAAAGTAGAGAGAATAGCAAAATGAACTTCCATGTACCCATCACCCACCTCCTACAACTGTCAGCATTTTATTATTTTTCTTCATTTAATCCCCTGCCCCTCCCTAACTTTATTCTGTGAAGAATTTAAGGAGGTCATAGAGGATTCCATTAAATATGAAAGCAGTAGAGCTGATGTAACATTGTAAGATACCAAATCAAAACTATTATAAAAGAATTACTTAAAGTGTAAATTCTTTCTGTTTGTATTAGTTTAAACATTTAGTCATCAGAAATTTATTCAGCATCTACTATGTGCCAAAACGATGGTGCCATAGACCCTTCCCCTCACATTCTAGTTGCAAGGAAGGATGTGCAGATAGCGAGCTGCCTGGTTGCTAAGGCAGGTGGTAGAGGCAGACATGAGAACCAGAGAGCAGTTCATGTTGTCTGCTGATTGTAGAAGGTGGCAGGGAGAGGAGGTTTCATTAGGCTGGACTTGGAAGAACTAAGTAGGATTATATCCGGTTCCCTACTCCAGGCTGCCCCGGGATACTTGATCGAAAGCAGATTGGTTAAAAACAATGGATCAAGATGACTTTTTTGGTCAAGATTAAGCTCCTCATTGATTAGTTGTTCAAGCATTGGTAATTATAATGAACTGGGAAGCAGATTTATCATCTTTTATGCATCTTTAAGCATTTTTGTCTGCTTTTCTGAATTCTATAGGTTTTTTCTACTTGTTGCTTCTAAAAAAAATTGTTTCTAATTTTTCAGCCAGTTATTGCTGCCCTGCAAATTAATTGTGGAAAGTTAAAAGCAACCAGCTTTAAACAGTTGAAAGTTCAGCTTTTCCCCACAATAGAGGGTACAGGCAAACTGGGACACAAGGTCGCCCTGTTCACAAAGTATCTTAATCACGATTTTATATTCATAAATTGAAAATGAGTTGCTGGGCAAGATTTGTTTTCATCTGTGTCACCGAGGCAGTTTGCTTCCAGGAACAACTACTTTTTTGACCAAGTCAGATATTACTTCACAGCAGGGTAGGCCTAGCCTTTTTGGGGAATGGCGGGTGGAACATGTGGAAAGAGCACATGGCGGGCCTATGTTGGAGATGTGGGAAGGAGCCCTGCGTGGGAAGGGCTCAGAGTCATGCTGAGGAATTTGGCCTGGGTTCTGCAGTTCTGTGAGCCACTGAAAGTGCTCAGGGATGAATGAGTGGGATAGACAGAGATGAGCAGTTGAAAGTCAGGCGCCCGGCCTTGCTACAGGACCAGCTTGCCGTGTGACCTTGCAAAGCCTGTCCCCACTCCACGCCTCGTTTAGCTCCTCTGTACAAGGTAAGTTTCTGTGATTTTACTCTCTCCTGAGTTGTCAGATGTCTTCATTTGCTTTAATTTTTTTCTCTCTTTTTTTAATCAGATGGTCAACACTCTTTTCTGAATTTACAGGTAAGATTAGTTTTTTTAAAAACTGATTTTCTCAATAGATAGACTTTCCACCATAATTTTTAAACATCTTTTGTGATTTGTGGGGAAACAAATCTTCCCTTGAGCGTTCTTTCCCATTGAAAGTTTCTTTTGAAATACTTTAGAAACATGAAGAAACTTACATTTGCCATTTTATTTTGTTTAAAAATGAAAGTAATATATTGAGAGATTAGAAATCACAAAATTTGTGGAATGAATAGACAATAACTGATTTGCAAACATAGAAATAGTCTAACTTGTTTTGAATTGTGCCATGTCATAAGAATTTAAAAATTAAACATTTCTCAGTAGAGTTAATTTATAACCGTATCTACTTTTTCAGCATAAATTAGAAACTTAATATCAGACTAATGTGTAATGAACAAAAGTTCAAAGCCTCCACTTTCCTCTGAGTTTTGTGTTAAAAGCGAGGTCTCATACTCTTTTCTCAGTAGTTTATGGAGTTTTTTTGCATATCCCGGTTGGAGTTTGCTTTGTGCATCTCTGCTCACCTCTTGATGGCCTGTTACTCATGAGACCTGCATTTAAAGACACAGTGACTGAACTCAGGGGCAGAAAGGCAGGAAGAAAGTTCGAATAGATGATGCTAAGATTCTTTTTTTTTTTTAAGATTCTTAATTCATTACTCTTATGTTTGTTTGTTTGTTTCTCCTAGGATGAAAAACCGCCATTGCGTGAAAAACCTCCACCATCCCCAGGTATTTGCCTTTTGAATTTCATTATGATTGAAAAGGTTATAGTTTTAGAGACTACCCAGTATAATCTCATCTAAAATAAAGGTCACTTTTTTTTCCTGTAGACTACTGCTTTTGTCCCATTACTGGAATTGGGAAAACATAGCAATTGTTGAACTTCTGTCTTTGCCTCAAAAGAGAAGATCCAAACATTCAAACATTGGTTGGTGGATGTATATCCCTGTGGAATGTGCTTAGGTGCCATGTGGGGGCGGGGTGGATGTATGCAAATAAGGGCTCTGCTCAGGATCTAGAGGCAGAGTATGAGATGCTTTGTGGGATATTCTCCCCTAGACTGTTTGGGGAGCTTCAGTAGCTTTCAGAGTGAATTTTGTAATTTTTGTCTATTGTGTCTGACATCACTAGTATGAAAACCATATGGAGTATCAACACTTTTAAGTCTACTCTCCATGTAGGACTGACTTAATTTTCACACATTCTATCTTGGTATTTTTGGTGCTCTATTGTGGGAGATTGCTAGGGCTCTAACTTCTAGCCTATAGGCTCATTCATCATTGTATGTATTCTGCTACTGAGCCCATCCTTTGAATGCAGTGTCAACAAATGTCTTTCTAAAAATATTAAATACATTTATTCCAAAATCTTATAGTTTTTGTGGCAGCCACTCTCTCCTCTGTTATTTGACTTTGGTGCTTCTCTTGGCTTAGACACTTTGATGATTCTTGGTGGTGTTCTTCCCACCTTGGTCCTTGGGAGTCTCTGTTGGTCTGCCTGGGGATGCTCTATCTTTTTCACTACAGGCTGCTCAAGTGGGGAAACCAGCTAGGCCGCCACTTGTACAGGCTGTCTCTAGTGGCTGATGTGCACAGGCAGGGTGTGGGGCCAGCCAGGGGGTTGAGGGCCCCTCTTCCTCCTGGGATTCTCCAGCCCTCCTGGGCCTGCCCTGCCTCTCAGACCTCAGGGCCTATATGTAGTGCATGCTGAGGGGCAAGCATCTCTGCTGTCAACTGCCTGGCCCAGAGTGTTTGAGCTCTATCTGTACTCTAACTGACACCTCATCAGCCCTTTCTAGGCCACTTGGAGTTGCCACTACCTGCCAGAACAAGGCACTCCACCTTTTGTAGCTGACCTCTCCTGACCTATTTTAGGCTGTAGCTTCTGTCTTCAACTGTTTTCTTTCTGGAGTTCCTCATGGTTTCCCTCATGTTCTCGGTGTAGCTGTGGAATTCATTTCTTAGTTTTTTGTTCTGGAGACTGGATATATGCGTATTAGGGGTGAGGGGAGGCAACCTGGAGCCACCAGTCCCCTCCCTAGCCTTTGCCTGCCACCTGGGGCATGTGCTGAATCTACTCTCCAGAGCTACCAGCCCTCATCCTTGTCTGCCCACTGAAGCCTTGCTTCTGTTTCCATCTCCATGTGGAGGCATGCCGTGGCCAGATAGCCCATTGTGGTTCTCACCAACTTTGACCTCTCTGAGCATATCTCCCCAAGAAACATCTCTCTGTTTTCCTCCAATCTTTATTGCTGTTCTTTTGTGATCTCTAGTAGTCACCACTCTCTGGTGCCTTCAGGTACTGTCCATGTGCTGGTAGCTCCTGTCTCTTCAGCTCAGGCTGCCTTCAGAGCTTTGGGTCTGTGTCCTAAACTGAGCTTACTTTCCCTTGCTCCACTCATGTTCATTATCTAGCTGAGTGTCTTACAAAGCACAGATCCTGGTGCTCATCCTTGATTTAACCCACCTTTGCTTCCCACACCCTGCCAGCCATTAAGCCCTGTCGGGTTTAGCCCCTGAATCTTTCTGTTTCATGTTCCTTTCTCTCTGTCCCCTCGGAGCTCCCCTGTGCCAGGCCTCATTCCAAGTCACTTTCTTTATAGCTGGCCCAAGGGTTCCATCTGAGAGTAAGGCCTCTTCCTTTTCACACCTCTGCCGAAAAGCTCTTCTGGCTCCTGGTGACCTCCACTCTGCATATTATGACATAGAAGGGCCTCCTCTGATTTATGCCCCCCACCCCCTCTCTTCCTGTCACCCCCTGTAGTCTTGTCAGACAACTCATTCTTTTCTGTACAAGCCATTCATTCTCTTTCCAGGGCCCAAAGAACATAGCATGACATCTGACATGAAGTAGTTGCTCACATAGTTTTTCAAAGAAAATTTCATGTAATTTTGATGTAAAATTGTAAATATCAGTTAATATTTTAAAACTTTTTTTCTGTACCTTTTCAGATATAACTGGTAAAACACGTCAACGATGTATGGAAATCACCAAAGAAAAATTTGAGGAATTAAGGGAAGAAAATTTGCATCTGAACAGTACAAACCAAACCCTTACTTTTGAACTTAACCTAGTAAAACAAGCTATGAAAGAACTACAATTAAAACTTAAAAGAATAGAGAAAGAAAATAGAAAGCTGAAAGAGGCTGAGAAAGCATCCTCTGAGGAAGGTGGGAACACTACACAGTTCTTTTGTTAAAGGAACAAACAGAACTTATTTTCATATTTATTTTGAGAGTTAATATTTTAGGTTGGAGTATTTGTTGATATTAATGTTGATATTTCATGTTATAATATTTTCACCATTAATATTCTTATATTTGTTGAAATTTGACTTTACTATATCATTATGTTATTCTAAAGAAATTCCAATACTTCTGGAATTTGATGCTCAAGGTAATAACATATATTTCTTACTAGTTTTTATCCTTCTGAACAGCATATAAAAGTGCCGTTTTTACCACATACTTACCAATGATGAGGATTATATTTTTTTTGCTAATTTGGTAGGCATACAAGAAAAAGAAAGCCCATTTTAATTTGTATTTTTTTATTATCGATGAGCTCGAGTTTTTTCTTTTTTCATATCTTTGTAGTTCATTTTCTTTCTTTTATAAATTTTCACAATTTACATAGAGATGCATGGCTTTTTCTTATTGGTTTGTAGGAACTCTTTACATATTAAGGATTTTAGCCCTTGTTACATACGTAGGTATTTTTTCAGTTTGTCGATAATTTAACAATCTATATGATATATCTTTTTTATGACTTATGTCTTGGTGTCAGGTCCTTTTTACCTCTAAGTTTATATAAATATTCACTGATGTTATCTCTATACATTTATCTATTTATAAAAAACTAATATTATGGCCTGAAGAAAGACGATATAGTTTTCTTCATAGACACTCTATATATTTTTTAAGCACATTTATCTCTAGATACTTTACATTATTTATGTTATTACTTTGTGGGTTCTGTTTTCTATTATGTTTTCTAATAGGCCACTGCTATTATTTGGGAAGGTTATTAGCCCTGAAAAAATTTCCATTTATTCTATATGATTTGCTACAAGCTTCCAAAACTGTTGTGACTATCCAGAGTTAAAAAACTTAGAAACTTTTACTCATTTATTTCTATATATTTATCATTCACTGCCTCTGTGAACCTAAAAGGAAAAAAAGAGCAGATTATTAGCAATTTATATAAAATCTTAATCAGTTTGTTACAAGTTCTTATAATAATTTTTTTCAGTAGTTGCTGCACCGGAATTACTTTGTCTAAGAAAACAAGCTCAAGAACTGGTGGACGAAAATGATGGGTTGAAAATGACTGTCCATCGTTTGAATGTGGAATTGAGTAGATATCAAACAAAATTCAGGCCTTTATCCAAGGAAGAGGTAATGTTTCCAGTGAAGAAAGTTTTCAGCTTTTTTTATCTTTCCTGTTGAATTTATTTCCAACCATGAGAGGTTTGTATTTATTATAGTTTGTTATAAAAGGACACATACAAACATAGTCTTTCTAGGAAACTTTCTATTTCCTTCTTCTCTTCCTCTCTCCTTCTCTCCTTTTCTTTTTTTCTCTCTACCTTGCTTCTTCCCTTCCTTCTTCTGTTTTCTCATAACAAAGGCAGTAAAGGTTCTTTGTAAAAACTTGGGCCAATACAGAAGTTTATATAAAGTAAAAGTGAAAGTTCATGTCAGCTGCTTTATTCTCAGTTCTGTTCTTAAATTTACAGCTGTTGTTTGTCAATGCGCTAACTTTAAAGAAAAAGCAGACTAGTTCTTACAAGCCTCCAAATCACCTACCTCTGATAACCAGTGGGATTTGTATTCACAAGTTCCATACAGGACTATAGCAAACAAAGGAGCAATTTTTAAATGGGCTCAGGAACACACACACACACACACACACACACACTCACACTCACACACTCACACACTCACTTGCATGGCTCTACACCCAAGCTCAGCACAAAGAAAACAGGCAAAAACGACCATCTCCCAGTTTTTCCCTGGAAGGGGTATAGCAGCATACTTTTCCAGTTTTTGCCTGAGGGTCTGGATTTTGATCAGCCTGCATCTAGGTGCTGACTGCAATAACCTTCCTTGGAACATTGGTGCGTCTTTGTATTCCCTCAACTACTGGGAACCACTAAGAACAAAGACAGTGGACAATCACAAAGGTTTGAAAGGCAAGTAGGAGCTCCAACCAAGTTGATGATCTTCATCTTGTATAAGAGACCATCTGTCAAGATTGGAAGAGAAGGCTGTTTTAGCCAATGTGCTAAAACCAAAACAAGGTCAAGGAAAATGAAGAGAAAAAAGAATATGTTTCAAACAGAAGAACAAAATAAATTTCCAGAAACCACCCTTAATGAAATGAATATATACACAGTTCAAAATAAGGCATAAAGATGCTTATCAAAGTCAGGAAAACTGCATGAACAAGTGAAAATTTCAACAAAGAGAAAATATTTAAAGAATACCAAAGAAATCATAAAGTTGAAGAATATAATAACTAAAAAATTCAACAGAGGGGTTCCACAGCAGACTAGAGCAAGTGGAAGAAAGGATTAGCAAACTTGAAGACAAGGCAATGGACTTTGTTCAGTCAGGATTGAAAAGAACAGCAAATGAAAAAGAGTGAAAGTTTAAGGGATTTATGTAACACCATCAAGCAGAGGAATATACCACGTTATAGAGGTCTCAGAAGGAGAAGAAAACAACAGAAAGCTTATCAAAGAAATAATAGCTGAAAACTGCCCTAACCTGGAGAAAGAAACAGACATCTAAATTTAGGAAGTTCAGAGTACCAAATGAGATTAAACTAAAGACACCTACACCAAAACACAGTATCATTAAGTTGTCAAAATTAAAAACGAGAGAAATCTTAAAAACAACAAGAGAAAAAAGGTTTTTCACATACAAGGGAACCTCCATAAGACTATCAGCAGATTTTTAACCCCTTTCCCATTTGCCCCGAGAATACTTGCCAGCAGCACTTGTGGCTGCAGCATATACCCCTAGATAACTTGCATATTACAGTCTTAACCTTACCCCCCAAGTTTGTCACAGAATATCTTGCTTTTATTATTTTCTCATCACTCTTGTATATTGGTAGTCTTTGGAAACAAATGAGATCATGTATTTATACCATTCTGTTTTTAGTAGTGGTATTCCTATTTACAAAATACAGTAATTCTCAGTTGCTTAAAATGTCAAATCCCAGAAAACGTAACATTCTTTACGCATGATGTTAAGTTAGCACTGACAGTGAACTGCACTTTTCTTTCTAAACAGGAAAAGGGTTAGCAGAAACTTTGCAAGACACAAGGGAGTGGGACGATATATTCGAAATGCTGAAAGAAAAATTCTTTCAACTAAGAATACTCTACTTGGTAAAGTTGTCCTTCAGAATTGAAGACAAGTGTTTCCCAGACAAACAAAGCCTGAAGGAGTTCATCACCAACAGACCATCCTTATAAGAAGTGTTAAAGGGAGTTCTTCAAGTTGAAAAGAGAGGATACTCATTAGTAACAAAATCATATGAAAGTGTAAAACTCACCGGTTAAGTTAAATATATAGTTAAATTCAGAATACATAATTTGTAATTGTGGTAGGTAAATTACTAGTATAAAGGTTAAAGACAAAAGTATTCAAAGTAACTACACAATAATTTGTTAATGGATACACAATATAAAAATATAAATTGCAATATTAAAAACAAAATATGGAGTTGGTGATAAAAATGTAGAGCTTTTGTGTGTTTGGTGTGTACCAAGACCCACCAGTGTCCCAACAAAGGGAATTGTAGTCAGCACCTAGATGCAGGTTGATTAGAAGCTCAAAGTTAAATTGTTATCAGCTTAAAATAAATTTTTATACGATGTTTTATGTAAGCCTCATGGTAATCACAAAGCAAAAACCTGTAGTAGATGTACACAAAAGATAAAGAGAAAGGAATCAAGAATTAAAGCATACCACTACAGAAAATCATCAGATCACAAAGGAAGAGAGGAAGAAAGGAACTACAGAACAGCCAGAAAACAATGAAAAATGACAATGAAAAAGTCCATACTTGTCAATAATTACTTTAAATGAAAGGACTAAATTCCCCAATCAAAAGACGCAGAGTGCCAGAATGGATAAAAAGAAAGATCCAACTATATGCTGCCTACAAAAGACTCACTTCAGCTGTAAGGACACACACAGACTGAAAGTGAAGGATTGAGAAAATACATTTAATGGAAATAGAAGCCAAAAGGAAGCAGGTATAGCTATACTTAAATCAGACAAAATAGACTTTGAGTCAAAACTAACAAGACAAAGTTATTATATGATAAAAGAGTCAATATGTGAAGAGGATATAACAATTGTAAGTATTTATGCACTCAACATCAGAGCACCTAAATACATAAAGCAAATATTAACAACCGAAGGGGAGAAATAGACAACAATAATAACAGGAGAGTTTGATACCCCAACAACAGATAGATCATCCAGACAGAAGGTCAGTAAGGAAATACTGGATTTAAACTACATGTTAGTCCAGATGGACCTAATACAGAGCCTTTCGTCCAACAGCAATAGAATACACCTTTTTCTCCAGTGCACATGGAACATTCTCTGGGATAGTTCATATGCTAGGCCACAAAACAAGTCTTAATAAATTTAAGAAGATTGAAATCATATCAAGCATCTTTTCCAACCAATGTATGAAATTAGAAATAACTCACAAGAAGAAAACTTGAAAATTTACAAATACGTGGAGATTGAATAGCATGCTACTGAAAACCAGTATGTTAAAGAAAAAAAAGACAAATCAGAAAACTACCTTGAGACAAATGAAAATGGAAGCACAACATACAAAAACTTGTGGGATGTAGCAAAAGCAGTTCTGAAGGGAAATTTATAGCAATAAACACAAATGTTAAGAAAAAGATATCTCATACAACCTAAGTTTACACCTCAAGGAACTAGAAAAAGGAGAACTTTGGAACTAAGCCTAAAGTTAATAGAAGGCAAAAAATAACAGTCAGAGCAGAAACAGAGAATATAGAGAAAAAAAGACAACAGAATAGATCAATGAAATTTATGAGCTGGTTTTTTGAAAAGATAACCAAAACTGAACACTCTTTAGCTAGACTAAGAAAAAAAAGATTCACATAAATAAAATTAGAAATAAAGGAAGAGTCTACAACCATGCTACGCTGAACAAGCCCGATCACATCTGATCTCGGAAGATAAGCAGGGTCAAGCCTGGTTAGTACTTGAATGGGAGACCACCTAGGAAGACTAGGTGCTGTAGGCATAAAAAATAAAAAATAAGGGATTGTAAGCTGACAAGGTCCTTGCAATCTGTGAGGTCAGCCAAGGGTTGCCTTACCTAAAAAATAAAAATAAAATTAAATAAGAAAGAAGGAGAATTTACAACTGGTAACACAGAAATACTAAGGATCATAAGAAACTACTGTGAACAATTATACCCCAATGAATTAAATGACCTAGAAGAAATTGATAAATTCCTAAAAACCTAAGACTGAATTATAAAGAATCAGAAGTTCTAAACAGACCTATTACTAGAAAGGAGATCAAATTGGTAATCAAAACCCCTTAACAAAGAAAGGTCCAGGACCATATGGATTCCCTGGTGAATTCTGCCAGATATTTAAAGGAAAAGTAATATCAGTTCTTCTTAAAATTTTCCAAAAAACTGAAGAGGAAGGAAGACTTTCAAATTCATTTTACAAAATCAGCATTACTTTGATAGGAAAACCAAATAAGAACTCTAAAAAGAAGATTACAGGCCAATATCCCTGATGAACAGAGATGCAAAAATCCTCAACAAAATATTAGCAAACTGAATTTAACAGTACATTTAAAGGTTCATACACCATAATCAAGTGTGATTTGTTCCTCACACGCAAGGATGATTCAACATATGCAAATCAATAAATGTGATATACCACATTAAATGGAGAGTAAAAATCATGATCATTTCAATAAATACAAAAAAAGCATTTGACAAAATTCAACACACTTTTATGATAAAAACTCTACAAACAATATAGAAGAAACATGTCAATATGGTCTGTATATAACAAGCTCACAGCTAACATACTCAACAATAAAAAGCTGAAACCTTTTTCTGTAAGATCAGGAATAAGACAAGGATGCCCATTCTCATTACTTTTATTCAACATAATACTAGAAGTCCTAGCCAGGGTAATTAGGCAAAAAAAGATGTAAAAGCCATCCAAATCAGAAAGGAAAAAGTAAAATTGTCTCTGTTCGCTAATGTCTTGATATATTATATATATAGATCCTAAAAACTCTACCAAAAACTGTTAGGACTAATGAAAAAAAATTCAGTATAGTTGTGGGTATAAAATCATTATTCAAAAGTAAGTGTGTTTCTATACAGTAACAACAAATTATTGGAAAAAGATATTAAGAAAACCCATTTACAATAGCATCACAAAAAATGAAATATTTAGGAATAAATTTAACAAAAAAGGTGAAAGATCTGTACACTGAAAATTATAAAACATTGATGAAAGAAAGACATAAATAAATGGAAAGATATTCTACTGTTCATGGATTGGAAAAATTAATGTTAAAATGTTTATACTATCCAAAGCAGATCTACAGATTCATTGCTATCTCTATTAAAATTCTAATGATATTTTCCACAGAAATAGATAAAATAATCCTAAAATTCATATTGAACCACCAAAGACTGAGAATAGTTAAAGCAGTCCTGAGAAGGAACAAAGCTGGAGGCATTACACCTGATTTTAAACTATATTACATGGCTATAGTAATCAAAACAGTATGATATTGGCATAAAAACAGATACATAGATCAATGGAACAGAATAGAGGCCCAGAAATAAACCCATGCATATATGATTAGTTTATTTTCTATACAGAAGTGAAGGATATACAATGAAGAGAGGATAGTCTCTAATAAATAGTGTTGGCAAAGCTGGATTTTCTCAAACGGCAGAATGAAACTGAATTCCTGTCTTATGCCATATACAAAAATCTGCTCAAAATGGATTAAAGATGTGAATGTAAGACCTGAAGGCATGGAACTCCTTGACACTGGCCTTGACAATGATTTTCTGTATTTGATACCAAAATGCAAAAATAAATGCGACTACCTCGAAATAAAAATCTGTACAGAAAAGGAAACCATGAACAAAATAAAAGGGGAATCCCTGGAATGAGAGAAAATATTTGCAAACACATGTTTAATAAGGGTTTAATATACAAAGTATATGAGGAACTCATGTAACTCAATAGCACAAAAACAAATAACCCAATTTTTAAAAATGGCATAAAACCTAAATAGCAGTTTCTCCAAAGAAATACAGATAGCCAACAGGTACATGAAAAGGTGTTCATCATCACTAATCATCAGAGAAATGCAAAGCAAAACCACACAGAGATACCACCTCATACCTGTTAGAATAGCTATTATCAAAAAGACAAGATATAACAAATGCTGGTGTGGGTATGAAGAATAGGGAACCTTGAACATTGTTGGTGGGAGTGTGAACTGGTAGTCACAATGGAAAACAGTATGGAGGTTCCTCAGGAAATTAAAATTAGAACTACCGTGTGATTCAGCAAACCCATTTCACATATACTCAAAGGAAACAAAATATCTTGAAAATATGTCTATACTCCCATGTTTTATGCAGCGTTATTTGCATTAGCTAAGGTACGGAGGTCCTGTTTCCATTGTCAGATGAATGGATAAAAAAATGTGATATATATGGTTTATGATCCATATGTATTGTTTGTATTTACATATATACACATATATTCAACCTTCAAAAAGAAGGCAATACTGCCATTTGCTACAACATAGATGAATCTGGAGGACATTATGCTGAGTGAAATAAGCTAGACAGATACTGTGCAGTATCACATATGTGGACTCTTTAAAAAAAAAAAGTTGAACTCATAAAAACAGGTGAAATTTGAATATAGCCTGTAGATTGGAATATAGTATTGTATTCGCTGTTGATTTCTTGATTTTTATGATGGTACTGTGGTTGAGTAAGTGAATGTTTTTGTTATTAGGAAATACACACTGAAGTATTATCAGAAAGGGGACATTATACCTGCAAATTACTCTCAAACATTCAGAAGAAATTTTTCGTGTGTGTGTGTATCTATATCGTGTGTGTGTGTATCTATATATACACACACACACATATATATATATGCACCTATACATATAGATGCATAGATTGCTGATGTGTCGTCTAGATTAAAAACATCTAAGGCTTGAAATTTGTAGCTTAATTGGTCTTCAAACTGTGTTTTGTTCTTAGAGCATGAATATTGAAGGCCTCCCATCACAGGGCCCTGTACCACCCTGGCTGGTAAGTGACAGTTATTCAGGCTCATATTGTCTGGGCTGTATTAGAATAGCCATTGAAATCCATTCCAAATTGTGTTTTCTCACCTTTTTAAAAATTTCCTGACTGTGTTTAGATGTAAGAAATATATTAATCTTCTTTACTTCATTGTCTTAGTTGGATGTAAAGTATCTGTCACCCTTGTTGCTGGCTTATGAAGACAGAATGAAAGAGAAGGATGAGCTCAATGCCACCCTTCAGGTAGGTTGGCAAATGTCTTAGAAGAGACAAGGTTTACAAAAATAAGACTGTTTCAGACTTTGAAGAAACAGTTTGAAGGTAAGTATGCCCAACATTTAACATCTACTCAAATATGTTTTAAAGGAAGGAGAGAAGAAAGAAAGGAAGGAGTGTAGCCAGGTTAGGAGGGAAGAAAAGAAGGGAAAAGGGAGGCAGGAAGGAGTGATCAGTGGAGCAGACAGGTGGGTGGGGACACCTGGGGATAGCGTATGGAGAGCCTGGGGGGTGTTGCATTGGAAGTTTCCCAGATAGGGCAGCCCCACGTGGGCTGGGATCTCAGGGAGCAGAGAAGGCAGCAGTGGGAGGCACTTCTTTCCTGCTACTTTGCTGCTGTGAACACCACTGTTAGAAAGGACATTTGGGCGGACAGCAAAAGGTGGTAAGCCAGGTATGTTTTAGGCAGACTTGGATGCTTCTTAATTCCATGAATAGCTGACTCCAGGGAAGTTCTGTTATTGAGCTGTCCTGGGAAACATTTTGAGGAAGTGAGGTTTTTATTTATTTCTGCTTTGTTCACCTGTTTTATGTGCATGGCTTCTGGAAGCCAGTCTTATTTTAATTGCACAGGAGACAAAGGCTGTTCTGGATCGTGGATACATCCACGCCTTGTCGTGCCATATGCTTCTGTGTTCCTCATTTTAGTGGCTGAAGGGATCTCTGGAAGTGGAAGGATCCAGGGAGAGAAGTATTGGTTTTTCTAGGATCCCTAGTTGGAACGGTCTCTTAAGAGTCACCCAGCCTGTTACTACATTGTCCTATGTACAGGGCACATGGTATGTGATTTTGAACCTTTTCTTCTAGATTCTTTTTAGACAATTATTTAAGAGGATGAACTAATCTTACACTGATTGGTAAAATATCAGTCCTATTAATTAATAAGATTACTAACTCAGTGCTCCTTCTAAGACAGTGGTCAAGAAACATTTTCTGTAACGGCCACTGGGTGAATAGTTTAGGCTTTGCGGTCCCCGCAGTTGGTCTCTGCAACTACTCTGCTCTGCATTGTAACATGAAGCAGCCATAGACAACGTTAAACAGATGGGTCTGTCTGCATTCTGGTAAAACTCTACTTACAAAATAGGTGGCTGGCCTGTGGACTTTAGTTTGCCTGACTCCTGTTCTGAAAAAGAGCCAGTGGACTACCGCTAGTGGCAGTGTGCCTGGGCAGGAAGGTGACGGAGAGAAGTGGCTGTTTTAAGTTAAATGGGTTTAAGCATAAATGTCTGATAGTTGGGGAGAAGTAAATTTAGAAGCATCACAGGATAAATATTGGCACCTAAGCTTCTCACTGAAGGATAACACAAATCATTTTTATCTAAAAAGCTCCATTTTAACCTCCAAAGACTTTAAACAAAGGAAAAATTAGTGTTTATAGGCACCTCTGCATTTCTTATCCCCCTTTTTATCTGTTCAAGTACTTTCCAGGAACAGAAAAATGTTCTGAAATTAGGATTTGAAAGTTTAAAACCTGAGGTTTGGTGTCCTTTTCACACAGCTTCGTAGTTGTCCCGTGTTTCCTCACCGGACCGAGAGCACTTGGCGCTGGTCCCGCGCTCCAGGCTGTCTGTTACTGTGAGATTTTGCTAAAAAGCTACCAGCCTTTGATTTTAGCCACAGCAACAGCACTGGAACTAAGAAGTATAGATATGTGTGTGGATTATAATTTACATACATTTAATTTCAGGAGGAAATGAGAGTGTTCAGGATGCGAGCCCAAGAAGTGGTGAAAGAAAACGAAGAACTGCACCAGCAGTTAATTAAGAGTAGGACTCTCACCAGTGAGGAATGGCAAGTGGGGCTGTGGTTCTGGTATTTTAACTAATGAAAAAAATAATAATAGGAATAAATTTTATTAAGCAGTCAAATACATTTTCTTTTTCAAACTAAAATATTTTAAGGAAGTGTTTCTAAGAAATTAGAAATTAAGATACAATGAAATCCTAGTAGTAATTTACTCTAAACTTGTATTTGAAATATTTAAAAATTTAAATAGGTTTTTAAACCTGCAATATATTTGCTATCCCCATGTTTATTTCCTGATGTTGTATTTCTCTGTGGTGCTTTTCTCATTCCAAACCTGTTGGGTCATACATATCCTTTCTAAGGGCCCTCCAATCGCTCCCAGGGCTTTAGAACAGAAAGCCCAGGACGAGGGCCTGCACAACCAGCTTTGCCCTCAACCCTGTCCTGTCCTTTCAGTCCCTGACAGCTCTGTGTTGCTCACTTTTGTCCTTTTGCTGATGCTGTTCCCTCCATCTTCTGCTCTCCCACTTATCCATTAGGGCCCCTTGCAAATGGCCTGGTCAGTAGTTCTCTCAGTTGGCAGAGTTATTTGCTCTCTTATCTCAGTTACTTACATAGCCCCAGACACACGCCCTCTTGATACCTGCCACACACTGCCTGCCCGTGTGTCCCTCTTCTGCTTTGCGAGCTTCTCGAGGGAAGGGGCCATGTCCTGTTCATCCTGTTCAGTGAATTCAAGAAAGCAAATGTCATCAGAAATCTAAAGGCAATATGCAGGCAAGGCCAGGAAAGCAAAAACTATTCAGATATAGCTTTTCTGCCTTGGGAAGGTGTGTTATGTTTAGTATTTTTTTTAAATGGGTTAACATCACTGACAAAAATTAAATATGTTCCATATGTGATATTCAGAAATTTGGAATCGGGTCAACAACATCATTACTGATAGGTCGTTTCTAAGTTTATGGTCACTGATGAGTCACTTGGGACTGGCCTAGGCACTACTGGATCTTGGTGCACTGTGGCTTCCCCTGTTGAACGTGGATTTTCTTCTGTCAGGTTTCCTAGTGTGTCTCCCTTCGAACCCTCCTTGAGTAGCTTCTGGAAAGCAGGTCAGTTAGACTGGGCCTCACGTGCCTCCAAGAGTCCTCGTGAGAACCTGGAACCTCAGATTCTTACACTAACCTTGTATATAGCTGTAAGTCAAACCTATTTACTTTTTTCTTAAAAATATATAAAGTAAAGAGAAGAAAGACAGATCCACTTTCAAATCTGTATGCTCAGTGTTCCCCAATCCCGTGTTTATTGGGGTTTGAAATTTGCACACTGCAAAAATCCTCTGGTGTGGAGGCTTGTGCTGTTTGAGGGAACTGTTTTGTCTGTGCACTGCCTGTTGAGGTGCCCCTGACCGGCCTCCCACTTCCTTGGGATTTACTGCCCTCCATCTGAGGGAGAGGTCCTGGGCTGTGGAGCGTCACCCTCCTGAAGCCCCTCACAGTCGTGCCCTCCCCTACCTATGCCTCCTTGGCTGCTGCTCCCTGCACCTGCACAGATGTGATGCACAGTGCATTCCTGCCACATCCTTGGGCACACTGACTTCACACTTCAGCACACACTTTCACCTTAGTTTCAAATGAAGTTCAGGGACCTTCTGGGCTGCAGCTAAACTCTGCATTTCTTCTCCTGACTTGCCCTGACCAGCTGGGGGACCTCAGGCTCAGTTTGTGCTAAACTAAATCTGAGGTTTTCAACTCTGGTGTAAATAGATGATCCCTGATAAGAAGGAAGAGAAGACAAGAAAAAAGGGAAGGAGAAAAGGAGGGAGAGAGGAAAACGGGAGGTGGGGGGAAGAAAGTATGTCTCATATGAAAGTCCAAAACTAAACAAAGTGGAGGTGCTGTGCGTGAGGCAGGAATAAGGAGGCTGTAGCTGACTGGCCCTGGTGAGCTCCCTTCCTGGGCAGATGATGGCCCCCTCCCTCTCGCGGCTCGGGGTGGCTGGTAGGGACACCTCTAGCGTGCCAGGAAGCTAGTGCACAGCTACTGTCAGAGTGAAGTCATGGTATAATAGCTTGATTCTTTTCATCTTTTCTTCCTTCCTCCACCTCATTTTTTGAGTTGAAAGTGGAAAATTAAGATAATTTACTGGTTTACAGTGTACTTTGGGTGGTCAACATTGATCTAGATTTCTAAGTTCCCTTCAACGCATTCTGATTGGAATTTGTAATCATGAAGGTTGAGCTGAGCTGGGATTGACTTTGCACTGTCTGGGAGGAAGGGGTTTGCTCAGTGAGATTAGGATGGGGAGCCTTAGTGCAGTCTAAGAACTGTCCGAAGGCTTTTAATATAGCTATTGTTTTTTGACAAATATGCTACTGATTACAGTGACTTTTTTTTAATTAAAATAGAACTTTCTAAACTCTAAAAATATTTCATACTTGCTTCAAAGTAATCCAGTGGGTGGGGGAATTGGAGGTTTATATAGATGAAAAAAGACTGGCTATTTGATAATTATTCAAGCTAAATGTTGTACATGGAAGTTTATCATTCTATTCTTTCTACTTTTGCATATGTTTGAAATTTTGCATATCAAAAAGTCACTGAAGTTCACAAACTTCCCCCCATTTAACACAAATGGATAGATTAATTATGTTAATAACATGTTTAGCATTAAAATGTGTCCAGATATTCATTACATACAACACACCAGTTGCTTTCTTTTAGACTCGAATGTCTCTGTAATCACTCAGTACCTGAATGGCAGTATTTAACTCTGTAAATCAATCATAGGCATCAGCTTCAGACTCAGGCAGAACTGGTTTTAGAGGAAAACAGGTTGTTGATAGAGCAGTTGGAGATCCAGCAAAGAAAAGCCAAGGACACCCACCAGGAGCGCCTCCAGGAAGGTGAGCCGAATTTCCAGTGAGTAAGGGCAACACTGTGGTGTCATTGTGCCATTTTACACTTGAACCCTCTCCTGATAGCGTCCCCTCCTTCAAATTGAAAATAGAGAAAATCATGTTTTTAAGAATATATTATTTATTGAAACGGAGCTATTCATGTTATAACATACCCAGCCATGACCCATATGCATTGATTGCTTTCTCTCAGACTCCACAGTGTCACTCTAATTATTCTATGTTTTGTAAATATATATATATAAATGGGAAAAATCATGTGAGGTAAATATTTGAAAGAACACCAGGATCTGTATCTGAATGTTTGCTGAATGAATACATAAGGTGAACCATTCAGTCTCTAAACAATTCTTCTGTGTTCTTCCCCATCTGCCAGCTAATGGGTTCTGTGAAAGGTTAAATCTCTGTCTGATACTTTCTTGAGCGCCCCCTCCCTCTTCTTGTGTGTCACTCTCTGTCCCTAGGAGCCTCACAGCATGTAACAGTGACCTTTGAAGTCAGCCAGACTGAATCATTTCTTCTACTTTGATTAAAACTACAACTTATGAGCAAAAAGATAGTGGCATTTTTTCCTTTTGCTTTACTGATTTTTTTCTTGTGAAGAATAATATAGGACAGGAAGCTGAAATACAAGCCATCTTGCTCAAGCCAATGGAACCCTCTTTTCAGTTTTACTTTCTGCACTTGATTATTGACCCACTCCCCTTTCCACACTGTGGAAGAGTTAACTACCAGCCTCTACCGCTGCCAAAACTACAAGGTCATGTTTAAAAGTGAGAGCACTTCTCAAAAAGTCCAACAGAACAGTTCCCTCCACCGGATCTCCCCACTCCCAGTGAGGCCCCCCCTAGACTTTGCCTGGTACAGAAGTATTTGCCCTTACTCTGGCATTTTTTTAGGGAGGGATGGGAGAGAGAGTATTGTTAAGAGTATCTCTTCTGTTTTTCAATTTCTAAGCTGCTGTCTTTCCTTTCAAGCATAGATATGGCAGGGAAAATTAATTTCGTATTTACTGAGCTTAATTTTCTCAAACATAGCAGATCTGAACAGGTATGATGATTCTTGTCATGTGACAGGAAGGTCAACTTTTTGGCCTATGTGATTCAGTCAGCTGCCTATCTGATTTTCCCATTTCCCAGAAACAGCTATTCATTTTGATCAACTAAATATTTGCATAAAGTAGAAAGGTTTAATGTTTTATGCTATAATACTTCTAAATACTAGTTTTAATACATGCCCAGTCAGTATCTTATTATTACATACTGCCATGTAACATAGGAGGAAATATTCATGACTTACTTTGAATACAGGACATAAAACATAAAAACTTAATGAGGAAAGGGAAAAAATAATAAATTTGGGTCTTAATACATATTACCTAACAAAGAGTTCGTCCACCTGGTGCTAGCAGAGCCAGACACTAAATGCTGAGAGCTGCAGTGGAGAAAAGTTGGCTGTTTCATTATGAATGGCACCACCCAGGAGACTGGGAAGTTAATGCTCGAAAGCCCAGACTCCCAGACGGTTTACAGCCAGGGGTTTTTATAGAGCATAATCATGAGTCATCATGAGTAAGGGGTTTGGAGTCCAGGGTCAAGAGTGAAGTAAAGACAGTAAATCATAATTCCAAGGTCACGAGGTCAGCTTTTGTTTTCCACGTTCATGGGAACATGGCCAGGGATTGTTACGCTTTAGGGCTCAGGAGCTGAAACAATTTAGGCCATAATGCTCTTCTTAGCTTAACAGAAACCCATTCCTTGTGACCCTTAGTCAAGGTACAGCCATTGTTTGTGGGCAGGGTCTTAATGACTAATAAGGCAAAGGGCTAAGGCTTACAGGGATTGCTGTAAAGAAACTGCTTGGAGAGCTGAAGCTACATGTTAAATAACATTATACATTAAGTCAGGACTCTCAGTTTCATTTGGCCATATTTGATGTCCTTGAAAATCCTGCAGTCTTAGGGATAACATCATGATGTATGCTTGCATACCTGAATGTGACTTAAGGCCTCAGTCTTTGAAAGTCCTTTCCTCGAAGACTGGAATCATGTCCTGTTAAATTTTGTACATTTAACAATAATATCAAGATATTGGACCTTAGTAAGAAAGTGTATATTTAATGAATACTTAATATAGGGACAGTAATTTCTAAGTACAAAGCCTTTGGAATTAATTTATAAATTGCCAAAAGATTTTTAAAAGATAATTTTTATAAGCCGGCTCTCGTTATTATTACATAGTAATCAATAATTATGTTTTATTGAGTTTCCTATACCAAGTCTTTATCTGTCTGTTCTGTTTTTCAGTTACTAAACTGACTAAACAGCTAATACTTCTGGAGACTAAAACACAGAGCCAAGAAAAGGAGCTAACTGAAAACAAGGAGCAATTGGAAAGTTTACGTACCAAATGCCAAGAACTAAAAACACAGTTGGATGGCAAAATTGCAATGAAAGTTCATGCTTCAATTGTGAATGAATTAAAAAGGTAAGGATTTAATGTCCTTTCAAGTGTCGACGCATCACCATGCATGTTGCTATAGGCAGGATGAACAGAGGTTGCTCCATCTTTTTCTGAGCTGTTTAACTCCACCTGCACAGGTGTCTGAGTCTGAGAACAGCAAATATTTTATTAAACGAGAATATAGCTTGAGGGCTACACTCTGCACATTGTATGTGTGTAGGATGTTTTTTCTGTACTCTGCCAGCCTTTATTGGTTTTAGAACCAAAGATAATTTAAAGGAGAATTAGAAACCTAAATATCCAGTAATAACGGGTTAAATGAAAGGATATAGCCATGAAATGGAGTACAACACGGCCCTTAAAAGTGATGTTACAAAAGATTCTTTTTGACATGGAAAGATAACCTACAGTATTACATATTTTTCATTTGATATTATACATAAACTATACAGAAATGCCTTTTATTAAATAAAAGGCAACATTTCAGATACAGGTAATTTTAATTAAATTGGCCTACTTAAGACCAAAAAGATAAAGTAGACATTACCAACTATCATCAGCCCTCAGCTTTAACAGGCTAATGAACATAACTCAAAACATAGGTGAATCTCGCTGTTCTATGAGACAGCAAAGGGATCTCTTCAGTATTTAACCATATTAACATAACCAGTTATATAAATCTAAATATAAAACCTACAGGTTTTGAGATGTCATTCACCATCTTCGTGAAAAGTTGAACATTATTAATTAAGCCCAGTTATAGCTTTAGAAGAGGAAAACAGTGATAGCACTTTCTAAACCTAATTACTCAAAGAGCTGATCATACCCATTTAACCATAAGCCAATCTTATATAAATCAGAACTGTCAAAAGAAATATTCTATTAGCCATTCATGATCTGAATTCTGACGTATGAGATCAATTTAAGTATGGTACACATGAGGAAAAAGTCATGAGACAGTTCTGTTTTTTAACAAATAAGGCAACTATTAAGCATTAGTAGCTTTTTTGAGAGAAGCTATCAAATCTGCCCTTCTTTTTGCCACCTACTTAATGCTAGCAAAGATCATTTTTGTCCCAGGAATGTACTTCTTGGGATTCTCCAAGTACTCCATCAGTACTCCACCTCTCCCTAAGTGATACCTTTGTTCTACTTGGCATCCGTGTAACAATCCAGGGAACTGACCTGTCTTTTGCCTAAATAGACTGGAGATTTGGCCCAGTCTTGTGCTTGCCTCCCTTTTCCAGGATGGCGCTGGGCAAATTCTGAATCTTGCCCTTCTCAACATCACCCATTTTTAAATGTTTTTTCATCACACGTGATACAAAGGGTCCTGCTAACAAACCAGACGTCCTAGTTTCACTACAATATATGTTTATTTGAATATGTACAGAATTATCACAATTTTATATTTTTTTAAAAAGTGGCTATGTTTATTAAGGTGACCAACTATCCCAGTTTGCCTGTGACTAGGGTTTCCCAAGATGTGGGACTTAGCGCTAAAACGAGGAAGGTCCTAGGCAAACTGGGATGATTTGGTCACTCTAGTATGTATGCATATGTGTGAACCATGTTTGTGTATGTACTATTTTACATAGGCAGGCATACCTCGTAGATATTGCGAGTTTGATAAAGCGAGGCTCGTGCTAAAGCAAGTCGTAATCTTTTTGCTGGTGGAGGCTCTTGCCTTCAATTTGTGAAAAAGGCAACACTTATGACACACAACAAAGCAAAACACAATAAAATGAGGTATGTTTATGTGTGTATATATATTGCACACATAGCATAAGTACATAGAAAAGTGGTTGGAAGAATAGATAAATGTTAGTAGCATTTATCTTTGAAAGGTGAGAATCTGGGTGTATTAGCAGTCAGGGTTCTCCAGAGAAACAACCAACAGGATATATGTAGGATATGTATATATATATATATATATGTATATTTGAGGAGAGAGAGAGATTAATTTTAAGGATTTGGCTCATGCAATTGTGAAGGCTTGCAAATCCAAAATCCATAGGGCAGGCCCGCTGACTGGAAACTCAGGCAGGATTTGTGTGTTCAATCTTAAGACAGAATACTTTCTTCTTAGGGAAACCTTAGTATTTGCTCATAAGGTCTTCAACTGATTGGGTGAGGTCACCCACATTATCGAGGGTAATCACTTTTACTTAAAGTCAGCTAATTGTAGGCATTAATCACATCTACAAAATACTTTCACAACAGCATCTAACTAGTGTTTAACCAAACAAGTGGGCACCATGGCCTAGTCAAGTTAACACATAATTAACCATCAGTGGGTAATTTTTATTTTCTATGTGTGTGTGTTTTTAAAAATATTTTTGCAAGTATTCTTTTATAAATGCAAATTACTTTGGTAATAATGGCAGGGAACTTTTTAAATCACAAAGCTTTCAGCTCTAGATGGTTGATGGGGAATAAATAAGTTAGTGCATATGAAGTACTTAGTCTGGTGCTTGGATAAATGCTGGATTACAATTACTGGAACGCAATTTTTTTTTTTTTTTTTTTTTTTTTTTTTTTTAGGCAAGGCAACCCTTGGTTGACCTCACAAATTTCAAGGACCTTGTCAGCTTACAACCTTTTTTTCTTTTCTTTTCTTTTCTTTTTTATATTTTATGCCTACAGCACTTGGTCTTTCTAGGTGGTCTCCCATCCAAGTACTAACCAGACTCTACTCCGCTTAGCTTCCGAGATCAGATGGGATCGGGCCTGTTCAGGGTAGTATGGCCGTAGACTGGAACCCAGTATTTTGACTATATTGTTAACATGCTTTCTGGGCCAGACATGTACTTTACTTTTTTATTCCAGTAGAAGAAGGAAAATTTTTTAAATTTTATGATTTCATTTTCCTCAACACCCACTTTTGTGCTTATATTTTTATGTGAATATGTTATAACTACATATTCTAATAGCTCCTTAGATGTGAGTATAGAAAGTATTTAAAAATTCAAAAGGAAGACATAATGGTGAAGGCGATGGGAGCTATGGTCATTGAAAAAAACAAATGTCACCAACTTTTTTAAATGGAAATGGGTTAGGAGTATTGTGGCTGAGAACAAAATGGACAGGGGAAGGAAAGCATTTTTGCTGGCTTTTGGCTGAGAGGCTTTGGGCTCAGAGTTGATAGATGGGGATAGAGGAATGAGGAGAACCCTGATGAGCTCTTTTGGAAGGAGCAGTGTTTGATTGGAGAGAGAATTTTTAACAGGGTAAGAAAAGAGCATGAATTCATCAGGGATGGAATATGTGAATTCAGGGAAGTGTGTGTACGTTGTACCAAGACCTAGTAGAAAAACAGACAAAAGGAGAAGAAGGAAGCTCAGACTGTTTTTGTTTTGGTTTGTACAGATCTGAGGTAGGCTAAATGAAGCAGAAGCCACTGAATGCAGTGCAGACCTGTTTGCCCCAGTTAGGGACATTCCTTCCTACACTGATACCATAATAGAGATACGCCGCATGCAAAAGTGTAATTATGATGCAGCAGCAAAGCAGCTGTCAGGACTAGCTCCAACACGAGGCAGTCTGAGAAAGAGTTTGGGAAAGAGTGTGCCTCAGGCAAAGATGAGATCATCAGGAGAAGATTTGTATTTATATAGAAAAATTGAACCTGTGCTTGGTGAGCTCAAGGTATGGTGCATATGTATTGTTTCTCTTGTCCTCATTGAAGGGAGTTCAGATAATATAGAGTGGCTTATCCATTTTGTTTTGATTGTTCTACTTGTTGCCAAGCATGCCTAGAAGGAACTGTGACACAGGAAATGGCAGAATCTTATTTTCCTGGTGCACTGTCCAGTCGGCTTACAGTTGGACTGGTGGTTATACCTTGAAGGTCAGATTGCCCTTTGCTTTTACTGTTGCCTAGAAGATTGAGCCTACTCAGGATGGTTGGTGGGAGAAAAACAGGTTGTCAACCAACCTCTGAAGAAATTTAGCAAACTCCTTTATAGAGAGCTAAGAATTTTAGATGGCTAATGGTATCTCTACAAAGGAAAGTCTTCCTCATCTTGGCTCTAGGGGGCCTGCATCGTAAAGTTATCTGTGTAGACAGAATCCTGACCAGCAGTCAGGTTGATGCCTGGGCAGAAAATCTGCTTTTACAATATACGCCAAATAGCCAGTTCCTCATCCTAAAATAAAAACAGACCACTGCTCTGAAGAAACAACAGTGATTATTTAGTACAGTGGGAAAAAAATCACAATGAAAGAGATCTAGATAAGCAAAGGAACTCACCTCAAAGGAAACTGACATAATACAAGGAACTGAGGATAATTTAATAGAAAAAAAAAAATGCCATTTATAAAAAGTACAATCATTAAGTAAGAGCAAGATTTACAATGTTTCTAGAATTAAAAATAAAAGAATCAATAGAAAGGCTGAAAGATAAAGTTGAGAATGCTCCTGGAACATAAGAAAATTAAAAAATGGGAACAGAGAGAAAGGGTAATAGACCAGTTTAGGAGGTCCAACTTCGGATCATCAGGAATCTCAGAAAGAGAGATTAAAGAAAATGGAAAGGAAGAAGGTTAATAATATTTGCACATCTCTGAAGACCTTGATTGAAAATACCCACAGAGTATCCAGCGTGTGAATAAAAAAGACCCATACCTAGCAACCTCCTAATGATGTATCAGTTGACCAAGAATGACAAGACCATTCCATCATTCACAATGAATAGTAAGCTGGGACTCCAGAGGGCTCCATCCTCAGGGAAAGGTGAACCGGAAATAAATCAGCTCTCAATCTTATCTGGAGGAAGGCTTACTCCAAAAAGTTTTCAAGGATAGTATATAGGACACAAAGCCAGCCAGACAGTTCCTAGGAACCAAGTAGAAACAATATGCAGATAAAGAGTCCCGGTATCAGAATCATCAGACAAAGACTATGATTGGATTCTTTCAAAGCTTTCCTGTCTTAGGGGACCTACAAAGCAACCATTAGTCTAAGGTTAGTTCAGTCCCACTACAAAGGTAATCAGACGCTTCCAGACTGTCGGCTGGAAAATGGGTACACAGAGTTTGGTATACTGATACAAACAAATATTCAACAGCCACACACATGAACATGCGTGAGTTGGAGGCATAAAGACACTGAAGTGCATATATCTGATCCCTTCATGTACCAGTCATACATTTTGGCTCCCTTTATATGTGGTTCTAATGCTGTCAAACTAAACTGAACCGTAGTGATACGTAGATGGGTGATAATGCTATAATGATTGTTAGGGAGGGGCACTATGATTGGGGCAGGACATAAGGGAGTCTCTGGGGTACTGGAAATGTTCTATTTCTTGACCTATATGGTAATTAATTGGATATTCATTTTATAATTATTTGTTAAAATATGCTTTTATCTTTCATATGCTTTTCTATATGTGTATTATATTTCACAATTAAAAAAAAATTAAGTCATGGTTTTTTACCAGAAGAACTGAAATCGGAAATGGTCAGTAGAAGTTTCCTCTGGGGTGTGAGAACCTAGGGGTGGAATAGGAAATATTTCATTAAATATTTCATTAAATTTTTTTTCAAAGCAACTATTTCCCCCGATAGATATTACTATTACCTTTTTTTTTGCGAATTGTTTTCACCTTTTTTGATTTGTTTAGTTTAAGAATTATATTTTTAGAATTTAGAAATACAGCTGAAGCCCCTTTTAACTTATCCTTGCCCCACCCCCACCACTTACCAAAAGTGATCACTATCATAAATCTGAAACATTTCCAATTTATTTTTTACTTTTACATATGTTTCCATAAATAACATATAGTGTTTTTTGGTTTGTTTTTGGTATCTTGACATTTTGGTATCTTGACTCAATTTTTCAAATATCTTTCCATGCTGAAATAGATTTAGAGTTTACTCTTTTTAATTGCTGCGTGGTGGTATTTCATCAGATGAAATACTACATATTACTTGGCTTATTAATGGAAATTCAAATTGTTTTAAAGTTTGCTCCATTAAACAGTGCCACAGTATACTTTTTATATATCATTAAAGTTTCCCTAAATACATACCTAGAGGTGGCATTGCTAGGCTGTAGAGTAAATGCATTTTCTAGATACCATTCTCTAAGTTGGTGATGCACATCCACCAACACTTTCCCAACATTTTCTAGTGTCTGTGGTTGCTTTTCATTGTGAACTTTTCTTTACTGGTTGATTTAGTACCAGGTGAATGTATTACTTTGGCAAAAAAAAAAAAATACTTTTAAATAAAATTCTGAAATCAAAACAAAAGAAAGAAAAGAAGAAAAGATAAATGAAAAAGTGAGTTTAATTCAAACCTACCTCAGTTCTGTGGTTTTTGTCTAGGTATGTCCTCTGCACTTTGACTGACTAAAACGAGTATTAAACTAGAAAGCAGTGGAAACTATTTGAAAGTTCCTGGTCGGGTGTTCAGGGAGCCAACTCAGGCTGAAGTCACTGAACTTGTATGACAAGTGACATTGATCCCAAATACATGCAACCAGCGGCTTGTTCTTCAGCCAACCAGCAAGCCAGAAAGTGAATCCCTCACCCCCTTATCTACAGAGAAACCCCATCTCTCAGAATGTGGCCCCACCTGTTCTGTCCTGGTTATTACATGAAAATCGACCAATACAACCCATGAAGAAGTAACTCTTTTCTTGAGATCATTTTGCCAGAATTATATATTGAAATTGTATGCCCTCCTTGTTCTTTCTTTCTTTTATCATAAAAACATGCAATTGCTATAGTATAACACTTGTTTTAGCATTAGAATTTGAGGGGGAGCAGTTATTACTGTGTAAAAAATTGAACTATCTTAAATTCCTTCTGGAAGGTGTAGGGCATAAATAAGTATATATACTCATATATATACAGGCCTAAGCAAGAATTGTGGCCAGAAAAAGGGGTTAGATCATTACCATCAAAGAAGTATGTTCCAAACCATGCTCTCTTTCCTGTCCTCTAAGAGGTTCATCCTAGGTCCTCCAGGAGTGGGATGGGGACATGTTTGTACAGAGGCCTACCAAATGACCCACCCAGGGCTGGAGGGGTGAGCTGTTTATCACTTGCCTGGCAGTGGCTGCCTCATTTTGGCCTCGGTGTACCAGATCCAAGTCTATGCTGTTTTGTCCATCAGCCAGTTGCAGAAGGAAGAAGAGAAAGAAAATGCTGAGATGGAAGAGTTGATGGAAAAGTTGGCAGTCCTGCAAGTGCAGAAAAAGGGCCTGCTGTTAGAGAAGAACAATCTGACAACTCAAAACAAAGCGCTGGAAACTGAACTTGAAAAGGCACAGAAAATAAACAGGTTTTTATGTTTTTTTCTTAAGCTGTTTTTTTAATAGTTAAAAAAGGACAATTGAGGAATATTTTTTATCTTTTTCTAATATTGACTATAAAATGGAATTGACATGATTGGATATCAAAATATAAGTACAGTATAAGCTTTTCTGTTAGCCAGTGTTAACCAACAGTTCCCACATCTTGCTCACATAGAGTTGATCAGCATAATGATGACCCTAAGACTCTGAAAGTTCTGGAACTTTTTTCCTAACCATTTCCCAAAAGTCTCCTTTGGTATTACTGAATTCTTTTTTTAAAAGTGTCTCTTAGAACATGAGCCAAAGATTTAATAGAATAATATATAATTAGCCTATTAACCATGTGAAGCATTTTGTGATTCCTAATGCCTTGACTTTGAGGCAGTAATTTCACTTGGCTTAAAAATAAATTCGGTTACTTTTTTCTCACCTTGAAACTTAGAGATTTAGGTTGCTGAAAACTAATGTTTAAATGCTAACATACTTCTGTTTTTGTAGTGTAGATATTCACTATGCCCTAGCCTTTCAGGTTAATAAGTTCTTTGTTCCATCCTTTGGGGGAACTCTTTAGGAGATCTCAAAGGAAAATTGATGTCCTCAAAAAGCAGGTGGAAAAAGCCATAGCAAATGAAATGTCTGCTCACCAGTATCTGGCAAATCTTGTTGGCCTGGCAGAGAATATAACCCAGGAACGTGACAATCTTATGTATTTGGTAAGTTTCCTCAGTTACTTCAAGTACACTGCAAATTAACATGCAAATATAATTTTAAGAGTATTTTTTTAAACAAAATTCTCCATGAAAAGCTTCATCTTTTATAATTTCAACAGCGAATATTCAAATTTTCCAAAATTTTATCTTTCATCCATAGGGGAAGAATATTTTGAAAGGTGAATAACCCAAACTTTAAATAATGGCAAATGATATTTTAGAAGATAAACTAATGGAATTAGTCCCCTCTATGAGGTTCCTGCCCTGTTTGCAGTACGCCAAAGTTTCAGCCTCCTTCTCACATCTGAAGACCGGCTTGGACTGCAGAGGGCCCTTGACAGCATGGCTGAAGGCAGAGACAGGAGACCAGAGAACTTTTTATTTTAATTTTTTCTGTAAAACTGAGAGCCCATTATTTTTTTTTTTCACCTTTTTCCTTAGGCCCAATGTTTAGAAAGTGAGAAACATGGAGTTCTCGACAAAATCGTAGAAGGCAATATTCGCTTGGGAAGGCTAGAGGAAAAGGTCAAGGTAAGTGGTACTTCAGCCTTAGAGATTCCATTTTCCAGTGGGAATGGAGGCTTACTGGGGGCAGATTTCCATGTTTAAGAAAGTGGTACATTTTACATGTATCGTTTAATCATATATATGTAAATGTGTCTTTTGAGTTTGTCTGTTTTATTTTAGGGAACATAAAATTTAGTTCTGAATTATTTACTTGAAAAAAGTTAAAGAAAACTTAAAATTGATCAGACTCAACATGTATCCTGATTCAGGGAACAGATTTTATTTTTTCTGTGTTTCATAAATATTGCTTAAGTAATAAAAACGTGAAGTTTTTGGAAGCTGCATTGTCTGCAGTTCTTGATTTTCAGGTGATACAGAGGTGCTGCCTGAGGGACTTCCTGGTTTTCAGTAGACTCTGCCCCGTGTATTCTTCCCTGAGCCATCCTAATCTGGATTCTGGACCACCCCTGGGGAGGTCACTCCTCTCTCACTAAACTCAAGGAAGACTAGCATTCTCTCCAAGGCATCACTGTTTCTATTTATAATGCGAGGTGGCCTTTTGTGGTCACCACGTTCTCACTGTCAGTCTAAGATACTCCTTCCCTCTGTGGCCCAGAGCAGCTCCACTCTTACTCTCAAATGTCAGCTTTAACTCATAGCATGTTATTATTTGAAGAAAGGGCTCCTTTGCTAAAATGCCTGAATTAGTCTCACACTTAGCACTCAAGAATCTACCCTGCGGCTTCTAGTGGTAGGAATGATTTAATTTACTCATACACCCTATGGAGTTGTGTTGACTTCTAAATGTCATCATAGATCACTACCAGGTATTATGGTTTTCTAGGAATTTGATCTGTGTGATATGAAGGCTGTATCACAGAATCTCGCTCTCTGACACAGTTTTTAAGTAAATGAGGTATGGTAAATTTAGTCTTAAAGTACTCCTTCACTGTCATCATCTGAGCACCAAGCAGGATAAATTTTTTAAAATCTACACCAAGACACTTTAAAGTGAAAACGCAGTACACCAAAGGCAAAGAGAAAATCTTAAAAGAGTGAAAATATGTTTTTACTCATTTTGCACCTACAAGGTCAAAAATTAAAAAGTTTTATAATACAGAGTGTTTGGAAATGACATCACTGCATCACTTCTTGGGCTGGAAATTGGTTCAAACCTTGAATAAGGTAGAACATACATATAGCTCACAACCCAGCCATTTCTCCCTTGAATATATGCTCTTACTGGTAAGGAAACCCTTGCACACGTGCACCAGAAATTATGTAAGGAGATGACCACATCAGCATTGTTCATTATTGTCCCAAATTAACGCAATATTCATCAGCAGTAAAACAGATAAATTGTAATGGATTCATAAAGGAAAACTTAATAGCAATGAAAATGAACTTCACAAACATATTATTGAGTGAAAGAAGCACAACACAAACGAAGGCTTATAATATGATTTCATTTATATAAAGTTTAAAATGGCAAAATTAACTGTTTGGTACATATATAGATTGTAAAACTAGAAAAGTAAGGAAAAGATAATAGCAAAAATGAGACTGATGATCATAACTAAGGGATTGGGACATTGAGGACTTCCAAGTCTGATACTGATAATATTCTCTTAATGTTTGATTTATTGCTTTGTTATTTGTAATTAAATCATTTATGTATATTTTATATATTTCCCCCAAAATATCTACATGTCACTTTACCAGTGAGGTTTACTTTGCCTATTTAAAATTGCTGGTCATCCATTCTTCTACACTCCTGATTCTCATTACCTTGCTTTATTGTTTCTTCCAAAGACAACATCACCTTCTACCAGACTATGTAATTTATTTATTATCATGTTTATTATTATGTTTATTGGTTATTCTGCTCCCTTGATCAGACTATAAGCTCCACAAAGGTGGGAATTCTTTTTTTGTTTTTGCTCACTGATATATCCCAAGCACCTAGAATAGCATGTGGCACATAGTATTTAATAAATTTTATAACTCTTTGGGGAATTAATTAAATAATATATTTTACAATTTGAAAAATTCAACAAAATCAAAAGCAGTGTACAAAACAGTATCTCAACTATGCATCAAAAGGCTAGAAGGAATACACCACAGTATTAGTGATGAGACTCTGCAGAGGAGTATTATGAGTAATAATGAACAATTAAGAGTTTTTGCTTTTCTAGTTTCTTATTGGCTTTTATTTTCAAAAGAGAAGTTCTGATCTTCAAAATGGTTGGCTTTGTCTTAGGAATCCATCCCATTATTGTTCATCTGAATAGGAATAATTAAAAGGGCCCACCCAGTCATCCAGAGAGGAAGTCAGATCCAGGTTAGACAAGGCAGAATCTCTGAGATATGAAGAGAAGAGCCCTGGAAAAGGCTTGAGAAAATCCAGAGATGATGTCTCACAAAACCACAGCAAAATATGATTTGTGAAACTGAAAACATCACCTTGGGATATGATGATATCTAGGAAACTCAGAGCTGCAGGCAGAAGCTCTTCTGTCAGACCAACTTGGATTCAGGTAACTAGAGAAGGAGCTACAAGAGGTGGTGTATAAAACTTGGAAACTTTCCCTGACCCAATCAGCCAGTGCTCCCACCCTCTCAGAATCTCATCTTATCCCAAAGGAATTCTTGCCTGTCATACAAAAATACTTTAAGAAAAAGGAAGAAAGGTATAACTTTGCTGTACATAATGAAAATGCATTTTAAAAAAATGTTTCCATAGAGGAAATAAAAAATTATAACCTGTACTTCAAAGCGAATTGATAGGCAGGTAGTTATGCAGGTAAATAAGTCAGTAGCTAGATGGGCTGTTGGTAGCTAAAACTTAATAAAGCAGTCAAAGCTAGGAATAAATACCACAAAGCAGAAACACAGAACCCTAAGAAGAGATGGTCAGACAAAGGAGGATGTGAAATGGAACTGCTATAAGAAAGAAATAGAAGGAAAAGCTAAACCATTTCAGAAACATGGACAAAATTACAAGGAGAAAGTTATCATAAAAGCACAAAAAGTGACAAAGGATAGAGATGAAAAAGGCAAAGACAAGAAGGCAGAAATTGGAATGTAAAAAGAATTCAGTAGAAAGTGATAGATATCCAATATATCTATTGTTAGAGTCCCCAAAGAGGAAACCAAACACTAGAATTTTCTGTTCTAAACCATAAGTCATAAAAACATTTCTGAGAAAAAAGAAAACTTGAAGCTATATATTGAAAGGGCAAATTATGTACCTAGGACAAATTGACCCAGATGGACCCACAAAATTGACACCAGGATCTAATATGACTTTAAGGTAAAGAAAGAATACCTTAAACACCCAGTCAAAACACACACACACACACACATTGGCATCACACTTTTTAACAGCAGCACTGAATGTCAGAGAACAAATGGAATGCCATCTATATCTGAGGAAAGAGTGTGAGCCAAGGATGTTTCCATCTAACCAAGCTGCTCTTCTGACAGTTTTGACCATGTAAGAGCTTTGTCCTAAGGATCAATCAACCTAAGTTTAGCCAACCAAGAAATGATTGAGCAGACCTTGGAAAAATATTAGTAGTGAACAAAGAGTATATTTAACTGTGAACTAAGACTTAAAACAGAAATAGGGATACTGGAATAGAATGTAAGTGTCCTCTGACAATGTAGAAGTAATAAAACCAAGGAAAAAATAATAGGTGAAGGGGAAAAGAAGGTAGAAAGTAGAATGAACTTGCTGGTTGCTTCATATGTAATAACTTAAGAGTGAAAGGATATTACTTAAAGCCCAAAAATCAAATGAGACTGCCAGTCAAGGTGGTGGAATAGATAAACACTGTGCTTGCCTCCTTCTATGACTGCATAAAAATTACAAATAAATTATAGAACAGTCATCACTGAGAATCATCTGAAGTCTAGCTGAACAGAAGTCCTACAACTAAGGACATAGAGTAGAAGCCACATTGACACTGGTAGGAGGAACAGAGATGCAAATTGGGTTGATCCCATACCCATGTGCGGCAGTTAAAAATTAGGGGAGATATCTCAGCTGCAGGGGACTACAGAGATACCACTGGGGAAGGAAGGGATCCCAGTTCCACACAGGGCTCCCCAACCCAGGGTTCCAATGTTAGGAAGAGAAGTCTCCGTAACTCTGGCTGTGAAAAACAGTGGGAATTGTGGCTGAGTGAGATGGAGGGCTGCTGGAGTCCCAGGAATTCCTCTTAAAGAACCCATGCACAGATTTACTCACTGATATACTCACTCACTCTGAGCTCCAGCACTGGAACAGCAGCTCCAAAAGCACCAATGACATATGGGAAGGAACTGCATTTTCTGGTTTCAGGGCGAGGGCTGTAGGGGCAGCTTCCTTCAAGACAAAAAGTGCTGGCAGAAGCCACTATTCCTTTCATAGAGGTTCCAGACAGAGAAGAGGGAGGGCAAGGAATTGAAAACCTAATTCAAGAAATAATAACTTCCCTAACCCAGTAAAGAAAATAGACATACAAGCCCAGGAAGCGCAGAGAATCTCAAACAAGATGAACCCAAAGAGGCCTATACGAAGATACATCATAAAATGTGAAAGGATAAAAACAAAGAGAACCTTAAATGTAGCAAGAAAAAAAAACAGCTAGTTATATACAATGGAATTCCCATAAGACTGTCAGCTGATTTTTCAACAGAAACTTTGCAGACCAGAAGGGATTGGCCTGATATAGTCAAAGTGATGAAAAGTAAGGTCCTACAACTAAGATTACTCTATCCAGCAAAGCTGTCATGTAAAATCAAGGGAAAGATGAAGACCTTTCAAGACCAAAAACAAAAAAAACAAAATCTAAAGGAGTTAGTCACTAACAAACCAATATTACAAGAAATGTTAAAGAGATTTCTTTCTTTAAGAAGAAGAATGGGGTGTACATAAATACGAATAATAAAATGGCAATAACTACATACCTATCAATAATTATTTTAAATGTAAATAGATTAAATGCTCCAATCAAAATATAGGGTGGCTGAATGGATAAGAAAACAAGACCCATCCACATGCTGCCTATAAGAGACTTAAACTTCAGATCAAAACACACAGACTTAAAGTAGAGGGATGGAAAGATATTTCATGCAAATGAAAATGGAAAAAAATGCTGGTATAGCAATACTTAAGACAAAATGTACTATAAAAAGCAAAGACTGTAACAAGAAACAAAGAAGGACCCAGTATTTTCACCTGTGGTTATTTATCGAAAGAAACCCAAAACACTAATTTGAAAAGACATATGCATCCCTATGCTCACTGCAGCATTATTTAAAATAGCCAAGATATTGAAGCACCCTAAGTGTCCATCAGTAGATGAATGGATAATGAAAAGCTGGTACATACATAATGGAATATTACTGAGCTATAAAAAAAGAATGAAATCTTGCCATCTGCAACAACATGGATGGAGGACATAGAAGATATTATGCTGAGTGAAATAAGTCAGAGAAAAACAAATACCATATGATTTTTCTTATATTTGGAATCTAAAAATCAAACTTGTAGATACAGAAAACATTTTGATGGTTGTCAAATGGGATGGGTTTGGGAGGAATGGGTAAAAGGGGGAAAGGATTAAGAGGTACAAATTGCCAGTTATAAAAACAGGGATGTGAAGTACTAATATAGAGAATATAGTGAAAACATTTTAATATAGTCAGTAACGTTTAGTAACATTTATTGTGTCAGATGGGTACTAGACTTATTGGGGTGATCACTTAATAAATTATATAAATGTCTAGTCACTATATTGAAACAAATAATATTGTATGTCAGCTGTAATTAAACATTATTCTTAAAAAGGGAAAGTAACTGAAAAAAATGAAGCTGAAAAATCTTGTAGAAGGAACTTAAGCATATTTAAGTAGAGGAAGAATGAAGAAAGGTGGTTATGAGCCAACATTATTACTTTTGATAGCAAACCAGTGGAGAGTATCAAAAATACAGGGACTAAGGACGTGTGATATGAATAAAAGTAACCACAGAATCAAAAGAGATTCATTCTTAAACTGTAGAATTATAACAGCAAAAAAGAGCATAGGAAACAGACCACGGTAAAATCTTTAAAAGTGTGTGTAGATAAAACAATAAAGCATAAAATAAAATTGAGATCAAACAAGGCTTGTCATAAATAAATGTAAATGAGCTTAATTTACCCATTAAAATAACAGTTTTTTAGATTCATTTATCAAGCAAAAACACTGTTCATGCTAGAGCCAAGAGACAATCTGAAACAGTGTTCAGACAATCTGAAACAAAGCATTCTACAAAGAATAAAAATAAAAAGATGAATGAAGATAATCCATATTTATGCAAACAAAAAGAAAACAATATCTACAACTGCCATCATATTCAGGCCAAAAGCACTAAATGAGACAAAAAAAGAGGCCTCCATAATGCTAAACACTATAATTAATAATATGTAGTAGTTATGAATATGTACTAAATAACACAACAGTGAATTTATAAAGTATAAAATACAGGAGGTACAAAGGAAAATGGAAACTTAAAAAATAACAGGAATATTAATCTGTCCAAGACAGATTCAGAGATTAAAGAAAAGTAACTATGGATATAGAAGATTTAACAACATTATAATTTTTATTTATATATGTACACAACAGTCAAAAAAAATTGATCTTAGATTGAGTGTAAAAAAACCTTAATAAACCTATAACATAGAAATAAGGCAGATATTTGTTGATCAAAAATATGAAAACCAGAAATAAAATCAGAAAGCAGAAAATATTTTTTCATCTGGAAATGCAAAAGCTATACAGTAAGCCAATTTTGGGGTCAGAGAGGCTATATAAATTGAATGTCATGATTTCTGTCAACTTTTAATTTTTAAACTTAAGTGTAGTTGGCATAGTTTATTAGTTTCTGGTGTACAATATAGTGATTCAACATTTATATACCTTACAATATGATCACCATACTCATCTAGTAATCATCTGTCACCGTGCAAACTTATCACAGTATTGACCATATTCCCTTTACCCTTTCACCCATCTCCTCACTCCCCTTCCCTCTGGCAACCATCCCTTTGGTCTCTGTTTCTAGGAGACTTTTTTGTTTTTCTTTTTTTAGATTCCACATATAAGTGAAACCATATGATAATTTGTCTTTCTCTGTCTGACTTACTTCACATAGCATAATACTCTCTAGGACCATCCATGCTGTCACAAATGGTGAGTTTTTTTGGGAGGGGAAGGGGTTGCTACATATTTCATTGTATATATACCAAATCTTTATCCATTTATCTATCAATGGATGCTTAGGTTGCTTCCATATCTTGGCTCCTACTAGTAATGCTGCGATGAACATTTGAGTGTATATATCTTTTCAAATTAGTGATTTTGTTTATCTCAGATAACACAGAAATGGAATTCCTAGGTAGTATGGTAGATCTATTTTTAGTTTTTTTGAGGAATCTCCATACTGTTTTCCATAGTGGCTGCTCCAATTTGAAGTCCCACTGACAATGCACAAGGGTTTTCTTTTCTCTACATACTCACCAACACATGTTATTTGTTGACTTTTTGATAACAGCCATTCTCACTGGTGTTAATTGGTATCTCATTGTGGTTTTGATTTGCATTTCCATGATGATTAGTGATGTTGAGCATCTATTCATATATCTTTTGGCCATCTGTATGTCTTCTTTGAAGAAATGCCTCTTCAAGTCCTCTGCCCATTTTTTGAATGGATTGTTTATTTTTGTCTTTGAAATATATGAGTTCCTCATGTGTTTTGGATATCAGCACTTTATTGGGTATATCATTTTTTAGTATATTCTCCCATTCAGTAGGTTCTGTTTTGTTAATGGTTTCTGTCACTCTCCAGAAGCTTTTTAGTTTGATGAAATCCCATTTGTTCATTTTTGCTGTTGATTCCCTTGCTCAAGAGACTATTTCCAAAAAGATATTATTAAGACTGATATCAGATGGTTAACTACCTATATTTTCTTCCAGGAGCTTTATGATCTCAGGAATTACATTTAACTGTTTAATCCATTTTGAGTTTATTTTTGTATGTGGTATAAAAGAGCAGTCCAGTTTCTTCTCTCTCTCTCTCTCTCTCTCTCTCTCTCTCTCTCTCTCTCTCTCTCTCTCTCTCTCTCTCTCTCTCTTTTTTGCCCAGTAATTCCAAATGTACAAGCATCACTTGTACATTTCTCCATCATACATTCTTGCCATCTTTGTTGTAGATTAATTGACCATATATGAAAGGGTTTATTTCTGGGCTCTTTATTCTGTTCCATTAATTTTTGTGTCTGTTTTTTTGTGCCATTACTGTACTGTTTTGATTATTATAGCTTTGTAGTATAGATTAATATCAGATATCATGATACCTCCAACTTTGTTCTTCTTTCTTAAGATTGCTGTGGCTATTCAGGGTTTCTCGTGGTTCCATATAAATGTTAGGAGTATTTGTTCTAGGTCTGAGAAGAATGACATTGGTATTTTGTTAAGGATTGCATTGAATCTGTAGATTTGTGTGGGTAGTATGTTCATTTTAACGATATTAATCCTTCCAATCCATAATCATGTTACATTCTATTTATTTGTGTTCTGCAATGTATTTCTTCAATGTCTTATAGTTTCCAGAGTACAAGTCTTTCAATTCCTTGGTTATGTTTATTCCTAGGTATTTTTTCTTTTTGATGCATTTGTAAATGGGATTGTTTTCTTGATTTCTCCTTCTGATTGTTATTAGTGTATAGAAGTGTGGCAGATTTCTGTATATTAATTTTGTATCCTGCTACTTCACAGAATTCACTTATTCTGTTAATTTTTGGTGGATTCTTTAGGGTTTTCTATGTACAGTATCATGTCATCTGCAAATAGTGACAGTTTTACCTCTTCCTTTCAAAATGGATGCTTTTTATTTCTTTTTGTTGTCTGATTGCTATGACTAAGATATCCGATACTGTATTGAATACTAGTGGTAGATGTGGGTATACTTGTCTTGTTCCTGATCTTACAGGAAAAGTGTTCAGCTTTTCACCATTTAGTATATTTGCTATGGGCTTGTCATATACATAGTCTTAATCAATTTGAGGTTAAGTTCCTTCTATAATCACTTTATTTTTTATCATAAATGGATGTTGAATGTTGTCAAATGATTTCACTGCATCTTTTGAGATGATCACATGATTTTTATCTTTGGTTTTTGTTGATGTGATGAATCATGCTGCTTTGTGAATGTTGAACCACCCTTACTTATATCCCTCGTATAAATCCCATTTGATCATGGTGTATAATCCTTTTAATGTTTTGTTTAAAGTCTGTTTTTTCTGACATGAATATTGCTACCCCAACTTTCTTTCTGTTTTTATTTGCATAGAATTGTATTTTTTCATCCCTTCACTTTTAGTCTGTGTCTTTCGAACTGCAGTATCTTGTAGAAAGCATATAGATGAGTCTTGCATTTTTATTATTCTGCCATTCCGTGTCTTTTAGTTGAAGCATATTGTTCATTTACATTTAAAGTAATTATTGATAGGTATGTAGTTATTGCCATTTTGTTGGTTTTGGTTGCTTTGTTCTTCTCTATTCCTTTCTTCTCTTGATCTCTTTCTTTTTGATTTGCTGGTTTTCATTTGTGTTTTTACTGGGTTCCTTTCTCTTTATTTTTTGTGTATTTTTGGGTTTTGGTTATGTGAGCTTCATATATATCCATCTATGTCTATAGCAGTCTATTTTAAGCTGATATGTGTGAAAGTTCAAATACATTCTAAAAACACTATACTCTTTATATTTTGAATATTATGGTTTTTTATCTTTCTGTTTTGTATACCCCCTATTTATTGTAGTTAATTTTATTTATAGTAAATAAAAAATGGGACATGATACAAATTAGAAATTTGGTTTTATTGTACTTGAAATTTTTTTATTACTTTATATGACTTTTATAATCCAGACATGCCTTCCAAAATCAGACCTATCCAGGGATAACTCTGACAGCCCAAGGAAGTAGGTAGGGACTGCACCCAGGAAGCCATGGACCTAGACAACAAGCAGCATCCCCTCACTCACAGAGTACCTTCTCTGCCAGGGGTACAAGAAGCAGTCAGCACTGAAGCTGGGTAACATTATTCACCGTCTGGCAGAGCAGCAGGAGGATTTTGCTAACAAGACAGCTCAGTACCAGCAGGAGATGAGACACCTCCATCGGATGCTGCAGGACAAGCAGGATGTCCTGGACGAGGCACTGCAGCAGAAAAGGTAGAGCTGCCCCAGCATCATATCATTTCTGTTTTTTTTAATGTTTAGTTGGTTTTTCTGGATCTGTTTTCTTTGTGCTTATTTTTGCTTTTGTATTGTAGTTTTATCTGAATTTAGCATTTGTCTTAATTTTTATTTTCTTAATCGTTTTCTTTTTAAATTTTTCCCCGAGTAGTTGACATATACCATTGTCTAAAGTTTAAGTTGTACAATGTGATGATTTGACATATGTATATGTTGCAAAATTATTAGCACAGTAAGGTTAGTTAACACATCCTTCACCTGACATGATTACCATGTTGTTGTTACGGTGAGAACATTTAAGATCTATTCTTTTAGCAACCTTCTAGTACACAATACAGTATTGTTATCCATAGTTATATACATATGGGATGTACATAACATCCCAGCTCAGATGTGATTTTCTTCAAGTTATAGTAGGGTCCATATATTTGATGCCATATGGAATGCAGTCATCTGTTTTGTTTTTCATCAACCAAGTGCTTCTTAATGCCAGGCAAAATGAAGTTATATCTAACATGGTTTCTGTAGTCAGAGAAGTTCTTACCACTGTGAAGAGTCACTTTGTAAAAAGTTGGGCTAATACTAAGTTTCTTGCCAGATAGGAAGTTTAGAATTGCATTAATAGAATGGAACTTTTTTTTTTAGATTTCTCCCCATTCCACTTTTTGCCCTTGGTTTGAAAATTATATGTTCTATTTCTGTTTGTTTGTTTGTTTGTTTTTGTTTGTTTGTTTGTTTGTTAGTGGTTACCCTTGAAATTTCACCATGGATATTTAACATTAAAAATATAAATTTAATCAGCATCTCTATATTTCTGCTCCCAAATGTAAGATCTGATGCTTTAATCTAATTATTTCTCTCTCAGTTTATGTGCTGTTATTGTCTAGTGTCATTAGATATAGTGGTATATGAAAATGAAAAGCAAAGATCTATTTTATGTCATTATTTTTAGCACCCCCAAATTAAATGTTAATAGTTTTCTATAGTTGTTTATTTTGATTTACTCATGGTTTGCCAATCTCTTTTCTTACTAGTTGTTAAAAACAAGACAACAGGCCCAAAATGGAGTGTTTATGCTAATCAGACTGTCTTAATTTACCATTTTGATTCTCCCAGAAGTAGAATCTTAAACTAGTCGATCAGGACTCACCTGATCTGCACTAGTTTGGTAATCTGTCTGATAAACCCCTGCCATCCCCTAAAAGAGTAATCTGGTAATAACTAGCCTACTTTTTTTGCCCATAAAAGGCTTTTATTTTATACAGCTTCTTGGAGCTTCTTTTTATCTGCTGCCAGATTCAAATTGATTTTTGCTCTAAAAACTGAAAAATTTAATATTCCTGTTTATCTTTTAATATATTCTTTCTTGCATCTCAGACATTATTTCTCAGATGAGTTTCCTTCTTCCTAAAGTACATTCTTTAGAAATTTCTTTAGTGAGAGTCTGTCAGAGTAAGCTTTCCTAGTTTTTGTGTGTCTGAAAATATCTGTATTTTGTCCTCATTCTTGTAAGATGTTTTTACTGGGTACAGAATTCTACCTTGACAGGCTTTTTCTCTCAGCATATTCCATTGTCTTCTCTGTTTCACTATTGCTATTAGATGTCTTCATCTGTCTTTTACCTTGCCTCTTTTAATATCTATATCTAGTATTCTACAGTTTCATTGTTATGTGTTTAACTATAAATTTCTTTTTACTTATCTACATTGTATAAGTTATATCTGTAGTTTTGTGTCTTTCATTCATCTAAAAAAATCTCAATCATCTCTTAAAATAAGTCATTTCCTATTCTTTCTAAATTCTCTTCTGGAATACAGATTAAATGTATGTTAGACCTTCTTATTAAATCCTTCATGCGCCTTACTTTTTAAATCTTTCATCTCCCTATTTTTCTGGTCTACGTTCTATATAATTTCTTCTGTTCAATATTCCTGTTTACTAATTCTCTCTTCAGTTATGTTAATGTACTATTTAACCCAGCTACCAAGCTGATTTTTTTAATAACTGTATATTTTATTTTAAAAACTTCTGTTTGGTTCTTTTTAAACTCTACCTAGTTATTTTTAAAATAAATTCTTGTTCTTTGCTTATTTTTAATTATCTTTAAAATTCTTTTATCATTTCATTCATACTTATTTTATATTCTGTGTGTGACAATTCCAATATATGAAATTTGGGGTAGCTTAAACCTGGTTTTGTTGACTCTTACCCTATGTGGCTTATTTTTTTCTTTGTACAATAATTTTTTAAATGATGAAATCACATATGGTTGAATTTATTCTGTGGAATACTTAAGATCCAGATTGGGGATCTCGATCTCAGAGATATGCATTTGCTTCTCTTTGGTTCCAGAGAATATTTTTAACCTGGAGCCACTTTAATTTTATTAATTTTTTTAATAGGTTATAATAATACTTTCTTCAAAAACAAAAAAGGACTTTTAAAATATACACAATGCCATTGTTACATTTCTAATATATATCTTATTAATATTATATATTTTTCTGAACTGCATTCTGGGTGACTTGACTTTCCCTGCTCAATATTCCAGTTTACTAATCCTCTCTTTAGCTGGGTTCAATGTACTGTTTAATCCATCTAATGTATTTTTGCCTGATTGTTTCAAAAATGGCTTTGTACACTTGGTTCATTCTAGTCAGGGTCTGGGGATGCCCAGTCATGTAGAACAATGTAGATTTCAACTCCAGATGATTTTGAGAACAGGCAATTCCTAGCCTCTCAGAGCAGTTTTCTTTTAAAGACTGATGGCTTTTCCACTCAACCATTCTTTCTATGAGGGCCCTTTATGTGCCTCCACTTTCCTGCCTAATTCTGGAATACATAGTTTAGAGTGTATCTAGGAAGAAGAGAAGAAATATGCATATGAGAGAGTTTGGAGTATTCTATCACACCTAGTTTGTATGGGCCCAAGACCTAATCTCCATTTTACAAAAATACTGAACATGTGGGCATGTCACTGGCCTCCCTGAATCTCAGTACTCTCTTTAAACAATAGTGCTAAGTCCACCTGGTAATTCAGTTTCTAGCATTTTTTTAAACATCTGGAAATGTCTTTGAAGGAGCTCTCCTCCCCAACCCTGCACAAGGCCTGCTCCTCCTGCCACAATGAGGCTTTCTGTTCTCTCCCTCACACTCCTCCATGAGGCTCTTCATCCTATGAGGTGGGGACTGGTATCCTGGTCTGTTCCCCCAGTGGCCCTGTGAGGACATGGATACTTTTGTCTGTTTCCTTATCACCTCATATGATGCCTGTCACAGAGTCCTTGCTCAAAAAAAAAACTGCTTTGTTGTCTTTTCCTTTCCTCATTAGTCTTGGTTCCCTCTGAATACTCACCCTCCTGACACATGGTCTAGGCCAGTCTTCTCTGTGTCTTCGGATATGAGTCCCACTGCCTAATGGTCTCCTCCGTACCCCCTTACTAACTCTTTATGTCTGGGCCCATCAGTGGCTTTATGGATAGGTGCCTGGGGAAAGTGCCTGAGCATTGACCAGTGCAGGCAAGCAGAGTGATCACAGGAAAGGCCTACAGGGCCCATGCCAAGTGGGTGCCCATGGCCAGGCCATTGTGTATAGATCAACCACTGCAGTTATTGTATTTTATTCTTATACATGTTAATTCTATAGAGAAACAAAGGATATATGCATCGATGCCAAAATAAAGGAAAAGGCAGAACTTAGAGAGAAAAGGTAAGAAATTGTTTCCAGCCTGCGCCCTAGTAGTTTTTTCTATTTCCAAGGGACCTTGTTGCTTCAGTTATCATCTGGAATCTTCACTTCAGAACCTAAGGACAGATAACTCTGTTCCCTGATGTTAAACACCCTTCCATTTGAGTTCTTGCTACTTTAAGATTGATTAGGGCTCTATAAATCTTTTCTAATTATGCTATTTTAAACTTTTGTTATTTTATTTTTCTCAGAGAAGTGGAAAGTGAGCTTGAAGTTGTTTGGGAGTCTACCTCCAAGGAAAACCAAAGAATTCGAGAACTTCTCCAGGCTACACTGAAGAGGAAAGGCATGTGGGACAACACCAGAACTTTCGAGGATCCCCGCCTTGATGGCATCTCTCAGGGAGATGTGCTGGATGGCTGCATCTTCAGCTACTGTGACATGAAGCCCCCTCCCGCCACCAGCCAGAGTCTGCGGGAGCCCCCAGGCTAGGGCTCCTCAGCTTTAAAGGCCCGCCTTCACCAGGATGGGAAGGGGCAGGCTCCCACCTAACACTGCAGTGTTCTTTCTCCTCAGGGCAAGGGAGAAATAAAAATGTCTCAGAAAAATAATTCGTATTTTTACATTTTGCCTTATTTTAATAATGTGTTACTAAACTGTATTTTACCCAGTGCATGGCTTCTGGTCATATTGCTACTGAGACAGGCTCCTTGAGATCTGTTGCTCAAGTGAACAGGATACCTGATGAGCTGCCCATCTCTGGGATCCTAGAAAGCACCTGAGGGAATGGCCAGGTAGGGCCAAGCCCTCACCCTTGTGTTAGATGAGTTTAATTAGATGAGCCCATCAGTGGAAGCAGTAGTGATAATATCTGCACATTATCTCTGGGTGGTATTGTATAGTTCAGAAGAAAACAAGGTACTGGTACTCAGGCATGGGTAAGTTTACAAAACCTATTCTGCCCCCTCCCCAGCCCTTCTTTGTCCTCCTAGGAAGGTAATATTTCTAGGGCCACATACCCTCCACCCACTTTGAGTGCCCTCACTTTGAGCACCAAAATGGGGGCCATGGGTCTGCTCCACTCTGTGCCAGCCTCTCAAGACCATTCAATGAGACTTCCTGATGGTTATACCAGCTATCCAGGGCTGCTTGTCCCTGACATGCTGGAAGAACCCAGGGACATCAGGCTATAAAGGCCTCTAGCCAGTGATACAGAAAGGTAGAATCCTGGAACACATCCTTTTACAACACCCCTCCTAGCTAAGGCCTACATTGTTTCATGTGAGCAAATAAGCCTTAACATTGGTCCTTGGTCATGTCTAAAAGTGATGCACATGCTCTTTGATTGCTAGATGGGAAGTGGAGATAGAAAGTCATAGTTCTTTTACATTTTATTAAACTTGTTTAGTTAAATCATTATCAATTATTTTACCAGGGGTAGAAAAACTCACCAGGGTTTAAAACTATATATCTTCTCACTGGGAAATGACTTAGCAAATAATCTTGATGTTATTTCGAGGGAATTTATGCCAACTATTCGATAGATAGTGCATCCTTAGATGAGCTAAAAAGTGGCGGCAGCCCATAGTCTCTCACCTTCCAGACTTATGCTCAGGGGCTGGCTCCTCTGTGGGAACACTGCCATTATCACACCACCTAGAGAACCACTTTTGTCATCTGGGTCTTTTTCCTGCTTTCTATGAGAACATTTTACTTCTGAAGGCATGAACATTTTTATGTTTCTGCTTTAAGTTTATCACTCATTACAAATGTACTTTGCAACTTCAGTGAACCCTGGCCTGCATGGTCAGGCAGGGGTGGGAGTCATGTAGCACTTGTGCTCTGCCAGCCTCCTGCTGGGTGGCAAATGAGCTCAGAGTCCAGTGGCAAAGCGGGGAGTAAAGCGGGTAAGGCTGTGGAACAAAGCAGCCAAGAGGCAGAGACCAGACTGTTGGTATGCTTTGTGGAGGAACTAGAATGCTTTCAGCCTTGCAGAATGGACAGGAGCAGAAAAGGGGCTTTGGGCCTGAAAGTTGGAGTGGGCAGTGAGGCTAGACCACTGGGAAGGGGGCACCCATTCCTCTTCATCCTGCAGGTTTCCAATCAGTAGGAGCCATTTCCATTCTTTCTTGGTCCTGGTGAGGCTTTCTATGGTTCTAGAAGGGTTTTTTATCAGGTCGAAAGGAACCCAAAGCAAACAGTTATATGACCCAGGAACTCAAGTGAGTCCAGCTGCCTTTGGCATAACTAAAAAGCAGCCCTGGGGAAGTCAGGACTGAGTGGAGAGAGCTGGGTGAGCTCAAGAGTGGGTGTGAGATTGGCATGATAGCAGATGAGAAGCTGTCCTCAGTTTTCCATTTGACTTGCATAGAGGGGAGGTGGGATTAGAAGTGAATCCTTTGTTTCTTGACCTCTGAGAAGAATGGGGGACACCACCCTTTTTCAGTGGCTTCATTCTATATAGAGCAGTGGGGTTATCTAAGGAGAAAAGTCTGAATTTTATTGATTTTTTTTTATTCAGATATATTTTAGATACTTATCTCTGTAACTGTTGAGAGCAATAGTGATGATAATGCAGGCGTAATGACAGCCTGTGAGTGCTCAGAAGAAAATAGCCAGGACAGGACCCCAGGGCCATGTGTTTCCAGGACAAGCAGGCCTCAGTGCGGTTACAGGAAAACTGTTAGGTGTATTAAGAGCCTTTAGGTATGTGAACCTACCATTTCAACTATAAATGTTATGAAATCTAGATAAGATTACTTCTGATGAAAATCTAGCTCCTGAATCAAAATATACATACCAGATTTTGAAAACTTACTATGAAAATAAAGAACATAAAATATCTCCCTAATAATTTTTATGTTGGTTATGTGTTGAGACAACATTTTGTGTCTATTAGGTTAAAGAAATAATAGAAAACTGATTTCACCTGTTTTGGTTTTTTTACTTTTTTTAAAAAGTGGCCACCAGGTAAACTTAAATTACACATGTATGTGTGTGTTATGTACCACTGAGTCGGCTCCAATGCCTGACAACCTATGAATGAATGAATTCCACAGCGTTTCATCCTCAGCAGCTCTGTTCGGCTCCTGTAAACTCATGCCAGTGGTTTATTTTACAGTCAATCCATCTTGCACTTAATCTTCCTCTTGTTCTGCTTCCTTATATTTGTCCCAGTATTGTCTTTTCCTGAGAACCCTGCCTCCTCGTGATGTGCCTGCCCTAAATAGGACAGTTTCAGTTTTATCATTTTTGCCTCCAGTGATGTTTGGGCTTAATTTGCTCTAGGACCCACTTGGTCATCTTGCAGCCCAAGGTATCAATAGAGCTCTCCATATTTCAAATGAATCAACTTTTTTTCCCATCAGCCTTCTTCACTGTTCAGCTTTCACATCCATACATAGCAATTGGGAACACGAGGCTGTGGGTGATCTTGTCCTTTTCTCTAATGATACATGTCTGCTCTTGGTGATTGTTCCTACATCTTATACCGCTGCCCTTCCGAATCTCAGCCTTCTCAATTTCTTGGCTGCAGTCTGCATTTGAATTGCTGACAACTACAATAAGCACAATCTAGCTCACATTATATTTCTCTTGGACAGTGCTGTATAGACCTAAATGTAAAAAACAAAACTAAGATTCTAGAAGATAATTTATAACATTGGGTCAGGGAAGGCTTCCTTAAATAAAACACAAAAAGCCCTAACCACAGAGGAAAATAATGCATTTAAATACATTAAAATTAAGAACTCTTCTAAAAGAAAACAAAGGTACTAAACTTATTGGCTATGGTCTCAGAGAAGATTTTATGAACTGGATCACAAAGTCAAGGGAAGTAAAAGCGAAAAATGAATGGAACTACATTGAACTAAAAAGCACAGAAGAAACCATCAACAAAACGAAGAGGCAACCAACCAAATGCCCTTGAGGCAGGAAGGATAGCATATGTAGAATAAGCCGCACAAAACAACAGGAATCATTCCCATTTCAACCAACACGGTGGGTTTCAACAGAGCACAATATGATCCCAACTATACAGTGTTTAAAACATTGCAAACATCAGCAATAAATATGTTCTCTAGGGATGTAGATGCGTGTAGTGAAACCACAGAGAAAAGCAAGTTAATCACAAACTGGAAATGCAGCTCCTGGTTACTCAGGAGGCACGCGAGTGGCTGCCTCTTTGAGCTCAGCGGTCAGTGCATTGGCAATTAGTGTTTTTAAAACATTCATAGACATCAGATGACTTTTGTATACAAAGAATGTTGAAATCTGCATAATAAAAATTCCAGTAAATTTTTGAAAAAGTAAATGGTACATGAGATTGCAAAGCAAAGGCACATTTCGAAGTGTTGCTATCTGGTGTTGGGGAGAAGTGGGCCATCACCGAGGAGTCTGTGGGGTCAGGGGAGACTTGTGGGAGATTCATGTTTATGAATGAAAATGAAAGAGCAGCGTGAGCGATGGCCAGGAATAGGACTCCTGTGAAGACAGGAGTAAAGCAGACCCTGGGGCCAACTGTGGTCCCAGGAGAGAGGGTGGGTGTGAGGACCACAAAAGCACTTCACTGAGGACACAGAGGACTGCCCTCCATACTCAGTCCAGCTGTGTGCTGCTCTCCAGTAAAAGTGCCCAAGGTGGGGCTTTGCAGACAGGTACAATGTGGGAGCGGAGGGGATTGGGCAAGGATGTGACTAACAAAAGCTCCAGACAGAAGTGGAGACGGGCATGAAACCCTTGCCCCTAGAATTTCTCTGCCTCCCCCTTCTAGCTATTACTTCTGGAATTACTTCCACTTAAAATAAGCTTGTCCATTTAGTCCCCTCAGCCCTCCATCAAGCCCTGGACTGTACCAGTAACCCTGGCTGCCCAAATTCTGGGGGCAAGGGGGGTATGGGGCTCTGTTTTCGTTCTTGCCTCTCTCAGGCCTTCCATGGAGCCTGGGGACACGGGGGTAGATTCTCTGGAGAATAAACTGGCTGTCTAAGAAAGAAAAGAGTTCAGGGCTAGTGCCCTGCTCTGTGGTGTCGGGGCAGAGACAGGACTGTGACCCAGACGCATTTTTCCCCTGCCTCACTCCTCTTCGAGGGCTGGGGCACCAATAGTTCTGCAGGAGACTCTGCCCACTCCGTGGACCCACAGCCTGGCCAAGACAGCCATCCTTCTCCATCTCCTGTCCACCCTGAAAAATGGGTGGACATTTCTCGCTATGCACAGGACCAGTGTTCACCCCAGGGGTTGTGGCGAGGAGACATGTGTTCACCCCAGGTCAGCAGGACAGCCCACTGGAGGCCAGTCTTCCGTGGAGGGAGTCCAACCTTCCGGCGTTTAGACTTCTGGGTGTAGACATCTGCTGGACAACAAGAAGATGTCCCTGGTGAGGGCCCTGCGGTGCACACATTCAGCAGGGAAGGCTGACATGAAGAATCCACTGATCGTGTTAGAACAAGTGCCGGGAGGATAAAGATGAGAAACTTATTGTGAGGAATAAGTGCGTTAGTAGGCATGAGGTGGTAACCCTTTTGTTAGGAAAACCCTTTTGTCAGGAAGGGCCTTTTCAATTAAAGCAAAAATGTTTTATGTCCTCTCTCCCTCTCCCAACATAATGGCCTCAGTGAGGAAAAAAAAAAAAAAAAGGATAAGAAGGGAAGAATATCTTCCTAACAGACTTTTTGGCTGAGGTTAAAATGACTGGTGGAGGAAGCACCTCTCCAAACCAGTCAGCCAGGCTGATGAAACAGATGACCCGGAAGGAGATATTCCAACCACCTGGCACAATAATGATGATGAGTGTGCAGGGCACCTCGAGCTGACTGCTCCATCCTGCCCATTTCTTCACAGGCTGCTCAGGAATCCAATATTGACAGGAGACATCTTCCCAAATTGCCACCCTACAATGCCTTTCTAAGGAACCTGCTCTGTGAGGTGACAGACTCCATTAAGAAATTCTTTCGAAGATTAAATATCAGTGCAGTACATTTACCATATGAACCCTGGAATACGGAGAAGTTGAAAAGTTCTGGTTATGCTGAGTTTAAGGACATGGATTTTTTGTTCAGTGCCCTGAGCCTCAGTGAAGAGTCTCCAGGTAATAAGAGAATTCAAGTGGATACAGACAGAGTTGTATTCTTTTGACCGAGATAGAAATTGGAATTCTGACAAAACAGATACAGACTAGAGAGCTGGTCCTGCCATAGACAGCTTTGACGAATACCCACCTAAGAAGAGATGATGACAGCTTTGGAGACAAGTATCAAGATCATCGTGATTCAGACTGATACCATGATGGGTATCGGAACAGTGATGAGTATACAGACTGTTATCGTGATGCCCTGAGCTGTGATATGAATCAATACGTGGCCAGGATTGCTATGATGACAGAGGCAGCAGAGACTACAATAGAGGCTTTGACTCCAGGACAGGCAGTGGCAGGAGAACATTTGGGAGTGGATATCATAGGGATTATGATTACAGAGGAGGCAGAGACTGCTTTGAAGACAGATATGACAGATACAGTAATGGATCAGGAGATCCAGAGTGATTCCTCTTGGGATGATTATAGGCATGATGATAGAGGTCCTCCACCAAAGAGGCAAACTGAATCTAAAGCCTCAGCTTACTCCAAGGATTCTTCTGCCAGCACCATCCAGTCCGGTTCAAGCAGCCTCTGCCTTTGGAGGTGCAAAGCCCGCTGCCACAGCTGCTAGAGAAGGGAAAGTAGAGGAGCAGCTGCAAAGGAACAGGAAAAAGTGAAGTGTCAGCTGAATGAGCCAAAGCTAGAACAACAGTCTCAGGGGAGACACCCAAGCTGGTTAAGTGAAGAAACTCAGGAACAGAAGCAGCCAAAGAAAGTGAGTTCCCACAGACTGGGACCTCAGCCACATCTGGCAGAAATGCTCACAGGAGAAAGAATAAGGCATCTCTAGAAAATGAAACACTCAGAAAGGTGGAAGACTCACTTTTCAAAGTCTAAACCTCTCAAACTTGAACAGTCTCTGAATGTAATGCCAGCCTCTCCACCAAAGGAGAATGCTTGGGTGAAGCAAAATTCTAACTTTCCTGCTTCACCTCAGAGCTAAGACACAGAGCAGAAATCCCCTTCAAATGGTGGGAGAAAGCAGTTCTGGCCCAGCCAGCATGGAAAACAGATGAAAATAAAGTGGATGGGGAGAGTGTCCAAAAGGCCAAAGTGAGAACTCCAGCCATGGTCCAGGAGATGAGGGGAACACAGGTTACTGGAAAGAGTCAGATAGTAAAGAAGAAAAAAAGGATCAAAACTACTGATCTGCACCTGAGCCAAAGAAACTTGAAAAAAATCCAGCCTCCCAGTTCAGATCTGCAGGCAAGTATGCTGCTCTCATCACTGATGGTGAAGATGAAAATGAGGGAGAAGATATATCAAATAGATCTCTACATCCTGTGCTTTCTCTGAGTCTCTCTCCACTCTGGAACATTCAAGAGCAAATCGAACCTCTATCCAAACAAGACAAAATAAAACTAACCATCTCTTGGAGAACTTTTATAACTTAAAAAAATAAAACTTACATGAAATAAAATTATTTGCATGCTATTGCAGCCGTTAAAGTATTGAAATAACTGGAGAAATGTAGCCAGAGAAAAAGAGATGTATTTTAACAGAAAAGTCGTGGTGCATTTTTATGGCATATGCAGTTGCCAGCGTGATTAGCGACTAAGGGCCTCTATTTAGCAAAATGTAATGGCAGTGATGCGATGTCTGGAATCTGATCGGGCAGTAGGGCAGGTATGAGGGGAAGTGTGAGGTTTCTTCCTTTAATTCTTGTTATTCTAATGTGGAGTATGTGAATTCTCAAATATCTGAATAAAGTCTCCATCCTTGGAGAGGTAGGTTTAGTCTCTAAAACTGTATTTGTCTCCAGGAGGCTGGCAGTCCCTCCTCTTATTAATTCTGAGTTACTGGAGCCAGACTGGGGATGGGGGAGGTGGGGTCGAGAGTGGGCGTGGGGGGGAGTTCCTTTATTTTTATACCCAGGGGGTGGCTGGGGAGCAGACTACAGGCTGCTAAAGTACAGGACAGTTTTGTAACAAAAAGAAGTGGGAAAACAGTGATTTGAAAAACAGCTTTGTGGAGGTGATGAATGACTTTGCAACAGTAATAGCAAAAAATAGTGTAACCCATGGATGGTTACCTCTTGGAATAGGAAGCACTTAGGGGTTGTGAGAATTCCCAAGTCGCTTATGTGTCCTGGTTTCACCCTTTTTTAAACACTATCCTTTCCAAAAGTTCAAACAGATCCATATTCTGTCAAAATCTTTAAAAATTTAGACTCTCATTATTGTCATGTTCCTCATGGTCCTCCTTCCTACTACCTCCCCAAGAGTAGCTTCTGTTTAAGCCATAACCTGATCTCCATGGAAGCTGTCAAATGAGGAATCACTGCTTTTCTTGAGCAAATCTTGGCTCCTTTATGTCTTTTGACTTTCTGCTATTCATTCTTTACAATATATTTTTTTCTGGCTTTATTGAAACATAATAGACAATTAGTTGTTCATATTCACATTATACAATTCAATGAGATTTTTTCAATTATAGTTGACATATAATAATATACCAGTTTCAATTGTACAGCATAGTGATCAGATCCACAAAACTCACAAAGTGATCATCCCACTAAATCTAGTACTCCTCTTTCCCCTGACATACTTATTACAACATCATTAGCTGTCTTCCCCATGCTACACTCTATATTTCCATGTCTTTTCCACAACTATCCATTTGTACCTCTTAATCTCTTGGCCTTTTTTTTTTTGCCACCCCCAAACCCCCTCCCATCTAGTAGCCTTCAAAATATGCTCTGTATCTATGAATTTACTTCTGCTTTTGTCATTGTTGTTATTTTGTTCTTTAGTTTCCACATGTACATGAAATCATGTATTTGTCTTTTTCTATCCGACCCATTTCATTCAGTGCAATACCCTCCAGGTCCATCATAACAATATCCTTTTTCCATCCCCTTCCTTTTAGTCTGTGTGTGTCTTTTAATCTGAAGTAAGTCCCTTGTAGGCAGCATATGTAGACAGTCTCTTGAGGCAGCATATATTGTAGGTCTTGTTTTCTTATCCATTCAGCCACTGTCTTTTGGTTGGAGCATTTCATTCTTTTCCATTTGAGGTACTTGTTGATATGAATGTAGTTATTACCATTCTTTATTCCTGTTTTTGATACATGTTTTTCTTTTTAAAGAAGTCCCTCTAGGGGTGGTTCCATAGAGTAGTGGTTAACACGCCTGCTTTACATGCAGAAGGTCCTGGGTTCGAGTCCCAGCAGAACCATGGCCCATGCCCCGGGTGCACCAGGCCCCAGGTGTGCCAGGCCCTAGGTGTGTGCTGCGAGCCTGAGGGAGGCACCCTGCCTTCAGAGATCCAGTTCTTAAGGGGCAAAAGGCAACATGTGTAAGTCAGAGGTGGGGGGGATGACTAAAAAATAAAATAATAACTTACAAATAAATAAAATAAGAATTTAAAAAAGTAAAATAGTTTTTGCTTTAAAAAAAAAAAATGAAGTCCCTCCAACATTTTCTATAATACTAGCTTGGTCCTGATAAATTCCTTTAGCTTATTTTTGTCTGGGAAGCTCTTTATCTGTCCTTTGACTATAAATGATAGCATTGCTGGATAGAATATTCTTGTTTGTAGCTTCTGGGTCTTCATCATGTTGAATATTTTGTGCCAAGCCCTTCTGTCCTTCATGGTTTCTTTCAAGAAATCAGCTGCATCTTATACGTGCTCCCTGGTAGGTAACTAATTGCTTTTCTCTTGCTACTTTTAATATTCTCTCTTGTATTTAACCTTTGGCATTTTAATTATGATGTGTCTTGGTGTGGGCCTCTTGGAGTTCATCTTTCTTGGGACTCTCTGAGCTTCCTGGGGTTTTATGTCTATTTCCTTCACCAGGTGAGAGAAGTTTTCCAACATTATTTCTTCAAATAGCTCTTCAACATCTTGTTTTCCTTCCAGTAACCCTATGATATGGATAATTTTACATTTAATAGTGTCCCATAGGCTCCTTAAATTATTAATACAGTCTTAGCTTCTTTTTTCTTGCCTTTCAGTGGTTCAGTCCTCTTCTTTATCCACCCCATTGATTCCCTCTCATATACTCTTCATCTCAGATAATGTGTTCTTCATTTCAGACTGGTTCCCTTTTATAATCTCCATTTCTATTTTTATGTTTTTTATTTCTTTGTTAAAGTTCTCACTGAATTCGTCTATACTTCCCCTAAGTTTATTGAGCATCTTCATAACCTGTGTTGTGAACTCTGCATTTGTTAGATTGCTTAATTCTATTGTTCCTGGATCTCTGTTCTGTTCTCTCATATGGTTTCTGCTTCTTTGTCTTCCCATTTGGCTGCCTTTCCGTGTCTGTTTCTATGTACTAAGCGAAGTTCTTAAGTCTCCCAATCTTATTAGTGTGGATTTGTGTAGTAGGTATCCAGTGGCACAGTCCTGAGTGGCAGGCCAACTTTAGCCCCAGCTTGTGCCCCTCTGGGGCCACCTGTTAAAATTCAGCAAGCAATCCACAGATGCTGTGCTTCTAGTTCTCAGCAAGGAGCACCTGACTCTCTCGGGATACATTTGGATGTGGCTTGGGTGGGGCTGCGAGATGGGGGAGGAGGAGTTTCGAGGAATCCTCTGGGTGGAGCAACCTCTGTTATCCAGTTTGATGATGTCTTAGCTCTGGCAGTGCTCGATCAGCACATTGAGAGGGGAAGGGCTCAACAGAGGAACACTGGATACCACCAGCACTTCTGCCAGGGAGCAAGCCTCACCTTTGGCCCTCAGTCGAACAACTCGGTGTTCCTCTGTAAGTTCCTAGTCCCCTCCGCACCCCCTGAGCAGCCAACCTGGCTTTGGCGCTCAGAGCGAGTGAGTCCGTCATCACAAAAGTCTGCTCGTGGACACAGCCCCTTTAAGAGGCATCTGCAGCTGCCACTGCTGCAGCCTCCATCTCACCCAGTCACTAGGAACGGGAAGCCTCACATCTTCACCCCCTCCTACCTTCTACTGTTGCAGGTTGATGTCTTTTTTCTCTCCCTAGTTGTAGTCCTTCTATTCATCTAGATCCCAGGTGACTGTCCTTGCTGTTTGCTCTGTCACAACTTTGATTTGGTCATAAGAGGGATGAACAAAGTCTCTATCATCTATGCCCCAAGACTCTGCTATTCATTCTTGCTCCTGCTTCTTTGACCCCTTTTTAACCTCAGAAAACTCTAGAATTAATAGTCTTAGGTGGTGAATAGGGATGTATAAAATGTGACACTTAAATCAGGAGCCTTTTTTACGACCTCGATTGGGGTTTTTGTTTGGGACTTTTTATATTGTTTTATTTTGTTTTTACAAAGTTTTCTCTCCATGTTACCAAACTAAAAGGCATTCATTTGCCTTTGTGCATGAAAGCCAGATGAGACACAAGCAGAGGTTTACAGCAAAGAAATTAAGGTTTATCATTTAAGGAAATGGTGCCAAGCCCAGAGACACAGGTGAGCTAGTGCTCAAAGACCTGGTTCCCCGATGGGCTCTAGGGGATAGGTTATACCGGGGAAAACCCATTAGTCATGGTACTGATTGGTGTGGGCTAGGGTAAGAGGCAGTTGATATCGCATCAGGGCCTGATGTCAGTCATGGCATCGTTCTGTCTGGTTTCAAGGGGTTGTCTCGCCTTCATGGGTAGGTCAAGATGTTATCTTTAGTTTGACTGAAACTGTTTCTGTGGTCAACAGACCTGAGGCTACCTTTCTGAGACTGTTTGATGCTGACCAGAGTCTAGTGTCCTAAGGGCTTAGTAATTAAGGGAGTAGTCATGCATTATAGTCAAAAGCAAAAAGATAAGGAAAGAAAAGAAGCAAGTGAGTCATGGTGCTATTAGACAAGACAAGGCCATTTGAATCAAGTAGGAAAAAAGGAGAAAAAGTCATTTTAAAGAAGTGAAGTTTTAGCACAGTTACATTCACTGAAATCCCACACCAATGTCTATATTTATAATTTGACCTAGACCAATGTGTGGTTTTGTTTTTTACCCTTCCTTGAGAGAATGACAATGGAGAGAACTATTTAACAAGGTCCTTGTTTCTCTTGCACCACAAGAGCTTAACTTCGCTGCTTTTATGTGCACCTTTGTACTGTCGGCTTGGTAGTTGGTATCCTTATTGGTACCAAGGTGTCACTGGGCAATATTGGTACCTGCAGAGAAATGACACCTTGGTCTCTTGTTTGCAAGCCCTTCTCCCATCAGTCCTAGGTTAGACCCTGTCCAACTGTGCAGGGCTGTTGATTTCTGAGTGCTGCAGCAGTGGCATAATGAACCATTTACCCAGGGGACATAAAAGACATACAAAGTGAAGTAATTTTAAAATTGGTTTTGATAGCTAGTAGCTGGAAAGGGCTTTTAGAGGGATACCTGGGTTGAAAAAGTTTTTTTTTTCAAACTATTTATTGTAGATGATGAAATGGTAGTCTCTCTCCATGTCTACTCTTTCCAAATGGTTGTATCCAAAAGAAAGTGTTTTTTTCTCCACTCCTCTATCCTGTCCTCTATTAAAACAGAAATGGGATTTATGTCCTGCTCCTAAATATATGTAAAATATGTACCAAAATAGATTCTATTAAATGAGTTGTAATCTGTAGAGTTAATATCTGAGAGATGTCTTGAGATGTGAATCCCATCCTTTGGATTGTGGTGTTTTTTTTTTTTTCTCTAAATAAATTTGATCTTTAAAGTTAAAAAAAGAGAGTGAGAGAATGTTTTAGGTGAAGGAACATGTGCAAAGGCTCCCAGGAGAGGAGGCAGGGAGGGAAGAGTTTGGGGAAACATGTTTATCAATTCGCTTGTTAATGGACATTTAGGTTGTTTCCAATTTGAGGCCATTATAAATCAAGCTGCTGTGAACATTGGGACACAAATTTGTGTGTGGACATATGTTCTCATTTCTTTGGGGTAAATACCTAGGGCTGGATTTGCCGCATCGTGGGAGTACATGCATACCTAACTATAGAAGAACCTTCCAGTACATAAGGAAAAATACTATATGATTCCACTTCTCTGAGGTATTTTGAATAGCCAGACTCACAGAGGCAGAAAGTAGAATGATGGCCACCAAGATCTGAGGAAAAGGAGAGAATGAGAAGTCAGTGTTTAATGGGTACGAAGTTTTAGTTTGGGAAGATAACAGATTTCTGGAGATGGATGGTGGCGATGGTTGCACCACAATGTGAATGTATTTGATGCTACTGAACCATATATTTTAACATGGTGAAAACGATAAATATATAAATTGCCAGACCTATTTTCTTGTACCATTTTCTATTTCTACCAGCGCTGTGTGACAGTTCTGGTTGTTCCGTACCCTCACCGACACTGGGTGTGATCAGTCACCGTGGGAAAGAGATTTAAGAAAAAGCAAATCTTGGCATTTGGCCCCTGGTGCTCAGCTGGCATTGGGGTTGGTGTTTTCATCTGGGGTGCTGTCTGCAGGAGTAGATGGCGGCAGTCACCAGCCTGGGAAGCTAAGGGGTGCCCTCTCCAGGCCTAGAGCAGCACAGGTTGGGCTGGGCCGGCATGCAGATCCCATACCCAAAGGCTGAGTCTCCTGGGTGCTGAATTCTGAATCTTCTTATAAGACTGGAAATGTCATACACTCAAAGTACTGCAGAGCAGGCTTGGGCAGCACAAGGAGGGCTTGGTGTGACTAGGTCACATGGCTTTATTCCGCTGGGTTGGTGTCAGCAGTTAGAATAGCTGGCAGTTCAGACATGGGAGTGGGGACGTGGCTGGTCTGTGCCTTGTCAGGTTTCCCGGAGGCAGTGAGCCCTGAGGGTGGAGTACCATGGCACCCGGTCTCCCTATCCTCACAGGATGGACTTTTCCTCATTTTTGAGCAGGGTGGGGTGGGTAGGGTAGTGATGTTGGGAAGCAGGCTTGGAAGTTTCTCCTAGTTCACACAGGCTTGCGGGAGCCTGCCAGGCCGCTTTCACTGACCAAGTGTCCCTAAAAAGCAGGACAAAGGTAGTTGGTGAGAACCGTGGCTGGGTTACAAAAGTGAATTTCAAATGAGAGGAATCCATGAGGCAGCTTCCTTGAACTGGTCAAGACACCTGGCCAAGGGCTCGGGGGCTAGCTCCCTGTCTTCGAGCTGGGTGCTCGGGACTCTCTTGCCCCTCAGTCCTTTGTTTTCAATCCACCTGTGAGAGCAGAGAGTGGAAGTGCAGGTGGCCCTCTACCTTTCAGCTAACTCCTGCCACTGAGGTGCAAGCACCACCTTGAGGTCACCAGGGTGCCAGCGCCCTGGAGTACCATCCATATTTCACCATGTTCAAGAGGATCCTGAGTGTTTATTAAAAAGTAATTCTTTGAAAACAAAGGGTCCAGACCATGCACTGTATATGTAGCATGCTGTCAACAACATAAGAACATCCAAAACTGTAGAAAAAATTTTTAAGAGTTTATTTTAGCAAAACTGAATTGAATCTCTGGAGAATAACAGTTTTGCAGCTTCTTTTATGCATTTAAAATTAAGGAAAGTCCTAAGGAAGATTACACGGAGGTGGGAGAAGCAAGTGGGAATTGGTTTACAGGACAGTTATGTGCTATCTTGAGGCTTAATACCCTCTTCAAGGGGTATCACTTCTGGCATTTCAAAGGTATATTAACCTAGACGCACAGGACAAAGGACGTGGCTGGCTTAAACCTTTCAGTAAAGAAGTTTTAGGCCTGGGGCAGGACTATTCACCAGAGGAATTTATATTCAGATCGTCCTGTGACATTACTTTCTGCAGAACCCCTATTTTTCTTCCACAATACCAGGGTTGGGTTGCAGGCAACAGAAACTAACTACCCAAATGTAAGGTAAATAAGAAAATGTTTTGGAAATGTACGCTGTGGCTCACACATGCTTTGAGAATGACAGAAACCAGGACAGCCCTGGGAATTCAGCAGTCAGACTCTGTCAACCTGTGGATGAAAAAGGGCTCTGCAATAAACCTGACAAACTCAGTGACCAAAAATAACCTCACAAAGTGACCTGGTAATAAATTCTTATCAGGACAGGTCATGGTGGATAGTCTTACCCCAGGCCTGTAAAAGGTTTACCTTTGTCCTGTCAATGTTCTTATGCATGTAGGTTAACATACCTATAAAATGCCAGGAGTAATGCAGACCTCTGGAGGCATAATCACCCTTAAGGGAGCATATAATCTTGTTAAATATTTGGAAGCCAGTCATAGAGATTTCCCTGTCTTTCTTCCTCCCACCTACATGTAATAATCTTCCTCATGTTGCCTTCTTAATTCTAAATGTATATAAAGAACTGCAATACTGTCATTGCTTGGAGCGTTTGAGATCGTTTTTCCTAGCATGTTGTCAGTCTGGCTCAAACAAACTCTTGAACCTTCCCCATGCTTCTCCCCTCAGGATACAAAATCCTAAGAAAGGGTGATCTCCAGGCTGAGCTGGGGTCACAAGCCATGCCCTGTGTCTGGAGAAGTGGGTTCCTTGGTTGACAGACTACCAGAATCCCATAGGAGGGGTCAGGTCCCTAAGAGGTGGATCTAGGGCAAATAGAAACAAGATTACCAAAAATGATAACTGATTACTAAAGACATATGATTACTCAGAACACTCGTTCTCTGACCTTGCCAGCTAGTACATCTTTTCATCATGTGTTAACAATGTGTTTGAAAGATGGACGATGATAATGAACAGTGATAAGGTATGGGATTAGGAAGCAGGATGGGGAGTCATGTTTAAGGGAAACAAAATAGAAACCAGTACTCAAGTAGAATACTGGTTTCCTCAAGGAGGTTACCCGTAAAAAACTACCTTATTTTTGGACACATGAAACACATGAAAATGATGGATGCACCAATAGCAAAAGCAACAAAAGTAAAAAAATAAATGAAGAAACTATATCAAATTAAAAGACTTCTTCATAGCAAAGAAAATCATCAGCAAAGTGAAAACCAACCTACAGAGTGGGAGAAAATATTTGCAAATCATATATCTGATATGGAGTTAATATCCAAAATATATTGTAAAACCCGTACAACTCAATAGCAAAAGAAAAAAAAAAAGAAAAAGAAAATATCTGATTGTCTATGGCCATGCTACCCTACACAAGCTCAATCCTGTCTGATCTTGGAAGCTAAGCAGAATCAGGCCTGGTTAGTACTTGGATGGGAGAACACCTAGGAAGACCAGGTGCTGTAGGTGTAAAAAAAATAAAAAATAAAAAAATAAGAGATTGTAAACTGACAAGGTTCTTGCAATCTGTGAGGTCAACCAAGGGTTGCCTTGCCTAAAAAAAAAAAAAAAAAATCTGATTAAAAAAATGGGCAGAGGAATTAAATAGACATTTTTCCAAAGAAGACAGACACAGCAACAGATACATGAAAAGGTACTCAACATCACTAATCACTTGAGAAATGCAAATCCAAACTACAATGAAATATCATTTGACACCTGTTAGAATGGCTGTCATCAAAAAGATAAAAAATAACAAGTGTTGGCAAGAGTGTGGAGAAAAGGGAACCCCTGTGCACAATTGGTGGGAATGTAAATTGGTGCAGCTGCTATGAAAAACAGTATGGAGGTTCCTCAAAAAGTTAAAAATAGAACTATCAAATGATACAGCAATTCCACTTCTGGGTGCTTATCTGAAGAAAATGAAAACACTAACTCTAAAAGATACATGCACATCTGTATTCAGCATTATTTACAATAGCTAAGACTCATGAAAACAACCTAAGTTTCCATCAGTGGATGAGTGGATCAAGAAAGTGCATTACAGTTGTCCCTCTGTGTCCATGGGGATTGGTACCTTGTGGATACCAAGATCCGTGAATGCTCAAGGCCCTTATATAATATGGTGTACTACTTGCATATAATCTACACACATCTTCCTATATACTTGAAATTGATCTCTAGATCATTTATAATATCTAACGCAATGTAAATGCTATGTAAACAGTTATACTGTATTATTTAGGAAATAATGACAAGAAAAAAAGTACCATTGTAGGCAATAATGTAACATTTTTTTTCAAATATTTCAATTCTTGGTTGGTTGATTCCGTGGATACAGAACCTGTGGATATGGAGGGCCGACTGGATATGGAGGGCCGACTGCATACACACACACACTGTGATACACAATAGAATACCATTCAGCCATGAAAGGAAATCCTGACATTTGTGACAACGTGGATGAAATTTAATGATATTATACTAAGTGAAATAAATCAGGGAAAAACAAATGTATGTATAGTCCCTTAAATGGGGAATCTAAATACACTAGAGAACGTGGTTGCCTAAAAGGTGGGGGGAGGGGTGAAAAAAATAGGTGAAGAGTTTCACAAGATACAACTTCTAGTTATAATATAAATAGGTGCTGGAGATTTAATGCACAGCACAATAATGATAGTTAATAATACTGTATTATATATTTGAGAGTTGCTAAGAGAATAGATCTTAAAAGTTCTCATCACAAGATAAAAAATTTTTGTAACTATGTGAGGTAACAGATGTCCAGTAGATTTACCATGGTGATCCTTTTGCAATACATACAAATATCAGTATGTCATATACCTGAAATTAATGTTGTACATTAATTATATCTCCAAAAATAAATGGACAAAGTTCAAAGGTAATATTGCACTCTTCCAATGGTTCTCAGATATATATAGATAGATTTAGACTGTTTCCCAGATAAGCATTTTTAAATTGTACTTTCCTTGCCAATTGTTTTATGGTTAGCCTATAAGTCCTTTACATTAAAAGACTTTGTTTATTTTACTGACTTTTCACAAGTTCTGCGGGTTGGAATTCGGGTAGGTGGTCTTTTGGGACCACCACCCCTCGTCCTGCCCCACCCCAACTCATCAAAGCTCTGAACTACCATCAGCACCAGTGGAAAGGAAAATAAGACAGTGAACTTAGGAACAGAAAAAAGGTTTGAAAACTCGGAGGCAGGCCGGGAACAAATTTTAAGTAGTAAAGGAAGATCGAGCACCTGTCTGAAGGTTTGACGCTGCCTCTGTCACAAAGGAAGGTGACCCAGAGGACGAGATGCCAAGAGGCTTTGGAGACGTGGATTTGCACTGTCAGGCTAGACATGTCTTTAACAACCATTACAGGAGAAGGGAACCAAACACGCACCCAGATATAAGATGATAAAATAAAATGCAGATGGCATTGATACCTTCAACAGCAAGCATCTTTGTTACTGGAAAGAAGCACAGTTTGAAAGTGAATTTCAAAGCTTGAGCAGAAAACTAAATAACAAAATTTATGAAAAAAATGTGAAAGTTTTTAGAAAATTAACTGTAAGAAGGAATTGACTGTGATGGAGTAAAACTTTAGCCATGGAGCAGAAGAGCTAGACACAGAATGAGCCAGAGGTTTTAAAGAATTTGGGGGAAAGTGTGTTTTATAAACAAATCCAGATTATTTTTCCGGGGTGGGGGAGATTTGTGCTAATTGATTTAATATTCACTCTACTGGGGAAAAAAAAAAAAGAAGAAGAAGAAACAGCAACTTTAAGAAAAGAAATGTTCGCCATGGACCAAAAATGAGCTGAAATAGATTTCTGACCCTCGACAAAAGATCCTCATCCCTAGACATCCCCATCTCAGCCCTTGGCAGAGGCTCAAGGAGACAAGAAAGCCTCTGGGCTTACAGAAGGCTGGAATCCAATGAGTCACCTACAGTCCTCACCACTCCATGTGAGGTGTGCCTCATCTCACAGAATCAGAACCTGATGCTTGGACAGAAGTTAACTACCCCTGAGGCCATGTGGTTAATGGGGCAGAGCGGGTGGGGGGTGATTTGGGGACTCCTACCCACCACCCCATCCTGCCCTCCCCAAATGATTTCTGTTAGAATATTAGCCCTCTGAAGGCAACCTTGACCCAGGAAGTAGTCTGTAGTGTTTTGTAAATAAGGCCAGGTGCTAGATTTTAGTGCAGCTGCAGTGTTAGCAAATACTTTACAAGTGGCACAGACAGGCTTGTGGAAGGATCCTGTCTAGAGCCGCAGGTCCCACCCCAGCCCCTGGCCTCCATGCTCCTTGTTGAAGAGCCCCTGAGGGAGCACTCTGCCGGGGGGCTCTGGCCATGGCATTAGAGGAGCAGGTGCCCCATGAACAGGCATGGATTTACTAAGGAGACAGGTAAAAATGTCCACATCAGGACCCTGTCTCTGGGACAGCAAGGGTCCCCACGTAGTCCTGTGGCTTAAGAGATGACCCTGAGAAGTCTGTCCTTCTCTCAGGTCAGCCCGTCCCAAATTGCTCCCTAAATGATCCCCAGTGACTCACTTAGCTCTATCCTGTGACCTCTAGTCTCATCTGGATTTCTAAGATGCTGTTAAATGTACCCCAGTACAAAACTGCGGAGGTGCCAGCAGGGATAATGGCAACAACAGGTCTCTGGCTCTTCCAATCCCAGAGGAAGGCCTTACCTGAGATACGGGATTAGAGCCGCTCCCTGAATCACCTCTGATGGGAAGGAGTGGTCTGCCCCCAGCCCCTCCGGGCACGGCTGGAGCACCTCTGCTCCTCCCTGAGAAAGCCAGACCTCCAGGGGTAGGAGCAGAGCTTTGTGGCCTTGACATGCTTCTTTCCCTTTGGGGCCTCATTTCCCCATCAGGTAAGTCAGAGTGTGGAGCTGGTGATGTTTTGTGCCCCTTTTCCACTCTACAATGGTGAACATGGGATTGGGCCACTTTAACAGCAGCACCATCAGATTGAACAGGCGTGTGGCCAGAGGCACGGCACAGGCAGGGCAGGTGGGGCAGGGACCAGAGGGAGGAGGCCACACTGCTGTGTCTGCCAAACTCCCTACTGTTCCAGGTGGCACCAACCCGTCCCTGGCAAAGGTGAATGGGAGGGACTCGCCACCCTCCCACCAGCTTGGTCAGACCAAGGACCTTGAGAGAAAATTCCTGGGTGGGGAAGAAGAAGTCTGCCCTGACAGGCGAGTTACAAGAGTGATGATTCGTGTTTGTGCTGACTGGCTGGAATCGTAAATATAGCCTATTAAGGTAATAAAAGAGTTGGTTCCAACTTTTATCTCCTCTGGTTCTAGACTTTAGAGAGATTTCTCTTTATGGAATGTAGCTGATTTGGGGGAACCTCGTTAAGAAAAAAAAATTGATCTAGACAAATGAACAAAACAAAAACATCTCTGGAGAAAAACAGGGTTGCCTGACCATTCCCCTTTTGTGTGGTGTATCCAAGTTTCATTGCTTTTTAAAAAATGTTTAATTATTACCTTGTTGACCTCTGTACCTGCTGGCTTCCTCTAGTCCTGGGCACAAGACATGGCCATTCCTAGGCACGACCGTGCAGACACACGCACGCATCTGGGCTCTGCAAGGTCAAGAAGAAGGTAAGGCCGACGGGTGATGGGCAGGCTTGCCGCTTCCCTGGCCGGGGACTGGAGAGGGACTTTATTTAGAGAAAGGGCACAGGATGTGCCCATCATCGAGTGAAGGCTCGAACTGATTTTCCTCAGCAATTTTTTTCATTCCTTGCATCACTCAATGAAAAACATCTACGTGGTGGATCTATCATATGTGCGAGGTGCCTTAATCTTGGGAAGTTATGAGAAAAGTATTCCTTCTTTGGACTTGCTCTTACTAAGTCCACTCCAGCAATACTTACTACTAAGTAAAGTACTTCTTTTTACTTTGGAAAAAATGAAGTTGGACCAAGGAGCTGAAGTGATTTTCAAGCCCATCATTGCAGAGGCTTAGGAGCCCAGAGGCTTAGGAGCGGGCGTCTGATGGGGAAGGTTTGGAGGAGAGCACGGGAATACCATCCCCAAGGCCTGCACAGCAGTCGTGAAAAGCTGCTGATCCTGGGACTGAGCAAATTATCCCCAAGGGGTCGGAAGCTGTGCTTTCCTAAAACAATCACGAACAATCTGTTTTAGGAGTCAGTTTCCACAACCCGAGTGCGTCAGCCCACTAGAGTCCTCGCTGAGCTCCCGTTCGCATCTTGTCTGCTAGAGCATTTGCTGAACTGAGGCCCTTGCCCTCCTTTGCAGCTTCCTAGAACTGGCAGGAAGGAAAAATGGAGGAGACGAGCCTGAGAAAAAGGAGGGAGGAAGAGAAGTCGATCCAGAGTAATGAACCCAATACCACAAGTCTCCAAAAGGAGGTAAGGCCATCCTCCCGGGCAGGTCCTTCCATTAATGAGAAGCAGGTGATGAAGTCCCCCGGACCTCTGATTTGTACAGTACGCCTCTGAATAAACAATGTTTTGCACTTCTGTCTCACTAGTGAGCTCAGCATATTCTTATGAAGTTAATACAAGTGTACTTCTTTGCACTGGACAAGCCTGAGGAAACTGGTGTTTACTCAGCCCAATGGCCTCCTCAGGGACAGTCAGAGAGGATCTTGTGATGTTTGCGTCCCCACTATAGCATCTACACCAAATATCTGTTCTCTTATGTCTGGATGCCCTCAGTGAAAAACTCTCATTCCTGCTTAGTGAGTCTAGCTGGGGTGGTGAGTCTGACATGGGTGTGATCACTCTGAATTGGAATGTATTAAGAGCTGCAGCCATGTGGGGGCAAAGCTTTTGTAAGATGGACTGGCACTGGCTGGTGGGCGGGGGGTGGGAGGGAGGCAAAAAGGAACTCAACGGCTGCTCACACTGAGCAGTGCTAGTCCCAAGTGTGGATGGTAACTGCAGGGGTGAGCATGGAGGAACAAGCTTCAAGCCCAGAGGGTGAGGGGTGAAGGCCCCAGAGCAGGACCGGGATGGCTTCCTGAGCAGGATCAGGGGGCCGAGCTTTGGGTGGAGCCTCCAGGAGCTCCCATGCCTGGCAGCACAGGGATTGGATGGAGAGAAGATCTGGGGATTGACAAGCGGGGTGGCATGGCTTGACTGTGGGTTGGCCTGGGACCTTGGGTCCCCAGGAGTTGGCTGATAGGCAGCAACACCCTCCTTTTAGGCCATGAAAAAAGTATAATTGAGCTAATCCCAGGTGAGTCATAAACTCTGGGCAGCTTGAGGTAAATGCAGACCTCAGCAGGAGGAAGGACCCTGGAGCACCCTGGGGCATCCATGAGCCAGCCCCAGCCATTAGAGGGGGCCAGCTGACTGCCCTGGGAGCTCACCTTGGCCCTGAGGAAGCTGGGCCTGATGCTGGTGCTGATGCTGCTCCCTGGGGCCCCTCCTTCAAGTTTGTGTGTCCCTGCCGTGGCAAGCCTTGTTCTTTGGGCTCTAACCCTGAGCACAGACTCTACCCAGACAGGCGAACACAAAGCACATTCACCTCATGCTCCAGAAATCAGGCTGGTGGCTTCTGAGGGGCTTGGATCAGACATTTTCTTCCTTTAAAAAAATGGTTTTCTTTCTTGAGTCATGCATAATTTACATACAGTGAAATGCACAGCTCTTCAGTGTTCAGTTTGATGAGTTTCAACAAACTGATCACCCAGAAAGTTTCTTCTTGCCCTTACCAGAGGGCCCCCACCCTGAGCTCTATTCCTGCAGCTTAATTTTGCCCATTCTGGACCCCCACAGGAAAGGAATCAGACAGTGTGTCTAAGAAAGTTCATGCCCTACAAAATGGCATCAGAGAAAGTTCACAGCCCCTGAGTGTTTGCCCCTGGAGGCCTCCATTGCTCACTTCCCACCCCACCCTGTAACACCCCTGACCAGAACCCCAATCCCTGATTTCGCTCTTAGCTTCAGGGTAGAAGCTCCATCCTGCTCTGCCAAACTAAGAAACATGTCCCTAGAGCCTTTCTCTTTGGAAATGGCTTGCTAAATCAGGCTTTACCACCTGAGCCCCTTTGTTCAGGGTGTTAGCAGCAGTGTTGGTATGTGGGATCTGAGCCAGGTCTACCTGCACTGGCTATCTAACCATGGACAGGGGCTTAAGGTTTCTTTGCCTTCCTTTTCTCATCTGTAAAATGGGTGTGATAGTGGTATAGCCAACTTCTGAGGCTGTAGACTTCATATGAGCAAAGCCCCAGCAATAGCCCTGGGTTACAACCCTGGTGTTACTCCTGCAACAGCACAGAGTGGAAGCGCCTGAGATGAGAGGGGTTTGCTTGGGGCTGCACTGGCCACACCCGAGGCTGGGAGGGAGGGACAGGGCTGCAGCTGGCCATTGGAGCTGGATCCAGTGCAGTGGGTATTAACCCTCCTTCCTTCCTCCACATCCGAGGTGGGCCTGCTCAGCGGCATCTGCATCATCGTGGGCACCATCATCGGCTCAGGAATCTTCATTTCCCCCAAGTCTGTGCTCAACAACACGGAAGCTGTGGGGCCCTGTCTCATCATATGGGCAGCCTGTGGAATAATTGCAACACTGGGTAACAAAGACGCTGTGCCCTGGCCAGGTCTCCTATTGAATGTGAGGGCAGGCTATCTGAGCGCTATCTGTCCCTGGCCTTTCTGCAGCTGGGGTCCCTTTCAAAGCTGGTGTCCAAACAGATGTAAATCGGGCTGTGCCGAAATGTCCAATGGCCAGAACTCAGGGCAGTCCAATGAGAGAGCACCTTGGTGGGGTCCCCTGAGGGAAGGAGGCCCCCAGAGTGGAGGAGCACGGCCCCCAGAGGGAAGGAGGGCTCTCTCCCGCAGGGCAATACCTCACCAGGGACCTGGGGCCCCTCTTCTCTGTGTTCCAGGTGCTCTATGCTTTGCAGAGCTTGGTACAATGATCACCAAGTCGGGGGGCGAATACCCTTACCTGATGGAGGCCTTCGGCCCCATCCCTGCCTATCTCTTTTCCTGGACCAGCTTGTTCGTCATAAAGCCCTCATCCTTTGCTATCATTTGTCTCAGCTTTTCTGAGTATGCATCTGCGCCCTTCTATGCAGGCTGTAAGCCTCCCAAAATTGTGGTTAAATGCCTGGCTGCTGCTGCCATCTGTGAGTACCTAAATCTGAAACCTTGGGCAGGGGTCAGAAAAGACTTGGCACAGATGGGGTGGGGACACTCTGGCCTCAACTCCTGTACATCCAGATAGTGGCTGAGTGGGCCTACAGCAAGGTGAGACGTAGGGCAGGGTCTGGCAGAGGCCCACAGCCTGTCGCCCTTTGCTGTCTCTGCTCTGTGGGTGTGGGAGCTGTCAGGAAGGGGTGGCCGCAGACTGTCTGCAGGGCAGTGCTTGGCTGGGGCCTGGCTGCTTCGCCATCACCCTAGAGCTCCAAGGTTATCACCAGGTACACTTGATGAACGTGGTGGCAGAGAGGGGAGGCTGGGGGGATAGAAAGGAGCCTCCTTCCAGGGCCTTAAGACTGCAGATGTGGAGCCTCCAGACACAGCATGCTGTCCCCTTCCCCAGTGCTCATCACCACGGTAAACGCGATGAGCGTGCGGCTGGGCAGCTACGTCCAGAATGTGTTCACAGCAGCCAAGCTGGTGATCGTGGCCATCATCATCATCAGCGGACTTGTCCTCCTGGCCCAAGGTGACCTTCAGCAGGATGGGGGTGGGCGCTGCATGTCACAGGCCTCCTTTTCTTCTGGAGCTTTTCCTGCTAAACGTATCTCTAAGGCAGGAACTCAACAGAAAGAATCCTTGGTTTTTCCAACTTCTCAGTATTTGCTTAATAATCTTGAGGTCATAAATCTTTTTTCACATGGAGATGATGCAAAGTCTCACTCTGGTCAGCTGACACCCACTATTGACTGTCTGGCTTAATTACAGGAAATACAAGGAATTTTGAAAATTCTTTTGATGGCACAAAACTGTCCATGGGAGCCATCGGTCTGGCATTTTATAATGGACTCTGGGCATACGACGGATGGTAAGGCACTCTGCAGACAGGCACAGGTGTGGGTTAGTCAGGCTATCTCACTGAAACCATGTGGAAAACAATGACTTCTTTCTAGAGTTTGGGGGGACCCTAAAATTCACCTTCTCCTCTCCCTTTCATTAAGCAGCCCACCCCCACCCTTCTGTTCTCAGACCCCAGAGACACAGAGACACCTGCCCCTTCTCGGTCCCTCATGTGGCACCGGCCCTTGAGATAGTAGCCTGTGAGCAGGCGCTGGACCAGAAGCTTCAGCAGACACATCCAGACTCAGCCGCTCTGCAGGCGGTCAGGGCTGGCTGCCCAGACACTTGACAAGGCAAGAACATTCAGCAGCAGTTGTATTTCCACCTTGAAAATGCTGGGTTTCGTCAATGTGATTCTGTTTATGTCCTTTAAAGATGAGCCATCCACGACTCGTCTTTCCCTTATATAATGCATCTGCAGGTTTCATTCTCTTTTCAGACAAATAATTTTCTAGTTTTTCAAAATCCTTTGGTGACTCATTACTCCCAATAATTCTTAAAAATTCACATGATTACCAGCAAACAGATGCACAGGTCCACTATCAGGAGGGCATTCTCTGAAAGAAATCACCCCAGAGGTCTGTGGGAGAATTTTCTCTATGATGGAGAATCTTAAATAAGGCCAACATTTATTCATTTGTATTTCACAATCTTAGCAAATTATAATATTCATGTTACTTTTCTTTCTCTAGGAATCAACTCAATTATATCACAGAAGAACTTAGAAACCCTTTTAGGTGAGAACACTGAGTCAGGACAGGAGACAATAGACAAGAAAGCAATTTTCTCTCCTCCCATTATTTCACTTCCTGTCATTATTTCAGACCCCCTCCAGACGTCCAGTGGTTTCCTCTAAGCTCATTTCCACCCTTTAGAGTTCGGTTTGGTTTTGGAGAGTGGAATGGTTGCTGAGAGGAAGAACTCTGACTATCTCTGGCTTATTTTGCTTTATAAACAATTCAGTTTTACTGCCCTGGAGTCTGAGAGAGGAAGAGTTCTTTCTCATTTGAAGATGCCCTATGTTCCCAGGGAGACTCTGCTGTTTCAGAGGTCCCCTGCATGGGTGGGCCTCAGTAAGGGCAGCTGTCCCCCACCCAGCCCACCATGGAGGGCTGGCCAGGGTCGATGGGGAGAAAAGACTAAAGAAAATCCATGTTGTGAGTCTATCTCAAGGGATTCTCTGGTCTGCCCGGGGGTCCCTGGGTTACTGCCCCTCTCAGAAACCTGCCCCTGGCCATCATCATCGGGATCCCACTGGTAACAGTGTGCTACATCCTCATGAATGTGTCCTACTTCACTGTAATGACTGCGACCGAGCTCCTGCAGTCACAGGCGGTGGCTGTGGTGAGTATCCGGGGCTCTGCAGGAGGGTGCTGTGTCCTGTGGGAAGGAGACAAGCAAGTGATAAATGCTGGAACTGAAGTACACTCACAGGGGAGGAGGGCAGTAATCGTCTAGGAGACAGGGGAGTGTGACCAGGTTAGGGGCCGCACCAAAGCCACCAGCAAGGCGGACGTTTCTGCTTTCCCAGCACACCAGCAGCCTGGGCGCAGGCACAGAATGGAGTCGGACCAGGCTTGGGGTTTTGACAGATGAGTATCAGCAAGAGAAAGTATGAGGGAGTCACTGAAGGAGGGTGTTATAATGACGGATTGTGGAATTTAAGCTGGATAAGGAGGGAAGCGAGAGCAAGCAGGGTGGGTGTGAGGGAGAGTGGACAAGGCAGGCGGGGTCCGTGTGCTGGGGGCCCTGAGAGTTGGGGTAGAACAGGAAACAAAGTAGAAACAGATGAGGTGATGAGGATGGGGAACACGAGGAGAGGCAGTCCTGGTGATGATAAGGTCATAGGGCTGAGGAGGGAGAGAACAAAGTCATTCTGAGTGAGGGAGCTGAGGAAGTGAGAGGCCAGGGTGTCACAATGTTGAGATGGCTGAGAATTATGACAGGGAGAGTGGAGAGGTTTGTTACCATCAGAAGCTACTGAGATACTCGAAGAGGAGAAAAGGCCCCATATTTTCCCTCCTGAGTGATTCTCCACTTTTCCTCTCTATGAGGAGTCAGATTCTGTGCCCAACTAAGGGGTAGGGACCTGGGCCCTCTGGGGACAGCACAGTGGCTTTCTTGGGACCCATGGTTCTTGGGAGCTGTACAAGACCCTCAGGATTCATCTCACTTCTCTTACTAGACGTTTGGTGACCGTGTTCTCTATCCAGCCTCCTGGGTTATTCCACTCTTTGTGGCATTTTCAACCATCGGTGCTGCTAATGGGAGCTGCTTTACAGCGGGCAGGTAGGGGACCCCCCAGCACTCACCCTTGGGGGCAGGGTGCACCAGGGCCCATTTCACACTTGAGGAAGACAAGCCTCAGGGCTAAAATCCTAAGGGCTCTGCCAGGCCAAATCCCTCATGGCTCACGCAGGAAACCTAAAGTCCAGGGAAGGGAGGGGAAAGTGTGGACAAGCTTGTGCACTGGTTCTGGACATGGCTGGCCCCACCAAAGTGAGGGCCTCTGTTCCTCATTGAGTGGGATGCTGCTGCCAACTCCAGCACTAGGCAGAGTCTGATGAATTACAGCATCATTTTTGAGTCTGAGTCTACCCGCTCCATCTAGAAATCTCTTTCCTCCCATTTTTACTGACTTGTTCTGGGAATTAAGCATCACGTTTATATCTTCACAAAGTTCAAATGTGAATGGGCCTTTTTGGCCTTTGTATTCCTGATTTTGCATTTTATTGTAATTAGAATGTGTGATCCTTACGCTATCATTTCTTTGGAAATTTTAAGACTTCTCTTGTGGTTTACCACCATTTTTATGTTTCATATGGTCTCAAAAATAACATATATTCTAGGATTTTTTTTAACAAGCTAGTACCTTGACTATTAAAATCTTCCACTCATAGTGAATTTTCCCATTTTTATCTGCTTTTTGTATCTTCTTGGTAGACTATTCCCTTTTTCAGTAGGAACTCTCCCTTCTTTTTGCCTAAATGCTCTTTTGTCTGATATTGATAATTGCTCAATCAGCTGTCCTTAGGCTATTTTTGGTAACATGTCCCATCCCATTCATCTTCAAACTCTGGTCATTGGACTGTAATTTGTGTCTTTTTCAACAATTCCCACCCAAGAGTCTCTAGCTGAGCAAGCTGAATCTGATCACATTTAATGTGGTTACTGCTTTAGCTGGGTTAATTTCTAACACATTCCTTTGTGTTTTCTTGGCTTTTAAAAAATCTTATTCTGATTTATTACCCATCAAATTTTTATTCTTTTTTTTTCTTCTGTTGATATGGAAGTTCTACTTCTATTCTTTCAGTAATTACCCTTAAATTTTCACATGAATATCTAATAGTACATAGTATCTCAATGTTCCCCCTCTTAAATGGGTTCTTCATACTGTCTAGTGTTATCAGTTACACCTTGTTTATAAACCCACTCCTCTAAAAAAGTTCATCAGAGTCTCCGGCCATGTTACCCTGAACAATCCCAATCTTGGAAGCTAAGCAGGGTCGGCCCTGGTTAGTACATAAAAGAGAGACCACTAAGGAAGACCAGGTGTTGTAGGTATAAAAAATAAAAAATAAATAAGGGATTGTAAACTAACAAGGTCCTTGCAATCTGTGAAGTCAACCAAGGGTTGCCTTGCCTAAAGATAGATAGATAGATAAAAATATAAAGGTTCATCATGACAAAAATTTTAAATCCAATACTTATATACCTACCAGCAAGTTTTATTGCTGTTTCCTTACGTTGCTTCTTCAATCAACAACTTCTGAGTTCAGTTTTTCTGTTGTAGTCTTTTCAATAGTTTCCAATAATTAGAAAATAGCCAATGTCTTACAGCTATTATTTACCTAAAAATGTGTTTATTTTGCCACTAGTCCTGACAGTTTACTCAGAATTCTAATCTGAAAATACATTTCCCTCATCACTGAAAAAATGACTTCTCATGTCTGCTATTGTTCTGATTGTCCAAATTTTATAATCTTTTAAACTCAGTAGCTTTTTTTTTTTGCTTCCATTATAATGTTTATATCTGGGTATGTTTTTATTCTTCTAGAACTGGGTTTCAGTTTGAAGCCTCAATGTTTTTCAATTCTGTAAAAGCTCTCTGCTGTTCTTTAAATTTGCCCTTTCAATGGATGTGAGCTTTTCCCTATTTTTCCTATTAATTTCCTGCCCACATTTTCCGTTTTTCTATGCTGTGTACTCAGGTCCAGCTTCTAATATATTTTTCACTTGTATCTAACTGTTAAATTTTAATTACAGTAACTTTTTAGTTTTTTGGAAATTCTTTAGCTCTTTCCTTTTTCTCTAACATTTTAAACATATTCAAATTACTGAACCACCAGGAGTTCTTGGGGATAACTAGGCCACTTGTTTGCATCTGCTGACTCGCCCTTACTTTGTTTTTTAAAAATATGTGAATTTTGTACAGCTTGGATTTAGGATGTGCACAGCACTTCTGTGTCAGGTGCTCCAAGCACTGGGGGCCGTTGACTCTGGACTACTTTTTACACTTTTTTTTTTTTTTTTTTTTTTTTACGTTTCTTGTATATCTTCCAGGACTCAGATCAGGTATCTCCTCCTTGAAAGGCCTCCCCAGACCATCCCCACCTTCCCCCTCCCACCCTTAGGTGACTCCACTGCTCCAAGATGCATTTTTCTCAGGTGCATCCAACTAGCTCACTGCTCCAAAACTCAAAACTCACCCACCTCCAGAGGCCAGACTCCTACCTGAAGACACCAGGTCTTCAGCTCAGTCTTCCTCTTTTTCAAGAATACCTGTGACCTATCTAACCAGAGCAAGATGTGCAGCAGTGAAGCTGAGAAATCAGCTGTTCAGTGCTGGCACAGCAGCCTGCACTCTCCTCACCTGACTTCTGTATCACTGCTTTTCCAGACTCGTTTATGTTGCAGGCCGGGAAGGCCACATGCTTAAAGTGCTCTCTTACATTAGCGTCAAGCGTCTGACTCCAGCTCCTGCCATCATCTTTTACGTAAGTATGAATTCCGCCATGGAAACATCCCCTTAAAAGGCAGAGGGTCCCTCAGTTTGGATGATGAAGTAAAACTATATTGCTAAGCCCAGTGGTTTTCAAATGACCCAGGTTCCCTTAATCCTCAACATGAAACAGGTATATAAAAAGGCCCAAGACAATTCAAACAATTTACCTAACTTCTGCTCCTTGTTCTGAATTTATCCATGAGACACTCCGTTTGAATCTTACAAACCTGTACTCTCTATACTTCTTACATATATATTTGTATGTCCTGGGTCCCCAGTAACAAACTATAAAACCCCAATTTACAGGGAAGGAGAATAAAGCATTTTATAAGGTGGATACTGACAACAGCTTCTCATTAAGGTCCAATCATTTAGAAGTCATGAGTCCCTTGTGCATTAATGGTCCTTTGACATCTTCTAATTGGAGTTTCTCAGTGGGGGAATATTCCTTGGCTGTGTGCAACTGTCTTGGGTACCTCAGATCATCCACACTAGACTCAAGGCCAGACTCCACCTCCCACCCTCAGAGGACCACTGCTCTCTCTGTCCGTCTACTTCCTCTGAAGATGAGGAAACTGACCCAGACTTATAAGAAATTATAAAGAGCAGGGCCCTTCACATGATGAAAACTCTCTGGGAGGGAAATTCATAATTGAGAAGCTGGTACAATATACACACATAATTGGTTTTTCCCTTGCTTAAAATCACAGCTGCAGAGAGTCACAAATTTTCCAAGTCCTTTCCATTAGGCCTCAAAGAAAACAACTACCAGTGCCAAATATTTAAACCAAAATATAAACAGGAGGTTTCTTTCATGCTCAACTGTTTATCCACAGAAAAAACTACTTCATCAGTCTTCTGAAAAGTGATTAAGAATGATGTTTTTATGTACCAATGACCTAAGAATTCATTCTTCTTTCTACTAGGGTATCATAACAATAATTTATATCATCCCTGGTGATATAAACTCATTAGTCAACTACTTCAGTTTTGCTGCATGGTTATTTTATGGCATGACGATTCTAGGACTGATTGTGATGAGGTTCACAAGGAAAGAACTGAAAAGGCCTATCAAGGTAGGTTTCGGGCCCCAAATGTCACAAGTGCCTTTGATTTCTTGAAATGAATTAGAGATCACGTAAATTCTAGGGGAATATTATTTCCAACCTGACAGTATCCTCCTCTTGAATATCATTGTAGAGTGGAGTTTGCTCTTTAATTCATTTCACATTATAGTTTATGATCCAATTAGCCATCTAATTACTTATTATCAAGAATACCTGTGATCTAATCAGAGCAAGATGTCTAGTTATGACAGTTCTAGTATCTCTAAAGCATATACTTACTTTTCATAAACTGATAGCAACTTCTGAATTCTGGCCCCAGCCCCATTCCTGTGCAACCACTAACAGTCACATTTGCAAACCGTTTGGGCTCCCTCCAACCTCCCTGTGTGGCTTGATGAATCCAGATCCGGTGGAACTGAGTTCCTCTCCTACCCCTGAAACTGACTGACCTCAGAGATTCAAAGGTGGGGCAATCAGACATTAAGTGCCTCCTGATGTGGTACAAACTGCAACCAGGAAGGGTTCTTGCCTCCAGATCTAACCACCAGCTTACAGAAAAGATGAGAGATAAAGGAGCAAGTTACCAGGCAAAGCTAGAATTAAAACACTGTATAGGTTAAATCATCCAATTCCTACAGTGCAACCATGACAAGATAAAAAAGGGGTGGGAATAAACATGTCAAAAACATAAAGCCATTTAGAGATGTATACTGAAAAGTTACAGGTAAAATGACACGAAGTCTGGCATTTTCTTTATAGTCTAAAGAAAAGGAAAAAAAAGAGAGTAGATGAAGTAAGACTGGACAAAATATTATTGAAACTGGAAGAGGGGAATATTGAGTTCATTATATTCTTTTTATATTCATGTTTTGGTCATGAATGAAAAATTTCAAGAAGAAAATGCACACATGTGGCCAAATTATGACACTGTTGTTTTGCTTACAGGTGCCCATTTTCATCCCCATCTTGGTGACATTCATATCCATGTTTTTGGTTTTGGCCCCAATCATCAGCCAACCCGCATGGGAGTATCTCTACTGTGTGTTATTTATGCTGAGCGGCATTATATTTTACTTCCTTTTTGTCCACTATAAGTTTGGATGGGCTCAGAAAATCTCAAGTAAGTAACAAAGGGACGGTTCTGCTGTCAGTGAAGCACAGGTGGGCCCAGCATTCTGCAATCACATCTGTCTTGATTCTACCAAGACTTTATCACAGGATCTCAGGCAGCTAGCAAATTTCATCTCCTCTGCAAGGACACACGACCCCTTACCCTCAGTGTAACACCTCTGGGGTCCACCTGTGGTTTCCTCTTTTGTTCCTATCAATTGCTGTAATGAGAGAGAGCACCATTTTTTTTTCAATTGTGAAATACACATAAGACTTACTATTGTAACTTTTAAGTATACAGTTTGGCAGAGATAAGTATGCTCCCACTGTTGTGCATCTGACCTCTAGACCACCACCTTCTTTTTGCCTGATACACAGACATCACCTGAGAGGCTCAGCAGCATCCCAGACACACCCAGAAAGTACGAGTTGAGATGAGGACCCGAGCCTTTTAATGTCAAGACCACTGCTCTTGCTTTCCACTCAGCAATTCTGGCTCATCTACCTTAAGACAATTGTTTAAAAGTTCAGATACCCATCTGTGATATGGATGGACCTAGAGGGCATTATGCTGAGTGAAATAAGTCAGAGAAAGACAAGTACCATATGATCTCACTTATATGTAAAATCTAAAGAACAAAATAAGTAAAAAAACAGAAACAGACTTATAGATACAGAAAGCAAACTAATGGTTGCTGGACAGGAGGGGCTTTGGGGGGCTAAATGAAAAAGGTGAAGGGATTAGGGAGTACAAATCGGCAGTTACAAAATGGTCATGGGGATGTAAAGTACAGCATAGGAAATACAGTTGATAGTATTATAACAACTATATATAGTGCCAGGTGGGTACTAGATTTATTGGGGTGATCACTTCATTAAGTCATATAAATATCTAACCACTATGCTGTACACCTGAAACTAATATAAAATAATTTTAAAGGTCAACTATAATTTTAAAAAGTTTAGGTACATAGCCACTTTCACTCTGAGATGCCAGAGGACATCGAAGGGACTCTGAAGCACACCTGTATGTGTACAACAGTCACAAGGTGTGAGCCAACACTGCAGAGTCCATCACATGGAACTCCACCTGTAAAAGCCTTGCGGGCCCCAAGCACCCTCACCAGGCCCCCAGAGGTCCACGGCCTCCTTCCTGAACATACTATAGAAAGGAAAGATTATTTATTACTAAGAAAGCAGCCACTTTCCCCCAGGCCTCTGAAAATAAAACTGGATCTAATCATACTGACAGAAAATCAATAAAAAATTGTCTTATTTCTCAGCTTTAGAATATTTAGCCAAGCTGCTCCCTAAAAAACCAATAAGCTGGAATTAAGCAGGTGAAAAAATTAACAATCTATATTTTAGTGACTTCAGACTAAATATTCGACTCTTGGTCAGTGGTAAATATATACATATAATTGAATCATTCATATTTTTCCTATAAATCATTTGGCAACCATAAATAGGTTCCTAGTGCTTTCCTGGGAAATAACTTATGCCCAAGAACCACTATAGGTGCCAGGATGGACCACTGAGCACCTGCCACCACTGTGTCCCCAGCGTGGGCTCTAACAGGGGACACACCACCATGGAGTAATGACGACATTACTGCTCACCTGCAAGCAAGGCGAACTTATTTAGTTACAGTTTCCTAACTGGATGTTTTGATTTTTACCCCAGAGCCGATCACCGCACACCTTCAGATGCTGATAGAAGTTGTCCCACCTGAGGAAGCTCCAGAGTAACAAGCTGTCTCCTGGAGCCAAGTCCAAGCTGTGACAAATTTATTTTTGTAAGCGATAGTTGTGGTTATTTCTTCCTGATGTATTTTTTTTTTAAATGTATTCAGATGTTTGTAATACCGGTACTTTTCAGATATCCTTAATTCTCTGGGGTGTGGGGTGGCGATTCTAGATGGGAGAAGTGACGGTGTTTGCGAAGTTAGCAGGTGAAGATGTAACCTAACAGAGGGCTGATGGTAGGGGAGGGTAGAATAAAAACTGCCACCATCACGGCGGTGACTCTTTACCAAAGGGCACACCATACCTACTCAAATAAAGGGTATTCCTTAACTCAGTGATCAACAAGGTACACGTATTTCTTATATGAAACTGGTGAAATTTTTGCTTTGATTGAAATAGGTTTTTAAAATATTGAACTACAAATGTTTTACTACTGACCCGCCTTCCTCCCAAAAGTACTGCCTCCCCCATATTTAATCTGGGATGCGTGTGGCAGGTCTATCCAGGCTGAACGTCAAGGCCCCTCTGCAAAGCTGACTGTTGGGAACCACTCGGCCTGTGTGTCTGTGTCCACAACGGACACTGCGATCAGTGGTAAGCATCACAGACTTCCCAGCAGCCTTCACTGGCATTTTGGTCAAACCAGAAAGCATGATAAATAAAAGTCTATTCTGCATTGAAATCTAAGGAAAAATACTCTCTAAAAAAAGGTAAAAAGTAACATTTCTGTGAGAATACTGTATTTTATTGATATGCCACAAAAGACATCACACAGATAATTATGTGAGCAATTTTAGAAGCACAGACAAAATTTCTTTTACCTTGAATTTCAAAAAATTTTCCCAAAACATGAAATCAGTACATATTAACAGAATGAAAAACCAATTAGTAATTGTTTACATTTCACAAGTCAGTGTCCTACATCCTACCAAATGTTATTCAGAACTTCAAAGAGTAAATTTAACCACCTGAAAAAAGAAAGATTAGTTTACTGTATAGCCTTCCACCCCTACATCTTGCTCTTCTGGAAACTACACAAGACGGGGAGACCTTCCCCCCACATTTAAGGTGTAATGACATTACATCTTCTTTGAGAGCAGGACCCCCCACCATCTGTGCACAGGAAACACATTTGTGTAGCTCTATTACTTGCTATTATTATTTGCTATGTTTTACAAAAGAGACTGAATACAATCAAGCATAAACTGCAGGTGGCCGACAACCACCGGTGCAGCCCAGGCCTGGCCAAGGCCACCTACTGGAGGCTCCCCAGTGGGAACAAAAGCCGTACCCACAGAGACAGAAACCAGACGAGGATATCAGAAGAGCTCCACAGAGTCAAAACCTTTGCCAGCAGAGACACCGGAACTTCCTACTTCCCGAAGAGCCGATTTAGCCAAGAAAAAGGAAAATTATCACTCTACTTCATGTGACAATTTGACACGTGCCAGTCAATCCACAGGAGCCACAGCAAGGATGTGCTCCTGGCAGCTGTCCAGGCCAGGCATCTTCCCGCCAGAGGACAGCAGTCTGTCCATCCCAGAGCCCCCGCATGGAACGGAGGCCGCGACCCCAGCACTCTGCACCTCTCCTCCTGAGGCGAGGCTGTGCGTGAGCAGGTCTTATTTTACAGATGAGGAAACTGAGCCAGAGTATGATCCAAACCTGCTCACAGGACAGCCTGGTGACACTGTTTAACTTTCATTTGAGTGGTGGCTTATGCCTGGGATATCCACAAACTTGAGCATCCATACCTTCTGATGTGTAAAAGGAATAAAGACCGCGGGGGCAGCCACGTTCTGTCAGTGTGCTTTCCCACTTCTGAGCAGGGCTGCCAGACTCCCACTGAGTGTACAGGGCTGCAGTTTGCCAGCAACTCACTTTTCTAACTTCCAATTAACGTGAAAAGTCAGGCTCTGGCCATTCCCACATTTACGGGGTAAGACAATACACATTCTTCCTGATACCCTTGGGACGCTGGATGACACAGCCTCACCCAGAATGAGGTCATGAATGTTTTAGGGGTTCTGAGGGTTACTGCAGGCACCCCACAGGTCCTATTAAAGAGGAACTTCTGTCCCATTTACTCAGGACTCCGCAGGTTCAGGGGGTTCTTCAGAAGCAGAAGTGTGTGTACCTCCAAGACAGTCTTGAGTCTGGCTAGTATTGCTAAGGCAACCTCATTTTTATCCTTACACTACCTCTTCATACAAAGTAAACTTACTCAGAGTAGCTATCAATATCTTAAGAATACTAGAAGTATTAGTACACAGGCAGTTATGTTCAATCCCAATTCGTGGCTGAAAGGGTCTGTTAAGCACTGAATATGAATTTCTAAGACAAAAACTTCAATTTGTATGGACAAGACCAAGTTTTTAGGAAAGTACCAAACGTTTAGGTCTAAATGAAAAGAACAAACAGACTGACTCCAGATAGTATAGTCCATTACCTGAAGCCATGGTGAGCTCTTGGTCACTCAACTGGAGTGTGTCAGGACGGGCTTCACAGCAGGCGATGTGGACAGCCCGTGGGGGCTGGGCTTGCGCTAGACTGGAGCTTCCTGTCTCTGCTTCCACCCTCCTCTCAGAGTCTCATCTTCAGCCCATTTTAAAATCAAGTCAGAATTTCTCATCATTACCAATCCCAGTGCCACCAGATGACACTTAGTAATAATTTATCGTTAGGGTGAAAAACGATTTGAACATGACTGCTTGTTTCCTTAACTTTCATTCACACGGCAAAATCCATTTCTGTTCACTGTCTTCTGGCCAATCTTCAAGATTTAATCCACATTCTCATTCACTCTCACTTTCGTCATCCTCTGAAGTTTGGTCACTGTTCTCAATCACCTCTGCCACTTTGCAGGACGGGTGTTTAGAATTTACAACTAAAAGAGTCAGATATCATTTTTAAATAGACTAATAGCAAACCTTTTTTTCCTCCTATTATTTTGGTCAATGCAGGAAAAGTACTTTGGGTTCTAGACCTATCTATATTGTGGCTTATTTTCTATTTTCACTGTTTGGGGCAAGAAATGGCAGGTAAAATTTATTTGCTTATAAATAAATTTTTCTTGTAGGAAAAATACCTATAAAAGTGTTATAAAGAAGGCACGTTTATAACTAAAAGTTGATACCTCCTCAAACTAGAACATTTAACGCTGATATCAATCACGAGAAGAAAACTAATTCCTAAGGGCTTTTCACTGATGACTCATTTCCACAAAAGCCTCATTCCTCAAGTCGGCAGATCCACCCTCATGGCACCCAGGACCTACCATGCTCCCGGGAGTGGGTACACCCGCCTTACCCTTGGAGAAGTGGTTCTCCTCTTCACATTCTTCCCAGTGATCAAAATCGAAGGCCACATTGGGATTCTATTCAACAGAACAGTTTGCATTAAATGAGAGACTAAAACCCACTCGGGCTATTCAGACTGGCCACAGGTAATTCTTACTCACCCTCTGTTTGAGCAAGCGACACCACGATTCCCTTCTCTCTTTTGCAAGAGTGATTATGGGTTCATCATTCTTAATTACGCATTTGCAATCATCTTTTATTATGTTGGCCTGCAGCTCCATATCAGCCAAATAAAACTTCTCTCCTACCCAGGCACTAGGTTTACAAAAATAAATAAAATCAGCTTTCTAAAAAATGTCAGAAATTATTTCTATTTTACTTCATAAGACATACATAAACCTACCTGAAAATGACTCTATCTCTAAAATATTTACATTTGTAATCTTTTACATTCCTTATTCTTATCTTCAATATGACCGCATCCTCTTTTTGAAACCATTTTATTTGTGGGTGGAAGCTAGAGAGAAAGAAAAGGGCTTACACATTCATCACTGCTGCTCCCCAGGTAAGGAAGGAAAACAGACTCTCGAACAAGGGGTGCACGTACCTTTTCAGAGGCTCTGTGATTCTGTCAATGGGAGCATCTTTAGCGTTCTCAGGTAAAGTTTCTGTACAAAAAAGGCAAATTTTCTGATAGGTTATTTGTATGAAACTTGATAATATATGCATGTGCATGTATTTATTTTGCACTTTATACCAACTTTTAGCTGAAGCACTAAGAGTATAAATTTCATAAGTAACCCAACTAACTATACACTTAGTATAACTAATAAAAATGGGCTTTGACAAATATTAGTCAAACACCAGGGAAAGTAAAGGAACCGCATTACAGTTGGTGGCCGAAGGGTACAAATGTCCAGACTCTTCTGCTATCTTCACCTGCTAAGACCCCGCTAAGGATGATTCCACAACAGTAGCCAGTACATTCAAGGAACCAAACAGTGCTGAACATAACATTTTCTGAAATGATGCAACCTAAATTTCTCAATCTAAAATATCTGAAGCTTCTATCCAGAGACTTAAACAATAATGTTCACAGCAGCTTTAATAACAATAATCAAAAACTGAAAACAACCTCAACATCTATCGATAGGTGAACAGATAAACAGGGGTATATTCATATCATAGACTACAATTCAGCAATAAAAAAAATTACCACTGCTACTTGCAATAATCACATAATGTTGAAAATAAACTATATACTTTCAATTCAGGAAAACTGATGGTGACAGAAGTCAGAATAGTGTTATTGGGGAAGGTTACAGATGGGGCAAGTGCCTGAAGGAAGCTGCTGAGTTCTGGAAATATTCAGTAGCTTGATCTAGGTGTGTGTGTGTGTGTGTGTGTGTGTGTGTGTGTGTGTGTGTGTAAAATCTGATGAACTGTACACTTTTCTGAATGAACATTATACCTGAAATAATAAAAAGAAAAAAAAGTTAGAAAAATAAACACTGTAAGCTGAATTGTTAAAAATAGGAAGTTAGGTAATATCAGTTTATGTCACCTTCTCTGCAATTCATCTAAAAGTGAAAAGCCATTAATAAAATTTCCAAGCATGAATAATTTTAAGTTAACCATCTTTCAAATAACCCACCATCCTTTTGGTTCTCTGAGTTTGTCTTGGAGTCAGCAGCTCGTCTTCCTGAATCCCCATTCTCTTGCCGTGTACTCTGCAGACAGGCAGCATCTTCTACTGAAGATGGTCTCCTGAACAGAAGAGGCAGAGGTTATTAACTCCCAGATGAAAAGAAAGCAAAATCTGGCTCTCTACAGCAAAAAGATGAAGGAGGGCTATAAATGACTGCGGTGTACTTACAACCATGAGTCGGACCCACACAGAACTGACGATTCATTAACAGAAGACTGGCAGGCAGCCAGCTCTATTCACTCTGTGCCTCTTGCTTGATGCACAGAGTAGACAAGTGATACGTCATCAGATCGATGCATCAGCTCATTTACCAAAGTAAGTTTCCTTTCAAACCATTTAACTTTGAGAATAACATACACTGCCACCCACTTCAAGGATAAAAGGCCCTAATCCCTCAGCTCCTCTTCCCAGATACCCTATCCCCCTTACCAATTTGGGTCTGCTTCTAGAACAGTCTTTGTATAAAAAAATTTAAAAAGCAAATATTGCCACCTGTATCTATTTAAAACACACGCATGTACATTTAAATACATGGAAATTTAAATTCACATTTCTGTCCCTTATTTTATTGTATTTAATAACCAGAAATTTGCTCTCTATCGATACACAGAGGGCTGCCTCATTCTTCTAAAATGGTGGTTTTCTTTTGGCTTTTTCAGCAGGTAACCACATTCATGAGGTTCAATAAATATAAAGGTCTGCACAGTAAAAATCTCCCTCTCACCCCTGTTGCCCAGCCACCCAGTTTCTTTGCTCATGGTGACAATGCAATTCATTTCTGTGCATGTTATTAGTTTCTCCTTTTAGAGAGAAGTCAAGCCTAAAGGAACAAACCTATACAAATGCGTGTACATCTGTGTACACACACACTAGGCAGGGGTGTGCATATGTTTCCAGGGGACTTCTGACTGACGCACACGAAGCCTGCAGCACGGCAAAATGATGTAGGGCAGTGTCCCGTGTCCAACCAGCCAAGCAGGGACCCTCCTCAGGCCTCGTCCCTCCCACAGTGGCACAGCACCAGCCCTCCATCACTCATCCTCTTCCTCCCTCATGGCTCTGACCTCCTTCACTAGACTCATCTGCTGGGCTCTGTTCTTTCCCCCTCACACACTTACCAATTGCTGACTCTTCTCCAACACCAGGAAAGCAGAGACTTCCCCCAAGTGCCCTCTTAAATTCTAGGCTTCTACTTTCAAAAACCTTAAATTTAGTATGTCCAAAACCAACTCAATAAGCTAGCTGCTCTCTGGAACACATCCTGAAACTGTCACCCATGCCAATAACCTCGTAGTTACCAGGGTTCAGAACTATGGAATCACACTTTCCTGTGTTTGTCAGTCACTAAGCACTATGGCTTGCAAATCCCCAGAATCTGTCGTCTTTCCCAATCTGCTGCAAGAAAGGTCATTCTCCTTGCTTCTGTCCAGATCACCACCACCTCTTCTTGATCCAGCTCCTGAAACAGTCTCTTCTTCCAGACAGGCTCCCTCTGCAGGCTCTTACAGTCCTCTGCACTTCTGTGTTTACGACCACAGGTGTGCAATACTCCTGCACAACCACAAAATCAAGTGTGCAAAGGGACCCAGCAGAGTGCCCTGCACAGAGCTGGGGCTCAACATTGTGTAGAACACAACAAGTGATCAATCCTCATTTTCATTAAATATCCTAAGCTGTAATGACATCTTCATTTTTAAAAAAATAAAGTTGTTTTATTATTAAACCTCGTTTTCTTATAACGCTGTTGTTTCACTGTATAAAAATAGCACCAACAAACTTGTATATCGCAAAATAAAGATAGAATTGTTCCTCATCTGACAACAACTGTCACAACAAAAACTTTTCTCCATTGCCAGTTCTCCAATAGAAAGATCATTAAGTATTAATGAAAGATCATTAAGAGGTGGATATAAGCAAGTTACAATATTATGTAAGGCTTAAGATAACAATGTTATCTTGAATTACATGATTTTTTATAACTAGATTTTACTATGAATAATTTCAGGAATTCTGAATAACTTTAGTCTAGCCTAAAAATCTCGAGTGTTGTGAAAAAGATGCATATTGTATTCATCTGCAATTATTTGAAAGTTAAAGGGTATTTTGTTCCAGTAGCATTGTTGTAGTTTCTTTTTTCATTGGCATTGCTAAAAGTTGCTATTTTAAATCTTCTATCCACCACTAATTTAAGACAACTATGCTAGATTAAGTTGTTTCGTACTACTTTATTTGGCATCCATTTTCAATCCTTAATAGATTTTATGTATTTCTCATATGTTTCTTCACTCATTACTTCATCTAGTTCTGAAGGATTACTCAGTGTCATCTTGATAAGCCAACCATCTTCATAGCAAGATTTGTTGACAAGTCCTGGATTTTCTGTAAAGGCTTCATTAATTTCAGTTACTTCTCCTGATAGAGAACAGAGTTCACTAGTACCTTTCACACTTTCCAAAGTACCAAACTTATCTTGTTTGTTTGATTTTGTCTCAACTTCAGGCAAATACAGTAAACATCTCCCAAAGCTGCCTGCATAGAATAGGTGATTCCCATTGTTCCAATACCATTCTCTTTTGTTATCCATTCATGTTTCTCTGTGCATTTACATACTGAGAGCAGAATGGGGCAGATGCACAGCATCCAGTGGCACTTGCCCTCAGGGCCCAGACAGGATGGGCAGAGCAGTGGGCAGGCTGTACACTCAGCAGTGCTCACAGCACCACGTTCATGGAAGTTGACATCTTCATTTTTAAAAGAGCAGTTTTTGTTTCCTGAAAGTCTGTAGAACCAATACATAGTCTAATCCCACAGATACCCAATTTAATTAAGATAGAAAACTCTAAAAACTTCAGACTACAGTATTTTAATCTTTGCTGTGTGTGTGTGTGTGTGTTTTTTTTTTTTAATTTACCTACTTCCAGCAGTTACTTAGGAACCTCTTTCAAGGTCACCAATGTCCACATCCCTAAATACACTTGTCAGTTTCCAATCCTCACTCGCTTCTTTGGTGTCGGCAGCTCTGGCACAGCTCACGGCTCGCTGCTCTGTCTCTTGCCCGCCATCCTGGATGACCCCTCCCTTAGGCTCCTCTCTGATGTCCCCACAGCTCCCATGCCTCTCACCACTTGAGGCCCAGGGCTCAGTCCTAGGACCTGATATCCACTCCTCCAGGGCTCCTGTCCAGCAGCCCAGCTTTCGACATCTAGGAATGGCTGACAAGCCTCTGCAAGACCACAAGCTCACTACAAATCTATTTGGAAAGCAGCTACTCCCCACCGGCCCCACAAAACCACCCTCGTCCAAACCACTGTCATCCTGCCCTGAACTCTCAGCACAGCCCTTACCCGCCACTACAGTCTTTTCTCAACACAGTAGCTAAGATTCTTTTAAGTTTTTCCTCTGTTCAAAACCCTCTTGTTTCCACCTCCTCAGAGTAGGAGCCTAATCCCTGCAATGGCCACAGGGGCCGACAAGATCTGACTCCAGGACTGCTCCCCACTCTGCATCTGCATTCTCCCTCATTTTGCTGCTCTAGTCACAGTACCTTCCTCCTTGTTTCTGGAACCAAGGAATAACAAAGCCTTTCCTCTGCCCAGAGGAGTCCTCTCCGATACCTATCGGGGTCATGCCTCACCCCCGGGTCTTTGCTCACGACTCACCTTCTTGGCCCAAAGCTGCCCTACCTTACTTTCTGTGTTAATTTGCTTCCCCTTGCATATTACCATCTGACCCACACTGTATTTTTGTAACTTGTTTATCTACTCCATTAAAATGTAAGATGGCCCTGATTTATCTGATACATGCTACAACATGGGTGATACTTAAAAATAGCTACAATGACAATTGTTATGTGTATTTTACTACAATTTGGAAAAAAAAATGAAAATGTGAAATTTTGTTTTATAGATTTTAACACAAAAAACACCTGCATTTAAGAAATTACTATTAATTTTATTAGATGTAACAGCTCTGCTAGTCAAGTTTTTAAAATGCATTTATTTGTTCCACATCCTTCCCAACACTTGGCATTTTCTTTCATTTCTGGTAGGAATGTGGTGGTATTATAACATTGTAGTTTAAATTTTCATTTCCTGATGACTAATGAGTTCAAGTACTTTTTTATATATTAATTATTGGACAATTAATTAATTGAACACTATGAAGTGTCTGTTCAAGTCCTTTGCCCAGTTTTCTACTAGGTGTCTGCAATTTCGTCCTAATTGGAAGGAATTCTTGATTCAAGTTCTCTGCTGGACACGCATGTTGTGTCATCCTTATCCTGTCAGTGGACGTTTTCAGAGTGGCTTTCACAATCTCTCATACTGCTCATGGAAGTGTGAATGGGTACAACCAATCTTGAAAACTGCTAGGCAGTAGCTCTTACCTATGACTCAGCAATTTTAGTCCATCAGAAATACCTCTTGAAGTAGCCCAGAACTGGACATTTTCTCCCATTGACAGGAGAATGGGCAGATAAATCATGGTATATTCATACAATGAAATATAATGCAGCAATGAGAATTTATGATCCACAGCTACATGCACACTATGGATGAATTTCACAAATAATGCTGATCGAAAAAAGCCAGATATAAGAGACACACTGCAGGATTCCATTCAGAAGACAAACCAGGGAGGAGCCATCCAGGCTTTTCCATGTTGGGAGGGAGGAGCCAGCTCTGAGCAGTGCCCTGTTTCTGATCGGTGCTAGTTTCTGTGCTCAGAAAATCCACCAAACTATTCTTACGATATACACACTTTTCTGTATGTGTGCTAATTGTCAATAAAAAGCTAACAAAAATTCATTCTGTAAGAAGAATCTATTTCATAACACTCCACCAGAAACAAAAAAGAGGGCTGAGGTCTGGATAAAAAAAGACTCTTAAAATCTTGGCAATTATTAATGCTGGATGATGGGAACATGGACACTTATTAACCTATTCTACTTTAAAAAAAAATAAGTAACATTTGTGAGTTATATTTCCACAAAATAGCTCTTCCTTTTCCAAAAGAGTGACAAAAATCCACTTACAGGTTTTGGCTTAGGCTTTCTTCAAAAGATGGCATTTTAACTCCGTATAGTTGCTTCAGTTGTTCTATATGTTCTGAATTATCAATGCCCATTCCCATTGACAAAATTTCGGCTCGAACATTGTAATCAATGACAGAAGTTTTCAAATTTGGGAGTTTTGTAATATGCACCTTGAATCAAAGAAAAAATAAAACAATTTCAGGAATCATACTTTGAACTTTAAATGAACTGCAAGCCCTCTCACATGGCCTCTTATTAGCTCTGCGATGTTTGATGCACTTGGGCACCTGCCACAATGTGCAAGCGCCTCCTGTTGCAGCATCTGGATAATTTCGCAACCAAGGTTACATCAGAATCTTTCAGAACCAGTCCCACACTGCAGAAATATCAGGTCTGGGCTGAGGCCAAGATTGAATCCCACAATAAAACCCCCAAGACCAATCCATGACGCTGTAACCACACACGAGTCCTAGAGTTTTCTGATTTTCACCTAAGTACTTTTTACCTCTCGCCACAAGGAAGATCTTCAGGCGCCCAGAAAGACTCCACCAGAGCCCTACATCCTGTGCTCTGGACAGTTTCCTCCACTTGTCTTTTCTGCAACCAAAACATTCTCACCCATTTCAATTTACACTAAAATTAAGTAAAACATGTAAATCTGCAACAGTCAGAATCCTGTTAACGGGAGATGCACACGCAGGCTGGGTTTCCCTTTCATGGCAGGGGAGAGGTGGGCCAGGTTGGCACTGGCTGGGGCACCATCCTAAGTGAGCCCCCATCTGGGAATGTGCCCCATCTGGAACTGGTGAAAGTACCTTTCTCCAACACACTAGAGAGACAGCTACAGGCCCCCACCAGCTCTGTCTCCCCTTAAATGCACCATGGACACTGCTATACTTTGGAGCTGTGAAAGCACATATGCCAGGTAGGTTTCTTTACTTTTCTTTTCTTTTTTACTTTTTAATTTATCTATCTTCATTCTCTTAGCTATAGTTTTTCAAACTGCTACTTAATAAAGTTTCCTTTTTTCCTCCAAAATAAGAACTACAATATTTGTTATTACAGCATCAACTAAGATCCCCAAATCTCTTCCTGCATTTGTAATCTCTGCTGTCTCTTCTAAAAATCATTTTCTCCTCTTATTCTGAAAGGTTATACCCAACCCAAACTCCTTGTAAAGTTTTAAGGATTTTCCAATCTTACAAAAATAACTTCTGGCAATGTAGTTTTATGAACTGAATTCTTTTAAATCTTATAAATGATCATGATAATTAAGATTTAAGTCCAAAAGAATAAAACTTTCCATTGAAAAGTAGAGTTCTTGGGGCATGAGCAGAGAGGGGACAACACCAGCACCAGAAGGGACACATTGAGGTCTCTTAATTACATGGTCTTCTCTCATCTCATCACCGTCCCCCCGCCCCACATACACCATAACTCCACAGGGCAGGAGTCTCTGTTCACAAATAGAATCCAAGTGTCCCATATAGGTCTGAGCACACAGTAGGTGCTCACTCAATATTTGGTGAATGAATATGGTAGAAACTGTGAACATAATAAAATCTATCTTTGAAAGCCCAAGGACCGGAACTCTCTACATCACCGATCACATGCCGGGACTTTAAGCTCATTTACAAATAGACGAATGAAGCCCTGTGCTGTCTGTTGCAGGGGCAGTCACTGGCCCAGGGCTTCCTCACCTGTGTAGACAGAGGACTGTGAAATCAGTGCACAACCAACACTTGAAAATGTGGAACTGAACAGAATTTTAAACATTAGGGACTGTCACATGTAGTAAGGACATTTTCGTGGCGCTTCCGTTTCATGTGTGTAAATGTATGTGGTTACACTTACACACACACACACTTACACACACACACACACACACACACACACACACACACACACACACCTGTGAGCACTGGATTACAATGTAAAAGATTCCCTTAAAAAAAAACCTCACAGCTAAATTCATGACCCAAATAACATAAAAAACTCTCCCTAACTCAGAGCCCCAAGTGAGCCTCCATTTATGTGAGAAAGTTATTCAAGCAACAGGTTAGAATAACTTGGATTATTTTTAAGGGCCCCTCAAACATGTTTTATTTTAGGAAAGCTGCATACTTACCATTGGATCAATCCAAACCGTATTTCCTAAGGTCAGGATCACTTTTGCATCATGCAGTTTTCCGATAATTTTATGATGAATGTACCTAGTAACCTAAAAAACACCCTGAAGTAATTTATCAGCAACTTTAAGAAAACACCTTATTCTGTATATGCTATATAGTTTTGCAAAAAGGTGCTTACACTGTTTCTTCTTAAACTAACAGCCAATTTATTTTAATACAACACATATTTTACACCAATTCTAAGTTTGTGAGTGCTAATGATAATGATGGTGACCCACACCTGGTGAGCAAGGGTGCCTGGCACCACTGAGGGTTCAGAGCTAGGTCTATGCAGAACGGCCCTAAGTGCATCCCCGCACCAGAAGGGATCCACATGGACTTTGCTCTCACTGTTTGGGAACATAAAGCACTTTACACAAACTGAATACTCAACCAAATAAACCTTAATTCCGTGTATACTCTAGGTTAAATTTATTCTAAAAGTCAACAAACTATAAAAAGCCAAAATAATTCACCTTTGGATTCCATTCGATTTCATTATCAGCAGGTTTCACTCTACAAACAATAAACTCCACAGCTTGTGGGGGCAGGTTGTGGAAATTTTCTGGGAGATACAGCAGTTGGTCTCTTTTAACAAGTCCAGTCCTGCCTTCATCTATAAACTTTACAAGGACATTATCCGGGGCCCAAGTGTCTTCTTTTTGACTCATCTCCAACACCTGAACCCTGGAGAATACTGACATCAGTTTAACACGGATTCTAAAATGAAAATAATCTTCACCTCAACTTACCCATTAAATACAAAACATAAAAAGAAGCCTAACTGCATGATTTTACCCCATACTAGAAATAAAACAACTAGAGCTGTCAAGAACAGTTAGCAAAGGTTTATTAAAGTATACCTAAGTATAAAAATGTATAGTACTTTTGAATAGAATATCTGACAACACAATAAAAATTAACATAGTAAATTAATATTTTCAAGTTTCTCAAATAAGTGGAGTCAGGTGTAGCAGTCAAGTAAAGTGGATGCAAACAGGCAGGTAGGTCCAACTGCCAGGGTTGGACCACTGTGCCATTTATTGAGCTCACCTTAGACACAGTACAAAGCCTCGCCAAGGCTCAGTTTGCTTATCTGTAAAACAGGAATAATGCTCATTTTCTAAGATTCATAAAAATTAAGTAACTTAAAGATTATATATATATATATATATATATATATATATGTATGTATATCTATATATATGGCACACAGTGACAGCTCCACAACTGTATAAAATGCGACACCATCATCCATGCTCTGTGCTCAGGAGCCTGGGGTCAGACAAGTCCCAGGTATAGAACTGTGTCTGGGGGCCACAACGCTGCCACCATCCTCCTGGGAGGCAGGAGGCCTAGCATGTGAACACTGAGTCCAATGGACAGAGGTGAAAATTGGGATTCAATGTCATCTAAAGTCACCTTGTGCTTCATAACTTTTCAAGATGAAATAAACAGGCATTCTACCTGTGAAAAAGTGTTTTTTCTGCTAATCCATATAATCCAAAATTCTCCACCTTTTCAACAGCTGTTTTATTACTGGAATCCTCAAAATACTCCTTCATTTCAGCATTAAGAGTTGCATAAAGATCCACATGTTTATCAACTATACGACCAAAGTAATTTGTTGCATTCGAAATATAACAGGGTATTATCTGAAACATATAAACATATCCGGAAAACGAAATCAAGCTTAACCCAAGATGTGTCTACAGAAATCAGCACCTGACCTACGAGCCCAAAGCACATGAATAAGGGTTTAAAGATAACCTAGGAAACTGAGCAAAACAAAACAAAACAAAAAAACCTTACCATACTCACAAATAATTAGACTCTCAATAGAAATTCTAGTAAATCTAATGGAAGTTCTTCTGGGTAAATCTTATTGTTTTAAAGCTGCATTATTAGTTATGAGTTCCCTTGTTTACTTTTTAACTGCACTTTTAAAAAATCCTTCTTAAAATAGTATCCCTTTCTCTTGAGCCCTTTCTGACCTTTGTTCATGTAACAACAGGCATTTTATTAAGAGCCTACTGTGTATGAGGCACCCCGAAAACAAGGATGAAGCTATGTCCTACAGGAACGTTCAGCAACCCATGAAGGGACAGACGTGCCACAGCTAGTGTGTGCTCAAGAAAACAACTCTTCAAGGCAACTGTATGCAGGGTTATTGGTGTGTGAGGGAAAACATTGGTGTACAGATGTATTAGCAAGAGTATGAAAAAGGCACTCCAGTCAGAAAGAGTAAAGTCTGTATTAGAGCAGGGATCCCAGTCTACAGTCATGCTACTATGAACAAGCCTGATCCCATCTGATCTTGGAAGCTAAGCAGAATCAGGCCTGGTTAGTACTTGGATGGGAGACCACCTAGGAAGACCAGGTGCTGTAGGAGTAAAAACTAAAAATTAAAAAAAGGGCTTGTAAGATGACAAGGTCCTTGCAATCTGTGAGGTCAACCAAGGGTTGCCTCGCCTAAAAAATATAAATAAATAAATAAATTATTATTATTATTTTTTTTAAAAAGAGCAGGGAGCCCTGGCTGCCCAGAGCAGATGCCAAGAACAAGAATTGGTTACTTAGTAGGATGGTGGAGACGGCAGTTCTGACTGGGGGTAAAGCAGGCAAGGCTGGCAGGAGTGAAGTCATCCTTGTGATTGAAAAGGGTGTCAGATCTCACAGGTCTGACAGCATACGGTCCTCTTACATGGCCCCCTCCAACCTCATTACCTGCCCTTCTCCCACTCTCACTGCCACTGAGCCTTGTCCTGCTCCATAAACACTTCACACTAACCCACCACCCCGGGCCTATCTAGCTGCTCATTCCTCTGCCTGAAATATTCTTCCCATGGCTGAATCCTTCTTATCTGGCCTACAGTGTAGGTGACCCCTCCCAGGAGAGTCCCTCCCTGCCTATAATTTTCAAAGGGCCCCTTGTCCCCACCCCCACACACTGACACCAGCATACCCTCCTCGTATTTCACAACATTTCATCCTCTTCACAGCACTTGTCACCATTTTTCTTACTCACCTGTCCACTGTTGACCACTCCCACTGGAATGTCAGCAGAAAAAGGATAGGTAACATGTTTGTCGGAGTTCCTGAGCCAGTCATTCTCCAGCACCATGGAGAAAACTTCCTCAATAAACCCTGAATGCTTACTCAAGCCCATCTCCACCTCAGGCAGGAGTTCAATATTCTTTCCTACCTGGCAGATGATCCTCTCCTAGGGAGTCTTCTCCCCTGTAGTTTAAAGGTTCCACCAGTCTGCCATTCCAGACCTTAGCTCACTTGGTGATAGATGGCCGTCAGTGAACACAAAGTGGTATGGAGGATGAGAAAAATTCTCACTACGACGTTACGAGAAATACGCAGGGCATAATATATACGCCAATGATAAAATTTTTAAGAAGATGCACAAAGAAAAATAACAGAGAAAATATATGATAATGGTGATTGTTTTAGGATTATAGGAATAAAGCGGAGAGATAGGGTTTGGAGGTCCTGGTTTGTCTGGTACTGTCTCAGTTACAGCACTGAAAGTACCACATGCCAGGAAACCCCTTATTCCTAGGCACACGGGGAGGGTCCTTTCCTGCCACCTCACCCCCCACACACCTGTTTTAATTCCACTCTCCCTCGTATCCATGCACATAACTAATTCAGTTTGTTATGGTTGCATAATGTAAGATAAGGATAGAAAAATCAATTGCATTTCTAAAACACTTAGATTAAGTTTAAAGAAAAATAATTAACAATAGTATCCAAAAACATGAAACACTAGTAAATATAAGACCTATCTACTGAAAACTATAATATATTGCTTAAAGAAACTAAAAATGACCTAGATAAATAGAGTGATATACCACATTAATAAATTGGAAAACTCAGTATTAAGATGTCAATTCTTCCCATATTAATCTACAGGCTCAAGCAATGCCAATCAAAATTCCAGCAGGCTTCTGATTTGCAAGTCGATTCTAAAATTTTATATGAATATAAAAAGGACTAGTCAAAAGGATACTAAAGAAGATGGGGAAAGTTAGAAGATTTATCTACCAGTTTTCAAGATTATATATAAAGCTATAATAATCAAGCCAGTATGCTACTATATAAGGATAGAGAAACAGACCAAGGAACAGAATAAAGAATTCGAAATTCGCACATATAGTCTCCTGATTTATGTCAAAGGTGCCAACGTAATTTAGAGAGAAAATTAGGTCTTTATAATAAATGATACTGGAGCAACCAATTATCCCTAAGAAAAAACCTTACCCCCTATCCACACCTCACACAAAATTTAATTCAAGATGGATCACAGACCTAAATTGAAAACTATAAAGCTTCTAGAATAAAATCCTAGGGGAAACTTTTGCAACCTTAGCATCGGCAAAGATTTCTTATGGCATGAAAAACACAAAATATAAAACTAAAAAGTGATAAACTAGACTTCATTAAAATTTTAAACTTTTGATTTCGACTGGGAGAAAATATTTGCAATGTATCTGACAAAGGATATCCAGAATATATGAAGAATTCTTAGAACGTAACAACAACAACAAAACCCCTAAATTTAAAAAATGGGCATAAATTCTCAACAGAGAGTTCATAGAAAAAGAGATACAAATGTCCGACAAGCAATGAAAAGATGTCCAAGATTCTTTATCACCAAGGAAATGAAAATAAGATACTGGTATAAATGCAACAGAGTGGCAAAAGTTAAACACTGAGAATACCAAGTATTAATGAGAATGTACCAAGTGGAATTCTCATATGCAGTGCTGGTGAAAATGTAAAATGGAGTGACCACCTGAAAAAACTGTTTGGCACCTTTTTAATGAATATACACTTCTATGACCCAGCAATTTCACTCCTACATCTTACTCAAGAGAAATGAAAATGTATTGTAAAAGACTTGTACCATGGCAGCTAAAAACCACAAATAACCAAAATGCTCATCAATTTGTGAATGAATAAACTACAGTTCATCCATATAATGGAATCCTACTCAGCAATAAAATAGAGCAACATAGATGAATCTCAATAGCATTATACTGAGTAATAGAAATCAGACTCAAGAGACTAAAAACTGTATGATTCCATTAATATAAAATTTTAATAAAGACAAAACTATACTAACAGAAGATCAGTGGTTAACAGGGGATGGGGAAATAGAGGACTGACTGACTGCAAGGGGGAAAGAAGACCTTTCCGGGGTAATGAAAATGTTCATATCTTGACTATGGTATTGGTCACATGACTGATTATATGTATTTATCAAAACTCAATGAACTATACATTTAAAATAGTGATTTTTATTATTCAGAAATTATACTTCAAAATATCAGATTCTTTAAAATGAGGCTTGGTTAGAAGTGTTCTGAAAAGGTGGCAGTGTTAAAGTGTTATATATTTTATTCTCTGAATCCCCACATAAAGACAGATAGATGAATGAGATATCAAAACAAAAAACCAGGGACACAATCTGCAACAAAACTAATTGACAAAGTATCCTCATGGACCCCAAAATAAAAGCAAATGAGAAAGATAGGGGGAAATCTAAGCGACCTTGAGTTTGTCAGTGAGTCTGGATGCAACACCAAAAGCACAATCCATGAAAGAAAAAATTGGGAATCTGGACTTCACTGAAATTAAGAACTTCTGCTCTAAAAAAGACACTAAAGAGGGAATGAAAAGACAAGCCACAAACTGGGAGAAAATTTCTGTAAAACACATCCGATAAAGGACTGGTATCCAAAATTTACAAACATTTCAAATTAAAAAATAAGAGAACATTCAAGATTTCCAGTCCAGATGGTGGAGTAGATAAATGCTGTGCTTGCCTCCTCTCATGATCACATCAAAAACTACAACTACAGAACAACCATCACCGGGAATCACCTGAACTCAAGCTAAACCAGAAGTCCTAAAACCAAAGACATACAGAAGAAGCCACACTAAGTCTGGGAGAAGAGGTGGAGACTCAGAACAGGCTAGTCCCACATCCTTATGTAGCAAGTAAGAATTGGGAAGGATATCTATTCTGTGGAGGTCTCTCCAGAGGAACAAGGGGTCCCAGCCCCACACCAGGCTCCCTAGCCCAGGATTCCTGTGCCAGGAAGAGAAGTCTCCATAATTCTGGCTGTGAAAAACAGTGCAATTTGTGGCTAAGTGAGATGGAGGGAAGCTGGAATACCAGGCATTCCTCTTAAAGGGCCTGTGCATGAACCTACTCAGTGACAGATTCACTCACTCTGAGCTCTAGCACTGGGGCAGCAGCTTGAAAGGTGCCAGAAACATATGGAGGGAAGTGAATTGTCTGACTTCAGGGCGAAGGCCAGAGGGTAAGCTTTCTCCCAGATATAAGTGCTGACAGAACCAATTGTTCCTTTTCTGAGTCCTTTCCCTACCCAGCCTGCAGGCACAGGCAGACACTAAGTCTGAGTCTCCATCACCCTGGCTAACACCATTCACCCAGCCCAAGTGTTTTCCTGAGACTCACCCCTCACAATTTGAAGGCCCAGCCAAGCTCCTTCCAGTGGCTTTTCCATACAAATGGCCTGTCTTGAGGCTCATGCTGCAGATTTCTTGCATCTGGCTTCGGTGTACCCTGTACCTCTTGCTGAGTAGTCCCAAGCCTGGCACTAATGGCAGCCAGCCTCGGTTCCTGGCTTGGCCTCTCTTGGCCTCTGGTGACGGCCATCTGCAAATTGCTTGGTGGCTCATAAGTGGCCTAGGGCAGGGCACAGGCTATAGCTAAATTTGGCCTGTGGCAAGGCCCCTCCTAGAAGATCCAGGGTCCAGCATGCCTGCTAGCCAGTTTCAACAGAGCAGGAGCACTACTTGGGGCCACAGCTGAGGACCACACACCCAAAGGGCAGAATGCGAAGGCATCAGAGCCCTCATAAAGTGAATCCTGCTCCATAGGACCAGCCCTTACAGCTGCTCTGCTATAGTTATGGCAGCCCTCACAACCAATCAACCCAAGGGTCAATCCCTCATAAATGATGTGCAAACATCAACAGGAGGGAATACACAACCCAAACAAAGGACATACCTGGAGCACTCTGCTTAGGTGACCAGAGAGACCATGCTACTGGGCCCCACAAGACACCTACTATGTAAGGCCACTCTACTAAGACCGGGAGAGATAGCAGCCCTACCTAATACATAGAAACAAACAGGGAGTCAGCCAAAATGGTGAGACAAAGAAACATGTCCTGAATGAAAGAAGAGAACAAAGCTCTAGAAAAAGAACTAAACAAAATGGAGATAGTAAGCAATCTAGCAGATGCAGAGTTCAAAACACTGGTTACAAGGATGTTCAATTAACTTAGGAGAAAAGTAGACTAACTCGGTAGAATTTTAACTAAGATACAGAAAACAAAAATGGAGATAGAAAACAGGAAAAAAAAGCAGTCAGAAATAAAGACTACAATAACTGGAATAAAAAATATCTTGGAGAAAATCAACAGATTAGATGAAGCAGAGAATTGAATCAGTGATTTAGAGGATGGGGCAACAGAGGACACCCAATCAGAAGAGCAACAAGAAAAAAGAATCCAAAACATGAAGACAGTTTAAGGAGCCTCTGTGACAATATCAAGGATAACATTTGCATCATAGGGGTATGAAAAGAAGAGAGAAAGAAATTAAAACCTGTTTGAAGAAATAATCACAGAAATCTTTCCTAACCTACTCCAGTGGTGGGTGAAAGCTGGTTTGTCTGAGAAATTTCAAAACTGTTTATCCAGGGACATCTGAGATGAAGAAAAAGAAGGGCCAGATAAAAGTTGGGGAGGAGAACAGAGCCAGGAAATCTCAGAAATCTCAGAAACCATGTCTCCATTTTTTTTAACAAGACATGAAAACAACAGAAATGGGAACTCTGTGAAATTAGAAAAGTTACGCTGACCCACACTTTCTTCTAAAATGTAAAGAAAATGAATTTTATCTAAATATGATCAAGAGTAAAGTATCAGGATCAAACCCTGTATTAAGTTATAATAATACAAAAGAGAATAAGAACATCGGTCCCAATAGACAACGAAAGCCACTACAAAGATGTATCCACCAAAAACACCAAAACTATAATCTTTAATTCGAAAACAAGCTGTCTTTTAGTTTGTTAATTAAGAAAATGATATATTATATAAAACAATTAGAAAAATTTACAAATGAGGTGACAGAGCTCAGGAAAGGATTAGAAATTAAAGCAAAAAAATCATGTAAGTAATGAAATGGAGGTGGCCCTCCAAAAAGGTATGTCCATGTGTTACTCCCAGGACCTGTGACTATGATCTTATTTAGAAAAAAGGTCTTTGCAGATATAATTAAGTATCTCCAGATGAATCACCTGGATGGGCCCTTTATCCAGGGAGAAGTGTCCCTTGTAAGACAGAAAAGAGGAGAAGATGTGAAGATGAAGACAGATACTGGAGTGATGTGGCCACAAGCTAAGACATGCCAACAAACACCTGGAGCCAACCCAAGGCAAGGAAGAGATTGTCCTCTAGAATCGATGGACCATAGCCCCGCAGACACCTTGATTTTGAACTTCTGGCTTCCAGAACTGTGAGAGAATAAATCTGTGTTGTTTTAAGTCACCTGGTCTATGGTGTTTGTTACAGTAGTCCCAGGATTCCAGTACAGCACAGCCACGCAAGAAGCTGCACAAGCAAGAATGAATACAACAGAACTACCTTCAGAGAAATGGAAGGTGAAAAGGAGAACAATCGAACTCAAAAAGGAAGGAAGAAAGTAATAAAAAGGAGTCAAAAGAAAGTAAACTCAACTCAACAATTCTATCTGCTTCTCAGAATTCTCCTCAAAGAAATAATCATGGATATTCTGAAAGGATTCATGTAATCGCAGCATTATTTTTAATAGACCCCCCAAAAAAACAACTTTCTGAAAATATAACAAAGAATAACCAAATCATTTAAGAGGTTCATCCACTTCCCCAATTTGATCTTTGTTTTCTAAATAAACTGGGGGCCTCAAAAGGATCAGTGCCTGATGTTGGATTATCGGTGGTGCATTATTACTGACCGCCGGAAGTCATAATTACATCCTACAAATGACCAGTAATCATTTGACAAAAGATCTTTTTTCTTCTTATTTATGCCTACAGTACCTGGTCTTCCTAGGTGGTCTCTCATCTAGTACTAACCAGGCCCGACCCTGCTTAGCTTCTGAGATCAGACATCAGGCTTGTTCAGGCTGGCATGGCTGTAGACCATGAACTGTGGCTCTACTAAGGTGCGAACCCTGGACCTTCTGTGTGTAAAGGAGACGTGCTAACCTCTATACTACAGAACCATGTCCCAAAAGATCTTTAACAGAACTTACTTTAATGTATCCAAACACTGGTAGAGCTTGGTTGGATAATTTCCTTGGCATGTCTATTTCTGGATTAATATGGTGTCTATCAGGACAGATTCTTTTGTCTCTGAAAAAAATTAACTGGATTTTAAAACCAGAAAAAAATCTGAAATTGAAATCACAGAACTTCTATGTGAATCACTTTATAAAGTTACCATATTAAATATTTCAGATGAATAAGCAAATGAGTGGAAAAGGATCCTAAAATTTAATTAACACTGAATAAATTTAAGGAGTTATTTCATTATCTCTAGACATTCTCAAATGCAATACATAAATGAACAAAATGTACTTCTAAAATAAAGACTCTGAATCAGAAAAATATTACCACAACAAAGGCCAATTAACCTCGAAACCAGAAGCCATTCCTTAACCCAAATGAAGAAACAGTTCAAGCTTTGGGTACAAAAGTCGACATTCTATTTAAAGGCATATGGAAACTGCTGATAATAACCTGTTTAATGTAACATAACTTTAAAAAGTAAACATCAACAGTTATCTTAAAATTAAATTCAATCCAACAGATATATAACAGACAGCTACTGCCCAGTCCCAGCCATCCAAATGCCAGGTACTAGCTCTGTGTCTACATCTGGAACAGGGTCCCCAGAACTGTTAAAAGATACATGTCCTCCAAACTGATTTACAGAATCAATGCAGTTGCTACCAAAATCCCAGCTGAGTTGTTGAAGAAATTTCCAAGCCTGTTCTAAAATGTATAGAGAGATGTAATAGATTTTAAATAGCCAAACAATCTTAAAGGAAAGCAAAGTTGGAGGACTTACATACCAGATTTCAAGAATCTCTGTAATATGTGCTATGGTACTTAAGAAAAGTATAGAACTGGTAAGGACAGAGAAATGGACCAGCATAAAAGAAAGAGTCCACAAATGGACCCATACACTATCATCCAGTTTATATTAAAGGCACCAACTAAGTGGGAACAAAATGTTTTAAATAAATAATGCTGAAGCATTTCTTCATTTGGAAGAAAGTAAACTGTGCCCTGTATTTCACAGTATACACGAAAACTAATTCAATATGCTTTATATGCCTAAATGTGAAAGCTAAAACTATAAAGCTTCTAGGAGAATATACACAAGACTATCTTCACAACCTAGAGACAAGTATTTCTTGCATAAGGACACAAAAAACGGTAGCCATAAAACATTTCATCAAAATTTAAAATGTCTGTTCATCAAAAGATTATTAAAAGAGTGAAAAGGCAAGCCACAGGACTGGAAGATAGTCTCAATGCATTAATGTGACAAAGCACTTATATCTAGAATTAATAAATTGATCCTACAAACCAATAAAAAAAAAAAGAAAAAAGATAAACATTCTATTTTAAAAATAGGCAAAAGACCTGAACAGGCACTTCACAGAAAGAAGATGGTCAAATGTCCTACAACCATACAAAAAGACATTCAACATCATTAATTATTAGGGAAACACAAATGAAAATCACAATGGATTACCGCCACATCCCAGAATACGAAGTGTTGGTAAGGATATGGAGCAACTCAAACACTCTCATACACTACTGATTAAAGCACAAAATGGACAAACACTTTGGAAAAGTTAAACAAGTGCTTATCTCGTGACCCAGAAATTCCACTCCAAAGTATATACCCAAGAGCAATAGGTTTATATTTCCACAAAAAGACAGGCATAATAATGTTCATAGCAGCTTCATATATAATTGCTAAAAGTGGAAACAACTGACAGGTCCCATCAACAGAAGAACTGATACATACACTGTGATATATTCACACAGTGGAATACTGACCCACTAATAAACAAACAAATAAATAAAATACCGATGCACACAACAATATAGATGAACGTCACAGATACTAGGTTGAATATTAAATTCAAAAACAAGCAAAATTAATAGGTATCGGGGAGGTAGTTACTTCTGAAGAAGAGCAAATTGGAAAGGAGCATAAGAGGATTTCTAGGGTGCTCCCTAAGAGTTGGGTGGTGGTCCACATGGGTGTACACATCTATAACAATTCATCAAGCTGTAAACTGCTCACCCGTGCACTTTACTGTGTATCTCAATTATTAAATAAAAAGGTGACTGGCTTACTTGCAAAACCCAAAAGCCTTAAGATAGGGACAAAGAGGCCTTCTGGCTTTTTGATCTTCCTTGGCTTCCAGAACCCCTGCAGTGAACTCATACAGCTCGGAGGGAATCTTGGCATCTGCTCTCTCCAAGTAGCGCAGAATCCCAACCGCATGGCATGCGTTTCTCTCCGTCAGCAGCAAGACAGATTTGGTTTTTTTATCTCCCTGTTCTGCAGGAGAACCCTTAAAATTGGGGGTGAATAAAGGAAGTGGATCATCCATATCAGTCTCAATGAAAAAATCTTTGTGGACTCAGAATTTGTCATTACACAGAAAATGCCAGCAGAATATTAAAAGATAATAAAAATGAATCAAACCTGTTCCTTTAAACTCTGAAAATGATCAGACATGCAATATAAGCGTCCACCAAAAATTTTGGGTGAGGAAGGAAAGCTGAAGTGAATCACACACGTGGCATCAGTGATGGCCAAGAGTGGTATGCAGTCATCAGTTAACGCTGGGGAAAAGGATTCCGACAATTTCAAATGAAGCTGGAGCTTGACTGCACTTACTCTTCCAAGTAATTCAAGCAACCATACCTCGATACATTCTTTTATTTCATTTTACTTTCTATATGCAAAAAAACTTCTTTCCCATTTTTTTCCAAAAACTTTGACAGCCCAGTGACTAAATACCAAAGAAAAGCAGTCTCCCTATTAGCTTAAAAAAAAAAAAATGCCTCTTTAGTCTATGACCATGCCACCCTGAACACACCCTGATCTCGTCTGATCTCAGAATTAAGCAGGGATGGGCCTGGTTAGTACTTGGATGGGAGACCACCTAGGAATACCAGGTGCAGTAGGCGATAAAAAAACAAACAAAAAAACTCTCTTTTATTAAAAATCTAGACTGCCCATATTTTACACTTATTGTTTACATTTAGACTTCTACATTTCCAATATTAAATTTAACAATCATGTATGGCATCGTTCATCATCACCACATATGTATGTATCAATGAGACAGTGATCCCCACACTGGAACTTCAGGCAGACTGTCTAGACCAGGGGTTGCTGCCTACTGACCTGAGAACCTTGGGGGCACCTAGATCCACCTCAACATCAAAATCCTAGGGGAGGTTAATTTTCATTTTGAAATTAAGATTACTAATAAATCTGGGAAATGATGATAAATCTGGAGATGAGATATATAAATGAATTAAAGACATAACTTCCATTAAAACTCAGCCTTCTCTAAATATAAGTAGCAATTAAAACACTTACCTAATACAATCTGAGATCCAGAACTTAACTTCTTCTTCCACTGTTCTAAAACACTTTCTAAATTAAAAACCATCTCTTTATGCATTTTCAAGCAAAATACTGAACTGCTTTCTACTACCTAAAGATGAAACCAAGAGGCCAATTTAGAGTCAAGAACATAACTTGTTCTGTCAATAATCATCAATATAAACCATTTAAAATTTCCTGTGAGTGTATTATCTCACTGATAAAATAATTCTGAGAATGAGATAATTATCAATTTAAATAAATATATTTCCAAAGTTCTATAATTTATATTTAAAAACTTTCTCAAGAGAAACAAACATTATTTTGCTAAAACTATTTTCCTGCCTTTTCATATACATGCGCATATGTGTGTATACATCTGTGTGTGCATATATCTGTGTGTGTGTGTGTGTGTGTGTGTGTATACATACATATAGACAGCTGTACATACAGTTGACTCTTGAGCAACAAGGGGTTTAGGGGTGCTAATCCCCCTCTCCATGCAGTCGAAATTCTCCTATAACTTTGACTCTCCAAAAACTTAATTACTTGTAGTCTACTGGTGACTAGAAGACAGTAATAACATAAACAATTAACACATTTTGTACATACATATTATATCCTATATTCTTACAATAAAGTAAGCTAGAGAAAAGAAAATGTTATTAAGAAAGTCAGAAGGAAAATACCTTTAGAGTACTAACTGTATTTATTGGAAAAAATTCACGTATAAGTGGACTTACGCAGTTCAACCCCATGTTGTTCAAAGGTCAACTGTAAATGTACACATATACACCAAGTTTATGGTGCTACTGTCAATGGGGGGGGCTCTTTCACCACACCTGCTAGTTCATTACTGCTGGAATATGAATGAGCTACTGATTCTTATATTTTACTTTGTATCTGGCCTCATTTCTACATTTTAGCATTAATTTATACACAATTAGATTAAGTAAATCTCTAGTCAATTTATTTGGCTCTTCTGGCTACATGATGTTATTCAGTGTTATGGTCTCTATTTTCTTAAAAAGAGGGTACGGAACATGGTGGCATTTCTTCACGAAGCGATCCTTTTAATGCTGCTCCCCCTGGGAGACATTCAAGTCGAGTCAATGAAAGGCTTGTCCCATCTACTTGGCCCCTCCCCTATACTTTGCAGTAGAACCCATTCTGACTGACAATAAACTTGTAAATTTCATTTCTGTAAGATTTTTAACTACGAGTAATTATCTGACAACTCGAGATTCAATCATAGTTTAAACAAAGAGTACAAAGGTTTTATGTGTGGAAGGACTCACCTTCCATACTATTTCAGTTTCAGCTACAGAATTGGTGAAGATCAAGGTCTTTTGTGCCTGACTTGGAATGAAATCAAGAGTTTGGAGTAAAGTAGAGGTTTTTTCACTTTCTAGGCAAAGGTGTATTACCTGATAATAAAATACAGAAATAATGTGATTTTGAAAATATTCAAGGTGCTCCAGTTTCACTTTTCAGAGGTGAGTTATGATTTTAATAAAAAATAATGTATAGGAAACCAATATAAATTTAAATATATGTTACAAATTTGTGTATGAAATTAAAGCTCTAATCCTTTAACATTAAGCCATGAAACAAAGGCTATTTGCTTGTGTTCCTCAGTTCCCCCCATGCACACCCCCATGACTCATTACCTGTTGCACATTGCCATAGAGAGCAGCCTCTTCCATGGCTGTGATCACAATGTAGGGGTCACTCATGAACTCTCTGATTAAATGATCTATATGTCTGTTCCAACGAACGCCAACTGCAACAACTTGATGTGGCGCGGATTCCCTTTCTTCAACTTCAATATTTTTTTTAAAGTTATCTAATATAGCAAACATCTAAAAAATTAGTATAATTAACTTCATTTTCATTTCAAAAGAGAATAAAAATTAGTTTGATAGAATATAAAAGGTAAAGGATTATATATTTTTTGCTTTCAGAGTGGGGAGGGCCTTTACAAACATAAAAGTAAAGGAAAAAGCTACAAAAAAAATGTTAAGTATAAGCAAAATTAAAACATAAACATCTGGGTAAATATGAGTAACATCTAACAAAGGATTAACATCCTTATACAAAAATTTCTATAAACTGATTAGAAAATGATGATCCCAACCACAGAAAATAAACAAAGGAATAAACAAGCAGCTCACAGAAGAATGGGTACAAATGGCCAGCATGAATTCATACTCCACTTAACAAGTAATCAAGGAAATAAAGATTAAACTAATCAGATGTCATGTTTTATAATTAGACTGGAAAAGAAAGCTGGACCGAGGCCTCCTACTGCCAGGGGAGCAGAGTGTATGGTGTGGCGGCACACTGTCTACGGGCATGTAAATTAGTCCACATTTTCAGAAAGGCAGCTGTGCAATGCATTACTCCAGATATCAGTTTGCAAATAAGAACTGAGATTTTAGAGGCATTCAGAAACCCTGCACAGGCCCATATAGTCAGTAAGTAAAAAAGGTTAGACTTGAACCTGGGGCCATCACTGCTCCCAAATGAATGCTCTTGGTCATCCTGTTTCACTGCTTCCAACAAATGCCTTATAAGAATTGTCTTTGATCCCGTTTCCAGGAACTTATTCTAAGGGAAACGTGCAAAAAAGATGTATGTTCTTTAGACACACATACAAATGATGCTAAATATCTAAAAATGAGACGATTATAAAATAAATGATATTATGTTCATAGGGTTCAATACCATAATGGTAGTAATCATGTAGAATAGTAACGATACAATGCTGTTTACTAATAAATTTGAGTTACAAATTAGCACATAAAGTAAGGTCCTGATATTGTTAAATATATTTGTCAAGAGACACATGATTTATAAAAAAGAAGGAAATACTCCCGAATAGGAACAGTGATTACCTCTGAGTGAAAGATTATGGATGTTGGGGTTTTTCAAAAAGTACTCTTCTCTATTTCTGAAATTTTCTAAAATAAAAATTATTGCTTTCTTAATCGGAAAAATATTAATTAAATATTTTAGAAAACCTCCCTAAGAAAGAAGTTTTGCTCTTCAAAGAAAACTTTAACACTGGAAAGAAATTTTCAGAAAAACATTCTCTTCTTAATCACAAAAGTTAAAGGGAAAACTTTTTAGATGATCAGCTTCTTCTCCTGACTCCTAAAAGCAGTGAAGACTTTATTATATACGTTTCTGAGGAGGAATAATGTCTAAATAAATGCCATACTTACTTGTTCATTAGCTTCAAAGAATAATACTTCCACCTCATCCAAAATGAGGTGACAGAGTCTAAGAAATAACAAGCTTTGATACTTGAGAAGTCTCAGGAGGCTATGTGGTGTTGTAACAATTACATCACCTACATTTTAAAAGAAAAAAATCAATTAACATTTTAGATTTCCTATGTTTTTCTAACATTTCCTTTGCTAAGATGCCACATACTTTCTAGAAATGCCTTCTAGTAAAACAAAAAACTGTTTTCCTTACTCAGGTGGGTGAGGCAAGAGGTTTGCCTGCCTAGGCTAACAAACCCTGTCATTATCTGATTAAACACTTGGGCTCCCACCAGGTTTTGCACTCCTAAAAGACAGGGAGGGTTATAATCAACATCTAACAAAACCGTAGGTGTTCAGTAGATAGCTGATAAATGAACGAAATCATGTAGTTTTCTCATTTCTCACAGATGTAAGCCAAGATCAAACCTATACCCATCTGTAGCTGACAAGGCCTGATGGGCAGCGTTCCACTGTGTTCTGCAGGGAAAACTAAACAGCTTGGAAGGATGCTTACACCCCCTCGGAAGCTTCATATTTTTGGCTTCATCTTTGTGGAGTCCAATTGTTAATAACACAGGATGAAGAGGCCTGGAGGACATGCTATAGTTTCCCAATAATTCAAAAATAAATTGGGCCTTCTTCCACCCAGGACACACGATGACTGCCAGAGGCTGCAAAGACAAACAAATTCACAGAATTTTGTACAAAAATTAGGAATTGAACATAGCATAGGTGAAGTTTGCAGAATATCTCCTGTACAGAGGAAGCACAAGGAGGGCTTTATATAAATCTTTATCATCATCATTACATAGGTCAGAAAAGCTAAAATATAATTTCATTAACATGGATTTAGACACATTGTCTTGGATCTTCCTAGGGCTTAAACTAAGCACTTCAAAAATATGAATTCATTTAGTCTTAAAAACACTCTTATAGGATAGGACCTATTACTACCTCATTGCACAGATGAGGCATCTGAGGCACAGAGAGATGAAGTCAATTCCCCAAGGCTGCACAGCTCACACAGGGTAGCAACAGGATTTGAAGCCAGGCAGTCTGGCTCTAGATCTCCTGCTCCTAAGCCCAAGGATGAACTAACTGCTTCCTGAATGGGGGCTTTAAAAAGGTTAACATCTCTTCCTTAGGAGACTAAGTTTCCAATAGCACCACCTGAACCCTGCCTTCCCCTGGCCACAGACGTGTCCTGAAGATGCACTGCCTGACAAACAGCCTCCTAAACACCTGTCAGTAACTAAAAACAAGAATGAATCTCCTCTTTCCTTTATGCAGATCCAAGTGAACGCTAGCTTCTAGGCATCAGGCCTAAAAGCAGACTGACCATGGAGATGCAGGAAAGCAGAGTGGACACAAGAGGCAAGACCGGGACATCCATTTCTGACCCAGCCAGGGTTCTATCTTAACAAGGGCTATATCTCATCAACAGGGGTCGGCTATTAACGAATTGAGGGATACAAATGTATCTATTTAGTTTTATTAAATCAATAAATAACTTAGCCAATGCAGATTTCCAAAGGAAAACCATTCATCTAAACAGCATAATTAGGAAAATAAACTAATATCTTTTCTAAAATGCAATTCTAAGTGTCCCTTTGTGCTATTTTTGCTGCTATTTTTCATCTTATAATGAATGGCAGAACCATCTGTAGTGTGTCGTTTGGGACAGGACCTGAGACAGAGGCCTATATACATCAGTTCACCTAACAGTCAAAACCCAGCAAAGCAGATGTCACTACCCCATTTGATCTACCCCATTTCTCTCCTTCCCATCATCTTTCTCAGCTATTTTCAGACTCTTACACATGGGAAAACTAAAGTAGGATAATAAAACAGTGTGAGGTGCTGTGAAAATATGTGAAAAAATATGGGACAAGATGACAGAAAACCTAAATTCCAATCTCACTACCTCGTCATACTTGTCAGCTCTTACAAATTTAAACCAGTAACTTTTCATGAGTTTAATTTTCTCATCTATAAAATGGTGAAAAGAATAAATGGCTTGACCATCTCACAAAGTCACTGTGATGATTAGATAAATTAAATCAGTGAAATACTGTTATAAACTATATATTCATTTCTAAAACCCAGGACTCTCTTGACTCAGCGGATGGCCCACAACTGAGGGTCAAGGTGAGAATCAGCGTAAGAGAACTGATGATGGTGCTAAAAGTTTCTCATAGGATGGTTTCTGTCCTGCCAGTCTGGAAACTATGTTGAGTAATGTAACCTACCCTTTACCAAAGGTTAGGTGTAAAATTTAAAAATAAACATTTAATCCATTTTGTTGCAAAACAAAACTGTCTTCAACTTACTCCGTTTCTACTTGGTAATGACTTGTAGCAGCCCCCCGTTTGCAAAATCGTAAGCACTGGTGGAAGGTACAACAAAGGGTCATTTCCACACTGAGAAATGACAACCACGTCACAGCCACGTGCTATGGGAGGCCAAGAGTAAGATTCAGTGTGGTTAGGTCCCAGAAATTTATTTCTTTGAAGAGCCTACAAAACATCAATAACAACCAAAACACCACAATAAAGTATAAGAAACTAATAAAAAAAAGATCTCATTGCTCATTTACCCCAACAACAAGTATCCATTGCTCAGTCTGATATTTTCCAAGATCTAACTTTGTAAGTTTCACTGACTCTTTTCTAGCACCAAACTCCTGCTTTTCTGGGCTCCAAATTAAAAGGATCCAACAGACAGTCCACTGACTAATCAGGTGCTTAAAGCTCACCAGAGTAAAGATGTGGCTTCTTCTCCTTCTGATAATCTGTTGGTATAGCAGCTTTTTAAAAACATGGCTTTATTTGCTTATTTTTCTATGTGACTGTCACTAAAACCTCCCAGATGTTCCAACATAGTTGAGTTCTTCAGCTACATTGGTAACAATCTTCCAAATATCTAACCTCATCAGCACTATTATCTCAGTGGAGTCCTCCTCCCCATACCCTGAACCACACTGCCATCGAAACTGACTCCTCTCTGCACCTGGTGTGCAGCTATCATCCTGGGATCTTCCTGCACCATCATCCTTTCATCTGCAACTCACATCATCTTCTTCTTGTTTACCTTCTTGTATTGGTGGAGAACATATTTCAACACCTTCTTGACAAAAGATATAGAGGGAGTAAATCTGAGACTCTGAGTGTCTGAAAATGTCTTTATTCTATCCTCACACTTGACTGATAGCTTGAATATAGACTTCAAGGTTAAAAATAAATTTTCCTTAGAATTTTTGGCATCGATGCATGCTCCGCTGGTGTTCCTGTGGAGAAGTCTGAAGCCATTCTGACTCCTGATCAAGCATGTGGGGCCAGGCTCTTCTTTCTGGAAGCAAGCATCACCTCTGAACCCCTCCAGCTTAGATGATTCACACCAACATACTACTACCTTTTGCCCTCAGTTGTGCTGGACCTGTGTTAGGTGAACTCTCTTAATTTGGAGTTATAGCCGTTAAGTCTAGAAATCCTTCAAGTGTTACTCTTCTCAGAACTTTTTGCCCTCTTCCACCTTTTCTTTCTAGAAATCCCATTTCAGATATTAAACCTCAAATTCTTTTTTACCCCCTATTTCCACCTCTTTGTCTTTCTGTTCCACTTTCTCACAGCTTTTATTTTATGTCTCAAATCTGCTATTGATTTTCATTTCTAGAACATCTTAAATTTCCAAGAACTTTGTTTATCCTTTTCCACAGTACTTTTATTGTTAAATACATGCAATATATATCTCATCTCTGAGGAGATTTATTTTTGTTTTGCTTTTTTTTTTTCTTATGGGTGAGAACTTTCCTCAAATGTCTAACAACCCTTGACGCTGTGTTTCTGTTGAGGAAGGACACTAAAAGCTGACTGGCAGACCTGGGGATAGGACAAAGCTTGTTGGCAGGTGAGAGTCATATCACTGCACGAAGACAGGGCAGCAGGCAGACACTTTTACTGGGAAAATTCCAAACATAATTTAAAGTTCTCTAGGGCCGTTCAGTTTCTCCAAAATAGCCTCCAATCTCCTTCCTGAGAAACTGGCTGTAGATATTCAGGAAACAGGGTAGGGAAGTTCACGACCCCCACCCACCTCACTCCTTGCTCGGAATGTCAGCCATACCATACTTCCGATTTTCCATCTCCTAGAAGCCTGTGGAAAGCTCTTGTGCCCTGAAGACTTCACTCTTATTCTAGTTATCCGTGTGGTTCTTTCTTTTTTAAAAAGATATTTTAAAGTAGTTTTTTTAAACATACATCAAGAAGGAAGTGGATAAACATGTATGATCAATGGACTTAGGTCACTAAAGCAATTTTTTTAAAAAAATGCTAGAAAGTATAATTGCCCAGGTAATTTGTTCCTTCCGATCACACTTTCAGAGGCACATCTAAAAACTTATTTCAGAAAAGCACTTAAAGTTATACAATGGTTTCTCCACAAAAGAATTATTAGCTTAGTAAGAAGTTAACTTGGACTTAAGAATAAATAAAAATTTAATATGAAAAGCTGGAAACAGAATTTCAAAAGCAAAGAAATTATACGAATGCAACCTTAGAAGTGTTAATTAAAAATCCTTCTACGCTAGGGGCAGGTCAGTATTCTTTCCAGAGTTCAGTTTTAGGAGCACATTTACCTTTTTCAGGTCTGCCGAGAGCGGCGACATGTCAATGGATAAGCAAGGCTCAATCCTATTCCGGAGCAGTGCGAAGGGCTGCTGTGTGCCCGGCTGCAGCTTCTGCAACTAGAGGACACATGTTAGACACCTCCACCCCACATAAGTACAGAATATGGAGAACTTTATGAGAATGAACGAAATACAATGATTTCAATGTAAAAACCTAAGTGTATATGCTTATCAAAAACCACCCAAACTACCAAATAGAAGGAAAATCATCCATTACCCCACTAAAAAAAGAACAATTTCTCTAAAGCAATAATTTACTGGATAATTTATAAAAGAATGTCTTCAGGTGAAGTCCCCAACTGAAGGGGTTTCTCTTCTAATCTCAAGTTTAAAGGGAGGAAGGAGAGAAATTTAAAGAGTAAACAGTTTTCTTTTTTTAGGGTTGTAATACCTGCTGCAAATCAGAGATTCCATCAGCTCTCAAAGGATCAGGATTTAAAAACTGTAATAATCTGTAAAATAGTTAAAAGGGCAATATGAAGGGAAAAAACAATTTGCAGTTCTTTAATTGAGCTATTATTTTTTAATTCTTCCTTGAAAGAAGAAAAGTGAACTGCATAACCTAAGTCATAGCTATAAAATCACTGCTTATTCTCTTTTGCCTTACCATGATGCAAGGGCTACACTGGTCATGCCAGTCACATGCTTGTCCCACCCAGCCAAGGCTCCAGGATGTGGACACAGCGCTGCTCTAGGACCACCTGCTCTGAACAAGGTGGAAGACTGCATGATCACCAGGTTGTCGCGTTTCTAAGAAATCCACGGCCTCCTCGCTTCTTTGCTATTTAATCATAAACACTTCAAAGCTCCCTGGAACCCACAGTGGATTGACAGAGAAACTGGTGTAGTGTAATTGGTAGGTTCTAAGTAAAGGGCATTTGACCAAATAAGAAATAACATACAACCTTCTAATATAAAAATAAAAGCTATCTCAGGGTGAATTTAAGAGATACTTTAACGTAATAAAAAAAAATGAGTTACATGAATAATGCAAGATCTTTTGTTCCAAGGAAGAGAACCACTTGTAGCATCACAGCTTTCAGGTAGCTGGGTGGAGGGATACCCTGGGAAGAGGATGTCAACCCAGGTGCCACCCCATATCTGTGGGCTCCATGGCAGCCCTGAAAACCCCTGGCCCTGGAACACTGTGAGGAGCTCCTGAACTTCCGGCAGAGTAGAAAATGCTGTGCTCACCTCCTCCCATGACCACATCAAAATTACAACTAATTTACAGAACCATCACTCTTGAGAACCACTGTGAGGAGCTCCTGCTGGGTGAAAGGACATTATGGGGCCACAGTGTGGCTTCTGGGAAGCTGGGCAGCCTAAAACATCCCGAGCCAATTAGGAGATATAACATGACCTACCCACTTCTGAACTGCCTTAAACTCTTTGTCACTCTGGTGGCTTAAGAGTAGCCACAGTCATTTGGAATGCAAGAGTGATTTTAGGATGGTATGATAAGAAATCTACAAAATAGGTCTGAAACATTTTATGGATTAAACAAGTAGAAAATGAAGTTATTACTCCATCGTTAACAACTTATAAGTAAATACTTTGTGAATCTGGCAGTACAAAAAAAAATCCCCAAGTTCCACACTGCAAATATTTTCTCCAGCAGGTGATAAACCTATTTAACATCAGAAAACTTGGAAGAAAGCAAACATCAACCCACAGAAAAGCAACAATTTCAAGTGATCAACTATATCTAATTTGTTTCATAAAATTGTTTACTTCACCAAGAAAATCAAGAAGGGGAGATAGAAAATGACTATTTAGAGCAGAACAGAGCTTTAAACAGAAAAATACACCCTATGTAAATGCAAAAGAAAAAAACTAAAACTTAAAAGCCTACAGAAGACACTTCATATATATATTCTTTTTTAATGGGGATGCATGTTTAAAATTAATAATATGATCATATGTAAATTTTTCCTGCTTTTAATTGTATTGCAATTATTTCAATAAAAAATTTAGTTCAAGAAAAAAATTCATACTTTACACAGCCATTCTTCTCATTGTAATCTTTCTTCTCAGCCAATCTAAGTGGTTTCTCATTTGACTTCTGGCATAAAGCACTAGAAACAGGAAAAACATTTATTAAAATTTCTAAACCTATTTACCCTAATCCTGAAAATATCTTTATTCACTGGAAGAAAATTTTTAAAGTACCATTACTGAATAAGTTGTCTAATTTCTGTGAGAATTGGAGCTGAACCCTTGAAGTAAAAAAACCATTATGACGGTTCTGGTTCTTGCCAAGAAGGAGTAAAAATCTAGATATATATGCTTATCAAAAACCACCAAACTACCAAGCTGAAAGGAAGACCATCTATTACCCTAGTAAAAAAAAAAAAATTTCTCTAAAGCAATAATTCATTAGACAACATAGCTACTCTTTCCTACTGACTACCAGAAATTAATATAGGTTTAACCAAAATTCATGTGGCCAGATCTTTTTGGAAATTGAATTCTTTCCTATCATCAGTCTTATAGAATACTGTATAAGACAATATAACACTTAAGTTTCTAGTCAATTACACCAAATTTTCAAATCATACCTGGCTGCTGGTATATCTGGATCAGCATATATGGTTATGCCCCTTTTTGTTGGCCAATACACTGAAGATTCAACACACTGCAAAAAAAAATTTTCAGAAAGAATGCTAGCAAGATATATATTCTTGAGGAGTCAAAATTCCACAGAAATTATTCTCAAAAGCAATCATCCAGATAATTTTCAGGCAACACAGTGATAGAGACAAAGAACTGGAAAGCTGGGTGATTATACCATTGCAGTAACCACTAAATTGAAGCATCCAAAATGCAGGCAGATGGCATTTCAAATAATCAGTATTTAAAATGTCCTGTAATTACTTTCACATATTTTGCCAAAGGGACTGGAGGAATAGCTCAGACTTGAACTTAACTATTAGTGTCCCATAAGCTCAGATTGTCACACTCTTATTAAAATGAGAATACCCAATTTTGTAGAGAGGCTGCAAGGCCAAGAACAAGGGTGTGACAAGAGGGGAGCCGGAGTTATCTTGGTTTTTTGAAAGAGAACAAACATTCAAACTATATTTTTTCATGAATGAAATTAGCCAATGATTTTTTTAACAGAAAATATGTTTTTGGTTCCCAGTAGAAATTAAAGGAGAATATCCTAAAATTAACATTATAGTAACTTTATATTTAATGAACTTTTTAAAATACAACCTTATTTATATCTTTTAAAGAGACACCCTGTTGTTTTTTTTCAGATATGCTTTTAGGTGAACCTCTCAATGAATCCATTTCACATTTTATAGTTTTATCTGCAAAATAAAAATAGTGATTAAAAAAGTGATCTTAAATTTTTATTTTTAAAAATAAAAAATAAGAAAAAAGGGACAATAGAAAAGTACCATCATAAAATCTTAATATATGAAATAGAGTTTTGTACTGAATCTTACTTAAAGGGAATTAAATTTAAAATTCTTGTTTCAACACTTATCATAAAAATAGTTTTAAAAATTCCTTTACTGGCTTACTAAGAATTAAACATAATTTACTTTCCCAAATTGACATACTCTATTTTCCAAAGAGGGCCATAACAGGTCTCTCAACACACATGGTTACAATGTGACCTGACACTTCTCCCATTGAGAGCAGGGCTCTATATTCCTTTCCCGTGAGTCTAGGTGGCTCGTAAAGGACAGAAGTGGCGTTATGTGACTTCTAAAGCTAGACTGCAAAAATGCTATGTACTATGACTTGCTCTCTTGGATGGCCACTTCTAAAACCCAGCCACCATGTTATGAGGTAGCACAAGCAACTACACGGGAAGGCCACTATAGGTATTTCAGATGACAGCCAAGGTTGAGGTCCTAACCAAAAGCCAGCATCAACTGCCAGACACAAATGAATAAGTCTTTAGATGAATCCAACTATTTAGTCACCACCAGCCTTCAAGTCTTCCCAGCTGAGACACTGTGGAACAGAGACAACTCCTCCTGCTGTGCCCATCCTGAATTCCTCACCACAGAATCCGTGAGCATCATAAAATGGTTGTTTTACACCACTAAACATTATAAAATGTTTGTTATATAGCAACAGTAGCTGAAATACCAATTATAACTCAGTTTTAGCAATGGTTCAGGTTCATAACTGTGCATCTCATTTCTTAACAGCACAGTACATATAAAAGGTATTAGAAAACAAGCTAAATCTGAGTAACCAGGAGGAGGCAAAATTCGAAAGCAGACTCTTCCAAATATCTTTATTCTCCATGCCTAAATATGACTTCTGAAATGTGACCAAAGTTGTTTAGTAAATAATACAGATAATCTAGCTGGGTAGTTATACTTGGGTAAAAACTAAGATGTGACTTCAAAGAAAAGAAAACCAAAAAAAATTCAACCCAGCAATTATTTATTGGGGTACAAAAGAGGTAGTTCTGAAAAAGTGTTCTAAGTATCAATAAGAGAAACACAAATTAAAATGACAAGGTATACCTTTCACCTAATGAATGACATAAATCACCAAAATCAACAGTTAAATGCTGGAAATGTCTAAGAATATAAAAAAAATTTTAAGACTAAGAGAAATGAAATATGATCTAAAAAAGAGCAAAGGGAGAAAATTTTATTTAAAAAAAAAAAGCAGTTGAGCTAGATGCAGAGAACAGGAGAAAAAAGCAAAAAAATATATATTGGCCAATCGAAAACAAAATGAAGTGATGAAAATAAGTCCGAATACATATTTAATAACAATAAATATACATGATTTGTTACAAAATCATAGGTGGCACTTATAATAAGAGAAATGGAGGAGTGGAGACATGGAACAAGCTGGTCCCACACTGACGTAGCAGTTAAAAATCGGGAGGGATATCTAGGCTGTGGAGGACCCCTGAGAAGAGAGTGGACCCAGCCCCTTCCAAGAGCAGGGTTACAGTGCTGGGAAGAGAAGTCTCCACAGTTTTTGGCTGTGAAAAACAGCAAGGATTGTGACTGAGTGAGATGAGGGCTGCTGGAGTCCCAGGCATTCCTCTTAAAAGGCCCACACACAGACTTACTCACTGACGGACTCACTCACTCCAAGCTCCAGCACTGGAGCAGTGCTTGAAAGTGTCAGAGACATACAGGGAGGAGGTGCATTGTCTGGCTTCAGAGTGAGGGCTGAAGACACAGCTTCCTCCTACAGAAGTGCTAACAGAAGCCACTGTTGCTTTCCTGAGTCTTCCTCCTACCCAGCTTATAGGCACAGGCAGGCACCAAGTCTGAGTCTCCATCATCCTGGCAACACCATCACCTCACTCACCCTGGTGATTCCCTAAGACCCTGCCCCATCCAACTCTCAGGCCAACACCAGCTTCTTCCAGTGGCTTTTCCATAAGAATGTCCTGTCTTGGCTCATGCTGCAGACTTTCCTAAAATCTCTCAAAGGTCTACAAACCCCCAAAAAAGTAGTGTCCAGCCTCAGCATGCCCTGTACCTCTTGCTAAGCAGCCCTAAGCCCTAGTGGCAGCTGGCCTCAGTTCTCAGCTTAGCCTTTCCCAGGTGTCTCCAAGCCCAGCACTGGCAGCAACTATCAGTAGATCACTTTGTACCTCATACCAAATGGCCTCAAGCAGGAAACAGTCAGAAGCTGACTTTGCCTTGCATCAGAGCCCCTTCCAAGAGACCTCAGAACCAATGGTCAACTTCAGACCACACCAGACCACCATACAATCACTCTACAAACAACACACCCCAAAGGTAACTCAGCAGGCACCAGAGCCCTGCTGAAGTGAATCCTCCACTGCAATAACAGCCAGTCCTCACAGCCAATCAGCCTGAGGGTCAATGCCTTCCCACTGGCATGCCAACAGCAATTAAGGTTCAATTACAACAGGAGGGCACACACAATAGAGCACCCGGCTGATGAGGTAACCAGGGAAAATAAGCCACAAGGCCCCAAAGGACATCTACTACATAAGGTCACTCTAACAAGACTGGGAGACATAGCAGATCTACCTAATACATAAAACAAACACAGGGAGGCAGCCAAAATAAGGAGCCAAAGAAACAAGTCCCAAAAGAAAGAAGAGAACACAACTCCGAAAAGAGAACTAAACAAAATGGAGATAAACAATCTGCCAGATGCAGAGTTCAAAACACTGGTTATAAGGATGCTCAATAACCTCTGTGAGAACTTCGACAAAGAGATAAGAAACATAAAAATGGAGATACTAAACTAACAAAGAACCAGTCAGAAAAGAAGATTATAACAACTGAAATGAAGACTACATTAGAAGAAATCAACAGTAGATGAGATGAAGCAGAGGATCAAATCAGAAATTTGGAAGAGAGCAGAAAACACCCAATCAGAACATCAACAAGAAAAAATCTAAAAAATTGATGTTAGTGCGACAACATCAAGCATACCAACATTCACACCATAGGGGTACCAGAAAGAGAACAGTGAGAGCAAGAATTGAAAACCTATTTGAAGAAATAAATCATGGGAAATTTCCCTAACCTGGCAAAGGAAACAGACATACAAGCCCAGGAAGCACAGAATCCCAAACAAGATGAACCCAAAGAGGCCCACACCAAGACACATCATAATTAAAATGCCAAAGGTTAAAGACAAAGAGAGAATCTTTTCTTTCTTTTTAAAAAAATTTTTATTTTTATTTTTTTTTACGCCTACAGCACCTGGTATTCCTAGGTGGTCTCCCATCCAAGTACTAACCAGTCCCGACCCTGCTTAGATTCCAAGATCAGACAAGATTGGGCACGTTCAGGGTGGCATGGCTATAGACACAAAGAGAGAATCTTAAAAGAAGCAAGAGAAAATTAGTTAGTTACCTATTAAGAGAGCTCCTATGAGACTCAGTTGATTTCTCAACAGAAACTTTGCAGACCAGAAGGCATGGCACAAAATATTCAAAGTGATGAAAAGCAAGGACCTACAACTAAGACTACTCTACCCAGCAAAGCTATCATTCAAAAATCAAGAAGAATAAAGAGCTTCCCAGACATGAGACAGTCAAAAGAGTTCTTCATCACAAAACCAGTATCACAGAAAATGTTAAAGGAACTTCCTGAAGAAATAAAAAGATTTAAAAAATGAATAATAAAATGGCAATATCTACAGATCTATCAATTACTTTACATGTAAATGGAGTAAATGTTCTGATGAAAAGACATTGGATGGCTGAATGGATAAGATAACAAGACCCTTACATGCGCTGCCTACAAGAGACCCACAGATTGAAAGTAAAGAGATAAAAAAAAATTCATGAAAATGGAAACAAACCAACAAAAAAGCGGGGGTAGCAATAGACAAAATGCACTTTAAAACAAAGGTTATAACAAGAGACAAAGAAGGACACACTAATTTCGCCTCTGGGTATTTTCCCAAAGAAACCTAAACACTAATTTCAGAAGACATATATATCCCTATGTTCACTGAAGCATTATTTATAATAGCCAAGATATGGAAGCAACCTAAGTGTCCATCAATAAATGAACTGATAAAAAAGAAGTACACATATACAATGGTGTATTACTCAGACATAAAAAAGAATGAAGTATTGCCATCTGCAACAATATGGATGGACTTAGAGGGTATTATGCTGCATGAAGTCAGACAGAAAAAGACAAATACCATATGATTTCTCTTATATGTGGAATCTAAAAAACAAAAGAACACAAACAAAATAGGAACAAACTCATAGATACAGAGAACATTTCAATGGTTGCCAGATGGAAGGAGAGTTGGTAGGATGGTAGTTATAAATTAGTCATGGGGATGTAGAGTGTAAGAAATATAGTCATTAATCATGTAACAACTATGTTTGGTGTCAGATGGTACTAGATTAATTAGGGTGATCACTTTGTAAGTTATATAAATGTCTAATCACTATGTTGTACACCTGAAACTAATATAATACTGTATGTCAAATGTAATTGAAAAATAAAAATTATTTTTAAATAATAATTTTTTTAAAGGAAATAAAAATTCTAAACCTTTACGTTCCTAAATAACAGAGGTTCAAAATCTATGAAGCGAAAACTGATTAAACTGATAGGAGAAATAAGTAAAACAATTATGTAGCTGGAGATCTCAACACCATTCTGTGAACAGTTGATAGAACAGCTGACAGAGTATCAATAAAGACCGAGAAGATATAAACACTATCAACCAATATGACTTAATTGACATTTATATAACACTCAACCCAACAACAGCTGAATACATATTCTTGTCAAGTACACATAGAATATTTTCCAAGACAGATCATATTCTGGGTGTAAAAATGAATAAAGGAAACCTCATTTAAAATGTAATCAGGAGGCATGAAGAGGGAGCTCTCATATGCCCTACCACTTGACTCAATTATATACCTCAACAGGAAGAAACATCAATTACAGACCTCAAAAGGAAAAAACATACCTTGCATTTCCAACTGGCAGTGTCTCTATTTTACTACCCCAGAATGAGAAATGAAGATTTTCTCCTTGCCCAGCAACAAGCCTAGCCAATGGGAACCATCAAATTCAGTAAATGAGAAACCATTACCACCCTAAACTCTCACTCTCTGCCAACAGACTTTCAATCAAAGCATCCCCTTCCAAACCTCTTCATTTTTCTCTATAAAGTAAAATTCCTCTTCTGTGTTTACTGGACTTGTCTATAGCTTTTGTTATAGCGTGTTTGTCTAGAACTGCGATTCTCTGCTATTCCTGAGTAAACCCATTTTACCAGTAAAATGACTGGCAATTTTATTTTTATGGTCAATGTAGGACATAATGCAGGTCTCAATAAATTTTAAAAGATTCAAATCATAAAGATGGATAACACCAAAATGAGAATCTGTAACAAGGAGTCAGCAAAGACAGGTGCTATAAGAGTTAAAAAAGAAAAGTAATAAAAATCTCCAAGAAATAAATGCTTAAGCTTACATATTTACCAATCTTACATTTTAAAACTCAATATAACCTCCAGTTTTGGTTTTGACATGTAAGGAGACTGGAATTCACCACTGCATTGTAAGAATAAAAAGCTAATCAAAATGAAAATCATCAACTCTTCTTATCTGACAGAAAAATGAGGTCACTGGGCAAATTGCTTCTCCCAAAATTAGAGAGACAGGTGGATATCAAAAATCACACCTCCATGGAACCAGTACTAGGAACAGGAAAATCTGAACTGTTGAAGGCTAAGTGTGGAAAAGTGAGTTAACTCTAGGCACCTCCCCCAACCATCCTCCAACACAACACTTTTGTAAATTTTACCTCCTTGATCTCTACCAGGTTCTCACAGTAAAGATCATATTAAAAAATCCTCTTGAGTTTCCAGTTGGGAGAGGAAGAAAATAAGCATTTTGAAATATGCCAGAGCATTCTGTCCTTTTTAACTCCTGGCCTCAGAAGACAATAACCAGGGCCTAAATTATTGAGGTTTTATCAGAGACTAACCACCATAGGGGAAGGGAAATACCCAACTGTACTCTCTCCAGCCATCCTATCCCACCAACAGCAGGAAAGGCAGAGGACTGAAAAGCACATGTGAAGGTCACAGCCCAGGGGCACAGGCTCAGGAAAAGACTGATATCTAATCACAGCACCACAGAATGTCTCCTCTCTCTCGATCACCATATCGCTAAAGGCCTATTTACAGGAGTTCTTTTTACCCAGTATATCATGTCTGGCTTTAAACAAAAAATATTCCAAGGTATACTGAAAGTCAAAACCACAGTCTGAAGAGATAAGAAAAGCATCAGAACCAGAGTAAGATATGGCAGGAATGTTGCAAGTATCAGACCAGGAATTTAAAATAACTATGATTAATAAGCTAAGGGCTCTAATGGAAAAAGTAAACAATATGCAAGAACAGATGGGTAATATAAGGAGAGAGATGTAAATTCTAAGAAAGAATCAAGATGAAATGCCAGAGATCAAAAACAGTGTTACAAATGAAGGACGTCTTTTGTGGGCTTATTAATAGAATGGACTCAGCTGTAGAAAGAATCTCTGAGTGTGAGGATATGTGCATTAGAAAAGGAATAAGTGAAAATACAATTAAACTACCGCGCAGTGATATAGTAGTATTTGAAAGTGGCCTAGGGTTGGTTATAAATGAATATTGCAAACTCTAAGGTGATCATTTATAAAATGAAAAAAGAAGCATAACTGATAAGAAAGGAAAGAAAATGGTATCATATAAAATGATCAGTGAAAACCACAAATGGCAACAAAGAGTGAAAGATAACAAAGAGGAACAAAAAAAAGGCAATGAATAGGAAACAGTAACAAATATGGCAGATATTAATCCAACTATATCAATAATCACTTTAAATGGCAATAGTCTAAATACACCAAATAAAAGGCAGAGATTGTCAGAGTGGATAAAAAAAAAACAAGACCAAACCACATGTTGTCAACAAGAAACCCACTTTAAATATAGACACATATAGATTAGAAATGGTGAAAGATATACCATGCTAACACTAATCAAAGAAAGGTAAAGTAGCTATGTTAATTTCAGACACAGTGGACTTTGGAACAAGAAAAATTATGAAGGATAGAGGCATTACATGATGATAAAGGAGTCAATTCTTCAGGAAGGCAAAACAGTTCCTAATATGTATATGACTAACAAGAGCAACAGAATATGTGAGGCAAAACTGATAGAATTGCAAGGAGAATAGATGAGTCCATTATTGTAGTTGGAGACTTCAACATCACTATCAGAAATAAAAAGACAGCAGGCAAAATATCGGTAAGGATATAGGTGAATACAACAGTACAATCAATCAGCTGGATATAACTGATATCTACAAACTACTTCATCCAACAGCAGAATATACTTTCTCAGTTCAAACAGAACCTATACCAAGGTAGACCACATTCTGGGACATAAAACAAAACGTATTTAAAAAAATAGAAATTGTACAATGTACACTTTCAGACCACAATGGAATTAAATTTAACTAAATAACAAAATGATAGCTGGAAAATCCCCAAAAACTTGGAGATTAAACAATAAACTTCTAAATAATACTTAGATCAAGAATAAATCTCAAGAAAATTTTTAAAATATTTTGAACTAAATGAAAATAAAAATACAACTTATCAAAATTTGTGAAATGAAGCAAAAGCAGTGCTTAGAAGACAATTTATATTATTAAAAGTGTATATTTAAAAAGATCTACAACTAATCATCTAAACTTCCACAGTAGTTAAATAGTAAAAGAAGAGCAAATAAAATCCAAAGTAAAAAGAAAAAAAATAATAAAAATGAAAGCATAAATCAATGAAATTAAAAACAGAAAATCAATAGGGAAGAAAAACAATGAACCCAAAAGCTGGTCTTTATAAAGATCAATACAATCAATAAGGCTTTAGCCAGGCTAACTAAGAAAAAGAGAGATGACTCAAATTATTATCAGAAATGAAAAAGACATCGCTACAGATCCCATGAACATTAAAAAGAAAATAAAGGAATACTATAAACAACTCTACGTCCGCACACTTGATAACTTAAATAAAATGGATCAATACCTTGAAAGACAATCTGCCAAAACGCACAGAAAAATAGACAATCTGAATAAGCCTGTATCTATTAAGAGACTGAATCAATAATTAATAATCTTACAAAACAAAAGCACCAAGACTGCTGGTGAATTCTACCAAACATTTAAGGAAGTATATCAATTCTCTACAATCACCTCCAGAAGACAGGAAAAGAAACACTTCCTAATTTATTCTTTGAGGCCAGCATTACCCTAATAGTAAAACAAAAGAAAAAAATTACAAGAAAAAGAAACGACAGACCAATATCTCTCATAAACATAGATGTAAAAATCCTCAACAAAATGTTAGCAAATTGAATCTATTGATGTATAAACAGAAATTTATACACCATGACAATCCCTAAAACAGTGCCTGATACATAGTAGACACTTCCTAATATCTGATGAATTAATATGTTTGGATTGTCCTAGAAGTCAAGACAATGTCTAGAATTAAAAAGTCTAGAAAGACTAAAACAATTATTGTAAAATTTAGAGAAGACTGCCAAAATAAAGTGAAGAAAAAATAAAAGGTTTACCCCTAGGGAATAGCCTGGAGTGAGAAGAGGTTGGACAAGAGAAAATTACTTTTCATTATAGCCTTTGTGTATTATTTGACTGTTTAACCAAGTATTAAAAAGTGTTACACTTTGATTTTAAAAATATATAAGGCAATTTTAAAGAGAAATACCAAAAATTAATTAAAATATAGTTAAAATAAGAAATTTCACGATGATTATAAGGAAAGAGAAATCTTTGCTGGGTAAGTAACAGCTAATAATTTTATTTTTTACATGACAATTCAATCACATCTCACATTATCCTTCTTTTGTTTACCACCAACAATCTTTTCCTTTTCAAAGATATTCACGGTTTTTGAAACACTGACTATAACAAGGAAAAGTAGGAAACAATGACTGTTCAGCAATCTGGGGCTACTTAAAATAATAATGATATATTCATACACTGGAAAAGTTGTACAATGATTAAATATGATATAAATACCTGATATTTTTCCTAAACCCCACCCCCATGAAAATGAAAGAAATACAAATGGAAATAACACATTCCCACCAAGGACTCCTTTTAGCAGGAATTCTCATCTGGGACCCTTACAGGAGGCACATCAGAATACGGGATGGGGCCACATGGCCGAAAGTCTGTCACAGGCCAGTTACTGTACCATGGAAACTGTACACAGATGGCCCACCTAACCAACTCCATGAGACAGGAATAACGCCTCCCCATGTTGCAGAGGAGACAGTGGAACTGGTGGGATTGACATCCTGAGAGCCTCACGTCAGAGCCCATATCTTTACACCCATATTATACTCAACACATTTGACCTAGAAAAAAATTCAGCCATATATTAAGGGAAAAACACTACCCAGAGGTATTTCTGTAAAATAAAAATTGTACACATACCCTCACACCTGGAAAACTTGGGGGAAAAAGACTAAAATTTTAATAAGTAGGTATTAAAAATGACAGATGTTTAAAATTTTCATTATCTATATTTTTCTATAATGAACGACATTACCAAAATAATTAAAAACAATTTTAAGTGCAGGAATATTTTAGTTGACTAAAGTTTCAATTTAGAAGCTTACTATAGATATACATGAAATAGTACACTCACAGGTATATGCACAAACAATGCAGGAGTGAAATCGTGCAGGAACCACTACAGGGTGGGCCAAGCATCAGAGAGGCTGGCACATTTCACCCTCGTCCAACATTCCAATGCATTTAATATCTCAGAGATATGCAATTAAAGACTGGGTTTGTCTGCTCTCATAAATGCCTGTTTCTTATTTTTATGCATTCTATTACTTAAAATAAAAATCGATCATAAATCCATATGTAATACTCTGAGAACAAATAATAATCACTGATGTATAGCTGGGCTGCAATGAATCAGTCCTACACAAGAATGAGTGCCTGTGATGTTCCTTGTAACCCTGTAAGTATGGACTGCAAGGAAAATTACCTTTGTCAGTATCAACATCATGTTGTTTCCATTAAATGAAGAAAGAAAAAAGAGAATTACCATAGCCCTTCTGAACAACCATTAGAATCTTTAGATAGTTAAGAGTATTCTTTTATGCAACCTATAAAATGAAGCAAGCAAGTAGAACTTACCCAGGATCATGGCAGTTGGCCCTATGTCACCCAAAACATGCTTGGGCCATGGATGTTGGAGAGATTGTGCCAGAAAAGTTAAACCATGAGATTCTGACAGAAAAAAAAACACATTTCAGAATTAAAGCATGAAATAAAACCCAAAGTACAAATGTGAATTCTTTGGTAAAACTTCTGTTCTCGCTTTTGCGTAAGGTTGTAGGAGACACTGCTCCTCAGTGGGGAGCAACCTGAAGGGACGAAAAGATGCTGAACGTAGAGAGAAACATGTGAAGACTGCTTCGAATGTCCAGAAATGACTCTCCTCATATTTTCATGTTAATAAACAGCTCTTTTTAAAAGTATCTGGAACTCTCCACAAACAAAACGATGTCTTGGTAATATCTTTAAATTATGAACATACAGACTTCTAACTCCATGTCAATAAAACTGTTGCAGCTTTAAGACATCAAAACTTGTCACAAACTCACCAGGATTAAAATTAAAGTATTAAATTCAGAGTCCAAGTCACTGTCTCCATATTGAGAAAAGTCTTTATGACGATTTATATCAATACACTAAGATTTCTATACATAAAACAGTTTAAAGGAAACATAGATGGGTGAGAAGCTACTCACTTTCCATTCCTTGAGAATCTTGTCCTTGCAAAAACATTGGCCAAAGAGTGAGTGCTGGATTGAGTTTATTGGAAAAGGAAGCTGGATTTATATTCAATCTCAGTTTCTCTAAAGAATCAAGGTTTTTGTTTTCCATGGGTGATACATAACAAGCGAAGTTCTTTGCAACCAGATCATCATTAACACAAACCTGTACAATTTTAAAGATTTCACAGATAATAAGACAAATATAGTCAAGTGACTGTTCAAAAAATATTCCAAACTTAACCATAAATTTCAATCTTCAGAAAAATTGTTTTATAGAACATAATTGGATAGAAATAGCTTTTTTGACTTCCACACTGGTCATGATAAACTAGATACTTCTTCTGATCAACCCTCCTGAGAAGAAAAAAGTAAGAATCTGTATGAAATATAAGAGTATCCTCTTTAAAGCACTGGAGAGTTAGCATGACTTTGACAGGCAAAGATCTTGGGGGAGGGCAAAGACAAAACACAAATACAAATCATAAAAAGAAAAACTGATAAATCAGACTTTATCAAAATTTAAATTTCTGTTCTTCAAAAGATATTAAAGACAGTCCAAAGATAAGAAGAAAATATTTTTAAATAACATATCTTGATGGACATATATCTAGAATATATTTTAAAAACTCTCAAAACTCAAAAAAAGAAAACAACTCAATTTTAAAATGGGCAAAAGACAGTAATCAAAACAGGATGGCACTTGCATAAAAACAGATACACAGATCAGTGGAACATAGTGCCCAGAAATAAACCCATCTACATACGGTCAATTAATTTATGACAAAGGAGCCAAGAACATACAATGGAGAAAGAACAGTCTTTTCAGTAAACAGTGTTGGGAAAACTGGACAACCACATGCAAAAGAATGAAACTGGACAACTGTATTATACTATACATAAAAATTAACTTGAAATAGATTCCAGACTTGAATATAAGACCTGAAACCACAAAACTGCTAGAAGAAAACCTAGGCATTAAGTTCCTTGACATCGATTGTGGTGATGATTTTTTTAATTTGACACCAAAAATAAAGGAAATAAAAACAAAAATAAACTAGTGAAACTACATCAAACTAAAAAGCTTCTGCACAGAAAAACCATCAACAAAATGAAAAGGCAACGTACTGAATAGGACAAAATATCTGTAAATTGTATATCTGATAAGGGATTAATCTTCAAAATAGAAAGACGATTCATATCACTCAATAGCAAAAAACAAACAACCCAATTTAAAAACAGGCAGAAATCTAAAAAGGCATATTCCACAGGAGTTATAGAGATGGCCAACTGGTATGTGAGAAGATTCTCAAAACATCACTAATCATTGGGAAATGCAAATTTAAACCACAATGAGATACCACTACACACCTGTAAGAATGACCACATAAGTGTTGAAGAGGACATGGAAGAAGTTTGACTCCCAGATATTAACCCAAGAGAAATAAAAGCAGAGTTCCACAGGGAGACTTGTATATGAATATTCATTGCAGTTTACTTTGTAACTACCCAAACTGGTCACAACTCAAATGTCCATCAACAACTGAATGGATAAACACACTTTAGTATTTCCAGACAAAGAAATGTGGATATATCTGAAAATAATTTTGTTGCATGAAAGAAGCCAGGCATAAAAGGAGAACACCCTGGGATACATCCTTGTACTCCCACTGAAAGTTGGAAAGGATTGTTGGCCCTGTTTTATTTTTATGGCAATTATGACCTCATGCATCCATGAAAAGTTCTCATGCCTTCTGCACTTCACCACCTCGAAGTAAGAGCAAGTTATCATCCACATATAAACATAAAACAGAGAGAAAGAGACCTCCTCTTGAAAAGCAAGAAGGAGCATAAGTAGAGAACCTGTTTAAAAGATGTTTTTTTACAAGACTGGTCCAATAGCCAATGTTTTGTCATTTTTACTAAGTTGTAAAATAAGTAATGAAAAGTCATAGGTAAAATCAGTAAAGACATGGGAGAACTCAAAATACTATACAAAGAGTAACAAATGAACAAACATAAATCACACTAAAAAAAAAGAACAAATCTAAGTTACTTTGGAAAACGGTGTTTTTGGCTGCATGCTGTAAGGCTACAAAATCTCTTTTTCACAGGAATGTGGGTTAGCAATTCTGAAATTACTTCATGTGAATACTAGGATTGATCAAATAAGTATACTATGCTAACAACAGCAGTTTCTCACTGTCGGAGATAGATGTCAAGAACGAGGAAAGGCGAGGTGCTGTATTGAAATGAGAGTTACCATGGCTGTTAATGTAAGTACAAATGGATAGATCTATAAACAAATATAATATATGCATGCATGAGTATGCATATATACATACATTTCCTGTCTACTAAGAGAACCTATAATCAATGACACTCAGTAGCAATAACCACACCTAGTGACCTGATCTTGATACCTAACTACTATTTTTCAATAAAAGAAACCAATTCTTAGAGAAGTGGTTGAGTCTAAGGCTGGGGTGAGAAAATGACCAAATTAGCCAGGAGTTATCTTGTAATACCAAAAAGTAGGGGGTTTTCAACAATGATGGGGCACATTGAAAAAACACATATGCCACTCTGAAGAAGTTTCATTCTAATGGACAATTTGAACAAGAAAATAATGATAGCAACAGATTGTATCCCCCAGAGTAGAATAAATATCCAGGAGTAAGATAACTTACTGAATCAATTAATAAATGGGGGAGAAAAGATAGTTCTTCCTTATATAATTCCCATTAAAAATGTAAAAGGCATGATGGCAATGGGCAAACACCACAGAAATAAGTTTTGCAGGCAAGAATCATTGATAGATATTTGCGCAGTCTCAAAGTATTTCCCTATAAAATACTTAATCGTTTCAAGAGGAAAAAAATAGTAATTTTTTTAAGGAAAAACAGAGCAGATGCCACCTTACCCACCTGATCAAGGTTAACATGACTAGTAATGAGACGTATCAACACCACAAACCTTTTCCTGTGAGGCTCTGAGAAGGGACTGCTGCTAGCATTCTTGCTAACAATGTAGAACCTCAATTTAATCATGAGAAAACATCAAACAAACCTAAATTGAGCGACATTCTATAAAATAACTGGGCAGTACTCTTCAGAAGTGTCAAGCTCTTAAAAGATGAGGAAAGGCTGAAGAACTGTCACAGACTGAGGAAACTAAAGAGATGTGAAAATCAGATGCAATGTGGGATCCTGGATCAGATCCTAGCCTAGAGAAAGAACATTAGTGCAAAAACAGGCAAAATTCAAAAAAAGTCTGCACATTTTCTAAAAATGGTACTTGATCTAAAAATGATATTTAATTTTGTGGTCTTAATCACTGTGCCATTTGTACAGTTTTTGTACAGGTTTGTACAGCTAACATTAGGGGAACCCAGGAAAAGCATATACAATACTCTGCACTATTTTTACATGTGTAAAATTATTTCAAAGTGAAATTTTTAAATAAATCTGTGATTTAGATGCCCTCTGAAGACCCCGAGCAGCCTAGATCTACATCTCCATCTACCTCCCTTATGCCACCCATGATAAAGGTGCCAGATTAATGTTAACAGCTAACAACGGGGCAGAGGGGGACTCACACGTGCTGTCCACTTTCTTTCTACTTGTATTATCTGAATCCTTTACAATAAGCACATATTACACATAATGAGAAAATTATGGGGGGGGAGCAGTGAACTAAAATCATATCAAACTTGTATTTATAAAAATATGTCCCCTTATAAGAATAACATTTCATACACATTACTCCAGGAATGATTTCTTGTCCATTACTAAATAAAATGCTGTCTAAATAAAACACGGTAGTAATTTTTTTAAAAGTAATTAAAATAAGAAAACACAGTCCCAGCTAACTTCTGATCTAAGCCAGATCTTAAAAGATTAAGAAAATTTCTATGCTGTGTGAATGACATGGTTTCCCTTGGTGTTTATTCTTTGTTTTACTAAAATAAAAATTTTAAATAACAGTAAAATATATTTAAATTACAATTTTTTCACTTACTTTTTCATTTCTTATAGTTACATAAAGGTAAACCTCAAAAGTATCTTCTTCTACAGCACATAATTTGGCTTCCACCTGCGTAGTTGCTAAACAGCATAAATGAAAACGTAAATTAGCTGACATTAAAAGTATACCTAAAACAAGTATAACTAATTCCCACCAATTAATCTCTGTCAACTACTCATGATTACCCAGCACCATAATATCTGGTGGCTTCCTCCTGCAGGTGAGCCTTAAAGCAGAGGGGTCTGGGGCTGGCGAGTCAAGAGGAACGCTCTCCTGGCATGGAGTCAGTCTCATATCCTGTCCCCATCCACAGTATCCTCCTCCTGCCCCACTAAGAACACCGCCTTGAACACAGTTCCTGGCCCTCATTTCTCTTCCAGTGACAAACTATTTCCAGTCACAGTCTTTCATCCGAGTCCCTCCACCCCTCCAGATGCCCATAGACCGGAGGAGCTCTCAGCTATTCTCTCTCAGAGACTTAATAACCCAAACAGCAGCTCCATGAATGAGTACCTATCAGACACTATGCTAAATCCTTTACAAACGTACTTTACATCACTGTTAACACAGCCTTTGAGAGTTACTGTACAGGTGAAGAGCCTAAGTTCAGAGAAGGCTACACAGAAGCAACAGGGCAGCCTTCCAACCTGGGTGCTGCCTCTACCAACCTGCCTCCCAGGATCCCCCGACAGGCTCACGAGGACCAAAGCTCTGAAACCGGTGGTTCTCCCGGCCTCCCACTTCTCCCAGGTACAAAGCATCTGTCTGTTCCTGTACCCAGACAGAGGGGCAGCAGAGGAGAGGGGCCAGGACTCCAACAGGTACAGGCAGCACCCCAGACATTTCACACACACTGCTCCTCACAACGGCCCTAGGAGGCAGTTACAGTTAAGTGGCTCCTGACTGCCAGGGCTTAGGACAGATGCCATGAATGACTCTCATGTTACAGTCAACAATATAAAGAGAGCACATTACAGAAGGGCTCTGAGTTACTTTGTACATCTTAAATTAGCGATAGTGAGGATTACACACAAGTTAGGCTTTTTATCAACTGTCGGTTCAGTGAAATGCACTTAAGTTTATTTTGCAGTGCTGCAGCTTCTATGCAGTCTAAGAGGCAGGCACTATTATTGTGCAAGGGTCCCTCACCAAACATCCCATTTCTAATTTCACCTGTTAATTAGTGATGTCCACATCGACCCCCAAAATTCCAGGGACACAGAGTCACTGTGACACTGGGGTGAAAGAAGCTCCAGGTACCTTATGAACCTATATGAGGAGGGTCAAACAGCTAAGCGCACATCTCAAACCCCCTCACCAACAGAAGGTTGAACTGCCTTGTGTGTCGGTTCAAAGCAGGCTAGAGTGATTATACACTTGCCTTACCTTTGAGAATGTTCTGAAAATACTGAATAGCTGCACTGTCCCACTTCTTGGCGGGTCTGAAACAGTGAACAGATGCAGCTTCATCAAACAAAAATCTGAGGCCAGCACACGAACATCATTTTGTAAACCATACACTGGATGTTTCTGACATCGCATGTCGAACATATGATGCAGGCAAGGGGGAGCGTGGCTCTGCTCTGGGGTGATGATCCCAGCTGAAGCCTGCTACAGGCTGCTCTTACCACTACTGCCTCCATCAGTGCCCGCCACCATGGCATCATCTGTCCCAATACCATCGTCCCCAGTTACGCGGGACAGAATGCAAGCTCCCTGTGGCAGGAGCCCAGAGTGTGCAGTGTTCAGCGCAGGCTGACACAGAACAAGGGCTCCACACGTGCTGGTCAAACCAACTTTCCAAGAATGGCCATAGGAACACCAGCCATTGCTTTCTCACGCTACTCCTCACCCTCCTGACACCCTCCCACTGTCACCAGTTTTCTATCACCTCATCCTTTCCTATGTTTTGGGAAGAAAATCACAGGAAAAGCTGTTGGCAGTAGAAGATGAGGAGAAGCCAGTATTTGGAAGCAAGGAACAAAAATAAGGTTAGAGTAAAATGTTTTCTCTACCCGTTTTATTTATCAGAGATGCCACCACTGTCCACCAAGTGGTATAAAGATCAAATGAGGTAGTGTAATCAAGCACTTACCAGCACCTTGACTAAAACATTTTTATTTTTATTAAGAAAGATATTTAAGTACATTACTTCAAGAGAATTATAAAAGGTTTCTTAAAGGAGGCAAAAAATAAAATAAATGACAGTGACTCCAAAACCTTGCTATACACAAAAATTACCAAAAATGCTTTTTAAAAAATTAGCAGAATCCTAATAAGAAAAAGTCTCAAGAGAAAAATCAATCCAGGCTAGTAACAGATAAATCAGTCTCTCACAGGTAAATGTATCAGTCGTGTGTGTGTGTGTGTGTGTGTGTGTGTGTGTGTGTGTGTGTGTGTGTGAGAATAACCACATGAAGAGGTACCCAACTTTACAAGTCAGAAAAATACAAATTAAAACAAAAATAAATACTATTTTCACCCAACAAGCAAACAAACAAAAACTTAAAAGCCTAATGACATTCAATGTTGTGTGGAAAAAGGAGCACTTTCTATACCCCACTGACAGAAGTATAAACCACTAATCTTTTTGTGAGGGAAATTTGACAAAATCTATAAAAACTATAATTGAGACAGATCTTCTGAATAAAGTGCAGACACAAAGGTACATGTTAAAGATGATGATCAAAATCCAGTAAGATGACTCACTTTAAATCCTTCGCCTACATTAAAGGTGTCCCAGGGCTGAGCATAGCCAAGGCTAGGAAGGTCCCTGAGGAGTTCCATGTACTGGGAAAGGGGTAAAGAGAAGGGGAGGCAAACTGCCTGAGAGAGAGAGCTGGGTGTGGACAGGCAGGCACCCAAGTCATCCCAGGAGGGTAAGTGGCTGGCTGATATGAAAGAGGGACAAGGGAGGAAGCAAGGGTTGCTGGACAGCCTGGTAAAGTGCAGCAGCCTTGGCAGAGACAATCTGGCTACTTATCTTCTCAGTGCAGATTCCAAGGCCACCACAAGAATGATGCATTCATCATCTCAAGGGACCTATAGGGGGTTCAGGGCTGGGGTAGTGGGGTCTCTCCAGATCCCACAAAAGCATTCAGAAGAGAAGCAGCTTTCAAGTTCAGAAAACACAATGTAACATCACAAAGGTGCAAGCTGAGCAAACTGAGCCAGAACTGTGCTGCGTCCTACAGCTTTGTTTCCCACAATGCCACAGTTCTAGAGGGGCAGGGAAATAGGAATACCAGATGGGAGGATGTGGCTGTCCCCAGGACCTCACATAGTAGCTGTTCAAAACAGCAACAATCACAGTCATAGCCCAAAACTGTACCGCCCAGTGCAGGGACCTGTCCTGTACAAATACTGGCAATGTGGCCAAATACTGGGAAAAATAACAAAGATGGGGCGGGCGTGGGTACAGGCACTCATGTATGTATACATCTCTACATTTTATATGGATTTATCTATTCTAATTGGAATGTACACTGCAAAAATAATTTGAAAACAATCTAGCTGGCTATCAAGAGAAGAATTCATAAATACAGCAAGTATGCCACTATATTCACCTGTGAAAAAGACTGAAAGTAGAAGAGAGTATGAAAGGCTTAAAAAGACATTAAGTTAAATTTTCAAATAAGACAGTATGTTCTAATTTTTATTAAAAGCTCCATACATATGAATGTTTATAAAAGCACTGAAAAACTGTCTGCAAGTTCAGAGACTGAACAGGTCACAGAGGCCCGTCAGGAGGGAGGAATTGGGGCTGGAGAAGAATGCGACAGATGTTTTTTTAATGCTCTGTGATCCTACGTATTGTTTCCCTTTACGGTTTATTTATTGCCTTTTGTAAGTTAAAAAAAAAAAAAAAAAGAAGAAGAAGAAGAGCCCAAAAAGCCCCTACTCTAAACTCCCTCAATTACATCCAGCCTCTGGAAACGAGGCTGCCTGGGGAATTCTGCTCAGAACTGGGCTGGACACATGCAGACCCAGAAGGCCCCTCCTGAAGTACAAAGACATCTTTGAAATCACTTAGAACTTCTCAAAGAGGCATTAATTTCATATAAATATAATACACTTGATTTAAAACTTTCACCAATGATTCAACATATTAGAGATTATACGTACACAATTTCAGCACTGTCTTCACAGAAGTCAATATGTAACGTAACAGGTTTTGTGCAGTACAGTCTGAATTTTTTCGCTCTGTAGGGAAGCTGCATAAAACTTTCCACCGCAACGCGGATGCTTAAGAATAAAACAGAACAGTCCCATTATAAAGAAAAATTATGCATAAGATATTCTTTAAAGTACACCAATCTAATTAATACATTTAACATAGAACACACAAAAACCAATTCTTTCTCTTTAATGTAGCCACCAACAGCAGGAAGTACTTGGAGACACTTGCCCAAGGGGGTGAAAACTTGTTCTTAGGGGGTGAAAAAACATCTCACTCTTTTTACATATAAAGAATAAATACACACATAGTACATCCACAGGTATTCGGTATATCTTTAATGTTAAAATTTCATGGCATGGGGGTGGGGAGGGATCAGAAAAATAATGTCTAGTGAGAATCCTTAGACTGAGAAACTCTGGGTAATAATGAACAAACCTCAGAAGTAAATTTTATTTAAGATTTTAAGCATCGATTTCAACACACAACGGGAATTACCTTAAAGTTTCTGTAAATGAGCAGATATTTTAATTATTAGTGTTTGCCAACTCTGCAAAAAACAAGCTAAAGGACTGAGATTTGATAAGTTGTTTAACATTTTAATTTCCATTCTGGCAAACAACAGACCACTGTTAACATACCATTTTGACATAAACTGATGATGGGAATGCCCTGTGTGGGCAGCCTAGGCATCTTTTGACTCATTTTAGAAGGCTGCACTAACTGCCCCTCATGGCCTCCTTGAGTTCTATTTAATCATGATTCTCTTGCCCAAAACAAATTAAACTTAAAACTCCAAATACTAAAAGAGCCCCAAGCAATTTAACATATTATTTTTATAGTTATAGTTACAAAGGTGCAGAATCACAAGCTAGAAATGCATTTTTCTTTTTAAATATCTGCAAATTCTGACTGTTTGATAAGCCCTTCTGCCATGAAAGTCTTCTGTCCGAGACAAACCTCTTATTGCAGCTGAAGTCTACTTGGTGTCACTCTTTGAAAGAAGGGTCTTCTTACTCTGGCATAGGGGGAAAATAACCACAAACACCAAGACTGACTTGTCGACAGGGTTTTCTAATGAACTATAATGTGTGGTCCTAGAACCAGTGAGAGCTCATTTTAATCTCCCACCTGAGATGACCATCATACCCTATACCCTCACTTTGTTATGCGAGACAAGCAAGAATACATACTCGGATACATGCTCTGCTGTCTGCAACCTGGTAGCATCTTTCTTGCAGCCAAGCCTACCTAAAGGACCCACTCCCTCTTGTGAACAAACTAAGGCCAAGTCAGGTGAGGAGAGTATGTGGCCAGGGGCAGCTAGGAGACGCGCAGTACCTGCCCTCTCCAGGAAGGAAGATAGGAGGAGGCTAGAGCTGCTTGCTGATTCTTCCCTCTGACCACTCACTCTTTTATTCACTGCATATAGAACTGGAACCTGCAAGTCTTCCCTTCTCGAAGCTAAAAAACAATTCCAGTTTATGACCTCTATCCCCTTACTTTGAAAAAAATACTCTCCTTTAAAATTGACAAGTGTCTCCTTAAGGAGCATAAGGCAAAATAAATTCGTACGTACTTTTTAGATTTCACTGGAATGTATTTGGCAAAATCCACAAGAAAACATTCTGCCAGGTAATGGTCTGCTGAAGACACGATTGACTTAATAACAGCCCTGCACCAGCACTTGAGTTCCTGACAGTAAACCACACAAACCTAGAAAATAAAAAAAAAAATTTCAGTGTTAAAATCTCCAGCCATATAATGAGAGAACTAAAGGGAACTCTCAAAATCACCTCAGCCTACATTTTACCTTCAGAAGAGGAAAGAGATTCAAGGAGGCTGACCTTGCCCAACCTAAACCCTGCCTGTCAGTAAAAGAACCCCAGCAAATAAGGACACAGGACACATAAACTGTATTTCACTGTTTTTCCTACTATAATCCTTTCAACTGCTTAACTAAGAACAATTTTTAAAATTAAATAAAATGCATGGATTTACCTCTAAATCAGAAAATAAAGTTTACGAATGATTGTCAATCATGTGCCAGACCAATATGAAACCTCACCCCTAGGCTCATCTTCCCCAGACCCTCCTGCCCTCTGACATTTGTTTACTACCTGCCACAACTAACAGCTCCATGTGGATTTTTGTGTTTCGTTGACTGCCATATTCCCAGCACCTAGAACAGTGCTTGGCATGCAGTAAGTCTTCAAAAACGACTTGTTGAATGACTGAAGAAATAAGTGTCTGCAGCCCCTTTTAGGAAAACTACCCTCCTGAGTTCACAGGCTTTGGCATCCTGACTGTCTCACAGGACTACCGGGCCACAAGCCAACTCAACAGCAATCCAGACAGGCAAACCATAAGCTGACCCCAGACATAAAGTGGCCCAGTGGAGACAGCTGTGCCCAAAAGGCAAGAAGTGGGGCAATGGAGATTCCTGTCCTTGGGAATAGAAGTTGGAAAATACAGTGCAGCTATTCTGCAAAAAAAATAATGCCAAAGAATGAAGGGTATTTCTATTTAATGCTGAAGCCAAAATACCTTGTAGGAAGGGTTATGAACAGATAATAATTCACACAGCCTGTCAACTTTGAATTGGTGGTCTACTAGGGTTTCCACTAGACAAAAATGGAATAATTTACGCATCCAGAACAACGATTACAACTGATAAATACATAAAAAGCCATGAGTTCGATACTGAAAAAAAAAAAAGGAGGTGATGGGGGGACCTCTGGACACCAATGTAGATAGCTAGGCTAAGCATAAACCACTATGCTTAAAATTAATGAGGGAAAGAAACAAGCAAGTTTTATACCTTTCCAGTATGAAATATTATGTCAGGATAGTCAAAGTCGTAACAGATGAGGGAAAGTTCTCTACAGAATTCCAGCTCATAAATGCAGAAGGAATGTGAAAATGACCATTTTGCAAGCTTAAGTGAAAGCGCGGATTTGGGCAATGGTGGTCACTGATGGTACAACCAGTACATGAAAAGCTAACAAGTACCACACAGAGGCATCAGCCCCAGAGTGAAACCTCCAGGACCTCTTTGCTGAGGTGCCTACACCTGTGATGAATCTAGAATAATCTTCTGGCTCTCAGCCCTAGAAGGACGGCCCCAATGCCTAAATTTAGATGACACCCCATCTCTTCTGCCCTATATGAACCTTATACAACTGCCACTTTCCATTAGCCTAAATCTTGTGCAACCAAAAGAACCTAAAACAAGGCAATGGTTAGCAATTAAAATACTCAAAGTTTGTATCATATTAGCTGCCAGGATATTCTACATTTTTAGTTTTTCAAGACATGGTGTTTAAAGCACATTTAGATACATACCTGCCCTTCTTCCAACATTAACGGTTTTATTTCTATATCTTGACACATACTATTATAGAAGTCATTCATGGCACTATTTAGTTTTTGATAGTCAACTTCATGGTCTAAAAAGGGATTGCACCCTTTTATAATAACCCAGAAGCAACCTGGATCTTCAATCTGTAAAATGTTTAAAAGACAAACAAAACAATGAATGATTTAAAAACAGAACCATAAAATAATAACTCTTAGAATCACAATAACTGTTTCTAAGTGATCTAACAAATTCTTGATGAAGTACTTCTGTCTTGAATGGTTCAGACCAAAAATAAAAGACCCTTAATATATATGTATATCAAATAATTATGTTGTACACCTTAAACTTACACGATGTTGTATGTTAATGATATTTCAATAAAGCTGGAAGAAAAGATTAAAGACACATTCTAAAACACGTCACCAATAATGTTATTCTTAATTACACATTGTGACTCAAAAAGCAAAGAGATCAATGTCCTCGAGCTCCTGTATTTTGAAAACATTCATAACAAAATACTGAAGCAAGGTTCAGAACAATGTTTTTGGCATCCTACATCTTTTGTAAGAAAGAAAAGAAAATACGTACATTCTGCTCATATTACAAGAAATCAATTCTTGCAGATAAAATGAAATAAATACTTATTATTACCTACAGGGAAGCCAGGAATGGGGTAGAAGAGACAGGGATGAAAGTCAGACTTCTCTGAATGTATCTTGTTATGTACTAATGTTATTAGAGATCAAGATTTTTATTGTTAAAAGATACATATGTAAAATGAAAAGTTAAATTTGAATTGAAAATAGCAATAAGAACTCATTTGTGTATTTATCTCATGTACTTATTTCCTAATTGTGCCTAAAATAATCTAAAAGCAATGACATCCCAAGATTTTGGATTCTAGGTACCAGGAAGCAGGAATACAAGTATTTGCAATAGTATTCTATTTTTCTGAATATTGGAACATTTTTATAAGAAATCGCTGGAAAAAAGAACAGTTGGTTCCAGTAATGGCAGAGTAGTTTATATGGACTAACCCACCTGCAGGTAACAATTATAAATCCTGGGGAAAAAAACACAAAATAATGATTTTAAGGCACTGAAGAGATACCAAAAGCAGGTAGAAACTGGAGGGGATTCAACCCTTCAAAGAAGAACTAGTCACTGAGTGAAATCCATGTTTATATACATACAGCTGTCCCGAAAACTCTCCCCAGCCCAGGGGTGCGGAGCAGCTAAGAACTCAATCAGAGAGCCAGAATGTGGCTAGAGACACCAGAAAACATAACATAGGGCTGCCAAAACAGCTATAAATTGAGGGGAGAAATTCTGAAAGAGAATCATGGATGAGAGAGCTCTAAAGTCTGCATAAGAAAATCCCTCAAATTCTTAGTAGACCCTGAATTGCACAAGTGAGACTCCAAAGGAGTCCAGAGAAAAGTGACACTGGAAGGCTGAGAAAAATTATTTAATAGTCGCTGCCCATGAGAACTGCAGAACTCTCAGCACATAACGACTTGTCTAAACCTCGGCACTGAGGCCACCCAAGCATGACTTCCAGCAGCATAAGTCTGTGTCCCCAGGATGAACCCAGCCCCTCTAAAATGCCTGCCAGAGGAAGCTCAAGGCTGTCAGAATTTACTGTTTGTTCTAGCCAAGCCTGGCACAGACCCTTGACCTCTCTTTATTAGAGCATGTACTAAAGTGAGTCCTTCCTGTCCCTTTGAGATGTGTATAACTGCAGAATCCGCTCAAACCAGTCTTCTCCTGTTTCTTACAATATATTGAGTTGTTTTTAAGGGACAATTAAGCATAACTGTTAAGTCATGCAGCTGAAGCATGTGCAAAAGAGAGAATTTTGACCAATAACACCTGGAACCAAAGTTCCCCCACCACCCCACGGAACTAAAGGGACTTGACCGGAACTCGATCACAGGAATCCTTTCAGAAGCGAAGGGTCCCTTGTCCAAAAAGATCTGGTGCCAAAGCCTTCCAATTGATATCTGCCCCACCAGCGCTTCTGCATACCAGCCTATCTTTCCCTAAACTCTTAAATTCCATGCCAAACCCTGTCTCTTTGCTAGTCCACCTCGCAAAAAAGCCTTTTCTTTTCTCAAAAGCTGACATCATCGTATTGGCTTCTATGAGAGTGGGCATTGAACCTTTGCTCAGTAGCATGTATATGTATCTCCTACTACTCAGGAGAAGTCTTTCTCAGGGACCTGAAAGCCAACTTTTGAAATTTAATCCTCAAGAAGAACAGGTCTTCCACCAACACCTGTGAGAATGGATAAAATTTATAAAACTGACAACATCGAGTGCTGATGAGGATGCAGGGCAACTAGAACATATACATTTCCTATAGGAATGGAAATGGAAATTACTTTGGAAAACAGTGTCACATGAAGTTAAACATACTTAAAAAGCTTCTTGTCTTCTAATGTACTATCACCTAAGTAGTATTTTTACTAAAAATGTTTAACCCAAGCAATCATGAGGAAACAAATTCAAATTGAGGGATATTCCGCAAATGAACTGCCCTTACTCTTCATAAATTTCAATGTCACCAAAGATACAAAAAGGCCAGGGAAATGACCTAAAGGAGACTAATAGGCTATCATGCTAAATGCAATGCGTAATTTTCTATTGGATGCTGGATCAGAGAAAACAAGTTATAAAAGACGTTACTGGGACAACTGGACAAATTTGAGTATGGACTGTATAGACAATAATATTGTATCGATGTTAAAGTTCTCAAGTGTGATAATTACATTATTATACAGAGAAAAAAATCTTTATTCTTAGAAAATACAGCTTTCTCACCTAAATCTCAAATAGTTTAGCAACAAAAAGTAAAATAATTTTATATACATTGTTAGAGAGAAAACTACAGTACAGGCCCAAAATGGTGTCACTGGTGCCAAAAGCCCATGACTTAATGCCTGATCTAACTGTAGTTTTAACTTCCTCCAGAAATGTAATTTAATTAACTTTAACCAGTCTGGAATTTTTTGATAAGGTAATCTGTCACTGTAAGCACTCTCCATCCCTTATAGCAAAAAGAGGCAAGATAATCTACATGATAAAAATCTTTTCCTTTCTCTCCTCCCCTCCCAACTCCCGCCAAGAAAAGATGTTCTAGCCCAAAATAATCCTTTCTTTTCTTTCACTAATAGCTCCCCCGCCTCACTCTTCTTCCTATAAAATCTCTCCATTTTGAATAACCCCTTGGAGTGCCCATCTAGTTGCTATATGAGATGCTGCTTGATTCACTAATGGTTTAATAAAGCCAATTAGATTTTCAAATTTAGTTGAACTTTTTTTTTAACAACATATATGCATAAAGAAATATGGAAATGCAAAAAAATGTTAACAACTGTTAATTCTACGTGTGGGGTATATAGTTATTCTCAATATTATTTTTGTATATTGTTTTTATGTTTGAAAATTTTCAAAATATCAAGTTAAGGAAAGACGTTTAAACAAAATTATTTAACATATCATAGGTACTTTGAAGTTGCCAGAATGTTTTTTTTTAATCTGCTTCAAAAACCTAGAAAATGTAGGCTATGTCCAGTTTTACCACCCAGCATCACAAGTGGTTTAAGTTGCCATTTCTTCCTTGTTTTTTATTAGGAGAGGATAGGCTCTTAAGTCCCCTCCCCCACCACCTCTTACACCAAGGCTGGGGCCTGCGACCTACCACCAGTGCTTTAAGGCAATACTGCCCACACTGTAGTTCATCAGTGTACTGCTGTCTTACACATATCTCCCCTGCATGTCTATTTTATTTCCATTAGAAAAACACTATCTATATTAAATTTTGGTCCACTCTCTTCTCCCTTACCTCTACTATTCACACTTGAATATTTTTACTCAAATAAAAATTAAATCATCTATCTGGCATGAGATAAATATTTCACATAATAAAATTTAATTGAATTAGTGTGTTCTTTATTACTTATCAAGAATAGAAATTCATCTTTCCTATATGTTATTTCCCTTTACTTTTATTTAAGTAATTACGTAATGAGTCTCTTTTCCCTCATTTGGTAATACAAGTGTGTAGTGTGTATTTTATAACATCAGTAACTGGATTTATCATCTAATCTTCAATTCACGTTCAATTACCATTAGTATATGGTATTTCCATAATAACTTCAGATATTTTAGTCAAACTTACACTTTCTAACATCAATTGTAAAACTAAGGATGTTAATATAAAAAATTATTAAAATTCCAGACTAAATAACACTGGGACCACTTATAGTCACGCTGTTATGAAAGGTCCTAAGATAGCTACTGCTTAACCCATAGCCTACTATGGGCAGAGCAGCAGCTCCAGCAAGAAAACCACTCCTGAAATTCTGTTTGTGAATTTCATTGGCAGTAGAGAAAAAAAAAAAAACATTTTACCACATTAGTGAGGTCACAGCCTGCAGATATTAGAGTTTCACCCATGTTTGTAAGAGCTTGTCCACTTGAAGTTTCCATGCCTAGCTGTCCTGAATGTAAATGGTCTGTCCACTAAGACAGTATGACTGTAGGAACCAATGGCTCAAGGGTTTTCCCCCCGTGCTGATCAATTTTGTGATCAAGGATGATCTGGCTAACGAATCCTTTTCTTTTGGTCCCTCTGGGAAAACAAGCCCATACTCACGTCTCGTTGCACTCTGCCTTACTCATTTCTGATACAACTGCATGTTGCCTAGGCTGCTTTCTTAATATATATTTTAAATTGACACCTTTTTCTCTGTTGGCCTCATCCTAAATAGATTTGTAATGTCAGATGTTTTTATTTATAAAATGTTACAACAAACATATAACTGTTAAAACTTTAAAATTAAAAAATTTTAATTGGGGAAAATATACCTAAAATATACCAAAAATACCATCTTAACCATATTTAAATGTGCGGTTCAGTGGCATTTACATTCACAATGTTATACTACCATCGTCACCGTCCATCTCCAGAATTGTTTTCATCCTGCAAAACTGAAACCTGAACCAATTAAATACTAATATCCCATTCCCCACTCCCTTCAGGCCCTGGCAAACACCATTTTACTCTCTCTGTGAATTAAACTATTCTAGGAACCTCACACAAGTGGAAACACATAGTGTTTGTCCTTTTGTATCTGATTTATTTCATTCAACATAATGTTCTCGAGCTTCATCCATATTGTAGCATGTGACTGAATATCCTTCCTCTTTAAGACTGAATAATATTCCATTGTGCATATATACCAAATTTTGCTCATCCATTCATCCACTGGCGAGCACTTGGGGAAAATGTTTTATACATGTAAAAGCTAAACTAATTTGGAGAACTACAGCTGGTACTTTACCGGTAACTATTACATTGGAGAGAAAATTTGCTCAAGGTGATCAGGGTAAGAGCTAGAAGTGGGGCAGACCAGAGCTGAGGGGCATAGGTAAAAGGGTTCCTGGATCACACTAAAAGAAAGGTTCCAAAGCTGGAGGCAGTGAGAGTCCAGCTCCTCCTGCCAGTGCTCTGCCCTGATGAACCTGCACATGGCAGGATCTGTATTCCTGAGCCCTGCCGTTCTAAAGGAGAAATCGCACTAGCCTATTTAGGACTGGCGGTGGAGAGGAGCTCCCCAACTGGATCTGCAACCCTTATCAGCCTGAGGAAATCCTCTGAAGAGTCAGCTGTTTCAAATGTTTGAGAATTTGTTTATAAATTATACGACATAAAATAGGCGCGGGAAAGTTTTTTTTTTAACCCATCATTTGCTATAGCCCTCTTCTCTGCCCACTTAAGTATAATGTTGTTAAGTGATTTATATTTCCTTTTCCCGGTGACGGAAATCCTCTTCTTCACTCTGATTTGTAAACTTTTTCCAAGCAATGTGGTGAACAAACCATGCCTTCCCAGTCTCTTCCATAATAGCCAAGGAGCACTCACCCGACTCAAAGACAAAGCTGCAGCTGTGCTCAGCAGGCCACACTCGGGAAGAGCCCCCGCTGTGACCCCTCCTCCAAGGATCTAAGGGGGCAGGAGTCCCCACGACTGAAGATGGAACGCGCACATGTGTGCAGGGGTGCGGGAAGAGAGGAAGAGGTCATCCCTACCCCTGTCCAACGAGGGTGGAGCCCTCGTTGGGGAAGAGAACAGGTCAGGGTCCCCGAATACACCAACCTGGGGCGCGTGAGCACCCTCATCTAGGGTGGACTCGCCACGGGGTGCGTAGCATGAGTTACAGTCCGTCCCCCCCACCCTAAAGTTCTAGAGTTATTAATTACAGACACTCAGTTAAATCTGAATTTCGGAGAAACAATGAATGTTTTTACTCTATGTCCCAAACAGTGCACGGGGCACAGCTGAACTAAAATTTCATGTTGTTTTGAAAGTGAGTTAGGAATCTTATCTGGCACCCCAGCCCCCGGTCCAAAGACCGACGTCCCCCGCCAGGCCCACCGGAACGAGCAGGGCTGGAGCCGGTCAACGGCCCGGCCCCGGCACTTCGCGCTCGCTCACCTTCAGCACCAGGACCTCGAGCATCTTCCCTGCGCCGACGACGGACTCGCCCGGGTAAGACAGGCCCCGTCGCAGCCGCACCCCCTCTCCAGTCTTCTCGTCGCTACTCACTCGGACCTAACTTCGAGAGCGGAAGCAGGGTCTTTCGTAGTGCTGGCCTCCGCCCTCAGTGGGGCCGCACCTCCTTCCCAGCTCGCCTCCGCCAACCCCGCGCGCCCGGCTGCGGCCCCCAGCCCCGGCCGGCCATGCACCACAGATGACGCGCTCCGCCTTCCAACCTGGACACGCCGCGGGTACGCTCCCGACTCCGGCACCGCGCCCCCGCCGCCCGACCCCTGCCCGCACAGGCCTCGAGGCTTCCAGAAAACACGTGTTGCGCCAACGGACAACCGCTCAGCGCCGGGTGCAGCGGGGCGGGGCCGAGCTCAGGGGGAGGAGCTGCGGAGGAGCTGCGCCGAGGTTTTGGGGCCAAGTGTCACGTGCTTCAAGGGACCTCTGCGTTTGAGGGTGTCACGAGGAGCCAGTTTTGCTCCTTGGCCCGCAAGACCTCTGAGGGCCCAGGGACTCCCAGGTCCACCGTCATACTTGTCCCCAGGGGGTGGAGCAACCGCCATAGGGCCAATTGATTCACGGTTGACTGCCAGGAGGCCTTACCCCGGCTCCCTCTTGGCCAGCCTTCACCTCCTGGTCTTGGATTGAGAGTGTCAAGACCAGCCAATGATGCCTGGGCATTTGGGGCCTCCAGGTAGCATTCCCCACCCCACCCCCATCTTCTTGAAAGGCTCAACGTCTCAGTTTTCTTCTCAACTGGTCCTCAACGGACAGGACTCCCGAAGTCTCAGTCTTGGGCATCCTTGTCACCAACAAAGTTCACTGACTGACGTTTAGTGGGCCAGGTTCTCTCCATGACGTGTAATTTTTGCTATTGTAAATGTACCGCAGAGGTCTCTGAACTTTAAACACCTGAAAGTCTCTCTTTTCTCACCTGAAAATTGGGACTCAGAGAGTTAGTCTCAATTAGATGAGGGTACACTATATGAAACAACACCCAAGAAGCGCTGAGGGAGAGTTAGCTTTTATTACTATCAGGAATCTCTCTCCTGCCATTGAATAAGCCAACAAACAAGAAGAAAGTGAAAGAATATGCCTTAATCATCAAAGGAATTATGGCTAAAATAGGTGCTGGGCCTAAGCAGTTTTACAGATGAATTTTTTGCTATTTCAATTTTGTAAAAACAATTTCTAAGCCCATGTCAAAATGTGTTAGTATAGAAAGTAGCAAGATGGCAACAGATTACACCAGTTTAGAGACCATGGCAACTGTGGGGTTACATATTTAAGAAACAATGCTCATGTAAGCACCCAATTTTAAAGGTAAGTTTGATTTCACAAGATCAAGCAAGCATCATGTGCTTCAAGTCTCAGGCAGCAGAGTTAGAACAGAGGTGTACTGACAGCCAGTCAGGAGGAAATCACAGCTGCAAAGTACATGAAGTTCACTGGTTGCTGAATTCAGCTAATCAGGCCTTACCCACAACAGAGGCACCTGGCAGGGCCAACTCACCTGAAAGCTCCGGACCCTGTCAAAGAGATGGGAAAGAACCAAATCTGATTTAAATGAGAGTTCCTGAAGATAGTTCCTAAGCTCCAAAGAAGAGGCAGAATACAGACTTCTCCCAGTTCTTACTGTGGGGTTAACATTTTTTTTCTTTTGACTAGAACCCATGCTACAATATGGTGTTTCCCATACTTTTCCACAACAGCTTACGATAAATATTTATACATCACACTGGGGTGAAGAGTCAGGACTCTTCGTGGGAGTTCACTACCCCGGGGCTCCAGCCACCCTGTCCCCTTGAGGCTAAAGGGAGTCATTATCTGTATCTGTAAACTGTCCCCCCAACAGCCAACAAGTAGTGGGAAGCATTTTTTTTTAATTACTCCAAAATAAATTGTACATCATGGTGACCAGAGTTAATAATACTGTATTGCATATTTGAAAGTTGCTAAGAGAGTAGATCTTAAAAGTTCTCATAACAAGAAAAATATTTTTGTGACTCTATGGTGATGGATATTAACTAGACTTATTGTGATGACCATTTCAAAATGTATACAAATATCAAGTCATTATGTTGTACATCTGACACTAATGTTATATGTCAATTATACCTCAATAAAAAAAATTCCTCCACAACATAAAAAGATGAAAAGATTCCCAATGCATTTTTATAAGACAGTTAAATCCAAGTAGTAAAACCTGACAAAGAAAACACAAAAAACTACAGACTAATTTCATTTATCATTATAGGTGCTGAAGTCCCCATAAATATGCTACCAAATAAAACCCAGGATGAATAAAACCAAAAAGTAAGTCATGGTCATGTAGGAAATAAGGTTTATACCAGGAGTGCAGGAGGTTTTAATACTGGTCGGTCACAAATATGGCTAGCTAACAGCACAGCAAGCAACCAAAAGCTGTCATGAGCAGACTGGCTCTTGCAGGCACCATGGGTGATATTAAGTGTTGGAAAATTAAAGTCACTCTATCATCACAGGAATGATATTCTGGTTCTGCAAAGAGCCTGGGTGGAGAATGATCTGTTCTTTTTTCTTTTTGCTCCCCTGCCGAAGCACCTTTTAAGCCCTCAAGAGAAGGGAGAAAGGGAGAGAAGACAAAGCATTAGGAACAGCAGAAGGGAGAGTCCAAAATAGCGGGACCCCGCCAGTCACGCTCAGATCAGTCTCTCCTGTTAGTGTGCTCATGGTGAGTGTGGGAGGTAGTAGAGAAAAGCTCCTCTAAGTTTTACAGAACTGGTATAATTCTTAAAAGTGGGCCCAAGGACATTCTCCATCCCCTCCCTCCCAGATTCTCTCCTTCCCCAAATGTAGTTCAAATCATCTTACCTTGAATCATCAGTTCTAAAAGGTAGTCTGTACTTCCTCAGCCTTAAAGTAGTCTCACTATTTTTATGAAAAAAAAAAAAGAAAAACAAGTTTAGCCCCAAAGTTGGCTTCATCATTTGTCAGCTGATTTTTAAGAATTTAGTTTGATTTCTTAGACATTTTGCATCAGCCGAGGAGTGAGCATAGCAATTATGGCATTCAACCCAAAGGTAGAAGCCTGGCGCCTGCCCAGGGTTTTCCCCAGACACCTTGGTCATCTATTATGGAGTTGGTCTGTCCATCAGAGAAAGCCTTGTTCATAGTTCCCACTAATACTGTATATCTGTCAGATTATCCTTGTTTCTAGAATATTTTTTTCATAGCTCATTGTTGTGTTATTCACTGCAAGATTTTTTTAAAGTTTGAACCATACCCTATTAAATTAAAATTAAACTTTGTCCCACTTATTGCCTTCTATATTGAATTCCCTTCATCTGATTAATACTCTAAACTCTAAACTCATTTTATTTCCCTCTTTTTATTTTTATTTTTTGTTTTTAGCCCTCCTGCAGAATTGTTCTTAAACAACTTATAATTAGGTTTAATTTTTTCTAGTTTTATTGAGATATAATTGATATGCATAGTATAAGTTTAAAGTATATAACATAATGATTTGATATATGTGTACATTGTGAAAGGATTACCTCAGTAAGTTTAGTTAACATCCATCACCTCATATTTACAATTTTTTTCCTTGTGATGAGAGCTTTTAATATCTACTCTTTTAGCAATTTTCAAATGTATATACATGTCTGAGGACTGCAGTGTCAACTACTGTCCTCATGTTGTATGTTATATCCCTAGAACTGGTTTATCTTATAACTGGAAGTTTGTACCTTTTGACCACCTTCCCCAGCCCCAATTCCCCCACTACCTATCACCCACACCGGCAACTACAAATCTAATTTCTATTTCTATGAGTTTGATTTTTTTAGATTCTACATATAAGCAGGATGTCTTTAACTTATTTCACTTAGCCTAATTTTTTCACAAATGTCAAGATTTCCTTTTTTGGGGGGCTGAGTACCCCATTGTGTGTGTGTGTGTGTGTGTGTGTGTGTGTGTGTGTCCATTCACTCATCGATGGACACTTAAGTTGTTTCCATGTCTTGGCTATTATAAATAATGCTGCAATAAATATGGGGATGCATATATCTCTTCAGAATAGTGTTTTAGGTTCCTTAGGATATATATCCAGAAGTAGGATTGCTGTATCATATGGTAGTTCTAGTTTTAATTTTTTACAGAACCTTCGTATTGTTTTTCCATAGTGGCTATACCAATTTACATTCCTACCAAGAGTACACAAGGGTTCCCTTTTCTCCACATCTTTGATAACACTTATCTCTTTTTTTTTTTAAATAACCATTTTAACAGGTGTGAGGTGATATCTCATTGTGGTTTTGATTTGCATTTTCCTAATAATTGGTGATGTTGAGCACCTTTTCACTTACCTGTTAACCATCTAAATATCTTCTTTGGAAAAATGTCTATTCAGGTCCCTTGTCCATTTTTAAATTGGATTTGTTTTTTTGTTTGTTTGTTTTGCTATTGAGTTGTATGAGTTCCTTATATATTTTGGATATTAACTCTTAATCAGATATGTGGTTTGCAAATATCTTCTCCCATTCTCTAGGTTGCCTTTTCATCTTGTTGGTAATTGCCTTTGCTGTGCAGCTTTTTAGTTTTATGTAGTCCTACTTGTTTATTTTTTATTTGGTTGCTTGTGCTTTAGGTGTCATATCCAAAAAATTATTGCCAAGACATCAAAGAACTTTGTTCCTATGTTTTCTTCTAGGAGTTTAATAGTTTCAGGTCTTACATTCAAGTCTTCAGTCAATTTTGAGTTAATTTTTGTAAGTGATGTAAGATAGGGGTCTAGTTTCATTCTTTTGCATGTGAGTATCTGATTTTTCCAGAACCATTTATTGGAGACTGTCTTTTCTGTACTAAATGTTCTTTGTCAAATATTAGTTGACCATTTATGGTCTAGATGGCTGTTCTTATGCCAGTACCATACTGTTTTTACAGTTTTGTAATATAATTTGAAGTCAGGAAGCATGATGCCTCCAGCTTTGTTCTTTCTCAGAATTGCTTTGGCTATTCGGAGTCTTCTGTGGCTCCATAGGAATTTTAGAATTGTGTTTTCTATTTCCATTAAAAAAAAAAAGTGTCAATCTTGATACAGATTTATTGACCCTATAGATAGCTTTAGGTAGTATGGACATTTTAACAATATTAACTCCTCCATTCCAAGAACATGAGATATCTTTCTATTTGTTTGTGTCTTCTTCAATTTCTTTCATCAAAGTCTTATAGTTTTAAGTGTAGAGATCTTTCACCTCCTTGGTTAAATTTAGTCCTAAGCATTTTATTGTTTTTGATGCTATTTTAAATGGGAGTGTCTGTTTTCTTTCTTTTTCTGTTAATTAATTGTCAGTGCATAGAAATGTTCCTTATTTTTGAATGTTGATTTTGTATCCTAAAACTTTATTGCATTTGTTGATTATATCTAGCTGTTTTTTGGTAGAGTCTTTAGGATTTTCTGTATATAAAATCATGTCATCTGTAAGTAAAGACAATTTTACTTCTGACTATGACTTCTAATAAAGCAGGTCCTCAAATAACTGCAATTCGTTCAATGGTGTTTTGTAATAACATTGATGAGAAAAAAAAATTGATTCCTGGTTGGGACCACTGTCTGTGTGTTGTTTGCACTTTCTCCCCAAGTCTATGTGGGTTTTCTCTGGGTCCTCCGATTTCCTCTCACATCCCAGAGATGTGCACATCAGGTTAATTGGTGTGTCTACATTGTCCCAGGACATATGAATATGGGTGTGGGTGCGTGTACCCTGTGATAGAAGGGCATCATGTCCAATGTGGGGTCCTGCCTGGCACCCTAAGCTGCCAGGATAGGTTCCAGCCACCTGTGACTCTAAACTGAAATAAGCAGGTTGGAAAATAATTCTCTTATTTATATTAATGTTTCTTAAAAATATGCATAGCTCACATTTATTTCAATGTTTAATATTAGAAGTGTTTGGGTCTTTATTAAAAATTTTGGTGTTTGTATGACCAGAAATAAGCCACAAGAACTTAATTCTTGTTTATTGTTAAAGTCATGATTTCTAAGAATCTATTGATGATGTTAAGTAAGGACTTGTATACTGTACTGAGCTGAACAGGAGGGGTGAGAATGGGCATCCTTTTATTGTTCCTGATCTTAGAAAAGAAACTTCTATGATGTGGGTTTGTCATGTATGGCTTTTATTTTGTCATATGCTTTTTCTGCATCTATTAAGATGATCACTGATTTTTCTTTCATTCTATTTATGTGATATATCATATTTATTGATTTGCATATGTTGAATCATCCTTGAAGAACAGGGATAAATCTCACTTGATCATGGGATATGATCCTTTTAATGTGCTACTAAATTAAGTTTGCCAGTATTTTGTTTAGAATTTTTGCATCTATATTCATCAGGGATATTGGCCTATAGTTTTTGTCTCTAGTAGTGTCTTTATCTGGCTTTGGTATTGTTGTAATGATGGCCTTACAAAATGAATATGGGAGAGTTCCTTTTCAATTTTTTGGAAGAGTTTGAGGATTGGCATTAATTCTTTGAATATTTTGTATAACTGACCAGTGAAGCCATCTGGTCCTGGGCTTTTCTTTGTTTGGAGGTTTTTGATTACTGATTCAATCTCCTTATTTGTTACAGATCTGTTCAGATTTTCTATTTATTCTGATTCAGTTTGGTAGGTTTATGCTTTCAGGGTTTTATCCTTTTCTTCTAGGTCGTCCAGTTTGTTGGCCTATAATTGTTCATAGTAGTTTCTTATGATCTTGTTTCTGTGGTATCCATTGTAATGTCTCCTCTTTCATGTATTTTATTGATTTGGGTCCTCTCCTTTTTTCTGGGTTAGTCTAGCTAAAGGTTTTTCAGTTTTATCTTTTCAAAGAACCAACTATTAGTTTTGTTAACCTTTTTTTTTTCTGTCTCTATTTTATTTCTGCTTAATCTTTATTACTGCCTTCTATCTAACATTGGGCTTAGTTTTTTCTACTTCCTTTAGATAATTAGGTTTTAAAACATTTAACTGATATTCTTTATCTTTTAATAAACTTAACCCATTTCTTTGTGCATTGTTAGGGCTGATTTTTATTCCGACCTGAATCATTCTATTCTAAGCTTTTGACTTTTGTTTCATTGCCATTTCCATTATTTTCTATCTTTTGCATTAGAGGTTACACTTTGTTTTTGACAGATTTGAAATTGACCATTCTATTTTTAATTCCATCAGCTACTTTTACATTTAAAAACACTTAAATAGGTATTTATTATCACAAAACTTCAGCTATTGATTCCCTCTTCTCATTTGTTTTCTCATTCCTCCCACAGCCACTTACTGTTTATAAAAACAAAATCTGGGATTACTGAACCAAATTATTTTTATGCAAAAGTAGCTTTTTTACAAAATATATTAAAATTTGAATTATTTTAACATTTGCAGTAATTTATAGCCATATTATTCACATTTACTTCCTATTTAATTGAATTCCACACTCATCAACAGGACTTCTATTATGCACTTCTTCTTTAAAAGTTTTTATTTTGATTAATCATCCAGTCATCTATGGTATTTCTATGAAGTGAATTTTTTCAGAATAGGTGGAATCTTCAGAGTGTGTGTGTATATATAAATTTATTTATTTATTTATTTATTTATTTATTTATATCTCATAAATATATATATGAGATTTATACCTGTGGCTTTCAAAGTTGATATAGAATTATTGAGCCCACACACCCTTTTCCTCTCGACGTATTATATATAAACTGTCTAGTACACTCTGTTATTCTGTTACACACTCAGAAGCCTGATTTTTACCTCTGTGAGCAATCTTTTCTTCCTGAAAATCTGTGCATTCTTTATCATTGAAATTCAAAAGTCATCCAGGTATTGGACAATTTTTGTTAATTTTGCTTTAACTGCAACAGGACCTTTTAACCGAAGATCAACAGCTTTTTTCAGCTTAAGAAAACTTATTCTTGTCTAAATAATGCTTTTCTATTTGTTTTAGAATTTTCTTTTAGATATGCCATAATCCACATATTGGACACCCATTCTCATCTGTTTTTTCTGAGGCTGTAGTAACAAAGGGGCTCAGGAACAAAATAGTTCAGAGATCCAAGTCTGTCTTAAGACAAGAGTATGTGCAGATTCTGAGGAGGGAAAGAACTTTGAGTACTCAAGAAACAGAAAGACCCTTCTGATAGAGCTGTAGAGGAGAGGGGTGAATGATGATATCAGAGAGAAGGGTGGAGCCTTGTAGGCCACAGTAAATTAATTTGGTTTTTAAATGTGAAGAAAAGCCACAGAAGGGTTTTAATGAGGGCAGCAACAGGACATAACTTACATGTTATATGTTGTAATGTCAAGATCGCTTTTCCAACTTAATGGGAAAATACAGTGTGAGAAGAATGAAAATGGAAACTAGCTCTGAGGCTATTACAGTTAGCTGGTAAGAGCTAACTGTGGCTCAGACTAAAGTGATAGTGGTGCAGAGGTCAGCAGATGAGAAATTCAAAAAAACTGTGGGTCATATGAACAACAGGACTTGCCAGTCATCTGGATAGGAATGAAGGAAAGGGAGGAATGAAGAAGAACTAAGGGTTTTAGCTTAAATAACTGGAAGGTTTCTGATATATGGAAGACTGTGCTGAGGGGAACCTGCTTAGGGAGGGAAAATTATATGTTAGGAAACAAGCTAAACTGTTTTAATAAAGAGACCTAAAAATATAGTGGCTTATATATAAACAGAAGTGTATTTTATTTCACGTAACAAGCTAGAGGTGAGCAGTCCACATCTGGCAAGCAGTTATGCCTCAACATCTAGCCCCTGTCTCTGGGACCAAGCAAGCTGCTGCAGTTTTCACCATTTCCAGCCAGTGAGAATGGGAAAAGAGAATGTAGAGGGCAAGCAATTTCCTTGTAAAGGATGTGACTTGGAAGTTGCTTACGTCACCCAAGAAGAGAAGAGGGTCTTAAAACAAGTATTGAGGGACTCTCACGCATAAAAGTCAGTTTGAGGAGAAATTAGACAGCAAAATGGCAAAAGGAGAGCAAGCAATGTAAAATTGTCCAAAGTTACAGAGAGGTTGAAAAAAATGGAGGTTTGAGGAGAGAAGAGAAACTATGAAACAATATCTGCTCAAATGTGAGGGCTCCCCCCAACACACACACACACACACACACACACACACACACACACACACACAATCAGCCTTCTGAAGAGTGGAAGTCCCCTTATATTTGGGTCCTTATATCTATCTCCCACATTATAGGGCATTCTTATATTTATTAACAAAGAACTATGAGGACAAGCCATGCTAGCCTTAAATATTAATGCCAGACGAGTTCTGTATTCTTATGGTCATCCCAAAGAATCAGGAAAAAAAGGCAATGAAAATGTATACCGACTTAGTATGTAGTCCTTAGTTTATCACTGAAGTTTCAAGAGATTATACAGTAACATAGAAAACAAGTTTTCCTGGCTGTGTCCTGGACAGGATGGCATGGTATAAGGATACTAGTGTAGATAGGAAGTTGACTAGAGGAGGGGTAGGAACAAGTAATCTGCTTTCTGCTTCTCTATCTGTATTGCCCCCGATCAAGGGAAGGGAACTCTGTCAGACTGCAAGGTACAGGGCCCTTATGATTTCTCTCCCATGTGGACTTGAACTGGAGAGCGAGACAAACAAAAGCCAATTCAGCGCCTCAGACATGAGACTCATGTGGATCAGAGATTAAGGGCAGTAGGGGGAAACAACATGTGTGTAAAGGGGTTCAGCATTTGGGAGAAAGTGACACACCAGGCAGTGAGTGCTGAGCAGTCCACGCAGGTGACGGAGGTTGGAGTAGAACGCAGCACCTCTGACATGTTGGTAAAGGTGTTAAACCACGTAGCCCCACTAAGTTTCATTGAGTCCAATGGACAGACCGCAGCAGGTTTTGAGGTGCCAAACCCTAGTCTGGCATTCTCCTGATGACAGATTTATGGACACACTGAGACGCTATTTGGATCAGCTGGGATCCTTTTCCATCTTGTCACAGAGCAGCCTAACAGACTATTGGAGCCCCCTGAGTGCTGTTTGAAACAGAGTGGCAGTCCCAGCGCCTCAGTGTTTCCTGAGACCATGTCCATCACAGTCATCCTGTGTTTTGAAAACAAGAAGGACTCCAAAAGGATGTGTTCAACAATTTCCTAAGAAGTCAGTTCCTCCAGAGCCGAAAGAGGGGCAGGGTAATCCATTCTGGAATAGAGGAGGGAGAAATAGGGAAATGAAAAGAAGGCTGAGATGTTATTGACAGAGGGACACCCAGGACCTTTTCTCAGTATGTTTAGAAAAATTCAACCTTGGAGAACAATGGACAAATTTGTCAAGAACAAAGTCTGTCTGAAACTGTCGTGATTGCTCCCCAGAAACAATCAGGATTCTTTAAGGGACTGTACAGGATGCGAGGCCTTTCCCCAGGCAAAAACTGCTCAGTGGATCATTGGGTCAATTCTTTTCACACATCAAATGAGAATGGGGGTGGGGGAGGGAGAAAGGTACCAGAGAATCAAATAGTGGCTGCTGGGTGTGGCAAGCACCCTGGGCCCACTACTGAGTTATCTGGAATTCACACATGTGATATGGCTGGCCACTCAAAATACAGGTCACCTCACACACCCTTTTTCAAAGTCACTAGAAATTCCATACATGAAGCAAAAAAGAAAGTGTGATGTCCAAGGTAACTTGGAGCTAATGAAGGTTCTCTACTCACTACTGAGGAAAACATCTGAGAGACACCACAGCCAGTCCCCTCCTCAGCCATCTGGGCCCTGGACCGAGCTGTGTCTTCAGGAGGATTGTGCCTCTTTTAGACCCCGATGGCGAGTCAGCCACCTCCTGAGGACAGGAGATTCTGGTCCTGACGTGGTTGCTGGCCTGAGCAGGTTGTGGGTAACCCGAAGGTTGTGAGGAGACAGCGCATGAAGCTTCATCTAATGATTCTGGGCTTGGGTGTGTGGGGGGTTGGGATCTTAACGGGTGCATTTCTTTTCCTTACTCACACTGAAGTGGATGCACCATGCGCCCACATCATTAAACACACTTGAATTTCATAGAACTCATAGAAATGTTCAGGTATGCACATACATGAGGGCACTCTCATATTTCTACCTGCCTGGATATCATACCACATTCCTATCTCTCTCTCACACACACACACACACACACACACACACACACACACACACAGGGACACTGTAAACTCTCAGCAAGAAACCTATTTGAGCTCCGTTCTCTAGAGTGAGGGACATAGAACAGGTCCACCACACCCAAAGCCAGCCAGAAAAGTGAGGCAAGTCGTGGCTGTGCCCCTTTGATACAGACACTTGAAGACCTCCGAATTCAAGACCTCCCAGCCAGGCCCTTAAGGCCTCCAGAGGCCTTTCCCTTTGGTGCCCTTTATGCCTGGGCCTAGCTTGGTCTTCTCAGCCCTGTGACTTCCTGGCCTCAGGGGGACTGTGCCTGGCTGCACGGCTGGCAGAGGGGACGTGGCTTATCGCTTTCTGAGGTGATAGCTGGGCCTAATAACATATGACCCAAATGTTTGCTCCCAGGACCCATCCCTGGATGCCCCAGCCTAGCCAGGCAGCGGGCTTAACAGAGCCAAGGTCCCGGGGTCAGAGTGCTTGCTGGTGGTCCAAAGCCCTGCTGTGGGCAAACATACTGTCCAGGGTGAGAGTGGGCCGCCTGCGTTGGGATAGGTAGGTGAGGGTCACGGGTGTGTAGAGGGGGGTAAAAAAGATGGTCAAATGGTAGGAGGGAGGGCGGTAGAACTGGCAGTGAGGGAGTACAGAAATGTAGAGTGGGAAGAGAATGAGCTGCTGAGAAGCTGAAGAAGGATGAAGGGTCCTGGGAGCAGACTTGGAAGCTGAAATTAGAAGGAAAATAGAAGGGGCGTCTGGAAAAAGACTAGCACTGCTGTGTCATGGGAAGAGGCAGCAGAGGGAGGAGAGAGCCCCAGGCCTGGCCCTAATCAATTTGATGGACAACAGCTGTGGTTAATTGACGGCTATCCGGCCTCCAAGGAGCGCTAATTGGACAACTCACCTGTGCCAGTCATGGGGCTCAGAGAAACTGAACCCAGATCCAGTGGCCCCTTCCCACCTAGAGCTCCCCTCTGGGGTTTCCAAGTGCCCTAGGCCTGGTGGTGACCTGTTTACAGAAGAGCCTAGGGAGGATAAAGCCAGACACAGAGAAAGCTTCAGAGGGGCAAGGAAAGGAGGAAAAATTGGCTCTTGTTCACTTCTAGGCCAATCAAGAGGCCTGGGCAAGAGCATGAATATTGGTGACCCAGATGCTCAGGACAGGTGTGCGACTGGCAGCACTCCTCCCTGCTGCCCCACAGGGGTTTACACAGGTGCTGGTTCTCAGGGTGAGGCCAGGGAGGTGACTCCCAGACCTCCAAATTCCGGGCCCTTTCCAGGCCTGGTGCCCAGGATGTTCAAAATAACAAGGCCAGCTCTTGTCCTGGGCCTTCTATGAAAATCAGTTATTTCATACCTACCGCCATGCTGGCAGGTGGCTAGTGATAGATAATAGCCTTGACTGGGCCATGGGCAGAGGCCTCATTTCACTGTCAGTGTGGCATTTGTGTGTCCTGAACTGAAAACAGCTAGTCAGGGCTGTCGCATACAGCTGGGTCTCTATCAATAGCAGAACGCTCCCAGAGCTGACACCAGTGTATTGCACCCCCTCCTCCCCAGCCTCAGCAAAGGGTGAACCAGAAGGACCAGCTGTCCATTCTCCACAGGCCCCAGTGCTCCTGGAGACCCCAGAACCAAGGTTCAGAACACCTGCATTGTCCTGTGCCAGGGTTCAGTCATTAACTGCTGGCCTGCTGGGAGGCCAGCCTCTACTGCCACATACACATAGACCTCCTTGGCCTCCCTAATCATGGTCGCATCTGCATGTCCCCTTTTGGCCACTGGCCAGTCCAGCTAACAGTGTTTAGTCTGGAGACGAGTAGTTAACTGTCAGCCCTGGGAAGTTCGGATCTGCATTCCACCTGCGTTTCAGGTCTCTACACTGAGGAGTTCCTAAACTCGCCCATTCATTTTGAGACTGGCTCGGGTAGCTTGAATATATGAAGTAAGAGAGACCATATGAAAATGCTACAAACACTAGCAAGCTGGGCTCTAAAAAAACCCACTTATTCAGATCATGAGGGCAGCTTGATTATTTTGGTATGGGGGTTAGGGTATCACCACATGTAGGAAGTCTTATGACAGTCTCCTGAAAGGAATTCTTGGAAACAAGTTTCATTCACATTAAAAACAAACAAAAATAGATCTTTATGAAGAAAAACCAGTCACATTACTTTCTCACTACATCTGAAATCCCCCTATCAGCCATGTAACCCCAAAGAAATGGGAGCAGGACTCAGAGTGTTGGGAAATCCAGTGTCATGCACAGTCTTTCAACTTTCCCTTGGCCACATAAGAATGGGCTATGGACCTGGAGTACTCCCTCACAGCCTGCGCTGAACTTGTCACCTTGTGTGGAACTGTCTTTCCATGTTTTAGACTCAATGTGTGCTCCTGTGCTCTTCTGCTTAAGCAAGTGTTTCATATGGCACCTGGCCAATCCCACTCTTGTCCCCTGCAGGGAATAGATGAGATCCTCCTACTGTAGCACAAAAGGGATGCGTGCAGGCCAACTGTCTTGTGTTGGCTACAGGGAGGGGACCTGCTGGCCATGGTGGACCAGTGTATACTACTGAAGTTGATCCTGCTCTGCCTCTTCTCTATGTGAGTTAAGCACTGTTCTATCCAATGCTTGTCTCTGTTGTGGTTTCCCTGGTGACTATACTACCAAGATGCAGTGAGCAGAAATGTTCAGATATCTGCTTTCAGTGACAAACAACAGACATCACTTATTAAAAAAGAATTGGATTCTACTCCTGGCTGTGGTGCTAACTAGCTGTGTGAATCTGTTTCTTAGTTTTCTCAGAAGCTCTTCCAGCTACGTAACATTCCATTTTCTGTAAGAATTAAAGACTATTATGCCCAAGGTCAAAAGTCAATAAGAACTTTTGTAGATTCAGAAGCAAGATGGAATGCTAACAGTATCTGTGGTTCTAAAATTTAACATATTGGAATCATTTACTGAAGAAAATAGATTTTACTCTAGATCAGAGTTTCTCAAACCTAGCCAGATAATTGTTGTAGGTGGCTGTCCTATGTATTGTGGGTTATTTAACTGCATCCCTGGCCTCTCCCCACTAAGTAGTCGCATCTCACTCAGTTGTGACAACCAAAAAATGTTTCCAGACATTGCCAAATGTCTCCTGAAGGGCAAACATGCCCCAGGTTGAGAACCACTGATCTAGATGTATTCCTCTAATCAGGATTAAACAATACACATAAACTTGATTTATCAATATACCTCTTTTAAGTAGGAAAACTAAGACATTTCATGAAAAACGAAATCAATCATACAATGCATTATATCATCAAAGATTTAAAATACAACTGGTGTCTTAAACATTTCTCATCTTTAAACAATAAACATCATTCCTTTTAAGAGGTGAAAAATTTACCTATATTAAAAATACAGAAACAAACATCATTATTAAACACCATTATATGACAAATAATTCTACTTCTCTCTAACCTCTGTTTCATTAACTAGTGTTCCAGAGTGAAAAATAGTTCTGGCTTTTGTCATGGCTTCATTTATTCCTTTAAAATATTAACTAAGACATGTTTCTAATTTGGTAAACCTTATAACTAATGCCACTAGTTTTAAACAGAATTGGATCTTAATTATCGAGCTAAAGACATAACAAGAAAATGACATTGTCACTCGAAGATTGTCTCAGTCTACTGTTCACCATGTAATCAAACACTCTTAAATTAACACCAGCAGAAAGTCTAAAAAAATTCATGGACTACTCTAAGCACATCAAGGAACATTTAAAGCATACTGGACACTTAAAGGATAATGGCAGTAGAACAGCTTATTTAAACTTCTGATACCAAAACAATCCAGAAGTGGAAATCCTTCTGACATTTTTTTCTCCTTTTGGTAAGATCATTAATATTTTATACTTGTGTAACACTCTAAGGTTAAACAATTCAGTAAGAGAGCTCCATAATATGCTTGAAATATGAAAGACTAACCTATAATTTTTACAACACCAAGTTCCCTAAGTTCCAAGTTAAATCTAGTCCACCCTCATTATTCATTAGGACAATTTCAAGTAGCCAGCTTACAAATATACTACAAATGACTTTTACTTACTACATAGTTCTTAGGATAAACATGTTTATAGTTTGACTGAACAGTCACATGGATACTACAATCATAGCGACTGCATAGCACTATTCGGTGAAATTTCTTGCCTTCCTTCATGAGTTCTTCAGTCCTTTTTTCAGTGGACATAACATTTTCTACAAAGCGTGAATCTTCTAAGTACAACTCATCTCCTGAAAAATAATATTTTAATTCCACAGAGTTATTTTATAAAACATTCCAATATTTTAATGACATATAAATTAGTATTTTTTTTAAATCAATTTCATGTGTTTGGAACTAAGAAAGTTGTTAGATAACCCTAGTTTTATGAGCTTTCCTCTATTTCCTTCCGTGTTTTTAATTCCCATATGCCTTAGCTCTCTGTTCCCCAGCCAAGAATTTTCTTTGGGAACATAAATATTAATGACTGGTATTTTTCATCATAAACTATAACTTTTATATAATTCATTACTCTCTTTATCCTAGGCAATATCAACAGTGGCTTTGATATCCAGATATTTTTGGTGTTTCAATGTGGGATGCTCTAATAATTGTAAGGTTAAATTAGAGAAATCATCATTTATGCATCAAAATTGCTAAATTATCCCACTGTAGGATGAGTAACAAACAGTATCACTATTGTGAGACTTGAGACAGGTGGCCATAAGTAACAAAGGTCACAAAACCCCACTCTAAACTGCCACAAAACCTCCACCCTATATTTGCCCAACAACAACTGACCACCAACAAACTCCCTAATTCAAATAAGCTGACAATTTACCAGTTCTCACAATTCAAAATTAAAATATAAAAAAGTGAGATAATATGAGACAGAACTTTGTCAGACTAGGAAATATGTTCACATAAATGTGTGTATATAAAGTTACTTATTCAGAACTTCTGGTTATTATACATACTATGGATAGTTTATAGACTTTGATCTTATTTAAATAATAACCACTGTAGTGTGTAAAACATAGATTGTAATTCATGTCTTTGTGTTGGGCAATACTGCCATACTACTATAGTGAATTAAATGTGAATATTAACAAAAGCATTGATGCTTCACTGACTTACCTGGTAAAAGGAAGATGTGTCCATCAGCAGTTAATAATGTAATTGGCATCCATCTTTCCACCTCTTCTAATGCACGATCCAAACAAAATCTGTGCAAGTCAGAGAGAGAGGCAAAGTTTTCGAGTCTTCTTATTTCATAGAACTGTGGGAATGGCACCCAAATTTCTTTTGATATGAAACTTTTGAGTGCCTCTGACGGAGATGACCACTGTGGAAAACAAAGGTACAGTTCCTGAAGGTTTTTTTCCATAGACACTGCAACATTTGAGATTGTTAGATCAGTACCTAAGATATAATTAAAGATTTAAAATTAATTCATAGATGCACCTTGTTAGATTCCACTGAGACAACGTGAAAAGGTTTGCTGAAGAAAGCTGGGTTGATCCAGTTAAGAGGTTGATTATTGGGATATTGATCCTGGGAACTAATAAATAAACCAGGATAGGTCACTAAGGAGTGACCTGTCAGAGTCGTTCAACATAAAAGGCAAGAGATGCTGAGAAGGCAAGGTAGGTCATTGCCGAAGGAAAGAAGACTCTGAAGCATAAACTCATGGCAGTGGATTGAGAATTTAGTGCCCATTTGTTCCTCCCACAAATAGGTTCCCTGGGTAGGCCCTGAAGATGTAGTTGTGGACAAGACAAAGCTCTCAGGCCCTATGGTGCCTTCAGCAACCAAAATGTAACGTGATGTGTCCCACATGTTGTAATGGGGGAGGGGGGAGTCAGGAGCAGTAGGAACTTTCAGGAAAGTCAAGAGCATAGCTCAGTCTACAGTCCCAGGAATGTAATAATAGCAGGGTAGCAATCAGCCAGTGTTTGCCCCTTTAACTTAAGTCACCTCACTGCCAAATCTTCCTTCTTGCCAAATCTTCCTTCCATGTACATTTAAATAAAAAGAACTGATTCAATGATTACAGAATAATACCAAAAGCTCTTTTCTTTAACTGGTTTACTAGAGGAAAATTGATTCCCACACCTAAACCAGGAGCTGAAATCAATTTCTGCCTTGGATAACTATAGGCCAAAGATTTACAAGCTGTATATGCTTACACATCCCCTAAGAAACCTATTAAATCTTCAGTCTATGTAGCCAGCAATCTAATGTTTAACAAACACCTCAGATTATTCTGAAGTTGGCTGCATTTTGAAAATAAAGCTCAGGCTTCAAAGGACCACCCAATCTTTAAGAAATTTACAAAGCATTCTGCTTTGTCAGTTCTTTGTGAGTTCAATAATATCAAGATGAAGGGTTAAACAACAGGCATCAATCCACTCAATTCAACCTGTTCAGGTTAGTCTTAACCATAGATTAAAAGAACTTATTATTTATTGATTACCTGTTCCTATAAGGCACTGCTTAAATACTTTATGTAAAATATTTCCAATCCTTAGGACAATTCCACGTACTGTCACTTTACAGACGGAAGAAACTCAGGCAGCTATTCTAACTAGAAAATCTGGCTACTGGCTCTTAAAACCCACTGTTTTCACTAGGTTTTAGAACCTCAGCAATATTGACACTTTAGGCCAGATAATTCTTTGTTATGGGGGGTTGTCCTATGTACTAAAGGATGTTTTACAGCATACCTAGGCTCTAGTAGAAGCCAGAAGTCCCCGAATTGTGACAACCAAAAATGTCTCCAGACATTGCCAAATATACCCAGGGTTGAGTGGGCCAATAATCCCATACTGAGGACCACTAACCTAGACCAGGTTAAGAATTACTTATTGGAACCTCCTCTTCCAACCATAAGTGCCATAATTACCTTCCCCTAACATAATGTAAAATAGATAAGTGACAAAACCTATAAAACCAGCATTTTTGAACATTGAAAAATGTAGAATTGTAACATGTGAAAAAGAAAAACAAATGTGGTGAACTCAGAAGAGTTCTAAGAATTGCCAGCTTTCTTCCAAAAGGTAATTCCCAGACAACGTACACAAGAAGGGAGAACCTAATCAAAGTGTAAGATTCTCACTGACTTGAGGAGACAAGGACCAGAGTTTGGGAAAACCCATAAACTAGAATTTGGAAGGCAATATGCCTGAAAGGAGGGAATCTACACAGAGAAGAACTCCAGAAACCTGTATAGGGTACCTTTGAGTCTTCACCAAACACTAATCTACACATGCATAAGGTGAAACCACAAGACACTGGAAAACAATGATTCCTGATTAAAGGACTATTACCTGGGAGCTTAAGACTAATAGCCCCGGCGCTCATCTAAGGCCAAGAAATTTTCAAATTCCATCCAACCCTGGTGCAGAGACCTCGTTGAATATAAGGGGCATTTTGTAGACTCCAGAAGAGTCATACATTAGAAGTGCAGGTATTAGCCTTAGACTAAAGGCTACCATAGACCCACCCAAAAATCACTTAAAAAACAAACCTCAAAAGGATCAATTTGCAACAACTTAACTTCCTGACAGGAAAGGTCCAACAAGCCTTAAAAGAATATGACAAAATCCAGTACTCAACTAAAAATCACAATATCCAACATCCAATCAAAAATCACAAGACCCACAACAAAAACAGGAAAATGTAACCCACACCTAGGAGAAAAATCTGTCAATAAAAAAAAAAAAATTATGGAACTGATGTAATTAGCAGAAAAGGACATATATGCAGGTAAAATAAAAGACATTTTTCCCCTCATTTTCAGTCTTTAACAGATTGATTTTTGTTTTTTAGGTGAGGCAACCCCTGGTTGACCTCACAGATTGCAAGGACCTTGTCAGTTTACAATCTCTTATTTTTTATTTTTCACACCCACAGCACCTGGTCTTCTCACATGGTCTACCATCTAAGTACTAACCAGGCCCAACCCTGCTTAGCTTCCAAGATCAGGCAGGATTGGGCTTGTTCAGGGTAGCATGGCTGTAGACTCAGATTGACTGTTTAAGGCAAAAACAATCAGTGTGTTAGAGAGTGTATAACAACAATAAAAGTCAAATGTATGACAACAATAGCTTAAAGGGCAGGAGAGGAGAAATCTTAAGTATATTGTCATAAGGTTCTAACGCTATACATGAAGCAAAAGATGTATACTGCAAAACCTAGAGCAAACCCACAGAGGTATAGTTAATAAGTCAATAATGGAGATAAAAGAGTCCTAAAAATACTCAAATAATCCAAGTCAGGAAAAGAAAAACAGTGCAAAGAACAGATTGGAAAGATAAAAAACTAACAGTAAAACGGCAGATTTTAATCTGATCTTATTGATAATGACGTAAATATAAATGATCTAAAAACTCCAAATGAAAGGAAGAAATTGTCATATTGGATAAAAAAAGACTATATGCTGCCTATAAGAAACACACTTTAAATATAATGGCACAAAGGTTAAAAGTAAAGGATGCAAAAGGATATACTATGTGTCAGCAAATCAAATGAAAGGTAGAGTGGCTATATTAATATTAGAGTAAACTTCAGATTTTAGAATAAGGATAAAGAAGAATATTTCATAATAATCAAAAGGTCAATCCATAAAGCTTTAACAGTCCTGTCTATACAGCACCTTACTAGGAGCTTCAAAACACATGAAGCAAAACCTGATAGAACTGAAAAGAAAAAAAGACAAATCCACAATTATTTGTTGAAGATTTAAGCATTCCTCTCAGTACAGTATTTGATGGAACTAAAATGGAAGACCTGACAAACACTACCAAGGAATTTAACCTAATTGTCATTTTTACAAACACTCCACCAAACACAGAATATTCTTTTTAGGTGCAAAGGGTACAGTTACCAAAATAGAACATATCCGTGGCCATGAAATGCCTCAACAAATGTAAAAAAAAAAAATTTAAGAACCATTGAAATCATATAAAATATGTTCTCTGAAGAAACAAACTACTGTGGGATGAAATGACGTAAAGTGCTTGGAAAGGGGCCTGGCACCCAATCCGAGTTCTGCTCGGATCCTGGGATATCCCAGCAGCCCTGCTCGCGGAGCCGCCTGGGGAGACAGAATCGAGGCCATGAGACTGTGAAGCCGGAGAAAACACTTTGCCAAGGTTCCGGCTTTGGCCTGCAGAGCTGGGGACCCGACTGCCTGGGTCCCATTCCCGCACAGTCACTTATTGGCTGTATGGCCCTTATCCGGAGGTTCTGGGTGGTCCTTGGACGCCAGCCGGGGTCCCAACTCCGCGCCGTGAAGATGCCCTACCTGGAAATCCACCATCTCGGCCAAGTCTGGTTCGACGGGCGGCGGCTCGCTCACGCAGCACAGGAAGAAGGCCGTGTCGAAGCGGTAGCCGCCAGGACTCAAGAACGGCGTGAGCCAGATACTCCAGTTGTGCAGCGCCCAGATGTCGGGCGTGCAGTCGAGGTGCGCACACAGGCGCAGGAAGTGGCGCGAGTCGCGGCGAACGCGGGCGCGCCAGGCGGCCACGTCCGGCGGCGGTAAGAGGGCCCGACCAAGTTCTGGTGCGGTGGCCAGTGAGGCCCGCGGCCGCAGCAGCAACACGCCAGCCTCCTCGAAAGTCTCGCGGATGGCGCAGATGCGGAAGGCTACGTCATATGGCAGCGCAGCGTCATCCCCGTCCGCGGCGTCAGTTCCCGCTGCGGGCAGCACTGGGAAGCCAGTGCATGGGTGCGGACGGGTGACTAGATTAAAGTCCGGCGGCCCGTGATGTGGCGCGAAGAGACGCAGCCAGTCGGCCGAGCGATCTGCCGCGTCCAGTACGCCGCCTGGAAAGACGTGAGCCCCGGGTACGAAGCGTTGGTTCTCGGAGCGCTGCAGTAGCAGTAGCCGGAAGTCCTCGATAGGCGGTGGAGGCAGCGACGAGGCGGCGAGGCCCGGGTGTGTCCAATCCGCCGCTAGCACCAAGGTGGCTGCCCGCCGCCAGCTGCTTAAACCGGATCGCAGGGGTGTGCTCATTACGGGTGGCGGCGCTTGGCTTCTGGCCTCCAAGTTCTGGCACGGCAGGAATTCCTACGCGCCGACCTAACCAGCCCAGTGGCCTTCCTGGATGGGGGACCGAAGCCAGTGTCTTCTAGGACGAACTCCTGACGGTCTATGAACCCGAGCGCCTCTCATAGGAGGAGCTTGGCGCGTGCTCGAGCAAGCACCTCCTGCAGTACCCTGGTTCCCAGCAAAGCCTTTGGCACAGAACAAGGGCTATCAGTCTCCTGAAAGGAGTACCGCACCATCCTCACCCAGGACTTTGGACCAAAAGCAGAAATGCTTATGTGTGTATGTTACCTGCCATGATGAAAGCACGATGCAAACCCAGGCCTGGTGACACCTACCCAACCAAAACCTAGTTTAGGACTTTCTCTCTTTAAAATCCAGGTTGACACATGGCGTATCTCCTTTTGTAGGAGGTGGGTGGTGTCCTACGGGCAGGTATCCGAGCTTTGCAGGCTTACATGAATCCCACCAGTGAGAAACTGATGGATGAACCAGATGCCAAAATCATAAATATCCCACTGCTCAGCCTGAGTGTGAAAGGTCCCTACACCCCAGAGTAATCTGGTGTTGTGGACATGTTTTATTGTCACTGCAAAGGGGACCACCTTAAGCCTCTTAAGCCATTTGATGATTTACACTTTCATGGGACATGTTTAATCCAGGCCTAGAGATGGGAATTTCCTTCTGCTCCACATTTTTAGCGGCTGTAGGACTCACCTCCAAGAGAAATACTACATCTTAGAGCCTTTTTAAATCTGAGTTTCTCTTTTACAACTCATCAGTAGCCAATAGCTTCTCAAATAATTACTATTAAAATTGATCCCACATTGTTTTTAGGTCAGATATAGATTATATGTACTCTTGCTGAGCTTCATTTACGAGCTACCAGTATTTAACCCGATTTTTTTAGCATTATTTTCCAAAGGTGCAAATCTCTGTGTACTGCTTCCATTCCAGAAACTGAACCAGGCCACACTTGGGAAAAGCGCACATGGAGGTTAAGGGAGAACACATGCCCTACTGCGAGGGTCTGCCAACTGTCATCAACCTTGAGTCTATAGAATCCACAGTTGGGGACCCCTCCCTAAACTGCTTCCCTATGGCTCTCTGTGAATTGGTTCAGAATCTACTATAGAGTCTTGGTGGCACCCTGGAATCTGTATTTTTAACAGTCCCCTACTTTCCAGACAGTTCCAGTGCTATGAGCCATGGGAAGCTGTGAATTCAGTCATAGTGACCTCAGACGCATATCTTCAGGCCATCCTGGAGCCTATGGAGGCCTGCTTAGAACAGGACTTCTAAAACAATAAATATATCTGGAAGGCTATGGGCCATTGCCATTTCTGTGAGATCAGGAATTCAAGAGCAACTCAGCTGGGTTGTTCTGACTCAGCATCTCCCATGAGATTGTGGTCAGCAAGTCAACCAGGGCTTGACCAGGGCCTGAGGGATCCATTTCTACAATGGTTCAATCACATGGCTATCAATTTTACAAACCTTCTGTCTCTAGTTATAATGTCATGACAAAAAGATCCAGAAGAAAGTCTAAGACACACAAAAAAAACTATAAAACTGCTCACAAAAGTTTAAGAGAAAAACAGGGAAAATAGAAAACTTTCCATTGGTTAGAAAAATGGGCAAGAGATATAAAAAAGTTCATTGTGATTTATTTAAGGTCCCGCAGCCAAGCTAGTGTCAAAAGCTATCCCCAAACCTATTGACATGTTCTCAGAGTGCTCTGCCACGTCTTATTTTCCCAGGAGCACGGTGCCAGCTACCCTAAGCTTGACAGTAAGTGTACACAGCCATCCACCACTGCTAGCAATTATCATCTTCCACTTGGTCATAAGACTGTGTTACTTTATGACAACAGTTGCTTACTTGACGGTTGACTCTGCATTATTATGTTCTACTGGTCGCCCCCAGCTGTCTTTAACAAATTTCTTTATTTGGTTTATTAGCACATGCATAATCCTAAGAGAAAAATATGGTGTAAACATGTCATGTGGCTTCTTACCTACGGCTCCAAGTGGGCATTTGTTTCAGTCTCTCACTCAGGGAGCCCAAATTCATTTCTGTTACCCATTGTTTATCAGGTTTTTCAGTTGAAAAAGGAAGAGAACGTAGTCTGCAAGGCTAGCCATGGAGAGATGGCATCAGCTTGCAGACACAACAGTAACCAGAGAGTTTGTTCCACCTGCCTGAAAACCAATGCCCATCACTCCCATGAAATGAAATTCATCTATGAATGACTAGTAACATCCTGTGCACCAAAAATCACCACAAAAGAATTATTACTCAAAATGTTTCTTGAAAAAAGTGTTTTTGAGGTTTTTAAAAAGGTTCACAACATTATTTCTCAAAAATGTATTCCATTCATGTGACATTCTGGAAAAAAGCAAAAGTATAGAGACAGATCAGATCAGTGGTTGCCAGAGCCTGAGGTGGGAGGTAAGGATATGGGGAACTTTTGAGGGATAAGGGAACCATTCTATATCTTGACTTGGATGATGGTTACATGAATGTGTATATTTGTCAAAAATCAAAACTGCATACCTAAGAAGGGTGAATGTTGCCATATTTAAATTATAACTCAATAAATTTGACTTTACAAATGTATGAATTACAACTTCTAAATTAACCCGAATTTCCCTTTGTAAACTTGACCTTTTTATTATGTACCTTCTCTCATTTGACAAGTGTTTCTAGTTTCATCTTCAAATGATTTTTTAGCAGATTTTACCTAAGTTATGGAAAATAAAATGTTTTCACATATATTGGTTCTTTCTTTTGCCAACCACCTCATTTTTCAGACTTTTAAAGTAGTATGATAAATAATAACAGCAGTGGGAGCCAACATTTATTGAGTGCTGTGCCTGGAAAAAAGTCTTATCTCAACATCCCTATGAAGTTTATCTTATTATTACTCCTGTTGTAAAGATAAGGCAGTTGAGGTCAGAGAGATTAAGGAACTGCTTCAAATTTGGCAGTGCTCTTAATCTCTATGCTATTCTGTCTTGACACTATATTTTAAAACTTGCTTCTGATTCCCTGGGGTGAGATTCCAAAAGCATTTTGCTTTGCTTTTGGGGGAAAGGTCCAGAAGTTGTTTCTCATAACAATTGAGACCCTAACTGTTAAAATGTATATTTTAATAAAATTTTCTAGGTGATAAGAGCACTCAAATTTTTATTGTAAAAACAATATAATACTAAATAAAAATAATGACATTCGTAATCCCACCACCTTAATATTTTCATTTCTGTATATTTCCTTGTAGATCTCTATATGCCTGACACATACATACAAGCAGGGGGCACTCAAATTTGCCTTCTGGCAACAGCATATTAAAATAACTCTCTCAAATCATTTTACCAAAAGAAGGTCTCATTTGGTTTATTTATATTTGACATATAAGCCTTAAGGTTATACAGTTCTAAACTTACACACTAAACAAGGATGCCCAAGATTTTACAGTACTTCAGTGAAAACACCTAGAATCCTCTGTGGAATGAGAAAAAAAATAAGTAAAAGAGAGGAATACTTTTCCAGAAATCTGTCTAGCCCTCTTGGACACAGGGTTGCAGCATGTGGTCAGTTCCTGCCCTTTTGACCAATTTCTAAGAGCCAAAAAAACAGTATTTGAATATGATCATACATATGGAGACCTGCTACTCTTCCCACATTCTATCCCACATTAAAAGAGTATAATCGTACACATCTTGGAGATGTATAGTCCTGGCGTATTTCTGAACATCTCTTTATGTAATTAAATCTGTGAAGAGTAATCGTGTTGATCAGGATATCCACTTCAATTCAATTGTACATGAAGAAGATTAAGAATTTTTTTTTTGATAAGAGTTTATTTAAGCCAAACAGATTACATATGCTGTGGAGCAAGACTGAAAATGCTCCCAAGAATTTTCTTTTTTAATCTTAATAGTTGATAGTTGAATCACTTATGCGTGCCTTTCCACCTAAGTTATAAATGCTGTATGTTATCTTTAATTTTTTATGTATCAATAAACATTTTAGTTAGAAGCATCATTCAAACAGTAGACACAAAGTCTTTAATTCCACGCTGGATCTGATGCCACATACAAAACAACCACACTGCTCTCAGGTTCCCTGATATCAGGCAGCCAGTGTAGTTATAGTTCTGAGGACATCAGGTTATTTGCAGAATAGGATTCTCCCAGCCTCCATGACAAATAACAGGTTTTCACATCTGTAATTTCCCAGAATCAATTTAGGTGGTCTGACTGCTGGGTACAACAAACTATTTAATAAATACTAGGCTTTCTTAGACTTAGAGTCTGAATTTAAATTCCTAATCTAATTTAAATACAATAAGTATATTGTATTACAAATTTAATTTCATATTCACAAATTTAATTTCAAGTCCATCTGCTAATTCTAATATGGACTAAAACCACAGTAAGCTTAGTTCATTCTTATTTTTAAAATTCATATGAAATTTTACCAACTGCTTTTAGACAATAACCACCAAACTATAAGATTCTATTTCAATATGCACACACACACACACACACACACACACACACACACACACACACAAATAAATAAATAAATAAATTTCTTGTTTAACTTCATTCTATTAAATGTTTTAAGCTCTAAAAGGGACCTTCGAGCTGATCAGTCAGGACCCCATCACCCATTTCACAAAAGAGGGACTTGAGGCACAAGGAGGTCAATGACTTGTCTGAGGTACTTGGAGAGAGAGGCAGAAGCCCACATATTGCAGTTGGTCAGGCCTTGCTGGAGGAGGCTCACCCTAAAGTAATGCAGAGGCTAGGCCTACAGCATTTTATTTCTCAGACTGACATACAGGCTCACACTCTGAGGCTCACCCCCTTAACAAGCATTCATTATAGAACAGAGAACTACATTCTGAAAAGCAACCAAGTAGCTAAAAACATATCGATGTGCACATTGAAAAGGAAAATGCAGCATTATGAGGAACTTTATGCAAACTAGAACTCTTTTTAACCAAATCTACTCTTTAGTTATTCGACATCACACATCTTATGTAGCTTACTGTAAACCTTTGGTAAATCATGAAGCTTATGCTCTAATTTTATTTACCAAAAAATATTTTTCCTTGTGGCATTTGAAGTTCTCACAGCACATAAAAAAGAATTTGCCATCAGGCATTTTTCTCCTACAAACATAATTAGATTTTTGTATTTGTTTGTTTGCTTTAACTGTTTTTAATAGCAATGGTTCAAAGTTCCCATGATAAGTGCCTTGACGTTCCACATTCTTGTTTTGTCAGACAGCAATATTGTTTTCCCAAAAGAGAAGCCAGGAATGTTATAGGTATTTAATTTTACAAGAGACTTAAGATAGTGTTTTACTTTGGAAGTAAAGATCTATTCTTTAACTTGTACCTTTAATTTGGGAAAGTAGATGTTTTCTGCCATAGCCTTTGACATTGACTTCTTCATGTATATCCTATATTAAACATTTTGATTTTTTTCCTATCACTCATATCATGGTATAACATCATATGAAATGTTTTTAGAAAATTAATAACTTTGATATCAAACACCTAAATTGAACCAGTCTTCTATCAAAAAGCGGTCTCTTGAATTATATATAGAAATAAGGGCAGAAAGATATAGATAGCAGCCTATTGCTCAGACAGAAAGCAATGTTGCTTGCATTATATTGCAAAAGTTCTAGTAGGCAGAAATAACTCCAAATAATGCCGAATGTTCCTAACATTTAAAATTTTCAAACTCAGAGTTGTTTAGGTTAACAGGTTCACAGGATGTTTATTCTAATTCAGCTTTTTTTTTTTTTTGCAACATTTTATCGCTAATTTCAGTGAGCAGAGGACTCTTAGAATCAGGTATACCTCGAATGCACATATAATACTCAAGGATCTGCCGAGAAGATGGAATGACAATTAAATTTGCTTGTCTCAATTGTTCTCTGTGTATTATATGATTTCTGATAGGTTGTTTCTTTAACAGGTTATCCTGAACAATTTATTTTTTCATGAACCAAAACACCTTGATAAGAACAGAGTGTCTTAAAAAGAGAAGATTCTATTCAGGGCTTGGTTTTTAGGGATATTTTCCAACACCGAGTCACAAAGTGCCCCAGCCTCCTCTTGCCTGAGACGAGACTTTCGGGAAAGTGATGGAGATTCCATGTGTTATTGTGTGTGGGAGGAGAAAGAGGGAATTTAGAAAACTTTCTGTGTCATCTCTGAAGGTCCCTGGAACAGGTGCAAAAGAATTTGACACTGGCTCCTGTTCAGTTTCATCCCCGACTGAGAGAGGCAGAAAGAGTTTTTAATTAGTTATTGTCACAAAACTTTTAATTGGCTTAAGATCTGCAGGTCTTTTAAAACCATTATCACAGACACATGCCTGATCTCATATTCTGAGGTGCTGGAACCTGTGTGCTGAGGAGTAAGAGTGGGCTGGGAGGGTGGCTTATAGGAGTGGAGGCCCAGACATCATTCCCACTATTTGCCTTTGCCCCTTTGCCCTCCAAGTTGCCCTTTGGAAATCTGCCAATGCTTTCCTCCTAGTCCCCTTTTTCATTTCTGGAGTTAAAAAAAAAAAATCTTGTCAGTTTTCAGTCAAATCAAAACCTCTGAGTTTTATTCCAAATTATTACTTTTAGAGAGTTAAACGCATCTCGTTTCTCAACAGATGCTCTCTCTGGACCACAGGTAGGAGGTAGCAGCACTCCTCAGGCAAATTCCAGCTTGAGACTCAGGGTGTTTTCCACATTTCTTTTTTTATTGACCGAAAGAAGCAGTGCCCACTTAACTTCTGTCATCTACATCTGTGGTTCCAGTAGTTTTTGCTATGACCTCCTGCCTTCAAGAAGACAGATTTTAAAAATAGATTCAGATGTATATTTGGTAACCAAATATACAAATAAGACTGCTATGTTTGACTTATTGTAAGGTATAAATTTGTGACCAAATGTCCTTTATAAAGAAAACAGTTTTGATAGTGCACAATATGGTTATGTGACTTTCAAATGATTGTTATTTTAAAAAAGCTTCTTAAATTCCAAGTTAAAGCTGCTACATTCTAACCCAGTCTCAGGATTAATTGGCTCAAAACCTCTCTGTGCCAGTGATGCCACTATATCCAGTCCGGGGGAGGCCGTGTTGGGGTCAGAGAGCTGTGCAGCTCCTTCCAAAGCCAGCTCTCCTACTGGCCAGCAAGCAAATTCCAAGGGATAGATAGGATTAAGGGCTCCAAAGAGGATTCCCCAGCCCTCCCCTAAAGGAGGATCAAAAACTCTGGTCTAGTTCTGGAACAAAAATAAGCCCCAGCGAAGGAAAAAGTCCCAGTTTAAACAGCATGTGGCCCATCCTGACTGAAGCTTACACCCCTCCCAAGTTGGCTGGGAAGTGTCTTTTTTAAATAGGCAGTGTGTGCAGTGGAGGGCGGCTTCTACTGTGCTTCTTTGGTTTTACAAGCAGAGTCAGACCCTGAGGGCGAGGTCCCGTCCCCCTCTAGCTGCTTTTGGTGACTGATGGATAAATTCTGCCAAGAAGCCCAGTCGTGCACAGTAGAGAAAGCACTTTGCATGAACTTCTTTTTGCACTCTAAGCTTATGCCCCAAAGGATTAAGGTAATAAAAACTGCTTACAGCTTGTTGCAATCTATCTCCTGTCCAGGAAGAACCCCACAACCCAACAAAACAGGCCCCCTCTCCACATTTCATTTTACCTCACCCCCCTTTTCAAGCTGCCCCATAGGAGTCTCTGGTGTAAACACGCCCCAGCAGCACACGCGGTAACTCATTAACTCAGAGGAATCTGGGGTCGCTGTGGACGGTTTTCTATTAATAGAGGATAAAGCTCCTGCATCCATTAGTGGTAATGCCCTGGCGGCCCGCACAAAATTAACTCCTCCGGGTCCAGCAAGAGGAAACCGCATTCTGCCTAGGCAGATGTATGCCTGAAATGCGCGTGTACACCTACACACACGGGGTTTTAGAACCTCTTCCCTTACACATTCCAGATCCCACTCCCATCTGAGTCCTGGCAGTAGCGGTCATTCTGGGAGGGGTGTCTCTGAGGAAGGAACAGTGGCGCCTAGGGGCCATCGGGTGTCGTCAGTCAGCTGAGCTTTGCCACGCACACCGCCAGGGCTACAGCCACCAGCAGCACGGCGCTGAAAAGGGTGGCAGCGACGGCCTTGCTCAGGTCGCAGGGCCCCGTCCGCTCTTCTATGGACACAAAGCCCGCTGAGGAGGCGCCAGCGCTGGACGGGAGCTCGACGCCCGCCGCCTGCCGGGCCTGCACTGTCCAGCGGGGCACGTTGACCTTCATCTCCATGTCGTGGATCATCTTGCCCACTTGAAGGATCTCCCGCTCCAGCTCTCGCAGGTCGTTTACATCGAAGTCGCATTCTGCCTCGTGCCGCAAACTGCGGGCGCTCAAGGCGCGCGCTGCTACACCGGCTGCACCACCAGCTACGCCTGTGCGCACCAGCGGCCGTCGAGGCGTGTGCAGTGGGAACGCGGTGCCAAGCGCCAGCGCTCGCCGCATGTCGGCTTCTAGCAGGTCCAGGCAGCCGGAGAAGGCCACCCAGAGGCGCTCGAACTCAGCGCGCTCCTCGGTTCCCATGCCCCGGTCTCGCAGCGCGGTCGTCAGTTGGGCGCCAGTAGCCACCGCCAGTTCCTGCGCCTTATGGCGCGTTTTCTGCAGCTCCTCACGTAGGTTCTGCGAGTCCGCGGAGCCTCCGACGGTTAGCACCAGGTGGTGGTAGCACGCGGTCGCCTTGTTTAGCGCATCCAGCAGAGCCTTGCACTCCTCTTTCGCCATGGCAGTGTGCTCCCGCTCAGCGGAGTCGCGTGCGCCCCTTTCAGTTTTACGCCTTCAGCGCGGCAGGACGCGGCCAGCCCTGACCGCGGCCCCGGGCCGGACCGCCGGCGTGCTCCTCATGGCCCAAGACTAGCTCGTTGCTGCCGTGCTATCGACGGATCCTGCTTGAGACCTGCGACGTGCGCCTCTGAGGACCAGGCACGGAGAGAGAGTCCTGTTAGCTGCCTCCCGTCCCCTCGTCCATCCTCCCCAGATACGCTCCGAGTCACAGGTCTAGTCTCTGCACCGCCCTGCTCTCCACGGTGGCTTCCTGTGAAGCCCGGGTTGCGGTCCCCATCTTTTCGTGCTGTCTCCAGGGCTGGCCCGCCGCGGAGCTGCGCGCTCCGCCTTAGCCGCAGCCAAGGGCGGCTGGGTCGTGTTTCTTAGGATCCACCCACCCCCGCCCGTCCTTACAGGGCGCTTCCATCCCTGGACAAGGGATAGGCGGAGCCCCACGCGGGGAGGTCACGTGTAGGTCCCCCATCTCTCCCTCCTCCGCACCTCATTGAAGTTCTGGAATATTAACGTTCGGCAGATCTAACGCTTCTCTATTTCACGGATGGGGAAACTGAGGCCCAGGTAAAAAAAATGGGGGGACCTAGGTCACTCGATATCCATGCAAGTGAAGGGACTAGAACATAGGGACCCGGACTCCCAGACCCTGTCAGCAACAAGAGTGGTGTGCCTCGTAGGCCTGGGCACCTCCATCCTCCAAAGCTAGTAATAAAGGGCGATCCACGGGGTGGGATGGCTCCCAGGTTTCCCCATCCCGGTCCAGCCCGCTTTCCAGAGCCGGAGCTTGGACACCTTCCCTAGTGTCAAATGGGCTCTAGGCTCCGCCCCCTCTCGTTCTGGGCACGCGCAGTCGGCGGTTCTGGGCTTGTCAGCCGGTGTAGGAAGTGCTTTGCGCTGCCTGAGCCCCTCCCACTGCTAGATGGACTCAATGATTGCTCTGCTCGTACGTCACTCTGGATAAGCACGGCCGCTCATTGGGTTAACCTGGAGGTGCGGCTCCGCCCAACGGCGGAGTAAAAGGGTGGGCGGTGGAGTGAAGCTGCGGCGCTGGGGCGGTGGGCACTGAAGTCGGAACCCAAGGGCCAGGAGGTGTCGCCGCCGTTCGGGGAAGAGTAGGGAGTGAAACTATGTAGCCTTTAAGTAAGTTCCTCTCTCCTGTCTGCTCCCGCGCCTTCGGGATGGCTGCGCCTGGGGACCCAGAGGCCGGGCGGGGCCGCGAGAGGGAAGGGGGAGGGGCTCTTTCCTCCCTGCCGCTGGCGCTCCAGGCGCAGCTGGTGCTCCCCTGGCTTCTCCCAAAACCCCAGCCCCTCGCTGGGTGTACCGTCCAGCCGGCGCTCTCCTGATCCCGTCCGCAGCCGGACTCGTTCTGCTCCTCCTTTCCGGGATGGGGTGGGGTGGCGAAGAATGTGCCCTCTGATCCCCGCGGCTCTAGGACAGGTCAGTGGGTCTGGGGCCCTGGGAGCTCAGAACTAGGGGTAGGCTGGATCGTCGCTCTTGGATTGAGTGGCCTCGGGGGTTTGCGGGCGGCCTATCCTGGAGGGTGGCGGGGAGGCTGTAGGTCGCGGTCCGGCGCTTTGGGCCGGGCGGGGGGATATTGAAGACGAGGGGAAGAGAGGAGGGAATCCTTGCCTGCCTGCCTGCCTGCCTGCCTCTTGCGGGGCGGGGTCTCCTTGTCCTGCTAGGTAAAGATTACGACAGGAAAACTCTTGAGCACTAAGAGATATTCCGTATTCTGAGTCTATTCAGTTCTTTTTGTAGAAAATGGACTGCCCTGAGTCCCGTGAGCTAGACGGTGCCTCTTTGGTCGCCCCTCGAGGTGCTGGAGATTTGGGAACCCTCAACCCTTGATGGGACACTGAAGCAAAAGTCTAGTCTTCATTGAGGATTTAGGACATTCAGGGAATGAGAGGTAGGCAAAACTAATGGGACTACTAGTTTACATGCCAGCTGGGATTTTCCAAGTTCATGGGTTTCCTAGAGAGAGGCCTCTATTTTGATTAAGGAATATACCCTACCTCTAGCTCTAGGTAAGAGCAGTGGATATTAGCTGGATATTTGCATTTCTAGGCCTCCTCTCTAGTCCTGGTGTTGAGGCAGCCTGGAGGGTCCAGAACCTATGGCCTCAGTGCTTGCTCTCACGCAGCAGTCTTTCCTTTAATGGATTGATTCAGTGGCCATTTGTAGTGAAGGCCCAGGCTTTCCAGGCCTTGGCCATTCTCTGCTGTGGAGGGTCTCAGCCAGCTAAATGGGGTCCTTGAAAGGAGAAGAGTAGTTTTTAGGATGAAGTGGTAGAAGGAAGAACCCATCTCTCTGGGGACCTGTAGGGGTAGCAGTGGAAGATTAGGCTGCAGAGGTCAGCAGGGGCCAGAAATGAGAAATTGAGAGTTCATTTAGTAGGGAGTGAAGGGGAAATCATTGAAGGATTCTGCACAGCACTCAGTGTTGGAAAAATCATTTTGTGGTCTTTTGGGTGAACAGGTTTGAGTGGCCTCCAAGTGGGATGGGCAGAATGGGAACAGGGACAGATACTCCTGACTAGCCCTAGTGGCAGGAAAGCAATTGGGGCTCTGAAGTTGGGTGGACACTTTTGTTGAGCTCTCTCCATCTTGGCTTGTCACCTGAAGTAATCTTGCCAGGTAGCATTGCTGGGGAGTGAACCGTAGAATTTGCATAGGTCCTGGAGTCAGGTCTTGATGTGCCTCCTTGTGGCCCTTGGACCAGTGTTGCCCTCATGAGGGTAGCTGCTTGGTCTTTGTTATTCACATGTCTCTGCACTGTTGGGGTTCTTCCCTTGTTTATGAATTGTCAGGATTAGGTCAGTGTGTAGTAACTTCATCTTCTCCTAGAAAAGCAGAGGAATGTGACCATGTGATGTTAGATACCAGACCTAGAAAGGATTCAGATCTGAAAAATCCAGACCTGATTTGTCTTGAGATTATGTCTACATCTGAGAGACACTGAGAAGTGGCCCTTGAAGTTCCTACATTTCTGCCCAAGATACTGACAGGGAGGAGGGTGCTGGTGGATCTACCTGTAGCTCCAGGAGCAGGGTGATGCAGTGGCATTCTGTGGGGCAGTGGTGCTCCTCCAAACTTTTCTGCCCTGTTTTTCAGCCCCTCTCCCAGCCCTGAGGCCTTGTCTCCCTCTGTGATCCTCCAAGTCCTCCTGTCACTGTATTTAGCCAGCTCTGAACACACTGTTTGTTTCTGGGTTTTTGCCAGTGCTAGCATGGCTACCTGAGGCCAGCCTCTCACCCTCCCCAGATATGGGTGGTGGATTTTTAGCTCCTGTGAGAAAAGATCTCTCCCTGGGAGTCTGAGCTTTCTCTAACATACATACCACTATCATTTTGTTCAAGTGAGTGAATAATTACTGAATAATTACTGAATGCCTATGGTGAGCCAGGCAGCTAGGTACAGGCTGGGTGCTTTGAAGAGGAGCCTTGAGAAAAATATGGACGGGATCCATAGATGTTATAGACCAGAAGGACACAAGTGACTAACATATCATTGAATTGCTTTTGTTTAAGATTAAACATAGATAAATAGAAAGTATTTTCTTTGTGCCTTTTACTTCTGAATTACAAATTAAACTAGCTGGAGCATTATTGCTCATCAGTTGGAAAATATGCCTGGTCAGGGTCTTTGGTCAGAGTCCTGGAAGGGTGGGAGCAGCCACAGCAGTGGAATTTCAACAGGGAGTGCATCTCTGGGAGGTGCAGACTTTCCTGTGCTGGATTCTGCTGAGCCAGACTGCACGCTGTCACTAGATGGTCCCTGACCACAGTTATCCAGGCTGACAGTACAGTTGAAAACCACAAAACCACAAGTATGCTTACCACCTCCTGAAATGCCTGGTACCAGTTTGAGTCCTTGCCTGGCTGTCCTGAGCACAGAGTAACCTCAGATAACTCATGTTCCAGGGGATTTGGTGTCTCTGACTAACTTCACTGGATTTTCTGTAAATGATCCCATCATTTGAGCTGAGGCGGGAGTGGAATCTTTTTGAAGAAGTTTTATAAGAGGATTCACTCATCTTTTTAGTGTTACAAGAAAAAGTCAGGTTTTTTTTTTTTTTTTGTGGGTTGTTTTTTTGCATGATTCTATAAAATGTAAAACTAATTTTTGCAAGTAAACTTGTCAGGGCATTAAATATTATTTTTAAGTATTTACCCCTATATAAGAATTCAGTTCTGCATTAAGCACCAGATTGTGTGGGTTTATTACATATTTTTAGCCCTGGGACAGGAAGGTTGACAATAGTACTGGACAAAGCTCTTTGAATCCCACCTCCTGGACAGAGGGTTCAGGCATTGGCAACCAGGAGAACTACTGTCCAAGAGAAAGCAGATGGCTTGGGACTGAAAAACAGTAAGTTCCGTCCTTTTCACCAGCAATACTTGCTAAGAGCCCTATGTGTTTACATACATGCTGTATGTTCTGATATCAGCATTCAGGGGCTTTCTCTTACCTTGCTGCCCCTTTCAGACCTGCTCTGTTTGGATTCTTATTTCCCTGGACTCATCTTCTTTCTCATCTAGTCAAAAAAAGTTTACTTGGGTTTCCTGTGCCCACAGGAACCTTTTCCTGCCGCCTAAAATCTCTGGCCCTGCTCAGGTCCCTGCCAGGATGCCTTCCCCACTTCCCACCTCCATGCCCCTCCCTGCTGCTCCTGTCTCTGTCTGGTTCTTACCTCTTCCAGCACTGATCTGGGTTTGTTGTCCACTTCTGGTGTACATTTCTTGTCACCTTTATATCGGGGATGGAGGCGTTGGTGTTCTGCCAGTATCTAGTCTGAAGAGCAGGAGCATCCCTCTCCAGTTTTAGTTTGACTGTATTGCACCCTGTTTCTCCTATGGTTTTTGTCCAAGGCATCTGTACTTTTGTACTCTGCCATGTAGAATCAACTGTGTCAGGAACCTGAAAGAATTTTGTTTTCTTATGACTCTGTCCCAGCAAAATTACATTATACAGTTCTGCTTGGGGCTCATAAAAGGATTATCTGGGCTCTGGTAATAATTGAATTCAACAATTCAGGTAGCTAAATTGTTGCAGAGCTGTCTCTGGGGTCCAGGAAGGGATTTTATGTAGCTGTTTTCATGCTAGGCTCTTCTCCCTAAGCGGATTTGCAGGGAGCTCAGGGGCCTCCTTTAGGCAGTCCCCAGGAGCTGCAGCCAAGAAAACTCTTGACCAGACCAGACCAAGGTGATTCCATGTGGCTCTTGTGTGGCTGTCTGTCAGGAGGACCTTTTTTTGGGGGAGTGGGGAATAAAGTATGGAATCTGTGCATCTGTGGCTCATGAAATAACCCCTAATCCATAGTATATTTATTATACATATTGTTCTGATGTTCTCTCAAGGATACATGGGAATACGTTTACATAGTGAGAAAGTAATTCGGTTTTTCACTCTATGTAACTTGAGTTCACCAACTAGGCCTCCATTTCTTCATCTGCAGCATGGAGCTAACGATACCAATAGTTACTGTGAGCATTAGTTAGTTACCTATAGTTATCAGGAGCATTGAAATGGGGTGAGGATGTAGAGAAGTTACCACAGTGCCTGGATACCCTCACATGAACTTTGTGCTATTTTTATCATTAATCATAAGGGATAGAATTCATAATACACTTAGGTATATTGTTCTTATGTTTCCCCAAGGAGGCATACTGGAATATTTTTATATAGAAAGTAATTCAGTTTTTTCATTTTCCTTCATCTGATTCTATCAAGGATAAGTTTACTCAACGATCTTTAATAGTTCCTAAGTATCTCTTTTTAATGAAGAGGCTTCAGGCTTAAGCTCAGAACCTTTGGCAGGCAATAGTATCTAGCAAGCTTTTAAAGTCGGTTCTTATAATTTTTAATTTTAAAACTATCTTTATGGGAATCAATACTGTTTGGGTTTTTTTCCATTTAAGTAATAATAGGGTTCTTTTAAAAATACATTGGAAAAGGGTTTGGGTGTTTAAAGGAAAAAGCTAGACATTAACAATAGAGCCATTGTGTACACTGTGAAGGTTATTCATCACATAGGTGCCCTGCCCAAACTGGGGCCGATATGTAGCCTGTGGGCTGCATACCAAGCTATGTGCCCTGCAAGACAGCACCCACTAGGAAAATGGGGTGCCTTTTTCTAATTCTCACAAAGGGACCATGTAGTATAGCAGTAAGTGGTGGTACACTAGTATGCAGTTTGGCAAAAGTAGTGAAGGCAGCATGTAAATGAGACTCCTACAAGACAGGTAACAGACTGAGATGGAAGCTTAGGTGCAATGACATGGCTAGAACTCTGAATCCTTTTCCATGCTTGTTTTTCATATTCTTCTCTGAGAGCCCATTAAAACTACACTGATGGGTGGTAAGGGGAGCAGACTGGGGCAATGGAGGCCCCATTCACAATAGAAGCAAATCTATATAGAGTATATAAATAATATCTAATAAAACGTATATGATCTTTAAGGAGAAAATTTAATTGGAGGACATAGAAGAAGATGTACATGGAAAGATATACCATGTTCATGGATGATAAAATTCATTATTATAAAGATGTTGACTCTGTAAATTCAGTACAGTTCCAGTAAAAATCCCAACAGGATTTTTCATGGAATTGATAAGCTAATTCTAATTGACATGATTTTGTAAATAATTAGGAATAACCAGGCAATTTTGGAGTACAAGGTGGGAAGCCTTTCTTTATGAGATAGCAAAGCTTATTATGAAGCTGTAGTCATATAAAATAATGTGGCTTTGCTCTTTCTAATAGCCATTAACCACATGTGGCTATTAAGCCCTTGAAATATGGCTATTATGAATTGAGAAGTACTATAAATGTACCAGATTTTGAAGACTTGATAGTGGTAAAAAATGTAAAATATGTCATTGATAATTTTAAAATATTGATTACATGTTGAAAATGTAATATTTTGGACATATTAAATAAATAAAATTTATTAGAATTTTCCCTTTTTATGTGGCTACTAGAAAATTTTAAATTATATATGTAATCATGCATGTTATATGTTATTAACATTTCTTACATATATCTGTTGGACAGCACTGGTCTGTCTAGACCATTGAAACAGAATAGAGCCCAGAAACAGGCTAAACATATATGGGAACTTAGGGAATGACAAAGATAGTAACATTATCAGCCAGTGTGAAAGGGATGGACTACTCAAAAAACAATGATGGGGATAATTGGCTTGGTGTTCCCCCAAAATTTATATGTCAAAGCCCTAATCCTTAAAGTGATGGTATTTGGAGATGGGGCATTGGGATCTAATTGGAGTTAGATTAGGTCATGAGGGTAGAGCCTTCATGATGGTATTAATGCCTTTATAAAAATAGGAAGAGACAGGAGATCTCTGTCTCCATCATGGGAGGTTGTAGCAAGAAGATCAACAATCCAGGAGGTATGCTCTCACCAAGAACGAAGTCTTATGTTAGCACTTTGATCTTGGACTTCCTTGCCTCCAAAACAGAAATAAATGTTTGTTATTTAAGCCACCCAGTCTATGGTATTCTGTCATAGCAGCCCAAACAGACTAAGGCAGTTTACCATATGGAAAAAAAATTAAATGCTCAGTTTATAACATATATAAAAATAAAGATGAAGTCCTAAAAATGAAAAACTTCAAGATTCTTAGAAATTATAAGGACTATTTTTGTGACCTTGGTTTTGGAAAGGATGTGGTTTCAAGTATAGCCTTTGCTGTATAACAAACCAACCCAAAATTTAGTGGCTTAAAACTGCCACATTTTATTACTTTCTACTATGTCGGCTGGGCTGGCACATGGTTCTTCTGCTAGTCTCACCTTGACTCACATAGTTGTATTCAGCTGGAGATATTTTGATGGTCTTCCCCATGGCCTTCTTCATAGTGTGGTTGTCTCAGGGCACCAAGAGAATGAGAGTGGAATCTGCAAGGTCTCTTGAGGCTGACACTCAACAATCACAGAGTATCAGTTCTGCCTGTTGGTTGGTTAGAGCAAATCACAGGGCAGGCTCAGATTCAAGGGCTGGGGAAGTAGATACCACCTTCTGACTGGGGAAATGGCAAAGTCATTTTACATAAGGACATGCTGTATAATAGGATTTCCTAAGATCCAAAAGGCACTGACCATTATTAAGGCAAATATTGACAAGTTCAACTACATCAAAATCAAACGCTTCAATTTCTATAAATATCCATCTCAAAAAAAAGTTAAGTCACAGATTGAGAGAGGATATTTACAACATGTTTTAGTATACAGATATATAAACTAAAAAGCATGAGGAAAAGGCCAACAACTCATTAGAAAAATGGCAAAAGATATGATAAGGTAATTTATAAAACAAGGAAACGACATTCTACCTCATTAGGGAAATGAAAATTAAAAACAGCAAAATACTATTTTATTCTCATAGACTGGCAGAAATGAGATAATATGATGCTACTTAGAAGTGTTGACTAGAATGCAATGTGAGGAAGGGGAATGTTTGTGCACTTTTCTTGGGGGTGGAAAACAAGCAGTCCAGCATTGTCAGCATCTGGTGACAGTGCAGGTGGATGCACACTGCAGTGCCTCCCTCCTAAGAACATTCCTAGATATGTGCTATGGAACCCATAAGGGTATAGGGTGCTCATTCAAGCATTGTTTGTAATATAGGAAATGTAGAAGCATCTTAGATATAGAATATTGGATAAATGTGTCACATTTACTTAAAGATACCATATAGAAATCAGTGAATGGATGAGAGCTGTATGGATCAGCATGGACAGAACTTGCAAAAATAATGTTGATTGTAAAGGTTATTTTCCAGAATATTTATAGTGTGGTACCATTTATGTAAATTTTGAACCACCTAAAACAGTATTCTAGATTATTTATGAATACAAAAATGTTAAAGAAATTGTAACATGAGCAAGAAGGATACACAACTTTAGGTGGAGAGAATGAGGTCAGGGCGGGACACAGTCGGGATTCCAGTCTACTGATATGTTTTATGTCTTCAAAGAAAATCTGAGGCAAATATGGCCAAGTGTTAAGGTTTGGTAATTCTGAGTGGTAGGTTTATATTATTACTTTGTACTTTTCTGTCTGCGTAAAATATTTTATTAAAAATGCATGCATATCTTTAAAGTGCCATAATTTTGATCATGTAAGATATTTTTAAAATAGCCATTTTTATATTTGCAATGATGTGGAATTTATTAAGATTTTCTGAACTTAATTTATACATTTAACCAGTAAAAAAAGTCATCTTGGAGTTGGTGGGTTATCTTTGATATTTCCTGATGGAGTGTTAAGTCTGTAGAGTTGAATACTACATGTTAGAGATGGTTTTTAGAAATTGCCAGATCAAGACTTTATGTGTTATACAAATTTGAAATTGTTCATTTACTGCTTTTTTCTCCCCTTGTTTCAGGAGACTCACTTTGCCCCATCTGAAGTCCATATGGCTCTGTATGATGAAGATCTTCTGAAAAATCCTTTCTATCTGGCTCTTCAGAAGTGGCGTCCAGACTTGTGCAACAAGGTGGCCCAAATCCATGGCATTGTAAGTGTGTCAATCCTGAGGATTGTCCTTTTGCATTAGATGTGGACCAAGCAGTCCTGACAAGGTCAGAAATATGGTGGACTTCAGTTAAGTTGAGAGGGAGTCAGCTACAAACCTGCTCAGATTAACAAGCCCCAGACCACACTCGATATGTGGATGAACAGAGAGAGACCACCAATTACTGCTTCCTCCAGGAAGCCTCTTGGGACTGCACCAGCCTAGGATGTAATCTTTTCTCTGAATTCTCAGCCCATGTTGACAGAGATCTTAAGGTATTTCCCTCTGTTATTCTTGTTTTCACATTGACCATGAGGGCTTCTTGAGGGCAGAAATCATATTCCTCCCCAGGATCTCATGAGTGAGGTGGTGCTCACTCCAGTAGAATAATAGAACGTGTGAACACATTTATATGTCGCTTTCAAAGGCGTTTGCTAAAGGGAAAAAACTGTGGTGAAAGAACTTGATAATAGAGGCCACAATCTTAAAAACTTTCACAGGTAGCCAGGAGGTATGTAAGAGAAATTGTACCTGTCCATGGAGCCTGTCCTGCCTGGCGAGAAGGCAGGCCCCACATGCAGCTCCATCCAGTTGGTGGAATTGGCGGCATCTTACACAACTTGTTGAGACACAGTGTGGGTACCTCTGTGCCATCTGTTTTTGGCCTCTGCTTGAGGAGTCTTGTGTGTGTTGTCCTCTTCTCAGTGTTCCCACTTGCCATGGGGTGTGACTTCACACAAGCATGTCAGGCGGCTGCGGATTTGAACCAAAGAAGGGGTCAGCTTAGCTCAAGTTGATCTCAGTTCTCAGCTGCCACTCTGGAAAACTGGAACCGACTTGCATGCCACTCTGTCCATCCCTGTGTCCTCGGAGCCTGGTTTTTGATTGGTTTTGTGATTCATACATTTTTTCTAGAATTTTTTCACTTTGGATTTTAGAAGTCATAAAGTTCATTTTTTTTTTAATTGGAGAATACAACTGTTGCCAAAGAAGAAAATAAAAATCTCATAGAGCTCTCCAAAGACATTGATTCTTTTTACGCTAGTTATTAAATGCTACTGTAGGCAAGGCACTATGTCTGATGCTAAGGACACAGCAAAAAAATATGAACATACTTCACCATCTTTATTTACCCTTATGGGGCTGAAGTTCAGGTGGGAAAAATAGTCATCTCTGGGCAAGTACATCCTCATTATAGTTGTAAGTGTCACAGAGGAAAAGTGTAGGACGCAAAGCAGTCATCTTACCTGGGAGGGCCTGACTTAATTGGGGAAATATTTCCTTCCCATTTTTGTTCTATGATATTTTTTAAATATCATAGATAAGAGTATATTATATATAACTTTCCCTTGCTTTTTAAAAATGCCACACTGCAGTATGCTGTTATTTCTCAGTGAGCTCTGCAGGACCTATCTTGCTCACCACAGGTTTGCCAGCACTTAGCCCAGTTCTTGTCACCCAGTAGGTGCCTTTCCCGCTGCAAGTAGTGGAGTCACACTCAAGCTCACTTTAGCAAAAGGGGAATTTTTATAAGAACTTTAGCATCTTGGTCACCTTCCTCTCAGGTACACTAAGGAATGGGAGATTCTTCTTAAACTGTGCCATCCAAGTTCCCAGTGGCACCCTAGGCACCTTACTCCTGCCCCTCCTAAGAGCCACAGGATCCACAAGGAGCTGCTTTGGGGCCTACACTGGGCAGCACTGAATTCCTCGGTCTTGTTCAGTGGACTTGAGAATCAGTGAGGTTAGCTTCTCAGCAGAAGTCAGCAGTGGTGGGAAGGAGATAGCTATCGCTGTCCCGCTCTTCCCAGTCAGATGTGATCGGCTGGCTCCTGCCCCCTGTAGGCTGTGTATTAGGAGCACTGACTCATTTGGGTCTAATCTGGAGCAATGCTCCATCCACATCTGTTGGTTAAAAGAAAAAGTAGACTATTCCAGTCACCTCTAGAAGAGCACTCATCCTTTCTGTCATCTCTTAGGGATCCATGTGGACTCAGCAGGTGAATGCTGAATTTCTTTCTATGGGGGTTGGCCACAAGGCCAAATTTGGCCAACCTTGAATCTGCCCTGAGGATCAAGTCCTTTATTGGACTCTAAACATGTGAAATAACCACTTTTAAATATGTGTCCCCTAGGGTTAACTGTTCCTCACACCTCTCCCTGCAAGCCACGCTTGTGGGCCACCTAATCCTCACGTGACCATGTGTGTGGCAGCTGAGGATGCAGCTTTATTGCTTCCTCAGCTACCGCGTGCAGTAAGTAGGACAGTAGAAGCCTTTCCCTCATGTTCCCCAGGGTTGAATCACAGAGGCCTGTGATACCCACACATTGCTTCTTGTAGTCACCTCCTTTCTTTTAGCCATCCAGCTAATTATGCACTGTGGCTTCTTCAGAGCAGGCTGGGTGGGCCTGCAACACCCCTGGGGCTCTTGTCCATGAGGCATTGGGGAGAGAATTCTCCAGCTTTCCCAGGTAGACTGGGGTGGGATCCATTTGTCTACAGGAAAAACAAATTACAAAAGGAGATTAAATGTGGTTCCTTCTGTGGTCCTTCAATTATGGAGTAGGTAGGCTTTTGAGAGCTAACTTGGGAACTTAGCAGTATGTCTTATAAATTCCAGAGAACTGACTTTCAAGTTAAATACCTAGACAGCCCAGCTAAGGGCACTGCTAGCCATATTCCACTTCTCAGGATTCATTTAGTATAGATTCCAACAAACATTTACTGAGTGCTATGTGCCAGGTACTGGCTAGGTTTCCAAAATTACACAGATTAGTGGAGAAGATGGCATGCCTTCAGGAAGTTCTAGAAACAACAGGCTGTCTGTAGGACAGAAGAATGAATGTCAGCACAGACATTGTCACGGGTTCCCACGGAGTACGTAACTCAACCTGGACAGGAGTCAGGAGTGTACCCAGGAGTGAGCGTCTCTAAGGCTGAGTCTTATCTTTATTCTATTTGTCTTTCTTTAATTGCTATTTTTAAAATTTTTTATAAAAGGGCTAGAATAAAAAGTTTTATCATTAAACTTTGAAATGAGTAGGTCCCTAACTTATGGCCTACTTCGTAACTCTAAACTTTATGTACTCTACATAGGCCATTAAAATTTCATGACAATCGGTCGACCTTTTGAGCCACACTTCTCTTGCTCAGGTGTACTTTCCCGTCTAATAAAACTTTTCTTTTCTACTGTAAAAACCATACAAACAAAAAACATGACAGCTACTCCAGAATTAGTCTGAAGCATCATCTTAGGTGAGTCCCCAAGGCACTTGACCCCCTCCCCTGAGCAGCTTCGTAGCAGCCCTTCTACCCTCTTCACGGCTGGCTCACCCCACAGGATTCAGGACTCCAATGGAGATGGATGGAGCCACAGAACACCAGCCACTGGCTTCTGTGTGCAGTAAGATCCTCCAGGAAGCATTGTCTGCCTGAAAACAGGGGGTCCCAAGATTGGAGGGCTTTCTATTCACCGAACAAACATTAATTGGGCACCTACCACACGTTGAGCAGTGTGTTCAGTAATGGGGACACAGTGCAGCAGGAGCCAGTCATGCTCTATGCAAGTTTGGGAGGTGGAGAAAGCTTTCATAAACAGGTAGATAAAATGCAATCACAGTTGGAGTGGAGTTCATCCAAGCACCTCAGACATTCCTGGTCCTTCGGACCCTTTCTTGTGTGACTCCTTCATCCACAGGGCTAGACTAGGCCCATCTCTTGGTCTCTCTGGGTTGGGCATTAAGCACCTCCTAGGTTGAGTTCATGACATTCCCATGCCTGTGGTCCCCAGGATCTTCTTTTGGTGTTCACTGCTTCCAGGAGGCCCCCAGGGAGCCTGGAGGTTTTCTCAATTCAGGCTCATACCCAAGGGCCTTCCTTTTCTTTAAGTTAAAATTACTATGTTTAATTTCAAACATATAAAAGTAGAAAGAATAATTTAATGAGCCCCATGCACTCATCACCCCGTTTCAGTAGTCAACAGTTCAGTGGCCATGTTTCTACTCCTTCCTGCCCTCTACTCTCAGACAGAAAATTATATAAGGTAGTCATATGATTTCATCTGTAAATATTTAGGAATGTAGTTTTAAATGATCAGGACTCTTAAAAAAACATAACTATGAGGGGAGGTTGATGGAGTGAAGGGGGTCAGATATGCAGTGACAGAAAGGACTCTAAAAATGGGCTGTGAACATATAATACAATATATACATGCCTTACTATTGAATTGTACACCTGTAACTTAGTGGATTCCATTAACCAATGTGACCATAATACAAAATAAAAATTAAAAAAAAAAAAACAACCACAATACTGTTATCACAGCAGAAAAATTTCCTCAATAATTCTTCAGTATTGTCAAATATCTAGTCACTTTTCAGATTTCCCAAATCATCTCATAATTTTTTTGTTTGTTTTATGGTTGGTTTGTTCAAATCAGGAATCAGAGGAGAGCCATACATTAGATTGGACTGACAGGTCTTTAAGTCTCTTTTTACCTCAATTTTATTGAGCTAAACTGAAGTACACTAAATTTGATCAATTTTGACATGTATATAGACTGGTGAAACCATCACCAGTCTTAAGTTTATTTTTAATTATGTTTTCCCCTTTCCTCATTTTCTTTCTTTGGTTGTAATCCATCTATCCAGGTCATTTATCTTGTAGAGTTACCTGCATGGTGGCTTTTGCCAGTTGTAATCCATGGAAGTGTTTAACATGGTCTTCTGTCCTCTCTATTTTCTGCAATTGGTAGTTAAATCTAGATCTTGGTCGATTCGGTCATGATATTTTGAGATGGAGTAAGGCCACTTCATGGACTCTTCCATCAACAAGTGCCTCCCTTTCTGCTGTGAGGAATTGGTGTGTCCCTCTATGGGGAGAGAGGCCACGCTGCTCTTTCTAACCTGCCTGAGGGAGCTTGATGACAGCTGCTCCCTCAGGCTCCACAGTGTCATGCTGTCTGCTGAGTAAACTCTAGCAGGCAGTGGGCTGTGCTTCCAGCCCTGGCTCCAGGAGGCAGCAGGACGGAGCAGTTGTCAGGAAGCTGGCAGGAGCTTGAATCATGGCTCTGCTACTGGCTGTGTGACCCTAGACAAGTTGTTCAACTCCCTTGAGCCTCCATTTCCTTGTATATACACAGAGGACAGTGCAGAAGCCGTTTGCTTTGTTCTGGGCTGCTGTAGGAGATGGGGCTCTGCGAGACTTTGCCACTTTGGTCACCTTCCTTCCAGGTACACTTGAGTCTGAGGGAGTCTTCTTAAATGTGAGTCCCTGCACATAGCACGGGTCCGTGTCTGGTTGCCAGGGCAGGAGGCAGCGTTGAGTCGAGCTCCTTCCCTTTGCTGCGTTGAACCAAGAAGCTTGCATCTGGTCAGCAAAGTAGCCACAGTCAGTCCAAAATTCACGTTTCAGACTGAGCCTTCTTCAGAAAGAGTCTGGTACCCCGAGACATCTCCAATGGAGGTGGTGGCCTGTGACAGAAAACTTTCTGCAGCTTGTGTTACAAACTATGTTCACAACTAGTCTTAAAAAAAAAAATAATAAGCAAAGAAAAAAAACAAGAAGGAAACTCTTAACATACAGTGTTTGTCATTCAGGTAATGGGATTATGTGTGACTTGTTAGTTTCACTTTTCTGTATTTCTCAAACTATTCTCTCATCATCTGGAATCATTCCTGAGCCTGTTGAGGGTCGAGTGGGGTGCCAGGGGTTAGCTGTGGGAGAGACCCTTCAGGGGTGGGAGTGAGTCCCCTAGTCTGCACGTCTGAGATAGAAGATACGCATGTTGCCTCCCTCTGCCCGGGCTCCATCCTGATAATAAATCAAGTCAGCTGGCAGCAACTGCTGCCATTCTGGCAAGCGACCCCAGGCGTTCTCTCTGCCAGCAAGTCCCCACAACAATTCCAGATAGAATGTTTTTGGATACATCCTGTTCTGCTGAAGTTGTAAATGACACCTCTCTCTAATATTCACCCTAATTGGTTTTTTTTAGGTCTTAGTACCCTGCAAAGGAAGCCTGACAAGCAACATTCAGTCTACTTGTCAGTTTGAATCTTATGTTTTGATACCAGTGGAAGAACACTTTCAGACCTTAAATGGAAAGGTATTCATTTCTTTGTGGGTCAGCCAGGGTTGTTCACTCAGTGTTTGGGTGGGTAGAGGGGAGAGAATCCTGCTTCTCACCCTTTCATGTCTATGTTAATGACGGCTTTGACACACACAGTAGTCCTGTGGGATGGGGCTGGAGAGCCCCTGCCTTTAAGGAAAGAGGGGATATTAGGGGTGAGTGGGGCCCTGACAGTGACCTTGGAGGGTGAGGAGGGTCCGGCATCTCTCCCTCAGCCTGCCTGTGAGTTGTGGGGAGTCACTGTAACACCTCCTCAACAAAATCCCGAGAGATTAAGTTATTATTCCAATGACCTTGAAAGCTCTTTGGTTTCTTGGCCACAAATTGGACATCAGGGATGAATATTTAATTTTTAAAAAACTTTTTGTTTTGAAATGATCTCAACCCTACAGAAAGTTTCAGTAAAGTACAAAGAACTCTCATATACCTTTCCCTAGATTGGTCAACTATTAACATTTTATTTTCTAGATAGATAGATGACAGATAAGCTATATAGATAAAGAGATAGAGATATGAATATGAAATACATGTATTATTATTGTTTTCCCTTAACTTTTTTCAGAAGGATGAGTTGCAGACACCATGTCCCTTTACTCTAAAACAATTCAGTGTGTATTTCCTACACAGCTGCAATGCAGTGGTCAGACTCAGAAATTTTAACATTGACAGAATACTGTTTTCCAGCATGCCATCCTCATACAAAATATGATACTTATATACAAATAATGTCCTTTTATAGCAAAAAAAAGAATTTTTTTAGGTCCAGGATCACACAGTACGCTCAGTTGGTCTTTCAGTTTCCTTTAATTCAAAGGATCCCTCAGTCCGTCTTTGTCTCTCATGACACTGACGTTTTTGTTTTGTTTCATGGACTCTCGCTCACTGTGGGCTCTCTGATGTTCCCCGTGATTAGATGAGTGGTTATGCCGGTCTCGTTGGAATGCCCCTGCATGGTGTTTTGTCTTTCTCAGTCTATCTTGTTAGGAAACACATGATGTTGGTTTGTCTCATGATGTTAGCTTTGGGGTATGCATTTTGTTATTTTTTAAGTGGAAACAAGTAGTTTCTGAGAGGTCGGTGGTTCCATTCCTAGTCAGAACTGCCCACAGTCTCCCTCCTATCCCTGGCCAGGGGAGGGGCCCACACTACCCTTCTCACCAATTGGACCCCATTGGACCCGACAGCCGGGGCTCACGGGTACTGTGTGGTTGAGGAGGGATGGGGCATAGGGTGACATGGACGCCAGCTCAAGGGTCAGCAGCTATATGGCTCATGAGATATCCCACTGTTTTCCTGTCAGGCATCTGCTTACCACAGCTGCCATACCCTTGGTAGTTTATTTGTTCTCTTTTGGGTACCCAAATCTACAAAGAGAACAGAGCAGTCGGGTTTATCGTGGCGGGTCTGCCTTGGGCCCCCCAGCCATGGCCAGAGTGGTGAGCTGTGGAGAAGACTGTAGCATGTGTCCTCCAGCCCCGTGCATGTTTCAGCAACAGTCACTCTGGTCTCTTATTCAGATGGGAGAGCCTTCTTACTTTTTCTTTTCCTGAAAGGCACAGGTTTCCGGCTTCTGTGAGGAACACAATAGTGTTCCTTCTGTTGCAACATTTAAAAAGGATCAGAATACTAGGTAGACACAGCTCCCAGGTCAACAAAAAGGAGAGAAAACCATTTTAGTATCAAAAAGTAAAATAAAAGAGTGGTTCTACCTCTGCAAACCCACACTGAAACGAATGGGTAGGTGGAACGAGGTGTCCTCTTAGGGTCCAGGCTGGGAGGGGGAAGGCCGTCACCACCAGCCGGTGGTACAGTGACAGTTCTCTCATTCCAGGATGTCTTTATACAAGGAAACAGGATTAAATTAGGAGCTGGTTTCGCCTCTCTTCTCTCAGTGCCCATTCTCTTTGAAGAAACTTTCTACAATGAAAAAGAAGAAAGTTTCAGCCTACTGTGTATAGCCCATCCTTTGGAAAAGAGAGAGAGTTCAGGTATTCTGGGAGAAAACTCTGTTTTGATTTGGAAAATGTGTTTGTTGAACTTCCTTCTGACATAATTGTTACATACATCCTGTAAAATATTCAGGAACCCACTAGAAACCTACATAACTGTTTATATAATTCCCCATAGAACTTATCGAAAAGTTGTCTTGAGCTAGGGAGACCTAGGTTGCGGCTATGCTGCATATAGTTGCACAGATTGGATATTACATGGATATTACATGACTCCAGGAGGCAGTGTTCGCATGGACCTCGGGGTGGATATCGTCCCCCGTAGTTGGGCAAAGAGGTAGCCTGGCTTTGTTTCTGGCCTCACCCACCATGTCCTATCGTTGTGCTTCTTTGACATCTCATTATAATGAATAATAATTCTTCAGTTGCTTCAGGAATTTGAGATAATAGTATGCCAAATGGACTCTGAGGCTCTTCTTATCAGGAATCAGGGTTTCTTCACCAGAGCCTCACAGGTCATGCCTGTAGTCCCAGATAGTCCCAGTTTTGTCCCAGGAAAGGGCTTCAAGAGGACCGGACTGTCTGGACATGGGGCTCTCCTGTAACTGGGCTATCCTTGGGTAATATCTTGAAATAAGGTTACTTCCCTGTTCCCCTGGAAGATGGGGTCCCAAACCCCAGGGGGACTAGGCAAAGGATGTAGCATGTCCCCCGTTAGGGAACAGTGAAGGCTTCAGCCAACCTGACCCTCTGTCTCCTTTTCAGAAGAGCCATCAACACCCTCAGATTCCTTTTCTCTGAAAACCATCGAAGATGTGAGAGAGTTTTTGGGAAGACACTCGGACAGGTTTGACAGGAACATCGCCTCTTTCCAGCGAGCATTCAGGGAATGTGAAAGAAAGAGCCTCCGTCATCACATAGTCAGTAGCTTCTTCTTGCTGTGCCCTGTCTCAGGCTGGTTTAGAGATCTGGAGTCCCTCTCAGTTCACTCTGAAACTTTGCTGCCTCCACCATTGGAAATTTTATTGAGATATTTCTAACTGTACAAGTAGTACAAGCCACTGTAGAAAACTTGAAAATCACAGAAAAGTATAAAAATGAATAAATGAACTTTATTAGTACTAACGGTTATTAGAATTAAGATTAAGTATTAAGATAAGAAGGAGTCAGAGTCTATGGCCATGCCACCCTGAGCAAGCCTGATCCCGTCTGATCTCGAATGCTAAGCAGGGTCAGGCCTGGTTAGTACTTGGATGGGAGACCACCTAGGAAGACCAGGTGCCATAGGCATAAAAAAATTTTTAAAAATTAATAATAAGGGATTGTAAGCTGACAAAGTCCTTGCAATCTGTGAGATCAACCAAGGGTTGCCTCACCTAAAAAAAAAGAAAAGAAAGACTATCAGAAATGATTGATTAAAACATAGAGTTCAGAATAACATGAAAAATAGTGTAAATAGTGCCTGGTTTAGAATAGTGACAGTTGTTTTGTTTCATTTTATTTTGTTTAACTGTTAGAACTGAGATCTTTCTGTTTATATTTTATGTTCAGATGATTAAATATGTGAAGGGAAAGAAAAGAATTAAAAAAATGAATAAATGAATATTGTTACCATTTATATTAACCCCAAGAAGAATTTTTTTCCTACCCTTATGTATATACACACACACACAAAAAAAAAAAGTTGAAAAAAAAGCACATTGTCTATTTGATCAGCTTGCATTAGCACTTAAAACTTATCATCCAGGAAATACATTTTGTGGAGAGTTCTCCTCGCCCCAGGACTTATTGTGTGCCCTGAGTTTTGTGTTAACAGCTTCCTGTTGCGAGAGTGATGTGTCTGTCTGCTCTATTGCACAGGACTCAGTGAATGCTCTCTACATCAAATGCCTCCAGCAGCTTCTGAGGGACTCTCACCTGGTGAGCAGCAGGACTTTCAAAAGAGAGTTGCAGTTTGCCCACTTCAGATCGAAGCTCTTTAACTGTACTTTTCTTGTCTTCTAGAAAATGCTTGCCAGGCAAGAGGCCCAGATGAACCTGATGAAGCAAGCAGTAGAGGTGAGAGGCCAGGGCAGTGAGGGGAGAGAAGGCGGCAGTGCCCGGGGCTCTCCTTGTTGCCCCTCCCCACCCACACACACACCTTGAGCTGTGATCCATTGATTTCACAGATGTACGTTCAGCACGATATTTATGATCTGATCTTTAAATATGTGGGGACCATGGAAGCAAGTGAGGTAAGTTCTGAATCTTCATCAACCAGGATGAAAGCCTTATTCTTTGCTTTCTAAGAAATTTTAAGCTTCATTAAAATCTGTTGTTAGGATGCCGCCTTTAACAAAATCACAAGAAGCCTTCACGACCTTCAGCAGAAAGATATCGGTGTGAAACCTGAGTTCAGGTAAGGGTTTGCGCTGCCGCAGCTCAGCATCCTCAGAGGCAGGGGTGCTGTTTCTCCAGAAGCAGGGCCCTTGGCAGCCCCGCTGATTTGACTTGGTTCATACTGAGGAGCAGTGCAGTTATTTGTAACCAAAGATAAAGGGCTTACATTGGCAGATGACTGCTTTGTAGCTGTCACCCTCCTGTACCTGTCTGCCAGCATGCTAGCTCGGTGGGTGCTAAAGGGGCTGGGGTTTTGCACAGTGGGTTTCTAAGTGGGCATATAACCAAGTGGGTTCTACCTGCAGACATCCCTGTTCTTCTGCCCGTCTGAGGGAACCCTACCAAAGAAGCACCTCCTTTTGAATTAAAGTTGCCTTAGGATACAAAAATGCTTAAAGTGTTTATGTTTACACTTTTCTTCTCCTTTGGGCTATTTCACTCTGGGGCTAAGGGTTTTCATTTTTTCTAATTTTCCAGTGCAACTATATCACTGGGCAGTCTGAATGGGACATTTAAACTTGTTGTGTTTTGCCACTGACTTGAGCCAGGTGGCTTCTGAATTTCTTTTTTATATGTCCATTTTTTTTTTAATTCACTTGATGTGATTTACATAACTTCCAGTTTTACATATCCGACCCCTTTTACCCCATCTACCTTCCCCCTCCCCCTCCCCCACTTCTAAATTTATATTTTTCTTTTTGTTACTTATGGTTTATTGTAAGAAACATAAATCGGCGATATGTTATTAGACCAAAGAAGAAGGGCCCTCACACTGTGGTCTAAGTTATCACTTGCCTAACTATTTTGTAGCTTCAACATACCTCGTGCAAAGAGAGAACTGGCTCAGCTGAACAAATTCACCTCCCCACAGCAGAAGCTGGTTTGTTTGCGAAAGGTGGTGCAGCTAATTACACAGTCTCCCAGCCAGAGAGGTTGGTGCTGGGGAAGGGACCCAGACACAGAAGTCTGTTAAGGAGCAGTGCTGTCTTAAAGGGCCATACAGACGGCCCGGTGAGCAGCACAGCGTTCCATTGTGAGCACCCCAGGGTCTGTTTTGCTGAGTGGGCACCTGCAGATGGGGGTGGGGATGACTAGGGTAAGAAAATGGTGGCAGAGCAGCAGCAGCCTCTGAAACAAGCCAAGCTGGTGATGGGTATGTGGGGGTTCAACTGTTCATTAACTGTTCTCCCTCATTTTGTATATGCCTGAAAATTTTCTATCATGAAAAGTAAACCAAAATAAGCTAAGAAAAAAGTAAGGAGCAAGCAGGTCTGTGTGTGCAGATAAGGAATGATCTTCCAAGCATATTAAATGAAATAAACAGGAATGTGTATGGTACACTTCTGACAGCATTGCAAAAAGAGGAAGACAGCTGTTTATCCGTATATACGATGGTGAATTCATAGACTGTCTCTGGAAAGATAGGTGGGAAACAAGAGTAGTCACCTCTGGGAAAGAAGACTGGGTGGCAGGGATGAGAGGGACAGTCACCATTTGCGCTTTTGTACTGTTTGGATTTTTAAACATGTGAATGGAAAGTAAAATAATAAAGTCAAGCTACATGTCAGCATTAGACCCCACAGTGCATGAAACAAATGATCTCAGGGGGAAAGAGGCTCTTGGCAGTGGTTCTAGGCACAACTTTGCTCTGTGTCCACTGTCGCTGACGTCCCTGGGCTATATCCATCCAGGAAGGCAGCGAAGGGTGGCCTGCTTGGAGTTCCCGTCTTATCCGGATGTTCTAAAAATGCTAGGTGTTCGTTTTTCCCCTTGAATCTGACATCTATTCAGGACACTATAAAGGAAATTGTGCAGTTGAATTTCTCCTTGTTGTGTAATCTTACCGGGTTGTGATTTTGTGGGGGTTTTTTTGGGGTGGGACATAGATACACTTGTTGGTCTTTTTGAGTCTCATGGTGACTTTGAACATGTGTTTCCTCTTGCAGTTAACTTGGAGACGATGTGTGCCGATGATCTGCTATCAGTCCTGTTATATTTGCTTGTGAAAACAGATATCCCTAATTGGTAATATTTTTCATTAAAATACTCTTTCAAAATGTTAGCACCGGCACTGGACTGTGGTTTAACTGGTTTTGGTTTAACTCTAGGAAATTGAGTATCTCTTATGAGTCAGGTGCTGTGCCTGCCCCACCTTCATTCTGCAGTGGGTGGCTATTATTCCATTTATAGGTGGGGAAACTGAGGCCCAGAGCACTTACATTTCTTGTTGTGGATCACACAGCTAGTCAGTGGCTGAGCAGGAAGCTGACTGTAGAGCCACACAGAGCCCCAGAGCCACACACAACTCTTCCCATAGGAATCCACAGCTCACTTTAAATAATCGGCTTTCTAAAAACTAGCCTATTTCAGGAAAATAACCAGTAGTTTTACTTATTTTTCTAGTTACACGTACTCTGAATAGAGGGCAAGGTGTAGCAGTCATCACTCCCTGGATCTAAATGCTTCAGCCACCCAAGCCAATAGCTTTGTTTCTGCAAGTGTTAAATGTGTATAAATATATAATACAGTAAAACTTTTTTCTTCTTTTTGTTAGGATGGCAAATTTGAGTTATATCAAAAACTTCAGATTTAGCAGTTCGGCAAAAGATGAACTGGGATACTGCTTGACCTCAATTGAGGCTGCAATCGAATATATTCGGCAAGGAAGCCTCTCCATTAAACCACCTGTAAGATCTCCTCCTGCCCTGCCCTTTCTTTGTGGGTGTCATGGCATGTTTGATAGGATTCTAAGGTTGGTGTGGGGGCAGGAGATTCTTAAATTGTCTCCTAAGAATGGGCCTCAGGTGTTTGCGAGCTCTGAGGCTTGACAGCCACCTAGCACACTGAACCCTAAGCACCCAGTTGGCTGTGAAATTTTGTAGGTTTTCATAGGGAATCATGTTGTTAATATCCCACTTCATTGATCTTCAGCATCCTCAAAAGTACGTGGGCAGAGGAAAGCTAGAAATAGTTCGTTGGGATATTTTGACCAAAATAGGCAAGAAATGAGACTGACATATGCAATCTTAGGACTCAGTGGCCTTATTATTTTCTTGGTTGGTGGCCTTTGGCTAGAGGAGGCAATTTTATTTCTATGTGGATTGTGAGGATCTTGAACCAAGATTATACATTGCTAGCCTACTTCACAGCATACCAACCAGCAAAACATGACAGTACTCACAGAAATCACAAAGTCAAAATTAATAAAGTGAAGAGATTTCTGTATTGCAAACTAAGAGTGGAAGATTCAATGTTCATTTGAACCTCATTTTTTCATGATGTTAGAATCTCCCAAAATAACAATCAGTTAAAACATCTGGAAAAGAACAGGGCCTGTCTAGACAGGTGCATTTGGATAAAGCATTTTCCCCAAATCCATTCATCATTAACATGTTTATGTAGCTTCCAGTATTTCCTAGCCATATATATGTTACATAATTGAAATTATATTGTATACAGCACTGTATACTGTTTTTTCCAAGAGGAGTTTTATTTTTTTCTGATTAGAAGAATAATACTTGCCTATAAACAAATGCAATATATAAAATTGCAGTGAAGACAACAAAAGCCTCTTGTAAACTCACCAGCTGGGGGTGACTTTCATTAACATTTTGGCATATATATGTCTTTTTTCTGTGCTTGTACAATTGTATTTTTAACCAAAATTTGAGATTGTGCTGCACTTGTTGGCACATAATCCAATAGTATCAGTGCTCACTGAAGAAGTAAGAGCTAAGAATAAGAGCTCTGTTCTTGTCTGGGTCCTGATTTGACCTCCCATATGTATGTGGGCGAAATTAGAAGCTGTCCAGCTCATCTCAGATGTGGCTGGCTGTGACTCTTGCAAAAGCTCTTTCTAATTTAGGGGGAAATCATTAACAAACTAGGATGAACATGTGTGCACTCTGAGTGCACAGGTGTCTGCAGAATCGGTTGCCTTTCACTTTCCTAGTAGGGAAGTAAGATTTCATCATTTAAAATCTTCTGTGAGATTCTAGGAATGTGTGTTCTCATAGTACCTAAAGTGGTGGCCTAGCCCTTCTGGTTCTTTCCTTCTCATTGTTCTGAGAGGCCACTTCTTCCTGGCTCAACTGCCTTGCAGAGGGATTAGCTGATGCTGTTTGATGGGTCCACAGGTGCCCTCGGCATCTAGGAGTTGTGCACCTCTCGAAGGTACTCCTGACCCCTTGCTCCTTGCTCCCCCTATACTATACCATGGCTCTGCTGCTTTCTTATCTTCCATTATATATAGGTCAACACTTGGCCAGGCTGTAATGGGGTGGCTGACCAAACATTATCAGTCGGCTTCCCACACCTACTTTTATTTCATAAAATATTCTAAGTGGGACTGGGGGAGTGTTTGAGGGGTGGCCCCTCTTGTTTTTATGCTGGTTTAAGTCTGGTACTTCTGTTTGCCATTAGGCAAGTCTGTTTGTCTCACTAAGCCTCTGTCCATCTTCCTGTGTATACTGGGGATAATGCTGTATATGTCACCCCTTGCCAGGTGGTTGTGAGAAACAAGTGGGATATTCAGAAGTGTCTTCTTGAAGTGTGAAGTGATACTGGTGCCCGTACTTGCTTTTCTAATCTCCCTGTATCTGGGTGTCTCTGTTTCCTGATTCTTGAGTGCATTCTGCATGGATAGCCCCAAGGATGTCTGTTAGCTTGAGTGGGCAAGGGGTATGGGACACAGCCCAGGGTGCCCCTCTTGTCAGGAGTGCCTGACCCTGGTCCTGCCTTCCCTGCTAAGAGGTGGTTGGTCCTGTAATATGATGGGACAAGGTGTGCGTCATCCTAATGGGCTGTGAAGCCCATCCCTTGGGTCTTGAATGGGACAGGCCTGAGAGATGCTATTCACTTTATTGACAGAGCAGGTATGACTTCTTTGTCTTTTGTGATGTCAGCATTGGAATTCCGTCTGTGGCATTGCCTCTGCTTTAGCTGCCCACTGGTTTCTTTCAGTAGTGTAGCTCCATCTAGGAATCTTTGAGGCCACCGTTACATACTGGTGCCATTCGTTTCCTGAGGAAAGAGCCCAGGAGTATTTCCATTCAGCATGCAAGGTTTCTGAAAAGCATTAAAGACTAAATATTAATAAGTAAAATTATGTTTTACTATCAATTCTTTATATAGAAGTTTCTCCCCAAGTTAGAATCATACTTGAGATGACCATAAACATTCTTTAAGCATAAAAGCTGAAATCATCTCACAAATAGATTTTCAGCTTTTTGAAAATAAACATTAGCAAGATGACTCTAGTTTTACCTTTGTAGATCAAACACACACACACACACACACCAGGAGAACCCTGAAAGAATCTGTACCCTTCTCTGCTTTAACTTTGCAGGCTTCTGATCTTTCTTACTTTACCAGATTTCTAATAAATAGTATTGACCCCATTTCCAAATAGGTCTTAGCTGATATGCTGTTTCTTCTGGTAGCTCATTCTTTTCTGAAAATTCCATCCTAGAAGACTTGTCTCTCTTCATCACTGCCCTTCAAAGAGTTACCCAGAGTGGAGGAAAGAATCCCAAATTTACCTGAACAGTGTCTTTGCTGAGTTCTTCTGGTAGCAGCTGGATGGAAAAAATTCTCTTTATCTCACACCAAGACTCTTTGTAAGGAAGTTAATTTGTCATTGGACAGGTTATCACAGGTGCTCATGTGAGCAATAAAGTGTCTTGCTAGAAATGATTTCATAAAGTAAGAATACATTTTTAGATTTTTGTGTCTAGGTGAACATTACCTACAATATGAAGATCTGACTTTTTTAATTGGGTAGACCCTGGTATCTTAAGGACTTTAGGTCAGTGGCCATATTGTTTGCTATTTTAGTAAGTATGTTCAAAGAGCAAGACTGTTCTCTCTCCTGCCAATCGACACGGGGAAATATAGACCAGCCCGGCAAATGGTTTTCCTGTCTATGGGCCGCAGATAAAATCTCAGGGGATGGGGCTCTGCAGGCTAGGACAGAAATTTGAGGGGAGGAGGTGGAGGCCAGGACAGTCCAGGTTTCCATCCAGAGGATGATGGTGTATGCTTGCCACATTCCACACTCAGAGATGACATGTTCCACACATGCACACTCCAGTGTGCCGCCACTCTCCCACATCCTCACTGGGAAACGGTCGTCAGGGCTACCGCCTCCTGGAAAGACAGCCGGGAAGCTCTTCTCCCAGCCGTACAAGAGTTGACTCCGGCTCAGTGAGAGTAGGAGTGAGGCACTGCTGACCCTGTCCAGGGGAAGTGGCAAGGGGGTTATTCCTGAGGTCCTGTCCTCTCTTTTGACGACATCTGTCACTTGTGATGAAATGGATTGTTGGGTTTCTCCTGCAGGAGTCTGAGGGATTTGGTGACAGACTGTTCTTTAAGCAGAGAATGAGCCTATTGTCTCAGATGACTGCAGCTCCCATTGACTGCTTGTTCAAGGTGAGATACAAAGAAGACTTCATGGGCACAGCTGTAAAGAGGGGCCCTCTGTCTTGCACTTCTCTGGCGTCTTTGCAGAATCCTCGGGGTGCTCTGCATAGTTAAATGCTGAAGTTCATCTTGCACTCAGAGTGGATGGTAGGAACGCAGAGGTTCTACAGATGGGATCTGCTTGTGTGCCCATCTCCCCAGCGCGTAGCCATGTGTAGCCATGCAACGGCTCACAGAAGGCGCTGGGCCTCCACGTGTGGAACCCTCTGCCTGGGCTGTCCTCCTCTGTCCTTTTGGCGAAGCACCCTTGTCCTTCAAGGCCAGCTCAGTGATTCCTCACTGGTAGCCTCAGCAGCATTGATGCCTCTTCTCAGTTCCAGGAGCCCCATGTGGCAGGTGTCTGTCTGTGCGTGCATGTGCTGGGAGGCCACCATTATGTATTGGTGCCATGGTGATGGTTTGATCATGCGGCAGCACATGCCAGTGGATCTGATAGACTGCTGGGGGCTGGTGTGGTGCCTTACCAGGCAGTCAGCAAGGGCTGGGAGAGGGCAGACCTCCTCGGAGTCCACCCAGAGCCAGAGTGCATTCCATGGAGGCCCAGAAAGCCTCTTGGGGCAGCGTGCTCCCCAGAATGTCTGACACCCTGGGGGAGCTCATCCAGGAATCACAGGGGTGTTTATTGATGGGATCTCCTGCTAATTGCAGCTGTTCCCTTTCTCCCCAAACTGAGGTCTGTCAGAATACACAAGGACAGAACTGGGGCTTTTCCTAGTGAGGTATCAAAAGTCCACAACGAGGTTCTGGATGCATTGCCCCCATACTCCTGTTGCTTTGGGGATTTTGTCATGTTGTTTTTTTAATTATGGAAATTTACAAAAATAGAGTAATATAATGAATGAACCCCCATAGAGCCATCTCCCAATCTTGTTTTATCTCTACCTCCACCCACTTTCCCCATCCGCCCAGATTATTTTGAAACAAACTTCAGAGAGCAAATCGTTTCATCCATCCATACCTATGTATTTCTACAAGAATGCTTAAAAAGCAAATAATTTTTTAATACTGATCGTATCTTTGATGTCACTTTTCAGCACATTGCTTCAGGTAACCAAAAGGAAGTAGAAAGACTCCTGAGCCAAGAAGACCAAGATAAAGATGCCATCCAAAAGATGTGCCACCCTCTGTGCTTCTGTGATGACTGTGAGAAGCTTGTCTCTGGGTAAGGGGGTCCTTGTGGAGCTCAATGTCCAGGAAGTGGGATACCAGGCCTGGTGGAACTTCTCCACTTCTTTGCCATGCAATTTTGAATGAGAAACTTATCCTGGCGGCACTGAGCTTCCCCCTGCTGTAAAGTGGGGATAGTAATCTCTACCTCTTTGGACTAAAGGTCATAAAAATAGTTGGCCTGCCACTGGGCTAGATACCAAGGTAGGCAACTTTGAAAAGTAGTTTTAGGATGGGATTAGAATGTCAACTTCCCCCAGTAACCATTTGGTCTCCTCTTAACCTTGTCAGGCTGTTTTACTAGGTGTCAGGCTGTTTTACTAGGTGTCAGTGGGGCTGGGTGAGGGATCCTGAAACTGGATGCCTCAGCTCCTTACCCTGCAAGAGACTGAGCAGGGGCTGGATTATCTCTAGGACACTGTAGGAGAGGCCCAGCTTGGAGCAGACCCTGAGCTCTGTCCTCCAGTCCCAGGATTCTGGCATAGCCATCCTTGTCAGGGAGAGGCTTTGCCATGCCATTCCTAGGGTGTATTTCCCTGTATTTTCTCTCTATTTTAGGAGGCTGAATGATCCTTCAGTTGTCACTCCATTCTCCAGAGATGATAGGGGTCATACACCCCTCCATGTGGCTGCCCTCTGTGGTATGTGGTCTTGGGTTGGCCTCTGTGGGTTTGAAGGCAAAAAGATGGAGCCAAGGGTGGCATAGCAGAGGCCTGGCTGGCAGGGGTACGGTGAAGTTGGGGAGGTAGAAGGGGCTGCATCGTAGGCCCACCCCTGGGGGCTTTGCTGGAAGCGAAGAAGCAGAGGTTCCGCAAGCCTTGCTCAGCTGCTCCCAGGCTATAAGAGTGCACATCAGTGCTCTCTCTGTGGACACCAGATGCTGCCCTGGGCCAGTAGCCCAGGGAGGGAAGGCCCAAGTTGAGCTGTGAGAATGGTCTTGGAATTGGGGTTCCTATATCCCGCATTTGAAAAATAGCTTCACTGTCTTTTAAAGCACACGAAATAGAAAACACATACTTCTCTATTATTACCTGCCCTTCTTCTATCTCCCAGAGACCACTTTGATTAGTGAATGTCTGAAATTCCGCACGCTTGTGTTTATGAATATAAAGCATATGATATCATAGGGATCATACTGTTCTGTACTGTGCTTTTCTCACTTGGCAACATATAAGAACATTGTTATTTGTCACCTTTTCTTAATGGTTGCCCAATATTCCTTCCCATGAATTCATGAACCATGGAATCTTCTCACAAGCTCCTTCTACCTTCTGTTGCTAAGATGTGGACTAGAGCCGGGTCCCCTGTAAAAACCATTTCCAAAGTGCCCTGAATCTGCTGAGTCTGACTTGACATTAGCTCTTGTTCCTCTCAAGGAGAAAAATACTTCTGGGCATGTCTCATGCCAAGGAGTAAGAGGATAAAATAATGTTGTGGCTTTACACTCAGGGTTTGGAAAGTGTCTTCTCTTTCCTTCTCCCTGCAAAGCCCTTGTGTTCCGTAGGGCAGGCATCCCTCATCGATCTCCTGGTTTCCAGAGGTGCCATGGTGAATGCCACCGACTATCACGGCTCCACTCCACTTCACCTCGCGTGCCAGAAGGGCTATCAGAGCGTGACGGTGAGCGGGGGGTAACAGTGCCACTGCACATGACACTCCATGAGCTGGGCTCCGCGTCTTGACTTTGCGGTGGGGCAGGCCACGCTCCTCTGTCCCACGCTGGCTGTGCTGTGGCCACACAGGAGGGGCTGCCAGTCTGAGGCCCCTCCTTGGGGGTCCACTGGACAAAACTCTGAGGTCTAGATGTGAAACAGCCCAATAATCTGGGGGAAAAAGGGTAGGGCTGTCGACTCTTTTCCTTTAATCTCTAAACTTTCTTTTAAGGAAGGATGAGAGCATGATACCATTTTAATCGTAGTATATGTAAATAAGGTCAGAAGTGGAAACAAGTGACCCCCTCGCAGGACTTTAGGTCATGCTTCTAGAGGAGGGTGGACCTGGCCTTGCCCGTGCTGTTGCTCACCTACTTTCCCCTCTCCTCCCGAAGCTGCTGCTGCTGCACTACAAAGCCAGTGCCGACGTGCAGGACAACAGCGGCAACACGCCCCTGCACCTGGCCTGCAGCCACGGCCACGGAGATGTGAGTGTGCTTGCTGCTCTTGGCTGTTCACCCTTTCTCACTCACGGAGAAACATAAACTCCTAGTTAACTGTAGCGTACTATATGTGTTGGTAATTACTGGAAGATTTGGTACATGATTTTTTTTTTCATTAAAAATATTTTAAGTTTATTAGGGATGCCGTGTTGAAATAACAAATCTAAAACTTGATTGCCCGTTATCTTATTGTAAAATTCAGTCATTTTTCTTAATTTCTGCTACCATCTAGTTCTTAGCTTTGTTCATATTCAGTTTTTACCCTTGTTTATAGTACTATCAGGGAATTTTATAATTTCCACTTTCACTTAATATTAAATGTGTGTGTTATTTTTTCCTAACCACTCTCACTCCCCATTCTCTTCATAGTAATATACAGATAGATTTATACATACATAGGGTTGAGGCTGGATAAGATAGTTGATGTCCAAAAACAAGATCATACCTACAAATTTTTGTACAACTTGTTTTCCTAACCTAATACATTGTGGAAATTCTCTAGGTCAATAAATTGTAGATCTAGCCCATTCTTTAATTGCTATGTAATAATCAGTTAAGTGTACTGTGTCAGTGTCCCTAAGACCACCAGCGGTTCAGTGAGTTGTGACAACACAATTCATTAGGGACTTAGGGCTCAAGAGTTGTATTGGAGGCTGGTCCCGTAAACACCCTCTGCCTAGAATGTACCAAAATTCTAGACTCCCAGAAGGAGAGCAGGTGTTCAGCATAAACCACATTACTGTACAAACAGTTAAGGCACAGTGAGCCCCTCTTATCAATGGGGGCTATGGGCGCCCTCCCGAAATCCAGGCTCCAAAGGAACATTGCAAGTCATGGGCCAGCCTTGCAAAGGACTATGGTCACAGGCCTGCTGTGGTGACTCCTTTCTGCACATGGCTACATCACAGTTAACTTGGCCAGATCTTATTTATGGGCTGTTGGATTGTTTTGAAAAAAATGATGTGTCCCTGTCAGGTATCCTGGAGCCGTTGAATTGTAACTTTGTTATCGCACATTTGCTTGGTGAGTGGAGCCTTGATTGAACTGGGACATGGACCTAGGCTGCAGGGTGCACAGATGTTGCCCGAGGCTTGGCCTGGGAGTTAATGGTGGTGTTTCCCGTTTTATTTGCAGTGTGTGAAGGCCTTGGTCTACTATGATGCGCAGTCGTGCAGACTGGATATTGGTAACGAGAAAGGAGACACTCCCCTACACATAGCTGCACGTTGGGGTTACCAAGGCATCATAGAGACGTTGCTACAAAATGGAGCATCTATAGAGATCCAAAACAGACTGAAAGAAACACCCCTCAAGTGTGCATTGAACTCAAAGGTGGACATTTTTTTTTTTTTCAGAGCAGCTATATGACTTAAAAAAAAAAATCAGTGTCCACAGATTAGGTCTTGGCTATGCTGGACAAACTGCAGTAGTACCTGAGGACAGAACTTGGCCTGTACCCTGTCTGCTGCATTTGGGACCTGGCTGTTAATGGGTTTTACTTATTTATATTATTTTTAGTTTTATTAGCAATTTTTCTCTATTTTGTTCTAATAGCTGCTCCCAGCTGCGTTTGACCATCTGAGTGCTGATGGTTTATGAGTAAATGGAGCAGGTAAAAACAGGACGGTGGTTCTGACCCAAAGGAAGGAAAGGGAACGGGGCGTGGAAGCAGCCAGGGACAGAGCCCCATTGTTCTGGCACTTCATCCTCCACTCCTAAAATCTTTATTCTAATTTTGCCAGTTTTGAACATTATTGGCTGTTGTTTCTGTCAGAAATGATTTGTTAATGAACAACTCATCCTTTCCTGGTAGTAATTTCTGGAAACATGTAGTTTTGGGCACCCTGTGAAAAGTGCTCACTTCATTAGTGAGTGGGACTTAAGGGGGCTTAGAGAGACTAGTTCTTCATTGTACCACCTCTTCCAGCAGCAGCTCTGGGTGAGGGCATGCCTTTAGAGAAATGCATTCGGCCAGCTAGCAGGAGGCACAGGGCCGTGTGCAGTGGAGGTCCCAGGTCATCAGACTAATGTGTCTAGAACATCAGCGACTTGTGACTCACATGAGCGATTCTGTTTTAATACAGGTGTCCATTTGTCTCCCTCTGCACAGGCCGTGCTTTCTGATTCTTGATATTTACCCCGCTTCCTTCTAGTTTCCGACCTTCGAGGGAGGTCTTTTAGTTTATTCATGTGGTCTTTTGGGAGTAGTAAAGTTTCTTAAAACATTTTATTGAAGTATGATTGACATACAAAAGCTGTACAAGTTTAATGTACAGCCATACCTCAGAGATATCGTAGGTTTGGTTTTAGACCACTGCAAGAAAGCGAGTATTGCAATAAAGCAAGTTGTAATCTTTTTGCCAATAGAGAGTCTTACTTTCAATTTATAAAAAACATATCTGTGAAGCACAATAAAATGAAGTGCAATAAATTAGGTACGCCTGTATACAACTCGATGAGTTTGGAGACAAGTACACACCTATGAGACTATCACTACTACCTATGCCGTAAACATATCCATCACCTTCGGAAGGTACCTCCTGTCCTCTTTTTTATTATTATTTTTGGGTATGATGCGAACACTTAATGTAAGATCTATAGTAGCACAGTTTTTGAAGGTTAAATCCCTGCCCTTGACCTCAGGGTAGCCTGAGCCATACTCCTTGTGCATTCACAGCATCTCAACTTGGTAACAGCCAGAGCTAACGGAACTGGGCAGTGCTGCCCTTGGTCTGAGATGCCCTCAAGGAGCCGAGGGTTCCTCTGCCACCGCTGCATCTACCAAAGGCCCCTTCCCAAGGGAGATCTGCTTGGTTCTGCTCTGAGCTCTTCCTCCATGAGACCCATGGGTGCCAGTAGACAAACAGCCCAGGGGCTGGAGAAGGCAGCCTTTGAGGCCCCTTCTCTGGATGGGCTTCTCATATCCTTGAGCCTATGGGACAGGCAGCAGGAGTGGTGGTGTGCCAGCAGGAAACCCAGACTTAACCAGCGTGATCTGAAGTCAGTTCCCACCCACTCTGGGACTTGGTTTTCCTTTCTTTCCAAGGGTATGGCTGGGCTGCGTGACCTTCCAAGGAGATGGGCAGGCACTGGAGTGCTGTGGGTGACCATGCTTTGGTGATTCATCTTATTTTTTCTTCTCCCCATCGTCCTCCTAGATTCTGTCTATAATGGAAGCCCGTCATCTGTCCTTTGAAAGGAGGCAGCAGGCCTCAGAGGTAAGGGCACCCTGTGAAAAGTGCTCACTTCATGAGTGAGTGGGACTTAAGGGGGCTTAGAAAGACTAGTTCTTTCTTGTACCACCTCTTCCAGCAGCAGCTCTGGGTGAGGACATGCCTTTAGAGAAATGCATTCGGCCAGCTAGCAGGAGGCACAGGGCCGTGTATAGTGGAGGTCCCAGGTCATCAGACTGATGTGTCTAGAACATCAGCACGTTGGCTCTGTTTATGACTAGGGCTTACCCTGGCCCTCACCTGTCGCTGCTCTTATCGGGCTCCCCTGCTGCAGGCCCCTGTGCCACCCCCTCAATGCTCCATGGATTCCATCAGCCAGGGGTCCTCCACCTCCAGCTTCTCCTCTGTGTCAGTGAGCTCCAGACAAGAGGAGCCCAAGAAGGACTACAGAGAGGTGAGAACCCCGGATGGGAGGGTGGCCGGAGGGCTGGGCAGCCCTGTATTATGGCGTGATTAAAGTGTCGTGGCCTGACGAGGGCCGCCCAGTTGGCTGCTTACCATGACTGGGACAGCTGTGTCTGCTGTGATGGAGGTCGGTGCCCTGGAGAGGAGCCCAGACGGTTCTCACTCTGCTTGCCCTCCCTGGTCTGCTCCCTAAGCAGCTCTTTGCTTTGTGGATAGCCTATGTGTGTGTGAGAGAGAGAATATTCTAAGACAAGTACAAGTAAAGTCACCTACAGGTCCACTGATTTCAAATCATTTTACAAAGTAAATTTTCTCTGCCCTTAACCCCCCACACGATAAGGGCCTCCGTTAACCCAGTCTGGGTTTTTCCTGACTCTTACAGAATCTGTGTAGACATTCACATGCACCCACCCAAAGCTGATTTATAACCTGTTTTTTTCCCCCATTTAATCTGTCTTAGAGATTGTCCAGTGTCAGCCCACAGAGCAGACTATTGCATGGACGTTCCACGAAGCTTTTGCCTGTTGCCCTGTGGATGGGGATCCCTCACGAACTCCACCTAAGACCCCTCCTCCCTGCTACGCCCAATCCCTGACCTGTTCTTAGAGGGCCCAGTAAGCTTAGCTCGATGCAAAAGCACACCAAAGGAAGCCAAGAGATGCAATCCAAAGTCCAACAGAGACCTGAAATGGTTCTTGGAAGGGGTGTCCCCTCATGCACCCTCAATTAGCAGATAATGAGAGCTGAATATATGTAGCCCTAAAGGGTGGCTGGCCTCCTAAGAGGTGCTTGTGCTTCAGGGTAACCATCATTTCTCTTCACCATATAAGTAAGCTATGTTATTGTATAGACCTTAAATAATAATGGGTTCCATGCACACCAGCAGCAGCATCCTAGGATGTCCTGTCTGAGTAGTTTTACAGATATGTTTGAAAGATCCTGAGTAAGATGCTAAAGCTCCATAAATTAAGGAACAAATGAAAGCTACTAGGTTTTCAGAATGTTGTATTTATTATTTTATTTTTATTATTATTTCATTAAAATCATTTTCCTAACATTCTTTTCCATTTTATTAAGGTAGAAAAACTTTTAAGAGCAGTTGCTGATGGAGATCTAGAAATGGTGAGTTTTTAGAAGTGCATTTAGAAAAGTTTGCTCTCGGTTTAAAACAGCTGTACCTGTTTCCTGTCTGCATTCAGTGAGGAGCTGTGTGGATTCCTTGTTCACTTTCACATAGAGGGTGATGCATTTAATGAATTCGATAACTAGCAATGTCATTTGTCCACCACAAGTAATGAGCAAGTGGACATAAAACTGCATGGTGAGCGTAGCCCCGCCTTTTAGACATTTATACTCCGGGAGGGTGGTGAGATGTTGGTGGGAAGACCAGCCCATGTCCACTGTGGGCTCAGAGCCCAGGCCCACCAGCTGGGAGCCAGGTGAGCAGTCAGGGTTGTGGGCAAGTGGGGAGGTGGCAGAGGTGAGAGCAGAGCCCAGACGATGCAGAAGTTATGGATGGCTGTGACTCCTGGGCCAGGAGGCTGAGGTCTGAGGTTTGGGGCTCTGAGGAGTCACAACAGGTGTCTGGATGAGATGGTTCTGACTGCTCTGGGTTGGCACCTGGTGAGGATGTCCTGGCCAGGGGTGTCTGTCCAACCCTCACTGCCAGGTGACAGGGAATATCTATGAGGAGATCATTGAAGAGTAGAGACAGCCTTCGTTAGATTCCCGGAGGCAGTGCCCCTGGCTTGCCGTTTGTTGCCTTAAAGGAATTTGTCTTCTACTTTAAAAGGAGGAATAAATTAGGTACTTAGCAAATTAGGAACACTGAATGAGTTATATTACAAAAGAACTTTACAATGATGTGTGTTTCTTTCTTCCTCCCTCCCTTCCTTCCTACAAAGTATTAAATTTAGTTTGTTACTAAAAGTCTTCACAGAAACATAACTCCTCCACATCTGGCCTGGAACTGTTGTGTGTTTCCAGAGTGCTCTTCACTGATGATGAGTTTGAGGTGGTGGACAGAAATTACTGGGCTCTGGTTATAGCAGCCTCTGGGTTATTAAGAATCTGAACATAGTTATTGGTATATTAGCCTTTGCCCAGAGACCACTGTTAATCCATCAGACTGACATATGGGTATCTGAGGGGCAGGACACAGTGTTGGTATCTGGCCAGTGTCACATTGCTCCTGTCATGAGGCCAGCCCCGGGAAGATCCAGTGTTCTTCGGAGTAAGCAAAAGAGGCCCTCTTTAGATATCCTAAGAGCCATAGTGTAAGCCAGTGGTATAACCTGTGTGGGAAAATGATTGTGACTGTCCCTGTCTCATTACACATCTGCTCTTCTTCCTTCTGTGGGCAGGCGAGGGCTCTGAGGCCACTCAGGAAGGAAGTGAGCAGAAACTGCCCAGTGCCCTGGGGTCACTATCCAAAGTAATCTACACTTGCGACAGCCTCCAACACCCTGCCTGGCACCACCTGCCCCTCAGCTTCCTACTCCTCTTCTTGTTCCCCTCTTCTCATCCAGGAGACCTGCCCTCAGTCTGTCCCAGGAAGCCTGGTGGGCGAAGCCTCTTGAGCCTTTGGTGTTTCCACCCTGACCAGTATCTCTTGTCAAACATGTGGAAGGGACCTGGAGGAGAGCAGTTTGGGGTTAAAGGGAGTCATCCTAGAACCTCATCAATACTTACAGGCGTCTATTGACCTCCTCAGTGCTTAGAACCAGAAAGTATATTGTTTTCTTTTCTCAGATTTAATCTCCTAGAAACTAGTCTTTACAGGAACCTGTATTTGACCTGTTTAGAGCTCTTTTCAGAGCTCAGACTGGTGGCCCAGTACATTATAGTGGAAAGGACACCAGTGTGGAGCTTTGACCGCCACTTACTAGTGTGTGGCCCTGAACAAGTTGTTGAGCTCTTGGAGTGAGCTTTCTTCCAGGTAAAAAGGGAGAGGCTGATTGTTGAAAGCATACAATTAATATTAAAGGAGGTGCTTATTAAATGATCCAGGACCAGAGTTGTGAAACAGCAGCACTCTGCCCCTTTTTAAGACAGAATAAAAGAATCTCTAACACAAGCTGCAGAAATGGTAGCTTAACCTCTCTACATCACCATTAAAAGAAGTTAGAAAGGCTTGAGCACAGGGGAACCCTGGAATCTTGGTGAGAAGCAGCAGTCATTTTTAAATTTGGTGGCTGAGGAAGTGCAGGCCAGAGAGAGAGAGGGAGAGAGAGAGAGAGAGAGAGAGAGAGAGAGAGAGAGAGAGAGAGAGAGAGAGAGTGTGTGTGTGTGTGTATGTACCAGACAGAGAGACACATACATAGAGACAGAGAGAGAGAAGGACAGGGACAGACCAGACAGATAGACTGTGGCTTATAAAGAAGCTAAGGATGAGCTTTAAGTTCCCGTTTCTCTTTACTGTGCAACACCAGGTGCGTTACCTTTTGGAATGGACAGATGAGGACCTGGATGAAGAGGAGGATGCTGTCAGTGCAGCGGATCTTGAATTTTGTCACCCATTGTGCCAGTGCCCAAAATGTGCTCCAGCTCAAAAGGTTTGGCTTTGCCTCTATTGATAGAGATGGGGGTAGCAAGACAGATTCTTCTTTTTCCCCTTGGGAAAGCTACTTCTCAGCCAGCTAATTTCCGAGTGGCTGGTAGTGGGTGTCCCTGAGACATGGTGAGGATTAGGTAGCTCAGGGTAGAGAGAAGTGACACTGGTGCAGGGTCTGGCTTGTGCTGACTGCCTCTCGGGCCCACGGGTCAGTGAGGTGAGACAGCCACACATGCTTAGTGTTTCAGCTGCCCTCTGAGCCCGTGAGTCACAGCCAGGAACTTATGAATAGACATGTCCAAGTGTCTCTGTCTTCATGGTTGCAGTCACCTGCAGTTGAGTTCTATCGCCACTGCCTGTGCTCACACTGGTATGCCCTCTGTGGCAGAGAGAGTCCCCTGTACAATCCATTTTCCCCTAATGGTAAGAGCTTGCAAAACCTTAATACAGTATTACAACCAGGATGTTGGCATGATTACAGTCCATCCGTTTTATTCAGATATCCCATTTCACATGTGCTTGTGTGTTTCATGTGTGTATATGACTATGTATGTGTGGATTTAGTTCTATGCAGTTTTATTACATGTAGCTTTGGTAATTCTATGGTTAGTTTTGTATACTAAACTGATGAACTGTTTTCTGGAGTGATTGTACCATTTTACATTCCCACAAGCAATGTTTGAGTGATCCAGTTTCCCATTATCCTCACCAGCATTTGGTGGTGTCATTATTTTTTATTTTAGCCATTCTGATGGGTATTTAGCACTATCTCATTGTGGTTATAATTTGCATTCACTATGGATGATGACCTTGAACATCTTTTCATGTGCTTATTTGTCATTTGTATATGTTCTTCCGTGAAATATCTGTTCATTTCCTTTTTCTACTTTCTTATTGACTCTTTTTCTTTACTGTTGAGTTTTAAGAGTTCTTTATATATTTTAGATTCTAACTCTGTGTCAGATGTGTGGTTTGCAAATATTTCTTCCAGTCTGTAGTTTGCCTATAGTTTCTTCACAAAGCAAGTTTTTAATTTAGAAGTCCAGTCTATTAGTTTTTCCTTTTATGGATTGTGCTTTTGGTGTTAAATCTAAGAACCCTTTGCTCAGCCCTAGAATCCAAATATTTTCTCCTGTTTTTTTTCCTAAAAGTTTTGTAACTGTACATTTTACAGTTAAGACTCTGATCCAGTTTGAGTTCATTTTGGCAAAGGGTGTGCAATTTAGTTTGCGGTTCATTTTTCTGCTTATGGATGTCCACTTGCTCCAGCACCATTTGTTGAAGAGCCACTGACTTGCTTTTGGACCCCCATTGACTATATGTGTGCTGGGTCTGTTTCTGAGCTCTCTTTTCTGTTCTGTAGACCTGTGTGTCTGTCCCTCCCCCAGTGTTAGCGTCTTGATTATTGTCGCTATGTATTAAGCCTTAATATTGGGTAGAGTGATTCCTACTAATTAATTCTTCTTTGCAGGATCATTTTAGCTGTTCTAAGGCCTGTGCCTTTCCATATAAATTTTAGAATAAGCTTTTCTGTGTCTACAAAAAAAATTTTCTTAGGATTTTGATAAGAATTGCATTAAAACTGTAGATCAATTTGAGGAGAAATAACAGCTTTACTATGTTGAGTCTTCATGAACATGGTATATCTCTCTAATATTTAGGCCTCTGATTTCTTGAACATTTTGTGATTTTTAGCATACAGATCCTGTCCATGTTTTGTTAATGTATACCTAAGTGTTTTATTTTCTTTTGAGCAGTTATAAATAGCATCATGTACATAGTACACACTTGTGTGCTACATGTATGTCACATACTAAGAAAATTAATTTGACTTTATAAAACAGATATAGTGGTGTTATACTTTGTATTGCAAGAAAATACTATCTTGTTTTAAAGGCTTCATCAGTTTCTCTAACCTAAGAGTATCTAAATGACTTAATTTTTCATTGACATGTAGCTTTTCAGCTGCAGGGTAATGTGTACATTGGGACATACAACTTTTATTCTGTCCCCATGCCCAGTATATACTGTCCAAAAAACTTATTTCCCCTAGATGGGCAGCCATGAAAAACTTAAGGATTAAAAAGGCAGATGATGTTTCAAAGGATATGATGTGACGTTAACAAAACCCCTAAACCTATCAGTGACTCTGAATGGCAAGAGGCGGTTACTGTATCTCCCTATTGTTCTTTCATCATTTTCCTATGCTCTGTTCTTCTCCACTTCATTAGTCATAACAAGTAGCTGAATTACACATTACAATTTCTGTTGAATTTATTGGATGAAGTCTTATGTCCCCTGCTCTTTTTGTTGTTTAATTAGTTTAAAGTATATAGTACATTGGTTCGACATCTACATATTTCATAAAAGGATCCCCCCAATTGTTTCCTCCCTCCCTTTGCCCTCCACTTAACCAACATATTAATGCCAACTGCATTCCCTCTGCCGTGCTTCCCATTCCCTGTGACCATCCATCAACTACTATTTTGTACTTCTTTAACCCTTCATCCCATTCTCCCAGCCCTCCAGCTCCCTTTCCTCTGTTCGTCACCAGATTATCCTTTATATTTGTGTCTGTTTTTGATTAGTTTGTTATTTTTATTCCTTAGATTCCACATGTAAGTGAAATCACATAATGCTTATCTTTCTCTGTCTGACCTAAATACCTTCTAGGTCCATCAAAGCAATCTTTTTCCATCCCCTTCCTTTTAGTCTGTGTGTGTCTTTTAATCTGAAGTGAGTCTCTTATAGGCAACATATGTAGGGGTCTTGTTTTCTTATCCATTCAACCACTCTATCTTTTGGCTAGAACACTTCATTCTTTTCCATTTGACATACTTATTGATAGGAATGTAGTTGTTACCATTCTTTATTCCTGTTTTTGATACGTGTTTTTTCTTCTTGAAGAAGTCCTTCCAACATTTTTTGTAATACTGGCTTGGTGTTGATAAATTCCTTCAGCTTACTTTTGTCTGGGAAGCTCTTTATTTGTCCTTCAACTCTAATGATAGCTTTGCTGGATAAAGTATTCTTGGTTGTAGATCCTGAGTCTTCATCATGTCGAATATTTTGTCCCAAGCCCTTCTATCCTGCATAGTTTCTTCTGAGAATTCAGCTACCAGTCTTATGGGTGCTCCCTTGTAGGTAACTATCTGCTTTTCTCTTGCTATTTTTAAGATTCTCTATTTGTATTTAACCTTTAGCATTTTAATTATGTGTCTTGGTGAGGGCCTCTTGGGGTTCATCATTCTGGGGACTATCTGAGCTTCCTCGGGTTTTACGTCTATTTTCTTCACCAGGTGAGGGAAGTTTTCCAACATTATTTTTTCAAATAGCTCTTCAACATCTTGTTTTCCTTCCAGTACCCCTATGATATGGATAATTTTACATTTAATAGTGTCCCATAGGCTCTTTAAACTATTAGTATAGTCTTGGCTTTTTTCTTGCCATTCTGATTGAGTGTCCTTGGCTTCCCTATCCTCTATATCAGTGGTTCAGTACTCTTCTTTATCCATTCAATTGATTCTATCTAATATACTTTTCATCTCAAATAGTGTTCTTCATTCTAACTTTTATAATTTCCATTTTCATTTTTATGTTTTTTATCTCTTTTTAAAGTTCTCACTGAATTCATCTACACTTCTCCTAAGTTTATTGAGCACCTTTAGATTATCTATTAGATGCATCTATTAGATTGCTTGACTCCATTATTCCTGGATCTCTGTTCTGTTCTCTCATATGGTTTCTGCTTCTTTGTCCTCCCATTTTGGCTGCCTTTCCATGTCTGTTTCTATGTACTAAGCAAAATTCCTAAGTCTCCTGTGTCTTATTAGTGTGGCTTTGTGTAGTAGATGTCCAGTGGCACAGTCCTGAGATGGGTCAGCTACGGGCCTAATTTAGCCCCAGCCTGTGCCCCTCCGGGGCCACCTGTTAAGATTCAGCAAGCATCCACAGGTGCTCTGCTTATACTTGCCTCAAGAGGCCACATCAGAAACCAAGGCCAACTGTCTAAGCACTGCCCAGCAAGGGGCACCTGACTCACCAAGAACACAGCTGGATGTGGCTAGGGTGGGCCCGCAAGTTCGGGGAAGCGGAGTTTCAGGGAATTCTCTGGGAAGAGCGACCTCTGTTATCCAGTTTGATGATGTCTCAGCTATGGTGGCGCTGTGTCCAGCGCACTAGGTGGGGGAGGGCTCAACAGAGGAACAATGGATACTGCTGGGACTTCTATACAGAGTCTCACCTTGGCCTTCACTCTGACAACTGAGTGTCCCCCTGTAAGGCCCTGGTGCCCAGAGCGAGCAGGTTCATCATTGCGAAAGTCCGCTTGCGGTCGTGGCCTCTTTAAGAGGCATCTGCAGCTGCCACTGCCGCAGCCTTTGTCTCACTTACCTGCTCGGGACTGGGCAGCCTCATGTCCTCACCCCATCCTACCCTCTGCCATTGCAGGTGCTTTCTTAGATTTCTCCCTAGTTGTATGGCTTGTTCTTCTAGATCCCAGACAACTTTTCCTTGCTGTTTGCTTGTTTCATCACAACTTTGATTTGGTTGCCAAAGGGATGAACAGAGCCTCTGTCATCTATGCCATTTCCTCCCCTCCCCTGCTCTTTTAAAAACCTCTTATCTTTTCCTTTTTGTAATTTCTCAAAAAGACACAACACTAATTGCTTCGTGTTTGTGATTAAATTAAAACTCCCCCCCAATCCCATCTTCTACTTGCCCACTGTGTTTAGAGGTTTCTTTAAATCTTTATTAAAGTATAATTTACATACAATAAAAAATAACTGAGATTCTATAGGAACTTAACTCTTGTTTAGATCAATTAGCTGATGATAAAATTGGTTTTGTTGTATGTCATTTTAACAGCACAGAACCTATTGACAGTGTTAAATGAGGACTTAATGTATAGCCATGTAAAGTATAAAATTTGGTGAGTTTCTACAGCTGTATAAACCCATGAAGCCTTCACTACAGTCAAAATACAGAGCATTGCCCTAACCTCTGAGAATTTCCTTGTACTGCTGTGCAGCTTATCCTGTCTTTTTTTCCTCCCCTGTCCCATGCAGAGACAGTTTATCAGATGTACATATTACAGACATAATCACGGATCTGCTTTCTGTCTTTACAGACACATTGGCATTTTCTGGAATTTCGTGTAAATGGAACCATACAGTACACACTCTTTTGAGTCTGGCTTCCTTAGTAGAACGTTTTTGAGATTCCTGTTGCATCAGCAGTTCATTTCTTTTTATTGCTGGGTAGTATTTTGTTGAATATTAATTAATGCATAATTTGTGCATCTTATCACCTGTTGATGGACATTTGAATAGTTTTGGTTTTGGTTTTGGAAGAAAGCTACTGTGAATATTTGTGTATAAGTCTTTGCATAAAGACTTATGTTTATTTGGGTAAATATCTAGGAATATAACTGCTGGCTTATACAGTAAGTGTATGTTGAACTTTATAAGAAACTGCTAGTTTTCCGGAGGGAGTGTAGCATTTTCCATTTCATCCAGCAGTGTGTGAGAACTCTTGCTGTCCCCATATCCTTGTCAGCACTTGGTGTTTTGGTTTTTTAATGTTAGCTATCATCCTGGTAAGTGTGCAGTGGTATTTAATTGTGTTTTTCCCACTACTTCTTCGTTTGTTTTTATTTTTGAGGTAAATTTTACATACAGTAAAGTTCACCCTTTAAATTTAGCATAGTTTTTTTTTTTAAGAAATAACATTTTTAATCATCGGAAAGTATACCAGACAACCAAAGTTTTAGTACTCAATCAGTCACAGAAAACTCTGACATATTGATTCCATTATCAAAACATGATTCAGTATCTCAATTTAAGTTTATTTTTAGTTATATGGTTTATAAATTAGGTTTGTTTACCCTTTTAATTACTAATTATTCCTATATCTGCACGATTGACATTAAAACCACTGTGAATAGTAGGGTAGTTTCACGATAAGAATGGAGGTAAGTAACACAGTTTCGGGAAGTTTGACAAACAAATGCATTGTCGCATAACCACCAGCACCACAATGAAGATACAGAATATCTTATTGCCCCCAAAATATCCCCATCCTGACAGTCACTGATCTGTTTTCTGACCCCTAGTTTTGTCATTCCTGATGTTGATTTGCATTTTCCTGATAACTAAAGATGTTATTTTATGTGCTTATTTACCAGCCATTCACCTGTTGTCTCCTGTGAAAAGTCTTTTCAAATCTTTTGCCTATTTATTTTTAAAAAGTTGGATTGTCTCATTAAGTGATAAGAGTTTTTTGTTTTTTGTTTTTCAATTCTGGTTGGTACAAGTCCTTGTCAGATACACGTATTGCAAAAATCTTCTCGAAGTCTGTGACTTGCCTTTTCATTTTCTTAATTATCTCTCTTCTCTTAAAAAGCAAAGATTTAAAAATTTTGTTAAGTATAGTTTTTCAAAATTTTATGTTTTCTGCTTTTGTGTCTTACCTGAGACATCTTTGATTATCCCAGTGTTGCAGATTTTCTTGTGTTCCCTTCAAGTTTTACAGTTGTAGCTTTTACACTTAGGTCATGATCCATTTTAATTTTTGTTTGGCGTGAGATAAGGGTAGATGTGCAGGTTTTCCACATATTAATATCTAGTTGTTCCAGCATCATCTGTTAAACAAACTTGCTCTTCTCTGTTGAATTGCTTTGGCATAATGTGATATCATTTTAGAGGGTTGCTTTCTTGAAAATGGAAATTAATCGTTTGATGTAGCATACTTTTCTAACATGGTAGGAATTCACGTCTGGACAATCTGATTCTGGATCCCACTTGTGATCCTGAATTTTGCTGAGGGACTGTGAGGGACAGATGGCTTAATTCCCTCAGCACAGTTTTCTTAAATATTAATGACATTTCCATTTCTATCTTCTGCACTTACTAGAAGCTGGCAAAGATTCCCACCAGTGGGCTGGATGTGAATGTGACTGACCGGGATGGCTCCACCCCACTGCACGTCGCTTCCCTACACGGTCGGGCGGACCTCATCCCCCTTCTCCTGAAGCACGGTGCCAGCGTAGGTGCCAGAAATGCAAACCAAGCCGTCCCGCTCCACCTGGCCTGCCAGCAAGGTCACTTTCAGGTAAGGGTTCTGTCTCTTGGGCAGGGCACCAGGGTACTTGCTTTTGCTCGAAACCTCACCTGCTAGGAGCGCTGGAAAGGGGCTGGCCCAGGGGATCGGCACCTGTCCTTCCTCCCAGCCCCGAGATTCTTGGAGCACGTGGCAGGACCACTCAGCAACAGAAAACAGAACTCTGGTGCATATAGAGGTGGTGCCAACCCCCTCCCACTGCCAGTTACATTTGGGTGCCACAGAGGCTGCTGTTCTGATTCCAGCACCAGCAGGAGCTCTCTCAGTGCTTGGGTGTTGGTCATCCAGAGCTCTAGCCCCATCTTAGCACCCTGACATGTGCACAGCCCCTGGTCTGTGCCAAACAGTTCAGTACTTTATGGAGTAGGGCCAAGAGATATTGTGGAATGATTGACTGTTTTAAAGTCTTATTTTTCTTTTTGAAAATTATCTGTATTTTTCATTTTCCCTCATTAGTTCTATTATAAGCTTTTTAAAGTCCATAACTCTACTTAATATCTCCCATCTCTCTTATAACATCTAGCATCAGTTTCCTCATCTGTAAAACGAGTAATAATTCCAGCTCTCCATAGAGTAGATATAATGATTAAATGAAAAAAACAAGCATCTGGTACACAGTCTACCCTCCTTCAGTTGATCTGCTTTCTCCAGAGGTCAGACACAGGTCAAAGGGGCTTCTGGGTAAACTTAGAAAAAAGTCAAAAGAATAACAAGTTACAGGATTTCTCACTGCAGATTTTAATTAAGGTTATAAGCTGTTTTTCTCTGGGTTAGGTGGTGAAGTATCTATTAGATTCCAACGCTAAACCCGATAAAAAGGATGTAAGTGGTAACACACCCCTCATTTACGCCTGTTCCAGTGGCCACCATGAAGTCGCAGCGCTGTTGCTACAGGTAAGGGTTCCCACAGCCCGGGAGCTGCTGATACTGGTCAGTGATGGTCATCTTGTCCCGTGACAAGCCCGTCAGTGCACTAAAGATGGGCGGGGGCGGGCAGGCCTCTCGCCATTTGCTTAAAGCTGCCACTGGAGGGGAGCTTTGCACCAAATTTCCAAGTAGTGGTTTTTTGATGAGAAATGGAGTCTCTGCGTCCATGCTGCATCAAGGATGCAGAATTAGGGACGTAGATGCTGCTTTTGCTGAAGGTGTGGATCCTGCCTCACTTACCAACAGAGTTCTAATTGTTACCTTCAGTGTTGAGCTGAATGTCCTTTGTCACTGCTACTTTTCCCTTCGCATGATAAAGGTTATATGTGTTGATTATAGAACAAAGAATCTAAAGAAGCAGAAAAAAACAACCTTCCTGTTACAACCCCATTACTCAATGGCAACTAATGTTGGTGAACTTTAAAAAAAATATGCAGTTTACATCAGTATTGTATTCTATCTTGCTTATTTGCACTTAAAGTAGAAAGTTGTTTATTAAAAACTTCAATTTTTAATGGTTGCATAAGTACGGATGTACCACAGTTTTAGTTTTTGGTTTAAGTGTTCCTGCAGTATATATTTAGGTGACTTCTGTTTGTTTTTTTTTTTTCCTGCCATATCTTTTTAGTACTTATGTACAAAGATATTTAGTATTACTTTTTTCAGTTATTTTACCCCTAACATTTTAAGCAAAATTTCAGACATACAGAATAATTGAGAGAACTTTGTAGCGAACACCCATAACACACCACCCAGATTCTGCATTAATAGCTTTTAGCATTCCTTTTGATCTTACTGTTTGCTTTCCAGCATGGGGCCTCCATTAATGTTTCTAACAATAAAGGCAACACAGCACTGCACGAGGCTGTGACAGAAAAGCACGTCTTTGTCGTAGAGCTGCTTCTGCTTCATGGAGCTTCAGTTCAGGTCTTGAACAAGAGGCAGTGCACAGCTATAGATTGTGCTGAGCAGGTGAGTGGGTGAGTGGAAGAGCTGAGGACATCGAGGCAGTGGCCAGACCTCTGAATTGCTATGCCTGGCTGAGCTGGTGTGCCAGAAGTCTGCCAGTGTGGTTGAATACGTGGTTAAATACCCGGCCCTTGGTCACCTGGTTGGAAGTGGGCTGCTTAGGAGTCAGGAGTTGGTCCTTCAGGTAGTTTCCAGGGGCCTGAGTAGAGGCGCTCCCCCAGCAGCTGCCTGGGCTCCTGACGAGCAGTCTGGCCCTCGCAGGAAAGTAGCAAGTTGAGAGAACATTCTGGTTTCACCCTCCCTGCACTGGGAATGCTTGTAGCAGCATGATGGAGAAAGTTTGTTCACTTGGCTTTAAAATACCTTGCATTCTGTATGGAGAATTATGAAGACCAGTTTACCCCTCTCCCAGTGCCGTGGGCATTTGCCATGGAGAGATAGTGAGGAAAAAAGTATTTTTCTCCTGCAAAGTTTGTTTCTGTTTTCATGTCAATTTTTTATCTAGTTTTCTACTCAGGATAGACAACTAGTATGCTATATGACACTAGCGACATGTTAATGTCACCATAAAGCTAACCTACTCAGGCTAATTATGTCAATTTTTAAGTTTCAGTGACATTTCTTAACAGTACTAAAATATTTTAAACGTTCAATTTTTAGTACTTACTGTGTGCTGGGTGTCCTCAGTAACCTCATGATAACTAAAATAATAGCTCCTATGATTGTCAACCTAATCACATAGAGCAGTGAAGTACCTGACCTTGAGTATCTGGCAGAGGGCAGAGCCAGGCTTCTATTCAGGGCTGCTCTTAACCTCCAGGCTTTATGGCCTTGAAGTTTTGTCTGTAGTTGCTTCTTAGCTTTTCTACTCAGCTATACTAGTGTTGACATTTAGATCAAAACCAGGTAATTATCTGCTGAGAAAAAAATTATATATTAATGTTACCTCTTCCCTTTCAAATTGTAGAATTCGAAAATAATGGAATTACTTCAGGTAGTACCAAGCTGTGTGGCCACATTAGATGATGTTGGTGAAACAGACAAGGAATATGTTACTGTTAAGATCAGGAAAAAATGTAAGAACTTATCTTCTTTGTAATTCTCAACTTGGGTTTATTTGGAAGTTCATGAGAAGTTGCTGGTTTTCATTTAATTATAAATGAAAAATGCAATTGAATCGTGACTGGGGCTCGGATTAGGCACCAAAGAAACAGATGTTACATCCTCGTTTATCAGGGGTTTTTGATGCTAGTTTTCTAGTTGGTTGTGATGGTGTCTCTCGGCACTACCTTGAAGGTTAGGCCTCTGCTCACCAGCTGGAGAGGAGGCGCAACTTCTGGTAGTTTCTTCCATGCTGCATGTTCCACAGCCAACCCTTTTCTAAGCATTTCCTGGACATCAGAGTAAATGCTACCTTTAAAGAATTTTTCGGTTGATGGTAATTAGAAAAGCAGTTGCCAAAAAGGGGAGGGGCTAAAGTATTTTCTCCTTTTATTAAAGTTGTTATAGTTTAGATGTTTTAGTTTTATTTTTTTTTTTAATTACAATGTGATTTTGCAGTGCAGTAATATGAATAAACCCACTGATATATCTCGAGGCTATCTCACTGTAATTGGCTGTGGCTGGGGAATATCAGTGTATTAAGGATTTATCTGTTTCATAGGGGTTCACACAATAATAAATCTTTACTAATGTTTCTTTAAGCAAATGTAGTTAATTTTCAAAATATTGTTCAACTAAGAAAACTGAAAGGTTGCATCTATGCTGTAATTTTAAAACAATTCTTAAACTATGTTGGAAGTTTTCAGATGTTTATTCTTTTATCTACAGGGAACTCAAAAATGTGTGATCTACCAAGTGAACCTTTTACAAGACAGTTTTATTTTGTCCATTCAGTTGGTCAGTTTAAGTGAGTATAAAATTTGAGTTGATTTCTGTGCTTTTGACTATCCTTATAACAGAAGCAGAATATGTATGTGACTCTTGAATGGATTATAGACAAATCTGCACTCATCAAATGCTGCCACCTTGTGGCCAACCGCAGTGTTTAGCACCACTGCCCCAAATGCTAAATATTAGTTTTGGGTTTCAGGGAAAAGACTTCAAGGGAGATCATGGCAAGAGATAGAAGTGTCCCTAATTTTACTGAAGATTCTTTACATGAGGTGAGTTATTAAACACTGAGTTATAATAATATTTTTTAAAGCTTGGCTTTTTCAAAACTATGGTAAAAATTTCTTGTTTCATTTACTTCACTATAAGAGTTGATAACAATTAAAATGAGTTCTTTAGGACAGTCAAGAGTACAGGCGTCATTTATTGTTACATTTAAAAATACATTTCTAAACTGAGAAAGGGAAGTGAGGAAAAACTAGAAAATAGTTATACACATGAAAAGACACTAGTTCATGGTGTGCATACTTAGTGAAATATCTCAAATTTCACTATCTAATAAGCAAATTCACTAATGTGTTAATCACTAATGTAAGGAAGAAAACAAGTTTATATACAGAGGGTAAAATTCTCTAAATATGGTATAAAGTTGCTCATGTAGACAATTCTGTATGTGGCCATCTTCCTATAGCACTGTTTAATCACTCAATTATAAAAAGAAGCCTGCTTTACATTCTGAGGTGCTATTAGGTGACTCTTATTTCTACTTATTGATATGACTATTGATGAAAATTTGCATTTATAGCATGTGTGGCATAGACTTTTTGGAACAAATATACATACAGACGTTCTCAACCTTTGTTTTAGAGAATTAAAGTAATTTTTGTTAACATGCCTGATTTTGATTTCATAATTTTTCATAATTTGCCAGGTGGGAAACTGGTAAACTTTAAAATCTGCCTGGGTTCAATCAGGTGCTAGCTTTAGGCAGATTGCTTAATTTTGCTGATCATGTTTCCTCAGCTGTAGGATGGGAACAATGGGATAATCATGGTACACACTTGTTAAAGTTGTAAAGATTAAATGTGAAAACACATAAAGCATTTACGCTGTGTCTGACACCTGGAACGTGTACATGCCGGACTATCACCACAGGGATGTTAAAAGAGTTGAAATTATGCCTGGAAAGTACTGAGCACATTAGATGGTACATACGAGCACTCAAGGATAGCTGTTGTGCTGGTTGTTTAAAGTACAGTGCACATGTCAACCGTTTGAACTGAACCTTCTGTTTAGCCCGGGAGGCAACGAATCATACAGAAACAGAATGACCTGTCAGACCAGAGCAGATCTCAGACCGCCGACAAAGGAGACGGTGATCAGCCCAAGAGGCCTGGACTGAAACAGACAGCTCCTGGAAACAGGCGAATGCTGCGTAGACACACTGTCGACGAGGTAGTTGTACCCAGGGGCCCAGAGACTGCTGGCAACCTAACCACTCCCCAAGACGCTAGTATTTCCCAGTCTAAACAGTACTAAATAATTAAATTTGCTGCCAGGAAGTGAGACCTTAACAAGAAGGTGCCAAGCATGAGTACAGAGTAGAACTAAATGTGCTATTTGGCTTGAGAGGAAAGCAGAAAGTTCTGAAAAGCTTTTCTGTGGCTGGAAGAATGCAACAAAGAAAATGACTGCCATCTTTCTTCTTCAAGCTAATGAATACACTTGAAAAGGAATGGACGAAAATTCCAGTGGTGTCCAGATCCTTAAGACCCGGGTGTATGTTTCTTCTTTAAGCATTAGGGTTCCCTACAGTAAGAGGTTTCATCACCAGGTTCTGACCTCCTCCTACTAAAAGCTGCTAAACCTCTGTGATGTGTATAAATTAACAAACCACGAGCTAAAAGAATTCCTTCATCTGGGATGAGATGAAGAGAATTTAGGATTCATAGTACTGTGGAGCCCGGGCAGAAATGTCACATTTGAATGAAGAAAATAGGACCTGAGAAATGTTCCTTTTGCAAAGCAACACTTTAACCCAAAGATGCTAAATGCCATTTGATGTTCATTTTAGTGAAAAGGACACATACGGCCTACTGTGCACTATGTATGTGGGCAAAGCTGCATGTACTTTCCTTACAACAAAGCAAGTACAGGTATCTGGTCACTGCACACACGCAGCTGTAGCGATGTCTTTGGAAACATCCCTTTCCGTTAAAAATCATCCCTTAGATGTCCCACCTGAAGGATGGCAACTAAACTAGAGTGTGGATTTGGCACATCTTTTCTTAGTCTTTTGATTCAGATTCAAAACTTATAGCACAAACCAGGTCAGAGTTATTTTAAGTTAGAATTTATTGCCATTGGTTCCTTTTTAAGAATTTCTATAGATTATACCCTTATTTTTTTATGTTATTAATTGGTCTAAAACCACAAACATGGGTTTGTTCTGAGTACATTTTGAAATAACTTTGTAATAGGGAAATAGTTTTGTGCATGTTCTTAGAAATACTGTGTGTATGTATAGAAGGGAGGGGCTGATTATTTTTCTACAAAGTAATTTATGATTTCTAATTTTCTAATGTGCCTTGGGTATGTGCCAAATGATGGAAAAGAAACAGTAAACTTTATGATTCTTCAGAGTGTCATGGTTTACTTTTTTAGTTAACATTTGCTATGGAGATCTTTGTTTCTAAGCCGCTTTACTATAAACATATGCTTTGTATATGGAAAATCTTCCCCCATTGGATGGATATACATTTTATTTTTCAGTTGCAGATGTGCGTGTGACTGAAACATGTAAACTGGATGGATCATTTAGAGATTAGCACCAATCTCCCCTGACCAGGGCTGACAATACACCAGACACCTAACCTAGGGCCCTCAAAATTTTCTTTTAAAATCAGAACAAAAATGAATATACTACAGGTTCTTAGCCCAAACAGGAAATGAGCACTGTTGCTTTGGCAATTTATTCATCAGCCTTTTCACTTTTGAACAAAACAGCTTGAGTTGCTGTGGTTTTCTACTATCCTAATTAAGAATCTATATCTTATGCAGTTTATCAGGATAGCCATTTCCATGATGCAATGATGCCACCTAATTTTTTGGATGGTGCAGCACAATTTTGAAATTATATACCTGTATGTATTTAAACAATTGCCCTGGCTGACAGAATCATCACATGAAGAAAGAGGTTCAGAGAAGGGGGCTAATTTGCTTACGCTATCACAGCTGGCTTCGAGGCCCAAATGGCAGTGACTAGCGGTGTCATCTGAACTGGCAGTGTCCAGCGTGGTGTACCCTTCATCTGGAGATATAAATACCCTGAATCGGATTGTCAACCTTAAGGGAGGAGTATTCTCTTGATCTACCCTGGTAATCGGCTAGGTTAGCCATCTGAAGTGATTTACCTCAAGTAGTTTTAAAAGCACCTGTTTTTTCCTCCAATGCTTTCCCACTTTAAACATGATTTGACAACTCAAACTGGTTTGAAGTATTGTTGATTAAGTTAAAAAGTTTGGAATAACCACTCGCCACTCCCTGGATGAAAAGTACTCCACCTTTGTTGCCTTCAAGAACTTTTATCCTCATATACAGAACCACTTTCCATTCTGAGTATCTCTGAAGGACAGGAGAGTGACAATCTTTACACAGTCACACCCGTAGCTGCCATTAGGATGGTGGTTATTCTGCAAGAAAGTAACCAGATTTGCTGAAAATTGTCTAGTCTCCCTCCAGCATTTTTATAAATGAGACGTAAAGCAAGCTTTACCTGTAACTGCGATATTTTTCAAAATCCTTGATCAAAATTTTACTATGTAATTGTTCCTTTAAAAATTTTTTAATGTTCTTAATGGTTCTTATTCATTTGTTCATTCAAGAATGTTAGACATTTAATTCCAACACTTTTCATTCACTATTTACAAATTTCAAGTCTCAAACTCTCAAATATAGTAGTCTCAAATATAGTTTAAATATACCTAGGCAGTATATTAGCTAAAGCACTTAAACAATATTTCCCATCACTTTTCTGCTACTACTCCTACTCAACTCATTAAATGTTGTAACTTCTTCCTGGGCTGGGTCTCACAGGACTAAAACATCTAAAAGGTTATACCGAACAACTCCCTTGAGAATTAAATTTATTATTTAAATTTAAGAGCAAAGATTTCAGAATCTAGTGGGAGTAAAGCACAATATGAGATGACATTTGCTTTAACGTTACCTGTGACTTTATCAGTGAAAAACCCAGAATATCTCTACTGAAATGTTTTAACTTTGTAAAACCATCTCAACTGGATTTTACTCATCAGGAGTCATTTCTTACAAACATGTTTATCATTGTTGAAATATTATTACCAGAATGCCCAACTTATTTTGGGAATTCTTTTCAATGAAAGTATCACTTCCATTTTCTGGATAGGGATAATATTTGTTGGATAATTTAATGTATCTCAATGCCAGTGAAAAGCAGATAATATATGAAACCAAAGCTACAAATTTTCTTAAATGAAAATACTATCTGCAGGAAGAAAAACAGCTTACCTGCTGTCAGAACCTATGCCTTGGAAAGATTAGATGTTAGATATTAAAGTTGGTGCAGCTTCATCAGTGGGTTTTAATTCCCATGATGTTACTGGATGCTATTTTCTTCTTATTGAAGAGTCCTCAAGCAGCTTCTTTCTATTTCTGCTAAGGCCATTTTTCTACCTAACACTGTCATAATTACAAAGGATATATTCATGCTGCTACACATTTAAAAGCTTTGGGCAGAAAAGGAAAAAATGCAAAATGCAGATCTTCTGTCATTCAGCTGCAGTACTAAAACCACTTTCCCCACAGTTTTATTTTACATAACAGGTTTATTTTTCTAAAGGCATATAGACAATAAAATAAACATTCAATCAAATCTTAACTTCTGCCAAATATTATCTGTCCTAGAACTGTTCCATTAAGTTCCAGTGTCTAAGTATCTTAAATTCAATAATCATCATCTTCATCAGAATCCATTACTTTTCTTCTGTTGAACTGGGGGGGAAATTAAACAAGTGTCATTATGTGTTTAATAAAGCGTAACTTAGATGTCCTGAGAAAAAATATTTCTACCCACTACAGCAAGACATTTTTCTGACTTTAAAACAACTTAGTGTTTTACATCTAAGGGGAGGGGTGGGGAATGAAAACAGAAGAGCCTTAAAAATTAGATCCTCAGTACATGCAGCCTTTCTCCCCGAACTTCCATGTGTTACAAAATAGAAACGTATATGGGCTAATACAGGTTTTGATACAACAGATGTATTTTCATCATTTAAAATATCAGTATTTTTTCTTTTGCTATGTACACTCGGGGAAACTTACTTTAACTGTGGTTTTCTTTTCTGTTTGTTGGCTTACTTTTTCAAGGATTTCTATTAAACCTTGTTCTGTTACCTAGGATAACCAGAAAAACAGTACTTTTTTTAAAGAAAAAATTTACCTCAGCAGATTGAAACGTTTTCATCTTTCTAGGGTGTGGGGGTAGAGGCCAAGAAGGAAGAAGTGGGGCAGTACGTTGAAACCACCAGTTATAACTGCAGGCATATTTCCTTTCACTGTGCTTCACTTTACTACACTCCACAGGTATTGCATTTTTTTTTTTTTTAAGTGAGGGCAAATTGAAGACCCTCCACCAACAAAAAGATTACAACTCACTTTATTGTAGCTGTCTGGAACCAAATCCACAATATCTCCAAGGTATGCCTAGATTGGTTTAAATTTCAAATAAAATTTGCTCTGCTAGTCCTCATTGGTGGGGAGAGGTATCCATCCATTTATCTTAGCTTCCTCAGAAAAATCCAAAGTTAACAGGCATTTAAGAACACCGTTATCACCAGTATCAAAGACAACCACCTACACCACTCTGTTAAATGTCAGGGACAGACACATCACTCCTGCCCCTGAGAAGTTTATGCAAGAAATAAGTCACTGGAAAGAGATGAACCAGTCATTGTCTCTTCCACACACATCCTTAGTGTAAGGAGTTCAGGGCGGAATTGATCCCTGCAGGCTGTGGTGGCAGCAGAAGGTTTCCCAGTACAGATAGGGCGCATCTGGATCTTGAAGGAAGGTCAGGCTTGCCAGAATATACCCCATGGCATTACAGCAATCCACATAATAACCAGGAATTTTAGCACTGCCTCATTTGCAAAAAAAGCTTAACATCTACCTACATTGGTAGTATTTTAATTAGTATTATTGAAAAACCTTGTTTCAGTGTAGGAGCAATTTAAGCCAGCTGACCCTAATAGTCACAGACACCAAGGTTGCACAGCAATGTCAGGAAAGAAGCAGGATTTTAGCGAAGGCAATTATCTTTTAGGATTTATGGTAGATACAACTATTTTCTCCTTTAAAAATTGCTTCTTTGAAATAGTCAACAAGAATTCTGCAACCAGAAGATGAAAGTGACTTTCTGAAGATATATTTTGATAAAGTAGATAGCAATAGGTAAAACTGCCTCAAGGCAGTCAAGCTTACCTTCCCACTTAGTTGTCCATATCTTGCCATCTGTATGAGGTAATTCTCTACTGCTTTAGTTTTTTCAGGCTTAACAAGTGCTAAGTTACTTACTAAAAAAAAAAAAAACAAAAGTAAATATACAAAAAGGCATAAAAACTAAATGTACTTATATTATACCTTAAAACTAACAACCAACATTTCCAGAGCACTTCATGGACTTATTTATGACTGGAGACTAGCAAAGAAGGTATGGCTGAAGGTACTGTTACCCCTCTTAAAAATGGGGAAACTAAAGTTCAGCCATGTCAATCTCAGTCAAGGCCACACAGAAGTGGTGGCAAAGCCAAGATTAAACTTGGGTCCTCAGGCTCTAAGCCCCATGACTTTTTTTAAAAAATGAACATTGCCCTCTGAAAAAACAAGTTACACATTACTAACATGTAACTGTAGAGATAAATCCAAGGCTGCCTCTTCTCAGCTGGGCTTCAAGTTCCAATACAGAAGATACTAGTTCATTCCAATAGGCTCATTTTTTTTCCTACATGGTTTTCTTATTAATAATTATGAATTAAAACAAATGCAATACATCTCTATATCTCCATCACCCACATCAACTACCAGCAACATTTTTGGATTGACTTAGGAGTTGTTTCCTAAAATTTTACTTAAGAAGCACTTGGAGATCATCTCCCTGGTAGTTGAGCACCGAGCTGCTTTTAATAATTTAAGTACATTTCTTTAGATTTATAAACTTCACATTTCTCACAAATATCTGTATCTTAAGTGGTTTTAGGTTAAACAAATATTTAATCTAGAGAGAGTATTAATTTCATATATATCTCCTTATTCAATTAACCCAAGCCAATCTTATGAAGATAACTTAAAGGTAACTGAAGATGCTTACACCGGGCCCGGGCTGACTGATCCAGAACTTGGGCTAAGATACTGTTTCTCATTTCTGCTTCCCTACAACAAAAACAGGTCAAGCAAAATTAGAACTAAGCTGTCAGCATTCCTATTGAACATATAAAAATGTAACTCACTCAATACATTCCCTAGGATAGAAGCCCACTGCATACATAGACTGCACTATAGTAGGTGCTGTCTGGATAGTAGCAGCTATTATTATAGAAGAGTCCAGTCCATTCTTGTCTTGAAAAGCCAGCTTGATATTGTGTCGGTATAAACCTACCAGGTTGAAAGGTAAAACTTTACATATTCATAATTCAAGATAGTTTCAGTTCAACTAACATTACCAACATTTATTTGTTATATAGTGTGGGAGAGTGCTAGAAATTTGTAGAAAGATTTCTGGCAATGAGAAAGACCAAATGATTAATCCATTTAATTATCTTAGATGAAGAAGCCAAGACCTCAGTAGGCTATGTTACAGAAATAGCTATTTGTGGCCAAGCTAAACCCAGATCCCACGTTTCGAGACTCTCAGTTCTATTTTTTGGGTGGGAGAAGGAGTGAAATTATAACTCTGCAACTATCTTTGAATCTTCCTACCTATAAAAGTAGGAACTAGTTCATGTTCCAAGGACAGTGGTTTCAAACTTTTAAGTAGCAGCAATGTTTTTAAAGTGAAGTTCTTCAAGGAACTTAATATACAACACAGACAAAAGCAGATATTTTTTTGGCTGAACTGGGGGGAAACTGGGGGTGGCTGTGCTCACTAACTGTCCCCATAGGTTCATGGAACACTTGCAAAGCCATTCCTTAATGCGCCTGAGTACTTCAACCCTGCCATAAACTAATGTTACTGTATTTCCCTGAATTTAAAATGCTATTAATTCTAAGATGAACCATAGTGTTATGTACCTCTAAGAACAAAACAAACACCCTAGATGAGAAGTCTAATACTAAGAGATCCCCCAAAGCTGAGGCATCAAAGAGCAGCATCCACAGTACAAGATAAACAAATGTTTACCATGCAGAAAGGGACAGCAAGTAAGGATGCATGCATCAAACTTTGCCTTAAGTGGAGGAAGAAAAAAATTCCTCTGAGAATTTGAACTTCAAGCTTTAGTCACATAGGTTTGCTGTCTGAATTCACACTACCAAGGTGGAGGGAGGGGGAGAACCTTGAGGAGAGAATTTAAGACATTTCATATTGAGAATGTACCCAAGTGAAGGCAGAAGCAAAAATAAATCCTCTCTGAAAGAATCTAGGACAACAGTGATCAATTATGAGACCCATACCAATTTCAGATATGTTAATACGTGAAAAAAATTTACACCTCAGAATCAATGAAATTTGTAGTTTTATTTTCTTCTTAGCACTATCCCAAGTGCTTGCCATCTGTCTTCTGCCACTAAATAAGCCACATAAGGGCAGAAACCTTCCCTGTCTTGCCTATTTCCATATACCCAGCATAGTGTCTGACCTAGAGCAAGTGCTCAATAAATATTTGCTGTTTAAGTTAGAAGGCAGCATGATGGAGGAAGGGAAAAATGAGTTGTTCAATAAGTATAGTTTGTTTGCAAGATGAAAAAGTTCTGCACGATAAGTATGTAGTTAACATGACTGAAGTATACACTTAAAAACGGTTATTACAGTAACTTTTATGTTATGTATTTTTATCACAATTAGGAAAAAATGTAGCATGATGGGGTAAGTAAGTACTCATTCAATAAATATGCCATGTGTGATGTGTTCTGCCCTGTGCTGGGATAAAATAAAAAGAATATAAAGTTAGTATTTACCTAGCACTTAATAAATTAACGGTTATTACAGTAACTTTTATGTTATGTATTTTTATCACAATTAGGAAAAAATGTAGCATGATGGGGTAAGTAAGTACTCATTCAATAAATATGCCATGTGTGATGTGTTCTGCCCTGTGCTGGGATAAAATAAAAAGAATATAAAGTTAGTATTTACCTAGCACTTAATAAATTATGAGGCACTGGACCCATGCAACCCTCACAACATCTCTATGAGGTAGACTTATTGTTATGCTTATGTTAAGGTAATCCTAGTTTATTAGAGAAACATCAACCAATAATTGTATTAACAAAGTAATAAGGCTGTAGGGTTCCACACATTTAACAAGATGATGATAACGATATCCTGATAGTTTATTTTAAAAATCACTATGTCAAGGAAAACTTTAAGATTCACAAACTAATAAAATAACTAAAGTGTAAAAAAAAAAATTTGGTGAAATTATCCTTCAAAAGGTTCAGAGCTCCAGCCCATACCTGTGCTTTGCTTCCTGTTGTGCTGCATCGCCAGGATCCTGAAAAATAATTTTATCTTTCAGTTGAGTAACTTTACAGAGGAAATAGGAATTATTCTGTTTCTGATACCTAAACGTCTCCTGCAGTGGTAGAGATCAAATTATTATAAAATAATTAAAGGCTAGGTATCCCAGAAGTCAATGGGAGTTTCCACTTACTACAATGTTTTGATAAACTTCTAAAGTCATAATCTAATAGAATGTTTTAGAATACAAACAACCATTAGGTAAGAGAGTCTCTGTACAATGAAACCGTATTTTACGAGGTAAGAATTTCTGGGCGGAAAAAAATGTGCTGCTGTATTGGGGACGCTAATTATTTAAATGGCGCTTCCTTGGGGACGGTCGCGCTCCAATCCTTACAAGGTCCTCTCGCACTCAACAATATAGTCATTACTTGAGTATTTCACCTATGGGGTTAGTGTTTAGTATTAGCTCCTCCCGAGACTGTCGACTCTGTCACAGGGGATTGGATATTCCCCGCTGTATCCTCAGTACCCAGCACTCTGCAGTCCCTCAACAAATGTTTGGCGACTACTTGAGGCAGAACAACTGAATTCCTGAAAATAATTCAATTGGAAAAGTAGCAGAAGCAGGCTATATCCCAAAGCTAAAGGTACAAAGACCCGAAGAGCTGAACGTTCCGCTCTGGACCGACACCGGACCGGAGGTGGCCAACTTTTGAGAAGAACCGACATGCCGCCCGGGGCAGCACGTGGTCGGCTTGCTGCCCGAGCCCCCATGCGAGGGAGAGAGGACCAGGACAGCCTCGGAGCCGGAGGCAGCAGCGGGGGTCCTCGGCCAGGGGCCTGAGCACCGGCCGCGACGCCTACCGCCTCCTGCTGGAGCCGCGCCCTCAACTTCGGGCGAGGGCGGCGCCCCGCAGGGGATAGGCCTGGCGGGCGTGCTCACCCCGTGCTTCGCCTGCAGCTCTGCCAGCCTCTGCTTCCGCAGCGCCTCCAGCTCCTCCTCCGCCATGCTGCGGCGTCCAAGTTGAGCAGCCGCGACCGCACTCCGGTCCACACAGCCAGCTACCTCCCGCTGCACAGCGGAGCGAACGCGGCCCTCCTCACTGCGCAGGCGTCCGTAGCACCCAGGCGTCACCAATCCAAACCCGAGCCGCGAGGCCTAACGCAGTCAGGGCGCCGGAAGAAGCCCGATTCCCTGATCGCCGCTGACGGGGTTGGAACGGGGGCGCAGAGCGGGTGGGCGGGGCCTTCTCCAGCACTGCCCCACCTCCCCGCCTTGAATCATTTCTCTGCGCTTGCCGGCATCACCTGGTCTAGGACGAGTTTGCAGGTGGGAAAAGAGAAATGTTGGAGGAGGCCATCATCAAAAAATATAACAGGTAGAATTTGTTAGTGGCCTGTTATGCGCTAGGCTCATGTTATCTCCATGTATAGGTGAGGATCCTGGGGCCTAGGAAGGCTAAGTGGAGTGATGAAAACTCTAAAGCTGGATGAGGTATGCACAACTCATTTGCTGAAAAGACATTAATTGTACACTTAAAATAGGTTAAAGGGGGTCCGGAGGCGGAGATAGAAGAGACTTCTTAATGGTCACCCGGCCATTAAGAAGCCAAGTTAAAGCACACTTGGAGGGTGAAACTCGGGCACAGACTGGGCCTTTCCTCCAAGACTGTGGGGTGTAAACTTCTGGACACCCCCTTCCCCACGAGTGCCTGTTGGAAGATGTTGGGCTGGGCAGCTGTGGCTGCTTGAACTCCCTGGCAGGAAGTTCGAGTCTTTGGAGTAGGGGTATTGATGTGTGTGGAGGATTCCACCAGCTCCCTAATCCTGTTAATCATGCAGATTATACACCTGTTTGTTTTTTTTTTTTTCAGTTCTGGCAAAATATAAATTTTACCATTTTAACTATTCTTAATATACAGTTTAATAGTGTTATATTCACGTGTTGTGTAACGAATCTATAGGACTCTTTTTATCTAGTGAAACTGAGACTCTATACTTATTAAATAACAACTCCCGAAGCTCCTCTCCCCCAAATCCTTGGAAACCACAATTCTATTTCCGACTCCATGAATTTGACTACTCTAATTAACCCTTATAAGTGGAATCTTGGAATCATATAGTATTTGTCTTTTTATGACTGGCCTATCTCACCATAGTGTCCTCAAGGTCCATTCATGTTGCAACATGTTAGAATTTCCTTCCTTTTTAAAGCTAAAAATATTCCATCATATGCATATACCACATTTTGTTTATCCATCAATGGACACTTGGTATATTTCCACTTGAGGCTATTGTTAATAATGCTGCTGTGAACATTAGTGTATAAATATCTCGCAGCCTTGGGTTAGGAGGATGCAGATATACCTGGGCTGGTGCCTGGGTTCACTCATGGAGAGAAAACAAGAATCGTAAGACAGAATCAACAGAGACAAGTATTCTCACGTCATTCCTTAAATCAAAATATACTCCCAATGGATCAAAACATTTAAAGGTTTAAAAAATAAATCAGCAAAGTTGCAAGATACAAAGTCAACACACAAGTCAGTTTTAGTCCTATACATCAACTATGAACAACCCCAAAAGGAAACTACATAAATTCTTTCCATAGTTGTGACTATTTTAGAGCAGAAATTAAAGGACTCTCCATGAAACCATCTGGATTTGGCATCTCTTTTAAATACATCCTTTTGAGTTTTTAAATTTTTTTCTAGGGTCATCAGCCTTTTCAGGTTTTGTTTCAAGATAATTTCTAGAGAACCATTACCTTCAGGGTTTCACATTTTAAATGTTTGGTTCACACTTATGTGGTTGTATCTTTTTTAGGGATTGACTGTTGACTTAATTTGGGTTCTTTTCTTGGTATTTTTCTGGCCATTTCAATATTTTTTTTTCCCAAAAGAAATCAAATTTATCAGTATTCTTTCATAATTGATTTCTATCTTTATTTCTACCTCTTTCCCCATTGGTCTTGGCATTCTTGTTGAAAATAATCTGCCCATATGAGTTTATTCCTGTGCCATTTTATGCCATTGTTCTATATGTCTTATATTCATACCGATACCACACTGTTGAATACTATAGCTTTATAGTAAATTTTGAAATCAGGAAATGTGAAACCTCCAACTTTTTTATTTCAAGATTTTGGCTATTCAGGGTCCCTTGAGATTCCATATAATTTTAGAATTTTTCCATTGCTTCAAAAAATATTGAGATTTTGAGAGATTGTGTTGGATCTTAGATTGCTTTTGGTGGTATTGTCATCTCATTAGGTCTTCCAATCCATGAATTCAGGTTATCTATTTGCATCTTCTTTCAGCAACATTTTGAGTCTTTTTTGACTTTTTTAGTTTATTTCTATGTATTTATTCTTTTTTATGCTAATATGAATGGAATTTTCTGAATTTCATTTTTGGGTTGTTCATAGTTAATGTATAGGACTAAAACTGACTTGTGTTGACTTTGCATCCTGCAACTTTGCTTAATTAGCTGTTTAAATGAAATCTTTAGGACTTTCTACATGTGAGATCATGCTGTTTGCAGAGAACTCTACTTCCTTTTAAATTTAGATGCTTTTTCTTTTTCTTGCCTACTGGCTCTGGCTAGGACCTTCAGTACTATGCTGAAAAAATGGTGAAAGTAAGTGTTGTTCTTGATTTGTTCCTAATCTTACAGGAAACTTTTCAGTCTTTCACTATTGAGTGTGATGTTAGATGTGGGTCTTTCACATATGACCTCTTTATAATCTACAGGTAGTTACCTTCTATTCCTAGTTAGTTCATTTTGTCAAGTGCTTTTTCTGAATCAAGATGATGTGGCTTCTTCTCCCTTCTCTTCTTTTTCTGTGATGTATTCACTTTCACATTCAAACTTCCTTGTACTCCAGGAATTCCACCTGTTCATGGTATATAATCCTTTTACTATGCATCAGACCCCTGCTAAATGCATCTAGAGGAGATGACCAGATAAAGAATGCACACTCGCTGACGGATCCCTGTAGAAAGGGATAAGGAATCACTACATGTACTTGGGTTAGTTTTCTATGCTACGTAATTACCAAAAACCTAACTGGCTAAAACCACCTGCAGGCTTGTGACAGAATGCAGGCTTCTCTGCTCAGGGGTCATCACATCAGAGGCCCTGGTTGGTGGCAGAATTCAGTTGCTTGCAGTGAAAGAACTCAAGTCATGTCCCTGCTGTTTTGTGGCTCCCTCAAGGCCTGCAGACCTCTGTCTTCAGAACACCATGGCTGGTCTCTTCTCATCAGTTTTGCCCACACTCATGGAGAAATCCCAGCATATCCTCCAGGGGCAGAATCCCAGGATCATCCTAGAATCCTGCTACCCCAGTGCCAGGGGATGGCTAGTGGACAAAGGACCCCATTGCCCTAGCAGTGCTGCCTTGGGGCTGACAGTCAGACAAACAGGTAGCCCCGGTGAAGGCCCTCCAATCCCTTGAAGAAACCTCATCTCTACTAAGTACGCACATTTTGTCTTAATCTATTTTTCACTGTTCCCCAGATGCAAGGTCACAACCCATGGAATTCAAGCAGGGAACCAAGCATGAATTTGAGGATTCTAAGGCTAATCAGCACTATCCACCCTCCAGGCCTCCAGCTCCGCCTTCATGCAGCCTTCCTCAACCTCACTGCTGCCCAATCCCTGTCATTTCTTGTACAGATCACAAAACAAACTTGGGCCACTCCTGGATGACATTAAACTCATAAATGCACCGAGTATTCCCATGCAGTATGCAGGATCAGGCCTATATCCTGGATGGCTCCACCAGGCGGCTCATCTAGTTTACTTGCTGGGGGGCCAGAGCCTGTCCCTGTTAACCGAACACTTGCTGCACAGAACCAAAGATGGAAAGGGAGAAGAGCCAGAAGCAGCTTACTCAGCATGACTCTGTAATACTACCACCACTAAGCATGGGCAGAGAGCTGTTTCACAGAAATGTAGACAAAGGGCCAAGTCCTAAAACATGGGTCCCTCATCCACGACCTTTCCTGAGAACTCAGTGGCACAACACTGGAAGGTAGACAAGGTGCATGCAGAGGTGACCAAAGGTGGATGCCATGTCTAAGGGAAGGCAGGAATTCGGTACATCTGTAGGTCCCTGTGCTCCTGATCTGTGACAACAGCAACGGTTCTGGTACAAGGGCAGAGCCACAGGCTCCAGGGTTATTCTAACTTCTCGCCAGGCGCCCAAGCACAAAACAAATGGAACAGGTATCATCAGGCCATCATCCAGAGGCAGCCCCTCCACATCTTTCAGATTGCCAGGGACACAGCTTAGGTTCCAATTCCTACACCTCCACCTCAGTTGACCTTTATATAGAACATAATTTACACCAAAATCAGTACCTTAAACTATTCATTTTAGATATTTAGTAGCCCTCCCAATTCCAACAGCTGTTAAGAACAGGAATACTACACATCAGCCATGATATAAATTTAGGGAGAGGGGGTCCACACAAAACATACATGTTCAACACAAGATTATCTCTAAGGCTGCTTCTCTCACAGCAGGCCCTGCTGTGACAAGCGACAACACTTACTTATCTGAGCATCTAACTTGTAAAAACCCATATTCTCGATACAAAGAAACTCAGGTACCATGCTTCCATCTAGGACACAGACAAAACAGTGCTTGCCCATGAGGGGACCATTTGGCTGGGGTCCATCTTCCCTTATGCCAGAAGTGGAAGAGCCCTGGTTAAACTTCCTGGCCAAGAAGGCACAGTGGCTGGAAGGGACAGAAGCCAGCCTTCTGCCCCAGAGCACTTGCGCCTTATAAGTTTGGGTAAAGGGCTACAGACAGGCCAAGAAGAATCTAGGTGTGAATCAAAGCAAGGCTGAGATCCTAAGACGAGAGATGCTAAAATAACTGGAAAACAATTCTGGTTTAAAAAGGCAGCTCTACTTATAAATTAGGATTTGCAACCTCTCCACAGAATGCTGTTAAATTAATCAACTAACCAAGCAGTCCTAAGATACAGAAAGGAGGATACAATCTAGTCTCTGGGCTGCTATGCAGAACACCCTCATTCCTTCCCAGCCCCGCCCCAACCCCATTTCTTATACAAACCAATGTCACAGAGACTGCACTTTATCATAAACTGCCAATAATACTTTATTTTTTCTTTTCAACATCCTGTTCTGCTGCTTCCTTGGCCCTTTTTGCCCGGATGCCAAAGAGCCGGGCATTGGCACGGGCCATGCGAAGACTGGCAAATGCCTTGAAGTTCTTCTCCTCCTCTGTAATAACCCTGGCTTTCTCCTTCTTGTAGACCTAGAAGGAGCAAAAAGGGTCAAAACCTTCGCCGGCAGTGAGGCCCAAGACCCAAATGTCAGCAGAACCCCTGCAGAGGCGTTGCAGGAAGATCAAATAATGCTGAAAGGCTACACAGAGGATACCAAGAAAAGAGCTGATAAAATCCTCCCTCGATTTAGAAACAGCTCCAAATTCAGAGCAGAGGCAGAATAAACTGCCTTAGACATGAAAAAGATGGGTGAGGTCCTGCTCTTGAGGACACTGCAAAATCTGAACAAAGGCAGGGAGTGGTTTGGGGCTTACCTTCCCTCTCCCAGAGGAACCTCAAGGGCCTAGTCACTTGATGGGCAGGTTATAGAATAACCAAATAGACCCTGATGGTTGCCTGTGAATTGGGCTTTCCAAATAGCAAGGAAGGGGGAAAAAAACAGCAGAGAGGAGTCACTAGTGAAGGTCCCCAAAGCTAATCCAGTAGTGAGGACAAAACCTTCCTTTAAGGGGTCCATATGTTAAGAATGCAGAATGTTCTTGCCACCCTTTACTCCCTTTAAAGCAAACCCCACCACTCGTGCACCCTCCCAACACCTCCACTTACATTTCGTATGGGCATTACTGGTCCTGTCAGCTGGGTAGCCAATTTGAGTTCTTCAGCCTGTTTGTTAATAAGAAAAAGTCATGTGGGCTCAGCTCATTTCGCTAAGGGCTCCTAGCTTATAACTCTCTAAGACTGCCCCACGCCCCTACCCCTCATGGGGTGACTGTGTGCTTGGAAGGGACAGATGCTTGTAACTGCAAGCACGTATTTGGTGGGCCTATGTGCATGTCACCAGATTCCTGTTCTTTCTAGCTGACAAAGACAAAGGCAGATGCAAAAGAGTACCTATGTATGAACCAGGGATGCAGATAGAGCAAAATGTCAACCAGAGCATAGACCCACTCCCCAGCCCAACTCCCAAGAACCCCGCACTGATGGATACTGCCAACTTTGTTCTAAAGTTTGTTCTGTATATTAAGCATTTGGGAGAACAAAATTTTTCAATGTAAAACAGCTAGCTCTTTGTCAAACAGCTTTTTACCATGACCGTGAAAGAAAAAGAACACATTTGAGGAGCATAACAGTAAATCTTGGCAGTTTGGACAATTTGTATGTTCTTAGGAACTTTCTTCTTGTTATCAATTTTCTATTCCCTATACATGAAGACCAAGTTTTGAGAGGTAAAAGATTACAAGTAAATATTTTCCTTCTCACACCAGCTGGACAGAGACAGACACTATTTATACCTAAACCAAGAAGCCACACTGGTGGGGTTGGGCAGCCTGAGACTGCCACAACCTTTACCATCCCCACCCCACCTCCACCCCCAGGAGCTGGAAGCACTGTACTCACAGAGCTGTCTCCCTTCTTGGGGGCTGAAGGCTTCCTAGGGAAGAGGATTAGCTTGGAGCGGTACTCCTTCAGGCGCTGCACGTTAGCCTGCAGGGACTCCGTGGACTTGTTCCGCCTCCTCGGATCTACCGAGATCCCAATAGTCCGGGCTACCTTCTTGTGGATGCCGGCCACCTGCCCCAAAGAGAAACACAAATGAAACCCCAAGGTGCCTCTAATCTCTATAGCCTAATGAAAGTGCTCAGTCGTCAGATGGAAAAGGGTTCAAGTGTACTTTCATCAAGGCAAGTACAGCGATTCCGGAGAATGTCATCATTTGACCATGAGCCCAGGAAGCAAAACTTATGCGCGTCCGATAACGCGATTTTTGAATACTCACCCTTAACTCTTCCAAACTGAAGCCCCTGCCGGCTCGCACTTTGGTATGGTACCTAACGGTGGGGCATCTCACTATGGGCCGGATGGGTCCAGATGCAGGGCGCGGGGCGATGCGGCGCGCTTTTGCTTGCCGGGCCTTGCGTCTAAGCAAACAGAAGCCAAGTGGTAGTTACCGCACCCGAAGGCCGACAGCTCCACTCGGGCGAGTCGTCTACTGCCTTATGCCACAGCAAGGGCGCGGAGACCGCGGTCAGTGTCCCCCACCCCCAACCACGTTCCAATGTCGGCTCCGTGGAGCTGAAAGTGCTGCACGGTTATCACACGGAAAGGGTTTACGTGAACTTGCATCCCAGACACTTTCACCACCTGACCATGCTCTCCACGCGCCCCTCACCTGCGGATCTTCCGCGCCGGCTGGTTAAACCACGTGGCTACACGCCGCTGCCAGTCCTTGTGGAAGTGAGGCTTCAGGATCATGCCATTTCGGCTGGGCGCCATGGCTGCTCCCTAAGGGCCTAAGGAGGAAAGCGGGTCAGGGCCCGGTCTCAGTCCGGATGCCGCATCCCCCGCCCGCCTAGCAAGCCCGGCTACGGCCCAACGTCGTCTGCGGCGTGGGCCCTACGCCGATGGAGGTGGATGGAACCCGATGGCACTCGACTGCCTCAGCCCGCGCCGAACTCCAGCATACCTACCTCCTCCGTGGGAGAACCGCCACTGTAAAGGAAATGGTGCCACAAAGCACACCGGGATGGCAGTGGACCCAGCCAATGAGAAGCACCGGGGCGTTGTGACTAATCAGAGCCGGGAAGCACGGAAGTGACGTACCTCACGCTCCCAGTTGCCCTAGCGGCCCCTGGGAGGGCGTGGTGTTGCCCTCAGAGTTCTGTGAACCCGGATGATGAGCGCCTCAGACTGGGGATAGCAGTGGCAGGGTGGTTTGGGCGAATTCCTGGCAGTGCCGGGTTCTTTTAGCTTCCGCACCTCATGGGACTCGGTACGTTTCTCCAGCACATAAAGCCTCGTCCTCCACGTCCTAGTTTTTGTTCCCACTCATCCATTCGGAACACATGTTTTTTTCTTTAGACCACTCTGAGTGGTTCCGGGCATCGGGTACTTCTCATGCACTTTCACATGGAATCGCACAACTTCTCTGCTTGCAGGAGGGATCGGGTAACTTCTCTGAGGTCAGACAGCCGGTAATAAGTGGTGTCCCTGAAAATCCACGTGGCCGACTACAGACGTCACACTTCCCTCTGTGTATACGACCTCCTTCATTGAGACGAGCATCATAAAGATAAAGTAACGAGGCGTACATCCACAGTTTGTGCCCTGCGCGTCTCCTGTTCTCCAGGACAAGTCTGGGAACTCGCCAACAACCTACTACTATCTGTAAGCCTTTATATTTCAGTAACCCTTTCTTTACTACCCTCACACTAATCACCAAGCTTCCTCCCTGCAAAATAACGTTTTAAGAATTTCATGACACTAAACGAGAAATTTGGAGGACTGTGTCCTGCACTGAGAAAACAAGTTACTGATAAAGTTTTCTGCACTATTGAGACACCCTTGTGTGTTAGAAAAATCAGGTTGGGACTCACTGAAGAATTACAAGGTTATGATAAAGGAGAGGAACATGTGTAACAGATGAGACAGCTTTTCAGACGAAAGCACTAAGCTTTCAGGGGGAGTTCAAACCCTATCATTTAATAGATAGGTGTTCAATTTATGAAATGTGGGCAATAGCAGCCCTGCTTTTCTGACAAGTTTCTCAGACCACTTTCAGTGATCCCACAATGGACCAAAACATCTTGCTCTAATCTCAAACACATTCCTGTCCTCCCCAGTTTCTCTTTTTGGACAGACCCATAGACTCATGCAGCTTCATTTGCTCTCTCACCACTTGAGCTCCAGATCGTGGTGGTTAAGATGCTGTTCTGGGTCACTGGGTGGAGGTCTGAAATTAGAGACACTGCTCTGAATCCCGTTAGTGGTAAGAAGTACAATTGTAATTTGAGGACCTTGCTCTTCAGCACACAACCAAGCCATAGCCAATTTTTCATGCTTGAATACTTAATACCTTACTTCCTTTGAAAAGTATACAGACTAGTGAGAAAAAAAAAAAAGTTCCAGTATGAAAATTTTGCTGAAAATATGCTCAGCTTTTCCATTGGGAAAAACTAATGAAAAAGCTTAAAGTGAACTGTTATGAACTGACATGAGGAAGTCCTGATACAAAGACTTGTCTGGCTCAAGGTTTGTTTTTCTTTTTTCTTCGTAAGAGTTTGAGCCAAACTGATGACATAATGCCAGAGAGGAAGATCTCAAATGCTCTTGGCTCAAGGGTTTTAAAAATCTTTAGCTATAGAGACAGTCTCTGCCCTTGGCACAGAAACTCCAGTCACAACTCTGCTGAAGGGCTCTTGTCCTGGCTTAGGCCTGAAAGGGCTAGCTAATGCCCCTGGAAGCAGCGCTCTACTAAAACGCCAGGGATTCCTATATAAGTGCCTTTGGATGTGTATTATGCTCTGCACACACTCAGAATTTCCTTCCTAGACTGAGCCCCAATTACTCACAGCAGTGCCTCATTATGTACCGGCAACTGACTGGCTTCCTCCATTTGGTCCTTTGAGAGTCAGCCTCAAAGAAATCCAACCTAAGACCATCAACAACAGTTTCTGGATCCCTTCAGACACATAGTCTTGATTTTTAGATTAATCATTATAGCAGTAAAGTGATTTTATAGTTTTTCAGGGGGAAAAAGTCACGTCCCTATAGCACTTTGCAAAAATTGGCATGTTAATTTTGTCAATGTGGGCTGATGGTTAAATTAGGAAAAGCAGTAGCCTAGTAACAAGGACAGGATAATGTGCTTCATCACAGAACTCATAACCATCCAGCCTCTCAGCTTTTCAAAATCATGGCTTATGCATAAATCAGAAATAGGTTAACTCAAACGTTTCTGTAATATGAGAAACACATGAGTGAAATTCATAACTAGAAATACAATATCAATCAGATGTTTTGTTTCAAAGTAGCTAAGATTAGATCTTAAAAATCAAAAGAAAAAAAATATTTAACTGTGTGATACAGAATCATTACAATATAATGAACCTGATATATAATGTATGTCAATTATACCTCAATACTTTTAAAAAGCAAAACAAAAAAAATTAGGATAGATCAGAATTAAGAACAATTGTATTATGATTTAAGAACAAGTTTTTTTCTTTAATGATCTTCTGAGGCTCTTTGTGTTAAATATACATGTTTACTTAAGAAACATGTTTATCTCAGTGAGTTGATTTCACACATCTCAAACTAAGACAGTTCCAGAAGCTACAGTCAGGCCATACTGTATCAGAGGGCAGAGGGTCAGTGTTTTGGTCCCAGTGTTAAGTACATAGGTTGCCTGGTTTGGTGTGGCTGTTGCAGGGACGTGTTGTTGTTGAATCCTCTTCACCTCTAGGACCCTCTTAAAGGAGGTGTGCTTCATCCATGCAGGAAATAGCGGAGGCGGTATAACTCCTAGCACTTAGAATCTGAGTGCCATGTGTCTCATGACAGGGAGGTGACATAATTTATGACCAATTAGAAGGCCAGTCTGCAAACAACTATCAATCAACACAAAACCCCCCTGAGAGGCCATGAGCCCACTCACACCAGTGAGTGCCAGAAAGTCAGCTGCACCTTCCCCCACTATAGCAAGGCAAGCCCTTTCATGCCATTTACATTCCTGGCTAAGAATCTGGCACTCAGCAAATGATTTTCCAAAGGATAAACAGACACAGGCCATTTTTAATAGATAAAGTACAAGGGGGATGAGCTTGGCCATATCCACCATCAGAGATTATGAAGGATACTGACCTTGGGCAAAGACCAGAACCCTCCTATCTAATACACCTATCTAAGGAAATGAATTTGAAGAACTGGGGCAAAGGCAAAAGTCTTCACAATATGCCAGAGCTGCCCACCTTCAGGTGTGTAACAATCTCTGTACCCGCCCACCCACGTATCAGTTCAGCAAGTGTTTCCTCAGGACACTTGAATGTGGGAGCAGTGACAAAACAACCATTCTGTTAGGAAGAATCCATATACCACCACACAGGGAAGGTAGAAGAGATGAAAGTCACAGGTGGGAGTACATGTAGCACATCCCCTGGGACAGGGAGCCACATGCACTTGGCCTGTCTTGCAGTGATGGGGTGTCCTGGGCCCTTTATCCTATATTCCTACAAAAAGAGCTCTTCAATTAGTTATCGCATAGCTGAAATTATAACCTGCACACAATCCTGTGATCCAGGACAAACCAAATAGCTCCTCTGGGTTAGAACTGGCCACAAGGTAAAAAATGGATTCTCCATCCTAAGGTATCACAATAGTGGTCAGGTGTCCCTCACAGTGCCACCAGACCAGTGAGTAAAGGTTCTCATGCATATCCATCCAAATGGCAGTAGGTGGCAGTGTTTTAATCCTCTAGACACTGGGGCCTGTCTCCATCTCTGTAACCCCATTGATGAGTGAGAACATGGGCTCAGAGGGTCCTTTCATCGGGATCCTGTTAGCATGCTGCTGAAGTCACAGGAGCTGGGAAGAGCCCGTGCACAAGCCCTAGCATAAGCCTGACTGCTGCGCTGCCCCTTGATCCACCCAGCATCCACAAAATGACAGTATCATAAACCTAGGAACTCCTCCATTCACATCTTTAAGAAACACTGATAATCTTCCCCTTGGGAGAACACAATATAAATGCAAAACTAAATCATCTCTGCAAAGACTTTACTAATCATGAGTAGAGAAACCAACACCTCAGAGGCCCTTCATCAGGGTCCAGTGAGGGCCCAGAGGAGGTCCAGTCTCAGGTAAAAAGGAACTTGGGGGATAGCTAAGTAAAGAGTTCACTTCCTGGATTCCCATGGGCACCGTTAAAAAAGTTCAGCTATTTGGGCCAAGATGGCTCTTCCCCTTGAACAGGGGGCTGCTGAGGCACCTCCTCCTCTCCAGTGTCTTGTCTCTCCCTCTCAGCATCACTCCACCTCAGGGGTGCGATCATCTTCTTGGGCCCATGGGGCGGTGGGCCAATGAGGGCCTCGATGTCCTCATAGTTTATCACTTCCTTTTCCAGTAGAGCATTCGCCAGCTAGGAGGAACAAAGGGCAGTGTGTGAGTCCTGAAGGACAAGGACATAGACAAGAGCCTTTTGAGAGCAGAGCACTAAGAAGGAGGGGGTCCTCAGCCTCCCAGGAAGGGACATCTGTGAGCGGGACACCGCTGAACAGGCCATTTTCCCAGGGAAGCGGCACATGCAGGCAGCTCAAGCAAAGAATCATTCCCTGTCTCAACCTTGGGGGATGATTTCCCAGCTGCAGCCTCATTAATTTTCTGCTTCCCTTCCAAATCTGTTTTCTTGGGGGAACTTCAGTTTCCTTCACCAGACAAGGTATGTTTGTCTCTATGGGGATGGGGGATAAAAATGCAGAACCTCCTCTCTGGAATTTAGGGAGAGGGATGCTGGTGCTAAGAGCTAGGAGACCTCACAGTTTCAGAAGAGAACCTCTGCCTCTCTAGATATGGTCGTGGAAAACACGCTGAATGAACCTTGAGTGTCCTGCACTAGCAGTCCATCACCATTCAGTCCCCACTACAAGGAAACACTGCTGCAGCCACTTGGACAGGTTTCTGTCACCCCCAATCTGGGACGACTGCTTCCTCTATGTAGCTGCTCTAATATATTGCTAAGCCCTATACCCTACTGAAGTGTAAGTCAACCTAGTGCAAACTGAAGCAGGATACCCTTGGCCCCCCACCAGGAGCCTGAGTCCTGTTGAGCAGCAGTAACAATGCACATGTGATACCAGGGACCTTGTTAAAGGCAGTTTTTGGCTCAGCAGGTCAGGTGGGCCTGAGATTCTGCACTGCCCACAACTCCTGGGGAAACTGGTGTTGACCTGTGGCAACACTTGCAGGACCCGACACATGCAACTCCCAAGCTGGTAGAGCCTCACATTAATGAAACAATGGCCCATCAACCAAGAGCTGCCCTCCTCTACTAGGGACACAGTAACTTCACCTATGGGGTCAAGAGGTGACCCCAAACCCAACACCTAGTCTTACTGTAAGAAGATGTGACCTGTCCTAACACTACCACAGCCGGCCATCAACGACAAAAAAAGTGAGAAACTGTCTCAGCCAAGAAAGGCCTAAGGAGGTGTGATGACTAAATGTAATTGGGGGAGGGAAGACAGGAATAGGACAGGGAAAAGCTAAGGAAATCTGAATAAATGTGGACTTCAGTTAATAATACATCAAAATTGATTTACTATGTTTTAAAAAATGTAACATACTAATGGAAGATATTAACAATAGAGAAAACAGGTGTGGTGTTTAAGGGAACTCTATTTGCAACCTTTTCATAGATTTAAAACTATTCTAAACTTTAAAATTTAATTTTTAAATTTCAGGAAAAGATTGAGTTGGAAAAAGATTAAACAAAACTGGTCAAACAATAATAATGGCTGGTGCTAAGCAATGGACATAGGAGGGTTTATTATGTTCTACACTGAAGGAATTGACTTGACATGTTCATAATAAAATGCTAAAAAAATTATGGAAAATGTTAGATTTCAGTTGGGTGGAACACATTGGTTCTGTTGTTTTCTAAAGTTCTGTGTACATTTGAAGTATTCCATGAAAGGGTGACCAGCTATGCCAGCATAGCACAGTGACGGTTAGCACCCTCCCTGCAACTTCTGGATTAAGCAGGTGCCTGGAGGTCAGACACCAAATCTCACCGCCTGCAGCTTGTCTAAGTTGTCCTGAAGCACCTTCTCGGTGTGCCTGTAGGCCTTAGCCACCAGCAGTCGAGCTTCCTGCAAATGAAAGGTCTGTAATGAGCACAGCTGACGACTATTCAGTGTCATCTATCACCTGGTTCTGGCACCAAAGTACACTGCCAACAGTTTCCCATCCCCATCTCACTCCCTGGGAATGCCCTAGTTCAGGATGCCTGCTCACCAGCCATCCACACCTACAGATACCCCACCAGCTCCTGGAAGCTAGGAACCCTGTTTCTGTCCTCTATTCCCACGGCTGCCTCATATGCTATTGTACCAAGCTAACTAGAGCTGCCCCAGGATGGGCCAAACACTGCCATGATCCAGTCTCCCAAGGATAATGCAGTGTGTCCCTTTTGGCCACAGGGATGACTGGCACTGGCTCTGTCGTTTGTTTTATTTATTTGATATTCTTCCCAGTTTCTCATCATCTACAGTTTCATTAGGAGCCACACAGGTCCTCATCCAAGAACACACATTCAACAGGTCAGAGTGACAACAGAAGCCAGGAGGAAAAGTCATGATGTGGGGGCACATAACAGGGCTCAGCTCAACACAGTGGGGAATCTCCTCTAACCAGAGCTTCAGTCCTCACATGGCAGAGGGCACAGTGCCAGCACAGGACACCTGCCCCATACTCCCACTGTGGTGCAGGATGGAGCAGAGGCCAGCAGGAGGTGTGACAGCAAAGGCTGTGCACTCACGTGGTCCATCATCTGCTGGAGGCCCTGGCTGAAGGGGCGCCGTCCAATGCCCGCAAGGCCTTCCTGAGCCTCAGGGAAGGAGATGGGCCCGATCGTTGGCGCCATCCCAAACTGCTTCACCATGGAGTAGGCAATGCGAGTGACCTTCCTCAGGTCATCCTGCGCCCCTGGAGCATGATGTCAAGAAAAGGTTTCTTTGATGGTGATGCCAAGTTCAGGGAACCCCGGGGACCCCACTGGCACAGACCTGGGCCTGACAGCGAATGTTTAGTCCCCAGGGGACAACTGTATCCTGTTACTGTTTCTTAAGAGTCTGGAAACTTAAAAATGCTTTGTTTAAAAAACTACTTAGAGTGCATCATTTGCGCTCGTTTCACCAGACAAGTCCAGGTGTGCACAAGACACGCCTGTCAACACTGAACCCCAACGTCAGAGATCGTGCAGGAAAGTCTTCCACCTGCTCTATGGACATTCCAGTCAGATAACAGCTGAGAACAGTCAAGTTGTTTGAACTACCAATAATTAACTAATTAAATACGTTTATAGTCTGCATATAAGTTTTTGTAATTAATTTTTTAAGAAGTCTTGCTTAGTTCCAACCAAGGATCGTTTAAAAATCACTTAATGAAATTCAAAGTATATTTGCAGCCTACTATTATTCATATCCTTTCATCAGATTCACCGCCCTCCTCCTCATGCAGAAAGGATAATGGATGTAAAAGCACTGTGAGAACGCCAGGTCCTGCCGGGCCTCACCAGAAGTAACCTTGTTGAAGGAGATGCTCTCTGACACACGGCCACCCAGGGCCATGCACATCCGCTCAAACAGCTGCTCTTTGGTGAAGAGGTGCTGGTCTCTTGGGAGCATTTGAGCAAAGCCCAGTGCAGCATTTGTCCGAGGTGCGATGGAGACCTGCAGAACGTCAGGTGGCCCAAGTTAGCAGGCAGGATGCGGGCTTTAAAGATGAGGGTGGGGCAATGGGAGATCTTTAACTGGAGGGTTTCAAAGCAGTGGAGCAAATCTGCACTAACCCCATTTTTATAACAAGAGGATCCTAACATTAAAGGGGAGTGGCTCATAAACTGTGGGTGTGACTTCCTTGAACGATACTACAAATATATTAAGTAGAGAACAAAGACAGGGCCTCTTAGGAGACTCGGGCCTCAGGTGCTGTTTCTGAGGTTCATGGCGGCAGGACTACCTCACAGTGCCCCAAGGATCAGAAAAGAAAATTTAAAACCCAACAAATTTAAACCAAACTACAACTGAAAAGGCTGAAAATATGTCTATGGCCATGCTAAGCTGAACAAGCCCAATCCCATCTGATCTCAGAAGCTAAGCGGGGTCAGGCCTAGTTAGTACTTGGATGGGAGACAACCTAGGAAGACCAGGTGCAATAGGTGTAAAAAATAAAAAAATAAAGGATTGTAAGCTGACAAGGTCCTTGCAATATGTGAAGTCAACCAAGGGTTGCCTTGCCTTAAAAAAAAAAAAAAAAAAAAAAAGTCTAAAAAGAAAAGGCTGGAAATAAAGACCAAACAGCATGGGAACTCCAACATCTTTCCCTAGCAGAGTACGAGCCTTGGGAGGGAGCTTTTCTCATTATGACTTAGTTTTAGCCATCAAATGAAGCAAAAATTCTAAGACAAGGAAATTGAATTTTCTTAATAATTTTTTTTATTTTTCTATTACAGTTAACATGCAGTATTTATTATATTCAAGTGTACGATGTAGTGATTAGACATTTACATAACTTACAAAGTGATCACCCTGATAAATCTAGTTACTTGACACATATAGTTATGATAATACTGACTATATTTCTTATGCTATGCTTTATATCCCCATGACTCCTTTTAAGAACCAGTTTGTACTTCTAATCTCTTCCCCTTTTTTCACCCATTTCCTCTAACCCCTCTTAAGAACAGGAAATTTTTAATTAGGATATTTACCTCATCGTGGATTTTTCTGCATTACTTTTTTGAGATAACTGCATTAAAATATTTATCTTGATTACTGAATTTTTTAGTGTCACACCCTAGGTGACTGTCCCCCCTGCCTCACCCTGGGCCCAACCCTGATTACCTCAGTGACTGCTGCATACATTTGTCTTTTACAAAACACTAGACATCCAGTCCTCTGATGAGCATATAAAAGAAACTGGCCTGATCAGGACTTCAAACATTACCAGATTAAAAAATCTACTTTGATTAACAAACATTAAACACTGACATTCCAGGCTGAGAATTGCTACACTGTTCCCATGTTTGGGTCTCAGGGAATTGCCTGTAGCTCCTTCCCAGCTGATAGAACCAAAACACTTGCACAGGCTCCCTGTGGCTCTGCTCACTTATGTGTGTGTGAAGGGCACCATTATAGTCCATGCCCTCGCCTTAACAGAGTAGGCACCCATATCCCATATAGTTATATTCTTCTTAATGGTCATTCAAGCATCTCTGGTCATGAATCCACACATTTGGGATGAGCTGTCTATGATACTACCATTTGATACAAATAAATTTTCACAAGTTCACAAATGTCTACAAGAGTAGTGTTTTTTAAAATGTGTACTAAATTCTTAATTCTAAGACTGACTGTAGATGAGAAGTGAGACTCAAATGATCATGTGGCTTTCCAATGGTCATGTCCACAACTGGACCCCACTGGTTTAGAATTAAGACCTCCTCCCACCCTATGCTTCCCAGGTGAGGGATCCTGCACGGTCATCTCCCACCTACTCTCAGGTCCACATCGGGCCGTGCTTATTCTTCACCAAGCACAAACACATGGTGCTTCCAAGGTCACCTTAATTCAAGGGCCATTTGGGTGCACACCGTCCAAAACCCCAGATCCTCATCTCACACCCTACCTTCATCACAGCCTCGGTGTGCTCCAGCAGCCAGCCAACCAAAGCATGGCCTGACTCATGAAATGCAACCACCTTCTGCTCTTCCTTTGAGAGGATCTTGCTCTTTTTGGCTGTCCCTGAAAAAACACCCAGGACTCTAAGTTCAGGCACGCTGATAATCCTGCATAAGTGTGTAAGAACCTTTCTTGATGAGCCTTGAGAGATTTTTACCTTGTGTCATTGTCAACATGAAGTCATCACTAGATGTTCACCTCCTGCATCTCAGCCCATGCTGACACCCACAACTATTCCTTACTATTTCTCCAATTTGAAGGGAAACTCATTAGGTAGGTGTTGGAGGGGGCCATGTTTGTTTCCACTTCCTTAAATGGTGCAACAATCGAACAGCTCCTGCCGGCTTTGCAGGCTTTGCAGGTGGGGCTGCAGGACTGACAGGATTAGCATGGGGCCCCACGCCAAACTCTAGGTCTCTTGTTAGCAGGCGTAGCTGCAGCCCCTGTGACTCTATAGTTCTTTTTCACCCTTTGTAGTTGACCACCTCTTACCTTGGTGACTTTATCCTACATTTCCCCTGTCCTTAACTTCCCATTTAATGCAACCAGAATAAGCTCTAGGTTCAGGGTATTTACTGTATCATGCTACTAGGACCATATACCACTATTTACCGCAAAGTTATAAAATCTAAGATGCACTGCTTGTGGCAGATGAATCATTTCAGCAGAGCTGATTATATGGACATCTAACCATGAGATCATGGCCTCCTAAGATGGGCTTTACCTGAACACAAACATGTCCCAGCTCAGGCAGTCCACCCTGGAATAAGGATAAGAGAGCTCAGCTTTGTTCTAAACACTGAATACCCGGGGGCAGTATTGTTAGTATTTGCTTCAGTCTCTCCTGCTTTGATACTCTTACTGTACACTTATCAATTTACATATAAAAATAAATGGCTTACACAAAACCAAATTTATACTAAGAAATGACAACTTTAGTCCCTTCTACCTGTACAAGTTCACTTCTTTCCCAAGTTGCAGGCTGGGAACCTGATGGCATTTGTCTAGATTTTAACTCAAACTGAGGGTGATTAGCACACACTTCTTGTAGAGACAGCTTATGACAGAGAGCGCACTACCTACACACAAGGCCCACTACCTATACACAGCACTGTGGTTCTCAAAAAATCTATAGAAAGGAAAAGTTTCCATTTAAAAAAAATTTTCAGTGTCTTGGACTAATACGTTTTGGTCTGAACCCTGTAAAGGACAAGATGCCCTGCTCATGTCTGAATGCTGTCACATGGAGCTATGGAAGTTTCTAGATACCTTCCCTAAGTTTCTGTTCTGCTCTCCTCATAGAAATCCACAGACTCCATTTTGAGCAGCAATGCTTAAGCACTGCCAGAAGCACCCCTAACCCTTACTGCCCAAACACCTCTCCCATTCCTATCCCAAACAGAGCATGAAGTTCAGCAGAGATGGAGCTGACCAGCAGAACACAGCCCTCAGCAGACACTCTTTGTTGTTGGGCAGTGGCAGCGTGGACCCCTGACGACATGCATAGTGGCCTATCCATCTGCAGTTGGTTCTCAGGCACTGCAAGATTGCTGATGGGCCGAGCACTACTCATATTTTGGTTTGCAAGATTCTTTTATTTATCTATTTGAAGTGTGTCTGTTCTTCAAACAGTAATCTGCAGTATTTTAAACTATGGAAAAGTCAGTCACATTGTAAAGCTCTGAATTCTAAAATGAGAAATACTTTACCTATTTCCCTCTCATCCAGTAACTCTTTGCGGATCAGGTCCACACATTTAAGCCTGATCCGCTCTTTCCACCCCACTGTCCCGAAGGGCACTTCTAGGGACTATGCCTCATACCTGCAATGACACGCTCCACAGCGTACTCAAAGTTAAACGTGTGGACGGAAGTGTGGCCTTCCCGTGCCGCGTGCAGTGCAGCCTCGTTACAGATGTTGGCGATGTCAGCACCTGTCAAAACAATAGGGGAGTGCAGGGTGTCAGCTCTGCTCCCTCAGGGCTTGAGAGGAGGGAAGGAAGGAGGGGCACACAAGCAGGTGAAGGGAGGTCAAGGGGCACAGTACAGGCAGAGAAGGCGTGGTGAGGGCCTGGCGCGGATGTTCAGGCTCTCCTAGACTGAAGCCATTTCACATATCAAACCCAAAGAACCACCTCTTCACATCCACTCCCACCTCTTTCCATCTTTCTGCCTTTTCCACTGCTTTACTGCACAACTGTAATCAGCATGCTTCCCAAAACCACTGCTGGTTTTTCCACCACTCAAAGTAGAAAAGTGTCAGACAGAGCTTCTATCTTCTGCCTGCTGTGTGCACAACCTCACTCCCACCTAGGCTGTGTTGCTTTCAGGGCCCAGAGCAGGGAGGGAAGGGCACCCGGGAGAGGCCTGAACCCATGCTTGCAGAAAGGCCTCCTGCCCTCCACCCTCAGAACTGACAAGAATCAGCCCCCGTACCACTGAACCCCGGCGTGAGCTCGGCCAGGCGCTGTGAGTAAAAACTGCTGGCCTGGGTCAGCTTCAGGCTCTTCAGGTGCTGCTCGAAAATCTCTCGCCTTTCCTGCCAAGGACAGGGGAGGAGGACACAAGCGTGGGTCTGGTGTGCCTGTCCCACTCAGAAAGCATTCTCAAGAGATTATTCATTGTCAGTCATGACCATAGTTTGTGAAACCAATTTAGAGCTGCAAGCAGCATTCTAAAATGAAAAGGAAAAAAAGGAAACAACAGAAAAAAAGGCATATCACACATAGCAAAGTTGTTCTGTAGAACTTCTGATTTGTGCACATTCTGTATCTCTAGACCCCAATGTAAAAGTTTCCTACAGTTAGGAAGATGCATAACCACCTTTCCAGAAGCAGCATCCAAGGGGAGCCTCTAACCAACAGTTAGGTTCATCCTCCAAACCCTGTCCCTACCCATGCTAGTCCACCACACACACACTGAGTTCCTGCTCCCTCAGGGGCCACCACAAAGGCCTGGCCACTCAGAGGACACCCAACAAGAGGCCTTAGACAGAGGAGGCTGGTGGGGCCGAGAGATCACCACGGCTTCCACCTGCTTTCAGGGCAGCAGCACAGCTCATGTTCTAAAACCATGTGGCACCAAGGACTTGAGCTGGTCAGGATGAGAAATTTGAGGCTCTCCAAACATGGGATAAGACCCAACCAAGACGAGTCTATTCAACCCCAGATGCTCAAGGATAAAGGGGAAAACAACATGGGAGAACAAAAAACAAGCTGCAAAACCACAGGAAAAGTGGTAAGCTAAAGAAAGTCTGATTAGACAAGCACCACAGAGAACACGTGGCTGTATTGGCCATGCTGACCTGGAGAGTGGGGAGGTCGATGAAGACGTGTCGATCCAGTCGACCTGGCCTTAGCAGAGCATTGTCCAAAATGTCAGCTCGGTTGGTGGATGCCAGGACGATGACATGGTCAGTGGTGCCCATTCCTGAGGGAAAAACAGCAGGCTTCAGGGTGGGGGGCCCCTAACACAGTGGCCTTCCCCACGGGGTCCTCTTTCAGGACATAGGACAGGAGAGATTTCTCGCCAGGGTACACAAGAAAAACCCAGAATCGGTCCTTCCCTGGGAGCTTTCCACTGAGATCACCACAAGAGCAAGAACTCGCCAGTTTGACTTCCTCAGAGGCAAAACTACAGATGGGAACCCGGCTTTGCTGCCAAGGCCATCCTCTAAGTCCACACGGCATCCCTGGAAGGAACTGCTAACAGGGCCAACTCAGGAGTAAAGGGCACTCCTCTCCTCATCAATGCACTTCCTTGGACCAAAGTGACGGCCACGGGAACAGCTAGGACACTCTACCTCTACAAGTTGATCTGAGGGCCTGGGTTTTCTGCCCCATGTTTCTCGCACGAGAATTCAAAAGCAAGTCCAGAAACCATGCCAATGGCCGAGACCTACAACTGCAAAAACACGTTTGTGAAGCAACCAGCAAAATCTGAGCCTGATTAGCTATTAGATGATAAGAACTTATTTTTAATTTAAGTTGTATATTGTGATATTTCTCTGAATGTAGAGAAATACATTCAGAGCATGTAAGATTCAGAGCATGTAAAATCCAGAACTTTGAGTTTGCTTTAAAATAACCCACTAGGGAGAAAGAACAGTGCACATGGACTAGGGCTGGCCAAGTACTGACAAGCCTGAAGCTGACCCGAGACACAGGGGCTCACTGTACGTTTCTGCTGGGGCATATGTTTGAAAAGTTCTATAATACAAAGTTTTAAAAATAAAGATACCATGATTTATCTTTTCCTAACTTAAAAAAATCCCTAATAAATTGACATAGACAAATACAATTTTAAACCACGTACAAAGACTTAACAGAAGTGAAATTTTAAAGAAATATTACAAAATTAAACCCTGAGAGTATGTTAGGCACTGCTACCTCACAGTAGATTGTCATTCACTCCACTTCAGGATCCCATGACAGTGACAAGGGACCTGGCCAAGTGCACCAGCTCAGGGAGGATGCCCACCTCACTGAGGGACTAACACCTGTGTCACTGACAAGCAGCTACCAGGACAGACCAAACCATACCCCATTTCCAAGGAAATCATTCCAGAACTTCAAAGAAACATCTCTGGAAGAGGCAGCCTCGCTCTCCTCCGTGTCTGCACGGTGGAACGGGATCTGCCAAGTCCCGTCCTGTCACGTGTCAAGAGTGGAGAGTGGAGGCTGTCTTAAAATCACCTGACTTTTTGAAATTCAGAAACAAGAGTATGACCTGGCACTTGCAATATGTCAGCCCCTCTGCTCTATGTGCTTGCACTCCATTTCAGAAAAAGTGAAACTCTGACATAGGAAACGAGGTGGCCGGAAGGAGGCGCCCTGGGCAGAGGCAGCTTCACTCCCCATGAGCGCCTCAGTGTGGGGTGGTGGCAGAGAGAGAAACCCTACACCACGCAAAGCAGACTGCTAGTTGGGAAGGCCTCTCAAGGCTCAACACTCACATTTCTGAAATGCCTTCCTTCCACAGGTCAAAGCTGTTAACACAGAACCTGAAGTTATACACACAGTGAAAAAAATGTTGAAAAATAGTAGGAACAGTGGTTTCAGAAGAAAAACAACAGCAGGGGAAGGGTGGACGCCATGTTAGTGAGCTCTAGTCAGAAAGAACAGTGACACTCAAAGCTCTGCTGCCACAAGTCACCTAGACATCCCTGCAGAACCCACCCCTCACTCCCGGACCTGGTCATATGGACCACAGGGTGCAGACCTCATGGGGTTTTGTTTTGGAAACTTTGTAATTTGACATAGTTATAGATACACAGCAAGTTGCAAAAACAATGCTGAAAAGTCTCCTGCCCTGTTCTCCAGATGGCATGTTAAGTAACTACAGTGCAGTGTCAAAATCAGGAAACCCACACTGCAGTCTGCTGGCCATATTTGACATGAGCATTCTTAACACACACTTGTTTCTGTGTGCACCTCATTCTCTGCAATTTTGTCACACAAGATTCCTGTAACCTCCACCATAATCCAGGCAGATTCCACCATCACGAAGACCTCCCTTTATAGTCACGCCCTTCCCCTCCCACTTTTCTAGCTCCTGGTAACCACTAATCTGTTCTGCATCTCTAGAATTGTCATTTTGACAGTCTCATATAAATTTAATCACACAATATACAGCCTTATGAGGTTGGCTTTTTTTCGCTCAGCATAATTCCTTTGAAATCCATCCAGGCACTTGTGTAAGAACCACTAGTTCCTTTTTATTGCTGTATGAGAACCATGATAAGAACATATCAGAGCTTAACTATGTACCTGCTGAAAGACATCTAAGTTGTTTCAAATTGTCAGCTATTACAAATACATGAACACTGCTGCATAGGTGTTTTGTGTAAACATTTCTCTGGGATGAGCACCCAGGAGCATGTCATATAGAAAGTGTATGTTTCATTTTTTCAGAAACTGCCAGACTGTTCCCTAGAGAGACTACACATTTCACATTCCCACTGGCAGTATAGATCAAATTCCTTCATATCCTCACCAGCATGTGGTGTTGCTACAATTTTTACTCTAGCTATCCTACCAGAGGAGTGTTTGTATACATATGTCAGCAGAATTATTTGGTAGATATGAACAAGTTTATTCTGAAAATTACATGAAAAGGCAAAGGAAGGAGAGTATTTCAACACTGTTGGTCGAGAAGAGTGAAATGGGAAGACTAGCTCCACCTCTGTTGAGACTCACTGGACAGCTGCGTGGTGTGGTGCAGCATGGACTCAGACACCAACAGGCAGACCAGAACCCAAATACACCAGCTGAACTCTGACAAAGGAGCAAAAGCAATTCCATAGAGGAAGTGCAGTGTTGTAAATAAATGGTGCTAGAGCAACTGACCGCCCATAGGCAGAAAAATGAACCATGACCAAAATTCACACCTTATACATGTATTAACGTAAAATAGATCCTAGACTAAAATGAAAAGACCATGTGAATGGAAAATGGGGTTTCCTGTTTTCTAAGGACTACGTGGAATCAGAGTTCACATTTTCTCACGCATTCTAGCACAGGGATTGCAGGGTGGCACTCAGTGCAAAGCCCTGTTTCTGCCAATCAAACTGTAAAAAAGTGACTGCCTGCAGGCTGTCTGACTGGGCCCAGTGCTCTCAGATGCAGGTGCCCTTCCCATGTAGTCTGGCAGTCCTGCAGGGCCTGCTCTGCCTGACCCACAAGGTGGGGACTTTTATTCCTCGGTGAGCTTTTCCCACGGCCGGCACAGCATCTGCTCCGTGCTCTGTACTTCAATAAATAGAAACTGCTCTTCCCCAAGAAGAAACAAAGACTCTTCAGACATAGCTGAAGGACTGAGAATGCTCGGCTGTGTCTGTGCACAAAGCAACTTGTTTGCCGCTGGCCTAGACCAACAAGAGGTCTTCAGTCGGGGATTCTGGGCACAAGCAAATCCTGGGGCGGAAGCAGCTCCTTTCATGGCAGCACAGAGAGGTTCAGCTTAGAGGAAGATGCCATCTGGTAAGTGCTTCCTGGTGGGCTCAAGTCTGCCCAAAAAGGTGGCCTCTGTCTTCAATGCAAAAAAATATATAAGCAGAAAGAGACGTGCAGTACTTCCCATGGTCCTGAGCGCTCAGTCACAGTGACAGCCATGAGAGGTTCTGCATTTGAGCCTCTTCATAAACACCAAGAAAGACACTGTCACATGCAGAAGCGCATAGTACCACAGGTGAGGGCATGCACTTTAACCTGATTTTAACATCAGAAAACCAAGGCTCAGAGAAGAGGGGGACCAGCGTAAACACTTGCAGAGTCCTTCCACAATCCACAAGCACGCCTGTGGTCCAAGGCTTGGGTGGGTGTCTGTAGGAGCCAAAGGACAAACGTGGACATCACTGCACCCGCAGGGCAGTGGGAATTGATGACGCATCAGGTTCGGATGGCCAACTAATTGTCTGATGACTTTTAAAAGACTGCTTTCCCCTTTGTCCACTGAGTATCACAAAGGTTACTCATTCTTTTAAAGAGGCAACCAGAAGCCATTGAGATGTGGCACTTCTGTTAGCAGAGTCATCATGTACACAATGCTGGGTCCCAGCACGGTCAGTCACAGCTGACGGCAGACCTCAGGTTCTAGTACCCACAGGCCCAGCCCATCTGCCCACCTGACCTACCAATGGCCAAAACCTCAGGGGTTGTTCAGATTCCTTCAGGATTACAAAACCACCTCTAAAAGCAATCGCCAAAGCCACATTGAAGGTGACACATCACTAAGAGATTATAAAAAATGGTTCAAAAGAGAAAAAATTTAATATGGTTTCTTAAAAGTTGGAGACCCAGAGGATAACTTTTTCAACTATAAAAGAGTGCCTTGTTTGAAAAGCAGGTCTCACTCTCCACAGAGGAACACTCACTGGAAGAACATTCAGAACGGGTCTGGCATACCTGCCCCCCAGGGGAGGGGTCCCCGGAACCTGGTCTGGAAAGCGCTTTTGCGGGGCCCCCATCTCTGAGGGTGTCTCTTTAGACATCTCTAAGACACCAAGGTCTTAGGAAAATTTCTTCTCAGGAAAGTCTGCTCTTCATGTGGAAGGTGGCTCTTCAGATCTTGATTGTTTGGGCCATAAATAGTTCATGAGCAAATGCTGATAGACAACTAGATGAAAGAGAAACAGGACGCAAGAGGTCTGCAGGGCAGTTCTAGGGGAAACTGTTCTTATGGCTTAACAACAATGCAGCCCCTTCCTCAGCTTTGTTACAAATTACACTTTGATTCTAAACCCAGAGAGCTTTCAGAGCTTACAAAATGAATCAGTCCATCTGAACTGCTCAACAATATACAAGGAAAGGCCTCACCATGCCCACCTGCAGCCATCTCAGTCCAAATCTCACCAAGGGCAAGGCGTGGTAATGCCGCAAGCAAAGAGACTGCTGTGCTGCTCCTGCCCCAAATGCCCAATTCCATCTAACCCTGAGAACACAGCACAACATCACAATGGGGACGTCCTATAATGGGAGTGGACTGTAAAACTGCCATGGTCACAAAAATACAGAAACAGTCCTAGGCTGAAGAAGACCAAGGAGACAGGACAACTAAATGCAACATGTTGACCAAACTGGATCCTGGACTAAAAAAGGTACACCTATGGGCTGAGAAGCAACCCTTATAGACGCCCACATCCTGGTCAGCCCTTGAAACCTTGTAGGTAGATATAAAGCAGAGGTCTCCAAACTTCTTGGTACCAGGAACCGGTATTTCTATGAGAATCTAATGCCTGATGATCTGAGGTGGAGCTGAGGTAGTGATGCTAGAGCTAAAAAGCAGCTACAAATACAGATGAAGCTTTGCCCGCTTGTTCACCGCTCACTTCCTGCTGTGTAGCCCAGTTCCTAACAGGCCACAGACCAGTACCGGTACACAGCCTAGGGATCAAGGACACCTGGTATAAAGGAACACTTTGACTGCTTCAGCAATGTTTTTGTTATTCTGGAATTATTTCAAAATAAGACTAGAAAATTCTCCCTTAGTTACATACACTCAAACTCAACTGTCTGTATGCTAGCCAACAGTTACACATCTCAAACAGTAAGAATATTTTAAAAGGGAAAAATAAATACACAAATAAATGGTTCTCTTAGAACCAAAAATACACTGAGAAAAAAGTGTTTCTCTTATCTATAATACCTAAAATACATCTAGAATTCTGATTAAAGAAAAGCTAAAAATGAATCTTACACAGCTAGGTCGTAAAGAGATATCTGTATGCCCATGTTCACAGCAGGATTATTCATAATAGCCAAAAGTATCCATCAACACATGAATGAATAAACAAAATGTCGTCTATTTATACAATGGAATAATTCAGCCTTAAAAAGGAAGGACGTTCTGACACATGTAACGTCATGAATGAATACTGAGGACATTGTGCTCAGGGAAATCAGCCACTCAAAACAGAATAAATACTGTATAATTCCACTTATATGAGGTCCCTAAAGTGGTCAAATTCAGAGACAAAGGAAAAGGATGGGTGCCAGGAGCTGGAGGAGTAGAATAGGAAGTTAGTTTGTAATGGGGACAGAATTTCAGTTTGAGATAATAAGAAAGTTCTGGAGATGGATTGTAGTTCTGGTTGCACAACAGTAAAAATGTACTCAATGCCACTGAACTGTACATTGAAAAATGGTAAATTTTATGTTATATATATTTTACCACAATAAAAATAAACATTTATCTATACACATAAAAAGAGGATCTTGCAAAAGTAACTGAAAACAATGACTTTTACTGGGTCATTTCCATTAAAAAGAAAAAGGAATTGTGTGGAAGCCAGTCCAGAGATCATTTTCTAAAGTAAAGCAAACCCAGAACCTCCCTCAATGTGACAGATGCATCAGTGTCCATGTCTTGCTGCATCCTCCAGCTGGGTCACCTTTCAACCAGGCAGCATATAGAGACACACACAACAGCACAATCAACTGGACTCATGCAAGACTGAAGAACATCATCACAGCCTGACCTGCCACTTGTATTCCTACTTGTTTTTTTTTCTTTTTCGTTTTTTATTTTTTTACTATTGCCTTTTTTAAAAATTAAAAAAACGTTTCTTGAGTGCAGTAAGATGATAAATAGCTCTTAAACTGACCTTGTTGCTAGTTATTATCCATTATACAATGGTTCTCTATGTGCTGTTATCACCCTCACCTGTGGCAGGTCAGGTGGTAAGGCAGAGAAACAGTACAAACCAGTGATTGGAGAAAAATAAAATGCCTATGAGTATTAGTGGAAGGTTTCTGAATAACAAACATAAGCAGCACAATCCATCTAGAAAAAGACTGTTTTGAAAGAGTCAGAAACCCTTCTCCTTACACAGGGGTGGCTGGGGGCCAGCACTCACCATCCATTTCCACCAGAAGCTGGTTGAGGGTCTGCTCCTCCTCCGTGTTGGAGAAGCCAGACATGGTGGTGGAACGCTTCTTGCCCACAGCGTCAATCTCATCAATGTAGACGATGCAGGGGGCCCGGGCGCGGGCTTCTTTGAAGAGGCTCCGCACACGGGCAGCACCGAGGCCTGAGAGGACCAGGGAGCAGATAGATAATGGAAGATGAACTACTCTTGGGACAGTGACCAGAGCTGTCCACTATTTGACAAAATTTCAGCCAAGAGTCCTCTAAGGCAAACAGAGCCAGGCCCTGTCCCAGCAGAGGTCAACCTGGAAGACGCTCACCCTCCTGTAATCCCAAGGCCACAAGTAGACAGAGCTTGAAAGAACATCAGCACCCAATTCTCTACACAAATACAATGTTTTGTGTAATATGGGTTTCACTTTTTTTCCTCCTCTATTCTCCCCATTTCCTCATCAATTCAGCCACCTGAGGGAGGACGTGAGAAAAGGCCATCTCGGACATGTGGTCAGGTGAGCCTGTCTGCAGCCTCTTAAGCAATGCCTACCTCCAATGACCTCCACAAACTCTGGGCCAGCCATCGCCAAGAAGGGCACCTGGGCCTCCGTCGCCACTGCCTTGGCCAGCAGTGTCTTCCCACAGCCAGGGGGACCAAGCAACAGTGCGCCCTTCGGTACTTTTGCACCAAGCTGAAGGAAACGCTCTGGGCTCTAGAAAAGCAGCAGATAACGTGACATTAACCAAAGGTATTTCAGAGAGAATTTTTAAGAAATGACACCCATGAAGGTCAGCTCATGTACTGACATGCATCGGCTACGGTATACACAACTCTGGGAAAAGACGGTATCCCAGATGGCTCCAGTGTGATCAGTGATGGACTTCCAACCCTTCTGCTGGTCAACAACTGTGCATTTGACCTGTGTTGCACCAGCATGTGGAACACTTGCATGTACCCTCCTCAGCACATATCTGATCAGTGTAGTTCTCCCCTCTGGGGGAGCATTCATGCTCATATTCTGCTGGGCGCGGGAGCTCACCTTCAGATAATCTACAAACTCTTTGACCTCTAGTTTGGCTTCGTGCATTCCTGCCACATCTTTGAAGCTGATTCCCTTCCCCATCTTGCCATCCACAATTGTAAAACGAGCCATTTTAAGCTGATTCTGGGCAAAAGAAAAAAAGGCAGAGCATTGTGAACTCTTAGAGCTAGAAGATGAGCACCCCAGTGCTGGCTCCCCATCCTGCACCTGAGTGCACAGCTTCCCTCCACAAGCAGCCCACACCCTTTCCACTCATGAAGACAGGCAGCAGCTAAGGTCACATTTCAGACATACAAAAAGAAATGTTTGTTTTACATTATTAACAGTAAAAAGGCTGTCTAGAATCTAGCAATTTGCCTTTAAAAAAAAAAAAAACCTAAAACTCCCCCACATATACTAGGTAATTTAACAATATCTTTTGTATAAACTATTGCATATTTCTATATGATTTTCCCCACTACTGTGTAATTATTTGTCTGATTATAAAAGTAACGGAATCTCAGTTCTGGAGAGTCTTGGTAGGAATGTTAATTGGTAAATTTCCAGAGAACAATCAAGCAGGACAGATAGAGGTCTTAGTGAGATGTGTTAAACTTCAGCCAGTCTACTTTTAGGAAGGCACTATAGGCAAATAAGATAGGTGCATGTGCATGGAATTCATCAGAGTATTATTTAAACATGAGTAAAATATAGTAGAACCCCATGAGACACCATGCTGCTACTAAAAGTAAGGGTGTAAGTTTTGAGCTACAGAGGAATACAGTCCCAGGCTAAGTGGAAACAAGGAAATGGCACTCTGTGTCCCTGCCTTATTACAGTTCCCAAGGAGGGAACAGGAGGTACTCTCTGCGGACTTGTTCCCACCTCCCCCACCCCTTTGCTGATGTGGCCAAATGGCCACAAACTGAAGGAAGGGGAACTGCATGTTATAATGAATGACACAACAATAGGATAATACTTTTAAAGTGTATTATAGACGTCCTTTTAAAAATAACTTTTAAAATTTCTCAGTGTCTTAGCTACTAATGCCCAGCTGATGCTGAAAACTGCAGAATAAGCTGCCCTATAAAATCCCCTGGCTCAGCCACCCCACCATTCAGGGGGAGGGGCCCTCAGTTAAAGTTGGTTACTATACACCATCTAGTCAACCAAACAAAAGGAAAAATGAGCTGCCAAAATATGACTCCCGGCTAGCCTCTGCAACAGGTTAATTTACACTGTATACTTATTCTGTTGTTTACAGGAAAAGTATTTAGTCAGAAGAAACAGAGAAAAATTCTAAGTCTACAAGTTCAGTGAGATGTGATTTGTACAACTTACAAAAGCACTGAATCCTCCTTCCCGTCCTGTCATTCCAGCCAGACGGAAAACATACCACAGAATGGCCAGGCCCACCGCTGTCATCCCCAAGGCGTAGAGGGCACTAGTGGGGGAAAGAGGCAGTTATAGGCTGAAAAGTGGCCACCAGGAAGCTGACAGTCATGTCTAACAAAGTTGGGGACATTTCAAAGATAAGAAAAGCAACCCTTCCCTTAAGAGAAATGTGCAGAACAAATGGTCATGAAAATGGGTTTCCCTGTCCAGTTCTCACCAATCATCCTCTTTCACAGTTTTCCCAAGCTGTCTGGAGTGTGGAAATACTGGAGATATCTAACGACAGCATGAAGCCAGAATAGCTGACACTGCACACTCACCCCATTATCTAGAGCAGTGGTCCCAACTTTTTTGGCACCAGGGACCAGTGCTCCTATGAGAACCTAACGCCTGATGATTTGAGGTGGAGCTGAGGCAGTGATGACAGCACTGGGGAGCTGCTGCAAATACAGATGAAGCTTTGCTCACTTGCCAGCTGCTCACCTCCTGCTGCATGGCTCCGTTCCTAACAAGCCATGGACTGGTACCTGTCCATGGCCCGGGGTTTAAGGACCCCTGATCTAGAGCCTTGTGATAATTAACAAGCCGACAAGAGCAGGTTTTCACATTTGATATTTTGTTTCCAAAAGTATTCTGTTAATTTCGGTTAGTAAGGCAGAACAGAATAAGCCTAGAATAAAGAATATACCCTAGGGTGTCAGGCCTCCACATGAAGAAGAAAAGTTGCCCCCATGCCCTATATCCCCGTCATTCCTAGAACAAACCAGAGGTGCAGCCCCAGAACCCTGAGCCTTCAGGGCTGTAGAATTTATTGACCCATCATTTCCACAGGTGTGCTTGCCAGTCACTGGCATTCTGTGTCTTATCAGAATTACAAAGCATGCCCATGAATCAACAGTAAACCTCTTTGTACACAGCTTTCAGCCACTGTTGGTCCCAGTGTGAAGTCAGAACCCAAACTGTGCTGACTGATCTGCTCCCACTAAGGAGTCTGCAGGCACAGAGCCCATGGGCCCCACGTGGTCTCTGTTTCTCTCTGCAACATGAAACCAAGAATTTCTGCTGGACATCTGTGTTTCTCCCCTTTCTATTCCATTTTCCTATTTGTAGAAGAAAGCAACCCCACAATGTGCTAAATTCAGAAATGCAAGAGCAACTAAAGAAAGTGACTAAAACTAATTCCAACAGCCTCACACACTTCCATTTCTCAGCTTATGTCATCTACCCTCAGGTTTATTTACACTCCCACAGGGGGTCTAGGTAACTGTAATTAACTGAGGTTTTCCTTTGTGGTTTTTCACATTACAAAGCCAAGCCTTGTTCAGTTTAGAAGCCAACAAAAATGATCAACATACTTTCCAAAGAATCCTGTACGTTTATAGGAAACCAGGATCCTATCCTTGCCTTCGATATTCAACTCATCTTCAGCAGCCCGAAGCTTCTCTTCAAATTTGTCGATATTTGCCACCTGCATTCGGTACATCAAGGCCAGCCTCTGGGGGAAGAAGGCAGAAGGAACTGTGAGAGTGACGAACAGGACAGACTGCAGATCCCTCAAATATATAGATGCCATTCAGAAACCACTTCCAACTCTAAAGGGTTTTAGTTTTCTCAAACACAATTACAACAAAATAGATATGTTTTCAATAGATATGTTTTCTCTATTTTCACTAATAGGAACATTTTAAGAAATGGAGGGAGGTGTATACATTTTAAACTCAGCACTCAGCCGTGCGTGCAGAGCACAGAGACACAGTGATGAGCCCACAGTACTGAACTGGGTTCGCACAGTCCACTTAATTAAGAAATTCAAGTGCTGTGTTTAACCACTGGATGAATCTGAAATTCAACTAAAGGGATGTTTTTTTGCTCCGTAAACCTTTCCTGAATAGAGAAGAGGCTAAGAAGAGTGACAGGACAAGTTTCCTGAAGTGATATCACCACCTCCCCCAGGTACAGAGGCTTCAGAGAAGGAGAGCCAACGCCAGGCCAGGAGTCCATACTGGGTCCCTCAAGTCCCTTCTCAGTGAGTTGACCTGGTCACAGGGATCGGTTGTTCCTGGGCTAGTGTGAAGCCTCCAAAAAACAAACATCTACGCAACCTACACGGGCAGAAGCACAAGTGGGGCAGTCCTCCTCCTTCCCACCAGCATGCACTACATCGCACAAGTTGAACCTCATTTTCCCAAGAGACTGGTCCACACTATGTCCATAGTTAAACTGTTCCAAGCTCAGATTCTAAACACACTTCAAATTTAAACTGAGCAACCAGATTTCCACCTGGCTCTTAAGAGTTTCAGCCTTCTTGCAGAATGACTGTCACTATGAGAGAGCAGCTAGCCAGAATCCACCTGGTGGGGTAACAGGCCAGGTAAAGAAGCGGTCAAGAGGACGCACCGGTTACAACACAGTGACTATGATCTGTGCTACAACATCTGGTGGCCTTGGTTGCCGAGTTAACCTAATGGACCCCATATGTTTGATCTAGACTTCTTCAATGCTTCGATCACTCACACCTGGCCTGGTAGTATAACTAGAATCACCAATTTGCACAGAAGAAAAATCAGACATGACTCTCTTTCTATACCAAGATCCAAGAGCACAATGTATGTCTCCAGAAGCCAATTCACTCCCACATTCTCTGTAAAGCTTTCTCTGGTCACCTGGGCCTGAATCATCCGTTCACTTATGCAAGGCCCAACACCGTTCATTTCTGAAGTGTGCTGGAATTTAACTTTTACTGTTTAGCAGACTATGTGTTGATCTTATCACCTCATTTAAACTATAAGCCCTTGTACACTGACAGGCAGCTGTAAACACTGTGCTGCACCCACAGCTAAGCATGCTCAGGCAAGACAAGCACTCCACTGCCAACCCAACCCTATTCAAAAAACAGAGCAGAGACTGGAGTGTGCACAGGGTGTATTCTGGGATACCACACGATTCTATACTCCGTGAAAAGGAGTCAACCCGTGTTCCGGGTGAGCAGAGTGAATCAAAGCCAGAATGTCTGTCTCCCAGCATGGAGAAGGGGTATGATTTTACCTGGTCTAGTTTTTCCATTGTCCAAACTTTTAACAAAAAAGAAGGGGTCTGGGGGAGGAAGACAGGGGAAAAAATAATTTAAATAATTTCTTCAATTAAAAAATAATAAAAATTTTTAAAAATGGAAAGACTAAAGAACATGAAAATTAAATATAAGTCATGATCCTTTACTGGATCCTGGATCAAAATACTAAAAAAAAACCCCAGCTCTTAAAGCTAGTTCAGAAGAAACTGAGAAACATGAACAGGGAAAGTGCTTTAGAAAATGTTCTGGTATCAGTGTTACCTTTCTTGGGCCTAACGATGGTGCTGCGGTTATTGGAGAACGAGAAGAAAGGAATCAGAGATTGGAGAGTGATTCATTTTCACACCAAGGTTTCCATAGTCAAGCTTTTGGGTCTAGTTTCCATGTGCCCCACCTCACTTTCCAGCAGTGCCAGAAGACAGGCCACTGTCACTAGGGTGTATCTGTTCCTCTCCATCTTTGATGCCTAACCCTCTACATGGTACAAAATCCCACCCCGCCCCTCTGCCCCCTCTGCAATGTCTGCCATCTCTCCTCTCGCTGCTCACAGTTCTCCAGTTCTGACCATGCTGAGATGCACTCTGGGGAAGAAGTGGTGGCGCCTGACCTGGGAACGAACATGGTCCCTCTCATTCCTTTCTTTCCTGCTCCTCAAGGTCAGTCCTTGCCTGACTTCTGTCTCTTAGCCACCCCTTTTGAGTGCTGTTTCCTGTCCTTACCTCCCTGAGAGATTTCTGCTTGACCGATCCCAGTCACCTCAACTCACCTGAATCTGCCAAAGCTACCCAGTCTGCTGACCTCCAGCCAGCACCGCACTTACTCAACCAAACCGACGGAGCAAAACCTCAAGGCTGCAGGTGACCCCTCTTTCCTTAGTCCCTAGTGACAGGGAGTCACCACTGTGGCCACTTAGTCACTACCCCATCTCCTCCTCTCTGTACTCAGCTACCACAGCAGCTGTGGATCCCACTAGCTTATGTCTGCAGACAACACTGCCTCTCCCCATTTCAAGCTCCATCTTTGTGGCTACTTTTCAAAAACCTTCAACAAATCCTCCTTTAAATCAAGACACTCAGATCTTGTTTTAAGAAAATCTAAAACATGACAACCAAACAAATGGAGGCAGGCAGGGACTGAGTGAAAATGGGTGTCTCTATGTCTTTCCAAGCATGTGCCCTCACCCTCACTCACAGGCCGCCCGAACACCACGGCTCCAGGGTACAGGTATACTTCCACCACGTCACTTTCAGGAACCACCTGGACCCGCTGCACCTCACCCTTGGCCAGCATCTCGTTGACAAAGTCGTTCCAGGAGATGTTGCCCCCACTGGTGCTGAGCGCATTCAGCAGGCTCATGACAACGGCGATGACAAACAAGGTGCGTAGCCGCTCGCGGTACATTTGGTCTTCCCTCTCCTTGCGCCTTCTCTCCTCTGTGAGCAGGGACCAAAGGAATGTTAGATGGAGGCAGCAGGCCAAGCCTGCCCTCTGTGCCCTACATCCTGTTAGGAAGACTCAGCAATGAGATGGTGGTCTCTCATCTTCCATAAGATCCTGCATATTGGCCTATTTTTCAATAAAGTGATTCGAGACAAACACTAATCACAAGCCATTCAAGGTCACCAAAAGAGGTCCCACCTGATCAGATAACAGAAAACCATTTTTAAAGTCAAAAACTTTCCTAGAACCACCTTGCAGTGCAACTATACAGTAAACTCCTTCACTGAAAGCACATCTGACCCAAGCTATGATGAATTTAGGCACTCCAGGTTTCATTAGATACAAAACATCATCAGCAGTGTATTTATGCATATGTATTTAAGTTATTAACAACAATTTTTAAAAAACCTTTTACCAGCACCTGCCTTATGAAATAACACAGTCCTGATCCCTTTGAAGATCCCGTGTGCTCGTCCCGCAACTGCACAACCACTATTCTGAATTAATATATCAGAATAACATTCAAGTAAGTTGTATGCCATTCATCACAATGACATTTGCAAACAGTACATTTAAAGAGTGTGAGATATATCATTTAGGTTAGACATCTATTGGGGACCAACTTACTTCTAGAATATTCTCAAAGACCAATTCTTTGTCTCATCCATCAGATAAATGCCCCTAAATCACATTATTCAGTTATTTATACCCTACTTAGGAGACAGACAGCTTCATGCTCAGTTCTTGGGAATGGAAAGAAGACTCAGCTCCTGATTTTGAGACATGGGGACTCAGGCGAGGTGAGTCAATCTCAGCAAGCAGTGAACAAAAGAATGCTCCCGGGAAGTGGGTAGTGAGAGAAAAACCTTTGGGGAAGGATGAGGATCACATGCAGGAGTCACTTCCCTTGTTCTCAGGTGAGTAATAATTCTTTAGAACCCATCTATGTCCAATATTTACTTTTATAATTAACCATGTTGACAGTCACCACAGTAGCTACAGTGCACTGACCTGAATGAGGCTTAAGCCAACATCTCCCTTTTAGAGCCTTTCTATGATCATGATGTCTATTTTTGACACATTTAAGACACCAAACTTGTGAGTAAGTCCCATGTTCCTGGCTGGATGGCTGCAGTGCACAAATTGTCATTCCTCACTGGTCTCCACATAACGTCCCACTACAACCCATGTGTTAAAGGTCTGAAGCAATTCTGTGGCTCACAAGCATCTGTTCATAAAATGTGAAACAGGTCTACAATTTTCAAAAAATATAGCTTGGTGTTAAATAAAACAGCTTTACACGTTAGCAAGAATTTCTAAAAAATAAAAAATAAAACAAAAACAGCTTGGATTTGAACTCCAATAAATATCACTTCTGTTTTAGTACAATTCCTTACTGTTGAATTGTACACCTGAAACTTACTGGATTTTATTAACCACCGTCATCATAAGAAAAAAAAAAATCTTTTCAAATAAAACCCAGCCTGGTGTTCTCACATGGAACAGTGGTCCTAGCACAGGCACCACCCCACCCCCTTTCATTCATTCATAAGTTAGCAGTTCCCTTTATCATCAGCTCCTGGTAGCCATATTTCACCTTAGAGGATAACTCAGTTCAAACTCACCTTTTTATTTCCCTCACCCTTTACATGATCATCCAGTCCCAATTCCAGAGTAGAGATAAGACTTAAGATTGCAAGTGAGGTCACTGTGAACCAGGTTTGGGGACTGGGAGAGGAATTAATTGGCACACAGTAGTCCTCTTATAGGACAGTGATCTCTCATTCTCCTTCTTTAAGGCCACACACTGTCCCCTCCTCTCCTCTGGGGGCTGCTTTTCAAGTGTGGAGACAGTGGTAACATTAACTAGGTAGGCATGGGGATGGGTTCAGGCAAGGAGTCCTGGTGCCTTCCTGCCCATCCAGAACGCCAATTTCAGGGTAGATTCGAGGTTCACTCTTTCCATGCACAGAAATGACACCTGCTTTTAGGCAAGGGACATAGGTGCTGACAGAAGCATCCCTAAAAGGACAGGCAGGAAGAATCCAGTAATCGCATAGAGATTGGGGGCAGGTGTGCTCAGGGTGAGGCGAGCACAGGTACCTGGGCATACCCTAACTTTTAAGAAAGGTTTCCTGCTGCTTAGACTAGAACATGCATATGCATGTGAAGGCAACCAAGCTAGCCATTATTCCAAAACATCCGATAGATCTACCTTCATCATCTCCAGGGGTCCTCCCTTTGGTTTTATCATGTTCCTTAGTCTTCTGCTTCCTCCTTGAGGTGTTAAAATAGTAAGTGCCACCTACAAGGAATAGGAAAAATGTTTAACAATCAAAATGTGCAGCTTCAGGGTGACACAGTAGAAGAGTATATTCTCAAATGACCAAATCAAACCAGTAACTCTGAAACCAACATCCACAATTTTTAAAAGTTTGAGAAAAGTGTTTTCTTCTATCATTCTTAGTACAGAACTTACAAATTATAGAATAATAAACTAACTTCAACTTGTGAAGTATCTTTGTAATTTAGTCAATGTGAGGGAATGAAAATTAGTTATGAACGTAAATTTGAGAAAGTGTCATGAATTTGTTGGAGAACAATCCCTTCAATACATGTAGTCACTTTAAATGAACTTAAACAAATGAATACAAGTGGCTTTGATACATGCAGAAAGACAGCAACCCAGCTGCCATCATCACCAAGACAGGACCACATAACAGTCCTCACACAAAAGGCTCTGTCTTGTCCAAGGTCTGAACAAATCAAGTGTTTAAAAAAGGGGTGTTGAGGAGGGGAGATTCTCATTACTATAACAAGGCTTCACAGATGTTAACAGAATCACAAGTGAAACTACCTTGATGACCACTTGACATGGTTCAGGCTGTTTGGAGAGTGAAATGTGTGACACTGGGTGCATATGTAGATTTAAATGAGAAAACACAGACAGCAGATGTGCAAATTGCCGCCAAGTCACAGCTCTCTCTGACCATGTGTGGCTGTTTAATGTACAGTAGAATTAGAAGACTTTATTTTTCCCCTGTTCCAAGTGGATAAAGAGGGGAGCAAAATTATAAAAATATCAATCCTTAAAGTCCTTTGACCTAAGGTCAAGAGTGACAGAATGTGTCACAGTGTCTCACTAAACAGTGCAACTCTATTGTGAGAGCAAATTATTTCCAGGCTTTTAGTTACCTTCTGGATATAAAATACATAAGCCACTCTGTACATCCTTACAGATGTTCTCACAGCTGGCTAGGGAATATGACAAAGCTTTTTCAAGCAGCCTGATTATTCCTGTACACCAGGATCTTGAAAAAAACACAACTCAAAATAAGCAAAAATGGCCTGTTCAGACCTTAGACAATTTTTCTTTTTGTAAACTTCATTTCAGAGCATCAAAGGGCTCATGTTAAATAGAACTCAAACCTCCTGTTAGCGATTTCTTTTTTGTCAATGTCAAAACGGCAACATTATTCTAATTTATTCAAAAATGTTCTGTCAGTCATTTGTCTTTCAACAGATACACACCTAAAAGCTTCCAGAGTCTGACTGGGTTCTGGACCAGATGCTGTTTCAACAACAATCCGTGGATCCCTTCAAAGGTAGGGGTTAACAGTCGCAACTGCAAACCCTGAAAAAAACATATATATATTCACGACCAGTCACACCAACATCACAGCACACCAAAGCAACGTGGACTAATTCCCTAATGAAAAATCTTTTCTACAAAGCTCAAATATTTATTTGTAATGTTTATATTGCCCTGAATTAATAGTCTTAGCATTACTTCAAAGTTTTGACATAACATCGAAAGAAAAAAAAGTATATAAACATTAAAAGCAAATGAACAAGTCAAAGAGACACTGAACCAAAGGCACGGAGCACTGGCTACCATTTGGTGCCTCAAGGACCAAAATTCTCCTGCAGAATGCAAAGAGCAGAGGGCTCCCAAAGGCTGCAATGACTACCTAGATCCTTTTGCTCCTGACGTCTCCAGATGACTCCTTGTAGAACACTCCCAAGTACTAGAGGAGTTTACCAGTCTATATCTCCAAAGTTCTGTTTTCAAGATAAGCATTCTCACACTTGAATGTATTTCGTGTTCTTAAGGTCACTGGTCCAATTTAACTTTTTCTGTGTCTGTGTTGGCAATTTCTTTATTTGTTTTATTTATATGTTTATCTTTAATTTTTTTTCTTCAGCTCAACCCTGCTCTGCTGCTACTATGGAGAAAAGTAACACTTTACTCAGTGCTCTTTGGTAAAACATTACAGGCAATTTCCTTTAGTAACAAAATTTAATTTCCTAGTCTATATAATTATTGTCCCATTTAATCAATATTACTATTCTTGGCTCAATGATGACCAGAAGTCATATAAGGGAGGGCCACAGAATGTAGATTGGGCACAATGAGCAACATTAGCATTTTAAATATAGCACACCAAAAAATAATCATTCTTCAAAGTCAGCCTTGAAGACTATTTAAATCAGGTTAGTTTAGCTTATTACTATTACAGTCATTGGTGAGATAATCTGTTTAGATTTTACAAGTATGTGCGAGTTCGCTACTTCAGCCCTTATTTTCATACAACAAGCATAGGGTCAGCCTAACGATAATAAATTATGATGTTCCTTCTCAAAAGAAAAGCCAAAAGTAAATAAATAAATAAAAGAGCATAATATATCTATAGCTGCCCTCAGGTTCAGGAAAGGTGGCCAGTAATCTAAAGGAGGAATATAATTCAAAATGGCCCTCAAATTATGGAAAAATACAATAACAATAAATTTTGACCTTAATTGTGAGGGTCGAACTCCTAAAAGAGGGCTGGGGGAAAATAATCAGACAAAAACGCACCAGGACTTACATCTTTGTTTTCATGAAGTGTCAATCTTAGCGAGGCCTAGAACAGCCTTCACATAGAGGGTGCACCTCAAATTTGTGTCGATAAGTATAAAGCTTCACAACAAAAGTAAAATACAGCTACATGGTATACAAAACGCTCAGGCGGCCACTAAGGACTACCGACAGCTGTTCGTCCCGATGGGCTCCGATCTATGTGAGCCAATGGTAAAATACTTCTCTGCTAGAAAATCTGTTAGAAAGTCTTACTGGATTCAATTTTAAAACGCCAGGAAGACGGGCAGAAAATACAGACAGACGAGAAGAGGCTGGAAACACCCAATTCGGGACCTGTGCAGACGCGCTGCCTCCTCCCGGGCCCGGCCAGAGCGGCCTCTGCGCGAACGGGGTTACCTGCAGGGCTCGGCCTCCAGACCTGACGACACCCATCGGAGGCCTGTGGACTAAGTACGGCCACCTCCTCCCGGCCCTGGCGGAGAGGCCTGGCCCCCAGCCCCAGAAGGGGCCCCGCAACCGGTCGGGACCCGGGCCCTGGGCCTGGCGGAGAACGCGCAACAGCAGCCATGCGGCCGCCATGTTGGCCCAGGAGCGGCGCCGGCGCAGTCGGCGCTTCCTCGGGGCGCCTGCGCAGTCGAAGCCTCTTTGGGGCGCCTGTGCAATCGGGGCTTCCTCGGGGAGCCTGCGCTGTCGGCACCTCCAAGGCACGATTCCCTGCGCATAACTGACGGAGTCGACTCGCCTTTTGGCACCTCCAATCCGACTAGGATTTCGTAGCAGTTGATTGAAGTGCTGCCTGGTGCTGAGGGCCGCGAGTATAGCTGCACCCTGGCGGGCCTGGGAGGGAGGGTATAGGGACTCCGCACTGGGCTGTTGGTGGGACGGGCTTGGAAGAAGCAGGTCTTGGATCACCGAGTGGAACGGGAGAGCTCAAGAGAACGTGTAAGGACAACGGAGGTCCGATCCCGGCCCAACCGTGTCTGGCCTCAAAGGGGTTTCGTGAGCGCGCAGAGAGTCCTGCACGCGAACAGGCCTAAGTTGAGAGAAAAGACTTTGAGGAGGGTCGCGGAGCATCCTCGTGGGCACGAGTCTGTAATCTTGGCCTACAGATTTCGACTAGACAGTCTCAGCTAGATATCTTCTCAAGGCACGCTGACATGTTTCTGAAAGTTATTCCCTGCCCTATTGGTCAGAATTGCGGACTGGACACCAGAACACACTCTCTGCTCCTGGGGAATGAGCAGTCTGGAGTCTTGTTTAATCCCAGGCCCAGGCAGTGCACCCTGGGAGTCTTGCTCCTGGCCGCCTCCTTCCTGATTTTTCTCTCCTCTTCTGGCCCACCTTAGCTCCGTGAATGCTCAGTTCTGAAATTGCTGAGAGCTGAAAAGCTTGTTGAGAGGAAAAAGCAAAGACTAAAGGTGGATGTATTACAGAGGTAGGGTTAGGGTGGCGTACTTGTTTCTGGGCTTTTCTGTACTTACCGAATTTCTGAAGTCGAAACATAAAAATAACCACCTTCCTGAGTGGTAACTAGTGTCTGGCTCCATATCAAACACTCATTTAATACAACTCTGAGAAATACTTTTAAATATCTATTTTACACATGAGAAAGACTCAGACAATTTTAAAGTAACCCGTCCAAGGTCATAGCTAAGAAGTGACGGCACAGTTTCAGAACTAGTCTGACTGGCTTCTGGGCCATTCTGCCATAATGCCATAAATACTACAAAGTAACATGTATGATTAGTTTATCCCTACCCTCCTCCCCCCAAAACTAGAAAGGTTTGGGGACAGTTTTTAAATTAAGTGTCCTGATTCTCAGCTCTTGCAGCACTACTTTTGGAGATTCTTACTTGTGATTGGTTGTTGGAGCAAGCAGCCACTAATCCTAGGGCTGCCTATGGCTGCCACTGATTTACACAATTGAACTGTCTTTCCTTTTTTCTCCTGCCCTTACAATCTTCCTTCACAGTCAATCCATCCTCCTCAGTTTCCTCCTCCACTGTTTTTATTTTCCCTGGTTAAATTGCCCTACCCCTTTCTGCCTTCCAGCTCTGTGTCCTGTCTGCCTCTCTCCCCAGACCAGTTCTGTGACTAACCAAACTTCCCAGAGTGGTTTCTTGAGCCCTATCAAAGCTTGTGCAAAGCCACCCTGACAGGAAGTGACCAAGCCCCCCAACCACACACCTGTTTCCTCATCACCCAGTTCAGAGGATTTGTGACTCAGAGCCAATAACGAATGTGAATGTGTTTGGAGAGAGTATAAGATGTAATCCCATCGATGTTTGAAAAAAAATTTTTACGGTGGTCCAACCTCTTTGCTTGGTGATTCATTTGTAAGCAGTGCAAGATGAAGGCAGGGGCCAGCCTCTAGGGAAAGAACGCTGGCTTCTGTCCTCAGCTTATGACCTTGAGCAAGTTATTATTAACTCTTTCAAGCATCAATTTTCTCATCAGTAAAATGGGGATAATAATTATCTGCAAAGTGAAGCTAATATCAGTTTTCAGTTTCCCACGGGGTTGTTGTAAAGATAAAATGCAATTAAAGTATGTGAAAGCAACTTGTGAACCGGAAAGGAGTTATTCCTAGGATGTTGTGGGAAATGAGATTCTGGGAAAAGGCTATTGATTCATTTATTCAAACATTTTTTTAACAAATGTGCTTTGAAGGCTGACTGTGTCCCAGACCTCAGGTGAAAGGTGAATAAAGACTTCTCCCACCTGCTTCAGTCCCACCTCAGTAGTGGCCCAGAACAGAGGCTCCCGTGGCTTCAGGCAATAGATTTAAGGATTCAGGTGCCCCATGCCCTGTACCTAGGAGAGCTGGTTCAACAAATCTTCCTTGGCTCTCAGGCCCCACCTCATCACCTATCAGGACATCAGCTTCACTTTCCTCTCAGCCATTTCCTCCGCCATTATCTTGATTCTTTTGGTACTTCGCAACTTATGTTTACTCATTTGTACTTCCTCAGCTCTCTGAACTCTGTGTTCATCAGGATATTTCAGCATGACTTCCCTTAATGTCTAAGAGGCAAACTCATGGTGAACTAGTTTGAATCAGGGCACATCCTGAGTCTCTGCACTGCCACCCGGATGCCAAATGCCATCCATTCTAGATCCGTAAGCAAAGTGAGCCACAGGAGGTATGGAAAGGCTGCCCTTTCAGCCTGGGCTGCAGGAAGGGGAGAGGAGCAGAGAGCGTATCTGTCTCACTCCCATCTGCAGAACTCCGCCCTCTTCCTCAGCATAGGGGAGTCCCTCCCTGCTCACTGTCTGCTAAAGGACTTTAGGCAAGCTGCTCTTGGAACAAATGTCAATTGCCTTGCCTGTAAAATAAGAATACTTTAGCGGTTTGGAGACAGAAGTTGATCTATTGAGCCATTTTTAGTTTTAAAATCTAGGCTTCCTTATTAATACCAGAGCAAATAATTACTTGCTTCTTTCAAAATTAAGCACTTGGCAGCAACTAAACTTCTAAACTTTTTTTAAAGCACAGTTGCTTCCACATTTACTCTGGCCTTTGAAGCCGTTGGACTATGCACATTATAATTGCTGCAATGTAATCATGAAAGTGAGCTCATCCTGCTGAGGCATGCAGCTTTAAATGACATGGTCTATAACAGGGTATTTGGCTCATATTACGATTTTTTCTATAAAATATACTCCTTTGTGGAATGTTCAAACTCATTTATCTCTTTGAATTTTGGTAGATTTTGTTGTTAAAATAAAGATCTGGCTTAAGAAATTTCTTGTTATATCACTTGTTAACTGGGTTTTACTGATCGCATATGCAACAAGATTTCATAATCACAAATTTTGTTTTTCTTTAAATGATGAAAAGTCCACTTTACCAGTAAAAAACCTATACTGGAATTTGCACATGACAAATAGTGATGTGTTCCTCAATATTTCTTCAGACTGTTAAGTATGGCATTTTGGCCAGGTATTTAGGAGGGTCTGTACTCTCCCCTCAAAATGTTAACTTCCATAGCTCTGGACAGCACATACCAAATTCATTAATCATTTGTCCTGTTAATTATATCAACTATCCATTATTATGCAGTAAATTACCAAAAATCTTAGCAAATTATAACAACTAATGTTTATCTTGTATAGTTTCTGATGGTCAGGAATCCTGGAGTGGTTGACTGGCTAGTTCTGGCAGCTCACAGTCTCTCACAAGAGTTCAGTTGTCAGCCAGGGCTGCAGTCATTTGATGCTTGCCTGGCACCGGAGGATGGATTACCAAGGCGACGCCCTTGCCTAGCTATTGGTAGGAGGCCTCAGCTCCTCACTAGATTGGCTCTCAGTGAGGCTGCTCACATGACTGATACCATGTGGCAGGGACAACTCAAGGGGGCAGGAGTCATTGAGGGCCAGCTTGGAGGCTGCTGACTATAGTGATGATTATAGAAGATAGTTGTTCAGAGATGCTCAGCAAAACCCAACCCCTTCGTTTCTTACTCCCCTGATCAAGTACTCCAGCCCTTCAGTGTGCAGCATTAACCACCACAATGATTGGTTCAGGAATGGGAAGGTCAACCCCAAAAAGTTCTTTCTTAGGAATTCTATTTGAAGATGGAGAAGGGAACCTTGCTTTTGGGATCATGGAGTAGAAAAATAAATCAAAAGTGCTGCTGATACCTTTCCTGCCTTACAGAGAAAACCAGCTGTGGTTGGAGAGAATGAGGCCCACACAAAATGAAGGAGCCAAGGCTATAGGCAAGACAGAGGACAGCCTGTTTGCATCCCTAGATCTAGTCATTGAAAGTAGGATCCCCCTTTTATTTCTGTGTTATGATCCAACCCTTTCTAATGATGCAAGTTTAAATTTGGTTTTCCCCTGTTCAGGTTGGAATATGCCTATTCAGGTCCATTAGCAACTGGGGAGTCATCAGTGGGCCGAGGCCTTGGGTTCCTCCTCAACTCCTCAGTGTGGATTTGGAAGCTTCATCTGGGTTCTGCTACCAGAAAAGAGGGATCATGCCTGGATGTCCAGTTTACAGCCTATTCCTAAAAGTCATTAGGTAGATATTTCTCTTGTCCTAGGGGTTACCTGTTACTTGATAAGATATTTGTAGCAAGGAAGAGTTCTCTTTGTCTGTATATGGTCTGCCTGACAGTTTTCAGTTGAATGTGTCATGTAGCCAACAGGATCCTCTGTTTGCTTGTCTCTAGGATATAGCCAGTGATCAGGTTGGCTGTATCTCCATGGTATAATTCACAACCAGCAAATGTCAGCAGAACTCCAGCATTTTGACAGGTTGGACAGAGTGTGCCATCTCCCTGAGGAGAACAGTCTTAGGCCTTTGTGTCTTTTCATTAAAGCACAGAGTATTCACCAGCTGGATGGGCCTGGATCCTAGAAATCTATGGCCAATATGGTTTTTTAGCAATTCAGTAGTGGACCTGTCTCTGTAGAAGTTCCCATGAACCATGTTGAATTTGGACAGCCACAACATAACAGGGAAAAGGTGCAGTGACATGTGAGTGTTCACAGACATCCTTACCTTTTCTTCTAGTCTGCTAAAGAAAATTTTGCTTTTGTCCACTCAGAATTTCTAACTTTCTGTCCTCAGAGATTGCTAGTCTATTCTCGGATATGTTGTAATGCAGAACAAAAAGAGAAAGGACAAAAATAGGTCAAAAGAAAGGATAAGAGATGTAGAAGGACAGAGAAAAGACACACCAGAGCTGTCATGGCCCCAAAGTAAAGATGATGGAAAGAGGTGAAGTGAAAGAGGCAGTTGGGTGGAATTTTAGGGGGTGAGTTTTTTTTGAGGGATTGGTAAGAGGCTTCTAAAACAGTTGCAGAGAATGAAGGAACCTGAGAAAAATGAGACTTTTGAGAGATAAAATGGAATTACCTTTAACAGGTATTTACTTTGTAGCTGTGTCTTAGGTGCTGGGGACAGAGCAATGAACAAAATTATGCCTGTCCTCAAGGAGTTTCTCTTCTAGTAACAGGAGAAAAACGAAAGTAAATTGAGTCAACAGAACACATCATATGTGAAAAGATTGTAAGTGGACACAGAGACAAAGCTTAAGATGAGGTAGTGGGGGCAGGCTTCACAGGGAAGGGGACTTTTTGAAAGTTGTGGTAAAATAAACATACAATTTGCTATTTTGGAAAGGAGACCTTAGAGCAGGAAAGCAGGGAAGAGGTAGCCCCGGGACAGTAGGGATTGTGCAGGGCTAAGGGTCAGATGTGGCAGAGGGAGAGAAGGAAGGAGTGGGCAAGGCTGGGGTCAGGCCTGGGCTGGTTCACCCAGTGGTGCTGCGCTGGGCTGCCTTTGCCAAGACTCTGCATTTGTGCTTGAGGTGCAGGGTATGGAGAATTTTGCGCAAGAACCATTGGTCTATTTTGAAAGCATCATTTTGGCTGCTTCATGGAGAATAGAGAGGCCAGAGGTGGGGAGGGGAAGAACAGGAGGTTACAATAGAGCCTGAGGAAAATATTTGGCCTAGAAGGATAGAAGGTAGGGGTGAGAGGAGCTGGTCTCCAGGAGGCACAGGAAAGCCTTGGTGGCTTTGTGTTTACTTGGGTGACTTCATGTTTATCCCAGTGGCTGGCTGGTTTGCTGGACCCATAGCCCCAAGGAGGCAAGAGCAGCTGGACATGAGTACACAGACAAGCCTCTCTCCTTGACAAGCTGGCTAGGCTCATGTCTCAGAGGAACAGTTTCAGGCATCACCTCCTTTTCACAGTATTTACAAGGTTGATTTGACAGAGGAAGAGGTGGCCATTTGTATGCAGAATTTGAATCATGGCACACTTAAATTCCACTACCCCTATACATAGTTGGAAAAACAGATACATACCAGTGGATTGCAACAAGGCACCAGGCTCTACCTGTGGCACACTCAACAGTTCTCCCAAGAATATCCTGTGTTTCTGGAACTCATGGCTAGCCCTTGTTGAGGGAGGCTGGAGAACCAATTGGGTTTAACTGGAGATGACTTGGGACAGGAGAATACTTTGGCTTTATATATGCCTCAAATTAAAGTGTGCAATTTGGGTTTTGCCATCTCCATCCCTGCTGTTTTATGTTTTATTTCACTTGACAGTTTATTTGTTACTTGAGTCCTAGGGCAATCTTATCTGAGATTACAGTTTCTTAAACAGAGTAAATGAAGCAAATCCTATAGACTTTACAATCATCTGTACTGCAGAAGGGAAAAATCTAAGCATGTATCCTGGAGGTCTGGGGTTAGAGGATGGTGGTAGTTCCACTGGAGCCTGGAGAAGCTGGCTTCGTTGGCTAGCGTGGGTGCTGTGCTGAAGGTCATACTGAAAGATTATTTACGGTATTCAATACTAAAATGTGGGAGCAGCCCAATAGCATTTATATTTAACTCATGCTAAATCCATCCTTTTATTTTCTGGATACTTTAAAGTTGCAAAGTAAAGCTGGGTTTCAGTGACAAAATATATTAATTCCTATAACACTGAGCACCTCTGCTGTCACCAGTATTATATTATTGTGTTGTGAAAGGTATGTGCACTCATATAACATTCTCTCTAGACCAGGAACCAGGTGAAGCAGAAAGGAGTGAGTGTTTCTCAGGATGCCTGCTTCTGGAAAGTGCTGAGTGACTTCCAATGTCCAGGTTCTTGCAGCCTGGCCTTGGGCCAGGACGCATTGTCCCCTAGAGCAAACCCATCATCAAAGGTCTCTGTTTCTCACCAGCATAATAAAATAAGTAACACATAGTGACAGCTCCAGTGGCCATCTGCCAGCTCATAAGCCACTAAGGCCTGGCCTGGTTGTGCTCTATTTCCACACACTGCCTTTTACCATTTCCCCCAAACTCCCTATCATCTTACTAATTTGAACTATCTTCTCTCTTCCTTGTTGAGTTGTTGTGTTCCCATCTTTCCATCTGGTGACTCCCAGCACTCTGTACCTCCTTCCTGAGGACACCAACCCTTGCTGGCAGCCAGCAGCCATACTCTCCAAACTGCTGGGCACCATGTCCTCCCTGATTCCTCGCTTATTCATGCTACAACCCTCATGACCCTCCACAGCACTATGTAGGCATCCTCTTAGTTGTAAAATAATAGTTACCACTCATATCTACTACATGCCACAGACAGTTCTAACCACGTTGGAGGTGTTAATCTTCATAAAAGTCCTACCAGGTAGGTACTCTCACCAACTTTGTTGCAGATGGTGAAACAGAGGCCTTGAGTGGTAAATACCTTGCCCAAGGTCACAGTTAGTGAAGGCAGAGTTGGTCCCAGAGTGTATCCTCTTGATGACTGTGTTATCTTGGGAGAATTTTCCATGGGGTTTGTCTACAAAAGACTGAATTCAGATTCTGTAGCTATGATCTTATGATTTAAGTATTAAATACAGATTATACATAACTAAAAAATGTATTAATGTTCATTGAGGCTGGACTTTGGCATAATTGGCACTCAGTCAGAGTTGTGCTGCTACTTTCGCAGCTGTACAGCCCTTGGCAGCAACAAGCCTGAGCCAGCAGCTCACAAGTCTTTTGGTCTTAGGACCTCTTTAGGGTTCCAGGAGCCCTAAGAGCTTTGGTGTAAGTGGGTTGTGTCTACTGATATTTGCCACGTTAACATTAAAACTGAGAAATGCTTAAAATAGAAAGGTATACACTGAGTGGTTCTATAGAGTTGTGGTTAGCACTTTTGCTTTACATGCAGAAGGTCCTGGGTTTGAGCCCCAGCAGCGTGACGCCCCACCTTCAGAGATCCAGTTCTTAATGGGAGATGGCAACATCCGTAGGGAGCGGGGCTTAAAAAAAAAAGAACCCACATTCCTCAGCTGTCAGAGTGGTGACATCATTCTACGTCATGCAGCTGCTGAAAACACCATGCACCCTAATGAAGAAAGTGAGTGACACAGCCAAAAAACCTCTTAATAACATCAGGAAGATAGTTTGACTTTGCTGACCCCAGAAAAGGCTTCAAGGGATCCCCAGAGGTTCCTGGACCACACTTTGGGAATCAGTGGTCTAAGTCAATTGTGGCAATATAATGTAATTAGAATTCTTTTAATTAAAAGATATCTGTGAGTTTTATACATTTAAAAAGGGAACTTATATTAGATTCGAGATTATCCCTTGTAAGCTCCTCTGCAGCTAAGACTTCTTGAAGTACTCAGGGACAATTTGGAGAACATGTTTTTAAATCTTTACTTGATTCAACATTAGTAAAAGTTTTGACCATCTTGGAAAATAAGCATTGTAGTTACAGTACTGGCACTAACCAGAAGGCTGCTGTCCCAATGACTGACTAGCAGAGCTCAGCTCTATTCCCAATGAAGGTTCCAGGGATGGAGAAGGGTGAAGCCTCCATGGTGGTAAATCTGTGTTTTTTTTTTTGCAAACCCAAGGAGAGGGGCTGCAGGTGGGTGACATGTCACTTACTGAATATGACCACCCACCAGAGCTTCTGGCATGTTATACATCAGTTACATAATCACAAGGTGGTGTTTCAAGTCCTGACTGTCTGGACTGAGAGAGTGTTTAAGAGATTTTTGTGTTTTATCTCTTTCATAATGGTGTCCAGCACACAGTAGACACTCAAACATTTGTTGAATGAGTACATTATTCATCCTCCAGCTGAGTAAGGCCCCTGCTTTCTGCAGACTGAAATTCGTTATATAAAACATATTATGCAATATGATGACAGCCTTACTACAAAAAATCTTAGGAAGATTTAAGAAGACTTATTTTTATTCCCAATCTTTCTAGTTGGATTTATGTTGATTTAATTAAAGAATACATCATAAATTTAGACTTTAAAATAGCATAAAGACTGGTATGGCTATAGTAAAGGTACTGAGTATAGTTTTAAACATTAGAAGGTGGTTTCGGTGGTTCTAAGGTCAGGAGCCCCAGGAATATCTGAATATTGCTTCGTGCCACCGTTCCTTCTTCCTTTGAGGTTTAAGAGGGTGATACACCACCCTCTATGGTAAACGGAAAACATGTAATATTTTTTTGTGAAATGAACTTGGGTTCCAAATTCTAGTGCTTAAAATGCTGGTGAGCCCAAACCCAGATGGGAGAAAAGACAGAAGGGACAGGGCCTGCTGTGTCCACTTCTGCCACTTGTGTAGAAGAGGAAGTAGAGCGAAAGCAAAGTGGCTGGGCTGCCTCCCATTCAGCAGTGACCTCTGGCTGTTCTGCAAGAGAGAGAAGAGCCCCATCCACCACAAAATCTCAGCAAGCTTCATAACTCTCCGGGTCCACAACAGAGGGGTTAGTAATGAGGGAGGGTGTGTTAAGGCATTTTAAGTGTATTCACTTAGGTGTAGAACAAAGTAGAACATATCACTTCTTCTCTGGTAGGGCACAAAGCACCACCCGGACACTGGACTCTTTTGGAGCCATATGTTGCTTACGTTTAGTAAAAATTAGCTTCTTTTGGTTCCAGGGAACACAGGATGTAAAGGAAACGTTAAGTGCCTTTGGCAGGAACTTGGTTTTGTTCACAGCTAAATCCACAGCTCCTAGATCAGTGCCAGGCAAATAGTAGGCCCTAAATAAATGTTTGCAGAATGAATCCGAGATCTTTAGGTGGGGTAAGGGTGAGCTATAATGAAGCTGTCACTCACCTGTATTGGAGAAGGTGTCTAAGCACAAGTACTATCAAGGCTGGGCCTTCCTGACTGGGCTGGGGGACACTGGAGATGGAAAATGGACTACCTGGGTGCAAGCTCTGGGTCTCACTCCAGAGCAATTGAGTCTCTGGATGAGCCCAGGTAACTGCATTAAGGAAAATAGCCTTTCCAGACAAAGCATTGGTGCACTTCTTTAGGGATCAAGATCAGGAATTTGTAGATCTGACGTGTTTCCTTTGGTCCACACAATGTTTGACGAATTAGTTGCTTTTATTGAAATATCCTAATTAAAATTAATATCCAGTTTCCATGGAAAAACTGGAGGACATGGCAAAGATGGCTCTCTGGCAGCTCCCTTAAGTTTCCTCCAGGCCCAGCAGGCGCTGCATTTGCCACTTGACCCCACTCTGCCATCTTCTCCTTCACCACTTCCTCATCACTCTTCTTGTTTCTTTTTTCTGAAACTATTGGGACAGCTTCTCAGCTGGCCTCTAATAATGGTCTTATCCTTCACACCATTTCAGGAACAGTGTCTTAAAATAGGACTCTGCTCCTGTACCCCCAATTAGAGCCCTTTACTGGCAGGTGCTACTCAAAGACTAAGAACCATTTATGTGCCCACGGGGCCTTGCTTGGCCCTGGCAACCTCCACTGTCTTTCTGTTGCTGCCTCCCTAGTGTCTTATATTTACCTCTCACTCCCACAGATGCTCAAGCATCTTGGACTTATCTGAAAAAAAAAAAAAACTAAACTCCCAGTTTTTCAATTCAAACCTGTACCTCCCCTTGGTCCTTCCAGCTAATGTCAACTATATTCTAGACCCTTTTCTTATACCCTACAATATCTTGCCAACCCAATCTTCAGAACACATTACAGATCTGTCATTAGTCCAGAGGTCATTGACACTTCACAGCACTTTCTCTATGCTCTTATCATCTCCAGAGTGACCCTTTAAACAGTAGATATCAGATCATGGTCCATCGCCCAGTGACTTTCTAGTGACTTACTTGACTACTCAGGATGAAATCCCAACTCTGATTTCCCACTCCCAGCCACTTCCCTCATCTCATCTGTTCTGTGCTTGTGGGGCTCCTTTCTACCCCCACCGTGTTTATTATATCTCACCTCTACTCCACCCAAAAGTCCCCGAATCCACATGCCATGCTTTCTCATTCTGTGATTCCATTCCAACGTTATCTTACCTGAGTCCTTCCCCATTAACTTACATAAAATATCACCCCTCCCCTCATCCATTAGCCCATATTTAAGTCAGGCTTTAGAATGGTGCCTGCACATGTGAACACTTAAGAGCCTTAAATATGTGTTGAATAAAAGAATAAGTGCTGCTCCTCAAGCCACTATGTTACTCTCCATCTGAGAGACATCAGTTAGTTTGCCCCTTTGCCCAGGGCTGTCCAACAAAAACCAAATGCAGCCAGGGTGTCATTTAACATTTCCTAGGAGCCCTGATTAAAAAAATAAAAAAGAAACAGGTAGAATTGCAATATGTATTTAATGCAATTGTCCAAAACACTATAATTTTTACATATTATATACATAAAAAATTTGTGAGCTATTTTACATTTTTTTTTCTTCAGACTAAGTCTTGAAATCCAGTGTGTATTTTATACTCACAGTACATGTCAATTTGGACTTGCTACATTTCTAGTGCTTAATAGTCACATGTGGCTAGGGGCTACCCTATTGGACAGCAGACCTATGATGTTATCCCCACCACATCTTGCTCAGTTTGCTCTTTCTCAACCTTCTGACAGCAGCTTAAATGTAAATACCTTAGGGAAACCTGCAAGCCACTTCCCAGACCAGATCTGATATTCACTCAGTATTCTTTCATAACTGCCTATACGTCTCTTTCAAAGAACTTATCACAGCTTGTAACAAGATACTTCTTTGCCAGTTTGATGAATATGTTTTCCCTGTCTGATGATTAATCACATGCTGGTAGAGATGAGGCCTGCTCTGTTCCTGATGAATTCTCAGGGTTTGATATAATGTCTGGCCTATAGTAAACACTCAATAAACATTTCTGAATTAATGCATTAAATGGCTTAATTCTTTCCCTTGACTATGCATTTCTTTTTGCTACTGTATACTTTTTAGTTAGAGGTTCTACTTCTATGAACTTCACTTTGCTTTTACATTAGTTATGTTTCAGGTTTTTTTTTCCCAAGGCAATTGCCTCTTTATTTGTATTTGCTACTTAAAATTCCCTACAGAGTATTTGATTGGCTAAGGTCAGCATTTTTCAAATTTTCCCAAGAACGAATATTGTCAGGGATTTTCTCATCCCCCGCAAATAAATCCTAAATCCTAGTTCCTTTACATTTAGATTGATGCAATCAGTGAGTGTGAGGTCTGCAGTTTGAATTTATCAATGTTACTAGGTAATTCTTACAATGAGGTAAGTATGGGTACTTTTGGGTCATCTTTTCATGGATGCTCGCCAGCCCATGGATTGGCTATTATTGTGAGGTGTCCCTCCTTAACCAGAGAAATTACTGGTTTTGAGTGGGAAGACCAAAATCTGGCTGCCCAGAAGAATCTGAAAGATTGATTACAGCACAATCACTACTTCCACAGTTTCCTAGGTAACTAGCACTGTTCTAAGGGTTTCACGTGGTTCTCGCTGAATTTCTCCGATGGTCCTGTGAGATAGAGTTTGAGAGGTGAATTAAGATGTCCAGAGCTGTGGCCGGTTACGGGGCTGAGGCTCCTATGTAAGTGGCACGTGCAACAACGCACCACCATACAACCATACAGCCGTTCCGCGCTTTGTGGGCTCCTACGAGTCAATAACGACTTGTAGCTCCATGGACCCATCCGGGCGCGTCTCTCAGCCTAAGACCCACAACCTCCAGTCCGCGTCGAGTGCGCACTGCAGCTTTCCTGGCTCATAATTCGTCTTCCATAAGCCCTGGTTTAAGACCGTTCTTCTCATCGCTTCCGGCACTGGGAAAGACCAATTGTCACGTTGGAGAACGAAGACCCATCCCATTGCGACTTAGGTAGCCAATCCAACTCTTCACTAGCCCCAGCGTCCCGTGCGCCCCGACGCACAACCTTGACCAATCCGTCACGGAACGTCTTCCTAGTCCCGCCCCAGGCCTGTCACAAAAGCTGTCAATCTCGCCGTCGCTCCTTCACCCCGCGCGTACTTCCCCGCTGACGCCGTGACGTCCGCAGCCCTGTGCCCAGCGCGGTGGGCCAATGGCGGTGGCGGATACGGCGGGCCAATGGGCGGCGGCGTCTCATGAGGCCGGCGCTCGCCGCAGCCGCCGCGGGTCCCGGAGCCAGAGGCCGCCGGAGCCAGAGCGCGATGGAGCTAGGGCCCCAGGCGGGGAGGCGCCGCCGCCGAGCGCGCGGCCCGACGCCCCCTCAGTGAGCGCCCGAGTGCAGCGGCGCCGGCAAGCCCGACTGCGCCCGAGGGGCTGCCTCGCCGGCCTCGGGAGCCCGCACTGCCGCCGTCGCCTTCCCGCGCGGGCCGCGGGCTGGGAGCCGGGCCGGGGCTGCATGGCCTCTCCCGCGCGCAGCGGCTGAGCCCGCGGAGCCGCGCCACCCAGAGCTGGGTGAGAACTGCCGCCGGGGCGAGGGTCGGGTGGGCGCCGGGTTGTGGGACGGTCTCTCGGCCTGCAGGCTTTCTTGGCCAGGCAGAGCAGCGCGACGGGCTCTGGGCAGGCCTGCGGGCCGGAGCAGCCGTGAGGGACAGACGGGCGGGTCTGGGGGCCGGAGCAGCCGTGAGGGACAGACGGGCGGGTCTGGGGGCCAGGCAGCCGCGAGAGGCTGAGGTTGGGCTCCAGGTGGGCCTAGGGGTCCTGAGGCAGCCTTGAGGGGCCGAGGGTGGGTTTCGGGCGAACTCGAGGGTCCTGCGGGGTCTGGAGTGGCCTACGGGGGGCTTCGGGGTGGGCCTGTGGGTCCTGGCAGCCGTGAGGGGCCTATGGGAGGCTCTGGGGTGGGTCTGGGCAGCCATGAGGCGCTGATTGTGTGTTTGGGGGATAGGGCAGTTGTGAGGGGCTGAAGGTGGGCTTTGGGTGGGCCTGGGGGTCCCGGAGGCAGCCGTGAGGGTCTGAGGGTGGCCTCTGCGGCGGAACTGGGGTTCTAGAGGCACCGGGACAGCCGTGAGGGGGTGAGGGTAGGCCTAGTGGCTCGGCGCAGCCATGGAGGTTTGAAGGTGGACATGGGGGGGTCAGGGGTAGCCGTAAAGTATGAGAGTGGGTTCTGGGGCCTGGGGGACCTGTGGGGTCTAGGACATCTGTGAGGAGTCGACGGTGGGTTTAGGGGGTCCGGGCAACCTTGAGAAGTTGATGGTGGGCGTTGGGGGGACTTAAGGGACCTAAGGCAGTCTTAAGTGGTTAAGGAGGGATGGGGTTGCTGGGAGCCCAGGACAGCTTTGAGGGGCTGATAAGGGGGCGCTGCGTGGCCCTGGGCAGCAGTGAGGGCGAGAGTGGGCTCCGAGGGCCCCAGGCACCTGGGGAGCCGGGGCACCGACCTCTGACCTGAGGGAGGGGCTTCTTCACGGTATTGGTGGTAGTTGTTATTCTGTGTCCCTATTATTATCGCTGTTTTGAAATGTGAGCAGGCGGGTTTCGGGCTCCGAGCCGGAGGGGGCGGGAGACCCGGGGCCCTGGAAGGAGAGTGGGGGCGCCGGGGTTGCGGGAGGCGCGCGTGGTTTCGTAGAGGGACAGGAATTTAGGGCAGCAGCGCTGGCGGTGTTGTTTTCGGTTTGGGGGAGGGTAGGCGGGACTTGGGTGGGTGGGTGGGAGGGAAGCGGTGGCGGCTGCAACAGCAGCCCTTGGCCTCAAGGAACAATGTGAGACGTTGCCTGAAATGTTAATTTCCGTTCCTCATTTCATCATCCCCTGGCAGGGCGGTAGCTGTGTGTGCGCGCGCGTGTGTGTGCGCGTGTGTGTTGTGTAGGGTTGGTCCTGCCTCATGGATCCAGTTCCCTCAAAGAGGGATTGTGCTGTTAAATCTTGTATCCCCGCGGTCTGGGCTGGGGGGCGGGGGAAGTCTTAATTTTTTGATATCTGTTCCTGGTGCCCCATCAAGGTTTTCTGCTTCTGTTGTGCTCTTGGAAAGCTAGTCTTGTATTCCATCTTACAAGGAGTTTTGGAAGAGGTTTTGGAATAGTAAGCTGGCCTACGAGGGTCCTGTGTGTTTAAAGCCATTTCTTTTTGTTAAGATGCCGCATGTTTAGGTTTCATGGTTTCTACAGGTTTTAAGTTTTATATCCGTTTGCAAGAACATAGTAGTTTTGCAAATTTCTCAGTAGATAATTCAAATTTCAGGCTTTCATATATGGTGAGAGTGTTCTGAAGTGGTTTGGGCAATATCCTTAACATTCCTTTTCAACAGGAGTAAAAGTGTGCACAGCTGTTGAATTGCAAAACTTAAAACATTTTAGTCCTGGGGGGTAAGATGAATTCAGCAAAACAGTGTAAGATGATATTGCTTATGGAAAAAGTGCCATTGAAACAGTTACTATTTTTGGTTTCTGCAAACCCAGTCAATGGCATAACTTGGATAGTTATAAATCAGAAATCTTGAGATTGTTTATTTGATGCCTTTGGGACCTCGATTTCTCTTATTTCTCTTACTAAATGTTGCTGTTCTGAAAGATCTAGAGTTCTGTTTGTGTCTTTTGAGAATGATTGCACAAGTACTCTTGATATTACTTCGAAACTGTAGTTAAAAAGGGAAAAACATCTTGCTCAACTTTGATTGTGACCCTGGAATTGGATCTCTATCTTTGGTGTTTCCTCCCCCACTCTCCATTCAGCTGTTGTTCTCTTTCTGTAGTTTCACGCTGAAGAGCAGGATCTCATTTGATAGGCTGGCCCTCCTGAAAGGAATGGGATAGGAGGAAACAAAGACCAAGTTGCTGTGATATTTTTCTCTGTTCATTGTGCATGCCTCTTGAGTTAGTTAAAAAGCTACTCAAAGGTATTGCTAGACTTGATCCTTATTTGAGACTTACAGGAATTTTTTCTTATGAATATTTTTTTATCGAGGTAAAATACACATAACAAAGTTTACCAGAAGTTTGTTTTTAAAGGTGTCACATAGTCTTGAATTTCTCATTTGCAGTTCTAACTTTGTGTCAGCATTCTTACTTGCATTGCTACTGTCAGATGTTTTCCTGTAGACCCTCTGTGGACCCGCCATGTTAATCACACTGCACCAGCAGTGCCTTTCATCTCTCTAAACCAGATGGGCTGCTTATGACTAGTGGCTGTCATGTTAGCTATATAATTACAGTGTTGATACAGTGACAAGTAGAACTTTCTACAAAAAGACTTAAGAAACCTATGTTATTTGTATTTAAGAATATTTTTCAAGATTTGTGTGCCTTGGATTTTTAAGTATATCTGATATAGTAAGGTTATGTTGCATCAAATATGAGAGGAGAGTTTCTTTTCGCATATGGGAAATGAGCCCATCATCAATTAAATAATGTAATTAGAGTCAGTAAATGCTGGTTCAGAGCATAATTTGCATTTGTTGCCAAAATAAGTGTTTTAATCTGTCCATTACCCTGTATGTGTTTCTTCATCCCTCAAATAGTAAGTGTAATGGATGAACTTCCTTTAATAGCAAGATATTTGCTAGTTAATAGGTGAAAAAGATGTTGCATTGCTTCTCTGACCACACGCCATGTCAGTTTATTATTGCTGTGTAGTCAGTGCTCTGTGGGGATTGAGTTTGGCCATTTGATAAACTTTATACAAAAATCGAATGAACTGAAATAACTTAAAGTTATTGTCTTGGGGTGTTTTTTAGTATGTGTTCTCTTAATTTGAATTTCAATGGAATTTCTGTGCAATTCAACTTTACTAGTTTTATCTTTAAAGCTTTATCAAAGGGTGTCTGTCAATCCCTAGCTCCTGGAATTTAGGCAGCTAGAGACAATCACCATAATAAAGCCTTCTTAGGTTTAGGAAATGGTCTACGTTAACAGCTACTTGATTAAATTCTGGTAAAGATGTTTTTATTCCTAACTGTTGTTGTTTGATGGATGTTCACGGTATCTTTTAAGCCAGACTCAGCTGTGTACTTAAATGTCCACTATTGTTATTCTTCTGTGCTTTTCTTAAGTCTCACTCATATTTAACATTTTCTTTAATCGTACCTTTGGACCAAATAGTATTATATATATATATATATATATATATATATATATATATATATATATATATATGTTAGATCCCAAAGTGTTAAATTTGTGATGTCCCAAATAGTTATTAACGGTCTGAGACTGATTGCTCTTATTCTGGTCACTCTACCTCTGATATTCCTTTCTGATTCTATGGCTACCTTGACCTTTGATTTTCTAGATTGAACCATGTGTTTTATTCTGGCATGGCCTTGACACGTGCTGATCCCCTCAACCAGGGTCCTCCTGAGCATCCATCATTATCTCCGTTGCACATCCTTCCTCCGAACTCCCACAAAATCTCCAGGATAACTCCTTCTTAGCCTTTGGGTCTTAAATATTGCTTACTTATAGAGAACCTTCTTAATCATCACTGTCAAGGAAAGTGTCCACCTCAACTCATTATAGCCACATAGAACTTAACACAATTGATCAAATATGTCATGATTGGTGTATGCCTGTCTTCATGATGGACTGTTAATTAAGCTTCATGATTATAGGGTTGGTCTCTTTGGTCACCCAGAGCCCAGCCTAGGGCATGGCACTACTCATAGAATTGGCTTATGAAATATTTGTTGAATTGTTTAAAGCCTACATACATAAGTACTTAATTTTGAAAGGCAAAACTTAGGATCGTGAACTTTGATTTATTTGACTAGGAATTACGCTACATGCATTTCAGCCATTTTCCCATTCGTTTTCATTACATGTTTGCCTTTACAGTTTAAATAATGGTTGTACATGGGTTTTAAAATTGGCACAGGACAAGAGATAAAGGAAAATAATGAAAAGGAAGGTTGGGAAGGAAAAAAAATGCTTTCTGTCAAAGCAATTTCAGTTGGATTGCTTTTGGGGCCATAGTCCAGTGTAGTTTGTCGTTTGTTGCTGTCCCTGCTCATGGTCCTTAGGTATTTCATCTAGAATTTTGAGCACTTCTGGTCACATGTAACGTAAATAGTGGTTTTGTGTTGTAGTGTAGTTCTTTCAAAGTTTGGCAGTTTTCATTTTTTTACTTTCTAAGTCACTGTATAAAAAAATTCCTGGGCAAAGAGGCCAAAGCTTCAGTTCAAATGTAAATTTCTGAGAATGGAGGTAGTCCCTTAACATTCTCCTCCCTCCTCCAGTTTTATCATTTTAATAGAGAAAAAAAAAAACAACTCTCTTTGGAGGGGAATACATCAAAATGGAGTTGTGTATTATTTCCCCCCACTTATGTTTATGGTTTTCTCCATTATTTTTTAAATGAACCTGTTATGTAACTGGCAAAATGGCTTCTTTTGAAAAGACTAATTATGAGTATAATTTGGGTGATAGAGACTTGAGTTCTTGGTTTGGGTACAGTGAGTTAGATTTGTGCGATTTTAACTTTGTAGGTAGTAAGGGATAAGGGGAATTAATTGTGGTTGAAAATATTTAAAGACACCATTCTAGATCTTAAGAAATTCCACAGTTCTAAAGCAGAGTTCAGTGAGTTTTCTTTATGAAAGCACTGGAAGTCCTATTACTGGGTCAAGACTTCTTTGATGACACGCCCTTTGCTCACCACCCCCTCGGCCAAAGTTGAGTTGGGTGTTGGGAGCCATTCTGTAGTTCCTTGCTGAAGGCAAACCCAAGTTTCCAGCTCTGCCCTTGGCATCTGTGCAGTGAATTATTTATTATTGTGAAAATCTGTAGGCACTCTTTTCACTTGTAAAGAAACCAGTGTGCACCTGTTCACTGTATGAAAATGTTGGCCGTTTCACAACATAAAAAACATTTTTGATAATTTTTTTGTCAAGTTTAAATAAAATTTATGAAATCTCCCTCAGTTACTGGTTTAACTCTAAAAAAATGTGACCTTTAAGAATGGCTGGAATTGCAATTTAACTGGTAAATGCTTAGTAACTTTGTGACAACAGGTTATTTTACATCTAAAATGTAGTAAATAGACTTCTTTTCTCAGCTCATTTGTGATAAGATGTCCTTTCTTCCCCTCCTCCCAATGGTATTCCTCACACTGAGAATGCTAATGTCCTGGAATAATTAACATTTCTAAATAATGAGAAGATTTCATAGGGTGGTTGGTTCATAAGGTTTTGGCTAAAGTTATGATTAGTTTCTTTCCACTGCATTCATATATAGCAAAATAAAAGGCTTTCATCTAATTCTGGGTGATAACGTAAACTTGGGATAGTTATGGTTATATTGTGTAAACTTAATCTAAAATAGGGTGAGAGTACCTTATTACTTTTCAATTAAGCCTTGCCTAGTATGTACCAAGTTTCTAAATGTGGTTTTACATCCTGTAAAACAGGAAGTAAAAATAAAAAACCAAAAAAACCCCAAAGCAACACTCTTGAAGGAATTAACTTTTTTTTTTAAGTTACTAAAATGCCTGGCTAAAGGATGTATAGAACATATAAAGAAAAAAAAAATGTCTTTTTGCATTATTACAAAGAAGAAAACCCAGCCTTTTAGGGGTCTGACGCTGTTTTGAGAACTTTCAGTGTTAGGTTAGTATTCCACAACCCCTTGGGTGATTCTAATTTCAAGGAATTTTTAGACTTTGCGATTTATTTATTTATTTATGCATGCTAGAGGTGTATATTTAGAGTCCCTGCATAGCTATTTTCTTTACTTTGAAAGTAGTCTATCTGAAATTTGGAGTTTTTTTAGTTTATTGTTTATTAAATTTGCTAAAACTTAAAATGTTTTAATAGGAAAAATTTTTTCTAACACTTGAAGGGTAATCTTTGAGTTGTATCTTTTATCTTTTAGTATGAAACTTAGAAAAGTGATGTCCCTTCATTCATAGCCTAAGTAAGTTTTAGCAGATGTAACTTTATGAGATTTATATGTGAACTGTTTTTCTTTGGTTAAGAGATTAGATGTGATTGTGCTAAACTTGGGTTCCATCTGATAGAAGACTGTTGAATCAATAACTTTAATTTTTTCAAGAAGTATATTTAAAGACCAATGGCACAGTGAAAGTATAGAAAGTTGGGGAGAAAAATATCTGTCCTTGAATTTAACTTACAGCCTCCCCTATTCTTTGTTAGCTTTCTTCTAAGCCCCTAAATATGTTCTCTAAGAGGGATGGGGACATATAGATGATCTGTTAGAGGAGGTGACACTGGAGTTTGTGAGAGTGGAAGGAAAACATGCTCTTAGAATTTAGAGAAAGTGTGTTTTTTATATTTCCGTCCTGTCATTTGTTTTCTATTCCTGCTGTAACAAATAACCATAAATTAGTGGTTTAAAACAATACAAATTTATTATTTTATAGTTCTAAAGATTAGAATCCTGACAAGGATTTCACTGGTCTAAAATTGAGGTGTCAGCAGAGCTAGTTCCTTCTGAAGACTCGATGGGAGACTTCATTTCCTGGCCTCTTCCATCTTTTAGAGGCTGTTCACATTCCTTGGCCCAGGGCCCCTTCCTCCATCCTTAAAGTCAGTGTTGCATCTCTCTGATCTTTCAAAGTCACATCTCCTCCTGACAATCCGTTCTGCCTCCCTCTTCCACTTTTAAGGACCCTTGTGATTATATTGGGCCTACCTGGTTAATCCAGGATAATCTCCCTATCTGCTGATTAGTAACCTTACTTCCACCTGCAACCTTAATTCTGCTTTGCTGTATAACCTAAAATATCCACAGGTTCCAGGGATTAGGATGTGGCCCTCTTTTAGGGCATTATTCTGCCGACCACACACACATCCATTCCATGGATACTGTCATAAAAGGAGATTGGATCAGATCATTGTGCAGCAGGCTCTGGTGCAGTTTTGCTTCACCAGAACTAGTCTTGGCTCTTGGAAAGCCTCAGTGCCATCGGTCAGCCAATATCTGGCATTGATGAGGGATCAGTGAATGTGGGGGAAATACATATCCTGGACATGGTTTTGTTTGTTTTAAATAAACTTATTTTGGAATAATTTTAAATATATAGGAAAGTTGCAAAGTAGTGGAGAGATTTCAGTTGTATTCTTTGTTCAGTTCTGTAACGTTAACCTTTTACATGTAACGATGGTAAAGCTGTCCAAGCTAAGAAATTAATATTGGTTTATTACTATTAATTAAACTTCATACTTAATCAGATTTCACCTATTTTTCCTTTATTGTTTTTTCCTCTAAATTTCTTTTACTGTTCCAGGATCCCACATTGCAGTTAGTTGTCATGCCTCCTTAGTGTCCTGTGTGTAACGATTTCTTAGTCTTTCCTTGATTTTCATGACGTTGGCAGTTTTGAAGAGTACAATCTTTGTTTTTTATGTCTTTATAACCATTCATCCATTTAACATGGTCGTGAAGCTGATGTTTATCTGACTTTTTTTCTAATTGTGGACTGCTATACAGTGGGAGAAGAGGGTTTTTTTTTTTTTTTTTTTTTGCAAATGGATAAGTGTTTTATGGAGGGGGCCTCTAATACTTGACAAACTTAGCCTCTTTTCCTGCTTATACTGATTTAGTTATTTATTGATTGTTCATTGTATGCAAGGCTGTGTTGTAGAAACAGGTGACTGAGACATGGCCCTGCCCAGAGAGTGAGGAGAAGGTGATGATGCCTCAGGGTACTGTGAAAAGAGGCAGGAGTTCAGAGAAGAGAAAACATTTCTGGCTCTGCAATCTGGGAAATGTAATGGAGGAAGTGCTGTTTCAGAATCAGTGCAATGTCAGTGTGTAGAGAGCAGGGTGAGGCCATTGTAGATTACAAGAAGGCTCTGGACAAAGGCGGGGGAGGGGGGTGGATGTAACCTGAGAATGTCAGCGAGACCTGTTTGAATGTGGAGCCTGTGAAAGAAAAAGCAGATAAAGCTAGGAAAATGGACTGGAGTCAAACTGTATAGGTCTTTGAATGACGGTACCCTGCTGAGGGAGAGGCTTTATATTGCTTGAGGCAGGACATGATGTGTCAGAGTCAGACAGTGTTAGACATGCCAGGTGAAAGTCAGAGTGACTGGGTGAATGGAAAGCCTTGTAGTACTCCTGTGCCTAAGCATGGGATGCCAGGGGCAGCTTGTAGGAATTTGGTGGAATCAATTTAGGCTGTTCACTGCTTATAAAAGGAGGTGAATGTAAAGTCACTGTTTTGTCTTCTTAGTTTCTACTTTTATCCTCACCTATTTTGCTTTTGGATGAATATCAGGTTTAACACTATTATAGAAAGTAGGAAGACCATTTTCTAGGAAAAAATGTGAAACATCCAGTTTAAAATGGTGAAGGGTTTAAAATTTGTTATAGGAATAATACTCGAATTCAGATGAATGGCAGAAATGCCCATCCCAGAAAAGTGACTGAGGAATGAAGTGCATATAATAGAACCTGGATGTGGCGGGGTGGGGGGGCTGTCAATGAGGGAGGGACCTCTTAGGCAAGAGGAGGAGGATCCCTCACCTTGAGAAGAGCAGTTTGGGCTAAGACTTTTCCTAAGAGGATCTGGAGAATCTTGGAAAGGGGAGGGGGCTCTTAAAGTGGCCTGTGCGGACAAGTTTTGAAGACTCGTATTTATTTAAAAATGCTTGAAAATGAGATGTTAAGTTGATTCAGAATGGATAGAATTGGGCAAAGAAGTGATGAACCGTTTTATAAAGGGACAGGGCAAAAGAGATGGGGAAAAGAGGGCTGGAAGGGGAAACTAGGACATGTTGCTGACTTTGTCTTGTGCCAGCTTCATGCCACACTCCATCTTTGTGCTGTGACAAACCTGAATGCCCCTGGCCTTGTGGTTCTTGCGTTCTGGAGGGAGAAATGGGCAGGCAGCTTGGTCAGGAGAGGAAATGCTGTCTAGAGAAGTCTGATGGGCAAAGGCCAGGAGCCTGGGATTGGTGACAGACAGTTCAGCTCAGCAGACGGTTTGTTTGAATACCTCTTATGTTCAAGACAGAGTTTGGTTCTTGTCCTCAAGCAGTTTTTATTTCAAGACAGGCCAAAGGACAGTTCATTTTGGGTTCATACAGGAGGAGCCAGAGATTTTGAAATCTGGAGAAGTGGTCAGCATGCTGGTGGAGGCTGAACTAAGGCTGATGTTATTTGACCAAATTCATTGTTAGGCCTATTGTGGACTTGTATTTTATATCTCCTAGAGTTACATAGCAATAGATACCTAATCAATATTTTCTTGAAAGGTCAGCCTTAAAAGTTATGATTTTAAGAAAGGGCTTATGTCCTGAGGAAGGAGTAATACCTGGCAGGAAATACATAATACTTTGTGCAAGAAACATGTAATATGTTAAACCTGTGCCAAGCATATTTAACTAGTGTGAGAGTATTTATGATTTGCCTTCAGTCAATAAAATGTAGCCTTATCCTGTTCTGTCATAGCGCCGTTTATCATGTGCTGTGATCCGTAGAACTTTGTCCTTTGGTCTTTCTGTGGGTGGGCAGTGGTGAAACTCAGGCGTTTAGTTTAGGGAGCCATTGGTTGGTGATTGTCTATGTTGTCTGCACTGTTTCTGTTGGGGCCCTAAATTACATGCAGTTTATTTGAAGATGCAGAAATAAACGGAAAGCAGAAGTAAATGTTTTGGGCAGCCTGACCTTTGCTGGTGCTCAGGAGGAGGTGCACTTAAAGGGAGTTGCCTCAGGGCCAGGGTGGGCCTGTGTGCCTGTGCACTTAATTCCTAGTGTTTATTTTTACTTACACTCTCAACACTTCTGCTAAATCCCTTTGTTACTAATCTTTCCATAACATTAAAGCCTTTTACCTTTTCACTGGTTGACAACTGCTGTTTATCTGATGGAGAGGACTTGTTTTTACAGTTGTTACCTTGTTACAGGGCTAATCCAAGGCACTGTCCTTTCTTGATTAGCTGACCACATTTAGAAGCTACAGAGCTGTGCAGTCTAAATCTGTAAGTTACCCATGACTTAACTGATCACAGTGGGATGGGGGATGGGGTGAAAGTCTCAGGTAGGGGTTGTGGTAGCCACTGTGCTTCTATTTGGCTTTTCCTCACTCTACCCGAGGCTGGCTTGTCATTGTCCTTTCTTTGTTCAGGATGCTTTTGAGGGCTATGCTTTCAGTGAATTAGGTTACATAAAGATAATTTAAGATCCGTGGGTTTATCAAGGCTATTTGGTTTCCAAATGTTTGCAGCTGGGGATGAAGTCAAACTGTCCTGGGCTGTTAAGTTTTAAGGTTAAGACAAACACTTTGTGTCCCCTCTCATCTCAAACTCTGCTTTTTTTATGGAGTTGTTTGGAGCAGGCTAATGTGAGAGATTTTAAACCATAGTAGAGCATTAAATAATAGATAAAAGGGTATCAGGTATCTGCTGCTGTGGTCCCAAACTTTACCTGATTTTGAAAATGACAGCTTTAGACTTAGGGGAGGCTATAAATTGGTTGTGGGCATATAAAGGCAGGGGGAAAGTTTTGTAGCAAACAGAATGTTAACATATGTTTATTTTCTCCCTGGTCTGGTGAGCAGGTATTATTAATTCCAGCTCACACCTCCATTTATAAGGCTTGAGAGTTAGAACCTTGATTTAACCAACAACGTGGTGTATTTTTAAGTTTACCCTGTAAATATTTGTTTATGGTAGCTAAATTTCTTAAACTGTAGCTTTTACTATTAAAATTTCAATTACGATTTAGAGCTGATAGACAGTTGCACAAATGAGCTTAGTTCATATAATTTTTTTTTTTCTGAATTAAAGTCACAGTTTGACTTGGAAGCCTAGCATGTAATTCAGAGACGTAGACAGACCCTCATTAATAGTTGATAATGTTTGATGATGTTAACTTCCGTGAATAGATTCTTCTGATATTGCTCATTACATCTTGGGAGAAAAGATTTCCTTTAACCTGTGGTTCTCTCTGGCTCCTATCATAGAGGAGAGCATGCTAGTTTCCTTGCCTGAAGGTCTCAGTGTGAGGCCGGTAGGTGCAGGGGGGTTAATATGTTGTGGATGAGGCAGTGGTTTGTAGGTTTCATATAGTCCTATTTCTCAAATATTATGATTTGATTCAGTAATAAAAATTATTCTTCGGAATGTAAAATGTAAAAATTAAGTGCATTCTAGACATTAGTGAGTTTATATTAATGGTTTATTGTTAATATTATCATTTGTGTTCTTACATTTTGTTTCATGGAGCTTTCTTTAATTATTTCATGCACAGCAAAAGAAACCATCGACATAGTGAAAAGACAATCTACAGAATGGGAAAAAATATTTGCAAACCATATATCTAATAAGGGTCAAAATATCCAAAATATATAAAAAAGTCATACAACTTAAAGCAAAAAAACCCTAAAATACCACATTTAAAACATGGGCAAAAGTCTTGAATAGACATTTCTCCAAAGAAGATGTATGGAAGACCAACCATGAAAAAATGCTCCGCATCACTCGTCATTAGGGAAATGAGAATTAAAACCGTAATGAGATATCACCTCACATCTATTAGAATGGCCATTCATTAAAAGATAAATGCTGGTGAGGATGTAGAGGTGCATTGATGGTGGAAATGTAAATTGGTGCAGCAACTATGTACAGAGTATGGAGGATCCTCAAAAAATTAAAGACAGAACTACTATATGATTTAGCAGTTTGACTTTGGGGAATATATACAAAGGAAACAAAAACACTAACTTGAAAATATATCTGAACCTCCATTACTATAGCAACATTATTCTCAATAGCTACAACATGGAAATAGTCTTATTGACAGTTGAATGGATAAAGGAATTGTGTGTATACGTACACATACGTAGATAAACAATGGAATATTATCAGTCATAAAAGAGGAAATTCTACCATTTGGAACAACATGGATGGACCTTAAAGACAATGCTAAGTGAAATAAGTAGGAGAAAGACAAATACTGCATGAACTCACTTATATGCGGAATCTAAAAGAAAAGAATGACAGTAACGAAGAAAGATTAGATTTGTGACAATCAGAGGTGGGGGGGAGGGAAAATTGGAGAAAGGTAGTCAAAAGATGTAGACTTCCAGTTATAAGATAAATAAGTCTTAGAATGTGTTATACAATATGATGATTATAGCCAATACTGCTGTACAATATATAGGAAAGTTAGGAGAGCCTAAGAGTTTTTATTACAAGAAAAACATTTTTTCCTTTTTTCTTCTTTCTTACTTTATATGAGAAGATAGATGTTAGCTGAACCTATTGTGGTTATCATTTCACGATATATGTAAATGAAACTATCATACTGTATATCTCAAACTTATACAGTGATGCCTGTCAATTATTTTTCAATAAAACTGGAAAAAATAAGACATATCCTTCAAGGTCTTAAGTGGTACGTAACCAGTACTTGGAGTGCTGTTTTAAAAAATCTGTGAGCTGAGCAGGGCCAGTAGATTTCCTGCTCCTTTGGAGGGCCTTGGTACTTCCCACCGAAGCTTGGGTATCTGCCACCTTTTGACCACTGCGCTCCCTCCCCTGTCATTGTTGTCAGAGTGTTAGTATATCTGTACATGCCTTTGCTTTGAAGATAAACACATGTTGTTTATAAAAGGAATATATTCAGAAGCAAATCTCAAATGCTGATTAATTGAGGGAAGTAGGTTTTTCAGGCTACTTTAAATAGCCCTCAGTTTTATTAAAAGTAATTTCAGAGTAAGATTTTAAATATCACCTCACATTTGTTTTATTCAGGAAGCAAACCTGCCTTGTAATTAATGTTTTTTAAGTGACACTACACTTTGCTGAGGTCCGTTATCTGACACCTGAAACTCTTTAAGGATCATAGTTCTCAAGGGACTGAGTGTTGGGTAGGGGACCCATTGAGAACAGGTGGACATTATCAAGGTGCGATGTTTACCTAGTGTGAAGGCCCAAGTCTGTCACTGTAGGATGGTTTACTTTAGGCATATTTAGCTTTCCAGCCTACCTCATCCTGGAAAACTTTGAAATAATCAAGGTGTCATTCTGTTGAAGTATAGTTCTTTGATGTTAGAGTTATGAGAATAAAGAGTTTTCATTAAGCATCAAAAATTGTTTATGAGAAATCCTAATGAGAAATGTCATAGAAGAAGCTGCCATTTGTAGCCAGATGATTTAGGGAGTGTTTTGGCAACGGTTTTCCCCCAGCCAACAGGTGAAAGGAGAGAGTGGCCTGAAGGGAGACAGCCCCCATCTGGTGTATGACTGTTGAGCAAAAATGAAAGACAAATGAGGACACTGCTTGGCTGCTTATGTGAATAGGATGTCCAGGTTGCTTCTGGGAGCAGTCAGTTCGTGAGGCCTGAGACCTGATCTCTTTAGGACATTGTGTGCTGACTTGGGCTGAGGGAATGTTCATGTAGGGATGGAGACATCACATTACATTGGTTAATAGTGTAAGGGTCTATTCTTTTTTGCTGAGAAGTTTGGAATAGGATGTTTTTAGTTTTGCTTTATCAGTTTTTGTTTCTACCCCTCTTTTACTGTTGCAGTCAGAGTGTCTGGGAGGGTGATCGTTCCTATGTGCATTCCTGTTTGTCAGACCCTGGTCATAAAAATTAGGGTCTTCGAGTAATGGAGGTATTTCTTGGTCTGTGCCTGCAGCCCTTGCGGGCCTTTTGTGTGTGCTGCTCCCCAAAGTTCAAGTCTAGTCCAGGCAGCCGAGTAGGCCACTGCCACTGCTGTGTGCTGCTGGTCTTTTGTGTCCTTACAAAAACTGAAGTTAGGAGCTATTCCTGAAAGAGTCAAAACACAAAAACAACTTATTAAGCATTCTTAACATTAAGCCATTTTTTCCTTTTTAATATTTTTTTTTGTTTCTTATGAAGCCATAACAAATTAGAAATAGAATAGTAGATACCAAGAAACAAGTATGAGGTCCAATTTTTAACAGTTTAAGAATTATCAGTCATTTAATATTTTCAAAACTTTTACTGTGACCTATTTTTTTCATGAAGCACAATTATATCCAAAGGCGTGCAGTCACCAGTACTTTGAAAACTTGGTGCAAAGAGAAAGAGAACAATAGCAGCAGTATTCACAATAAGCCAAAACATGGAAACAACCCAAGTGTCCATTAACAAATAAATGGATAAATAAAATTGGTACATAAATACAATAGAGTATTAGCTTTAAAAGGGAAGAAAACTGCTACAACATGGATGAAATATTACCTAGTGCAGAAAGAGAACATTAGGAACACAGAAAGGATGACTTTCCCCCTATAATTTTGCTAATGCTCTGACATCCAGTGGGGCCAGGTCACAGTGTGTTGAGGAAGAAAGGGGATCATTTCTGGTCCTCATTTTCAAGAAAATTTAATGTTTACTGCTTATAGCTAAGCATCTTATATCAGGCATGTCAGTTCAATGAAGGAGGTATCTTCAGATGTAGTGGAAATATGCTGGTTAAGTGAAATCCTCTTAGATACTATAATACCCTTGTTTTCTAGGACTATGTTGGGAAGTTCTTCATCACTATGTTGATTTTGCCTTTTACTTACTTTGTTCAATTTTAGCTAGAGCCCTTTCCAGGTACTATTGTAGAATTGGGTTTTGTGACCTTGATTTCATTAATTCTCATCCTTTTGTATTTTTTTAATTCGGATAAAATATAAATAACAAAATTGGCCATTTTAACTACTTTTAAGGGTCCAATTCAGTGGCATTAATTACATTCACATTGTCATATAACCATCACCCATCTATCCAGAACTTTTTCAACAATCCAAACAGAAACTGTACCCATCAAATAATAATTTCATCCCCTTCTCCCCAGCCCTTGGTAACCGCCATTTGACTTCTCTAAGTACTTCATAAAGTGGAATCATACAGCATTTGCCCTTTTGTGTGTCTGGCTTTATTTAACTTAGCATAATATCCTTAAATTTTATCCATGTTGTAGCAGTTTTCTTCCCTTTTAAGGCTGACTAATACTCTATTTTATGTATGTACTAGTTTTGTTTATCCATTTATCTGTTGATGGATGCTTGGGTTGTTTCCATGTTTGGCTTATTGTGAATACTCCTGCTGTGAACACGAGAGTGCAAATATCTGTTCAAGTTCCTGCTTTCAGTTCTTTAGGGTGTGTACCCAGGAGTGGAGTTGGTAGGTCATATGGTAGTTCTATGTTTAACTTTTTGAGGAACTGCCAAATCTTTTTCCACAGTGGCTGCACCAGTAACACATTTTTTTTTTTAAAGGACCATTCATTTTTACTTTATAAAAATAAAATGCAGAAAAGTAGATGAAAAGAATGGTAAAATAAACATCCTATATACATCATTTACTTTTAACAGCATTTTGCCATATATGCTTTATTATTATTTTGTTGAAGTATTTTAAAACAAACTACACATCCACAAATACTGCAGTTAGGACAATTTCTTACAGTCACATTACCTTTGTCACACTTCTCAGAATAAACAGTAATTCCCTGTTATACCTAGTTGAAGGATTACTTTTAATACTAATTTTGTACGCATGCATTAGTATAGTAAACTTGAGCAACAAAATCAGTGTTTTCTCTCCTCCCCCAACTTGTTAGTATGAAAAATTTCAGAAATATGGAGAAGCAGGAAGAGTACAGTGATCACCTATGTACTGCCATCTTTATTGAACCCTTGTTAACATTGTGCTACATTCGCTTTGCCCGTGCATGTGTAAATGTTGCCCAACCGTTTGGAAGTAAGATGGAGACTTCATGACACTCCATCTTTACAGTCGTCTTTGTAAAATGATTGCCCTCTGTGAACTGCCAGCATCACATCACATCTAGGAGAATCATGTCACATAGTATAGTCCCTTAGGTCTATAATCAGACCCTGGTTGAAATAAGTATGCCTTTCATTTGGTTGTCTTTAGTGTCTTCTAATGTCAGAAAACCCTCTTTTTTTTTTTTTCCATGAGTCCAGACCAGTAGATAGTGCATTCTCAAATTATCTGACTTTTTCCTGATTTTGTGATTTAACTTGTTCTTTTGTCCTGTGTTTCCTGTAAAGTAGATGTTGGGTTGCAAAGCTTTATTAGAGTTTAATTAAACATTTTTACATTCAGAGATAAATTTTTTGGTTCAGAGTATTCACACAATGAAAAAGAATCACCCATAGATTAGTTCTTGGTTGCAGAGGGACATGTGTATCTTCATAGTAGGAAGAAGACGTGGTGTTCCCTACCTTACCCCAGCATCACTAATAACTGATTCACAGCATCATTCTTACCTGATGTTTAACCTGAGTCTGTGTTAATGACCATATGCAGTGAGGAACCCTGCTTGGATTTTGAGGGAGAGAACAAAATAGTTTTTAAAAAATGTTTAGAGATAATGTTAGCTAAACTTCAATTAAAAAATGTTTGGGGACCTTTGGACATTTAAATATGAACTAGATATCACATGATATTAGTAATCGTTTATTTATGTGTAATAATGATTTTGTGGTTTTGTAGGAGATTATTCTTTGCTCCAGCCGTGTATAGACAAAAGAGACAAAATGTGAATGAACCATTGAGTCTGAGTGAGGGGCTGACACATGTGCATTTGTGCACTGTGTTAGTTTCTCACTTTTCTCTGTTTTACATTTTAATATAAAAATACTGGAAAATATTTTGTAGGTGATGCTTTATTGCATTTGTTTCCTGAGATATAAGTGTGACCTGCTAAATTTTCTCTCTAATGGTACATGAGACCAAGGAAGACCAAAGGAGAATTTTTTTCTCACTTTGTTTCTTGAGCTATTTGTTTTCATTAACAGATGTTCATGTTATAGCTCTTTACCCATTTTTCCCCTTTTACCCTTGACTAGCTCCAGGTTTAATGAGCTCCATGTATTATAGATTGCCAGCTGGATTTTTTGTGCTAGTCTGTGCACATGTATGTGTTTTGTGTTCTCCAATACAGGGAGATGGGTCTGCCCAAAGAGACTCTCCAAGTCAGGATCATGTCTGGTCTATGCCCTAGCTCCTCTGATGCCTCCCAAAAAGCTAGATTCACAGGGAAGTGAAGAGAGGGTGTGGTTTGGGGAGGAGAGAGGCGGTGCACTCAATGTCTACTTTGCAGTGAGTGTAGTGAACACTAGGATTTCGGTTCCAAATTAAGAGTTAAAGACACTTATAAATGTACACGTTTAAATGACTTAGGTCTGGCCATTTTTGTTACAGAGAATATATAAGTAATTTGAATAGTAAAAATCTTAAGATTTGACAGAGGTTGGCAAGAGTTTTCAGGTCAAATAGGAGAAAACAAAAGTTAAGACTACATGGTGTTGTAGTAGATTGATTCTGTTGTGATCACTGAAATTTTACATTCTCTTCACATAATTTAATTTTATTTTGCTTTTATCTTTATGCTTACTTTTTCCATTGAAAATAGTGATTTTTTTTGTGTGTAGGCTGGCATGGGAAGTCTTTACTTCTGGTTCTCAGCTTCCTTTCCAAACCATGGGTGTCCCTTGGGTATGTACACAGTGATTTATACAGGTAGTAGATATGTGCTATTCTCTCCTTTGCTTTTGTCACTTATTCTTGAAATTTATTTTGTATTAATACTAATGGAGTTGCTTCATGTTTTCCTATCATTGTGATATGAATGTGCCACAGCTGATTTAACTTGTCTGTTACTGATGGACATTTCTTTGTTTCCAGTGTTTTATTGTGACAGAATAACATCTTTGTGAATACTTTTGCATGGGCATAGTAGTGTCTATTTGTTATGTTTCTAGACTCGTTAGGTCAGGGGTTATGGGTATTTTGATTTTGATTTTGCAGATTACTTTTGGTTGAGATTTTGCTGGCTCACACTTGCCAGTGATGTGAGTGGTTTCTATTTATTTTTAATTAAAAAAATTTTTTTAGGCGAGGCAACTCTTAGTTGACCTCACACACAGATGGCAAGGAGCTTGTTAGCTTATTTTTAATTTTTTTATGCCTATAGCACGTGGTCTCCCATCTAAGTGCTAACCAGGTCCGACCCTGCTGAGCTTCTGAGATCAGACAGGATCAGGCTTGTTCAGGGTAGCATGGCCATAGACTATTTATTTTTAAAGACCATTTTTGTCTGCTCTCTATCCTACATGTTTTAAAGTGGCCTTGGTCAAAAGCAGTAAAATTCTGACCTTTGGGAGAAGTGTCAAAGTAGTTAGCCTATCTAAATAGGTTTAAAAATTTCACACGTTGAGGGGCTGTTGTTTATATTTTATAGAGATTTCTCTATTTCTGTCTAGAAAAGGCTGGAAAATTATTGGTTTGACAGTTAATGTTATTTAAATTGGTCATGATATTAGTTCATAGTCATGCATAGTAGCATTTGTATGTCTGCCTGTTGTGTAGCACTTTTGGACTACAGAGCATTACCATGGTGAGTGCTGTGAGGTTAGGCCTCTCTGAGTTTCAATCATCTTCAAAGCCAGAGTAGGCTGCTCAGCTGAAGGTCACCTGTGGGTTTGGAAGAAGGGGAAGCATCTCTTGGACTGTCTTTTTTGTGAGGCTAAAGCCAAAGGAGCTTCCAGAAGCACAGGCTGATTTGAGGAAGGAATACTAAGTCAAGGGAGAGTGATAGTAGGCCTTGTGTTTGGGAATGGAGAGTGCTGATGACTATGCTAGCTTCTTCTGCCTGTGTGTATTATTAGACTGGCAGTGGTCATGGTGGAGTTGGCAGAAATGAGGTGCTAGAGCCTCTTTCTGGAAGAACCAGTCACCCCAGTCAAGCATGAGATCAGAAAGAAAAGTCTTTTTGTGCAGCCCAGTCCCTGGGGCTTGAGGTCTCAGCGTCTGTAGCTGCTCTTTGGAGAGCCACGCCTGGCTGAGTCAAGACCTGCCCACTTGCCCAGGCAGGTGTGGGCTATCAAGCTCCACACACGTTTCCTGGTTTGACCAGATTTTGGTTTGTATTTTTTCCTCTTGTTGACATATAAATAGTAGTTTTATTGTTACAAAGCAAATCACTTTACTTTTCTGTAAACAGCCTACTTTACTTTTCTGTAAACAACCTAAGAACACAGGACAAATGAAATATTAACATTCTTCCAGTTAGAGTTCTGACTCTGCCACTTAAGGGCAGCATGACTTCTGATTGTGGTAGGTTATTAAGGTTTGTGACAAATAAGAATTAGCTTTTGTGACTTTGAAGACAAGGTCTTTTGAATTTGATTCCATTTTTTTTGAGAGTGGGTTGATGTGCCCGAATTTGGTATTTTGATGAGAGAAGGCATTGGCTAAGATTATTTTGGTCCTAGAATTTGCATATTTCTATCTTTTCTCCATTGTTTTGTGTTCCTTATCTTTTTCCCTCAGACTTCTGAGGACATTTCTGACTGGATTCAGATATTAGAGCAGAGATCAGAACTTGGAATGATTTTAATTTTTTGTACTTGTTGACTTACTGTTCTATCTTTTGCCACTGTCTCTTAGTTTAAAAATGGAGGACCCAATGTACTTTATTGATATTAGTGCTCATAAAATGGCTTTCTGACTTCTGATGTGAACAATCTAAAGTTATTTTAGAATTTAAAGAAAAATTGTTTTATGTGAATGGTGAATAAATAATTAGCATTCATGTTATTGATGTCATCTACCTAGTTCTTTATCAAAATGCTTTTCCTGACTGCAATATTTTATTATAATAGAGCACAATTTTCATGTAAAACTGGTTGCTTTATAATTCCTTTCTGGTTGCTATAGAAACAGTCCACTATGGTAGTGAGTGCTAATCAAGTGCCAGGTTACCCAGCTTTTATAATGGGGCTCACTGTTAATCAGCTGTAGCTCTCATCCTTATAGCCTGGCTTTGAGGGATGGGCCCTGAATTGTCTTCTTTTCTCATCCCTTTTGGTCACAGGAGCATCAGGATCTGGATGATTAGAATGGTGTGATTTTTCTTTCCCTTCAGGTTAAGTGTACTGGACTTTTGTTCTTGGGCTGAGTGGTCATAGATTTCCTTCCTGCTTGTGGGTTTCTGTGCAACCCTACTGGTAGTAGAAGACTTCTCCAGCCCCCTCTTCCTGTCCTGTAAGATCATCTCTCAGAAATCAACCAGAAGGATCTGTTGAAAAATTACTGCTTGAACAGGGAATGATAGCATTTGTCCTGAATTGTGAAAATTCCTACTTCCAGCCCCTTAAATGAGGTCCTCATTGCACTTTACCAGGAAGGTGGAAACAGAGAGGGCAGCAAGGATGGTTCTGTATGCTGCTGAAGGGAGAAGAGAGATGAAAATGAAACCCAGTCACTTCTGTGCTCAACCTACCAGCATGACCACCCTGGAAGATTTAAGTTATATTTTTTGTGAACTATAGATCAGTGAATTTTAGTTTATTCATTATTCTAGGATTAAAGTTGGCAGACTTCAACCTGGAAAACAGCATTCTTTTAAATTATAAAAAACTTGTAGTATAGTAATTGTTGGAAGCTACAAGGTCAATTATGAAGAACTTAGTCACAGCCTGGTAGATAACCTGAGTAATAGCTTGTAAAGAACTTAAAATTCTGAACTTTGTGTCTGAGAGGCCTGTGCTCTCTTTTTGGCAGCATGCATTCAGCCATTATTTGTCCATGTAAGGAGGTGGCATGAAAGAGTGCAGAAGGGATGTGTGTGTACTGCTGCATAACAAATGTCCACAAATGTGGTAGTTTAAAACAAACACATATTTATTATGGGAAGTTTCTGAGGGTCAAGAGTCTGGGCACGACTTAGCTGTGTCCCTGCTCGGTTCCTCACTTGGTTATGGTCCAGGTGTCTGATGGAACTGGTCTCAGCAGAGGCTGGAATAAGGAGTGGTCTGCCTCCAAGCTCTCTCAGGTTATTGGCAGAATTTATCTCCTTGTGGTTTTGAAGTCATTGTTTGCATGCTGGCTGTCACTTAGAGACTGCTCCTGACTCCTAGAGGCCTCCTGCAGTTTCTTGTCATGGTCTTCTCACAAGCCAGCAATGTGAGTTTTGTGCTCCAGTCTACTAAGACTGGGTCTTATATAACATAATGTAATCATGGGATTGTTACACCAACTTTGCCATGTAATACTACCTAATTAAGCAAGAAACATCCCTTCCCCTTTGCCATATTCCATTGGTTAGAAGCAAGTCACAGGTCTTGCACTCCATGGGAGGAGGTTACATGAAGGCATGGACACTTGAAGGCAGGTCACTGGGATCGCCTCAGGGTATGTCTACCACATGGGGTGTCCAATAGAATGGGGTGCTCATTAGAACTCTCATTCCCTTCATTCTGATGTACTATGTCTGGGGGGGCATTTCTCTCCTACCACCTGTCATTGCATTGTGGGCCTACTGGCCTGTCATTGCATTGTGGGCCTACTGGCCACAGGTAGGAGCAGAACCAAGACTGATCCACAGGTTGCATGGAAAGAGTGCTTCGTTTGATAGTACATTTGTTCTGCCACTTTATGGTGTTTACTCCTTGCCACCTGTTCTCAGCTATCCTGCCTGCCTCTTAGATTTGTGGTAAAGATAGATAAGCTAGTGGGTGTGGTCGGTGAGCCAGTTAGGCAGGGCTTGTGGCTTGTGGAGTGCTAGTCTCTGAGCCAAGTGAACTGAACTGCCTCTTCTCCATTTTCCAGGCAGCAGATTTGTTCTTTTGGGAGAAAGTATAGGATTGTCAGTTTGTTGTAGCCTCTCAGACCTCCTGCTCCCCCAGCCTGGGCTGTGTGGGAGTGCGTTGGACCTTTGGTGAGGAACATTCTCTGAAGCTTTTCAGACAGCATTTTACCACTGTTTATTCTGCCTCTTAAACATCTACTAGTTTGACCACTTATGTCTGTTCCCATTGTTACTATTTTATAGCTGGTCCTCTTTCTTTTCCTTTTAATTACTGCAGCAGCACCCTAACTGGTCTCTGACACTTCCATACAAATACCAAAGTGACCTTTTAAAATGAAGTTCTAATTCTGTTATTTCCTTTTTTAGAAGAGACTACCATCTTCCAGCTCTTAAAATGGTATGTTTTCTGCCAGGAATTCCCTGCTCCCCACTTTCCTCTGGTGATGCCTACTCATCTATCAGGCCTTAGCTTCCCATTGAGTCCTCTTGATCTCATGGCTTAGCTCTTTTGTTGCATGTGGCTTCTGCCCCCATTTGACTAGATTCTCAGCTTCTGTCTTGCCTCTCTTGCAGTAATTTATTGTTCTGTGTTATAATCATCCTTTACTTAGCTGTCTTCCCACTAAATGAAACTCATTTTATCTGCAAGCACCAAACACAGGGCTTGGCACACGTATGACGATACCTAATAAAATTGTCACCACACATCAACTTTTAAAATAGAATGGAGAGCAGTGTGGCATGTTTGTGACTCCTGGTTACTCTAGTTATGTCTATCATCTATGGCTGTCTTGACCCACTTGGCTTTTCATTTGCTTTGAGTGTCAGTAAGTCTGCTTACTTCATTGCTGGATTTATTGTGTGAGTCTGAAATGATTTCTTTTATTATTCAGATCTCTTAAATATTGCACCTAACTTAGAGATATTGGTACCCTCTTCCCATTTTTGTGCAAAAATAAAAGCATAAGTGGTGCATGGATTTGGAACATGGAGAAGCAAGCTCACATCCTTGATTGTCTCCTATTCTCCCGGTCCACTTCATATTCTTAACTGTTGCTTCTGTTCCTGGGAGTGTTCACTCAGCAGCTGTAATACCATGTCTACAGCAGCTTCAGCCTCAGAAAAAGGATGGTAAACCTGCTCTTGGGTTTAGAACTCTGAGTGTTATGTTTCTGTCCTGGATCCCAATGCTTTTTTTTGCTGGACTGGGAGTACCTGTATGAGAAGTTGCCTGGATGCCAGAGCTGGAGGAGGCCTTTACCTGGGCACTTGGCCTCTTGTTTTATAGAGATTTGTCAGTATGAGTGATGATTTATACCTGGTAAGTGTATAGTAAAATATAGGAAATAGTATTAATGATATTAGTTTTACTACTCAGGTACCCTTGGTAGAGAGTGAATATAGTCTTTTAAAAAATCACGGTAAAATGAGCATTGTAAAATGGCAAGACTGCATTCACCTGAAAGGACATGATAGTTAGGGAGATAAGTACTTAAAATACATGGCTAAATAAATATTTTTCTTTCTCTCTTTTGTATGTGGTGTTGCACGTGAATTGAGGGCCTGATTTGGATAGTCAGTTGGACAAACTTCTCCTTGGTGGCTTCATTCCTGACCTGAAGCTTTTGCTCAAGAGCAGCCTCTTGATAGAGAATCACTTCCTTTTGGGCAACTTGATGAGTTCTTGCTGTCTTATGAAACTAATTTTAGAGTTTTCCTTAACTTAATCACGTTTGAGATTTATGTTCTTGTTGGGTTTGAGGTCATGATGCAGGGTTTCATGCTAGCCATCTTTTGTGTTCAGCCGCTTGAAGGCTGTGATATGGATATTATTAGAATTTCCAAATAGTATGTAGTTTGGGGCTCAATAGTGCTTTTAACTTTAGGATGTAGAAGGGAAGGGATTGCTTTCCTGAGATGTCTTTGGGGCTAATATTTTCTTCTAAATCTATCAGATTAACCAATTTTCCTGCCCAGGTTTAGTCTGGACACATGATGTCCATGTCTTCCTGTCCTCAACTTGGCCACTTATACATCCTCTCCTCAGACTCATATATACTGACGTTCACTTCAATTGATGTGTACGTTTTTACTTTGCTTTGTGTGTGCCGTGCGACATATCCCACCTCAGACCTTTTTATATAGGCCAGGGACTGTAGGCAAGGTTTTGAGCTATGACCATGGGTAAAATTACCTAATTTCTTTTTGTTTTTCTCATTAGTATTATATCTGCTTCTCAGGGCTATTTTTTTTTCCTGATTAAATGAACTAATGATTATTAAAGAAACTAGCACAGTGACTAGCACATAATTCCTAAACAATTTATTTTTCCCTCCTGTTTTGCTTAGCCAAAGCAGATATTTGATGCCTGGTAACTGATTATTTTTTTTTTAAGTACCTTTATTCAGGTGTTATTAGCATATAATAAACTGGACTTGTTAAAGTGTTACAATTTGATAAATTTTATCATATGTATATACCTCAATTAAGATAATATATCTATCACCCCCCAAAGTGATTTAGGACCTCTTCACAATCCTTCCCTTCCATCCTGCCCTTCCTCCCTTGCTCCGGTATGCTTTCTGTTACTGTAAGAGTATCTTGCATATTCTAGAGTTTTATATAAATGGAATTCTTTCTCATGGTTTTTATATCTTTGTCAAAAATCAGTTGTCTGATAGGTCTGTTTCTGGACACACTTCTGTTTCATTGATCCCTTTATCTGTCCTTAGGTCACAGCACACAGGTGTGATTACTTACTGTAGCTTTATAATAAGCCTTGACATCTGGTGGTGGTAGTCCTTCAAACTTGTTTTTTGTTTTTCAAAGTTGTTTTGGTTATTTTAGGTCTTTCTCATTTGCATACGAATTTTAGGATCAATATGTCAAATTGTATGAACAAATCTGGGATTTTGATTTGGATCGTGTTGGCTGTGTGGATTGAGTTGGAGAGAATTGACATTGTAATGTTGAGTACTCTGGCCCATGAACATGGTATGTTTTTCTGTTGACTTACTGTGTACTGCCGTCTACAGTGGTGCTTCAGGTTTCAGTGTAGGAATCTTGCATATCTTTTGTTACCTTTATCTCTAAAGTGTTTAATTTTTAATGCTGTTGTAAATGGTATTTTAAAAAAATGGACTATTTTTGTACTAGTATAGATGTCAATTTTAAAAAATTGATCTTACATCCTACAGTCATACTAAACTCATTTATTCTGGTTACTTTTTCATAGATTCCATTGGATTTTCTGTGTCGATGATATTATCCACAAATGAAGTCAGTTTTACTTTTTTCTTTCTAATCTGGGTAATTTTTATTTCTTTTCTTTTGATCTGATTTCCCTGACTAAAAACCTTCAATGTCGACAAGAAGTGATGAGAGTAGAAGTTCGTCTAAGGCCTATTTCTGACCATAGGGGGAAGCATTCACTTTTTCACCATTAGCTATGATTTTAGCTGTAGGGTTTTCATAGATGCACTTTCATAGATGCATGGGTTGAAGAAATTCCCTTTGATTCCAGGTTGCTGAGTTTTTGTCAGGTCTAGACCTTGGATTTTATCAAAAACTTTATATCTATTGAGTTAATTATACTACTTTTTAAGTTTGTAAATACTGTGAATTACATTGATTGTTTTTTGAATGTTAAACCAATTTTGTATTCTGAAGTTAAACCCACTTGGTTCTATTTGTTGCTTGGCTGTCTTCATGGCCGGTTGATGGGGTAATTGGGCTGTGGGCCTCTCATCATCCAACAGGTGGGCTGACTGCTGTATTTGTGGAAGAACAAAAGCAGCAGCCCTGTGATGTCCAGAGACTGGGAGCTTTCAGCTTCACTCCTGCCTCATTCTGCCCAGCAAAGCAAGTCTTAAAACCAGCTCAGAATTAAGGGATGTGAGAGTCTACCATCTGGCTCATGATGGGAGTAAGATAAGGGTGTGCTTACTTCCACATTGCAGGTGTGGATAAAGGAGGGCAAGAATTTGTGCCTTGCTCACAGTCTACTGAGGGGCAGGCATGGCCATCTTAATAGCTTACACCCAAATCCTCTCATTTTTGCTGTAATTATTCTAACAAATGTTTAGTTCTCTGCCTTGTTTTTTCCTTTTCAGGTTAACAGTCACTAAATTAGCAAATCTTGCTTGTCAGGTTTCCTGATTACAGTGTTGAAAATTGTTAAAGAACATGAGTAGAGAATAACTCAGTTGTTTTATCTGATTTTTATAAATACAGTATTATCCTACAATGCCTTGATTGTTGATATACCTATGTATATACATGCATATATGTGTGTGTGCATACATGTATGTATGCATGGTGGGTTGCATACGTACAGGTTAGTGGGAGCAGGTACTATTCGTGGCCCTGTGTATGTGCGGGCACTGTTACCTCTAAACTGGTACCTGCTTTTTTTTTTTTTTTTTTTAACAGAAAAGAATAGCTTTATTAGAAGGGGAAATAAAGCGACAGTACACTTCTAGACGTGGAAGTGGGCCTGAGCAAGAAAAGAGTGGCTCATGGGCTCTAGAGCCTGATACCTGCATTTTGAGGCTAAATTTATTGGTTTCAGAATGTTAGTTGAGGGACTTGTTCAGGAGTTAGTGTGATTTTTTCTCCCAAAATTTATTTAGATTTTAGCCAATAATAATGCTAATATTTGTCAGGCACTTAAATTGTTTGTGTGCCAGGCACTGTCCAAATGCTCTGCATCCCCCTAATGATCCTGTATGGCCAGCAGGATGATTTCTGTTTCACTAATGACCATATTGAGGTTTAGCAAAGAAGTTAAGAAGTAAGGTTTTTAGGTTTTAGACAAATGAGGGAATTATTTCTTTTTCAGATAAATGAACTGTTAGCAAAACTGGGCTAGTTACAGAAAGGAACATGAATGTGCTCTTCGTATGTTAATGTGACATAACTGCCCCATGACCAGGGAGCAAGTTCTGCTAGCACTTTTTTTAGGCACATTGTTGAGTTTATGTCTATATAACTTCATTCTTCTTGTGTCATCAGCATCCTGACATTTTTGAAAATGTGATTGGTGACTGTGTAGTTGAGTAGTCTTCCTTCTGTAGATGTGATGTCTTTGGAGAAACAAGAATCACATAGTTGTTGCTGGATACTCAACAGAGGGATTTTTCTTTGGTGGTGTAGTGGAGGAGGAGCTGCGATCACCTACCTGCTAGAGCAGCTTTTCTCTGTGGGAACTGTCCACTGATGAATGTGGGTGAGAAGTAGGGCTGAGCAGAGGATACACTCTGTTGTCCTTTCCATTAAAAGTTTGACTTTTGTGTCATATGGCTTCTTGAGATGAGAAAGATCTGGTGCCAATCTGATTATTGATCTTTTAGGATTTTAGAATTTTATAGAATTTTATAGGATTTTAGAATTTTATAGAAACTCTTCCTTATCTGTAGGATTCTGAAATTTCACCACTAATTGTTAAGGGTTGGTTTGATATTTTTTTAATACAGTTTAGTATTTAGTAGCTCTTCAAGTATACAGGCTTATATTTTTAAATTCATCTCTCAAAGCTGTTTGTTAGGGGCTAGTTAGTAAATATTTTAGACTTTGTGGGCCACAGGTTCTCTGTTCCACTTACTTAACTTTGCTGTTGTTCCACAAAGGGAAACATAGAGCATACATAAAGAAATGAGCATGACTGTGTTCCAATAAAACTTTATTTATCGACACCAAAATTTAAATTTTATGTAATTTTTACTTGTTAACAAAATTGTTTTTTGATTAGGCAAAAATGTAAAACTATTCTTAGATTGTAGACTGTCTAAAAATGGCAGTAGACCAGATTTGGCCTTCTGGTCCCAGTTGATTTTTGTCTTGAAGTGTTCTTTTAAGTCTGCAGCCATCTTGACTTTGCTCCTTCCTCTATATTGATTGTTTTTTTTAGACTTAGATTATTTGTCCTTCTGATCTGGTCAACTATTAGTATATCATTCTATTTTCTAGTGTTATAATGGATTTATTCTTTCCAAAATATTTTCACTTTAAGAAATTTTAGACTAAACAGATAGATTCCACTACTTTGATCTAATAGTATTGACATTTTTGTAAACATACTTGCACTCTGGACAGGAAGGACTTTAACCCATATGTGTTTTGACTTATACAGAAGATTTTTTTCTTTAAGCAGAAAGCTGTAGGAGCATTAAACTTAGTAACAATCATAAATGCATGTATGTTAGCTTAAGGAATTAATTTTGAATTAATTGAGAGCTAAACACTGCTGTAGAATAACACAGAAATGAAGTATTTATAATGATTGAGCCTAGTGCTAATTAGGCTGCTTGTAAAATGAAGCTTTTGACAAATGGAAGTATATCAATTATTAAAAAGATGCTGAGATGGAGATTTTGCAGTTTATACCATGCAGTACTTCACAAACGTGTGGAAGAGGAGGAGGAAGGTGATGATTTAATCTTCTAAATATTCTAAGAGCTGAGTTACTAGTTAGCATTTATCCATATTTTCCTAGATTAGGTGAAAAGATTTGGAGACTTGAGGCAACGAAAATAGGATGGTACAGTTTAGTTAATGGTTCTATGAATTTTTCCCAATATTAAAACTGGATTATCACCTACTTTAGCTTCCTTTTCATTGTAGTAAATATACATAACAAAATATACCACTTTAGCCATCTTTTAAGTGTACAGTTCTATGGCATTTTAGTCATATTATTATACTACTGTCACTACTATCACTACTATCACCGTAAGTCTCCAGAACTTTTTCATCTTCACCAACTGAAACTGTCTCATTAAATTCTAACTCTGCTTTTACTTCCTAACTCTACATTCTCCTCTTTCCTTCCTTAGCCCCTGACAGCCACTATTCTGTTTTCTGTTTCTATGAATTTGACTGTTCCAGTAACTCATATAAATGGAATCAAATAGTAGTTGTCCTTTTCTGTCTGGCTTATATTACTTAGCATAATTTCTTTAAGGTTCATTTACATTGAAGCATGTGCTTGAAGGCTGACTATTCCATTGTGTGTATATATACACCACACTTTATCCATTCATCTATATTAATAATGGACACTTAGGTTGCTTATACCTTTTGGGTATTGTGAATAATGCTGCTATGAACATAGGTACAAATATATGTTTGAGTCCCTCCTTTTACTATTGTTTATATATAAAGAAATAGAATTTCTGGATCAAATGGTAAAATTCTCTGTTTAATTTTTTGTGAAACTGCTATACTGTTTTCAACAGCAGCTGTACTATTTTATATTCCTACCAGCAAAGCATAAGGATCCAATTTCTTCACATCCTTGCCAACACTTGTTATTGGTTGATTGATAATAGCCAACCTAATGAGTGTGAAGTGGTATCTTGTTTTGATTTTCATTTTCCTAATAATTACTGATGTTGAACATGTGTTTATTTGCTACTTGTATATCTTCTTTGGAGAAATACCTGTTCAAGTCCTTGGTCCATTTAAAATCAGGTCATTTGGGTTTTTATTGTTTAGATGTAGTTCTTTATATATTCTGGATATCAGTTCTCTATCAGATAAATGATTTTCTCCCATTCTGTGGGTTAGCTTTTCATTCTGCTGATAATGTCCCTTGATACATAAAAGTTATGACTTTTGATGAAGCCCACTTAGCTATTATTTCTTTTGTTGCCTGGGCTTTTGATGTCTTAATTCAAGAAAGCATTGTAATACAGTGTCATAAAGTTTTTCTTCTATGTTTTCTTCTGAGAGTTTTGTAGCTTTCGTTTTTATATTTAGGTCTTTGAACAATTTTAAGTTAAAAGTTTTTTTTTTTTTTTTTAAACACCTACAGCACATAGTATTCCTAGGTGGTCTCCCATCCAAGTACTAACCAGGCCTGCTTAGCTTCCGAGATCAGATGAGATTGGGTATGTTCAGGGTGTCCTGGCCGTAGACAAATTAATATTTTATATAGTGTTAGGTAAGGGTCCAACTTCATTGCTTTACATGTGTATACCCAGTTTTCCTATCACCATTTGTTGAAGAGTATCCTTTCCCCATTGAATGGTCTTGTCATTCTTGTCAAAAATCATTTGATCATGTATGCAAGAGTATTTCTGGTCTGTATGTCTTTATGACTGACTTGACTTTTAAATTGTCTATAAGTATCCCATGACAGAAGGTCTACTTGATTGTGAAGGTGCAATCACAAGAAGATAAGTAGCATCTGGGTGGAAAAATGTTAGACTCTTAATTGCATTAAAAACATTTTAATTAAAAACGTTTTTGTTTTTTTTTTTGGTTAAAGAGACTATGCCAAAAATTAAAGAGCTTTTGAATTGGTAATATTGTAAATAGATAAGTTTCTTGTAAGGGTCTATTTTTGTAATAAAAAAAAGATTTCAAGGTAATCAAATGAAAACTACAAACTGAAATATTTGATGAAGTTTCATATATAATCTCTTAAAAATGGTCTCATTGTTAGTCTTTGGGGAATAATGTACCATGGTGCTTCTATGAACCCTGTTTCCTAATATGATTTAGTGCCCAGCCTATGAAATCTAAGTATCACTTAATGATTTAAAAGTTTTCTCAAAATGTGGCTTTTATGCCTCCTGAATTTGTAGTAATACAGTTACTACAGGGCTCCCAAATTTTAAACAGCCTTCTTTCTGAAAATTAATTGACTTCAGTATTTGGAGTACATTTTTCATGAGCTAAGCTGCTTTAAAGCTTTTTCTGGTGAGGCCACAGAAGGAAGACTTAGTGGTATAAAATATAAACAATATTTATAGCAGTGTGTCTGTAGGAAATGTCTTTTCTTCTGAAAAGATAAATAGGGTGAGCATCTGCTGTGTTGTGTGCCACCTTTTTACTCCCTTGTAGTGATTACTTTAGGATATAGGGTTATAGCTTTAATTTATCCTAGCCTTCTTTAAATGATATTGTATCTTGTCCCATATAGTTTAAGAACCTTACAGTAGTATATTTCCATTTCTCCTCTTCAGGGTTTTGTATTATTATTTTGAAACATCTTTTATATGTTATGAAATGATAATACATTATCATTTTTTACTTTAAGCGGTCAATTTTTTTCCAAATAGGTTTAAATAATAAGCTATTGTTTTTTATTTAGACTTGAAGAATTTAGGTAACCTAAATTATGGTATTAGTAGTCTTATAAATTTTAGGGGTACAACGTCAATAATGCATTGTTTTATTTTTAGTGTTCTTTATTCCTTTGTGTAGATCTAGATTTTAACCTGTTTCCTTTCTGAAGGACTTAACTTTAGTATTTCTTATAGTGGACTGCTGGTGATGGATTCTTTCAGCTTTTATCTGTCTCAAAGTGTGTTTGTTTTAGAAAAGTATTTCTGCTGGGTAAAGAATTCCAGGCTAACCATTTTTTTCTTTGAGTAGTTTAGTCATGTTGCTTACTGGGTTCTGACTTGAATTGTTTCCAACCAGAGGTCTACTGTCATCCTTGTCCTGTCATCCTGTATGTAATGTGTCCTTTAAAAAGATGTTCAAACTATTTGATTTATGATGTAGCTTAGTTAGTTTTAGTCATGTTTCTTTCTTAGGGTTTGTTGAGCTTTACTGATCTCTGGGTTTATAGTTTTATATTTGAAAAGTTTTGGCCAGTATTTTTTCAAATAATTTTTCTGGCCCTTCCATTTCTCTTTTATAGACACCACTTACATTTATATGAGGTTGCTTAAAATTGTCACACAGCACAATGATGCTCTGTTTTTTTGTTTTTTGTTTTTTGGATAATTTCTTCTTCTTCTGTAATGTCTAATATGTTAGACATATTTGTTTTAAAATTTTTACCTCATACATTATAGTTTTAATTTCAAGAAATTTTGTGTGTGTGTGTGTGTGTGTGTGTGTGTAGGGTCTGTTTCACACTTTTCATGTGTCTAGCTTGAATATATAGAATGCTTTAATGTCCTTATCTATTAATTGTTTCATCTGTGTCATTTCTGGTTGGTTGATTGATTTTTTTCATTGTTGCTCACATTTTCCTGCTGTTTTGTATGTCAGATTATTTTTGATCGCATGCCAGACATTGTTAAGTTCACCTTGTTTGTTGCTGGATATTTTTGCATTACTATAAATATCCTTAGGCTTTGTTCTTAGATGTAGTTAAGCTACTTTAAAACACTTTACTTTGAGTCTTTCTGCTCTTTATTTCAAGTTTTGTTAGGTGGCACCAGAGCAGCATTTAGTCCAAGGTAAATTTGACAGATCTTTGGAGTTCTCTCCTTGTGCAGCGGTCTTTCTGTGCTTTCCCTGCAAACTAGTTACTTTAGCCTGCTTGATCCTTTCAAATCTGCAGCTGCTCCTGGGTTTCCCCTACCCATGCTGCAGCCTGGAAAGTTTCTCTAGTCAGTAAATGTGACATTTGTAGAGCTTTTCTTCATCTAGTTTTCAACTCTCAGGGATCATTTTCCTCATTGCTTGATGTCTAGTGTCTTGTAAACCATTGTTTCCTACTTTATGTCCAGGTTTAAGAGGGATAATGAATCCATTTTGTTTTACTCCATCTTGGTTAAAGTGTAAGCTGAGATAGAAATTTTACAAAATTTTTTATTTTTGCTTGGAATTTCAGATTTTATAATTGACAACAAATATGGATAGTTGTTTACTTAAATAACTATGGTTGTCAGTCATTTGTTTTATTATTATTGAGTTTTTTATAAAATTGCAGTGCTTTTTTTCTGAGAACTGTTGTATGTCGGTCTTCAGTAGATGTGCACTTTATATACTCTCTTTGGTTCTTTCACAGAGTATAAAGACTATGTATTCCAGTGTCAAAATTTAATAAAATTTTTACTGATTGATTTGGAACAGTCTTAAGTGACTTGGGCATTTTAAAGTTGTGATTGTGTGGCAATGAAAATTATGGTACTTAGTGTTAAAAAGTGCTGAGATGCCAGGACTTTTACTCTCCTTGCAAATGTAGACTGAAAAGTACAAATAATTTTTTAGTATATTATGACAATGGTTTTGATCTCACAGATTCTTCTTAGTGCACTGATGAATTAGAGAATGTCTAGAGGCAGTAATTGATGAAAATGAGTAAGGGCTGGTGTGGCAACCATGGTATTGGATGGATTTGAGGTATTTTAGAATATGGAATATAAACTGTAGACTTATTTCTCTTTTTGAGTATTTAAACCAAGTTTTGCTACCTCAAATATGACAAGTTTGGATTTTGCTTAAAGAAATGCTGTTGAATGAAGCAGCTCCTTTGTAGCCAGCAGCTTTGGAGATGGTTAGTGGAAGATGTCTGACCATGCCAGGGTAACATTAGCCTTCCAGTAGAACGGTAAAATAAAAGCACTGCAAAGAATTTTGTTAATGTATAATGTGTGCTTCCTAAAAAAATGACACGCACATATCTAAGCTCTATAAAAAATGTGTGCTAAAGTAATAAAGAGCAGGAATGTATATTTTGAAGAAAAAAATTTATAGAATTTTATTTTGATTCAACAAAATAAAGAATTGTATTTTGGTTATATTAAGTCATTTCAGAAAACTTTCTTTTAGCATCACTGTCTTCCCTTGGCCACCCCTCAGCAGTGGAAGGTGACTGTGCTAATGGGCTTTTGTTCCAAGGAGGGAGGGTCTGGTCTCTAAGGCTCTGGTGGGCACGGAGGTAGGGGATGTCTTTCTGTGGGAGTAGTTCATTGTTAGGCTGAGCGTCAGCCTTTAACTTGATCTGATTTTAACTGTTTTGTATCATTTCTCATGGTCCTTCCAGCTCAGTGATTTTGTGTTTCTTATAATTAATAATATACACCTGTGATTTTTTTGTGACATTTATATAAATATACTTTAGATGATAAAAGTATCCATTCTAAAATCTATAGTTAGATGAATTTTGACAGTTTTATTATCCCATATAACCAACAGTGAAGTTCAGTATAGAATATTTTTATTACTCCGAAAAGTTCCTTTTAAACATTGAACTCCCAGCCCCACACCAAGCAACCACCGATTTACTTTTTGTCGTAGATTAGTTTTGCCTCTTTCAGAATTTCATGTAAATAGAGTCACGCTCTTGAGTCTTATTACATCATTCCCACAGCAGAATTTTATTTTTCCCTCTTGAATTCCTCCCTACCCGCTCTTTCACCCCTGACCTATGGATGTTGCTGTTTCCCCTTAAGAACTGGATCTCTGAAGATGGGATGTCTCCTCCCATACACTTGGGTGTGCACCTGGGGCCTGGTGCACCCAGGGGGCTTGGCGCATCTGGGGTATGGTCCGTGGCTCCACCTGGGGCACGAACCCAAGACCTTCTGTGTGTAAAGCAGATGTGCTAACTACTACACTATGGAGCCACCCTAGAATTTTTTTTTAATTGAGGTAAAATTCACATAAAAAATTTACCATTTTAACCATTTTAAAGTGTTCAGTCTTTTGGGCCTCTCTAGTACATTCACAATGTTGTGTAACCATTACCACTATCTAGTTCCAGAACATTTTTATTACCCCCAAAGGAAACCCTGTATCCATTAAACAGGCACCCCTTGTGCTCTTCTTTTCTCTTACCCCTGGAGTTCCTCACAACCACTAATCCACTTTGGTTCTCTGTGGATTTGCCTATTCTGAACATTTCATTTAAGATAGTTTATTTTTTATTTTTTATTTTTTTGCATCTGGCTTCTTTAATTTAGCAGGATGTTTCCAGGGCTCATCTATGTTGTAGCAGTATTAGAACTTCATTCCTTTTTGTATTTGAAAAATATTCTGTTGTATGAATATAACACATTTTGTTTATTCATTCATCTGTGATGGACATGTGGGTTGCTTCCACTTTTTGGCTGTTGTAAATAGTCCCTTCTATGTGTGTGTACAAGGTTTTGTTTGAACACCTTTTGAGTATATACTTAGGAGTAGGATTGCTGGGTCATAGGACAGCTCTATAGTTAACTTTTTGAGGAATCACCAAACTCTTTTCAACAACAGTTGCACCTGCAAGTCAAGGTTCTTACCCTATAGATTGGGGGCTTGATGCGGGATTTAATGTTGGCCTCACAGCTATTCTTTTTATCTGTTCCTTTCCTTATCTGTTGGCAAGCAGATCTGCAGAAGTCATAATTTCTGACCTGTAGGCAGGGGTTTCCATTTTCACTGACTGAGAGCAGCCCTTCACATCTCTAATGATCATAGCAGAGACTTTCACATCTGCTGTGGTGGTTTGTCTCCAAGCCCTTCATGAAGTACCTTCCTTTTATGAGTTAAGTACCTCATTTATAGTCCTTATTGAGTACTGTAAAGACTATACATTACAAAACATGTACTATTTGCCAGGTGCTATTCTGTGTGCCTTTAAAAGATTAATTTGCTTAATTTTAGTAGTCCCTGAGGCATAGGTACTATTATTCCTGTTGTAGAGGTAAGCTGAGGCACAGAGAGGCTGGGCCATGTACCCAGGTCACATAGGTCAGGAGTGGCATTGAACCCTGGGCAAGCTGGCTTCAGAGTCCCACTTCTAGTCACTCAGCTGTGCTATATGTTCAGTTGCATGTTCTGTACTCCTACTACAGCTCCTCCTCCTCCCTTTGACAGGTAAATACCATATGGACAGGCACAAATCTCTTGTTGGCAGCTGTATCTCCAGCACATTTAGTGCTGAGTTTGTATTTTCTCACTACTTTGGGCTGTTTTATGTTTTCCCATTTATGTTCTTGTTTGTGAAAGGACATTTTGTGCTTTTGTTTAAATATCTTTTCTGCCTCCTTTCTGTTACCCATACTTTTTGAAATACATAGTACTGGTGCTAGTAAGCTGATTAGTAACATTTTGCCCTAGGTGATATATTAGTAGTAGACAGTTACTATTCATAGGAAAGGCATTTTGGCTTGTAATAGTGTTTTTCTATAAAGGGAGAGAACTTTTACTAATTGGTTGTGCTAATTAGTACTTAGTTATGAATTTCTTTTAGAGTGTTGAGGAAATGTTGACAGGAAAGTAGGTGCTCTGAGGGTCCTGCTTCAGTCTTAAGTTAGAAATGGTTTGATACAAAAATGGAATATTTACCTTGAATGATAATTATCTTATTTTCTGGATTGAAACATTTATGTCAGTTAGCAAACTAAGAGAAAATTTGATTGCAGTGGAATATTTTTAACTGCTAACATAATAGAGAATATTTAGAATGTGCTTTTAAGATGTGATGTGTTTGTCTTCCCATGTGTGATTGATTGTACAGAAAAGAAGACCAGGTGGACTTCTTCAGTTGTGAGGGTATAGGACCTTTTATTTTTAAAAAAAGATTATCACGGTAGTCTTAACTCAAAAAAAGTAAATGGCTATGTCCTCATCTGACTTTCAATATCTATGTAATTACTCAGGAGAAAAACATTATTTGGTTAAAGTAGGCCCAGAATGTGTATTTTGTAGCCTCGAAGTACTGGGGATTAGAGAACTTGGGGTCTCATGGTGGCACTCAAGATGTGGGTGGATAGGCAGGATACCGTGTCAACCCCATCCTGCCCTCATAGTTTATAGCCCAGGTGTACCTGTTGGTGATTCTTGTCCCTCTAGCCACAAATGAGCTATTGCCCATCAGAGGTTAAAAGTTTTGAACAGATGTTTGAGATGATTTTTTTAGCAATTTATTGCAAATTATACCCTAAGCTTTAGGTCTTACATGACAAAAGCACAGTTATACAGATGGTTAATATTTTTTTAATTTTTAAAGTTTACTGATGCATAATTTTCATAACAAATGGAGCCATTTTAAGTGTATAATTTAGTGATTTTTAGTAAGTTTACTGAGTTGTGAAACCAACACTATAAATGAATTTTAGAACATTGTTGTCACCTAGTAAGATCTCTCACACTCATTAACAGTTAATTCCTGTTTCTGTCCTCAGCTCTGGACATCTGTTAGTTTACTTTCTATCTTTATGGATTTGCCTTTACAGATATTTAACTCCTAATTTAAACACTCTTAAAAGCAGCAGCACTGTACCCACTTATCTAGCACGTGAAGACACACTCTATCTTTGGTTGAGTAAAACCTTGGATTCAGACATAGGTCAGGAGTTGGCAGACTTTTTCTATAGAGGGCCAGATGGTAAATATTTTGGACTTTGCTGTTGAACTATGAAAATAGCCATGGATAATTGGTAACAGAATGAGTGAACCAGTTGAACTTTATGTAGAAATTAGGATTAGAGCCCACAGTGTCTACCTTTTCCTCAGTCATTTTGATGGCTGATATAAAGCATACTTAGTTTCTGAGTGATACTAAAGATATCTGGGAAATAAATTAGAATTTAGATTGTCCTGACAATTCAGAGAAATTAAAAAATGTGCAAGTGCATGAATAGTATAGTTTTAAAAAAGAGTTTGGGCATAATAATTGCAAAAAGGATTTGAGTTTTGTAGGATTGTAAGCTAGCACTCATAAGCAATAAAAGTGACAGTGATTTAAAATAACTACTTCTGGACCATCAAGTGTGGGTTTGTTCCTGATGGCCTACCTCTTCCCCACTGTGGCACGGTTGTTACTATAAAAGTTGTCTTTGCATCTAGCTGCACTCAATCTTATTCTTTCATGTTGTCTCTCAGATTATGTTTTTTTTTTTTACTTTTTTACAAAATGAAAAAAAAAATGCCCTTCTCCAGTTATAAAAGTGCTGTTTTCTGAGCAACATTAAGGTGTTTATAGCAGAAAGTGGATGGTAATCCATATGTATCTACCCACTTAGAGGGTACTGTGGTAGGAGGTTTGTTGACTCTCTTTATGGAATCCTCAGTGCCTATCTTGGGTGTATGAAAGTAGATGCGTCTCTGTTAAAATGTAATTTTTAAAAATATAAAAAGAAACAATATATATGGTTTAGTTATCTGTTTTTCCCAGTCAGCATGTCACAGACCTTTGTATGCAAAGACATATCGTTTTCGGTTTTTTCTCTTACTTTTGTGCCCAGTTTTTCATCTCATCTTGAATTGCTAGGTATTAGTTACGATCTGAGAAAAGAATACCAAAGTTTCCCAGGATATCATTAAAAACAAGGTGACTTTTTAAAGTCAGGGATTGCAGTGTGCACCAAACGCCCAAACCCGTACCATGCCACCTCCTCTCTGGGTTCAACTTCCTCTTCATCTCATGACATCTCACAGCTTATCTCCCCTCTGCTGTCACTCTTCCCACAACCCCAGTGCTGGATTCCTTTGGGCTTGGGAAGCACTAGGGGGAAAGTAGAGTGTTATTTACGGATGTGTTGACTCTTGCTTACAGACAGGGCTAATAGACCAGGAATTGGCTATTTGTGATTCTTCTACCCCCAGCTGACAACTCCAGAACACACAGACTGTGGAGAATGACAGCATTTGTGCTTTCCTGGGTTGTGGGGGCTCTTTGCATTTGCTTTCTGCAGAAGTGTATTGCTGAGACATTAGAAATTTTAGATGAAAGGCTAAAGTGAGGTGAAATTGTGGACTGGGATCAAACCTGAACCCCCCATCATTTTAGGACATTAAGTTTTTGGCCCGTGGACTTTATTTTTCCTTAATCCTGCATTTGGATCTCTAGAGGACATTGAGTATTACTAATAGTGAGGACCTTGTGTATAAATAAGCTTCCACTTTTGTGACTGGATTTATTTTGATTTATTTTTGCTATTTAATGAGTTCAGCCTGTCTGCATTAATGCAGTGTTGGGTAGATTTTAGGCCAGTTGGTTGTGTGATATAGAATTGAGATATGCTTTGGAATTTCCTGGAAATTCCTTGGGGTCAGAATTTAATTATATTCTGGGGTAGTTCAAATATTTTAACTTTTGCATTCTGATAACTTCTTGTCTCTAAGATATAAAGGAACTCTTAGAAGAAGATTAAGTGATTAACTTGATCAGTTTTTATCTATATCTGAATTTCTACAAAAATACATTAGTAGTCATTCTAGGTACCTTTACTGATTCTACCTGTCCCAAAGTGGAATTTTTTGAGATGCATACACTACCTTTAGGTCCTTGGGCATTAACCAACATCCTTTCTTAGAACCCCTGATGATTTTCCTTGGAAGACAGAGCACAAGTTTGGGTGCTTTATGATTTTGTCGGCACAATAAGATGGCAGTATCTTACTGTGATTTAATGAACTGGAGGTAAATTATGTGTAACCTATAAGGCAAGAAAACAAGAAATTGATTCATGGAACTAAAAAAATTGGCAAATCCTGGGATCTGCTCCTGGCCCTGTTATGTTTATAATAAGCTCAAGTTTGAAAAGGCATATGTAACAACATTGTTTTCAGGTGGATTTCTTAGGTATTTTAATGTTAAATGACTGAAAATCATTGATGGAATGCTCTTTAGGTAGAAGTTGGCTTCTGGAATTTGCGGGATGGTTTTGTAACTGAAATAAGATGGACTGGCTTTGTGCTTGATTAGGCTCTCAGTGAGGAAACTGAGGTAAACACATGATACAAGATTTGGGTATGAAGGTAAAGAGAAAATCAGGGATCAAGTCAGAATTGTCCCATTGTATCATCAGCCATTGATTTCCCTGTAACGTGGAGGGAACTAGAACACATATAACAAATACATGAATGTTTACAAATCCTGAACTCACATGCCCCACACTGAAATAATTAGTTCTTTATGAGAAATTAATGGGAAAAAAAATGCCCATTATTAGTCATGTAATAAAGACATGCCTATACCTCAAATGGCAGGAGTCACATTGGGGAGAGCAGCATGGTGGAAGGATCAGGAACTAGGAACAAGAAGGGCTGTTCCCCTCAGTTTGGCTCTGCCTTTTTTTTGTGAACGTGTCACCTGCTCCTTTTATTTCAGTTTGTGACTCACCTTGCTCAGGAGACATGTGCGATGCCTTAAAAAGTACACACGTCTTCTCAGGGATGGAAGAAATATAAAAATGTGTGTGGATATGTATGTATAATATGTATGCGTGGGTATAATTGTTTTTAAATAATCGATTTTAAGAGATCCTCGTTTATACTGGCTCCATTATAGCTGCCTTCTTTTCATTACTGTGTTTCTATTCTTGGATTTTCTCTTTCATTTGCTGATTTGAAGCAGCAGAGAATGAAACAAGATAGCTTATGATTGTTGATAGCTGCCAACAAGAACCAAAGAAAATGGTGATATGGCAAGTAGAACATAAACAGATGGCACATTAGGACAGGACAATGCGGTTTTGTAAATATTCACAGAGCAAGCCAGAGGTAGTGGATAGTGAGGCTGCTGGTGTGTTGAACTGCCTAGCCTTTAACTTTGCTTGTAAATGTTAAATTCATTGAATTCATGCAGTTAAATGCTTGCATACTTGAATATTATTTGGAAGATATTTTGTGCTTGTGTCATGTATAAGGTTTATATTTTTAATTTCAAATTTTGGTTTGAGAATTTAATATGACAGGGAAAAAATTAACAAAGATAATGGAAATTTTTGTTCAGATGCTGCTATAGTAGGTTTGCTTAGGCTAAGATTTTGAATGCTTTGACAGGATTTGGAACTCTTAGTGTGAATTCTGATTACTGAGTTTTTCCTTGACCATTAACATTAGCATTACTTTGATATGTCCTTTTAATTCAAATTTTAAAGGAAATATTTGATTTTATCTTTAGACTGTGTGTTAGTATTGTGGTTGAGAACTTCTTAAGGAGACTTTCTTCTTTGTGTTCAATACAGTGAATTCCTGTGCCCACCACCTGGAGGGTGAATGTGACAAGGTCATTCTTTCTTGCTTGTCAGGCATCCTACTGTCTGGGTCAGGAAACAGGCTTGTGCCACTTGCTTGCCCTGGACTCAAACTCAGTGGGGGTGTCATACCCACTATGTATCTGAATCTCTGCCTCAGAGGCAAAACAGTTCTTGACCTGGAGGAGCTGGCTGACTGTGGAGACAGACTTGACAACAGAGAACGAGAAATGTTTGGGAATGATTAGAGATATGCACAGAGTTGTTCCAAGACTCATAGTCAGGGCTGAGCTGAGTCTTGTAGGTGAGCTTGAGCTTGCCACACTTGTGCACATGTGTGGAGATGGTGATTTGAATGATTTGGGCACAGAGGCTTGTTTCTGTCATAGAGCAGAAGTATCCTGCAAGAGAATGTCAGCCCTCTATTACTCTCTGCAGCTCTGGAATAGGCTGTGAGCTCTGCCAAGGTTGGGAGGTAGGTGGGGTCTGAGAATTCACCTAAAGGAAATGGGAAGGCTCACAGGGGTTGCTTCCAAGTGGGGGCTGAAGTTCTAGTTCTGAAGGTGGGACAAATGCTATATTTTAGGGTTATGTTTATGTATGAAAAGTTGTTCTTGTTTTGTGTCATCATAGTACTGTTATGAAAGGGAACTTTATTTTCATTTAAACCAATAAAGTTATTTTATTTAAAGAAAATACTAGATAAATGATGGTATGAGAAATGAATACATGATTATGGCAAAAATGTAGGAAAACGATGCCAGATGAGCGAGTTTGACAAACATTGGTGGGTGAGGCAGAGGAAAGTATAGCAGAGTGGGTTTTGCCAGCTTATTTTTAATGTAAGGAAATAGAATAGAAAGTATCATGTGTCACACATACTCTATGAAAATACTATCTGTATATTTGTTTTGCTTGGATGTGGTATATCCTAGGCCAAGGTGTAAATTGTGTTTCTCACTGTGTATTATGTTTTAAAAAGTATCTTGACCTCGATACTTGACCTTGAAGGCTTTTCACTTCTTGATTCTGGTTTATTTATTTTTTTCCAGCAAGTGTTTATTGAATGCCTACTATGTGCCAGACCCTGGGCTAGAATACTGGGTATAGAAGTAAACCAGACATTCAAGCCTGCCCTTAAGGAACTCTTTGCCTCTTATTATAAAACATTTTTTTTTATAAACCAATTATTGCTATCTTATCCCATTGACTCCAATATATATGATGTTTGACAACTTTGAAATGGAATGTCTTACAGACATAGACTGCAGTCCTCACTAGTTCTAGTTCCCTGCATTGGATGGGCTTTGTCATTGCTGTTCAAACTTATCATCAATTTAGTTATGTATATCATTGACACTAAAAGTCTTAAATTGTAATTGATGTTAGATTGTCTTCTTAAAGATTATACTAAGATTCAACCTTGAAATAATAAATTCTTGTATATGCAAAAAGGCATCAGTAGCTGTGAAGCACCTGATTCTTATCAATAGAACTTGATATAAACATGGTTGGCACTAGCTGAATGATGGCAGTTCTGTATTTCTTGCAAAGCATCATCTAAATGCCTGTGGAACCCGAGGAAGGATGATGCCATTAACAAATGAAATTACTATACTTTATAACTGAAGTATGCCTGTCATGCCTAGGACTGCTACTCTTCAGTATTCCTTGGAATACATGAGAGAAACAGAGGCTTATGTGACCAGCTCACATATGACTGTCATGGAGGCATTGTAGCATTTGATTGGCAGCTACCTCCCTGATGGAATTTCAAGATGGAAGAAATACAGTATGTGATGTTAGAAATGTCATAGAAGTGAGCATAAGGCAGAGTGGTGGCCCAAGGAACAAGTGATTATTTCAGCCCAGGGGCAGTCCTCATAATGTTCTGAGGAAAGGGACTGCTAACCTGGCTTCTACAAGATGAATTAGGAGCTGACCAGATGGACAGAATGGCAGAGGAGCTTAAGCATGCAAAAGAATCAAAGGCTGCCTGTGGAGAAGAGGACAGTATGGGTGAGCGTTTCAGGAGGTAGTGGGTGTTGGGGAGAGGGGATGAACACTGTAGAAGGGTGGTGGGTGCTTGAGAGAGATTGTGAGTGCTACAGGAGGTGGTGGGTGCTGGAGAGAGGGTGGGGCTGTGACACATTTATGGGGTACTGAGGATTACAGAGAGAACTGAATTAATTACTGCTAAGTTTTTGTAGTATATATTGGTTGGTATGTATTTGGATATTTTATGTGTAAAAATATAGAACTCAAATTCATTTTGTAGTATAAGAGATAGAAAGTAAAGCTTGACAGAGATGGTTGGTGACCCTCTCATGGTAGACGGGAAAGGATGGGATTCTTTCGGAGGATTAGATTTAGACAGGAAGAATTCCAGTCATTCCTGGGAAGAGGATTGGGTAAACAGTTGTGGAAGCGGAGGGCCGGCATGCCACTTGTTTAGGAGGAGGGAGAAAAGTGGCACTTGGGGTTAAGTGTGGAGAATCCAGAGGGAACAGAGACATGAAAAGGGATCATGGGGCTAGCTAGCATGAGGCTCTTATGGTTTGGATGCCCAAGCTTTGCAGATGCAGAGAGTCTATGCCTCTCTGTGATGTTTGTGCAGCAATTTCTCAGGCCCCATAGTTGATGTTCAGAACTACTGGTTCTGTGACATACAGAGAGAATCTTTTGGGAAGACCAGGGTGTATTTACTGTTAAGGGGCCACACACTCCTAAATCATAGTACATGCTGTAGGGTGGTCCTACTGTCAGGGGAACCCAAGTCTAGTCTCCATTTGATCCCCTGTGTGGGAACAAGGCGGGGACTGCCGCCTGCTTTCCTTCATGTCTCTTTCCCAATAGTCCATTCTTTGAATACACGTGTAACATGGATTTCTTACATCCTGTATGAATGCAGTGAGAGGCCTTTTTAAAATTACTATAAAATTATGAGACATATTTTTTAAGAAAATGGTTTTAAGTAAACCTCTCTCAAAAACAAAACTTTATATTCTCTTGTTCACTTGTTAAAGGATGTATACTAGGCTATTTTTTAAAATCTTTTATTTTAAAAAAGTCTTAAAAAAATACCTGTGTGTCTCATTTTAGTACAGAAGCTGTCAGGATATAAGTGTAAGGCAGACAGTTGTCATGAGTGTTTGTAATTTGAGTGTTCTCCTTGTTTGCCCACGGTTAGAATGGCCTGGCAGTTTGGAGGAGGTGAGGAGTATTCGCTGGGGGCTCTGGCACTGGTTCCAGGAGGGTTTTTTTGGGTTAGGGTTTGAGGGTGGTAGTGGTGCCCATAAAAGATTGGACATTGCTTTCAGGGGCAGACTTGGGTTCCATGGAGATGGTCTCTTAATTTCCCTAAAACCGAGAGAGGCCGACTGGATGTGCTGAGTCAGTGCTGGGTTTTGGACTACAGCCTGGGTATCCTTTGGAGCTCTCCTCTTCTGATTGCCTCCCTTAATGACACCACATGTCCTTAGTTTTTTCTGGTGTTAGGAAGAGGATTTGTGCTGACTACTGTGTGGTTGGTACATTTTCCCCACTTCCTGTCCTTTTGGGTCATTGCATGTTCCTATGTTCTTTCTACCACAGAGATGGTGCTCTCACTACTGTTGTCCTAGGAGATGCTCACCTCAGGTCATGAGTTATCTGAAAAGGAAACCACAGTGTAAATGTGAATGTTGCAGACGCTTCTGTAGGTCTGACTACAAATATACTTCTTTCTGTCGTGGGCAATGACAGTGAATCTGGCACTTAAATGACTTAGGTTGCAGGGCACATCTGTGCCTCAGGCTCCTCATCTTCCAGAGGGAATGGGAATCAGATGGTGGGTCTCACACGAGGAGGTGCTGTGAAGTTTCAGGGAGGTACAGTCAGTAAAGCATTTAACCAGAGCCTGGGCCAGAGCTAGTGCAGTGTGTGTTTGTTAAATAAATAAAACAGCTCTGTTCCTCCCCTCTACAATGCTTGATTAATGTCACATCCAAACAGCCTATTTTCCTTTTACAAACAAGCCACACACATAAGGTCTTAGCTTTCTGGGAGAGAATCAGCTGTTAATAGTTGCCTACACTGAGCTGAGCCTGCTGTGGAAAGATATAGGGGTTCAGTAAGTTTGTGTCTGAGCATGCCCCACACCCAGTCCTATCCTTTGGAGGCCAACAGGAATAACCTCTGTGAGCTTCCCACAGTGGGTTGATACATGTCACTTGGGTGTCAATGGCTCAGGGTTTGGCAGGGTGCTGTCATGTATGCCTTTGTCTGCTTGGGGGTCATTGTCCTCTGAGGGTTATTTGCCTTTAGACTCCCTGTAGTCCAGCCCCTAATGTACTTCCTGCAGTGACTGTAAGGTCTCTTGGTTGGTGCTTCATAGTCGATTTCTATTTGTTAAGTTTCTAAAAGTAGCTCTGAAGTGGTTCATAATAGTTTCATATCCACTGGCCTTATTTTTCTTGCTTTTATGATAAGAGGCAGTGGATCAAGTGTGATGATAATTTCTCAGCTCCTGTGGAGCTCTGTCTGGTGTAATCGGATTTCAGGTGCAGTCCAGGGATTGTCAGGGGTCCTGGGGAAAGGATCTAGGCCTCAATAGTTGGTAAAGCTGCTAATGCTGACAGCTGGCTCCATCATGTACCCCCCGCTCCAAAAGTAGGCCATCTAGAGAAAGAATGTTTTCATACTCAGTTGCTCTTCCCAGCAAAAGTGTTTCATGCAGAAGAAATTCCGGTGAGTAGCCAGTTGTTCAAAGTACTCTGGGCACGAAAACTGTCCTTATCGACAAATTCTTTTGCTCACTGCTTTTTGATGTGGAGGCTTTCACTACAGTATGTTGTTTATTCTGCTTGTAATTTAAAAATTGCATAGGAATACTTGTTTTGAGTCTTGTTACTATTTTATGCAGGAGCATAAAGTTTATAACTATTTTCCTTGCTAAAAACATATAAGTGACTTATTATTGATTTCAGATTTAAACTTTGCCAACTTTTGACTCAGCTTCAGTGCGTTTGAATGTTCTACTAAAACTTTAGTGGTAAGTCTTGATCCTCAGAGTTGATTGCCCTGTCCAGCTTGACAGGGTGCTTTTTCCTGGCACATTTCTTCTACACAGCAGTTACACATTTGCACAGCTTTTGTTCACACTGTCTTCTAAGAACAAATCTCTGTTCTCAAAGTGGGTTCATTCTATACTCATTTTGGCTCTGGTCCATCTTTCATCACAAATGCAAAATTGCTTCCTAACTTATCTGAGTAATATAGGTCATTGCCTTTGCCCCTACTAATTAATTCATCCCCTTTTTGTATCTTTACATGTAAATAAGGATGTTTCTCACTGGTAAGTACAATGTCCCTAATAAATTCATTTTTCTTGCTTGCAAAACCTGGTTGGAAGGGCTTAACAGGTGTGGTAGCCTCTGGGTGGGGAGGGTGTTGCTTAAAGAATTTTCCATGTACAGGAGGCTGGTAGGGTGGCTGGCATTCGTACCCACATGTGATGTTGACATTCACAGTGCAGGGCGGTGCTGGAGAAGGATATTTGCATTGGGAATTGTAGCACTCTGTGTTTCTCACCTTCTCATGGACTGGGTGGGCACCTGATGCTCTGGAGGGCAGGTACCTGTTTTGTTTTTGCTGACTAAGAACAAGTCTAATTTTAAATACTTCACATTTGACAAGTTTCTTGGCTAGAGGAAAAATTTATATTTTCCTAATAAAAGAGGTAGAGAGGCTGGATATTTTGGTGGAGTGCTCTCAGTAACAGTGGCAGAGGGCCAGCTGGAAGAAATGATGGTCATGCTGGAGGCTGGCCAGGTTGGATGGAGCCTGGCCAGGGTACTGTGGGGGCTGTGATGAGGCTGGAGGCAGGAGTAAGAACGCAGACTTTTCTGGCTGCTGCTAGGGAGTTAACCTACGAGGGAACCTGTAGAGAGGGCACTGGGGGATGTTGTCTTGCTTAGGAACCTGGATTCCACCAACATTGCTGGTGGAAGGTGGGGAAGAAACAATTGAACCAACCCTTAACTGCCTTTGTAAGACTTAGGCCTTCTCCTTGAGCCATTCACAGACTTCTTTTGGAAGTGAGTCTTAGATATGTATATAAAACTATTACTGAATGACAATCCAGCTAAGGTAAATTATTGATTTATTTTGGCCTAAAACCTAGAAGAATTGAGAGAGAAATAGAGAAAGAAAAATGTATATGGACAGGTTGTTTTTAGAGAGAAGTTTAGAGAATTTTCTTTATTCATGACCAATTTTCATAAGTCTTAATCTTTTGTTAGCAGACAGCTTTCTTAGTTTTCATAGCACTATCTTGATAGGGACTACTCTATCTCATCAAAAAACATGGTTTTTAATTATGCTTTAAAAAGTTAGATGATAGTGCAGAATATTAAAATTAAGTCCTTAGTGAGAGGACTTACCTGGCATTTTTGTCAAGGTACTACCACCATCTGTGAGTGTCCTGCCTTATGGATATTAGAGGAGGCAGTCTGTGTTGGCTGTGCTCTTCCTCCCTCCCTACTCCTGTTCCACTGGTTTGGCTTTTTGTCTTTTATCATTTCTGTACTCTGTGTTCAATGTACATACACACCAAGGAAATTCAGATGTATCTAGCCTTTCACATATTGGTGAATTAAAGCATATTACTTTTTTAAAAAAGTGTGTTTCTTGGATCTTAATCATAACATCTTGATTGTACTTCCAGTTCAAGAATTTTTAAATTCTGACTTTTCATTTGGAGCTGTTTAAGCTAGAATAGATTGTTTTGAAATCTGCCAACAAATGCACTGCCAGTCTGAGATCTTGGATGACTTCTGGAAAGCTTTTTGCAAAAAGAATATGGGATGGCAGCTTTCTGAGAGGCCATAATTGGCTGGCACTTGGGACCACTATGACAATACTAGGTTACATAGATAATACCAGGCTGCATGCAGCCTCTGTTTAGTTAGGCAGTGTAGGTTTAATGTTTTAGAATCAGGTTTGTATATCTTTGAAATAATTCTGGTTTTGAAGAATTGACTTTAAAAAAAATTTTTTTTAAATTACTTTGCATTTATTACTGGGTGGCAGAACATATTCCAACATTAGATTTGCAAGATGTTAAAAAAAAGTATGTGTTGTAGAGCCTATTTTGAGAATTTCTCTAGCGTCTTCAGATTGAAAATTCATTTAAATATTTTAGGATTTTCCCTCAGAGAGTTTTATATGTATTTCCTCTTTCTGGTGCTTGTTGGAATGTGGTAAGGCAGCTTCTGTAGCCCTTTGGAGGGTTTTGCCTAGATGGTTATTTGGATCAGACTTTTGTGGGCCCATAGTTTGTGTTAGACATTGTCTAGTGGTTCTTTTTTCCTAGTTATACTGTTCTCACTTAACAGTAGAACCATGGCAACGTTGACATTTTATACTAATATATTTTAAAACGTTATTTAATAGCACACTGAAAGTTTTTGAGGAAGCTGTGTTGATGTGAATCATTCCACTGTCTCTTTGAAGATCAGCGAGTAAAAAGAGGGAGAAAGGTGTAGGAGAAAGAACACAAGACTGGAAGCCAAGGTAGTTTTGTTTTACACCTTGGTCCTAGCATGTAGTAATTTTCTCTGTGGATCTTACTCTTGTCAAACTCTGTATGAAAGTCAAGTCATAGATCACAGAATTAAAATGGTGGACTGTGGCTCAGCTCCCAAACCAAAGGAAAACAGAAATGCCATCTAATGTTGTAGTGTATTCAGAAAGCTGTACATACAGTGGAGGTAGAGGCTTTTCCTTTTTTGGAGGCTGGCCATCTGGTCTAGACTCTGAGCTCTGCTTGTTGTTAGAGTTTAGCTTACAACCAGGTCCATATGTGATAATTTGGAATGCAGACATTTTATAGAGGTCTAAGGTTTACAGCATTTTGTTTAGAACGCCTTTGGTGTTGTGTGTGAACTGTGTGTCTAAGGTGAAGAATAGAACAGGATTTTCTTTGTTTACTATGTGGTCATATTCACAGTACTGGTTACTAAGGCTCTCTCCTTTGTGTTTCAACTTCATCTTAAATATTGCATTGCATTTTAGATGGACTTTCTCACCCACATTCCTAAATCACTATTTTACATGGATAATGTTGTCACTTTTTTCCTTTGATGCAGTTTTTAGCACTAAAAGTGTATATTTGATTTTATTTCCTTAGAAGTAAAACCATCAACATAGTGTTGCTGGCTTTAAAATTTTTATGTATTCAGAGGTCATATATATTGGTGCTCATGACTCATATATAGTTATTTCTACCTAAATATTGTTCATCTTTCAAAAAACGTTTCTGTTTACCCCCAAATAATGGGATATATTGAACCTTTAGTGCCGAGTAGGAAAGATAAGAATTTTATTATGATTGTGTACATACTTAGATTTTGAACATTTGTCACGCAGTCAGATATTTTGTTATAATGTGTACTTTGAGAGGAATAGAAAAATGCAGTTATACATGATAATTGGAAATCAAAATCCTTTTTTTTAAAAAAGGGAATGTGCCAGGTTTTTCAGGAGAGTGTCTTCCAAACTGTGGGTCATGATCCATTATGTTTTGTTTAAGAAATTTCCACTTTACCAAGGACAGAAAGATAGCTTCCTAAAATTTCGTACTTTTTGCCTTTAATGGTCTCAAATTGATTTTCATGTACTATGTGAGATAAGGAACTGGTTGGTCATTGTTTTCCATATAGATACATTGTCTAGGCCTCATCCACTGAGTAGAATGTTTTTTTGCTTACTGATGGGCAGTGCTACTTGTCATGAATCAGATCTCCTGGTATGCCTGCTTTCCGTCTGAGAGGTTGTGTGTCTGTGCTATTGGTCATCTTGTCTGTCCTTGCATCCCTATTACCTGTTTCATTACAGACAGTATTTAATTATGATGGTTTAAGATTTTTTAACCTTACAATGGTGCAAAAGTGATATGCATTCATTAGAAACTGCACTTTGAATTTTGACTTGATCTCTTCCATGGCTAGTGATGTGCAGTATGATACTCTTGTGTGTTGCTGGGCAGCGGCAGAGAGCCACAGTTCCCAATCAGCCATGCAATCATGAGGATAAATAATCAATACTCTTTAGTGTACTGTGTTGTCAGCATTTTTTGGATATAATGTTTTGTGTTTTTGCATCCCATCATGTCTACAAAATGTCCCTCTATGTCTCTCACTTCTGGTGAGAAGAAAAAGAGGATGGCAGTTACTCTTGAGATGGAACTCAAGACATTTGTCCAGTTGCAGGCTAAATATAAGTGTTCTGAGTATGGTTAAGGTAGGCTAGGCTAAGCTATGGTGTTTGGTAGATTAGGTGTATTAAATGCATTTTCAACTTAAATAGATGTATTGGGATGCAGAAGATCTGTGTATTTTCTGATTGTTGCTGGTGTGAAGAAATGCGGTTGACTTATATGTGTTCATTTTGTATTTTGTATCAAGGAAGTTCTCTTTCTACAGATAAGAAGACTAAAAATGATAGTGTGTGACACAGGCTGTTAGAGCATACTCAAGGTCACTGCCAGTACAGTGGCAGGGCTGGAATTTTAACTATGGCTGTCTGACTCCACAGCCTCTGGTCTTAGCTTGTATATACTGCCTCACATTGATATTTAGGAAAATCAAAGTGGCTCCTGCATGTGAGGTGCATTGGATAGGTGAGTTGCAGGACAGGATACAAGCTGGGATATTCACAGGGGCATCAGGAGCAGTAGAGGACCATAGTAAGTGACACCCTGAAAGTGTGGAGGTGTCGCCAAGATAGCATAGCGCCCAAGAACAGAAAAGAGAGTTTAGGGAGGCCTGAGTCTTCTGCTCCTGAGTTTGGAAAACCAGTTGGACACACCCAGATGCATAGCAAGAGTGGGATCTCATGAGAGAGAACCAGACTTAAGGTAGAGGATTTGGAGGCTTTTTGCTTAGAGGTGACAGTGGCAGATTGGGGAGTAAGTGAGTCACCAAGTGAAAGACTAGGAAGGAGAAACAGGAAGGAGGAAGAGGTGGATGAGGGGAAAGGACCTGTGCTCAAAATGAATGTGGGAGGAGAGGAGTCGGCCTATTTGCCCTACTGGTTGTTAGAAACAGATGAAGTCAGGTATAAAGGTAAGAAGTGTTCCATTTTTGGAGTATAATTGAAAGATTTTTTGGGCTGCTTTTTGCTTTTTATTCTCTGTCATCAGATACATAAGTATCATTTTTGACTCATGGAGGAATGAGAATAGTGTCTTGTCCCTGCCCCACCCCACCCCCTGCCCAATTTGTAACTAGACACTACTTTCTTAAAGACAAGATTTATCCTGTCTTTAATGACGGGCTTCATTGTTTTAAAAATAGTAATATAAAAATTGAGTTTGGAGTAGATGTTATTTTATTTTTCCTTGCAACACTCTTTTCTTGCATGTCACCTTTTAGAAGATTGGATACAAATTGTGCTGAATTTATCAACTGTGACCATCTGGTTTAAAATGAAACTACTTTGAGCTTCTTCACTCTCATTTAAAAAAATATATATATTAAATTCAGAATTTTATTAATTTAGGCAAGTCAGTTCATCCAAGAATAAAACATGAGACTTTTTTTTTTTTTAAGGTACCACTAACTCCTATTTCAGGTTGTCTCAATTGATGGTAGGCTAAGTTATGCTCCTTATTACTTAAGATCATTATAATTTATTGAAACAAATACATGTAGTCAAAGTTTTTTGGTTTGTGAGTATCCTGCACTTAGTTGTCAGTGTTGAAAATTTTTAATGTTAATGCTGATGGAGGTCAACTTAAAGGAATACTCTGATGGTAAATCCAGAAAGGAGGGCTTTGGTTGTCCTGATGTTCTATATTTTGATCTGAATTATTGTCCTCTCATCTGCTTTAGTTTTATTTTTGCTGAATGATCATGCTGCTTTCTGCAGCAGTTGTCTGAAGTTCCTGTATAATACTTGCTTTTGGAAAACAGTGTTTTTTTCTATTTGAATTTCTCTTGTTGATGAGAGTAACATGTCAGGAAAGAAACTTGAATTTTCATGTTTACTCTACTTTTCAAAATGGAGAATAGTTTTTCTTCTGGAGGGGGAAGGTTTTCCTGTCAGATTGTTGGTTTAGATGGAAGAGGATGAACTAAACCTGCCCTGGATTTCTGAGGTATGAATTATTTTGTTGTAAGTGTCAGCATCATGCCAATATGTTGGGTTGGGGAGGGCTTTTTCAAATTTATGCTTAAAACCATCTTGAGAAGCTCTGAATACAGGGGAGGTGGGTGGTGTATTACTGCTGTGAATACAGCCTCTAAAGCTTGAATTTGATCCTGACTTGGAGATAAACGATTCAGCTTCTCAGAACCTAGTTTCTCATCAGAAACATGGAGATGATCGTATTACCCTTAGAGTTTTGTGAGGATTATATGAGACAGTGTATGGAGAACAGTTCAGGTGTGTATTGGGGACCAGGGCCAGGACTGTTCCAGATGCTTGGATATGTCAGAGCTTATACAAACAGTAAATACATTATATATCAAGTCACACTCACTTTGGCCAGCTTGTTTTCACTTATTTTCTATACTTTGCTATTTGAGTTCTTAATGAAAAGTCAGATTTTGAGTGGCAGCTCCTTGAGGCTTCTCTTAAAAGTTAATGGGACAACAGAGTTGGCTGTAAACTCTGTGTGTCAAGATGGCTTAGGTGAAGGCTTTGCTGCAAGGCTTGGATGGAGCTTAGGTTGACTTCTCGGTGAGTTACTTCTCTTTCTCAGCCCGTGCACCTATTCCCAGTGGTTACAGGGGTTCCATTTATGATGTGAGAGAAAGTAGAAGTGGATGAGTACAGTGTACAGTTAACACTAAAATACATTACGATTTCCAAATAGAAATTTGAAAAAGATACCATACGTAGAAACTCTTTCTGTCTTAAGAAATAAGTTTAACTCGTTTTGATGTTGTTTCTTTTATTCCAGTGTCTGGGCATCAGTGCATTAGTGAAATTAGAGAAGCAGTGCTTTTTGGGAGAGTAGACATCCAGCAGGACTGGGATAGAGCCTGCAGTGTAGAACACCTGTTAATAAGTCATTCATTCAACAGATAGTTCTTAAACTTTGTCCTTATGACATGGAAACAACTCAGCTGCCATATACTAAAGTGTCTGAACATCAGAGTTGAGAAATTGCTTGCTTCTGCTCCATTTCAGTTCCGTGATATCAAGTTGTGTATCCTACCTGCTGTTTTCCCAACCCTTACCCCCCATTTACAGCTTATTTATTGTATCTTAATTGTTAAACTGTATAAATTATTGCTGTTTGGTTCACATTCTAAACAAAAAGAACAGTACACATTTAGGGAAAGTGATGTCTACAGTCTTAAATTTTTAGAACTGAAGGAGTTTTAGGGAATATCAAATCAAATCTCTTTTAAAATTTTTTTATTATTAAAGATTAATAATCTGAGGTTCCCCCCCACTTAAAATTTTATCACCCTTTTAGGAAAAAACTTGGCAGCATACAAGTAGTAGATATTTCAGCGAAGTCTTCTTTGTCTAAAAAATTTTTAGGAAAACTTTTATAGTTCTGTAAGCTGCAGTATATAAGATGTTTAAAGGAAAGCATTTATGACAATTCTATGGAGATTTTAGGATCACTTGTCCAGTTTCGGAAAAAGCAGTTGAGATCATATTGAATCTGTTTGTTTCTCTGAGGAGCATTTAAGACTGTAGACATCACTTTCCCTAAATGTGTACTGTTCTTTTTGTTTAGAATGTGAACCCAACAGCAATAATTTATACAGTTTAACAATTAAGATACAATAAATAAGCTGTAAATGGGGGATAGGGGTTGGGAAAAGACAACAATATTGTCTTCCATCCATGAACACAGGATTTTCCCCATTTATTTTTAGGTCTTCTATAATTTTTTTCAGCATGGTTTTGTAGTTTTCAGTATGCAAGTCTTGCAACTCTTTGGTTAAAATTATTTCTAAATATTTTGTTCTTTTTGATGCTGTTGTAAATGGCATAGTTTTCTTAATTTCCTTTTCAGATTGTTCATTGCTAGTGTATAGAAATACAAATTTTTTTTGTATGTTTATCTTATATTCTACAACCTTGCTGTGCTACACTATATATTGACTGTAATAGTTTTTTTGTAAATTCTTTAGGGTTTTACATCCTTTTTGAGCTGGACAACCCAATTTAGTTAAAGCTTTAATTGTGTCCCGCTGATGGTAAGTTTTAATTTCCTGTCTGTGTCCTTGTCCGGTCTGTGTTTGGTACATTACTGCTTTAGTCAGTACAAGTCTTGCCTGTATTATATGAGTTTTCAAGAGGAGGGAATGTAGAGCACTTGCAAGGGATTTTGTAAGATGTGTAGAATTAGGACAGTATTTTCATGCAGCTGTATCTGATTCTGAGTTTCTGTTTAACAAAAGACAGGTTGGTACCTACTGTCCTGTAGTCTATCCTCCTTGGATTATTCATTTTGTAGAAATAAAAGCAGATGAGTGTTGTGAGAGCTTGCAAATAGTGATTGTTCTGTAGGTGCTTTACACTAATGAAATAAAATAGCCCAGCACCGCTTGCTGTTACCTTGTGTATTTCCAGTGTCTGTGACCCCAATCACAAAATGGTGAGGCCAACAGTGTACTTCAGAGATGGACAGACCACATCATATTTATGTTTTCTTTTGAGTTTTGCAGTTATAGCATGATGCTGATTTGGAATTCTGTGACTTTGCTAGAAGCTGGAGATGCTGATAATCTGTTTCCCGACTTAGACTCTGGGAAAAGCCATTTTATGACTGTTAATCAGGATCAAGCGTGTGTGGTATCTAAATAATTGTTCATTATTGTGGCTTATTATATTGAAATTGAGTTAGGGAGTCAGAGAGCTTGTGAACTTAAGAGCTGTGGACTTCTTCCATGTTGGAAGTCAGCTCTGGTTAATATTTTGTAGAGTCAGGACACTGGATGCGAGCCCAGTCTTTTGTTAAACAGGGTCCTGTTTTCACAGTCTGCTCTTAGTCACTTTCTCTAGTTTGAGTTCACGTTTTATCTTCCTAATTTTCAGGAATTCCCAGTTCCTGATTTGTAGAGTTTCCCCTTTTGTTTTTTCTTTATAGCTTTGCATATATTTATTTAAAAAAATATAAAAGAAAACATTTCCTGTCATTCCCCTGGATTTGGTAGCATGAACATCAGATGGTTCATTTTGCACTGGAGCTTCAGGCTTGTGGTGTTTGTTTAATTACTGTCAGCACAGTTGTGGAGAAAGGGTGGCAGTTGTGTCAGATCATCCCCTCTTTCTGCTCATTGTTCATCTGTTAACTTTGTATTTTCTTCTGTTAAAGGGCATAAAGAGAATTGTCTTGAAACACTAATGTTCTGTTTCTTTCTTGCTTTGTCCTGTGGTGGAAAAAAAAAAGGCATTTGAACTGAGGAAAGAAGCTATAGGAAGGGCATTTGCTTTCCTTCCAGCTTCTTTCCCACCTCATATCATTGCTAAAGTTTGCTTAATTACCTTTATTCACCTTGAGCCTTCTTGCTCACTCAAAGAAAACGGTAACAAATAGCACCCATCCTAAACCAAACTACAAATACCAGCTCTGAAACAAAGCAAAACCCTACAACTATGTTTCCCTGGAAGAAGGTCAAGGTCAGGATAACAGCCCTGACCAGAGATGACAGGTGGAGCCTCCTTCACTCCCACAGCAGAATGAGACTTGGGAATTGTAGGTTCTTGGTAATATCAGGGGAGGAGTGTTTTGTGGCTCATGTGCAAGTAGATTTTAGTTTGTTGTATCTTTCTGTGACAGAACTTTAAAATCAGACGAGGCCAGATCAATGATCTTCAGACAGTGTCCACTGAAGTTCTTTAAGGTTACATTTAAAAAAAATTTTTAAAGCTATAATGAGAAAAGCATTCATAGTCATATTTTCCATTTCCAGTTGCGCGCACGAGAGCGAGAGGGCAAGCGAGCGAGAGAGCGAGTGAGAGAGCGAGAACACCTGCACCCAAAATGTGAAGACTCACTTCTGTAGAGAGAGAGATTGATTGATTGATTGTGAGTGTGGGCTCTAGGGCCAGCCAGCCTGGGCTTGAGTCCTGTCCCTAAAACACGGCCCTCTGCTTCTCTGTTCACAGTACTTCATGAAAGACATACTGCCTCTTTTCTGTGACCTTGGTTAAGTTTCTCACCCTCTCAGGGCCTCAGATTTCTCATCTGAAAAGTAGGGATAATAAAGATACCTACCACATGGGGTTGTTGTGAGGATTAAATTAATATTAGGTCAAATATGAAATTGCCAATATTAGACCATTGAAAAATTTTTAGATCATTGTAGACTCACATAGTTGTAATAAATAATAGTGTGCCTTTGTCTACTTTGCCCAGTTTTTTCCAGTGATAATATTTTGCAGAACTTTAGTACATTACAGCCAAGATATTGACATGGATACAGTCCATGAGTCATACTCAAATTGCCCCCAGTTTCACTCATGCTGTGTGTGTGTGTGTGTGTGTGTGTGTGTGTGTGTGTGCGCGCGCGCGCGCGCATGCACCTGCATGCATTATTTTATCACATGTCCAGGTCCCTGTATCCACCATCACCATGAGGGCCTCTCCTGTTGCTTTTTATAACCTTACCCACCTCTCTTCTGCCTTATCTTCTCACCCTTGTCTCTAACTCTGGAAACCACTAATCTGTCCTCCATTTCTAAAATTTTGTCAAGTGGAATCATGTAAACATAAACTTTTAGGGTTGGCTTTGCTCACTCAGCTTGAACCCTTTGAGATCCGTTCCAGTTGTTGCTGTATCAATACTTCCTTTCCTTTTTGTTGCCGAATGCTGTTTCATGGTGTGCATGGACCACAGTTTAACTGTCCACCTGTTGAAGGACATCTGAGCTGATTCTAGGCATCAATTTAGCATTTGGCAATTGTGAATAAAACTACTGTGAACATTTTGTGGAGGGCATTGGACCATTTTCAACCTACAAAAATGGCAGTCTCAAATAGCTCAGTCTTGTCCTTGGAAGGCAGTAAGTGCTCTGCTGTGAGTGTTGGCATTGCTGCTGGATTTAGCTTTTCTGTGTGCAGACTTCGAGACACATCTCTTGCCCTCTCTGTGCATGTGTTTGAACTTACTGAAAAAGTATATACTTATCAGGAAAGCCATAATTCTGCACTGGTTTCTTAAAACACGGCCCTCTGCTTCTCTGTTCACAGTACTTCATGAAAGACATACTGCCTCTTTTCTGTGAGAAGTAGGAAAGGAAAAAACAAATTGTCTCAATCAGCCCTGCAGCTCTTTGGGTGTGACCAACATCCTGGTGTAGTTGTGCTCGTTTTGTCAACCAGTGTATGTGTTGTGCCTGCCTTGCACTTGGCTTCATAGTTAGTGGTTTGAATGTGAATGTACCCATTCAGACTAGTTTCTACGAATGAGAATTGTAATTCTACAGTTGTAATTGAGAAATTGGTTCTATGGCTGTTTTGAGACCTGTGTTGTGGGCTAAGGCCAGTGTAGTAAGACCAGGCTTTTGCTAATTCCTGGACATGTAAAGAAGGCATTTGGAAAGGTGGTAAAAGGAGGGAGGGAGAGAAGGGATTTTAAAATCCAGAGTGAAAATTGTTAATCTGAAAGAATGATGTGCAGACCAGCTGAAGATATGTTTTTTAAATATTCATTGGAATTATATCAAGATAGGTGTAAAAAATTGCTCATTTTATGTTGATCAGAAACTGATTAGTGGTTTTAGGTCTCTGATTAATAAGAATGGAAGTGAATTAAACATATATAGTTGTATAAGGACAATATTTTAAAATTTGGGATTGCATTAGAGGAGAAAAGTATGACTTTTTGTGGTAAAAACAGTAATTTTTGACTTTTCCTCCCTGAAATAATAATAGAGTGTATGCAGGGTTCTGATAAGGTTATGATTCTATGCTAGAGACCGTGTGCATGCAGGCTTTTCATAGAGACCCTGAGTAAAAGCAACACTGTCTCTTGTCATATAGCAGAAAAAAAAAGGAAGGCCAGCCTTCTGATGTAAATTTTATGCAGAAGCAAGATGAGATTCAGTTAATGTGAATATCATGATATTTCTTGGTAATTTTTTTAAAAAGTTTTTTCTCTATTCCAAATGTAGCACCCAGCTCCTTAAAGGAATTGGTTAGATATTGGAGTAGAAAGAAAAAATTTAACATCTTGCATTGTTCCAGAGATAACTAATGTTAAAAAGATTATTGCCTGATTTTTCTCAAAATTTGACATTTTTCTTACACAAAGTGTATACATCAAACTTCATCAGTGCTTGTGATTATCATCTTTTCTTTATTGCCAGTTGCTTTGGTGGAAACATCTCCTTTTGCTTTAGATGGATTCTTGGTGAGGTTCCATGTCCATGATGGCTTCACCCCAGACACGGATGGGTAGTTGTACCATCTATTGAATAGTTCCTCCTCCTCTCAGTGGTCACCTGCCAGCTGCATTAGACATTGACTGTTTATGTCTCCATGTTTGGGTCTCACTCTGTCCCCACTGATTGATCTATTTTTGGACTGGTAACTAATGTAGCTATAAACTGGCAGTGTAGTCTGGTACATTTCTGTTTGAAAATGTAGCTTGATTTTAGTTGTGGTGTTTTTGATGTGAACAGGTATGCTATGAGAAGCTTTTCTTTTTATATCTTTTTATATTTCTTAAACATATAGTCTCCAGAAATGGGTTTACTTTGTCAAATGGTATAAATATTTTAGAGGCTCTTAACTTGTATTGTCTCCAGAAATAATGGAGTCAATTATTACTAAAGTATTTTCCCTTAGAACAAAAAGAGCTTTAGGATTTAGAAGATGTGGATTCTGTTTCCAGCTTGCTTTTGATTCCCTGCATGACCTTATACAACTAAAAACTTAATTTTTACCTCACTTAACCTAATCTGGGCTACAGTTTCCTTACAGAGCACTGATGGTTTTACTACACAGATGATTTTACTCTCAGGAGACTTGTTGACAGTATTGGTGACATTCTGGGTAGGTGATTGCTCCTTGTGTCTAGTGGGAGAGGCTGGGGTGCTGCTCAATACCCTCCAGTGCCCAATACAACAAGGAATGATTTGTCAAAAAATACCAGAGGTGCTGAGTTTGAGAAACCTTGGATTAAAGGGGCCTCAAGTTTTCTTCAGAATTGTTAGCAGATATTATTTGCTGTAATCCTGTTGTAGACAATCACCTACACTCTGTGTTCTGTTACTGTCTTTATAGGAACATTGAAAAGCTTACTGACATATTTGTTGCTTTTCTCTAAAACTGAGTTGTGACAGGAAGCTGCTTTTTCACATTTGTTTTTGATAGTCCTTGAGGTTAATGTCAGCTTTGAAAAATCCTATATAGGAATATAAGTATAGAAAAATCTTATTCTACGTTTGCAAAACACACACACACACACCTGTAAACACAGGTCAGGAAACCAATGTGAATGCAGAACCTGGGACTTCTGCTTTGTAAGAACACCATGTCCCGAGAACCTTCTTTCTTACTTCCTGTCTGCATGTGTTTCTCTGTCTGATTCTGCATTTCCTGCACGATGTGTTTGGAGAGGGATGAAAGCTTGATGTTTCGATGGGATTGGAAAAAGGAATATGATCCCCCCCCCCGCCCCCGAAATCATAGTCTTGTTTTATTCTTAAAGATCTTTAAAGCTTTCCTGGGAGATTTTATAGGTTTATTCAGTTAGTTTTTTTCATGATACTGCAGTATAATTTCTCCCTTTCTTAGTGGCAGTGTTATTGTGTTCATATGACAAGGTTACTTGATTTAATTTCTTGAGTATAGGAAGTTTGAGAGGTTTCTAAATAAAATCTATATTTTATAGTTGTTTTGGCAGATTGTATATTTGTATAGCTCCCTGTACCCTGTACTCCAGCTATCCCTGCTTTACCAGAATTGTTGAAACTTTTGGGTTCTCTTCCCAGTTGATATACCTGCTTCTCTCCCCAAGAGGAACCATTATTTTGAGTTTTATATTTCATAATTACTTGCTTTTCATTGACATTTTACTGTGTATATAGTAAATCAAATATATTAAGTTTCTTGTGCTTTTGAAAGACACAAATACAGTATATGCCTCAGACCTTTGAGATTTGGTTATGTTGATATATATATAGTTGTAGTTTAATAATTAATAAAGAGATTGTTTATGTGTGGATTACCTCTGTCAGGAATGAATTAGAGGGAGGCAGCTTGTTGAATGGGTTTCTCTGCTCTGTAGGTTTTGGCACTGTGTGCTCACCATAGTTTCCAACTACCCCCAGACAACATTTCTTAATCATTTTTACAAAATGTGCAGGCCCTCCTGGGTTGCCCTGATCTTCTTGCTTCTCCTAAGTTGTGTTGGGAGGAACTCAAATGCATGGTAGGGTGCTAGAATCATGTTTCTGAACTGGAGTCAAATGAAGAACATTGATCTGATTTATGGCCCTTTATCTTTGAGAATGAATGTCTAAGTAGATTGAGGGAGAGATCAAGGGGTGTGGAGTAGATATAGGGTAGTCAGCAATGTCCCATTGAGAGGCATCAGTGAGCACAGACAAAATGGAAGAGATGGTATGCACAGTGCTCACATTGAGGGCCACGTAGAGGCTTTACTGAGGTGGGAGGTGGAGGTGGAGGCGGTACATTAGGGGGCTGTGGGAGGCAGAGTGAGGTGGGCAGTCGGAGTTTTGTGAGCAAAGGGGAAAGTTTGAGTTTTATTCTGAGTGTGAAAGGAAGTCTGCAGAGGATGCAAAATGCATCACTTTAGCAGTTTTAGTAATTGTGAGATTTCTATCAAATTACCTGTAAGGAGAAAAATCTGTGAACAGCTCCTCCAGGGCCTCCAGTCCTGAGGCCCTGTCTCTGGGAGAATGACAGGTTCACCTGAGTGTTCTTTCCTTAGCATGGTCTTTCTGGGTACTGGTTTCTAGGAAAAATTTCTGAAAACAGACACAAGACTTCCATTTGGATAGTGCCCTAAAACAAATAATTAGATGTGAGTCTCTTTCCTGGACTTTACTCTCCCTTTATAACTTAAAATCTGACAAACACCTTAAAAATTTTTTGCTTAGCTGGAGTTAAGCAAAATAAAGAAAGGTTGTAATGGAATAAATGGCTGGTCCAAATGGAGAGAGACAAATTGTAAATAGAACTGAAGTAGAAATTATTTACCTAACCTAACTTTACTCTCTTGTTTCAGAATATACACAGCATTGCTCTGGACACACCCTTTATTGGATTTAATATACAGTCCTCATCGACATCAACTTTCAGCTATGGAATCGGTAAATATTTTATTGCATTATCTTTCATCAATTTGTGTTTATTTTTATTGGTTTGTAAAAAGGAGTATCAAAATAATGCTTCAGTCTCCAAATTGTTTTCTTGAGCTTGACACTTTTGGCTAAGTGTTTTGAATTTTGTTGTGGATTTCACCTAGATGAAGGTGTTTCTGAGTGGCAGTAGTGAGCTGTGTGGGTTAATAAACAGCATCCCAGTGAGGAATTATGCAGAAAAATTAATCAGATTGGTAGCTGGGCCTGTGAAGGAAGTTTCTTCTCAACTTTATCTTACTTGCTCCATCCCCAAGTGGTCTGGAGACCACTGGACCCTGTGCTTGCCTGCTGTGTTTGTGTTGTGCTCTCTGTGTTCTGCATTAACACTTTGCATGAAGCCTGTGTGCTCTTGTCTGGTGTCTTGTCTGTCTGGGCAGTGAGGAGCTGCTGAGTAGTCTTGGTAGCTACTCCATGGTGTCACTAGAAATTTGAGGCCAGTGTGTGTGGTGTAGTCGGTGGGTAAGGAATGAGAGGGATGTTTTTGCTAGGTTGCCCTGACTCCTCTCCTTCGCTTGGGACTTAACTGGCAGATTTTTAGTCTTCCTTCAAGACCATGGTCTCAGGACTTGAGCATCTTTTACTCCAGGACAAAGCTCTTCCTTTGCATATACTTTATTTCCTCTGATATGTGGCATATACTTTATTTCCTTGGCATATACTTTATTTCCTCTGATATGTGTTGATAACAATTGGAAGAGAAACTCTTGGCTCATTTTGGTTTTTCATGTGTTGGCTAGGTATTAGAGTTTTAAAGCAGACAGTCCAAAATGTATTATCTATTTTGTGTTGTTGTTCCTAGCAGACATTAAGGAAATGTTTCCTGCTACTTCCTTGAATCAGGCCACTTTGAAATGTACCTGGCTGGTCTCATTAACTTAAGTATTTTCTTGAAAATGGAGATAAGTTTTGATGGAAAGAGATCTTAGATGTCTCTGACAGTAGGCCTAGAATTGTCTTCTCTGAATCTACAAGATGATTAACAGTTTTGAAAAGAAGCTAGCTCAGCCAGTTAGGGGTTTTGGTGACTAGGTGGGATAATGGTGGGCTTTGTTGTACCTTGGGAATGCTTCCCAGAATGTGCAGGTAGACTCAGCTTAGTTGTCATAGGTAGTGAGGTAGCCATTGAGAGATGAGGTCCAGGACAGACCCATGCCTGCAGGCTTAGCTTTGCCTTTTTTAGAAACTGTAATATTGGTTATAATTTATAACAAGGAAAAACAAAATGTTGCTTAAATTAGGTTCTTTTTTTTAAATAATGTTTTTATTTTTATATTACAAATTAGATTCTTAATAAGTATTTGATGATTCCTGATTAAAGAAAACAAGTTACCAAATTCTTGGATTGACCCAGTTGGTCTGGTGGATTGAGAGCAATGGAGGTGTTAAATGTTTAGAAGGTTTTAGACGTTTGAAAGATTTGCTTTTTTGACCATAACACAGTAATAATTCGAGGTGTCTAATGCCATTTATCACTTTAGTGAATCATAAATATTCAGTTAATGTTTATAATAAATAATCTACAGTGTTTGGATTGAATAAACATAATGATTCTTATTATTATGAGGTGCTGTTGTGACTGCCCAGCAGGTAGGTCTCCTTCTGGATCAGTGACCCCAGTGTGTGAGAGCAGGGGCCAGGGGTTAGGGACTGTAGCAGTGTGAGTGGCTGAGGTTTACTCTTCATTACATTTTCTGGCATTAAAAGGTACATTAAAAAAAATAGAATTATTTTGCATGTTCTCTAATAATTTTTCATTGTTATTCATGTTATTCACTATTTTAAATTTTCATTTTTACCATGTAAGGTAGAATGTGAGCCATTTAGATCAGATTAAAATTACTTTTTTCTGACAGATGAGCTTGTTAAAGCTCCTTTAGTGTTTACTACTTACTGTGTGCTCATCTCCCCTCTGGGTATCATTTAGAGGCTCAGTTTGGGTGGATTCTGGGGTTGGTCCTGTCTTGAATTATTCTAGGTATGGCTGGCTGTGGTGACTGGTGCTAGCTCTGTGACTTTGGGCCTATGTCTTTAATCCTGTGAGCATTGGTTTTTCCCCTATGAATGTAGAAATGGTGATACCATCTTAAAGTTTCTTTAGAGATTAAGTGACACTTTATGAATTAGAACACCATGAAAATAGAAGCTTTAAACTGATTAGATTTAGTTAAAAAAAAAAAAAAAAGCCTTTCGATAGCATAAAACTCTAGTTTCAGCTGACAGTTGGTATAATTCTCACTTTGTTAACATCTTTCTTGGTAAAGCAGAAGGGTCAAGTCCTTTCCAGACAAGTGATGAGATTGAAATGGCTCTTGATGGCACACATTTCACCCAGGTTAGTTGAGTGTATAGATATGAGAGTCAGAGTGAGTGAGGCCCGGCTGCTGATGAGAATGGTTTTCCAGCACTGACCGACCTCTTAGGTGGCATATGAATATTACATTCACACTTAAGGTAAATCAGGATATTTGAATTATGTTTCTAAAAACAAAATGGTTTCTGAAAGTGGCTTGTTACAATAATAAAGGCAGTGTTGTTTATATGAACGGAGGCTTAGATTTAATGGTTTATATTTTTAATTGAACTTCTTTATTTAAAATAGAAAGATGATCACTTTTTGATTTGTTGAAATGTTGAATTTGTAAGGTTTGTGGAAAAGTGATATGCATAGTCTCTCAGTGTCCCTGGATGCGATGCTGACCCAGAGTACTCTGAGCAGGCTGTAGAGAATTCTGTACCACTGACACTTGACACTCCATCCCTGAGAGCTAGGAGACTAGAAGTTTGGTTAGCAACAGAACCTAGTCCCCTTCTACCTGATGTTCATATGCTGGTGACAATGGGGCGGGAGGTGGAGGATGGGGTCCTGCCTGAGCAACAAGCTTGGAGGGTAGGGAGGGGGGGTAGCCCTGTCCTTGTTACCCCTCCTGACAGAGAATGCTTTGCCATCTGGTATTGAAGCAGAGAGAAAAGCTCTTGCTAGGCATATTCCTCTGCTTCCACTTGTATGGTAGCACTGATGCTTCTCCCTGACCTTGCCATCACCCCAGGTACTGGTTGGCCATTAGGTGCCTTCCCGGTCCGGGCACATGTGGATACCATGGTCTACGCAGTGGGCTGGGTTGGATTTGCAGGTTGTAAGAAACATGTAAGTCCTAATGCTAATTTATTTGCATTTTCTTTTTTAGGATTTAAAGATAGATAAAGCATATTTCGTTTCGTTACCAAAGAAATGTGCATAACTAGTTACGCCAATACAGTTTACTGAATTTTTGAGTATAATGAATTTTTATTGTAATTTTAGGGTTCTGGGGAATGTTCTTTGGCTAGGTTTCTCTGAAGCACATATAAAGTACAGAATATTAGATATCATTTAAGTTAGATTTCTGAATGTGAAAATGCTGTGTTTGGTCCAGCCAAATCAGTCTGCATCATCTCTTAGTTGCCACTGAGGTTCCCGGCAGCTGTGTGAGGGATACTAAACATGGTGCTGAGTGTTGGCCTGGGTAGCAGGTTTGAAAGAGAAGCTGAGCAGAACAGTGGTCCAGTCCCTGGGCCCATGATTGTACCAGCAAATGCCAGAGGTTGGGGAGGGCAGGGTCTTTGTGGTGTGGCCCTGCACATGTTCACAGCATTGGCTGCAGCGGCAGCATGGAGTCCTGAGCCTTGGGCCAGGTAACTGCCACCCTTCCTCTGAATCTCACTCTAAGGAAACCAAGTGTGGAGGCTGGGTGTCCAGAACATGTTGACTTTGGCAGTGGGAGTTGCCAAGTCTTGGCTTGCGTCGTGACCTAGTATGTAAGGCTCTGCTTAGAAGCACACATGCCCACGTGTACACACACACATTTTCTTTCTTACCACTGACCTCTTTGTTTTCCTTCACAGCCATCCACTCCCTCCTCCTACTTCCCCCTTTCTGTTCAGAGTAGCTGCCTTGGGCTGAAATTGAGCTCCTGTGGACTCAACTCTGCCTGAGCAGGAATATGAAAAGAGAAAAGGAAGTAACATGAGAAGGGATTCTTTGGAAATCAAATAAATCTTTTCTTTGAAAGCTTTTGACTTTGTTGACCTTTGGTAATTGGTAATGGATAGTTTGTTTATTGGGAAAAAAATCCCTGGAGACCTCGTCCACATCTGAGGAAGGTAGCAGCCACTGTCTGGATCCTTGGTATATTTGGAGGTCAGAGGGCAGAGCGAAAGGGATGAGTCAAAGGGTAGTATTTTCCCTCTGGCACCTGGTCTCTAAGGAAGCGGATGCTCAGTTGATGGCGACTTCATCTGGGCAGGGCATCTTGTATCTGGTATGTGGGCCTAGATCATTCGTTTCCATTACCATCTTTTATTAATCTTCTCTTCAGTCCATTTCCTCCATCTCATGGATGAGGTCAGCCTCTGTTTAAAATTTATTCTTGTTCATTTTTTTGTTAGTGGGAACCAGAGTTCTAAACATTTCATCCTAGTGGCTGACCAGACGTCTACTTTGGAGACAGACAACCTCATGAGAGTGTCATGTGATGCTCAGGTGACTACCCACACGACTGGGTTTCACAGTGTGCTTATGTTAAATTCTTACCTATAGCAGAATAACAAACAATGTTATAAAATTAGATTAAAATTGGGAATTGAGTTGAAACATGTCAATTTACATGTGACCAGATTTTTTTAAAGAAACCCTACAACATCCTAGGGTATTTTAGCATGAAAATACTACATTTTAAACTTCAATGTTATAATTTTAAGAATTTCTATTAAAATAAAAACCAATTTTCCTGTTCTTTTGAAAAGTTTACAGTCCTACCTCTCCCCCATCACCATTATTTCTATGTATTTTTGTACTGGCAGTGGGCAGAGTAGTGGTTTAACATAGGAACACTGGCTACAGGATCTGTAGAAAGAATGTGTTTATAGATGGGTCTTTCTAATAGAATTGTTTGTGCATTGGATGCTGGAGCCTGTGGAATTGGGGCTTTATTTCAGCCCAGAGACTGTTCTGACACTGCCATCTCCAAGACAGTCTTTGGGCCTTTAAGTCCTGACGAGATAAATCTGGGGTAGACAGGTTTGCCACCCAGCCTAGAGTGGCACAGCTGGGGAAACCTTACTGAAAAAAAATCATTTTTCTTTGTGCTTGAGACTTCTCTTTAAGTCGCCTGGTATATGACTTGCCTTGCAGACCACTTCTGGCATTCTTCACCTGGTGACTACTATTCTTTGAGGTTTCTGCTCAGTCTTTCAGTTAGGTCCTCCTTTCCTCTACAAACCCCAAGAAAATAGTGTTTTCTACATTTTTATTATGAGATTCTAGGTCTCAAAGATGTTGAAGATTAGGGTTTTCATTGTTCTATAGCTGATGAGTGGCAGAGTAAGTGCTTGAATCTTGGGGGGTCCTTCTTACAATAACATAAATGATGTTCATGTTAGCAGTTGACCTTATAGAAGGTGGAAGCAGGTGGGAGGAGAAGGGTGCTGGGAGTAAAATGAAGTGGTTATACTGCATGGGTTTGCTCTACCCATTGGCATTCCTGGATATCCTCTTTTAAACTTGTACCATGATTATGCTGTAGGACCGTATGCTCATTTTTGGGGTCTGCATGTGTATGGTGGGAAAGTTAAATTTTAAGTCCCATTGCTTTTTGTACCCAGAGCTATGCTCCTGGGCATATATAATGTGCTTAAAAAATGTGCTAGGTTCAGAGTAAAGCCTAGAAATAATACAGGCATATTTGGAGATATTGTGGGTTTGGTTCCAGATCACCATGATAAAATGAATATAATAAAGCAAGTCACAAATATTTTGGTTTTCTAGTGCATATAAAAGTCTATTAAGTGTGCAATAGCATTGTCTAAAAAACAACTATAACCCTTAATTGAAAAATACTGCATTGCTAAAAATGCTAACCATCATCTGAGCCTTCATTAAATCATAATCTTTTTGTTGGTGGAGGGTCTGCCTCCATATTGTTGGTTCCTGATTGATCAGGATGGTGGTTGCTGAAGGTTGGGGTAGCTGTGGCAGTTACTTAAAATAAGACATCTGTGATTGACTTTCTTTCACAAATGATTTTTCTGTAGCATGCAATACTGTTTCGTAGCATTTTATCTGTAGTAGAACTTCTTTCCCAGAGTCAGTCTTCTCAAACCTTGCCACTGCTTTATCAACTAGGTTTATATAATATTTTAAATCCTTTGTTGTCATTTCAATAGTCTTCACTGCAATGGTATCATCAAAGATTATTGATTACAGATTACTGTGACAAAATAATTGAAATGTTTGAAATATTGAGAGAATTACCAAAATGTGACAGAGACACGAAGTGAACAGATACTGATGGAAGAACAGTGCTGATAGACTTAACTTGATTCAGAGTTGCCACAAAGCCTTTAGTTTGTAAAAAATTCAGTATCTGTGAAGTGCAGTAAAACGAAGTATACCTGGAAAAGAAACCTGGTCAGCTGCTCTTAGGTTCATGGTGAAGCCTGTTTTTTATAGGCCTTGTACCTGCCATCCTTGTTCTTTTTTGTTGACCGCGGAAACTAGCTCCTGATCCTGGCCTTTTCTGTCCAGTCAGGCTGATTACCTACACCCAATTGACCTTTTTACACTTTTTCCTTGCCTCTGTTTCTTTGGCACCCTGACTTAAGTAGACTTGGAAGGCTTGCTTTGGCAGTGGTTTGTTTCATTTATATCATTGGAGTGCACGTCCTGAGGGCCTAATCTCATCTGGTCTTATTGGAGCCTGTTGCCCCAGGAGAACCTCTGTAAAGCACTGCTGTAGTGGAAAGGAATTCTAAGGCAGAAGCTGGTGTGAGGTTTCCCAGCTGGTAACTCACTCAGTGTTGGTTTGCTGACTGTGTATGCCAATACTCTTCTAACAGTGCAGTCCCCTCCAAATTTCACCAACTATAGCTGTGACCTCTTGTAGTTTCTCGTCTGTGGTCACACGTGTGGCTGTGGATCCCTGTCTGGGTTCGACTTTAGAGGGAGCAGCACCACCACTTGCATCTGTAGCTGAAGAAGGACAGCTCTGAATGGCCCACAGTTATCAGTATCCTCATTCTTGACCTAATAATTGATCAGTTTGAGCCCTATTAATCCATTTAAATAGAAGATGGAGTTTTATTGTATAAAAAAAGGAGTTAATTTTTTTGTTCTGCATATGTTGTCCAGTGGCCCTGACACTGGGGAGGTGGGTACCTATGCCCTTGGGGTCGGGGCAGTGGACAGTGAGAAACGCACACTGCAATGGTTAGCCCTGCTGGGCTTCCTGAACTTCATTCTTGCTCTTTTTTTTCTCAAACCTCTTATGACCACATTATCTCCTATTAGTTTTTTCCTATCGACTATCATGGTCCTTATGTGCTGATATTTCTCAAGGTTCCCTTTGACGCTATTGCCCTTCAGACTGTATCTTCTCCTTGGGGGATTTCTGAATCCCTCAACCTTTTTTCTTTCTACATTCTGCTGCTTCCTCCTGGAGGGTATCTGCCTCTCTGTGTAGTGCACCTGTGTCCTTGCTTGCTTGGTGGTAGCGCTGGTGAGCTCCGGAGAGGTGCTTAGGCCCAACTTCTTTCAGGAACTCTTGGTCCTTATTCTTTCACCCTAGCAGATGTCACGTCTAGTGAACGCTCTGTTTTCTTGTTGCTATGCTGTTCTTCTGTTTTCTGTCCCCCCAAGACCCTAAACACCAAGAGTTCATCTGTCTTCCTCATTGCAGTTCCTGTTTCCCTGGCTCACCACCACCCCTCACGTCCTCCTCAGGACTGCGAACTTCAGGTTCTTCTCCAGGACTATCTATAAGTCCAGGAGCACATTGAGTGTTTTCTAATTGGGTCTACTTTCCTCCCAGGGGGAATGTTGGTGAGTCTGTGCTCTCTGGTGGTATGAAGCCTATGCCCCTGCCATTGTAGCCTGGGGACATTTACGTCCTTTGGTTGGAGTTGTGGTTAGAAAATGTGTCTGACTCTCATGCGTGTGTTCAACTCAAAGTTAACTGGGTCTCGAGGCTTTCTAGCTCACCACACCAACCCCTTGCTGTGTTTTTATAATTAAGAAACAGAAAACAAAGTGTTAACTGGATTTAAGACATTGGTGATTTTTATGGCTGAAGTTTTTCTGGGGAACAGTTGAGATTCATTGTAATGCACCCTATGTGTTGGTGGGTGCTGGGAGAACATGTGAAGAATTTGAACCCTAGGTGCTGGAGAGGTCTGCGTGAGTCCTGAGGACACTTTGGAATTCCTAGCCTGCATGTTTCCTATGCAGAGCTATAAGTACATTCCTTGCCTTGGACAGAAGCAAGTCTGTCCTCAGGAAGCAGGCCAGGAAAGTTACTTCATGAAGAGAGGCTCCTGTAAATAGCTGTAGTTCAAATGTGCACTACAAAATACTTTATTTTCTCTTCCCTTTATTACCTAAGTAGGGCATCTATTATAAGCTATTGAAAATTATTTGAGAGCACAAAATTGGGGAGGGGAGGTACTCTGAAACTCATTTAAGAATAACCATAGAGAAACATTAAAAGAAGTTTTTATTTTTTCTTCCCCCTTTGTCCCAGCAGTTTCACCAGGTTAATCTGGTGGGTGGTTGTGGAGGAGAGCATGTGATAGTAGCCTTGAGTTGTGGTCTTGACTATGACCCTGGGGTGGGGTACAGACAGGAGAAACTATTAGATGTTTCTTTTTGGAAGTCTGATTTCAGTTTTGCTTAAAACAACAAACTGCATTAATGGTGGTCTGTGGTTATCACTCTGTTACTTCACAGGTTCACATTACCCACTCCAGAGAAAAGAATGTCAGCCAGATGTCAACAGTGTATTTATATGGTTGCCTCTTATTGGAGAGCATTTTGAAAACCAAATCTCCATGGGGATACATGAAGTTTTAGATCCTTAGAACAGCCCTGTGAGGTCAAGTGAGGAAAGCCCGGGATTGGCCTCTGTGCTCTTAAAAATACACCCCCTGAGATGTATTCTTCAGTCAGGATTCAGAACAGTAACTGTGTATGCCTCCTCTCCTGGGAGCTCCTGACTTGAGCCTAGGCTGGGACATCTTGTAGGGCAACGTTTCATTCTTTTCTTCCGTTTTGTCCCCTCTCTCCCCTTTAAACTGATGTTACATTCTGTGAAGGATACGAGAAGAACAAAATAAAACTTCGTAGCTATTAGTCCTTTAAAAGCAGAGGAAAATTTTACACGGGAGCCATAATAGGTTTTTCAAGTGTTTTCATTGGAGGCAGTGTTTTCCTTGCCTTTGGCCACCTTCCCACAGTTCCATTTTCTTTAGTTATGGAGATCTCAGAGACGTTTGCTTGGGATTCAGTGCTTGGGTGGAGGTGTCTGAGAAGAATTCACTGGGCCCCTGGCTCCCACACTTGAGCCTCTAGGGGTTGTTGGCAGCTTCCTGCCTAAGAGTCATGTACAGCACTGTGTTCAGACTGTTGAGTTCTGAGAGAACTCCTTTCCTTAAATAAACTTATCCTCTCAGTAATGCCTGGCCCAGTGCTTACTCAGTTTACTCTGAGAGCTGTCTCTTGTTTAGAGTTCTGGTTGTACCTGTGCCGTGGTTTGGCTCATGCTCTGTCTGTTTTGTTATCTTACAGTTGGGCTTCTGTCTCTGCCTGGTGACACAGACATGCTCCAGATCACTCCAGGGGAGGCTGCTGCATATCTATATGCTTTTTAAAGCCTCCATCACTGCCTGATTCTGGTTGAACATGTGTTAAGTCACTGTGTCCTAGGACTCTACAGAGCCCTTGGTCTAAGTTTACCTATGAACTTTGGTTTATCTGCTTCTCTGGAGCTGACTCCCGCACAATGAGCGTGGCTACCCCAAACAGCACAGACTCCCCAGGAAGTGAGGCTGGCAACACTGGTCTCAGACTTAGTTGAAGCAGACAGGTTCTGAGTTCTTGTAGGGTCACACCAAGACCAGTCAGTTGCGAGTCCACATAGTGATTATTTTAAAGCCTCTTTGTGACTGTTCTGAGTTGGCACATGTCAGACGTTTCATGTCAGTGTTCTACATTTCAGGCCCTGAGGAGTGTGAATTCTACTTGTCAGTGAGGCATTTCTTTGAAGTGTTTTACCTGAAAAGTTGAGTAACATTTCACATTGTGTAGTTTACAGTATTTCTGTGTATAATAACTGAAAGGTCCCATTTAGGATTACTTATTTTTAGGGTCATCTGGGTGACCTTCTAGGGCTGTGCCCAGTTAGGAATCCTGGGTTTGAGGCCTTAGAGCCCTCTCCAGACTTGACTCGGGGCAGAAGATTTATGCAGAATATTAGTGGGGATGGTTTTGGTACTGCATGGCTCTGTTTTATGCCTCTAACATGTTTTCTGCACCCTCCTCCCATTACTTCAAGAAGTGTTTGTTACCTTTTCCAAAGAACCTTGAGTCACACCTTTTCTCATATCACTTCATTCCTTTTGCATCCTCTTCCCATGTAATCTCAGCTCTTGAGGCCATTTCAGTTATACTGTGTTTGGGGCCTTCAGAGTTTGCTGTATATATTTGTTTCACATTGTCAATTTAAAACAAATAAAAAATAATTTTTGGTTATTGTTGGGTGTTTGGGTGGTTAGAGTCTGATTTGGGATTAGTAGGGGATAGAACTACTCCCAAAAATGAGCTCTGTCTTTTCACCTCCACAATTCTTTGTAGAGTCAGTAAAAAACATCTGCCTAACCATTTAAAGAAACATTCAGTCTCAGGTACCTTATTGTGGCTTGCTAAGGTTAATTAAGACTGTACGGTTAAATAGGAATTAATATGAATGAAGTAACCTCCAATTTTTTCCTACAAAGAGCTGGTTAAAATAAAGTATAGGTATTCAAACATAATGACCATACCCTTGCTTCTTTTTGTTCAAAGGTAGTTCTTTTCTACAGTGAACTGTAGAAATCTTATCTTTATTTTAAGAGGTATGCTGTTAGTGTCTTTTAGAAAAATTAGGTTTCACATTATTGAAGTAATATATGCACATTGAAAAAAAAACTTGTGTATCAGTTTGCCATGGCTGCTGTAATAAAGTCTTACACATTGGTCTGAGTGGTTTAAATAGCAGAAATTTATTCTTCCACAGACCTGGAGACCAGAAGTCCAAGACCAAGGTGTCAGCAGGGGTGGTTACTTCTGGGGCTGTAAGGGAGAATCTCCCCAGGCCTCTCTCAATTCCTGCCGATTTACTGAACACTCTTTGATATTCCTTGGCTTGTAGAAGCATCATTCCATCTCTGCCTATATCTTCACATGGTATTCTCTTTGTTTGCCTCTGTCTATATACAAATTTCCCCTTTTTCTAAGGAAACGAATCATATTGGCCTTGGACCCGCCGTGATGATCTTGACTACATCTGTACTGACTCTGTTTCCAAATAAGGCCACATTCTGAGGTACTTGGAGGCTAGGATTCCAACATATCTTTTTGGGGGGACACAATTCAACTAATACAATATATAAAGAAAAGACACATAATTTCACCAAAGATAAACATCTAAATTAAAAATTTTCAATATGTTACATACTTTTAACAAAATAAGGATTACACTGTACATAAAACTTCATATTCTGCATTTTAAAAACTTAGCACTAATTTCTCATGACATTAATCTTCAAAAAATGACTTTTAATGGCTTTGTAATCTAGAGAGAAATTTATAATGTGCCTTATAAATTTTAATTTTGGCATTTTCTGGAGAAGGGATCATGTCTGCACCTTCATTCTTTTTCCATCTTAGTTGGCATCTGCAAGGCATTAGCACAGTTGGCTGGCACTTACCACGTTGGGCAGAGATCACCAGGTATACTTTGAACCTGAGGATGTCAGAGACAGTGGAAAAAGCAGGTCTGGAGGTTAGAGGGTCATCATAAAGTAGGATATCTGGGCCGAATGGGTGGGGGTGAAGCTGTTCTTGACAGAGGCTGGCCTGGGAAGGGATTGCCTTTGTTATGTAAATCAGGCATTCTGTTCCTTGGAGCCCTCTCCGGGGACCTCTGTTCTCCCTGGGAACTGACCTAGTACTGTGAGCCTGTCTTGCTACACATTTTGTTTTTCTGGCAGGAGAATCACCTTTTTTTTTTCCCTTTAAAAACAAAAACGAAAACAAGACTATTTTTTAGAGCAGTTTTAGGTTTACAGAAAAATTGAACAAAAGATGCAGAGATTTCCCATATACATTCTCCCTCTTAAAGCCTCCCTATTATCAACATCCTACATCAGAGTAGTACTTTTTTTTTTTTTTTTTGACAATCGATAAACCTATGCTGACACATCATCATCATCCAAAGTCCATAGTTTACGTTAGGGTTCACTCTTGGTATAGTACATTCTAAAAGTTTGGACAAATGTATGATATGTGTCCATCATTGTAGTATCATATTGAGTAGTTTCACTGTCCTAAAAACACTCTGCTCCACTGTTCATTTTCTCTCTCTGATTCCTGGCAGCTTCTTATCTTTTTAGTGTCTCCATAGTTTTGCCTTTTCCAAAAATACTATATGGTTGGAATTCTACAGTATTTAGCCTTTACATACCCATTTCTTTCACTTAGTAATATGTATTTAAGGTTCTTTCATGTCTTTTCATGGTTTGACAGCTAATTTTTTTCTTTTTCTGTGCTGAATAATAGTTTAGCATCTGGATGTTCCACGGTTTATTCATTCACCTACAAAAGGGCATCTTGGGTCACTTTTAATTGTCTCTCTAGTCTTCTCTGATGAAGAAGTAAACAATAAACAAAGCCAGCTGCTGATTTCTGAACTCAGTTCTGACCTCTCTGTGAACTGTCTCTAAGAGAGGGGATATTCTTTCTCAAGGCTTGCTGTGTTGTGCCCTTGGTTCCAAGATCCCTGGACTGTGACAGGAGAACATTGCTTAGGAATGATGCAGCCCTCTGTTCAGGGATAACCTGAAACACCTTGCAAGGAAACCATTTCCACAAATTTTAAACACCGAAAGTTGATAATGGGGGGCGGGAAGAGAAAAGAACTTCTTGGGCTGTAGTCTTTCTAGGGTCTCTTTAGGGTGCATACTCACAGTCCAGAGTTGGTTCCAGGCCCTCACTGGGATTCCTTGAGAAGTGTATGCCACTATATCCAGCCAGGGTACCTTTGTCCACACCATTTACTTTTTCTTTCAGAGACTAGACTAGTAATTCTTTTTTTGAATTAGATTAACAACTTCCTTGAAAAAGAGATGAGTCCTACTCCCGTGCCCATGGTGGCATTGGTCTCAGGCTTGGGGGATCCTTGGAGTCCTGCAACTGGAGCGCTAGACTAGTAATTCTTAACCTGGGTTTAGAACACTTAGAGTGTATTTGAAGTCTTTAGCTATTTCAAAGTGTCATCAGATTCCCAAACACAATTTAATTTTATTCACTGACTGAAACATATGGCGCCTCATGGTCCTTTCTGGTCATTTTTTGAGAGTGAGCTCTGCATATTGATTCAGCAAGCAACAGGATTGCTGCTCAGGGGCTCCCCCTTCAACCCCACACGCACACACCCCTACTCCCCTGAGGTAGAATCCCCAACGGGCAGGAGCTCATGTCTCAGGGAAAGAGGCTATTCCTGGGCTGGTTGCCAGCTTGGGAAGCATGGGAACCGGCGCATCCAGCCTCCCCTCTAGGCCTTCAGTCTCGTCTGTGAATTAGGAGACAGCCATGTTACCTGATTCTGGATCCTTTTCATCTTGATATTCATGGATTGTACTGGGTCTGGATCTACAGAAGGACAATATAGAGTTTGAAATAGTGTGTCTTATTCTTGCTGAGCAAAAGGGACAAAATCTCAGTTATGCCTCAGCCTGAGGTAAACAGGCCTCTAGTGTACCCTGTCCCCACCCAATTGGCTACCCAGACATGCTCTGCTCCTCTTCAAATGTGCTCAGTCTGAGGTGGCTACATTTCTTTTTCCTGTAGAAGGAGCACAGACAACAGAAAGATCTACCTGGTGGGGCTAGGCTCACCTCCGTGCTCCTGACGTGGAAACAGCACTGTGCTGGGTATCTGGAGTCACCCCAGGGAAACAATCAAAAAGCTGACACCTCTTGGGAGAAATGCTCATATTTTGTATATGTACATCTTTTCATCCCGTTGACTGTTTACAGGGGGTGGGATTCATAGAGTGGGACACACAAATAAGGGCTTGCGGGGGGTGGGTCTGTGAAGTGGGGCCTGGACTAGCACTCTCTTCTTTTATACCCAGGGTCCTAATCCCTGTCCTCACACTTTTTCATCTCAGAAACTTATGTTGTAAACACGAAAACTCCAGAGAACTTTTGTTTACGTAGATATATCTGTTGATAAAATGTTTATTCACTAATTCCATATAAAAGTAGGAATAATAAACCCATTACATATTTCCTAAAGAACACATTTTTACTAAAAATAATTATATTTTCCAAAACAAAAAAGGGTGACTGTCATATATTGCTTCGTTAAAGTGTGCAAAGAAAAATGTAGTTGGAATAGAGAAGGGTATTTGGATAGCTTCTTGACATAATTTTGAATTTTTTTTTTTTTTTTTGATAGAACACAAAACTCGACAGGTGGTCGTGTGTTAAATGGTCAGTGGCAGCCTGGAACCTCCACTGAGTCATGCATGAGCTATTCCTTTCCAGATGCATTCAGAACCCACTGGTCTTCCTTGCACTGTGACATGATTTTACCTGTTTCAGGTTTGCTGAATTATTTAGATCTTCCTGATGAACTTATTTTTCTACAACACAAAGTTACTTTTGTTTTTGTTGCCACTGCTCTCATCAGAAGAGTCTTTAAGCCACTAGAAGCTGTCTTGTTCACAGGGGGAGTTCTCCAGAAGTCTTATATTTGATTGAACATTTGAATTTTAGCATTGGCGGTAAAATTAGGTCAGGTGTTTTCCTTGAACTGGTAGTCTTGTTTTGTTTTCCAGAAATGATCCGTCAGATACCCACATCCGAAAAATTGGAGTTTGTATATCATTCTTTCATAGAAAAATGGTGTTCCCCGAAAAGAGTGCTTTTGCTGGAGAGAACGTTTTTATATTCGGTACGCAGCAAAAGTGCTTCATATGTACTTCTTATTCATCATGGGATATGAAAAAGACAAGTTTGAAAGGCTTTGACTTTAATAAAATTAATATGTATTGCTTCATCATGAAGGTGGTTAAGTATATTGGACCATCATTTGCATCATCAGTGCACATTATCACCTCAGCAAAAAAGGCAGTGTTATTTATTATGAGAAAAGATTTCAAAAGCGTTACAGAGATTCCCAAGAGTCCTTGGACAGCACTTTGGAAATAGCTGTACTAAGAGAAAATGTTGCTAAACAAATCAAGTCAGCCTAAATGCTTATTGATAACTAAACATTTTATAAACAAATGCTTATTGATAACAAAACAGCCTGAATGCTTATTGATAACTAATCAAGTTCAGGAGAACTTGATTGTGTCTCTAACCTCCCCCCAGTACATGTATATAGCTCATGAATTTGTGTGCATTTTCAGAGGGGATACTTGGCAGTGCTCACCCCTCCTGCGGTTCTCATGGAAATGTAAAAACTAGCCCCCTTTCATTAAATCCTAAAGTGGATCTCTGTCTGTCTTGGATATGTGCTCACACATCCTCAGTTGTGTGTTGGCCCACTAGCCGTTTGCCCTTCTTTTCATCTTGGTTTTTGGTTTATGGCAGTAGCAAATGGACCAAGCCCCACAGTGCAGGCGGGGTTCTTGATTGATAGCCTGCTATTAGGGGCATGGATTCTGCTCCCGAGTAAGTTTACTGAGTGTGATCCAGCCCATTCCTTTGGCATTGAACAGTCTTTCCCTGGGGCTCATCCAGTTTACTTGCATAACTTCCTTTTAAGAAGCTGCCTCAACTGACCATGCAACTTTGTGTGTGTGTGTGTGTGTGTTTTAAAGACCCTGATTCTCTTGGATTATTTCAATTAATATTTCAATTAATAATGCCTCTTTGGCTTACTTTAATCTTGTTTTGTAGTTTAGCCTGATCACATGATTAAAAATTTTGTCTTCGTTCCAAATTTTACAGACCTTTTAAAGATGATCTGGATTGCAGTGGCTTAAACTATATTATTATGTATTTGCTGGTGTGGAGAACTTTTTAAAGTTATGGCCTTCTTATATTCAACTTTTATTAGTCTTTAAAAAAAATTGCTACCTCTGAATTGGTTGCAGTGAAACCTTGAGATAGACTAATAATGCTAGAGCTGATCTGCTTTAATTTGAAATGAGGACTCTAGACATTTTTTTCAGTAACTCAGTAACCTCCTGTATTTAACTCTTTAGTCCATTTACTATGAAACTATGACGTGCAATTCTATAAGGATATTTAATGGAGCTCTTTATCATAAGATATAATATCTATATATGAAAATGATCTCTTTCAGGCTTTATTGAGATGGGGAGGAGAAAATATTCTTAATTTTCTGAGGCATTTTTATATCAAGAGGGGTTTCTTGATTATTGAGAGTGGTATGGCAGGCTTAGAAGAGGGCCATTTGTTTTCCAGTAATGTGGAAGCCCGGTTGGGATTACAGTCTTAGGGAAGGCTATGTTTTCGAGAGAATCAAGCTAGGAGCTCTTGTGTCATCTTGTGTCAGCCCTGTGAATTGCTCTCACCTCTGTATTGGACTATGTGCATAGCTCCCAAGTGCTCTCTTTGCAAGCTGACTCTGCATCTGGGACATGGTGAAAGAGGCCAGAGAGGAGTATCCCTGGGAAATGCTGGATTTGCATATTCAACTGTGGGTCAGCAGAACCCACTTCATTTCTGATAGCTGGTTGGTTGAGCTTTTCTTATTTGTAGCCCTCAGAATTAAGTCAGTCTTTATATCAGAACTTTCTTTGTTATTCATTTTTGCTATATATTTTTTGATACACCTACTTATGGTAAATCAAAATGGTAATTCTCACTGTCCAGTGTATTTCTTTCTTTCTTTCAGTAAATATTTAGCACCTGTTACGTGCAAGTAGCTGTAAAACTCAGCTGAGTTTCCAGGTTCAAGAGTAATGGCACCTGGAATGCTAACTGCCTGTCAGCCTTGGGCCAGCTGCTGCTGCTTTTAATCCTTAAAGATCCTCTGAGTTGGGCATTATTATTCCATTTACAGAAGGAAAATGGAAGTTTACAAAAGGAAATGTGTGTGTGGGACTCCTGCAGTTCCAAGGAATGCTCTTCCACAGGGCCATGGTGTCTGTCACCTGTGAAGACAGTGGATGAGGCTGGCATCCTGCTCTCAAGTCACTTACAGTCTTTCAATAAGATGTCAGGCCCACAGAGAGACCGGCCAGAAGCTCCTGTGAGAGGAAGTATGCAATGGGAAAGGAGGAGACCACGTGTCTTGGGGTTGAGGTTGACAAAGGCTCCACTCAGATGGTAGTATTTGGGTGCATTTTGAGTAATAAGTAAAATTAGAACAAATGGCGATGGAGATTAGAAAAGGAATTTTGGGGTGAAGGAAATAGAACGGGCCTAGGGCAGAGAATAGCTCAGTGTGTGTAAAGGTTTGGAGCATAGATGAGGTTGGAACACCAGACTAAAGAGTTTCTTTTAATTAATTAATTATAATTTTTGGGAGTCTCTTGAAAAATGGTGAGCAGAAGCAGGTATTGGAAGAGGGGTGTGTGCCAGGAAGCCCAGCAAGGCAGGTGCAAAGCCCAGTCTCCATGGCTGCTGTGGGATGGAGGGCCAAATTGAGTTTGCACAGAATGTGGGGTTTGGGAAGCTAGGCAACCAAATCCTTGCAGTGACTAGAGAGATGGTGGTATTGCTATGGAGAGAGGAGACAGAAGGGGCTGATTGGAGAAACAGTGTTTTGGGCATGATGGATTTGTGGTGCCAGTGGGAGGAATGATACCTAATAGGCAGTTAAGAGGAACATCCAGTGTTTGGGAGATAATTCAGGACAGGAAGTTGAGATAGAAGTCTTCTATGGATGGTGTGTGTGTGTACACGCGCACACACATGCACATAGGGATTTGATTTTAAGACTATCTATAAAAGCAATTTTCTCCTACTAACACCAGTAGATATCTTTGAATGGGTAATGAATGCATAGGTATTCTAGGTCATTTTCCTATTTTGGGAAATAAGGTGCCTTGTGTTCCAATCTACATTATTACACATTTAAGCCTCGTAATAAGTATAGCTCACACAGCCATGTTCCTTTTTTTCCCATGTAATTTTAGGAGTTTAAAATGGTCTGAAGAAGCTATAACAGTGATGTGCTTTAGATTGAAGTGTCCCTCAGAAGATCCCAGGATGTCAAGTTTAATTTCCAGATATTTGTGGTGAGGCTTAAGGAGTTTTAAAACCTCCATTTAGTATTAGTAGTCATTTTTATTTGTTCCAACTTGAAATGGGTCTTTCCTCTTTGTCAACCAGCCTACCCCAGCTTCTGTAAAATTGACTTTCTTCAGTTTGGGGTATAAGGGATAGGACCAAATGAGCTAGAAAACAACAAAATGAATGCAAGGAGTGGTAAGGTTGCATTTCCCCCTTTTGGCAAGTAGAAATACATGGTGTTAAACTTTTGTTCCCAAAGTCTTGGAATCTTCAGATTTATTCCAGATCTTTCCTGGGCTACTGTATCAGATTTAGTGGATGGCAACAGAGCTCAGGGAACTGATATTGTTGTCACCATGGCTCTGACCTTTAGAGGATGTACTTTTTCTAATTCATTTGATATATTTATGTGTCACCAGGAACAGTTATTAATTTTTCCAGATCCACATGCCTTTACCCACATCCAATGTTACTAGCTTAAATAGACAACCAGGAATGCCAAGAAGGGTGCACCAATGGCAGGGAGAAGTTCTGTTGGGATGGATATGGGCTTATGCCCATCTGGTGCTTTGAAATAATTTGTGTAACAGTTCTTGAGAGTTGATATTAAAGTGTTTTGTGAATTAATTGGTTTTAAACTTTATCCATTAGGAGGGGTGAGGAAGGAGTAACTTGATATCAGAGTGTCTTTGCAGTGGATGAAGGCAGCCACTCGTTTTAGGTGAAAGGCAAGATCCCCAGTGGTGATTAAACGCAAGTTCACTCTTGAGAGTGTTTTCCTGCTTAGATAATGGGTTTGGTTAAAGTCTGTTTCCATGAAATTTTTTTTTTTCCTAGCATAGTGTTTCAGAGAAAAGCTGCCTCTGGGGAGTTTTCTAGGCATTTGGTGTTTAAGAAGTACAGGTTCTAGGTTATTGGAGGCCCTGGACATGGGGCTGTCGATGAACTTGTTGTTGATTCAGCTGTTAATGTGTGTTCTAGACGATGGATTAAACATCAGCTTCTGCAGCTGGATTCTGAGGTACACTGAAGACAGGGTTTTTCTAATTCAGCCTGCCTATTGTCAGTGCTCAATAAATGATTCTGGAATTAGGGACAGATCCCTTAAGCACCTTATCCTGTGCTTAACTGCTTTTCTTTTGCTTAGAAAATGGACCAGGAGGTTCATTGTCAAATTCTCAAAAAATAAACACTGTTTTTCTTATTTTCATTTCCCACCCATTATAGCAAATATAAGAACACATGAAAAGGGGGGAAAAATCTACCTTAAACTCTACTATCAGGGCATGAGTGTTATTACTACCCTTCAGTAGTAGGCAGTCTATATCCTTACTGACTTTCTGTGTACTTGTCCTATCAATTACAGCTGGCCCTTTTTATCTGGAGGTTCCACATCCAGGGAGTCAAGCAACCACAAAAGCGGACTGAAAATATTGAAGGAAAAAAAATGTTACATTATTGCTGACATATACTGTGTAGTTAAGCCTATGATGGTTGCTCTGTTTTGAACATGTAGAGCTTTTTTTCCTTTTGTCATTATTCCCTAAGCAATGCAGTATAACAACTATTTGCATAGAATCACATTGTATTAGGTATTATAAGTAATCTAGAGCCAATTTAAAGTATACAGGAGAATGTATGTAGGTTATATGCAAATACTACACACTTTATATAAGGGATTTGAGCATCTGCGGATTTTGGTATCTGCAAGGGCTCCTGGAATTAATCCTTGAGGATACTGAGAAACAGCTGCATCCAGAAAAGGGTATTGAAATCTCTGACATGATGTTTGTGGTTTTGTGTGTATCTCTGTGCAGTTAGTTTTTACTTCATGTATTTTGAAGCTTAGTTACTAGGGGCATAACATGAGACTGTTACATCCTCTCCATAAATCTGCCTCTTTATTATTATGAAATGACCTAATTTTTGCTTCACAGTCTATTTTGATATTAAAATAGCTTCAATTTTCCTTTTGACTAGTATTAGCATCCTATATCCTTTTCATCTTTTTAAGTTTAAACTGTCTTTGTATTTAAAGGAATTCTTGTAGGCAGCCTCCAGTTGAGTACTGCTTTTTTAAAGAAATCCAGTCTGACAATCTTTCTCTTTTAAAGAGTGTATAGACCATTTATACTTAGTGTGAATATTGGTATGATTAGGTTTAAATTACTGCTGAGTACCACTTTTACAGTATAAGAACCTTAAAATAGTGTACGTCCATGTTTCTCCTCTGACCTTTTTGTTGTTTTCTTACATTTCACTTTTACATTTCACACTTCATTGCTGCTGTTTGTATTTTTTTTTAAGAGTGGATCATCTTTAAAAGAAAAAGTCTTATGTACCTACCTGTGTCATTGCCATTTCAGGTGCTCTTCATTTTACTATAGATACCTATTTTCATCCAGATAAGTTCTTTTCAGCTGTTGCATGGCTGAAATTTTTTAAAAATGTGTTCTGTGTGTGTATATGAAATCTCATTTATTGAAATAATTCGCCCATTTAAAGTATACAGTGAATGGTTTTTAGTATATTCACATGGTCTTGTTTTGGGAAGGTTTTCAGTGGGTGTTGAATCCCAGTTGCTACTCCCTGGTTTTGCACTCAGGTTGAGAATCTGCTGACATTCTTGTGTCTTCTCTGTGTGGCCTTTCTCTCTGGCTGTTCTTTAAGATTTTTATCTCTGTAATGCACCATGGTGTGGTTCTCTTTGTTTCTTTAGCATTGGGATTTTTTGAGCTCCTTAGATCTTTGAGTTTAAAGTTTTCATCAAAAGTTGAAAACTTTTGGATTTTATTTCTTCAAAAAAATTTTTTTTTATATTTCTTAGCCCCTAGCCCCTGTGAGGACTCCAGTTACATATCTTTTCAGTTGCTTGCGGTTATCCAGGTTCACTGACACTGTGCTCATCTTCTCTCATAATTGTCTCTTCTTTCTGTTCAGCGTAGTAGAGTAGTGGAGTTTACTAATTTTTCCTTTGGAATGTCTTCCTGTTAATCCCATCCAGTGTGGTTTTCTTCTCTCATGGTGCAGTTTTCACATCTACAGGTTCATACTTAATATGTCCCTAGTTAAAGTTCTTCCATATTAGCAAATTCAGTTATAGTTAGCTGTTTAATATTTGTCTGTATCTACTAATTTTGTTATGAGTCAATTCTTGTTTGGATTCAATTGATTTTTCTCATTATGTGTTGTATTTTCTTAATTACATGCCTGTTGTTTTTTCCCAAGATGCTTTTTATTTTTGGAAAATGTTAGATTTACAGAAAAATAATAAAGATAACAGAATTCTTGTGTATCTCTCATCTAGCTTCCCTAATTGCTACCGTCTTACATTACCATGGTACATTTGTCAAAACAAAGAAACCACCACTGGTACATTACTCTGTTAACTACATTGTAGACTTTAATCAGATTTCTTCAGTTCTTACCTAATGTCCCTTTTCTTCCCAAGATTCTAGTCAGCATACCCCCACTACATTTAGTCATCCTGGCTCCTCATTCTCGTCCTGAGACAGTTTCTCAGTCTTTCCTTGTCTTTTGTGATCTCGACAGTTTTGAGGATCACCACCGAGGTACTTTGTCTGATGTTTTTTCCATAGACTTGGGTTTTGGTTTTGTAGGGAGATGACCATGCAGGTGAAGTGCCTTCTTATCATATCTTGTCAAGGCCTTTTTGACCTTCCACCAATGCCTGGGCCGTGATTTGGCCTATGGAGCCTGGCACTGCCTCTCATCCTGGTTCTCTGCTTGCCTGTGCTGTCGCCATGACACGTGGGATGCTAACCTCAGTCACATGATAAAGGCCCCTGCATTATCATTTACTTTGTGTGTGTGTGTGTGTGTGTGCGCGCGCGCTCAGATTGTTCCAGCTTCCATGCCTGAGAAAATCTGGATGCCAGACACTGAATTTTGCCTATCTGGATGCTGCACAGTTTTGGCATTCCCGAGCTTTTCTGTAGGAAGCAGTTTGCTTCTTTCAGGTCTTGCTTTTAAGATTTATGAGGCAGGCTGGGCCTCCTCAGTTGTGGGCTAATGCTTTCCTGGCTGAGGTGTGTGGCCTTTTTGACCTTCCACCAGTGCTCAGGTTGTGATCTGGTCTTGTAGAGCCTGGCACTGCCTCTCATCCTGGTCCTCTGCCTACCTGTGGGATGTTTTCTGTTCACTGAAGACCCAGGGGAACGCTATGCATATCTTTGGATAATTTCCTTCAAACCGTGTCTTTCTTGATATAAATCTCTCCACCCCCTGTGCACCAGACACACACACACACACACACACACACACACACACACACACACACGCAGCATTCCGCCTTTTAAAATCATCTTGTGGGCTTTTTGTAAACTGTATTCGACAGATCTATGTGTAAAGCAGAAACTGCTTCCATTCTATTTAATGTGATTTTAGAAAGTATTATTTCATTTTATATCATTAAAAAATAATCCAATTAGAAGGACAAAGGATCATCACTCCTAGTGCAGGGCAGGCCCTGGGCTGGAGCAGGAAGGTCAGACTGGAGCAAGGTTTGTGCATTTGTTCACAGCATGGTGTCCATGGGTGTTTGAAATTAGTTAACATTAGGGGAAGCTGAGTGGAGGGTATATAGGAACTCTGAACTTTTTTTGCAACTTTTTTATGTATAAAATATTTTTAAAAAGAAGCCAATGGATAAGTACAGTCTTTTTTCCTCCCTAGTAAATGTTCACAACAGTGTTTTCAAGGTGAGTATGATCCAAATAGAAGTTTCTTAAACTCATAAGTGTTTGGTGTGAAACCTGAAAGCCCCCTTCTTTCTCACACTTAACTTCCCACGTGTCCTGTGTACACGCTCTGCATATTCACACCTGTCTGGAATACTATTCACTGGCTCCTTGCAGGACCTTCAGTGGCCTCTTTGCTTTCCAGGACTTTGTGGAGGACTCTTGGCTTATGACCACAGGTGGCCTCAAGTGCCCAGAGGGCACTGTGAAGCCTACCCCACCCCCCAGCTTTCACCACAGACACACATTATTGGCACATTATCAAGCCCTTCCTGCCCCTTGACCTCTGGGGTATTCATGGCACAGAGAGTGATTCCAGGGTGTCTTGCCTGGTGCCCGGGTGTGTGTTTCAGGAACACCATAGTGTTTTGATATTCACTTGCCCGCAGCTCAGTCAGTGATGGAATTGAGTGTCAGACTTCCATTGAGGAAAATGCTGTTTACAAGAAGTTTTTCCTCTGAAAATGACTATTTTGGCTTGATGTGATGATATGTGCTTTCAAGGCTATTTTCTTAAATAAAAACATTTTGCAACTTGAGAAAATATCTGCCTTCTCTGCCTACCAGACGGTAAGAGAAGTTTACAAGGTCAGGACTTGGATTTTTATCGCTGCTTATATTGAAGGATTCTTTTAGAAATACTGTTCCCTGACTCAGGGGTCCCCAGTCTCTGGGCTGTGGATTGGTAGCGATCTGTGTCCTATTACAACTAGGCCACACAGCAGGAGTTAAGTGGTGGGTCAGTGAGAGAAGCTTCATCTGTATTTGCAGCTGCTCCCCAGCATCAGCTCCATCTCAGAGGCATTAGATTCTCATAGGAGCAGCACAGGTGTCTGGTGCCAAAAAGGTTGGGAACTGCTGCCCTAACAGGTATCTTTTAGGGTTAAAGCCATTGAGCCAGTATTGGCTTCCCTGAATGCCCCCATGCCCTATTCTGCAGTTGCAACAATTCTTCTAGGGGCAACCATCCCCTATGGTCTTTTGGAAGGCCTCAGTTTGCCCAAGAGTTGTGCCGTGGTCTCTGTTTTCACCCTTCAGAACTGAAAAAAGTGCGCCCTGTGCTTAGCTGTGAAGCATTGGTGAGTGGTTGAGTCCATGTAATTGCGTTGGCTGTACTTTTTCAGTTTCTCAGGTTGACAGACAGGTGACTCATGAATAGGGACAGCAAGGAGGAGCATGGACAGTTTTCCTGGGACTATCAGGTCATTTAAAACTTGGGTTCTGCTAGAAGAAGGAAAGGTTACTTCGATCCCCTCCATCCCTCCCTTTCTCTCCCCTGCCCCCCGCTCTTTATTTTAACCCCTACAGCACCTGATCTTCCTTAGGTGGTCTCCCATTCAGGTACTAACCAGGTCAGACCCTGCTTACCTTCTGAGATCAGATGGCATCAGCCGTATTCAGGGTAGCATGGCCGTAGATGAATTGTCTGTCTTAATCATTAAATTTTAAATATATGATTTTCTACATGAATTTATTTTTGTACTTGTTACTAGAATACCTTGCAGTATGGATTTTCTTATATTTTGATCCACATTAATACTATATACATTGTCTATTGGAAGCCTAGCATTATATTTTTCAAAAAACTAAAATCTGAGGAACAGAAAAACCTTGGCAGCCTCTTTGTTTCTTTCACGTGCAAATATGACAAAACTAGTAATTTTTTAATATTTATTTTTATTTTTCAATTGCAATTGACATTCAATATTATATTAAAGTGTATAGTATAATGATTAGACATTTACATAATTTTTGAATTCCCTTGACAAATCTACCACCACCTAACACCATATATAGTTATTGTTTTTTGGCTATGTTCTGTATATTGTACTTTTCGTCACCGTTACTGTTTTGTAACTACCAATTTGTTTTTCTTAATCCCTTCACCTTTTCATCCAGCCCCTAACCCCTGCTCCCATCTGGAAACCATCACTTCGTTGTATCTATGAGTCTGTTTCTGTTCTGTTTATTTTGTCTTTTAGGTTCCACATAAAAGTAAAATCATATGGTATTTGTCTTTCTCTGTCTGACTTACTTCACTTAGCATAATACCCTTTATCCATGTTGATGCAGATGGTAAGATTTCATTTTTTTATGGTCGAGTAATATGTTGTATATATGTACCACATCTTCTTTATCCAGTCTATTAATAGACACACTTAGGTTGCTTCCATATCTTGACTATTGTAAATAATGCTGCAGTGAACATAGGGATGATTTATCTTTTGGAATTAGTGCTTTGGATTTCTTCAGATAAATACCCAGAAATGGCATTCCTGGGTATTAAAAATAGGTAGTTCTATTTTTAATTTTTTGATGAACCTCCATACTGTTTTCCATTGTAGCGACACCAATTTGCAATCCCACCAGCAGTGCACAATGGTGCAATTTTTCACCACATCCACATCAACAGTTGTTCGTTGATTTATTGATGATAGCCATTCTTACAAGTCTGAGGTACTATCTCATTGTGGTTTTAATTTGCATTTCTCTGATGATTAGTCATCTATTGGCCATCTGCACATTCTCTTTGAGAAATGTCTGTTCATGTACTCTGTCCAGTTTTTTAGTTGAATTATTTTTTCTTTGGTGTTACGTTGTATGTGTTCTTGATATATTTTGGATATCAGTTCCTTGTTGGATGGACATTGGTAAACATCTCTCTTTGAGTAGGTTGTCTTTTTGTTTTGTTAATGGTTTTCTTTGCTGTGCAAAACATTTTTAGTTTGATACAGTCCCATTTGTTTATTTTTTCTTTTGTTTCTCATGCCTCAGGAGATATATTAAAAAAATCACTAAGAGCAGTGTCAAAGAGTTTACTGCTTATGTTTTTAATCCCTTTTGACTTTATTGTTGTATATGGTAAGAAAGTTGTCTAGTTTCATTGTGTGTGTGTGTGTGTGTGTGTGTGTGTGTGTGTGTATCTGTTCAGTTTTCCAAACACGATTTATTGAAGAGACTGTCTTTCTCCTTTGCATATTATTGCCGCCTTTGTCATAGATTAATTGAGCATATAGGCGTGGGTTATTTCTGGGCTCTTTGTTCCATTCACCTATGTGTCTATTTTATACTAGTACCATGCTCTTTTGATTACTATAGTCTTGTAGTATAGTTTGATATCAGGTATCGTGATACCTCCAACTTTGTTCCTTCTCAAGATTGCTGTGGCAGTTTGGGGTCTTTCGTGGTTCTATATAAATTTTAGGATTATTTGTTGAAGTTTTGTGAAAAATGCCATTGGTATATCAGTAGAGATTGCGTGTAATCTATAGATGGCTTTGGGTAGTTTGGACATTTTAATAATGTTAATTCTTCCTATCTATGAGCATGTCATATACTTCCATTTATTTGTATCTTCTCCATTTTTTTCTTCAGTGTGATAATTTTCCAAGTACAGGTTTTTTTACCTCCTTGGTTAAACTTATTCTTTAGCAATAATATTGTTTCTTTTTGATACAATTGCAAATGGAATTGTTTTCTTAATTTCTTTTTCTGATACTTCATTATTGGTGTATACAAATGAAACCAATTTCTGAATATTTTGTATCCTGTGAATTGATTGGATCCATTTATCAGTTATAATAGTTTTATTGGTAGAATCTTTAGGGTTCTCTCCATATAAGTCATGTCATCTGCAAATGATAGTCTTGCTTATTCCTTTCCAATTAGTATGCCTCATTTCTTTTTCTTATTTGCTGTGGCTATGAGTTTCAATATATTGTTGAAGAAAAGTGGTGAAAGTGGATATCCTTGTCTTCAAAGCTAGTAATTGCTATTTTCCATAACTTTGTTGAGATTGTGTTCTTTAACTTTTAAAGTCAATTGAGAGAGCTTAGAGTTACTTCTCTCCTTTAATAAAATTAACTGACATTAAAATGTAACTCTTCTGTGGTTTGTTGTAGAGCTCTGGGAAGCCCTTGGGGTAGCTCGGGATAATAGGCAGTGATGAGAGTAAAACAGCTGCCTTTTGAATGAAGAGGAAGCAGCCAAAGCTTGAGACCATTCATTGTTCCCAGTGTTCCCTGTAAATGTATCTGTAAGATTAGATGGAGGAAGGGCTCCTGGGAGACAGGCTGTTTGTGTTTGACTGAGGCATAGACCTCCTCGTCTTCTTAGGGTGCCTGGTCCCTATGTCACCAGCAGCAGGTTTTCCACACAGTCACTTCACTACTAACCTGGGGCTTTCTATTATTAAAAATGAGAATAGTGCTGAATGAGATTCTTTTCTTTTATAGGCTGTGGTTGATGGGTTGTACCTAAAGTGAATTTATATTTCTGAAGTCTCCAAAAATGTTTAAGTGAAAAATGAAAATACTGTTCTTTGCTTATATTTCATTGTTAAGAATGGTACCTCTGGCTTCTCCTTACTCAGTGAAACTGGGAGACTTCAGAGAGTAGTTCTTGGCCCAGTCGCAGGAACAGTGCAGGTTCTCTGGGTTGTCTGTGTCCTCCCTTTGTTGAGAAGTAAGGATGGTGGCTTTCTCGTGTCTTCCAGGTGGAAGTGGTCAGATAGGTGGCTTTGGCATGGCTTGGTTCTGGCAGGAGGGTTCAAGAGACCAAGTGCCTTGTGGGTGCAGTCACCACCTATTTTGTTATGCCTGTTGTGACAGATCAGAAAGTTGTTTGTCCTTGTGTCTTTAAGCATACTGTCTGCTCAGGTATTCTGGTTGTAAACCATTGTGCACCTTTTAGCCATGGAAAATTGAAAATTTCAGAACCTGCTTGGAACCTGTCAAAAAAGTTATAGCAGAATAATATCAGAAAGGTTTTTTTTTTTATAAAGTGTTAGTTTTAGGGATGCTTATGAAACATTTAGTTGATGTTTTCTCAAATAACTCAGTGCTCTGATAAAAAAGGAGAAAAAATAATTTTCTGTCCCTTTCTAATTTAAAACATTTTATTATATTTTATTTTCTCCAGTTTTAAGATATAATTGACCTGCAACATTATATAAGTTAAGGTGTACAACATAGTGATTTGATACATGTTTATATTGTGAAAGGATCACATTAAGTCTAGTCAACATGCATCACCTCATGTAGTTAGAAATTTTTTTTCTTGTGATGAGAACTTTGAAGACCTGTTCCTTTCTATTTTACATATCTTTGTCTTCTTTCGTTCATCCCTTACACCAGCCCCCAATATTTGATTGGTTCAAAAGTTCCCGTCTCATGGTTCTACCATTGGTTTCTGCAGTTTAATTTTTGTCACAGTTTTTCCATATTAGTGTTTGGAGATAGGTGTTGTGTCCTGTTTTGATACCTAGGTGACTGACTCACACCTTAATCTTATAGACTCAGAACAACTTTTGAGCAAATGGTTGCATGCACAAAAAGGGGAATATGTTCCCAAACAAGTCTAACCTTCTTCCCGAGGTGTGCTTGGACTTGTGTTTCATGTGAGCAGATATAGCCCTGAACTCTGGAAGGCTGTGTGTGGATAACTCCCTGAATCTCTCAGGCAGGCTCTTGTCTGGGTTTGGCTCGGACTCCTTCCTAAGCACTCCTTGCTTCAGGGTTTGAGGGTGGAGTCTGGGACAAGCCTGAGCTCCTTGGGGAAGCGTTAGAGAATATTCTCTTTGCTGAAGGAGTTCCAGATTCAGACAGAGGATATTTTAGATTCTTTATTTTGTCAGTTGCTTTTATCGAGTGCCTCCTTCAGTGGGAGCTGAGCTTCACAGATATAAAGCACTAGAAATTTTTGCAGGTGCTTGTGAATGTGAAATATGGTCACCTTTTACCTTTCAGCTGAGATGCTCTACTGGGATCTGCACATATGCCCACTTGGTGTCAGCTTCTTGGTTTTTGTTTGTCTGGCTATCCACTTGCTGTATCTGGATTGTGAAGAATGCTTGACCACCCACGGGGCTTCAACTTGCTTTGGCCTCTTGGCTCTGGCCATTCTGGTGCAGTGGCCATGGTTACTTAATTGCGCTGTCACTGCAGAGACACATCGAGTAGTAGGCATCCATGTAGAATGACACAAGTTTGGAATCAGACAGAAAAAAGCCTTTTAGAAAGTGTGAATGTAACAGGTAACATCATTTCGTCCATGATGTTTTACCAGAGTTTGGAAATAAATCTATTAGGAGGATAGAGACAGTTGATTTCTCCTAACTCTGTTGCTAGAGGCTATTGATGTCATCCCACAGTAGCTAGAAGTCATTGCTAGGAGGAAGCTTTTGAATGCCCTTGGGAATTTTTAATCTCATCACTTTTGGTGGATTTCTTTTATCTTTCAACTTCATCTACAAATCCATTATTTCCTTTTGTGGTTCCTCTCTGTTTATATCCCTGATGACCTTGGTTCCTACACCTGTCTCTCACTCACCTCAGCACCAAAGCATTGCTTCGCCTTAGGTCATAGGTATATATTTCCAGGTGGCAAGAGGCTACTGGTCATGGTTTAGCAGATACCTGGAGAGACTGCAAAGCCAGGTGGCCTGCGAGGGAGGGAGCTTGTTGTGCCCCGATGTCCCTCTCATTAGAAGCCGTCTGTTGGGGAGTCCACAGATGAATCTTGATGTCCGAGCGTTTTCCAAAATAGTCATTACATGTTAATTATGTAGTTTGTTTCCCACTAGACATGAGTGACTGACGATATAATTCATGTTCCTGCACTCTGCTCATTGAGACCAGAGGTCAGCACCATCTTTGACACCTTGGGACAAATTATTTAATTTTTGTTTTTCTGCTGTAAAACCGAGCAGTGGGGGCAAACAGCCTAGGATTATGGGTTCTTGCAATTTTAAAAATTAGTGTGGAACTATCCACTGATTTGTTAATCAATCATGTGTTTCAGTATTAACTTAGGAAAGTTTGCTCAGTGCAACATTTGTAGTCTTAAATGGAGAGGTGGGGAATGTTCATTTTAAAAAGTAAGTTACAAAACAAGATTCAGTATGATTCATTTTTTACTAAAAAATACACTCTAATGTTTTACTGGAGACCTGGGTGGTGGATTTGTCTGTAGTTCTTCTGTTAGTCTGTCAACATTATCTAAAATTTCTACAATAAAAATGTGCTGCTTCTGTCACCATATTAAATGGTTTTAAAAAAGAGGTCATGCCTCACTTCCTTTTCCTTTCTCCAAACCCCTTGAGCCAAGCGTCTAGACTGTGGTGATGGGGGATGGGAGAGTCTGAGTCATGCCTGGGTTGGTGTTTTACATTGAATATTTTTAGTAACTGTTTTAATACTATTTTTTAAAATAACTGACAGTGGTTTGAAGGTTGAAGATACAGACAGAAAAGAGGAATTGCCATTGACATGGTATAGTTGAAGAGATAAACAACTTTATAAAATAATGTACTTTTTTTCTTGGTTAGACTATAAGGTGGGGATAAAAATATTTCTTTCTAGACTTTGTATAGCTTGACTGTCTAGTTTCAGGTGCAGCAGAAGCTAAAGTAAGATTTGTTTCAACTTCATTTGGGCACCCCCTGCAGTGATCACTGGTCTGAAACATTTTTGATGGCTTTGTGGGCTTCAGGCCAAGAAGAGGTAGGTCAGAACAGATCCACCCTCACAGGTGGGTGGCATTTCCCTCCCTCCACCTGTTCCGGGCCCAGCCCACTTCCTTCTTCTGCCTTTTTGGGCACATTTGGTAATCTGGCAAAGCACTTTTACTTGAAAGGATCTCAAGAGCCTGGGAGAGAATAGAACAGATGTGATCTGAGTGCCATGGGGGAGATCATAGCCCAAAGAGCTTGAATGACTGCAGTGTAGTCACCAAATGAAAGACCTATGGCCAGCCAGCTGCCACTCATTCTCTCAGAGGTCTAATCTGACCTCTTCTTGCCCCTGTAACATCTGTTTGTTGGGCTAAAAATGTTCACTAATCACTTGATGATAAAAGTAAGTAAATTACACTCACATATGTAATCTGAAATATAACCTCCAGCCTGAATTTTCAGTAGCTAAAGGGTATTAATTTCTTGAGCATTCTAAAGGTCCAGTTCTCCGGACTCCATTTCCTAAGAAGTCTGTTGGGGGGTCTGTCTGAGTTTAAGTAGAAGAATGCCATAGCGTGGAGAATCTGTTGTCTGGAACCAGAGCTGTGTGGCTCTTCATAGTGTGCAATTTACAACCTGAATACAGCTGGCTGCATTCAACAGCAAGTTAGTGGTTTATGGAACTCAGCAATCAAGGGCAGTGGGTCAGTGGGTCTAGGTTTAGGTGCAGCTTTCCCCTTCACCTGCACATTTCTTCCAGAAGAGACCTGAGTTTGCTTTCTGGGCCAGCTGAGGAACATACATGTTCCTCTAGAACTTGACAAGGTGAAGGCACTATGGATATTTCAGTACAGCCCCCCAACTCCGTCTGCGTGCTTTTTCTCTTGTTTGAGATGGAAGGTGGCAACTTTCTTGAAAAGAGGTGAGATGCAGCTTGCAAAGTATTCCTCAGTCTCTTGGAACCTGGGGGGGTTCGAGATGCCTATGTTGTGACCATCTCATTCCTACTACCCTCTGTGCAGGATTAACTCGTGTTTCTATTAATGTTGGAAAGCATGTTATCCCTGTAAGTCACTTGTTTGCATAATTAGAAAGTCATCCAGCCTGTTTTATAAACTAGAAGAATACTCGTCATAATTTAACTTTTTGTTGATGACTTAAAGTTGGGACTTTTGCAGTGTGAAAGCTATTGGTCCTTCAGACAGCAGGCCTGCACTGATAGGTGTTGCCATGTTAGTAGTTTCTTGCTATCTTTTTTCGTGCAATCTCCTCTCTGTTGCCCACCCCTATATTCACTTTTTAATGTTGATTGTTTACCATCTGCTTCTGGCCTGGGCACTGGGACCTTTCAGAACCTTGCCTAGTGCACCAGTGCAGTAAGCTGTCTTCCAGACCTCAGGAATGCAGTGCTGGGTGTGAACCTCATAATCTTTGGGCTAGACTACACAGAATCTTTCCTTCTCTAAATCCCAGTCCTAGTGATAGCCACTTCAGAAAAGACTTGTTTGTGAAATTGCCCAATTTCTCTCTCTCCAGCATCTGTTCCTTCTTCGTTTCTCCTCCCTAGAAAGCATAGTCATGAGAGAGCCTGTCAGTCAAGTTCCACTGTAGTTTTCTCTGGATTCTTTTTGCAAATGAACCTGTCTTATTGATTTTTGTCTTTCAAAAAAGACTTGTTTGGCCTTAAGCCAATATGTTGACTCCTCACATGCCCAAGGCACCTACGTTTCTCCAGTTGTTGCCTCAGTGTGGGATTGCAGGACGCGTGAGACCCTCGAGGATGCACGTGTAGCCACGCGGTGCTGTAGAGTAGCCTGCACAGATGATACCTGGCTCATGGTGCTCAACCAGCTTAGGAGAGGAGTTAAAAATTGCATCATCATTTTGCAACTGGGGTACCAGAAATAACATCTTTTCACAGTGAATTTCTTGGTAGAAAGTTTTACATACACGCACACACATGCACGCACATACACACACATTTATATTTGGATCTGAATTGAAGCTTGAGCAGTTTGGAGATGCAGAAAATAGAGTGTTTGGTGAATAAAGATGAAGGTGTATGTTTTTAAAAGATGAGGAATAGAAACTGTGAAATGTTATGTTTCTGCAGCAGGTTATTTCCTTCTAAATTTTTTGTTTTTCTGTATTTTCAGACTTTTTAGATTGAAATTGTATTTCTTTGGAAATTGAAAACAATCACAACATAAATGGAGCTTACAGCCCCATTTACCCTTTACTCCAATTTTTTTAAAATCATGAGACTGCACACGTCCATAAATCAAACCTAATTAAACTGCTTCTAATAGAGCTCTTGTATTCCGTGAGAGAAGTGATAAAGCAGCACACTTGGAGTTCAAGGGTGACCCTGGAAATGCATTGGTGCAGTTAGTTGCATGAGCTGGTTTCTGGATGACCTGCTGAGGTCTGGAGCACACAGTCAGTTCGTCTAGACTGCACCTCTTCAATCTGTCCACTTCCTAATCCTGTTTGGTTTTCAGGGCATATTGAGAGCCCTGATCACTGTTTACATTTGATTTGAGATTTAAAAACTAGTTTTTAAACCTAAATTTATCTTATAGATTTTTAAATCCTATTTAAAAACTAGTAGAAGTCTAGGTCAGAAATTCTTAGAATTTTAAAACGAGATAAAATACCTGAGTGTGCCTTGTTTGCCGAGATGCATGTAAGCCTACTTCCATACTCTGCCAATTGCAGACAGCTGCTCTAACTGCTTTGTGGCTAGTGTGGGGCAGGCATGGGGGCTGTCTCCACCTTCCAGGGACCAGTCAGAAAGGCTTTCCAGACACATTCCAGCTTCACACATTTTAGGGCCAGCTCTTTTATCAAAAAGGGCTATTGGTGGGCACAAATGACCCCATGTGCTGAGTCTGCTTTCTATTGGTTATCTATTTTTAGGGAGTACCAGAGTTCTCAGTGCTAACATCTAGATGCAGTGCTTTTATCATTGTTCTGTAGGGGAGCTTTTCTTATCTAAATTGAAGCGATTTGAGAAATACTTTAGTTAGGAGATGCTATATGAATGGCACAGTCTAGAAGCACAGGAAGTTCATTATGTACTGTCTTAAGTCATCAAGTCTAATTCTCTCATGGGACTTTGAGAGAATTAGGAAGGAAGCTCCAGGACAGGGCTCTGCTCTTTCTGTACAGGGCCAGTGAGTAAGTATTTTAGGCTTTGCTGGCCGTAGAGTCTCTGTTGCAGCTATTCACCTCTGAAGGTATAGAACAAAAGTAGCCACAGATGATATGTAAACAAATGAGGGTGACTCTGTTCCAATAAAACTTTGGATACAGAGATAGACGGTGGCCCTAGCTTGCTGACCCTGCTCTCTGGGACACTTTTGATGAGAATTACTAGGATCAGTAAGATTTCTGGCTGATTTTTATTAAAATACTATACATTTGTAAAGTCTGATAGTAATGTTTTCAGGAAAAGTTGTTATGTGTAAATGATCTCTTTAAAAGATCATGGGGTAGAATTAGAATTATTTAAAATTTTTGTCTTTTTTGCCATACTGCCAACCTTTGCCATTTAATTAATAAGTAATGTTTCCCTCACTGAAACTTTATAGAGATGTGAGTGGAAAACAACCTTGTATCAGTCTAACTTTTCCCAGGGAGTAATGAAGAATCAACACCCAGGACTTGGACTTGCCCATCAAGTGTTTTCTTGAATACTTGCTACATATTAGATGCTATGTTAAGTATTTTTTAAGGCCTCAGGTTCTCAAAGTTTACAGATTTGTTCTTGAAACAAGACATGAAATATCAGCAACACAAGTATTTAGATAAGCCATCTAATATTATACATGGTTAATAGAAGTTCAGAGGAAAGAGATTTCCTGAGAGGATTGGAGGACTTGGAGAGGAAAGAGAGAAGTGAGAGATGACATTGGGGAACTTTTTATACTTGAAGCAAGACGAACTGAGTTTGGATCTTGACGAGTGGGTAGAGGAGAGACTCAACTAGGCAGAGACAAATATTTGGAAATAGAAAAGCAAAGGAATACATGAGGACAATGAATATGCTTACTAGCCTGGTGGGCGAGGCAGAGAGAGCTGAAATTAAAAGTAGGCAGGGGGTTTGGGGGGTGGCTCCATAAGCTATTCTGTTCAGGTAAGAAAGCATCATAAATATATTGCATAGAGTCCTGCCAGGAAGCAAGACTGGTCACCTTTGGTGTATTCACTGAGTCTCAAACAACAGGTGTGCATGCTGGGTCTGAGTGGACAGGCGAGTGTGGGCATTGGCAGCAGCAGAGCTCATCTTGGACACCCCTTTCGTCTTGAGACCCTGTGTGTGTTACCTCATTTACTTGTTCATCTTTTCTGCTATAGGATGGAAAAAAGGGGTCCCTGGCTGAAAGGTTAGGGCTTGGTCTGGTGGTGATGCTGTGATCAAGGATCTGTCATAGATAAATAGGTGCTCGCTTGGAGCATAGGAATGGAGGCGGTATGGTGTGCCAGCCCTGGATAGTGGAAGAAGGATGGGACTCTTGACTCCGACACATACCTGCCTGCCGAGGGGTAGCAGTGGTTTGGTTCTGGGAAGAAGGCCTTCTTCCAGGGCCAGGGAAGAGGTTCACAGAGTCCTGACGGTCCTAATGCTTTCCCTCCTCCAGAACCTGACTGGTCTAGATGACACTGATATTGAGACACGGTACTCCTGACCCTGTCCAGCAGATACCAACTACTGAGACTCTTGCCCTCAGCGCTGTATCTCAGGGGCTTAGTTTTGAGAAAAATGGAACCAGCAATTCTAGTCTTAAGTAATTATACTGATGACACCAGTCTTGTAACTGTTAAAAGTAGGAGGGTAGGTTAAGTAGTTTTTCTGCTTCAAACCTGGGATTGTGTTCTCAACCTTCCATGTGTCATGGTTAAGTGTTAGTGAGGGTAACACAATGTTTTGATTTTGTAAAGCATCTCATGGGAATATGAACTTCAGAAATGTTTTTTCTGGAGTAGTTGGTTTAGGCTGTTGTGAGTTGCATGTAGCATCCCATCTGTAGACCTCTGTCTTAGAGAACTTATCTTTTCCTGTGGCTCAGAAAGTTTGCACCATGACATCAGCCCTGTGATTAGGTTGGCAACATGGCTTACTATGCAGTTGCTGCCTCTCATGCTCTCTGAAATTAAGTGTGTCGACTTAGGAATTGGTTTTTCTGTACCTGCAGATTGTTCTCCTTCTGGTCACAAGAAAAAGGTTGCGGAGCCCTTCTCTGTCTTCTGTGCCATTGCCCCCTGCCCTCTGGGGTTGAGACCTATGTCTAGCCCTGGGGCTGGGCAGGGGACACAATGCTTGGAGGTGGGGGAGCAGTCTTGGCTGTGGTGCTGATAGCAGGTGCAAATGTTCCTAATATGCTCATGTTTTTAGGGACCAGAATGTACTACTATAGTAGATGCTTTCCAGTGCCAACATGCCCACAATACTTAACCCTGAGAGTTCCACCAGCCCAAGGTCCAGTGTTGATGGGATGGGTATTGATTTTTACTCCATGGCCTTACCACTTCTTTTGGTAGATTTTGGAAATAGGGCTTTTTTGTTCAAGTTCAACTATTAATTTGCTTTCAGATCTTGGGAGAGTAACTTAACTCTTTTGGGTTAGACTGGATGATCTTTGAAGGCCTTTTCTATTCATTCCATTGCTCTCATAGCGTCACTATCTAGCAGCTCTTTATCCTCAGTCCAGTGAGAGTTTTTTATGGTGATAACAATGAGGAACAGCAGTAATAATGACTTGAAGATTCATTTCTTGTAATGAAAATAGTATGGTTTCTCTGACCTCAGTCGCATGTGTGCACATACGAGTGTGCACAGCTGCCATTCTGTGAGTGACACTGTAAAATTGGGTCATTCAGGAAAACATCTAGGGACCAGTGAACTAAGAAGGTAGACTGTGAACTATCAGGAAATTGTGGGAGCCACTGAAGACAGGACTGCTTTCTGACAACTTTACATATAAAGTTAAAATTTTTATTTAACCTTCCATTAGGGATATTTCTAAACATTCATTAAATTTGAGAAATGGCACCCTGTGTACCCAATTTTAACAATTAACCAGCATTTTTCCAGTCTGGTTATATGTTTCTGCCCCCTATTAATTGTCTGTGTTTTCTCTTAAAATTTTTTTTTTTGAATTTTTTATTTTAAAGTAAATCTCAAACATCCTGTCATTTAACCTCTACATACTTCAATAATGTCTCTGTAGCCATGGCTGGTTTAAGCAGCTGCTACCTGTGACTCTCTGATTCTGTTTCTCACCTGCTGACTGCTTTGTTGCAGGTGGACACGGGCTACTCCAGCTCCCTTACCCTCTCCATGGAGGATAGTGTGTGTGACTTTTTTCTTAGAATTATAGCATATCTCACTGTGTGCTTACTTGTTCTTTTTCCTCCCAAGGGTGTAAACTCTAATGGCAATTTTTCATAGAGCTGAGTTTTTAAATCTTTATTTGTATGAGAGATACTGTCATTGGTGGTCTTTGTGGTCCTTCAGTTTGTAGCAGGAATCAGTAGTCAGGACCTCAGGGTTCAGTGCAGACACTCCTGCCTCAGAGTTCTTGAATCTGTTTTTTGTTTTGTTTTGTTTTGTTTTTGTTTTTTGTTTTTTTTGTTGTTGTTGTTTTTTTTGGATGAACCTGCCTTAGACATTGTACAACGGTCCTGTTTGTAGGATGTAGGAATACTGATACAGTTGCACACTAGCTCTTAGATACACTTCTTTTCTGGTTAGCACACCTGCAGGAGACATGATTCTCTGGTTTCTGTGGAAGAGTTCGGTGTGTGAGCATCACAGACACACCAATGTCCAGTGGAGGTTTGGTCCTGATGCGGCCTCCTGGTGGATGCTGGTTCTCCTTGAGCACTTGGAGACCTACCTTCTCTTTCTGTGTTGTGGTGCCAGTTGTTAGCACCTCAGTCTTTGGGTGCTGCAGGTGTGGTTCTGGTGGGTCTGTATTGGGTTGGTCATCTTGGAGCACTCTTTACCCTATCTCTCCCTTGCCATCAGAGAGAAACTCTGCTGGCGTAGATGGCACTGGACTTGTGCACTGACTTCCAGGGTATCCCTGTGCTTTGCAATCAGTCGTTCCACCTGTGGGGCTTATTTGGGAACCCCGTGTCCCACATCTGTTAGGGGTGGGATCAGCTGGATTCAGAGTACACCAAACTATAAAAGTCGATAACTGGCAATGTTAGTCTGTTTCTTGGGAATAGCTCAGTTTGGTGTCCTGTTCAACCTGCCCTTTTTGTGATGTGCACCTTTCTTCAGTGAATATTTTTAAAAGAGTTTTGGGTAGAAATGAAGGTCAGTTTGTGTTCTTCCTGGCACATCACAAAAGCACGCAGGCACTGTGTGCTTTTGGCAATTTTTAAATTCTCAGTAAGTCTAAATTCTCAATAAGTCTAATGAGATAAGGCAGCATATAACATCATTACCAACCACATTTTTCTCAAATAGGGAAGTTGAAGCATGGAGCTGAGTCATGCAGTCACAGGGCCATGGGGAGAGTCGGCAGAGAGGGTTCTCACCTGATCCTTCTGTATTTGTGCAGAGCTGTGGAGTAAACAGGGTGGGCCTGGGGACTTAGGGGGCATTGCTGACACACCTGGCAGTTCCTTTAACCAAAATCATGGAAACCTTACTTGAAATAATTGTCTCCTTGGTTAAACCTCACTGCTGCATTTAGGTTCTGCATTGGGAGAAAGAGAGGTCAGATGAGCGCAGTTTGACAGGGCCCCTGCTGCTACACTCAGCTGAGGAACCTCTGGGCTTCTGCTGGTCATTTTCATTAGTAGTAGGCCTCCTAGGGGAAGTGAGAATTGTGTTCAAGGTGGAAACTGCCTCCTTGTCTTCTCTTCACCTGGTTGGAAGAATTTGTTCCAAGGCTTCTGGGTGTCAGATTACAGGAGCCTTTTGCATTTTGCCTCACATGGCAGGTGGAAGGTTTCAGGGGTCACTGATACAGAATCCACACTGGGCCGAGGGTGTTTCTTGGGCTCCAGAGTGGTTGGTGACAAGGGTGTCCTTGGAGAGGTGTTGGCCAGGCCATGCAGGACTCCATATCATTCCTTGGGCTGGGGTGCAAAAACGGGATTTTTGCAGACCTGATTCAGACTGCTAGATGAGACTTCCAGCCTGCATGGTGGCTCACAGCCCCTTTCAGAAACTTGTTGATATATGTCCCAGGTAGCACTTTCTCAGGACTGCTGTCAAGATACATACTGACCACCCTGGAATATAGAGTCTACTCAGCCTGAGCTGAGGTCTGGGAAGAAAGACCCATTCCTACTTTAGTGTGTGCAAGAATTCTCTGAAAGGAAAAGAAGCTGGTTTTTCTAATTCTGGTGCTTTGACCAGGCCTTTTTCACCATGCCTGATTGAAATGGCTCATCTCTTTCCCTGCTGTTTCTGGGACTTGACATAGATTTCTCATCGTCACACAAGCATGGCCTCTACTTGGGCTGTGCCTAGGGGATAGTCCCCCAGCCTCTCAGAACTTCAGCCCTCAGCTGGGTTGGGGGGTTCAGATGGGCTGGCACACCTGGTTTGTGTTTGTTGGTTTTCTTGAGATTGTTGTAGATTCACATGTAAGAAATAATGTAGAGAGAGCCTTGTACACTTGCCTAGTTTCTCTCTAATGGTAACATCTTGAAAAAGTGTGATTAGTATCACAACCAGGATAAGATATCAACACTGATAAAATCCTCTGATCTTACATTGCTCAGGTTTGCTCTTAGTTGTGTGTGTGTATTTTGTGCAGTTTTATCACGTTTAGCTTCCTGTGTTCAGCACCAGTCAAGAGGCTAGAACCATGACCTCACCACAAGGATTGCTCATGTTGCGTTTTATAACCCTCAACCACTAACTTGCTTTCTCTCTCTCGATTTTTCTATTCTGGAAGTAGATTCACATGCTCTGGGGCATCATGTTTTTGAGGTTCATCCATGTTGTAGTGTTTGTTGGTACTTCATTCCTTTTTATGGCTGAATAATATTTAATTGTGTGGATGGAACACATTTTGTTTTTCCGTCATCAGTTGGTGGTCATTTGAATTGTTTCACATTCTTTGGTGATTATGAGTAGTATGGCTGTGAATATTTGCATACAAGTTTTCTGTGGATGTATGTCTTTGTTTCTCTCAAGCATATACCCAGGAATGGAATTGCTACACTGCTTTTTGTTTTGATTCAAGCCTTTGGAGACCAGAGAATGTTGTATTCTCTTTTGAAAGAACCTGTTGAGGTTGGGGTGCGTGTGGCTTTGATCTTGTGTTTGTGCCTTCTGGAATAGGTTGCTAGGGTTGAGCTGGATAGTGATTAGTACATGCAGTGGGTGGCTCCAGGCTCACAGGAGGAAGAATGGGGGTGTTCCTCTCTAATCTGGGGCATACATCCTGATTGAAATCCTAAGTGACTGCACAACTGTCTGTTTACCTCAAGAAAACAGAAGGGCCTTCTATTATTGTCCTGCCACCTCCTTGTTCTGTGGTCTTTTATTGTCCTTTATTTTCCTTTAGAGAAAGAAATTAAGATGGGAGCAAGAGAAAGTGTTGCACATAAAAACCTTGAAAATGTGTTTGGACAAAGTATGTTGGAAGCTGGTTTGATTTAGGACTTATTGTTCAAACATTGAACAATGTGGGCATTGTGACTAAAACTAGAAACCAGGTAAATGCAGCCTCTTCAAATAAATAATTTGCTGTAAGTACAGTTTCTTATAGAACAAATATTTAAATTTGATGCTTAGATCTCAGATCTTGAAGAGGTGCAGTAGCAAATGAATAGCGTGAGGACTAAAACACACATGATATATTATTTAATAAAACGAAAAGAAGAAATTTAAAAGGGCTGTCTTGCTTTGAAGTACTGTCATTTCCCTCAAATATAATTGGTTTTAATCCAAAATGGTGAACAGTGGTGAACGATGTGTATCTAGGAGATATTTCTAAGCATGAACCTCTTTCCCAAGCAAGCACTTTCCTCTAGGTCTGTTGGAGTTGCTTTGGGGGCCTTCTCAGTGGAAAGAGTTTTGTTATGTGGAAGGGCACCTGCCAAGAAGGGGCCAAGTCAGAGGAATGGGTTTGAAGAGAGCCTGAGAAGGCTCCATGAGTTGCCATGGGGCAACTGCACATTCATAGGTATTGTTTGAAAGCTGAAGCCACACTGGTTTCCTGGGGTTGCTTTGCCCACTAGTCCACGTTTGGCCCCTGTGGAAGGGGAAGTGAGCAGCTTGTTCTTTAGGAGGCCCCAGGTTCTGTTGCCCACCAGTACACCAGTTCCAGTAACCACTTCACTCCATGCGTTTGGACACTCAGAGTTGTATTAGGTGTGGAGACACACAGGTCTGTGTGATTTCACTGTTCCTGCACACAGTGAGGGAGGGAGCCTGTACCTTCTGAGGCGGCAGTGGGGAAGCAGTGGGTGTCCGAAGAGTCTCTTTGGGTGGAGGGGATTGAGAGAGATAGGAAAGCCACAACGAGGAATTTGGGCTGCATGCTGGTTTGTCCATTGGCCAGGGGCTGGCAAACCATGGCCTGAATTTGCATGATCAGATTGCTAGGGTGGTTTTCATGTTTTTTAAAGAGCTCTTCACATCTTTGAAGCCTGCAAAAAGCCAAATAGTTTACTTTCTGGCCCATTCCAGGGAGTTAGCTTTTTGGAACCAGGTTTGGTGTGCTCCATTGAGCCATGCTCCAATGAGTGAGTGGCTTTGTTATATCAAAGTCCTAGGTTCTGTCCTTTTAAGTGCCACACCTCTGAATAGAGTCTATTTCAGCACCCACTGAAAAACACAGAAAAGGAGTTAGTTAGGGAAGGGTGCCGTCTTAAACAAGAGTCTGCTGTTTGTAGGCAAGTTGAAGTCTGTTTGTCATGAAGACAGGTTTCTCTTGAGAACTCCCCTCAGCCCCATCCTTACATGTTTTTGTGAACACGAGCAGAAAGAAGTTGTGAGCATCCTGTGTAGTCAGTCCACTGCTCTTCCCTTTCTTCAGTGAGCACACCTGTTTTTCTAATGTTAAAGCAAGCATGACATAAGAGCTTGGAATGTTTTTTGAAAGCAAGTTTCAGGAAATCCTGTGGCTACTTCTGTATTGCAGTCTCTCTTAGTGCAGTGGAGATCCCCTGCCTTGCCTGGGGGGCCAAGCAGATCCCCCCTATCCTATCCCACCTTGGAGGGTGCTCTGCAGCATATTCCCTGGGACTACGTGCAGATGCTCAGATATTCTCAGTCTTCTGAACTGAAGGTAGTTGTGGATTTTGTATTTTGCATTTTTCCTCCAAATAATTTAGCTTTAGGCTCTCTAACATTGGAACTCTGCACAGATCTTTCATAAACCTACTGAATTATGTTGAAAATATTAAGCAAGCAACGTTGGAGAAATATATATGTATAATTTATGTTACATGTATACATATTATATGTAATATATATAGCACAAACTTGTGTGTAATTAATCATTAGGATCCAAGAGTTTAGAATACGTGATGAGATGCGTTGCGGTTCACAAGTATGTGTTGTTATCATGTGGAATGCGGGGTTTCTGAAGTTCCATTTACCAGCTTTTCTTCAAAAACCAGTTGTCTGCTCCGGAACTTCCTCTCCCACCAGGTCTTTAGGATTTCAGCTCTCCAACCAGCAAACAAAACTGTTATGCCTGGTAGGGCTTTCAAAGAATTAAATTAACAACCACTTAGAAAAGACTGCAATATCTGTATGAGGAGGGAGTAGGTGGAAAGGAGATTCTTTTGAGATCATTATATTAAATTTTCATTATTTTGGCTTCAAGACTTGTTACTTATTAAAGGTTTCACAGCATCCTTCAGAAAGTTTGGGAAAGATCTTGGAATGTGATTTCCATGCTAAAATTTGAGAATTAATGTAGTGTTGTTCACTTTGATTTATAGTAAAGGATTTCATAAGTATTCAGCTTATGGTCATACTTTACCCCGGGCCATCTCCGTGCCAAGCATTTTGAGTACAATAAGCACTGTGATAAAGGTGATGGGTGGTGCTGATACAGGCCTTCACTTCAAGGAGCCATGTTAGGATTGTGTCATTTGGAGTGCTGTTTCAATCTTACAAGGAAACACAAGTACGCTTTAGGGCAAAATGGAGGAGGGAATTGGGGGGAGAAAAATAATTCAAAGTTAAATGTGTGTTTGTTAGCACCTTATATACTTCCTTTGTATTTCAAAATAGGTCTTAACCTGAATAAGATGTGTAATCAGTAGCTTATTGCTGTGTAACAAAACCACCCCAAAATTTAATGTCTTAAAAAACAAGTGATTTATCATTTCTCATAATTTTTTTATTTTGCCTGTGTAGTTTTCCTGCTGGTCACACCTGGAGTCATTCATGAGGTGACAGTAGGTTTCTCATTTCCTGGTCTGGCCCAGGCTTCACTGTGTGAGTGCAGGAGTGTTCTTAGGGGGACCTGTGGGGCCCAGATGCTGGGGAAGAAGGCCCCCTCTTCATTAGAAGAGCTAGAATTTACTAGAACATGAAGAAAATTTGGGTTGATTTTCCTAAATTCTGACACAGAACTGTGTATTATCTAGGTTTTTTCCTTTAGAAATTTCAAAATTTTGTACGACTAAATCTTAATCACTGCCTAGCATATGTTTTTAAATATAGTAATTCCCGCTTATCTATGGGGGATATGTTTCAGGACCCCCAGTGGATGCCTGGAACTGCGGATAGTACTAAACACTTTATATACTGTTTTCTTTTATACATACATACCTATGATAAAGCTTAATGTGTAAATTAGGCACAGTAAGAGATCAACAACAATAAAATAGAATAATTGTAACGTTGTAGTGTAATAAAAGTTATATGATATAGTCTTTCTCAAAATATCTTATTGTACTCTATTAACTCTTGTGATAAACAACATGGCTACTATAGCATATACAGTGTAGATATGCTGGTCAAAGGGATGAGTCACATTCCAGGCGGCACTGAGTGAGAAGACATGAGATTTCATCATACTACTCAGAATGATGTGCAATTTAAAAGTTATGAATTGTTTATTTCTGGACTTTTTCATGTAATATTTTCAGGCCTCAGTTGATCACGGGTAACTGAAACTGTGAGAAGTGAAACTGTGGGTAGAGAGAATACTGCAAATATTATAGATATGTTTTCCAAACTTGGATTTGGGTTACATTTATCAGGTATTAGGTTTCATTCAGGCTTCATTATTGTCTACTTCATTTGTAACTACATTTTGAATTTTGTTCTCAATAGATAGGTAGACAGTGCCCTCAGTTCTGCTGGGGCTGAGACTTCTTATAATTAGGCATTTCCAAGCTGATGTTGTATTTCAGATTTTAACTAAACCAAAGACACTTGTTAATGTTTTTGAGGTGTACTATAGAGCATTAGCAAGCTGAATCAGATTCTTTGTTTCAGAGTTGGATTATGATGAAGATGATCATCGGGCTCGAATGAGCCAGCTCACTGCTTTGGAGTTTTGGTGACACTCAGAGAAGGGCAGTTGGTAATTCTCCAGAAGTTTGTTGGAAGCCCTTACTGTATATAACAACTGAGCCCAGGGCAAAGAGGCCCAAGTCATGAATACGCCTATGCCTGCCTCCCTGGTTGGGCCTCTTGGAAGTGGAAGAACAAAGAGTCTGTGGGATTTCTTGAGGAGAGGGCAGAGATAGGATAACTGAGAAGGCTTTCTACCTGTGTGGAACAGATTTCATACTTTGAGGAAGAACAGTGAGACCCAAAGGAAGCAGCCAGGATCAGGAATAAGGGGTCTTAATGGGGAAGTAGGAGTACTGCAGCAGTATAGGCTTGGAATAATCTACTCTGTGTCATGGAAATGGAAAAGAGGTCTCCTTTTGAGTGTAACTGGGATAGGAACCCGTGACTCCAAGAGCCCATGCTGAATGGTTGGAATGCAGCTGGAGTCCAGATATGAAACAGCCCAGGTTGTGCGGAGGCCGGAATACATTGCCTATAGCTGGGGACTTCGTGGTGTGGCCCAGTGGGATATTTTACTACTTAGATCTGTCTTGTGGGCACTCAGAGGAGTACTGAGTGGATCTAAATCTTTTCCTCTTCGTAGCCCACAGCACACACATGCACATTCATAGGAAAAGGGAGTCCCTTTGTATGATAGATGAAGCAGCTGTTCCTAGAATTGCTGTCATCCCTGACATGAATGCCATGCTGCCCTTGTATTTGGAAGAGATGTTAATTCTTGAAAGCACCAACATTGGCTAATACAGGTAACAGAAATAGGTCGGTGGTCCTTTAATCTTTTAAATATTTTAAGATTTAAAGTATATAATTATTTAGTATTTCATCACATATAACTTAAAAATCATTAATCACAGACATATTTATCAACTGATTAAAATGTGATGCTAATTTTGGTATCTTTGACACTTAGGATTTTTGTAGCTTTCACAAGAATATGGTGAATGCTGTTCTATCTTTCTGCATCACTTACAATCTAGTACAGATTAAAATGGAAACATCATTGGATATGAAAATGGGTGAAGGTGCCTTTGTGAAATATATTCCATCTTCACGTTCACTGTGGAGAGGCGGAGAGGCAGACAACAGCTTTTGTGGGTGTAGAAGAAGCTAAAATGAGAAGTTTTAATAAGCCGTTATTAACAATTCTGGCTGGCAGTCAAGGGTCAGAGTGGGATTAGCCAGAGCAGTCAAGACTGCTGGACCAAAGTGAGGAGGCAGGAGCAGCCTGAGCAGCCTGAGCAGCCTGAGCAGCCTGAGTAGCCTGAGACTCCTGAAGTTCCTATTGTTTCCTTGTTTGTTGTATTTGATCCCTCTGTAGCATTTTGGAAAAGTGGTTGTTAAGACACAACAAAACATAGTTAATGTGTTCTCTTCTTTTTTACTAGAAGTTAAAATGGTAATGAGAAATGTTCTAGAATCTTAGGCAAAAAAACAAAAAAGCGAAACAATATGTTAAAAATCAAAACTTTGAGCATGTGAAGTTTACTACCATGAGGAAGATGATGTCCAGTGACACCCATGTGGTCTAATCTCTGTCACAAGTGCCCTGTCTCAGGTGCAGTGCACAGTGTCTGAATCATCATTGAAATTGGCTGCAGGTGCACCCTGGGCCAGAATTGTTGAAATCCTAGTGATGTATAAAGGAAAATATTTTGTTAGGCTGTTTGGCTCTCTGTTGTCTAAGGACTTCCTTTCTTTTTCACCTTCAGCTCTAGAGCATGACCTTCGGAGATGGCTTCTCAGGATGTGTGAGGAATGTGTGCAGCATTTAGAAAGCCACCCTCAGAGACACCTAGCCCATGGCCTCTGGAAGGAAGCTTCTAGAATCTGCTGGCTTTTAAGAGAGTGAAGTTTAGAGAATATATGTGTAAATTTTCTGTTGGTCAGATAGCAAAATCTACTAAAGTTCAAGTGTTTTGGTTTTGGGTGTATGCTTTATTTTTCTGAACACTCATTTTAAACAGAAGCTCCGAGTAAGGCCGAGGATCATGAAAGGAAGATCTTAAAGGCATCGTTTACAGATGTGTGATGAACCCAGGGTGTTAACTCAGTACCAGGAGCAAAGGCATTTGTCTGCGTTGCTCCTTGCCGTGTTGCTAAGCTAGCTGCCTACATATACAAATGTGGAAACTTGTACAGATGATGTAAAAATCATGCTGGGATGTGCAGTTGCAATGTAGATGATACAGAGAAAGAGTTCACCCAACTGCTCTGAGGCCTTAGTCTAGGCCTTTCCCAGTGTCTGCTCTGTATGTGGGGGCATTTATAAGACCACTTGGGGTGTGCATGCAACAGCCTTGGTCGTTTAATAGAGCTTTAACCTCTGTAATTTTGAGTGAAAAGTTGTATCAAGGGCCTCAGTTTCTGCATCGTTAAAACCAGTGAGGGAATTGATCTTCCTGGGACCCAAAGCTGTAGATGTGAACATTCCTGGTGGTGTTTGGGAAGGGGCACATAGTTCCTGGATGGTGTGGCTTGGAAGAGCTGGGAGAGGCCCCACAATTATGAGAAGTCGTTGTAGTTTCATAAAAGGAAAAAGACCTGTTCATGGGACTGTTTTTAAAAATGTATTTCAGGAATTGAGTGTAGTAATTGCACCTCATTTGGGTTTTGAAGAACTTAATATTTTTCCTACTTTTACCCTAGTGTTCAGTAAATAAAAAATAAAGAAAAGAAAGAAATGGAGCAGCCAGTGTTCCAGCCCCTTCTATGTGCTTCTGAGGCGACCAAGAGAGGTGTACTGCTGTCCACCTACAGGGACAGAAGGCGGCCCTGCTGGGGGAAGGCAGGGCATTTCTGGCAGCCTCCCCAGGGCCCCTCCCCTTGAATTCTGCTGGTCCCCAGCTTGTACTTGTTCTGCCTGCTCACCTAATGCTCGCCTGCTGCCTCTCTGACAAAGATCCCCTGCATGACCACCACAGAGAGAAACAGCTCTGCTACTTAGAGTTGGCCTTGGACACGTCTCAGAGATTAGTCCAGAAGAAGCAGACCACAGTGGCCAGGGCATTGATACTCTGCAATCCTGAGTGCCAGCAAGGACTCCCTTGGTTATAATATAGCTCCTTCCCAGCTTCTTGCAGGAGTCACCTTGGTGAGGACCTGGGGCCAAAGTGCCCTGTTTACGTAAGTACAAGAAGGCCTCACCTGGTGTGTCTGCTCCTGCTGACCAGACTGAGAGGAGGCCTGGTCAGGAAAGGGCCATCCTGTGGAGGCAAGGAAGAGGAAGACAGAAGGGAGGAGGTCAGCTGGGACGAGCTGTGAAGGCCAGTGATTTATAAATGGCCTATGGTCATCCCATCTACTCTGTCTTTATTAATTTGACTTCTTTAAGTACCTCAAGTAAGTAGAATCATATAGTATTTGTCTTTTTGTGTTTGGCTTATTTCACTCAGCATAGTGTCCTCAGAGTTCATCCATATTATAGCCAGTGTCAGAATTTCCTTCCTTTTAAAGGCTGAATAATAAATATTCCATTGTATGAATCGGCCACATTTTCTTTATCCGTTCATTTGTTGATAGACACTTGAATTGCTTCCATGTCTTGACTATTGTGAATAAAACTGTTATGAACATGGAGTACAAGTATATTTTTGAGACTGCATTCATTTCTTTGGAGTATACATTCAGAAGTGGAATTGCTGAATCAAATAGTAATTCTGTGTTTAGTTTTCTGAGGAACTGCCATACTGTTTTCCACAAATGGCTGTACCATTTTACATTCTACTAGCTATGCAGGAGGGTCCTTGAACAAGGCTACTGACAGGCTTCCTGCAGCTGGTCAGAACACTTGATCAGCATAGTCTCTCTTGTCTTCCTTTGCAGCAGACCTCATAAAGTATTGGATATATTTAAGGAAAGTTTATTCATGTCACCGACCCTTGCGTCTTGGGGATACACATGGAGGCCTGGCAGAGCCTACCTCTCCCAGTACCTTTTCTTCCACTGTCTGTCCCTGTTGTCCCTCCTGTAAACTAATTCTTGTCCCCATCTCAGCCTTTGATTATTTTGTGGTAAGTTTTTAGAGTAAAAGATACCAAACTGGATATTGAACTGTTAGCTTTCATCTTGACGTGGTAGCCTGCCAAACTCTCAGGGTGATGGGAGCTACCCAGGGCTGATCCTACCCAATGCAGGACTTCTGGTTATGGAGATGATGGCTGTAGGGCCTGGGAGAAGCTCTGCCTGTTCTGGGAGGTAATACACTAGCTTCTGTTGCTGTTTATTACATGGCCCATCCTTTGGGGGGGGGGGGTTGTTCCCAAAATTGTACCATACCTTCTTTAACAGAGCTGCCATTTGAACCAGCAGTGCCTCTTTACTGTATCCTGGTTCCTGGCCTCATTCTTCTCCTTCCTGCTTCCTGAGCCTGTTTCCTGTTCTAAGCAAGGTCAGCTGATATCCATTGTCCTCCCTCCAGTCAATGATAGGCCTAGAGAGGCCTCTCTTGGAGGGAACTGTGTTCATCTCTGGAACTTTCCACTTTACTCTCTTTATAAAAAATGTCTCATTTGGACTTGTTGGAAATCAACAATGAACAATTTTTAAAACCCACAACAGATTGTACATTGTTGTAATCTATAAATGGTATGTCTTTCAAAAGATAAGAATTAGAAATTCAAGAATAAAAAAGGTACTGTGCTTCATTAGTGAAGAGCAACAGTTCATGATAAGGTTTTCAGAATGCTTTCACAATCTATTTGCCGACTGCAGTATAATGTGAGGCAGCCTTGAATTATTGAAAGCTCATCACGTATGCTTACATTCATTCTGTCACTCCAGTGGTTGGAAGCCATCTCACTTTGGGTCTGGCTCTTGGCCAGGACTATCTAATGCATTCTTTTTTTTTTCTTCTGTGGGCCAGCCCTCTTCTGCTCTGGGTCAGCACTTGACAATGACACTAGCTCTTGGGTTTGGAGGATTTAGGCGGGAATTAAAGGCAGAGGCCCTCAATTTTTATCTAGGTTCTATTTCTTCTGATTTTGAAAAGTCACTTAACATTTCTGAGCCCTTGTCTCCCTAACTATGGATGAAAATAATCATGTTTCTTCTCCTCTTATTTCATGGAGTTATTTAATGGCTCCATGTCCTATTAAGTGGAACACAAGCGGTCACTGTAAATAGATGATCGTGTGCCACAGTTGTTAAAAAGAAAAAAAAACTACCCACTCCTCAGTGTATGTCTGTCTGCTTATTCTAAGATGAAGGAAAAATAAGCATCTTGCTTCTTATTTTGTATGTTAATGGAACAAAGACTTTGTTTTTTAAATAACCTTGTTTTAATACTGGTAGTTCTGTGATTTGAAGGTCTGGTTCTGTGCTTATGCTGATGTTCATTGCCATGGCTAGTAAAAATAATTTTCAGAAGCAGAGCATGTACCTTATATTGAGGTGATGATCACTGCAGGTGAGTTTTGAAATCTTACTGAGTTCTCATCAACCTTGATTAGATCTCTCAGGCAAAACAGTCCGGCTGATGAAAAATTTATCTCAGAAATGGTAATGTCCGCTCTTCCTTTGTGTTTGTTGTTGTTGTGGCTGCTTATGGTGTTTGGGCTGTGCAGGAACTCCTGTAGTTGTTTGCCTATTTTCTGAGAGTCACCAGCAAGGCCTACTTTGGGAGTAAGCAGGGAGTGAGCTTATTGTAAAATGATAATGGATGGATCCATAGCCCTTGCTCCTCCTCTGGACCTGGCACTGGCTTGGAGGTCACTGGCACTCTACATACAGCCACTGTCCTACTTGGTTAGAGTTGGCAACATTTAGATTATTTTTCCTGATGTTTTAGATGAAAACAAATTGTGTTGTTTCAGCATTTTCTTCTTGCATTCTAGTGAGTATTGAGTCAAGCTGTGAATCCCCCCTTGGGGCGTTGAAGGTCTGTTCCCCTGTTCCCTTCCTGCCTTTGTGTCTTTTCTTTCCTAAGAGGACTCGGAGTGGAGCTTGCCACATCATTCTCGGCCTTTTTATTGGGAGCACACTCTGATAATAGAATACCCACAGATGAATCAGATATGATTCCTGAAGCCTTGTAAGTGATCCCTGTCTATGAGGAGCAGCAGGCTGCCTGAGCACACCTTGCTCTCCAATCAACATGTGAGGTTCCTAGCATTTCACCTGGCCATGGGATTGCTGGTGCAGGAGGCTGGTTGGCTTTATTTACATGGTTAGTGCTGCTCAGAGAGACTCCACTTGCTGAAATATTGATTCTCTTAAGCACTTTATATTTGGAGACTTGTCTAATATTCATGAAGTCAATTCTTAGAGTTCCCTCCCCCCTTTTTTTTCCTCATTAAACGTTTTAATGGCGTCTCAGAATGCTGTGACAGATTTTTGGTCAAGTTGTTTTTATTAAAAAGTACTGATTTGAAAAACTAATAACTTAAAAACTGCCACACACACAAAAAAACTCAAATGATCCACAAAACATTCTATTTTCCTTCTGAAGATTTTACGGTACATTGTGATCATTAACCAGTCTTTTACTATTAAACTTAAATGGCCAATTGAGACAAATAGTTCTGAGACCGTTCTTCCACCACTGATTAAAATTGGGGTGGCAGGTATTGGGGATAATATTCATTTAGCTTTCTGAGCTTTCTGGGCATACTTGGTTACCTTGCCGGGTCCAACTGCCTTCTTGTCCACTGCTTTGATGACACCCACAGCAACTGTCTGTTTCATGCCATGAACAGCAAAAACGGCCCAGAGGAGAATAGTCAGAGACATTCTCAACACACACGGGCTTGCCAGGAACCATATCAACAATGACAGCATCACTAGATTTCAAAAACTTTGGGCCATCTTCTAGCTTTTTCTCAGAATGACGACCAATCTTCTTCAGCTCAGTAAATTTGCAGGCTGTGTAACTATGTGACAATCCAGCACAGGTGCATATCCAGCACTAGTTTGGCCTGGGTGGTTCAGGATAATCACCTGAGCGGTGAAGCCAGCTGCTTCCATTAGTGGATCATTTTTGCTCTCACCAGCCACGACGAACGTCTTTGACAGACACATTCTTGACATGGAACCCCACATTGTCCCCAGGAAGAGCTTTACTCAAAGCTTCATGGTATATTTCAACAGACTTTACTTCATTTGTTACATTGACTGGAGCAAAGGTGACCACCATGCCGGGTTTGAGAACACCAGTCTCCACTTGACCCACAGGGAAAGTACCAGTACCACCAATTTTGTAGACATCCTGGAGTGGCAGATGCAAAGGCTTGTCAGTTGGACGAGCTGGTGGCAGGATACAATCCAGAGCTTCAAGCAGCGTGGTTCCACTTGCACTGCCATCTTTATGGGTGACTTTCCATCCCTTGAACCAAGGCATATTAGCACTTGGCTCCAGTATGTTGTCACCATTCCAACCAGAAATTGGCACAAATGCTACTGTGTCAGGGTTGTAGCCAGTTTTCTTAATGTAGGTGCTGACTTCCTTAACGATTTCCTCATATCTCTTCTGGCTGTAAGACGGCTCAGTGAAATTCAACAATTAGTTGTTTCACACCCAGTGTGTAAACCAGAAGGGTATGCTCATGGGTTTGCCCGTTCTTGGAGATATCTGCTTCAGATTCACCAACACCAGCAGCAACAATCAAGATAGCACAGTCATCCTGTGATGTGCCTGTAATCATGTTTTTGATAAAGTCTCTGTGTCCTGGGGCATCACTGATGGTCACATAATTGCTGGTCTCAAATTTCTACAGGGAGATATCAATATGGTGATACCACGCTCACGTTCAGCTTTTAATTTATTCAAGACCCAGGCATACTTGAAGGAGCCCTTCCCCATCTCAGCAGCATCCTTCTCAAATTTTTCAGTGGTTCTTTTGTCAATCCTACCACATTTGTAAATCAGACGACCAGTTGTGGTAGACTTGCAAGAATCTACATGTCCAATGACAATGATGTTGATGTGAGTTGAGTCTTTTTCTTTCCCATTTAGGCTTAAATATAGCATTGATTTTCACACCTGTGTTCTGGCAGCAAACCTGTTGCGAAAAAGTAGTTTCCTTTTTCAAAAAAATTCAGAGTGAGGAGAAGGAGGCTTTTCAAATACTAGTGAAATATTTGCTTCAACAAGAAATTTTTTTTTTTTTTTGCTGAATGCAAAATTTATCACTTGTAAAATTAATTTGTGAATGTGCATGCCTCAGAGGATTTGAATGCGTAAAGGCATGTTTTTTTTCACCATACAGTTATTTAAAAGCAGTAAAATGACATAGTTGGTAGATCCTGAGAATGGGGGCAGGAATGAAGCTGTCTGGATTTGCCTCCCTAGCGGGGTAGTATGTCCAGTGGGTGGGACTCCTGTCAGTCATTGTAGACCTAAGGCACAAAGCCTGTGGAGGTCTTCACTGCCCCAGCTCTGCCCAAGGTCTACCTTCCTGCTGACCTGGTAGCTCACGCTCAGTTGCAAGGGCTGTCTTGTTTTTGGTGTTTCAGTGCTGATGGGTGTGGTGTTGTTTTGGCTGCATGTCTGGGCATTAGAAATGTTACATTACATAAATAATGTGACCAGGTCTGTCCAGGTGCCTGGGACTGGAGTTCATTTGTGACGAATCTTCCTGCCAGTGTTTCTGGCTCTCCTTTTAAGATGCTCTGTAGAGCCAGGTAGAAGCTTCTTGTTTACCCTCTCATGTCTTACAGTTTTACATCAGTGTTAGGATGAAGTAAATAGACCTTGTAAAGCTAATATTTAAATATTTAAGGTTTAATTATTCCATATCCTCTCTTCAAACATGTAATTTTAGAAATAATTTTGTTTTAATGGTCCCTTTTGCTTAAATGTGCCACTGAGTAGAAGAAATGGTGAGTGAAAGAGGGCTGGGGGGGCCCATGAAGCAACATTGGAGGACACCCATACCCTCTTTAGCCTGTGCCATCAGTATCTTGCACAACTTGCAGCACGTATAAGACATGCTAAGTAAACCTGGTTTGCTGAGCTGCAGATATTCCCAGATGCAGGTGGAAGCTATGTTGATAGGAGATCTTAAAGCAAAACTGGGTCATTTGCTGGACAGGGGCCAGCCCCAGGACACTTACTTTTGCTGAGGAATGGCATAGCTGTAGCTGCAGTGTGTAGTCTGGACATGCTGAAACAAGAGGAAGTGGCCCCGAGCACAGGCCTTGCTATTCATGTGAGAGCTGTACAGAAGGAGGGGTGGTATTTGTTTGCTGCTGACTTTGTAGAGCAGCTCTAATAACAGTGCAAAACCTTCCTTTACGTGGCCCCCAGTGCCTGGCTGCCCACTGACCAGCACAGAAGAGCAGTCAGTGAGGTCTTGATGCACATTTCTCCAGGGGCCATACTGAGATGTGCTTCTTGCCAGTGAGTATTGGGGAAGGACCTGTACTGGCCTAGACCCTGCTTTTGACTCTGACCCTGTTTCTGACCCTGACCTTGGGCATGGTGCTTGCTCAGCCATCACAAGGCCTATCACTTGCCCAGCAGTCCATCCCTGGAGAAACTTTTTATGCTTTATAAGAAAATAGTAGCTTGATTGCTATATAATTGACACATGATCTAGTTCACCCATTTCAAGTAGTCTTTAATATATTTGCAGACATGTGTAACACAGTTTTACACAGTTTTAGAACATTTTCATCACCTTAGAAAGAAACCCATACACACCCCATCATTTCCCCCTTGCCAGCCTTAAGCAAAACCACCGTCTCTATGGATTGCCTATTTTGGACATTTTATATCATGGAATTGAACACCATATGGCATCACAGAGTTACCTTTGCACATGTGCATGCAGACATATGTCAGGAATGCCCATGGCAGCATTGGTTGTAATGACCAAAACACAAAAAGAACTCAGGTTTCCATAATTTAACTTACAGATATGTTAGAGAGTTTATTTTTAAAGTTTGACATGGTTCTATTTAAGTGAGACTGCAGTGTACACTTTAGGAGATGTTGTGCCCATAGGCTTCACTGTGTGCCCAGTACAAAGTCTTGCTGTTCTTGCCGAAGCCGCTGCTTCCAGGAGTGCTCCCTCCTTTCCCTCAGCTTGCCTTTGGAGGGGATGATTGTGGAGTACTCTTATCAGCGTGCAAACATGCTCTCCTTTTGTCCTTCTTTTGCCCACTTTTACCACCGGCTGCCACCCCAGTTTTTTCTCCCCCTTGCAGCAGAAGTCCTCTTGTTGAGATGGTGATACTTGTCTCTATGTCCTTTCCCACCCTCATTTTTTGAGAGCTTTATTGAGACAATTTAAATACAATTAAATTAAGCAATTTAAAATGTAAAATGTGATGTTTTAACACATCAGTATGGTCATGTTTCCGTCACCACAATCGTGACATAAAACCATCTCCATTACCCCAAGAAGTGTTTCTATGCCACTAGACCCGTAGACCCAGGAAATCACTGATATGCTTTAGTCACAATAGGATTTCTTTGTCTAGAATTTAACATAAATGGAATCATACAATATAAAGTGTTTTGTTACTGATTTCTTTCACTTAGCATGCCATTCCATTGGATACATATGTCATGTTTATCCAATCAGCAGTTGATAGACATTTGTACAGTTTCCATTTTTAACTGTTGAATAAAGTTGCTATGAATAGTTGCATACAAAACACTGTGTGGCTATATGTTTTACTTTCTCTTTGGTAAATATCTAGGATTGAGATTTCTGGGTTATATGGTAGGGGAATGTTTTAACATTTTAAGAAACCTGCCAAACTGTTTCCCAGAGTGACTAAACAATTTCATGTTCCCATCAACAGTGATAGAGAGCCATTGCTTTGTATTCTCACCATCACTTTGTATGGTCAATCTTTTTAATTTTGGCCACTCTAGTGGGTATCTAGTGGCATCCCATTGTGGGTTTAATTTCCATTTCCCTGATGACAAGTTATGTTGACTGTCTTTCCATGTATTTAAAAATAAATTTGGTTACCTAGGTATGTTGTTTGGTGAAGTATCCATTTCTTCATATCTGTCTTTTTTGTCTATTTTAAAAAAATTGAGTTGTTTTACTGAGTTTTTTAACGTATTCTGTGTCTTAGAGAATCCTTTATGTATTTTAGACACCAGTCCATCACCACATTTATGTTGTGCAAATACTTTTCTTCTAGTCTGTGGCTTGTCTTTTCATCTTCTTAACAGTGTCTTTTGAAGAGCAAAAGTTTTTGTTTTGATGAAGTCCATCCTAACAAATTTTTCTTAGATACTTTTCATATTTTTTGTGTCATATGAAATCTTTCTCTAACCAGTGTCAAAGATTTTCTCTTATGTTTTCTTTAGAAGTTATGTAGTTTGGGCTCTTATATTCATTTCTGTAATCTATTTTGAGATCATTTTTTATCTCAAAGATCTTTTCCAGTTATTCCAGCACCACTTGTTAACAAGGTTGTTTCCCGTTTAGCTGATTTACCTTTATTAAAAATTAGTTGAGTGTAAAGGTATGTGTCTAATTTCTGAACTCTGTTTCATTCCATTGATCTACATGTCAATCTTTATGACAGTATCACAGTTTCTTGATTACTGTAGCTTTATAGGAAGTCTTGAAATCAGATAGCGGATGTCTTTTCACTTTTTTTTTTCAACATTGCTTAGTCTATAAGTGATCCCTTTACATTGTCATGTACATTTCAGAATCACTATTAATAACTAAAAAAAAAAGCTGGAATTTTGATTGAGATTGTGCTGAATCTATAGAACAATTTAGAGAGAATTGACATCTTAACAATAGTGAATTTTATGTTTCTTTAAAGAGATCTTGAACATACTTTATTCCTAAGTTATTAATTTGGGGGATGCTATTGTAATTGTTTTGTTTTTAATCCAGTTTCCTATTGTTTTTTGATAATGCATAGAAAAACAGTTGATTCTTTAAAGTAATGACATATCTTGGAACTTTGTTAAACTCATAATTTTTTTAAAAAGTAGTAATTTAAAAAAAATAGATTTCATGGAATTTTCTACATAGATGTTTATGTCTGATGTAACTAAAGATAAGTTTTACTTTTCTTGCCATTCTGTATACCTTCCATTTCTTTTTCTTGCTTTATTGCACTGTCTAGGACCTGCAGTACATTACTAATAGACGTGTTGACAGTGGGCATTCTTGTCTTGTTTACAGTCTTAGGGGAGAAATTTTCAGTCTTTTACAATTAATGTTACCTATTGAGTTTTAGTAGATTCCTTTAATTAGGTTGGCAGAGCTTTCCTCTTAGCTTTTAAAAATCTGAATAGGAGTAGAGTTTTGACCTGTACTTTATCTATCAAAATGAAAATTTAAGAAAATACAATAGATAAAAATCAGTGAAACCAAAAGTTGGTTCTTTGAAAAGATAAATAAAACTGAAAGACCTTTAGCCAAACTGATCAGAAAAAAAGAAGACATAAAATTTCAACATCAGCCATGAGGGAGAGAACATCTCTATGATTCTATAGCTGTTAAAAGGATAAGGGAGGGAACACACCTCACCTTGTTCCATGAAGCAGGATTGCCTTGATACCATAATCAGAGAAGGATGTGATGAGAACGGAAAACTACAGGCCACCATGCACATGAATATAGTTATAAAAATCATTACTTTGTAGCCAATTGAATTTAGCAATATAACAGTATAATAATACATCACAAACAAGTAGGGTTTATCTCAGATATTCAAATTTAGTTTAACTTTCAAAAAATCAATGTAGTATACCACATTTACATAATAAAAAGAAAACCCCTGCGATCATCTCAAAAGCTGCAAAAATTAAATAAATGATAAAGGTGTTTCACAAAATTCCATACCTATTTGTGGTAAAAATATTCTGCAAACTGAGAAAAAAGAGAACTTCCTCAGCCTCAAAGGATGTTTAAGAGATACCTACAGCTGACTGGCATTGTACTTAAAGGTGGAAGACTAAATATTGCTTCTCTGGTATAAGTTATAAGGTGGGCTTTTTTGTGGTTACCTCTTGTTCTCTTTTTTTAAAATAACATTTTTTTTTAAGCTAAAGCAATGCATTTTGGAAAATTAGGAAACAGTGATAAAGAAAAATAAAACATATTTTTACTGCCTGGAGAACTTTTGTGTTTGTTTATATGCATACATACATATGTACATGTGTGTGTACATTCATGTGACATGGTCAGTTAGATGGATTGACCTGGTTAGGCTACAGTGCTCAGTTATTCAACCACTAGTCTAGGTGTTGCTATAAATTTGTAGGTGTGTATACAGTCCATGATAAGTTGGTTGGAGTAAGGCATAGCATCTCAGGTAATGTGGGTGCCCTGATGCCATCTGTTCAAAGACTTTGAGACAAGGAAAAGCTGAGGCTTCTGCCCCAGAACCCATCCTGTCAATTTCAGAATTGTGTTGCCAGCCCTCACAATACTGTAAGCCAATTTCTTGCAATAAATTTCTGAATATATTGCCTATTTAACATATATCCATATCTTTGGCTGAACCCTGATACACACATATATATTTATTAATTTTATAAATCCTTACCTGTTTTTCATTCAGTGATTGTCACCTTTCCATTTCAGTAAGCTTCTGTCTTATCAAATGCCTCACCATGGAGAGACCTTTCATGGTCCATTGTTTTAATCCCAGCTAGCATCTGGTCCATGCATTGTATTTGGTTACCTCCTTTAGGTCCTGTTCATCTAGCATGGTCTCCTTTCCTTCTACTGATCAGAAAGCCCTTCATAATTTTCCTTATTGCTTTCCTTTTGCTTTATTTAGTTTGTTCTTTATCATTTAACTTCTTTATTTCATGGGTCATTTAAAGTGAAAATCTACCTTAGACTTTGATTAGCCTCTGTTATATATTTGCTTTTTGTGTTCTTTGTCACGTTTTCCTTCCATGCTTTTGGGTATATTATGATTTTTTTAAAACCTCTTTATTGGGATGCCTTCTAGACAAATATATTTCCCTCTTAAAAACTTCTTTACTTAGGTTTCCCAATTTACTGTGTAGTATGTCGTCATTCTCAATTTTGAAGATTTTTAATTCCCGCTCTGATTCCTTTCGGACCTTTTATACTTAGAAATACATTTCTTAATTCTCAGATTTAAGGTGTTCATGGTTACCCACTCCCCTGTCTAAATTGTATTGTGGTGTAAAAAGTGGGTCCTTTCAGAATGGTTTAGACTTGTTCTTACAGGTCTCTGTGTGGTCAGTTTTCATGAGCGTTTGTTCCCTGTGTTCCTGAAAAGCATGGGCATTGTGCAGTTATTGTTTGAAATGTTTTGTATATGCTCATTGGATCAGGCTTGCTATCATGTTCTAATTTTTGGTGAGGGTTGTCTCTTTGGCTCATTAGTTAGTGAAAGGTGTTTTAAAGTCTACTCCTGTGATTGTAGCTGTATCTATTTTTCCTGTTCTGTCCATTTTTGCTCTTTACTTCGATGCTGTTGTGGCTGGTCTAGTAATCAAGTAGACATGAGATAGATTAGCAAGAGAAAATAACCAAATTTAATACATGCATATGCATGTATGTATGCATGCATGCATGCATGCATGTATGATACCCCATATGCACTAGAGATTCAGAGATGAAATAGGGGATTGAGGTGTAAGATAGACATTTTGAGGTGGGGAAGTAATGCACCTTGAGAGCTTCAAAGAGTCATCATAGAACAATACAAACAGATGTTTAGTAAATAGAAGTTCACCCTCCCATACTGTTGATAATTTCTTGTTATGGGCAAGGCCTCTAATTCAGGTTCTTCTAGTTAGTTTAAGGAGTGTCAGAATTTTCTCTTGAGTCTGGAACTAAAATTGCCTTTAGCTCAAAACAATCCCCATACCACAGAGACATATCTTGGAGTGGCTGGTTCTGAACCCCCACACTGTCTTATTATGTGCATAAATATTTGGAATTATCTTATCTCTCTAGTGAAAGGAACCCTTTGTTTTGTTACAGTGTGACTAACTATCTCATGAATTGTGTTTTGGCCTCAAGCCTGCATCCAGTATTCATGCAACAACCTCAGCTCTTCTGCTCAATATTTACCTGGTATGTCTTATATTTCTTTTTCTCTAAATCTTTCCAAAACTTTAGGTTTTAGATATTCTTCTGTTATTCTGAGATAGGTAGATTACTTTTTTCATTCCAGTCTGACAAACTTTGTCTTTTAACTGGATTTCTAACACTTTTACTTTTATACTTAATAAACATTTAGTTCCATCATATTGGGCTTTCTATTTGTTCTGACTTGTCTTTTTTCTCTCCTTTTTGACTTCTTTAGTTTTTTTTTTAAATTCTCTACAAATTTGGAAATTATATATATATTTTTTGTAGTCATCATGGAAGAGTGATGTGTGGCAAGCCAGCCTTTTGCTTACCTTCGCTGGTGGATGCTCCCCAATTTTTAAACCTGTGTAAAGTTCGAAGCAGTTTTTGTGTAGAGTTGTAGGAAGTGATTTTCGTGACTTTTTAGACCACCTGGAACATCTCCCAACTATACCTTTCTTCATGCTCCTTGTCCACTCTTGTTTCAGTTATGTCATACGTTTATATATTTTTTCCATGACTTACTGCTTCTTCCAACTGTTCTTTTTCACTGGTATTTTCCATAAGAAGCCTCATCATGAAACCAGAGAAAATATAATTTGGTGTTTATTTGATGAAGATGAAAATTTTCAGAGTCATTCAGTTTCCCACCTCTATATTTGTTGTAATTTTTATTTTTTATCAAGAGCCTTGCTGCTACCAAAATCATCTTTCCTGCCCTCAAATTAACCCTAACACTTGTGAACTGTCTCCCTCTCAGTGTGAAGGCCTCAGTCAAGCTTTCCCAAGCCAAGTGAGCATGGGACTCCCATCCCTTTTCATTTTTAGGTCCTTGACCCTCCTTGGCCCTTCAGTGTTCTCTCAGATGCATTCTCTTTGATACATTCTCCGAGATCTTGAAGAAATGCTGAGGGTTTATCCTCAACACTCTTGAGGCACCTTTTAGACAGGGAAAGAGCAAGACTCCTTTATTCATGGGTGATTTTGGAAGATGGAATTATTTTATTCCCAAGAAGATAAAATCTATATCATTCAGTTCACTTGGAGCCTACTGACCCTGCTGTGACTCTGAGATGGTCCTCAGTTGGAGGCCCTGCCTGGAGGCCTGGCCCATCACTCCCATGAGGGTGTATCTTTGGATCATATCAACTCCTGTCTTCATATATAAAGTGGAAATAATACCATCTGTTGAGCTGAGGCTAGTTAGAGGCTTTAAATAAAATAACATGAAAGTAAAGCACTGTGCAAATGTAATTTGAAATGGATCGTTAAACTCTAGTCACTGACTGAAGGGGGTAGGACACTATTATTAATTACAGTTGCCAGTGTGCACCTCCATTCCTTGGAGGACAGGACAGTCATTTTTTCCAATTTACAGAGGAGGATACTGAGGCACAGTTTAAATCTCTTGCTCACAATTTCAGCCAGTAGTAAGTGGTAGAGCTGTGTAGTGCGTATGTTTACATCCATAACCACACCCTTGGTTTTTAGAGTTCTGACCTGCAGATTCATGATTTCCTATAATTCATGATTTCCAGAGTACCTTCATATCCCCCCTCCTAGTTTACCATAGTCCTTTTGGAGGAAGAAAGAGTCTTGAGTGGCCAGCTAAACAGTACATTGGACAAAGACAGTGCATGGGGAAGGAGAGATGGAGAGGAGTGTGACTTGACTTTTCTCTGCACTTTGATTCCTTTCTCCGAGCTTAAGGTACTTACTTGAAAAGCACAAACAATCTTTGGGAATAAACCTCATAATTTTTCTCTCTGAAGGGACTAAAATGCTTGTCATCAGGCTAACTTCAGACTCATTGCTACTTTGTGTTTTCTCAGTGAAGTAAAACTCAATCAGGTTCATTGTAGCACATCTTCAATCCAAAGATTGGCATGTACCCCACCCCTCCCTATACTGTCAGTGCCCTCCTCCCACCCTGCAGCCCACATGCATAGGAGTACCTGTGTACTCACTTTTAAGAAAGTTAGCAGAAGAAGACAAATCTGAGATGATTTTTACAGGGAAAGAATTTGCCACAGATGCAATTTAAATAGCTAGGTCTTTAAAAACAAAGTGTTGGAGTTTATAAATGTTGATTTGTATCTGTTCAGAAACTTAGATAATCCTTAACCCTTTTCCCGTTTAGGAAAAAGTGCAGCTTGCTGCCAGCATTAATTTAACATCATGCGTAGGAATGCTACATTTCCTAGGCTTTGACATTTTCAGCAATCGAGAATTACTATATTTTGTGAATGGAAGTACCAGTACTAAAAGCAGAATGCTATAAATAGAATGATGTCATTTGTGTCCAAAGTCTATCACTATACTAGGATGATGTGAAAATAATAATAAAGGTGAGAAATTGGGGATAAGGTTAGGCCTGTAATCCTGTGAGTTATCTCAGGGTTAATGCTGCAAACCCAAGCCCCGCTGGCATGTATTCTCGGGGCAAGTGGCAAATGGGTTAAAGAAAATGCACTTAGATTTGGGAACAGACAAAAGTGCATAATTTCAATTGTTTCTGCATCCTGAGTTCAGAATTATAAAACATCTAAAAGATATTTTTTCAGAACATGCAATGTGGGCCTTCTCTTCCTTCAGGTCTTTCCTTCCCCCCGCCCCCCTTTTCCATTTGGAGGTGAATGACTGAAGAAAGACAATCCCAGTAAATAAATTTGATTATAGTAGACCTTTTCCACAGCGGATACATTTTAAGACCTCCAATGATTGTCTGAAACTTCAGACCCCCTTATCTGCAGGGGATATGTTTGAAGATCCCCTCAATGGATGCATGAAACTGCCGATAGTAACAAACTGTAGATATGTTTCATTTTTTCCTATACATACATGCCTATGATAAAGTTAGTCACAGTAAGAGATTAACAACAACAATAATAAAATAGAAGTTATAACTGTACTATGTATATGTGGTCACTTGTGTGCATCCTCTCTCTCAAAATATCTTTTGTACTATACTCACCTTTTTCCTTAAATGAAGCTTCTCTTTGGCATGACCAAATTACCAGCATTACTACTCTTGCGCTTTGGGGCCATTATTAAATAATATAAGGGTTACTCGAACACAAGCACTGCAATACCTTGACAGTTGATCTGAATGCCAACATGGCTACCAAGGGACTAATGATTCATATCCAGGCCAGCAGGGCATGAGATTTTATGGCACTACTCATAATGGTGCACGATTGAAACCTTAACACATTGTTTATTTGGAGAATTTTTTCTATAATATTTTTGGACTGTGGTTGAACGTAGGTAACAAACCACAGAAAGCAAAATTTTGGATGAGGGAGAACTACTGTATTCTATAAAAACAATATTTCGGAACATTTTGGACATCTTAGTTTTAACATGTAATTGTGTTTCCTTGAATTATTTAGTATTTAATTTTAATGATTATACTAAGAAGTGTATCTGTAGGGCCCATAAATAGATTTTTACAACACAAAATATCAAATTTGGTTTCAAAATATGGTAGAAAGGAAAGAAGGAAAAAGTGTTATCCTTTATCACATTACACTTTGGAAGAAAATTAAAGATAGTGGGATGTATATTTATCAACTTAATGAGGACTATAGGTTGGAGTTACCATGAAATGGTGTCAGTTCAGTCAAGCCATTACCCTTTTCTATTTAGTTCATGTTGGGCAATCTCTTGGCAAGCCTTGCCAGAGTGCACCTATTTATACTATTACTGGTTTATCCCAGACTAAATGATTTCCTTTCAAGGTCACAAAATCTCCAGAAAATTCTACACTTCATTCCCCCAAGATGAAATGAACTGTGTTTTTTCAAATGAAGATGAAAATGGGTTCTGAGGTTGATACCTTGGACTGTATTCTGTTTTACCAGGAGTGCATCGTCTGGCCTGGACCCTCTCTTAAGGGCCTGCTTTCCCCAGTCTGCAGGCCCACCACATCATTCTTCTCTTCTGTTGTGACTTTCTGGTTTGTGGAGCTGATCTGTTAGTACTGCCCTGGGCTTTGAGTCCAGGCTCTAAGTGAGTCATAGGAACCTTGGAAGGGGTGGGCTGAGAGAGGATCAGGTGACCATATAGGGAGGAGGGCATGGAGCTGTGTGGGTCAGCATAGGCCCAGAAATCCCCACGGGGGAGTGCAGCTGTTTTAGGCTCATTGCACCACACAGTCTGCCGACTTGCGGCCACTTCATGTTCATGCATGAGTTTTCACTAAGATAATTAATCCAAAGGCCTTATTTTGCTTTCTATGGGTATATAATTATACAGAATGTTTGGTATATCTGGGGATTAAAAGCATGTTTGCATGAATGGAATTATTCTCAGTTGATACCAGTGAGATTTAAAGAATGGGTGGAGTAGGAAGGGGAGGGGGGTGAGTGATCCTTAATTTAATTTGGTATTTTTTCATTATTCTCTGTTTACAGCTTTAAAAAATCAGCTGGTGTCACTGCACATATGTTTAGAGCTGTTGCTAAGGTGACGAGCCTCAGTCTCACCACCCACACAGTTCTTCTGGAAGGTGGGGATAGCTTGGCTAGGTTTCTTCCCACGAGGGCATCGTGGGTGCATGATGGAGGAATCTGTAGATTGCCCTGGCCCAATTTACATTGTTTGCTCCCTTTTAGCTTGATTCCTTGATTACTTTACCTAGTAATTTAAAAAGAAAAATCTTGCAATGCATTGAATATGGAGAGAAACAGGACAGTATTTTTCATGTCTTTTCTCCATGTCATTGTTGCAGCAGAACTTCAGTGCTTTCAGTTGCTCTCACCTGTCTCATTCTCCTTAGAAACAGGAGAATGGAGTTGGGCTTTAGACATTTCTCAGTGGAAATCTAAAATATGTTTTTAACCATATTGCATATAAACATTAGTCATTGGACTTGGATTATGATTTATGATTTTTTTTCTGGATTAAAGAACTCTGAAGTCATTTATATTATAATTATCTTCCTCTGGATGTGTTGGTAAATTTTTAGTCTGTCTGGAAGGTTGGATTTGGAAAGTAAAGTGTTCTTATAGCATTTCCCTTGGGTGCCATGTAATATTAATTTGTTACATTGCTGTATACTTTCAGAAAGAAAAACACAACCATCTAAACCTCTTTGGGGCTGTGGACTCCCTAAAAATTGGGTAAAAGCTATGGGTCCTCTCCTGAGGAAAATGCATATACATCTGTACTTGCTATTTGATTTACTGAGTTTCAGAGCTCCCTGGGCTGTTTGTTGTCTTCTCATCTCAGCTGTCCTTAATCTTTGTCTCAGTTGTTTGCCCAGGAGAACCTCATACTATCGCTTGAGTTTACAGTGTCAAGAACAAAGTTCTCGATAATGGACATTTTGTAGAACCTAATCTTGTTCTACAAAAGAATCTTACATGTATAGTACCTTTTCTTCTTTCTTAACCAAGATCTCCATAATTTTACAATGTAAGACATATGCCCTAATAAGAAGTAAAAGAGGGCATGTATGTGAATGACTGACTACACAGTGTGAAGCTTCATCATGTTGTTAAGTACATTTATAGTTCTTTTAGTTCTGTTTCTAATTGTAAACCTCAAAGGAAACTCTTAGATATATACCTAAAGAAGTGTATAGACAAATGTTCATTGTAGGATAATTTGCAATACTAAAGAGCTGGAACAAAACAATTGACATTCAACAAGAGAATGGGTATTTTTTGGACAATGAATACCACAGTATGATTATAATGAAGTAGAATTGCATGTATAAAAAGCATAGATAAATCTCTAAAATATAATCTGGAGGGGAAAAAGTACATGAGGATCTGTCAAGTAAGTTTCTTCTAAAAACATCATGTATCAACATCACATGTGTCTATGGGTTTACATGTAGCATAATAAAAAAACATATATGGGATAATTAAAATTTAGAATCTTTGGAGAGGAGGGGGAGGAGGAATGAGCAGGATAGGGGTTACATAAGGGGCTTCAACTGTGTGCATGTACTATTTTTTATATTAAAAATATCCCAAAGCAAAGATAAAATAAACAGATAGTGGATACATCAGTGCTTGTTACATTATTTCCCATACTTTTCTGTATGCTTGAAACATTTTCATATTAGCTATTGTTAGTTTGTTATAAAATAACTATAGAAAATATTTCTTATGAGGAAATCATAAACTATAATAACCCATTTTAAATGAACTTAAGGGTACTCCACATTTCTGGAATGGTTTGAAAAAACTGCTTTTACACTTGACATGACACTTTATGAATGTAAATCATACTTGGTGCAGAATAGGTGCTGTGGACTTTGGTGCTTTAGAATTGGACCTCAGTGCACTGCTGTACGTCTTAAAGCCAACTTGACTACATCTACTCCTTTGGCTGTATCCAGAAGAATTCACCATGTGTCTAAGGTCCTTTTATTATCTAATACAATATCCCCTTTTATATGATTATGGACTTTTGACAGGCAATGCTAGAGGAAGTTTCCAGATGGGACATGGGTTCTCACTCTGAGTTTCTTATTTGCTAGCACTGGGTACGTACTTTGTACTATGTGAATTTCCTATTTTTTACCTGTGAAATATATGTCCTATGACAAAACTCTCATAGGATTTTGTTCAGATCACATAGGTAAAATCATTAGTTACACAAATGTATTAATACATATTGAAATTTAATTTTTTTCCATAAGATTACAGAAATAATATATGTGTATGGCAGAAAATTAGAAAATACAAATAAGCAAGGCTTTCTAAAAAAACACATTTCCACTTCTCAGATCACCACTGTTAATAGAGTCTCAATTCTTGTTTCTTGGATAACTTATATATATATATATTTTATTTTTAGAAAAAGTGAGACTATACTATTATGTAGTCTTACTTTTTTTACCCCACTGTCAGTCTCTATCATTCCATTTTAGTAGATCTTAGAGCTATTTTGTGGGAACTCATCTTCTGTCCACGATTAAACTCTTCTGTCTAGCACTGGGTTGGCAATTTTTTCTTAAAGGGCCAGATAGTAAATATTTTAGGCTTTGGAATTGAAAAGACAATATTAAGAATATTATGTAGGTACTTGTGTAACCATTAACAGATTTAAAAACTGTCCCACTCCCAGGATCGCCCTGGCAGGGAGGAAATCCTGAACTGGGAGTGTGAGTACTGCCACTTGTTAGCCCCTGTCTGAGCTGTTAACAGGCCCAGTCCCTTCTCAGCAGTCCTTTTCCAGTGAGGAACAGCAAGTGCCTGCCAGCCTCTTGCTTTGGGCTTAGTAGAGACCTTTTTCATTTTACTGGTAACAAATCCCAAAATATGTGATGAATGTTCTTTGGCCATTGTCAGAGTATTTTACACAGCTGAGGCCCTTTCATGGGGGCACAAATACTCTCAGAAGCTGGGGTGCCACCTTACCTAAGTGGTCCTAGGAATTCACACTCAGCAGGATGGAAAGCTAGAGCCTCTGCTGGCCTGCAGTGTAAGTTGCATACCATGCTGGTGATGTCCCTGAGGCCTGAATACATGGGAGAGAGGCCATTTATCTTGGCTTTGGAGAGTAAGTGGTCAGTCATAGGACAATTAATGAGTTTCTTTATTTTGCATAGATGTTGTGTTAGTTTCTAGGACTGCTGTAATGTTTACCCAAACTGGGTGGCTTCGACAGCAGAAATGTATTCTCACAGTTTCAGAGGCCAGGATTCTGAAATTGAGGTGCTGGCAGGGCTATACTCCATCCAAAGACTCCCAGGCAGAATCCTCCCTGGTCTCTTTCAGCTTCTGGTTGCTACCAGCATTCTTTGGCTTGTGGCTATATCACTGTAGTCTCTCCTCTGTCTTCATATGGCTGTCTCTTCTTTCCCTAATCTCCCTTTGCCTCCTCTTCTAAGGACAATTGTAATCAGATTTAGGATCTTTCCAGATAATCCAGGATGACCTCAACTGGAGATCCTTAATTTAGTTACGTCTGCCAGACCCTTTTCCGAATAAAGTCACACTCACAGGTTCCACATGGATATACATGTCTTTTCTGGTGGAGATACCATTCAACCCACTTCCAATGCTTTCTCAAAGAAATGTATATTTTCTTCCTTCTTTTTAAATTTAGATATAATCTAGACATGAATAAAATGCACGGGTTTTAAGTGTACAGTTTGAGTGTAAGTACATACACCCATATGAAACTCACTCCCTTTAAAATACAGACTATTTCCTTGAGCCCCTTTGCAGTTCAACCCTCCCTCCCTGTTAAGCATCTTTCACTGTAGTGTAATGTTGCCTCTCTGGACCTTCATGTAAGCAGAATTGCACCGTATGCATAGTGCCTGTACCCATCTGTATCTGGGCTTTTCCTCGGTATTTCTCTCTTGGATTCATCCATGCTGATATGTGTATAGTAGTTTATTTTTCTTATCACTGAGTCTTCTGTGGGATGATTACTGCACAGCTTGCTCATCCATTGATCTGTTAATGGACACTTGGGGTATTTGCAGTTTATGGCTGTTATGCATAAAGCTTCTTTGCACCCTTCCAAAGGAAGTAGGATATTTGAGTAAATGTATTTTAAATATATTCTCTCAGCTAATGCCCTCTTAATAAGGAAAAATAACTTAAACATTTTGCTGTCTTATCTAGGAGTCTTTTACTTGGTTTTGCAAAGGTGAGCAGTCTGGGATTGAGATTTTTATTAAGACAGGCTGCGGTCAGTGCATTTGTTGTGCCCTGAGCTGATGGTGCCAGTGTCCCAGGAAAGACTTGGATAACCAGAAGATCTTCCTAAGGAAGAAGGAGACTCCTGTTGCATCATAGGACTTCACATGTTTCTATGCAACATAGCCACTCCCACCCACTATGCTGTTGGCAGCCCGAAGTAACAGGCTGTGACCTCCTCTGGAGGTAGTCTTTATGGCAGTCCAGCTTGTCAGCCTGTTTGCCCTAAATGTTCAGTCAAGTTCATGTCAAGCCCCATTCTGATGAGGCAGTGCAGAGCAAGACTGTAAGTGTCACAGCATCGCCAGCCACCCCCGTTTCTGAACCTGCACCTTCTGTTTTTACAAAGGCAAATTCAATTTTATCCACTTATAGCCATAAAAACAATGAGGGGAAACATTCTTGCTGACATCATCACAAACAAACAGGTCCTTAGCCTAGGATATTTTGTCTAAAGTCATTCAGTTCGGGTGTTTGTGAGACCTGTAGTTAAAAGAATATCAGAGTTCAGGGGAAGAATGTTGAATTGTGCATAGTTGTCTATTAGCCTTAATCCAGAATGTTCTTCTGGTGGAGTTCAAAGGTTAAGCATCAGGAACCAGTGGACACTGCATCTCTTCTCAGTTTTTACATTATTGAGTCTGAGGAAACTCCAGGGCACTGGCCAGTTGGTGACTTTAAGGGGAAAGGAGGTGGCTTCATTACAGGTTTATTTCTGGATGATTTAGTTGTTTCTAATTAAGTGTGTTTTGCTCCACACATCCATTTAGCAAACCTTGTAGTTAAAAGAGGGAAACTGTTGTTTCACCTGGCCAATTCTCTAAATATAAAGAAAATGAAAATGGTAGTTTTTTGGGTAGCCTTTTTCTACAAAAGGTCTTCTGTTTTAGAAAACCAAAGAATTTTATGAATACAGTATTTCCAATACAGACAGGTCTTCTTCAAACTGATGTTTTAGTTTGGCAGCAAGTCAGCATTTATCAAAACTCTCATGGTAAACAGATGGCTGTCATTTGTTTTTTTTTTCCCCCCGGGGAACACTAGCATGTAGTACTAAGGGAAGGTCATATAGGACATGGCCATTCGGAGCAGCACACAAACAAGGTTAATGCCTGGGTAGTACCTGGCATGGATAGAAGGATGTGCAGGGCTTCAGAGGAGAAGTTCATTGTGAGGCTGCAGACATGCCCAACCTGGCTCAGTAAAGGATACGTCTGGGGGCATAACCCGCACTTGGATTTTGTGGATGCTAGACAGGCCTCAGCTTCCTGTGAAGGACACAGTAGAGTGATATGGCAATGCTGATGCACCAGGAGGTCAGTCTGATGGCTTCACTTAGTGTACCCCACATGTGACAGTGAGCTTGAGAAGGCAGGACCCTCATGCTCAGCAGGTATGCCTCGCAGGCTGGGATTGAATAGAGCGTGGAACACAGGTCCAGGCTTAATTGGTGGGCTGAGAACAAAGGGAAGAAGGATATGTCATTATTTTGACTCCAGTGATTTGAGTCTCACCTGTGTTACTGGCTGGTGTTCTGTACCACACGTCCTGAGATGCCCCCGATCATATTCACTTGTTCTCTTTGCCTTGGTCAAAGGCTGAGCTATAAACTTACCCTTAATATAGTCAATGTATAACTACTAAAATGAAGAAATGCATGCCAGCTGGAAGCACTATGCCTGCACACTGGGGAGCACAGCCACCCATGCAGAGCAGATGATTAACCAAGGGGCGCAGGTGGTCAGACAGGAAGGGACGCATGCAGTCAGGCAGCTTTGTGTACTGGTAAGATCATGTTGGCTCAGCAGGTTGTTAAATTTTTTAAGCAGTTTCAGCAAGAGTGGAAGGAACTGAGTAATCCCATATAGTCTTAGGACATACATGGGGCAGCCTTTCTGCAGACCACTTGGCAATATTGTGTAGATGTGTACCCTGTCTGCTCATTTCTGCCAAGAGATTGGTGCAAGAATGTGGGCTTATAAATGGCAGGTGGCAACATGGACATGCAACCATGGGGTGCAGGGCGGCAGGACAGGACTCTTGAAGTCCCAGGTTTCCTGAAATGCCTGTGTGTTCAGAGCTGCCTATATCTGCACACCAGGCCATGGCAGAAGAGAGAAAAGACATACACATTATCTCTGTTGTTAGAACATGTATTGTGCAACAGAATTAAGAAAAATGAACACTGTGAGAGTATCTCACAGCTGTCTAGTGAGACCCAGTGCCTGTGGTCCTTGCTGTGTCTGATCATGTGGGATAAGGAGTCTGAGCTGCTAGTTATATCTCTTCCTTGATAGGAGTGCTCTGCTTAATGTTTCTTTAATGTTTCCACCCTGTAGTTTGTTTTGTTTTGTCATCTGAATTTGCAGTTGTTTTCTAATGGAAAGATGTTCCTTCATATCTAAAATGTTACAGTTGTACAAGATCCTTTTATCATTTCTCCTTTGGTTTGCCCTGTTATAGAGTTGACTGTCCTGGGGTGACATGAGAATGAGGTGAACTGTAGAGACATGTCAGTCATTCCTCCCACAAAGATCTGCTTCAGCAGGAGGCTCCCCTTCTCCTGGTCCTTAGGAGGCACCTCTTGTAAATTAAGACACCTTCTGTCTCGTAGAAGTTCTGGGTTCCCACCAGTGTTGCAGAGGCAACAGTTTTTATGTGACCCGTGTAGAAAAGTGTGAGGAATTGTGGGCAATGTTAGCATTTTCCACACAGGCCTGGTGACTGAGTCTTCAAGAGTGTGTGTGTTGGGTACTCCTGTGTGTGTTTATTTGGTAATTGTTTCTTGAGCACCTACCTACTCCCTGCCAGGATGTTTCAGGCTCTGGTGAAGGTAGGAAACAAAATAAACCCTTGCCCTTGCCTTGGCACTCCCTTTGAGGACAGTGGTTCTGAGTTCTCAGGTCACCTGGATATGTGGTCACGTGGCCAAAAAGCACATTAGTAAAATAACAGTTAAAGCTTTTTTGAACCAACTGGCAGGAACAGTGTCTAAGTTGAGTTGGCTGTGATGTCGACCATCACTGCTTAATTTAGAAACTCTAATAAAAGATCTACCTGAAAGTGTCATCAGACAGATTGAAACATCTCCCATGGTAACGTCCTGCCACCAACTTCTGTGTGTCTGCTTACCACCATCTAGAAGCATGGGCATGGAGAAAACTCAGCAGTGATCCTTGGGTGAAATAACAAAATAAACATAATAATAGCGGCTCTGAGGCCGTTCAGTAGCATTGTAAACTTGCTCCTGCTCTGCAGGCCCGTGTCTGTGGTTTATGTGGAGAGTCATCTCACCCCTGAACCTGTGTGTGCAAAGGGCTTCACAAACAAGGCTGTACACTAAGGCAGTGGCACCTACTGCCTTGTCTCAGGGTACTGAGATGGCACAAGGTTTTCAGACCTTGTAGCAGGTGGGATAGTGATGAGGGCTAGTATACTATGTTTTGGGTACAGGGCCTTGATGGGAGAGCCAGACTCATCTGAAGCTCAGGAGTGGCAGAGAACCAAATGCAAAGGCCTCATCACGTGTCAGCCGTGGTGCAGGAAATGGCAGCTACGTTTCGTGTGCATGCACAAGGATGCTTCACACCCTGGAAATGTGTTCACAAAGTAACTCTTCATGAGAAGGTGTATATGATGCCACCTGACTTCTCTGTTCTGTGTTATTTCACTTTTTAAAAAATGGCTGTTTAGCATGCTAAAATGATTCTGGGATTGACCCTGGTTTTGGAAACACCGTTATCAGGTGATCTGTGTCTGTATAACATAGTTCTCAAAGTTGTTGTGTAGCTTTCTTATATCTACTTTGGTGAAATGTATGTTCATGTCTTTTGTCCATTTTCTAATTGGATTATTTGTTGTTTACTGTAGTTTTGATTGTTTATTTTACTTACAAGTCCTTTGTCTGACTTGTGATTTGTAGATATTTTCTGCACCACTGCTGTTTGTCTTTTCACCCTGTAAACTGGATCTTTCACAGACCAAAGGTTTTAATTTTGTGGAGATACCTTTTGTTTTCTTTTGTGGATTCTAATTTTGGTGTCATGTCTAAGAACTTTTTGCCTTAGCCCTAGGTCTTGAAGATTTTCTCCTGTTTTTTTTTCCTCCTAAAATTATTATAGGTTACTTTAGATTTATACCTAAGCATTTCATTTTATCTAGGGCAATTGTAAATGATATTGTGTTTTTATTTGTTTCTACATGTTCATTGTTAGTTTGTAGAAATACAGTGGATTTTTGTATGTTGATTTGGTATTTTGCAGCCTTTCCAAAATCATTTCTGGGAGCTTTAGGTTAGAGTCTTTGCAGTTTTCTAGATAAAATGGTCATTTCATCATCAAATACCATTAGCCCTCCATATCTGTGTTCCGAATTTACAGATTCAGTTAACTGCGAGTTGAAAATATTTTTTTACAGTTACAATTATGCTAACATGTACTATGTAGTTAGGCCTATGATGGTTGCTGCATCTGTACTGAACTTGTATTGACTTTTTTTGGTCATTATTCCCTAAATAATACAGTATAACAACTATATTGCATTTACATTGTATTAGGTAATGTAAGTAATCTGTAGATGATTTAAAGTATACAGGAGAATGTGTGTAGATTATGTGCAAATACCCAATGCCCTTTTATATAAGGGACTTGAACATCCATTTTGGTATCCAACAGGGCCAGGGGCACGGTCCTGGAAACAGTTATCCCATAGATACTGAGGGACCACTATAGAAAGTTTTATTATTTTATTTCTTCCTTACCAATCTTTATGCATTTTTTTCCCTTTTCTTGCTTTATTGCCCTGGCCAGTACTTCTAGTTTGATATCCAGTAGCAGTGCTGGGAAGGGGACATCTTTGCATTGTTCTTGACTTTGGGGCAAAGCATTCAGTTTTTCACGGTTAAGAATGATGTTAGCTGTAGGCTACTGTAGATAGATGCCCCTTGTCCCATTGAGGATATTCCCCTATACTCCTGTTGTACTGAGAGTTTTTATCATGAGTATTGAATTTCATTAAATACTTTTTCTGCCTTAATTATAATGTAATTTTTCTTTAGCCTGTTAATATGGTGGATTGCACTGATTTTCAAATGTTAAACCAGCCTTGCATAGTTTGTATTTGTTACCACAAACATAGCTATACCCACTTCTCTCTAGTTGCCTTCTCTACTTGATGATAATGTGGAAGTCACGACATAGTAATAGATCTTTCCCCCTTTTGTCTCACTCTGCCATATAGATATGCCACATAGTTTGAGCAGCCACCTGCTGGGTGGGCTTTGTGTCCTAGGACCTTTCTAGGTAGCATTGCAGTAAATCGTCCTGTGCCTACCTTTTCCTATTCTTGTCTGAGCATCTTGAGGCAGATCTAGCAGTGGGACTGCTAGGTTGCTGGTTGAGGAATACATGATACTTCATGGTACTATACTACTCCACAACTCCTTACCAGAAGAAAGTCTGTCCTTTTCTGCATTCCCAGCAGAAATATACAAGTATGCCTGGGTCCTCTTTCTGATATTTCTGTCCACTTATCTTTTTGTCTCCTCCTGGTCACCTCTGTCAGTTTATTTCTAAACGAATCAGCCTTAGAGGATTTCTCGGACTAACTCCTCTTCTATTCAGTGTTTCAAGGCTATTTGTAGTTATTCGGTTGTGTGCCTTTCAAGAGTATGCCTACATTTTTGTCCTCTTTCAATCACATTTAGCCTGTATCTTAGTTCTTTCTCTGTAAGACAGGTGTTTTTTTCAGTATGTTTTTTCAGTCCCTCTTTGCCTCCCACATGAGAGCTATGTGTTTACCTTTAATTTATCAAGGTTTTTATTTCTTTTTTCATTTTGTTCTGCAATTACAGTGGCTTGTGCATACATTAAGTTTACTCCAAATGTCCACTTAACTACTGTTCTCAACAGGATCACATAGGATGCTGAGGTCACTTGAGGGAGACCAGTCCTGCAACAAGGTCAGATAACCAATCTTCCACTTTCTAAAGTCCTGCCAGAGCATAGTGTGTACCATGTTTTGAACATATACAGCTTTTAAACTATATGTATTGTGAAATGTAACATAACACCCCAGAGTCCACAAAGTAAAAATGTACATTCACTTATCACAAAGAACACACATGTGCAACCCCTCACTTAGAAACCCTTCTGGTCACCCTCCCAGTCATGATGTCCCAGCCCCCACTATTTTTCAGACTTCCATGACAATCACATCCTTACTTTTGTTGTTATAGTCATGTCACCTAAGCATGCATTTCTAAGCACTGTAGGTTAGTGCTTATTTAGCATTATTTGTGAGATTCACTCAGGTCATGTGTATTGTCACTGCCATATAGTATTCTATATCACTGTCACAGTATCATACTACCGTTGTGGGCCTTTTACAGACATTGCCACAGTGTACATTCTTGTACCTGTATCCTGGTGCGTTGGTGCTTAAATTTCTTTTGGCTGTATGCCCAGAGTGAAATCGCTGGATTGGTGTCTGTATGTTCAGCCATACTTGTTGCATCGGTTCACATTCCCATTAGAATGTATTAAATATTGTACATTTTTCCTGATACTTGATATTGTATTTTGATTTTTGTTTGCATTTCCTTGATTGTTAAAGAAGCTGATGGCTTTTTATCTACTTATTGGCCTTGTTGGTTTCCTCTTTTGTAAAGTGCCTAAATCTCGTGTCCATTTGTGTATTGGATGGTTTGTCTTCTTATTGGTTTGTAGAAGCTCTTTATATTTATTTTGGATAAGAGCTGTTTGTCAAGTATATGTGTAAGAAATATTCTCTTCTTTGGGAAGGTGACCTTTAAGGAACAAAACTTGTTACTTTCAAAGTGTCCAAATTTTCAAACTTTTTCTTTATGGTTAGTGTTTTTAAAAGATCTTTTTTTATACCTTAAAGTTGTGAAGCTGTACTTAATGGCTGTGCCTTTTACATTTAGATATGTAATCTATTTGGAATTGATTTCTGGATATGGTGTAAGGTGGGAATCATGTCATGTTTTTTCATATGGATGTCCATGTCCCATAATCACTAATGGACAAAACTGTCTTTCCTGCTCCGTGGTGCCTGGGTTTGAAGTTGGTCAGCCTGTGTCAGCACCATGATGTTTTAGCATTGTTGCTTCAGTGTTTAAATAACTTTGACTTTAATTTTGAAGTTCTTTTCTTTCAATTTTAAGTCTGTTCACATGAGTTTTCAAAATGACTTTTCTCTTTGTTTTCTTAAGACAATTTGGGCTTCTGTGCAATAGTCATTTTATACTTTTACAAAACTGCTTTCCTGGTTTGAGTTCATCATTTCCTGGTAGCAAGTCTTTTCCTGCCCTTGTGCTTGTAGAAGTTCCCATATGTCTTGGGCTTGAGAGTTAGTGAAGACCCCACAGAGCTTTTGTTACAGCTTTCACATTATTGTATTAAAACATAGTCTTAAAAAGTATACCACTTTTTAAGTATTTAGTTCATTAAAACCTAATAAGGGTATTATATAAATATAACTTTTTACTGAAAAATATTTTACAGAAGAGATCACAAAAATTTAGCAAAAAAAAAGTGTCATTTTTTTTATATATATATCTGCAAATCTTAGTATTTGGCCTAAATAAAAGACAGCTGGACATTGCTGCCTGTGTATGCACTCCATCTATTGCTTTCTGCTGTTTTGTTTAAAGTGTATTTAAAAAAATCCAGCCTCTCACAGAAATGTAGTGGGAAATTGGAGACATTGGAGCCCTTCTTACATTACATGGTCATGGATTATACTTTGACAAGAGTTGCCGTTCAAGCTCTTTAAAACTCTCTTAGTTCAGTGTTGGCACTGCAGTCTTTTCAGTGTGTTCTGTGTATGTCTCCTGTATGTGATTTCGTAATATCCCACATTGGTCATTTGGAAAATACTGGTTCACTGAGTTATGCAGATCTTCCAAATATTGATGTTTCATTATACATAATTTAAAAAATAACCTTTTTATATCACCACCAATCTCATTAAAACGTATTTAAACATTGGGATGCTGTCAAGCAAATGGAGGTAGATACAAGTTTCCCAAAATTCAGATTTCACTTGAAAGCTCAAGTTTTATTATTGGCCACAACTACTGTTAATTTTCCTTGAAGTGATAGACTCAATTTCTTAATTTTTGAGAACATAACTGCCAGATAACCCAGTTCTTAATAATAACAGTGTCTGAAAGAATCTTTGAAGTAAAATTTGTGTTCCATGAAAATGCAGTACGTTCAGCTAGCAATTCACATACTTGCAGAAGTTTCTCTTCAGATAAATGTTGTGCTTTGATATGCAGCAGAATTGCTTCACACATACTTCAGTCCTGTCTCAGAATATTCGAAGGACAGGGATTCAAGGTTTGCAGTTTAGTAAACTATAATTTTTGCTGCTCTATCAAGGAGAGTCATAAGTGACACTGGCCTATTTTACAGCGATTATGTGACAGTGAGGAGCACAGGGACTATTAGGACCTGGCCGCCTTCTTTCAGGGGTCGGGCCGCCTTCTTTCAGGGGCCGGGCAGTGTGTCCCTTGGGCCATGCAGGTAGCTCTTGATATTATTATGAAAAACAGTGTTGGACTCACAGGGTCCTGAAAGGGTCCAGGCAACAATGAGAACCTTTGTACTAGAGAGTAGCCTGAGTAGGAAATTCCTTAGGGCCATGGACTGTCCAGTCTGCCTACTCTTACCAGAGGGAAGATGTCTGTAGACAAGGACTGCAGTCTGGGTGTTGCTAAGGTCCTGTAAAACTTTATTTATGGACACAGAAATTCTGATTTCATGCAATTTTCACATGTCACAAAATATTAGCCTTTTCTTTGACTTTCAGCGATTTAAAATACAAAACCTGCTCTCAGTGCTTACACAAACCAGGGAGATGGCTGGCTCTGGCCTGAGACTGTAGTCTACTTGCCTGGTTGGAGGTGGGGGTGCAGGGTACAGGGGAGGTTAACTTTACTTTTCTGCATGCTTGAAAATGTCTTTAGTTTGCTCTTACTTTGACTGACAGTATGGCTAAATTTGGTATTTCAGTGTGGAAATAATTTTCTCAGTACCAGGGCTCCATTGTCATCTGGCATTCATAGAATTGTTGAGAATTCTGATGCAATTAGAATATCACTCCCTAAGGAGGACCTTGGCACTGCCCCCACCCCCTGTCCTCAGTGGGCGGGATTTCTGGAGGCCAAGCTGGATGGCTCAGTTTATTCCTGTTGTGTGCCCTCGGATTCTTTCCCTTTAAAAAGCCATGTCCTCAGCTGTTTTCTTTTGTAATGCTTTTGCCTTTGTATGACAGTGGGTTTTTGGATTAATTCTATAGAAGTTACATTTTATCTTATTTAAAAATTTCCAACCTTTTTTTCCTTTCTCCTTGAATTTTTCTCCTCTCCTAAAACCAAGATTGCTTCTAATTCTTTGTTTCTCTTTTGTTGCAAAAGACTGCTTTGTTCAGTGTCTGTATCTTCTGCAGTAGGGGTTCATGATGTTCTCTGCACTCCTGCTGGGATGTGTGCTTGTTCATGCTGGTCTTTCTCTCAGGCTGCTTGTTTTCTTTCTATGGTTGCAGCTAAGATGGATAAAGTATCCTAGAGCTGGTGGGTCTTCCTTGACCATTGGCATATGTGGCCTGTACAGGGTGGCCAGGGCTGTTGACCCTGTGTCCTGTTCCACTGTGCCCTCCCTCACAGGGCTGTTCCAGCTGGCTGCACCCATGGGCCCACAGTGCCTGTGGGAACTTTCACAGGCTGTGCCTTTTTCTACTCACATTCCAGCTCTGATCCACATGAGGCCAGTAAAAATGCCTATGATTCCCCATAGTTTCTTGCTGTTAGCTTGACACTTAAAAAGGCAGAATCAGGCTAAAATTCCTAGGACTTTTGCTAAGCCTTAGGCATTGCAATAGTGCCTGTCATCTTCATGCATTAGGTATTGTCTTGGAGGGAGGAGCCTGTTTCACGTGTGGTGTGTCTCTTGCCCATGCAGAGGGATTTACAGTGTCACATCGTGTGTAGAGAAGGGGAGAGACTGTGTGATCGTTGGGATGGTCAGTTTAGGCAAAGCCTCAAAGTGTACTTGTTGTAGTGTGGGTGGGGGCTGGGTCTGACGCTAACTCTCTTACTTGAACACTGTTTGAAGCACTTTTGGGAAGTGTTGAACACACCTCTTCATTCTATCTAGAGGCTTCTGTCATGTTTGCCCTGCCAGCCCTCTAACTATCTCTTTAGGCCCATAGATGATGGGTCCTAGGCAGGTGGAGGTGGGAAGGAGATTCTACCAGATGGACATCATGTAGAACTTTCGTGGGCTGTGGGCGACTTGAAATGTGGACAGGTACAGGGCTGGAGGGCCTTTCCTGCCCTGTGTGACTGTGAGGCAGGGGCCTGGCTAGAGACAGCTGTTGGTTCCTTCCAGGCTAGGTAGATTTTTGTTTGGGCTCTGACATGCGGCTGCCAGGTAATTGGTAAATTCCTTGAGCCAGGAGCATAGGCCTTCTGCCTTCCTTTCAGGGAATGTGACAGTGTCTCTTTTTAGAAAAAACTCCATATTCTCTTGAGTGCTTTCCTGAATGGTCTTCGTGTCCCCAACACCCTGTGAAATTGGAACAGTTGCCTTTCAGTTTGGAGGAACAGGGCCTGTACCCAGCAGCTTGTCCCAACATAGGCGCTAGCTAGTCAATGGCCAAGGCAGGGCTCAGATCAGCTGTGCTATTCCTTGGCCACCTTTGCACTGCTATGCAGACATTTCCTAGGTATTCAGATTCAAGTCTGCATGTGTCCCAGTGCACTGTGAAGTGTTTCATTCTGATGTGAACTAGAGCATCCCTAAATTTACAGTGAACTTTTTCTGATACTAGAGAGGATTTAGGCTGCACGTATGTCTGATCAGGGACAGCTAGGTCACCTCCTGGGAGAAAATGGACTTCTAGGAGTGAGACTTGATGGTCACTCATTGGGTTATGGTCAGCTGTGAGCATGTTGATCAGAAAGCCTCAGAAGCCAGGTTCAGACTGCCTCAGAATGTTCTAGAAGGGATGACTGCAAGCCATGAAGACTCTCTCCACTCTGATGGATGGGCCTGGCCTCTTCCTGTGTAACAGTGAATGCCTGCATTGAGTGGGGAGGCCTGCACATCAGAACAGCCCCTGCCCTCGTACAGTATCCATAGAAGCAGCAGCCATCTAGAGCCTGGCTCCTGATGTGTGAGGAATAAGCCTCTCGAGGAGGCCTCACAGTGTTGATAAGAGTTGCTGGTGGTCCCATGTTATTTGTATCATTCCCTTGGTTGGAATGACCTTTTCCTGAAGCAGAGGGAGAGGCTGACTGGGTAGAAAGGTACAGGCAGGCTGGTGTGGAGCCTGGGGGACCAACAGCCTCTGGGAGGGTTAGAATGATCAAGCAGATGGAGGAGGACAGAGTGCATCTGAGCCTTTGTTTTCATCCAGTTTGTCATGAGAAATAACAAAATTAAGAAGGGTCAAGTTGGCCCTGGAATTCACCAGATGGGTCCTGTGAGGCATGGATATAGATTGAACCACCACTGCATCTAGCTGATCTTTTGGAAACTCAACTGGAATGTGTCAGTGGCAGATCTGAACTCTCTTTCTCTTTTTTAATTAATTTATTTTTACGGTGAAATTGGTTAACGAAATCCAAAGTTTCAGCTGTACACTTTAACATTAAGGCATATATATGTTTATACTGTTTGTTCACCTACCATCGTTAGATTTCTTTCTGTTACCACATACTTGACCCCCTTTACCCTGTCTACCTCCCCTCTCTCCTTTGTCTCTTGTTTTTAACATCCTTCGTGAACCCCTTTTCAATGACTGCTCCTAAAGAGATGAGTGTAGTGTGCTGGGATGCACCAGACACTGAAGAAATACTAGTGATCATTGTCCTGGTATTCCTAATTAGTGTGAATATTGAGATGTTTATAATAAGCATTACACCCAGACACGAGGATCCTGGCAGTAAGTGAGCTGCCCAGATGGTCTTGGCTGTCATTGTGAAGGTGGGCATGCTTTACAGAAAAGAGAACAATATTCTGGATGACATTTCTACCCCCACAGCATCTCCAGTCCTTGGGGAAGGAGTGGGGAGGAGCCTAGAGGATAGAAGCTTATTCAGAAGTGAGCGAGGACTGTGGGCCAGCAGCCCGGGACATAACATGCTTGGCCAGCTGCCAACATGTAACATCCTCAGGCCAGCCTGGTTGAGGTGTGGACCCACCCTCACTTTGTGACAGATTTCATAGAATTAGCTGGTTGGTTGTTCACAAAATAAAAATATTGGCAAGTGTCTCCTTGTAGCAAGGGTCAGCTTTCTTGTGGTAGGAGCATGTGCCAGAGTCCGAATCAGAGGAAGTGGACCCAAAGACTTATACCCTGAAGTTTCATTGTTTTCAGTTTTATAGCAACAGGCTACATGGCGGACCATTTCATGGTTGCACAGTACTCAAGAAATAATGGGTGTACCTTTGAGCCACTACTTTGTGGGCTTAACCTATACCTTGTGATGTCATCTCCCGGGCCATGGTGAGCAGAGCTCTTTACCAGCGCATTTGTGTGTCCACATCAGAACTTAGTTCATCTGTAATGCCTACTTATAAAATATCTCATTCTCTGGGCTCTGAAGGCACTTTGAAAATGGAAGAAATCCTGGATGAACAAGCTCTGAACTCATATCACTACTTCCTTTGGCCCTCTAGCTTCTGTAGTTGTTTCTAAAGATAATTATGATTTGGAATTTGGGGGCAGTTTTTCTGGACATATCATATTTTCTTCATGCTGTCTGGTAGCCATTGTGCTGCCTTTCCCAGGGGAAAGAGGGAAAAGTGGGAGAAAGAGGCACACACCTTTTAGTGCAGGGGCCTCAAAGCTCTACTTTGAATAGAGAGACCACCCAGCAGAGCCAACTCAGGGACACTGAGTAAAATCAACTGTTCGAAGAATGAAGTGTCTGTCCTTATGCTCTCCTGGTCGAGATGCTGTGAAGTGGACTGTGAAATCAGGGTCTAGGAACCGTGAGGTTTGCACTGCTGCCACACCTGGGCTATTATTCTTGGCATTTCCTGTACATTCTCCACACTCAGGTGTGTTCACATCCAGAAACTGGAGGGTTGAATATCCCATGACTACTTGGCTCAGTTTTTCCATCATAAGAGCAGGCAGTCAGGATTTTTAAAAAATTTAACTTCTGAATAATCTAAATTTCTAATGAAACCACCAGTGAGTTCCCAGACAGCTGTGAGTTTCGACAGCTGTCCCTGAATCAGGTCAGAGATGCCATTTCTCCAGGCTGACATGTTCCAGTTCTGTAGTGGAAATTGGAGGAGAATGTAGAATTCATAATTTAAAGTAGAGATAGAAAATGTCATTTCTGGCCTTAGCCATTACAGCGTGTGGATGGAAGTACCCTGTTCACCTGCATTGTGTGTTGGGGGACAGAGTGTCAGGAAATGAATAAAATTGGTCAGCTTGGTCCCTCTCCCTAAAATTTAGATGTTTTCTTAGATCAGGTAAGCACCAAGGGGATACTTTGTGACATTTTTTTAGTTAATATGGAACAATAAGATAGGATCTCTAGAAGGCACGGTGAAGGGCAGATTGGTCTTCGGCACACAGGGGCAGGAGGAGGAGGAAACTGCCACTTACAGAATGCTTTTGAACATGTGTTTCAAAAGCCACAGTTTATACATACATAATAGAGGCTGTTTAATTCCACGTGAGTTAGTTTTAAAAATTACTCATCCAGAATGGCAGAGCACAAAAGCATGTGACTGTGGGAAAAGGAGATGAAACTGTGCATGCGATTTGGTTTGTATAAAGTATTTTCTAACTTGTGACAATGAAAATAATGCATGAAAAAGGAAGACAGTGGCTTTTAGGAAGATGAAGTAGATGTACTTTTTCCCTATTCCTCCTGCTAAGTGCAACTAAAACTCTGGATGTGATGAATGGAACAAGCATAGAAAGACTGAGAAGTAAGGAAAAAGATGGCTTGTGTTATAGAAATGTCCATGTCAGGCATGGTCTGATCAGGTCAGTGTGACCACAGGCAGAAATGGGGAAGGAAGTTGATTCTTTGCACAGGTCCCTGAGAGAGGTCACAGCGTGCCACATAGAGCCAGCCAGGAGCAGAAGACAGGAGTGAGAGGAATGTTCTGGCCAGAATCTTTGTTGGGGTTTCTGCAGGAAGACAAGGCAGGACGAGACGAGCAGTTTAGGATTGACTAGTGCGAATACTTCTGTGGACTGTGGGTTATAGGGTTGTCTATATTGCCTGTCGACTGGATGTTACGTTAGGGTAAATAATTCCCTTATTTGAGATAGGAGCTGGTTAGTGGTTTTGAGTGCACTTCCACTTCAGGAGCCCTTGGCTGTTTCTAAGAAAGGGCTAGCTAGTCCTGGGAGGGGCAGTCTTTCCCAGACAGCAAACTTATTAAGATGTCAAAACATTATAAAATACAGGAAATAAAAACATGACGAATATAGCATCTGTCCTGGGATTTCCTGAGAAATGCAGGGCCAGGACCTCAGGCTCATGTGGAGGTGCTCAGTAAGTAGGAGTTGGGTACCAAAGCTGCCTAGCCATTCTCTAAGGACTCTCTCAGGCATCACATGGCTGCCTTCTGAACATTTTATTTGGGAGAAGTTGATGAATTGGGTGTGTTTGGTGCTTTCTGAGAAGCACGATTATCACTTAACCTTTTTTTGGGGGGTGTGGGGGAGCATTGTGGGAAGTGAGCTGCTTTCCCAGGTAGCATGTGATATTGAGGCCATAGCCAAGAGAATGGTGGATGAGACCTGTACAACTTGAGGGACAAGTGCTGCACCTTGGCTGTGACTTTGCCTATGTGAGAGGGCCACTACAGAGCACGTATGACACCAAACCCTAAGAGCAGGGCCAGAGCTGTTAGGACCCAGCATGTAAGCTGAAGTCTGGGTACTGGCCACCACCGTTCAGAAGTATGGCCTTCACCTTTGTAGGTTGATCTTTTCTGTAGCCGAGAAATGCTTGCCTCACACTGTTCTCCACCATATAGTGTAGACTGACCACCTGGGTGGTGCATCCTAAGCATTCTTTCTGGCACCAGTCAGAACAACTGGTTTTGTTTGGTCCATTCTGTTGCATGAGTTTGAGATTGCCTGGGGTCTGCCCCCACTTTCAAGTATACAGTACATTGGTTAGACATATATATAGTTTATCCCTCTAATTGCTCTTTCTCTGCCCTGGCTCTCCACTTAGCCAATATATTAATGCTAACTGCATTTCCTCCCTATGCCATGCTCCCCATCCCCGTGAGCATCTATCAACTACTAATCTGTACTTCTTTAACCCTTTACCCAATTCTCCCAAGCCCCATCCCCTCTGTCTGCCACCAAATTGTTTTCTATGTTTGTGAGTCAGTTTTTTATTAGTTTGTTCTTTTTGTTCCTTAGATTCCACATATAAGTGAAATCACATGGTATTATTTTTGTCTAACTTATTTCACTCAGCATAATAACCTCTAGGTCCATCCATGTAATTGTAAATGGTAGGATTTCATGTTTTTAATGACTGAGTAATATTCCATTGTGTATATGAACTATATTTCTTATCTTTTTTTTCTTTTCTTTTTAGGCGAGGCAGCCCTTGGTTGACCTCACAGATTGGAAGGACTTTGTCAGTTTGCAATTCCTTATTTCATTCATTCATTCATTCATTCATTCATTTTAACGCTTAAAGCACCTGGTCTTCCTAGGTGGTCTCCCATTCAAGTACTAACCAGGACAGAAACTGTCTGTCCCAGAACCCAGAACCCAATGTCAACCCTGCTTAGCTTCTGAGATCAGATGAGATTGGGCTTGTTCAGGATGGCTTGGCTATAGATGAACCATAACTTCTTTATTCAGTCATCTATCTGTTGTTGGGCATTTAGGTTCCTTCCATACCTTGGCTGTTGTAAATTGTGCCGCCATGAATATTGGGGTACATAGATCTTTAGAGATTGCCTGGGTTTTGAGTTCAGCAAATCTTAACCCTCTTTGTCCTCTCTTTTGAAGCAGACGGTTGATGATGAAGCGATGGCTGTATAAATGAAGATCAAGTGAGGGGAGAAGAACGATGCCCAAGGGTGGGTGTTCTAAAACACCACAGCAAGACGAATTTTCTCTCAGCAACGACATGGTGGAGAAACAAACGGGGAAAAAGGTAACACTTGACCTGGCTCTTCTCTCCTCCTCTTCTTTGCCCACTTCCTCTCCTCATCTCTCATCTTTGCCCTCCTCTCTTCCCCACATTCACCTATCCTCAACACATTCACTTTATTAAAGATAAGGGCTAGGAATGTCACCTTGCCCTCTTTGGTTGTCTCTGCAGCAGAGTCGTGTCCTGTCTCTGCAGCAGAGTCATGTCCTGTTTTTGTTGGGCCTGCCTCAGCAGCCCGCATTGGAACAGTAAGTAGTTGCGTGGGTAGATGTGGAGAGGAGTGATCTTGCCAAAGGAGTCGTGCTTTCTTTTAAGGATGTGTTTATTATTTGGGGCCCAATGTTAAGCTTCATTCATTCATTCATTTTTTTATACCTACAGCACTCAGTCTTCCTAGGTGGTCTCCCATCCAAGTACTAACCAGGCCTGACCCTGCTTAGCTTCTAAGATCAGATGGGATCGGGGATGTTCAGGGTGGTATGACCATAGACTAGACTTTAAAGAATAGGATTATGTTTGAGATAACCTCGATTTGGCCCCACATTTTTGTCCCCTAGGACCATAGGATTCTTTTCATGATTTCGGTGAGACTGAATCTGACATTTAACCATATTTGAGTTATCCAGACTACTGGATAATTTAAATTCCAATCTAGCTTGTTCTCAATGTGGATAGGAAAATGGGATATAATTCTGAAATCACTGTATCTTATTAATAAGCTCTTAACATTGGACTCTGGGGTGCATATTTCCTGTTCTGAAGTGTAGGGTAGCACTGGGCTCTGGGGCATGTACTTCCACATCCTGCAGTATGGGGTGACTTGTGCTCTGGGGAGTATACTTCCCATCCTGTAATATGGGGTGACACTGGGCTCTGGGGCACATGCTTTCTATTTTGCAATGTAGGATGAACTGAGTTCTGGGGTGCAAACTGCCTGTCTTGGTGTGGGATGATATTGGGTTCTGGGACACACAGTTTCTGTCCTGCATTGATAGGTGATACTGGGCTCTGGGGTTTGCACTTCCTGCTCTGCAGTGTGAGGCTGCCCAGTGAATGTGGACTTGGAATCAGAAGGAAGTTCAAGCTCAGGCACTGCTATTTATCTCTTTGTGTCAGTGAACAAGTCAGTTATCTGCCCTAAGACTTGGTTTCCTCATCTCTACCATAGGAATAAGAATATCTGATGCAGTAGTGGTAAAGTGGGGTAACAGTGCTGACTTGCCCATGGGGTGGCACTGCCCTGTGGTCACCATCCTTTAGTCTTGATGCCTTTCCCTATCTCCCTGGATACCCACGTGGCAGGCCATTCACACTGACCAGTCTGACTCTCAGCCCCAAACTTCAGTACTTCAGTACTCAGGGTTCACTTCTCACAGTTCCCGGTTACCAGTCTTTCAAGCTGCTTCTTCTTGCCCTCTTGCCAGCCCCCATCTGTCCTGACACTTGGGTATGAACAGAAGCTCCGGGACAACTGTTTGTTCAATCTCTGCTGGTACCTCCTACTGCTGTGTTAGTTCATGCCAGCATCTCTGATGACACTCTGGGTTTGGTGGGGTATGAGGTTAACATGTTTTCTACATGAGAAAATTAATAAGCAGAGCCATGTATTCAGTTAGTTTAGGTTAAACATGAAGCAATTCATGCATGTCGATGTGCTTAGGTGCTCGTCAGAATGACCAGGAAGGCCTCTGAGACCCTGAGCAGTTAGGTCGACACATCTTATCCTACTTGCTCTTTCCCTTAGTTTCTTATGCCTTACATAGGAACAGGTGTGAGCCACAGCATGGAACTGTGGGTGGGCTGAGGCTCGAGCTTGGTCTGAACATGCATGGGAAGGCACGCGACATGTGTCTGTGAGGCCTGTGGATGATTTGGGTGCAGCTTGAGATGGATGTGTGCTGCTGTGCCGATGAGGAGATGCAGCTAGTGTAGCAGTGTGCCCTGCGTAGGAATTCCCACTCCAGTGGCTAAGAGCCCCTAGGTGTTGAGATTCTTTCACATTGAACAAGCCAGACTACTCTTGATAATGTCATGGTTCCCAGGTCTATGTATGGATTTTCCTTGCAAGAGGATTGTGTAGCTGTGGGCACAGGATGAGTGAGAGGACCACCTGTGCCACTCCTGTGCTGGAGGCCGGTGTAGCCCCACCCAGCTGCTTTCACTGCCTCCAAGCTGGATCCTGAGGAGCTCCAGAATGCTATCCCCATTGGCCTGGGTCTCCATGAAGTAGAATTGTGGCTAGGCCTGCCCAGAAGAGCTTCTCAACTGAGGCGCACACTGGAAAGGACACATAGTGCCTGCCTTGGAGACGGCAGCTGCGTGGGCCTTGTGGGAGCTTGGTCCAGGGACAGTGGACAGGCCTCCTCGCCTCCTAACATGAGGCTTATTCTGGGCTGGTTTGCATGATTTTCTTTTACCTGAGAATAGAGACTTGAATAGACTGAATTGGCTCTGGTGTGGTCATTGTGAGCAGCATGTATATGTTTGCCGCAGGACGTGTGGATTTGCTTTGTTTTTTTTAAATCAGTAAGTTAGTTTTGCACTTTTTTTTTTTTTTTAATACTATCCAGTGTGAAACCAGACATTTTCCTCATGGAGGGAGACAAATTCTGACATTGAGGATGCCACATAATGGAGCCAGGTACTTAGTGCTGATAAGCTCTTCCTGTAGGCTACCTCCTAGGATCTTGCCCAGGAAATGTTGTGCCCCCACTACAGACTACAGAATCCTAGATCCAAGCTGGAATGATCCTGAGAAGGAACAGCAAGCCATTCTGTGGTTGAGCGTGTTAACGTGCAGAGAATCCAAGGGATGCCATGGTATGAGGCCGCCAGTGAGAAATGACCCCCTGACTCCCATGCTGGGGCCCTCCCACACCAACCTTTCTCACTGTTTCACATAAGATCCTTTTTTCTGTGCTCTTTCACACACCTCTCAGAGGAGACTGCCCAAAAGCTCAGGGTTACTCCAAGTTTACATGGTAGTGAAGTTTATTTTCTTTTGTGATACACTAGTGGTTCTCAAAGTATGTTCTCAGGCCTCTAGCAGTAAAATCACCTGGGAACCTTTTAGGAATGCACTGGATCAGAAACACTGAGGGTGCGCACTTGCCCCCTCTGTTTTAATGGCTCCTTCCAGGGACATGGTGAATGCCCTTGTCTGAGAACTGTATGGGTACAGTGTTACCACAAGCTGTAACATCTAACCCCACTGTTCTTAGAGGAAACCCCTCAGGGCTGGTCTATAGAAGTTACACTGATTCTCCTAGAAGGCTGGCAGGCCAGCCTCTTCTTGGGGGATGAGACCTGTCTCCAGAGGTGGCCTTATTACTATGAGTGGGGGGTGCTGTAACCCTGTGATCTGGCCACTTTCATCCAAGAGGAGCAACTTTAAAAGTGACCCCAGTTTTGAAGCTGGAAGGGCGTGGTTTATGTAGCCTTGGCCTATAGCTGCTGCTTCCTGTGGTTTTATGGGCAGTTCTTGGCCTTGTCCAAGAACTGCCCACAATAAACGGAGTCTGCAGGACTGTAGGTCTTCGTGCTCCTCCTGATCCTGGGGGAGTCTGGGAGCAGATTCCAAAAGGAATCCACTGAAAAACAGAAGGTTACATTCCAAAAATGAAATCACAGAAAGGATGATGTTGGGTCCACTTACCATGTATAGGCCCCCGAGAGTGTTGGCTCTTTTCAGGTTTCAGACAGGCTTTCTGGTGGCAGCAAAGTCAGATTATTGTCGCATGGACTCCTATGGCCTTCATGACCTGGAGTATTGGTTGTTTGGATTTCTGCCTGCCTGCCTATTTTGCGACAGCAGAGAGGGAAATAGAGAAGAACTGAGAGGAAGTGAGATGTGTCAAGCTCAGGACCTGTTATACTCCCAGACCAGTCCTGGAGCTGGAGAGCAGGTCGCATATCACAGGTTTCTGCTCACAAGGGCTTCTCCAACTGCTGTTTTAAATTGAGCAGCACCTGCCTGCCCTGCACCCTCTCTGCTCTTTACTTTATGTGATCTTTCTCTGTAGTGTTTAGCTCCCCTCTTACACACCTGCATTTGCTTGTCTTGTGATCTCCCATCATAAGTAAGCTCTCAGGAGGAGCCACTTTGTGTTCTCCCAATGCTGTATATGCTGGGCACTCACTAGACATTGTGCAAATCATGACACCTTCAGATGTTCAAATCAGATTTCACAAGTGAAGGCAGATCAGACCTCTGAGAAATGAGACATACAGATTGGAAAGGAAGGAGTGACAATGTCTTTTCTCCCAGATGACATGATCATGTATGGAGAAAATCCTAAGAAATCTACACAAAAGCTCCAAGAACTAAGGAGTGAGCTTAGCAAGGTTGCACAATACAGAGCCAGTATGCAAAATACATATCTGAATATTATTAATGAATAATCGGCTACTAAAATTTAAAAATACTTTATAGTAGTATCAGAAATATGGATTATTTAGGAATAAATTTGATGAAAGATGTGCAAGACCCATACCCTGAAAGCTATAAGATGTTGGTGAGGGAAATTAGGCAGACCTAAACAGATGGAGAGTTAACATCATGTTTATTTATAAAAAAAACTCTTAATGTTTTTTAGATACCATTTCTCCCCCAGTTGATCTCTAGATTCACTATAATGCCACTCAAAATCCTTGTGGGCTTTTTAGTAGGAAATAAGTAGCTGATTCTAAAGTTCAGAGGACTTAGAATAACCAAAACCTTTTTGAAAGAGAACAAAGTTGGAGGATATAATCTGATTTCAGTCTTTACTATAAAGCTACAATAATAAGATAGTGTGGCATTGGCCCAGGACAGGCATGTGAATGAGTGGAACAGAATAGAGTTCGCAGATAGACTGCACTCATACATACATGTATGGTCAATGCTTTTCAACAAAGATGCTGAGGCAACTCACTTGGGAAAGGATAACCTTTTCAACAAATGGAGGTGGAACAATTAGATTGACGTATTTATGTTGTTTTTAGTGGCTAATTTTCATTCCTATTGGATTCTTTCACTGTCGGTCATTTATAGATAAAAGTTTACTATAGTTAAGGTAGTTCCAGGGTGAATGTGTCAAGTGGACCTATGACCATCTTCCAAACAATTATTACAGCTTTTCCTCATGTGTGGGACGGTGGTGGATTACAAGCTGGCCTTCTTCTTTGTTCTGTAATGTGTGTAGAGCCCCCTCCTCAGGCTTATTGTAAGGATACATGAGATGACACTGGCTGACCAGGTTACCACCTGGTTGTCCTGTGCTAGCTGTTACTGCGCTGGCAGTTTTTATGGCAAATTAAGATCTGGCATGAAAATGGCTGATAAGATTGAATTTGTTTCAGGTATTCTTTTATCTTTTAGCATTTAGGAAATAAAAACATGTTGTATTGTGTACAATTGGTTCCTTTTAGGATTCTTATTTTACTAGTAAAGAAAGCTCAGCCCTGTCCCCAGCCAAGCTGCTCAGCAAGGTTCTGAACCCAGGTCTGCCCTGAGAACTGTGCACCCTCTGTGTGGCTCAGGGATGCACTACTCCAGGTGTAGTGCAGGTGTTTGCTTCTCCCTATACAGCTATTAAGGTGAGGAGCTGGGATTTTAAAACTTCTTGTGAACTTTTTTAGTGAAGGTTAAAATGCACATCATATATTTTGTTTTTAAAATGTGGGATAACTTCCATCCAAATAAAAACATACTAGCATTGCTAGTCTCCTAGGAGTCTTCCTGTGTAGTCTGCAGTAGCATTTCTGACCGAAATGACTTCTGTTCTGACATCTATCACTGTTGATAAGTTTTCACAGTTGGGATTTACATGCAGGGATCAGATTTTCACTATTACATCTGATTTACAGATTTTTTCCTTATTACTTCTCTTTATTGCTGTATAGTACGAATGTTTGTTAACTTATTTATCCATTCTTCTGCTGAAGAACATTTGGGTTCTTTACAGTTTGGGATATAACAGAGTAATGACATGAAAATATATATCTTGGGTATTTTTCTCAATGGTAGATAAGGTTAAATAGTTTGTCAAAGTTATTGTACAAGTTCTGCAGTCCTGAGAAATGCGAGAGTTCAGGTTGACCTACATTCCTGCCAATATTTGGTGGTGTTGGTTTGATTTTAGTCATGCTCTTAGGTATGTAGTGGTATCCTGTGGTTTTATTTGTGTTTTTTTCTAATGCAGAACACCTTTCTAGATGTTAATTTGTTATACAGATATTTTCCTTTGCAAAGTGCATATTCAGATCTTTTGCTCATTTAAAAAAATTATTTTTTAGTGGATGTGATTATAGTTATCCTTGCCTCAGTCCCACTCTCAGGAAAACACCTAGTCTTCTGCACCTGAGCAGTGTCAGCTGTCAGGTCCTGGGTCTCCTTTGTCAGGGTTCCTTCCCTCCATGTGCTGAGATTTCGTTTCAGGATCAGTGTAGAATGTTATCACAGGCCTTTTATGCAGCTATTGAGATCATATGATTTTCTTTATTTTCTTCATGTGAATTACATTGTTTGAATTTCTTGCATTCCAGAATACATTGTTATTGCTACTATTATTTGTATATTTTTATATAGCTATAGATCAGATTTACCAACTGGGCCAGGAGTTTTCTTGGTGGGCAAGTGATTATTACAGTTTGAGGTTTTTTGCTGATGAGTTCTGTTTTCCCAATGCTGGCGTGGCAGGTGCAGATAGTGACAGACGTTGCTATTGCCTGACACCCCAGGTACACTGGAGGGTGAGATGGCATATCTAGTATCTGTGTGGTTCCATCTTCCAGGAGTCTTTCCTCATTCTAGCCACATTGTCTGTGGCTTGGCTCTGTCCAGTGGCCCCTCTTTGTACTCCAGATGCCCTTGGAGCTGGCAGAGCGCTACCTGGTCACTTGAGGGTGTTTCTCATTAATTGCTAAGGTTGGTGGATGCTGAGGCTGATCAAGCTGGAAGACCATCAGGGCCATAGCAAGTGGGAATGCAGTGGTGCTTGGTGTTAGCAGTTGGCTCCTCCTGGGAGCACCCCAAGAGCTCTGGGGCTGTGAGGGCAGCATGGGTGGCATGGGAGTATGGCTATGATTGTACTGTGCTTACCAACAGCTTCCCTTGGGGAAATAACAGGAAGAAAGTTTGCTGGTGGAGAAGAGAGCATGTATTTGTAGCAGTACTGTTTTCCACAGTGGACCAATTTTGCTGACCAGTTGGGTAGGCAGTGTGTGGGCTGCTTATACTACACATCCTCCCTGGAGCCTCTCAATGCACTGTGGACTGGGTGGGGAGGTTAGAGTCCTGATGCCTCTACCCAACTCAGTCTGTGTGTGCCAGGAGCAAATGAGCCAAAGAGTTGGTTAGAATTTAGAAAATTTCACTGAGCACCCCTACTCAGAATGTACTGTCCACTGAGAGGTTAGATCCAGGATATCCAGCTGTTATAGCCTGCCTCCACTCACATCCACACCCCCACATACCTTTTGCATTTTGAGATAGGGCTGTCTTGTCCTTGCCCCTCTGCTAAGGCTCTGCATACTGCCATTTCCTTACCTCATGTGGTTTAGTACTGCATGATAAACAGTTGAATTTACATGGCCAGCATGCACTGAGCTCTCTTCACCCTTTTCAGTGGGCATGGTCTCCCACTTTACAGATGATGACACTAAGACAGACACAATGCAATACTTGCCCAAGGCTGGCCAGCTTGTCAGGTCAAAGCTGGAACTTGGGCTTCTGGGTCCTTACCTTGCAGGAGAGACCAGCCCTGAGATTAGAGCAAGAAAGTGAGGTGATGGGGATGTGCCCCACTAACTCTCCAGCTAGCTCTTGCCTTGGAATGGATCACCTGTACCGCGTTTGAAGTTGTGGGTTCTGTTCTGGGACTTATGCTTGGCCTGCAGGATCTGTCCTAAAGACAGACCCACAGTGCTGTGCCCGGAAGCAGCACAAACTCCTAGGGGTTGTATGAGGCCATGTGGAGCCATGCAGGGTACATCACACAGGGAAGGAGGAGAGCCCAACCCCTTCACAAGGAACAGAGAAGAGCAGCATCTTTGGGACTGACGTACTCATGGGTGGGCAGGCAAGGCAGCTGGGCCCCTTTGTTCTATAGGGAGAGTTTCTGTTGGAAACCAGGACTCTACCTGTTTACCCCTTTTTGAGGCTCTAATACCTCATTATTAGATCTCTCCTTGGGAAAATGGGTTTGGAGAGAACTGTCTTTGTATGCTCTGCTTTCCTCATTTTTGTTAGCCATAACTAAAGTCTTTTCTCAAGATTCCTCTAGGTTTAGGACAAGAAGTAGAGCTGTGTGGGATCATGGACAGGGCTCAGCCTCAGCTCTGGTTCATGAGGTACCCAGTGGCGATTGCAGCTATCTGGCCTGGGGAAGAAACCAGAGTGAAGCCAGATGTGCACACCTGATTCTGGAAGATAGGAGGGGCTGTCATTTGCCCAAATAAGATTTGTTTTAACTGGCACATAAAACCATAGGAGGTATGAAGATTTTGAGACTTTATTTTGAGAATGATGTCTGAAAGTATCACTTTCTTTTTTAGGATAAAGATAAAGTTTCTCTAACCAAGACCCCAAAGCTGGACCGCAGTGATGGAGGGAAGGAGGTGAGAGAGAGAGCAACTAAACGGAAGCTGCCCTTCACCGTGGGGGCCAATGGAGAGCAGAAGGACTCGGACACAGGTACCTGGCATCTAGCACTGCTTATGCCCCTCCTACTGTCTCCCATTCCCTTGTTCCCTCCTGACTGCCTCCAGGTCATCCTCACCTGGCCCCGACCCACATCACACCTGCCAGATTCTTCCACAGAAAGTGTCTTTAACCCTCATCCTTCAGGGGTCTCCTGACACTGAAGGGCTTATCTGGGGCAGTGTCCCCTGACCATTTGAGAAGTCCTCCTGCAGACCTGGTGGATAGTCTACAGCAGGGCCTCAGAGCTCCTTCTCCTGATGTTCAGGGTGACTCGGAGCTGATAGGAAAGATTTACACACACAATATTTGCATAAGCGTGCAAAGTAGAAATACTCCCCCAGCCCCCAGCACACCTAGGGAACCTCCTAGTGTGTATCTAGCAGTGAGGCTCCCAGGCACTCAACTTTGCGCTCTGTTTAGTCCCCTGAAAATTTTTCATTGGAGGATAAACATGGTTTCCCTCAGGGCTACAAAAGCACATATTAAACCCAATTGTTGGAAATAAAAGCTAAAGGGACCACTGAAAATGAGCAGGAGCCAGTGCAGTCTTTCTGTGTCAGTGGGCCCTGGATGTGAGTGTGTATGTCCATTTGTATGTATGCACATGTGTGTATGAGTGTGGACCAGCACATGTGTGTACATGTTTATGTGTGTATGGAAGTCTACATGTGTGTGAGCATGTTGCTTACACACAAGTGTATATGCATTTGTGTGTGTCTGCATGTATGCGTGCATGTCTTTGTGCCTTTGAGTGTGTGCACGTGAGGGCTTAGCGATACGTGGTTTGAGCATTTTCCAGTTGATTCCATCTTGAGCTGTTCACTGGGACATGCTATATCCAGGCAGTAACCCAACCTCCCTCCTGCTGGTCAGCACTCTCTTCCTCTTGATCCTGGTGCCTAGGGGCCTTCCCAGCCTGCTGGTCATCTGTTTGCTCTGTAGACTTGTAGGCCATTTGCAGGCCAGGGTTAAGAAGGGGCGCAGAGCACACGGGGAGCCACAGGGCCTGGAAACCTGCAGAGCTATTGGGTGGGCCCTGACTTTCACGGAATGCAGCTGTAGGAAGTAGAGACCTTGCAAGGATGGGGTGTAGGTGGGGGCTTCCTGCATATGAGGATTTGTGTCAGGTACTGAAATAAGATAATTGGGAGAAATGGCAGAGAGAACATCCTGGAAATGAGTGTTCACAGCTTTACAAGAGATTGCAAAGGGAGCAGGTTCACAATAGCTGGGCATACACTTTAGTTAAAAGCCAGTGAAGTGGATTTGGTTTTGCTAGCTGGCATATGAGGAAGATGGCATGAGTTCTGCAGGATCCTTCATGAAGGTTGGACTAAGCCATGGCTTCTGTCACTGAGCAGGCATGTTGGGCAAGGGAAAGGGTGGACATGCAAGGAGGGGAGGAGGCCAGTACTCTGTAGATGAGCAGCGGAGCAGAGGGAGGGAGTGTGGGTACGTGTGAACACAGGCAGAATGGAGGGGCTCACAGGGATTCTGTGTCTCAGACTTTAGGTCCAGAGGAGATCAGACCAGGCCTGGACATCCTCTCCTGTTTTTGGTGCCTATGCCAATTCTAGTTATGGGGAAGGTGTGCTGTTGCTATTGCTTATTGGCTCTCTGGGTGGTGGGGGTCTGCAGGTTAGTGTCAGACCACTGGGATATTCCTGTGAGTCCATAAAACCTTGCTTTCAGAGTTAAGGAGACAGTATTAGAATGTCTACCTCCCAGAGAGAACAGCGCTGTTTGAGCAGAGGTGGTGCAGCTACATTCCTCCAGAGTGTGCCTGGGGCAGATTTCTTGTCTGTTCACCCTGTCTGGTCGTAGGATATCTTTAATGGGCCCATTATATTGTGTTGGTGGTTTCTGGGGTCTTTGTGCACCATTTGTTGACGGTTATCATCTCAGCAAGTGTCCACACTGATTCTCTGGGGCATCTAGAAGATACTTGGGGCATACAGGAAATCACTGTGAAGTATGAAAAGTGAAGAACACTTAGAAAATAGAATTTTCTAAGCACAGACTATATTCACAAAAATCTAAATATATGTGAAATATAATATTTGCCATCCTATGTTTATTTTCCTTTTGGGGTTTGGTTTTAATATATAATTTTCTTACATACCTGCTCTTTTACCATAACAAAGCTATATTCTCCAGTGAGATGACTCTGATGTAAGGCATTGCTTCTATCAGGAGCCTCTAAAACTAGCTGATCTGTGTGCACCATACATAGCAGTGGGAGGCCCTCTGCCCGGGCCCTGCTGGCCCTGGAAGACTATGGTTATTTACTGGTTACCTGTCTTCTTCTTACCTGTACTTCTTGGTAAGCAGGATACCTGAGCTGGGCACTAACTCTGCACTAACCCTAGGAGCAGTTTTTGCTCGAAAATGGGGTTAGATGGAGTGAGGCAATTTCTCTGAGAGGCATATACTTTTGGCTCCCCTGCTGCAGGGCTGTGCCTCCATCTGTCAGGAGGAGGGAGAAGCTACACAGGGGAGAATGATTAATTCTGATGAGTGACTGAGATAAGGAGATTCTTGTCCCCTTGGGTGAGGGAGAGTCCTCAGGAGCAACATACCTGAAGAGGTATCGACTATGAGGCTTCCATGTATCCTGCTCTTTCGTGTTCCTTCAGCGCCCTCTGCTGGGAGGATGCTGTTCGGTGCTCCCTCCTCAGCAGAAGGCTTCCAAAAGAAAATGGGGTTCTGAGTGGCAAATGGTTTTCTCGACTGTGCCCCAAATGGAGAGAGGCTCATGAGCTCCCTCCAGAGACCACTGCCTAAGAACTTTCTCCTGTTTCCTAAACCCGCAGGAGTGGTTGCATGTGACCTAGCCCACAGGAGGCCAGCCTCCTCAGCGCTTAGTCAGGGCTGGGGGCGGCTTGCCAAGAACAACACGACTCCGTCTGTGGTGAAAGCTGGAAATACTCTGCATGTCTAAGCCTGATCAAAGCCAGTCCACCCTGAGGCGGTTTGTCATTTTAGTTGTCCACATAGCACCCTGGACAGTTCATTGTCCAGGTGAATATGAACATGTGTCAGAAACTGCTTCCGTGTCCTTCCAGAAGCTCTGGCCAGAACCAGGTCTTTGTTTGGTCTGGGTGCAGGCTACACATGCTGCATCTCAGTTCCTCCGGCCTAGGCCTGAAGCAAGTCTGGCTGTCTAGGAAAAACAAGCAGTCCCAGAGCTGGCTCCTCCCATTACCTCAAAAGGAGTCAGCTCCTCCATCTGAGGAGGCTCAGCCTGCCTAGCTGCCTGCTGCTGCTCTTAGTGTAAAGCATTTTGCCACTTAATTGTTCACGATGAAGTTATATGATGTCTGGTACTTGCTTGAAATTATACTGTTCTGTCTACTTTTTACATGTTTCAGTTTCCCCACAACTTGGAAACACACACACACACACACACACACACACACACACACACACAAATACCGTTTAGTTTGGTTTAGATGATTACCTATTCTCTTCAGGCTTCCTACATAAGATTTTTTCTCCATTACAGTTTTCTATCTCTTAGCCTGAACATTTATTTGCCTGTTGCTTCCTACCTGGATCCACAGGTGGGTCCTGCTTGTCCCTGGAGGCCACATGGTCTCCCTCTTGAGACCTGCTTTGCCAGAAGAGCTGGCAACTGCCTATTCTCAACATCTGAATATGTTTGGAATGAGAAAAATTTAAGAATTTCTTTCTTTGCTTCAGGCTTGTGAATAAGGCTTGTCTCTGGTACCTAGGGTGTTTGTGCATCAGTGCTGAAATTTAAACTGCTCCTTCATTCCGTGTTTGTGATTGGGAACACTCACATATTTACAGAAATCATGATCACCCTGGTTCTATAAGATGGCAAAAGGCTGGGCTGGCTATTGTGACTTATCCAGGGCATTCCCCTATTTGTGAAAGGAAGATATTATCTCTGCTGTTGGCATCTGCAAAACTTCTTAGAACTCAACACCATGCCCTTCTGAGCACTGGAGGTGACTTGTGCATGATGGTGAAGGGGCTTTTCCTACTTGCTCACTGAGTGCTGGACTGGCAGAGAGAGATCAAGGCAATGCTGTGGGAAAGTGATACCGCTGTGTTCTGACAAGACTCTCAAAGCTAGGACTGGGGTAGGATGCTTTAGCCACATATAGGAAGAAGCCCTGCTGCAGTCTGAACTGAGTGCCTGGTCACATCCCATCTCAAAGCAGAGTCGAGAAGAAGGGCAGGCTGGGCCCACTTCTTTGTGGCTCTTATCTCAGACCATGTATCTAGACTTGGGTTTTACCTATTCTTGACCTGCCATTGCCATGAAATAAAGATGAGTTCTGTTAACACAGAAAAGAGATGGCATGTGGATGTTGGTGAGCAGCCAGTGGGACTGCAGGGCAGAAGGAGGTGAGGGGAGCCCAGCATATGCCCCTTCTATGGTGGTCAGAATGTGAATGTGAAAGCCCAGTTTATCTGAAGAACTAGGAGCAGTCAATCATGAAGAAGCACATCCAAATAAATATTTCCAAATAATTAAGAATTCCATGTGATTGACCTCTGGAATTCCATGTGATTGACCTCTGGTCAGGCTATTTCCAAATGACTTTTTCTCTTTAAAATTGAAAAGTTTCTTCTTATATAAAAGGGAGTTTGGACTAGCAAAGGAAGATTCCTCTTATTTAAAATTTTGTTTTCCCAAGTTGCAGAAAAGGTGTGAGTCTCCACAGGGTCATGGCCTCCCTCTGGGCCCCTTATAAGTGTGTTTCAGCAGGTAGCCAGGCTCATGATGTCAAAATAGCATAGGTGAGTCAGATCCCCACAACTCCCAGGACCCCTCATGTAGTCCAGCTCATAAGCACAACCGATTACAGTAACGGTACACAAAGCAAAGTCAGCACAGGGAAGAGGCACAGCTTTTAGTTCTCCCCTTGGAGTCACAGGACCAATTATTTCCTTGGGTTGTGAGGACCCTTAATAGTATAGTCAACTAGGTAAGCCTGTAGAAGGGAGGGCACCAGGAGGGCACAAGAGCCTGTCCAGATTCATTCTGGTGAGACACGGGGACTCTGGCCCTATTTCTTAACTTTTCTGTGCCACTCAATGTTTTTATCTATAAAGCTTTAAACCGAGTTCATGGTCCTGACCTATGAAGTTGTGTGTGTGAGGTTTACAGCAAGCACTCCAAGTTCTGGGAGGAATCTGGCCCAGGATGTAGCCACTCTACTGATGATGGCTGCTCTCAAGGTTGGGGCGAAGGCCTATGCAGGCAGGTCCCAGGACTAGCAGTATTAACACACACAGTTCAGGCATAGCTTCAGGTTTGAATTATGATTTAAAAAAAAATTTTTTTTAAGTTTTCAGTATGATTGTATGTGGTGAAAGTGACAAGAATTGTTTTGGAGGCTTGTCTGGACTCTTTATGCTGATATCACTTTCTTATATTCTGGCTTCCTGGTCACAATAGCCCTCATCAAATTTCCACACACCTGTGGAACAGGGACCATCGTCACCTCACCTAGAGATAAACCCAACCATAGAGGTCGTATGGCCGGTGAACTGGGAGAGCCCTCCACCTACACTGCAGGAGGAGGAGATATCGGAGTGGGCCCAGCTGCTCCTGTGGAGAGAGGAGATTAAGATTAGAGAAGTAGGGACTAGGTGAGTCACATCCTCTTTTTTTAAAAAAATGATCAGTGCTGCTAATTTCTAAAAAGAAGGAAAGAAAGAAGTTGATACAAATTAGAAAATTGGAAGGAGAAGCCAGTTACAACTACAACCTAAACATCGGACAGTGCCCCACCACTGGTTAAGTAGGACAGTGTTCTGTTTGGGTCCTGGGGTTTTCCATCTTGATGAATTTGAAGAATTGGAGTGTAATTTCTCTTGTATCTCATTACTTCTCTGATTTGGATAGTCTGTCTTGTGTGTGGACTATGAATCAGGCTTCTTGGTCAGAAGTATTTTATGACTCTGAACATCAAGGTTAGGCCTCATGGTTGGTGTGGAAGGCATGCTCCTGGCCAAGTGAGATACAAGGAAGCCATCAAGATAGCTGCTTCCCTGATACCAGACCACCCCACCTCCTGCATACTTACCTGAGCTTTACCTGACACCATGAACTTTCTGATTTCATAGTGGCATCACTAAATGCTCTCCCATGGAATAGAGTCAAGATGGTATTGAAGTCCATGGCCATGCTACCCTGAACAAGCCCAATCCCATTTGTTCTTGGAAGCTAAGCAGGGTTGGGTCTGGTTAGTATTTGAATGAGAGACCACCTTGGAAGACCAGGTGCTGTAGGCGTAACAAATAAAAAAGTAAGGGATCGTAAGCTGATAAGGTTCTTGCAGTTTGTAAGGTCAACCGAGGGCTGCCTTGCTTAAAAAAATAAAAATAATAATAATAAATTTTTTAAAAATGGTATTGACAACTTAGGATTTTATAGTGGGTCATAGGAGTTACAGATTTCCCTTTTGACAATATGATGGACTGTGTTTCCTGGAAAATCCCTCTGCTGGGAAAACCTAGCAATTAGAGGTGGTAAATGATAAACATAACGGATGAGCATCTGAATTCCCTGGGGGCTGAGAACAGTGACAGTTGGTATCCACATCTGCCCTGGCTGCCAGCTGCAAGTCTGCTGGGGCAGCAGTGGGCAGGCCAAGGGCCTCACATAGTCAGGCCCATGAGAAGCCATTCCTGTGGACACTTTGTTTCTTCTAGCTGGCATCTGGACAGGGTGAGGAGCTTTCAGAGGTCTCCTTAGAGACTAACCCACTCTACCCGCTTCGTAGGTCTGTCATTTAGTTGTGTGCTACCATATGCTATTGTAAATACCTTGCGCTCCTCCCTGTCCCAGACCAGAGACAGGCTTTCATGTTGCTTCCTGGGCCCCAGAGTTCAGATGAGCACAAATTAGAACTACAGACTGAAGAAACTCTCTTGAGAGAGGTTCAGCCCCAGGGACTTCATGCCTTGGATGATTAGATACAGAATGTGAAATTAGGGGGATGTATGAAAGAGGAAATTGAAAACACAAGCACAGAACAAGATACTGTCTAAAAAGATCATGTAGATTTAAAAAATATATAAAATGGAACATTATTTATAGGCAGTAAAGATTATCACTAAAATTATAATTCAATGGTCAGGTTATATAGCTTAATAGATACAGTGTAAGAAAATTAGTGAATTGGAAGTTATAACTAAAGAAACTGCCTAGGCTAAGGCATAGAAAAAGAGAAAGGAAATATGAAAGAGATTACTTGATGTGGAAGAGAGACTGAGGCTCAATGCTGGCATCTAACCAAGGAAAGAAGTGGGGACACCAGTGCTCAAAGAAGACAGAAAAATCTTGTGTCTGTGAAAACAGGAGTCCTCAATTCAGGGAACATAGTGTATTATGAGCAGGGGAAAGAAATAATTATATAAGTATTTTATGATGAAATTATAGAATAGCACAGAGAAAATTTTAAAAGTGGCAGGGAGAGGAGACATTGCCTACAGGTAGCAAGCTGACCTCCTGGTAACAGCATGGAAGCCAGAAGCCACAACCCCACAGAACTGGACACTTTTGACTGGTTATGATGGAGAAACCTTCCTCCAGAAGCTCACTCTCTGTCCTTGCTGCCAGAATTAACTGTAACTCAGATAAGTCTTTTCTCAGACAAGTGGATACATCTGAGATCTACTGGGGAGTGAGACTCAGTGGGAGGAAGTGAGCTCTGGACACTGACTCCTGCACACAAAGGTCCCCCAGAACCATCTGCCCTTGGTAGCACCCACTCCCCCTGGGAAAAGGCCCCATTCTAACCAGATAGCTTCAGTAAAGAGTGTAGGAGTGTGTCCCAGAAGGCCTGTGATAAGGAGAAAGTTCAGTAGGAAATCCAGTGACAGCCTGAAGAGGGTGGGGATTCTTGCATTTGCCATTTGGGTGATCACATACCAAGAAAGGATGATGAAATGTACACTGACTTCACAGAGACCAGAGAGATGAACATGTGTAAGAATAAAGGTGCTGTAGAAATTTGTGGTGCTCTCACATCACTGTTTTCCTAAAGATGATGCAGGGGGACTGTCTTTCATCCATCAGCCTAAGAGGAGTTTCACAGCTGACATCGGAATACCAGGAACACAGTAGGAGTGAAGAAGACAGCAGACAGACTTGAGGGAACAGGAAAGAAAGATCCAGGAGGAAGATAGCCCTGCTGCAGCCATTGGGATCTTGGGCCCAGCTATTTCCCAGCCATGCTTTGCAGCACTCCACCTTCCCTGGAACACTGCCTCTGGGCTCCACACTGCTGTCACCTGCAAAGCCCTTGGACCTCATGTGCAAGCTGCAGACCACAGGTTCCCTTTTGCAACCCTCTCTCTCCCGCTCCCCCAGTCTAAGTCTGGAGGAAGTTTTATAGATGGACCTGTCAGAGCCATGTTAAGGTTAAGAAACCTGCACTTGCTGCTCTGGCTGTCAACATGGAACTGCCAGTTTTCCACTATGCAACTTGGCAAAGGCCATTTGGAATTCATATAAATTCTACTTTGTTTCTGGTTTTATATTAGAAACAAAATTAGCAGAATGCCAAAGGAGCTTGCCAGTTGTCTCAAGTGTTTTTCCTCTTGCTCTTTACCCCACATTGCACTGGTGGAGGGAGTATGTTGCTCAGCTGGGGTTGGAGGCATTTTTTACAGCCTCCCACCTCCATGGGGTCAGTCTCACCTGGTCTGGCCTTTGGATTGACCCTTGCCAACAGAACACCGTGGGTGAGGCCAGGCTGGGTGGCCTCTGGGAGGACGGCAGTAGGACAGCTTCTGTAGCTTGCAGCAATGTCCTTTGTACATGTTGGGCTTCAGTTCCTCCTCTCAGCATGTAGGGGCCTCCTCTGCAGACAGTTTCTGAAGGCTTTCTCTCCACTGAGACAACCTGGCTGAACTCAGACCCTCACCATTGAGAAATTGTCACCTTAGAGCTAATTACATTTGGGGTTTTTTTCTGTGTTAGGACAATGTAAAACATCCAGTTAAGCCTAGTGAGATCCGTGTGAGAAGACTGCTCCTTTAATGCATACATAGCAGCTTGAGGCTCCTGTGAGGGTATGATTTGATTACCAGGAGAAAGCGTCTATACCCTGCTCTCAGCATCATCAAAAGTGCCTACAGCTCTTGAGGCCACGGGAGAGAGAGAAGACACAATTTCGCTTTTGCTGAAGCTCAGTGACAGCAGAAGCAGAGGGAGAAATGGTGGTGAGATGTGTTGCTATGGGGAGGGACCACCTGCCTGCTGTGTCTCCACACTCCACACGCCCTTCTTGAAACTGCAAGCTTGGTACTAGTGGGTCCTAGTCTGTAGTGGGTGACAAATTCTGTTGCTGCCGAAAGGCCTCTGGGGAAAAGGCCCCCTTTTCTCAGCCTCTACTCGGGAAGTGTGGGGTGAGTTCTTGGAGGTCCTTCTTCACCTCTTTGACTCCTAGAGTCTACTACCTGCTCTGGTGCTTGAAGACAGTGGCTCTGGTGCCTCCTGCTTGGTTTCTCTGGCATCTTAAAATTGTTGTCACGTCTGTCTTAAAGATATCTCACCTAGACCTTGCCCTGTCCTCCCTTGGGTCCACCTAGCACCCCCATTGTTCACACACAGCAAAGAAGCAGTGCTTTTATATCAGAAGTTATTTAGTGTGATTAGCAAATATCAGCCACAACCAGGAATTCTCCACACTGCTTTTCTGAGATTCTGCTTTCATCTTCTTTCTAGTGAGCTTCCTGTCTCCACAGCCCTAGGTGAAGGGGAGGCAGTGGGCCTCTTAATCGTGTGTGTTCAGCAAGGGCACCTTGGGCAAGAGCCCCTGAGAGCCTGGAGGCTGTTTGAGACCAAGCAGTGCTTTCTGGGAGATTGGGCAGAAGTGGGGTCGAGCTTGCAGAGTGTAGGGAGTGTAGATGCGCCTTCCTCCCACCTTCCTTTGAGGGGATGACAGTGGACACTCAGAACCCTGTATTGGAAACACCTCAGTGGTGAGGCATCAGCACCCTCTCTGTAGAGGTGAGCTTGTCAGCTGGTTTGTGCTTGTATAGAGTAGCTGTGGAGGTGGGTCTGGCCATCCCACAGGTCTAGTTTCTGTCATTGTTTATACCTTGGCAATGGAAAGCTCCGTTGTTGTCATGATAACATGTCGTATAAAAGAGCAGCGAATGGCCAAATGGGTAAACATAAAGAAGGGAGGCAGAGCATTTAAATATCTTGATTCAGGTAATGTGGCTTCTGGTCACTTCTAAAGTAGGGCGTAGCTTCTTGGAATTTATTGGAGCACCTGAGCCAGAGCTGCTGCTGTTCAAGTTTGTCGTCCTGTGTGGAAGCTTCCATGAAGGCCCTTGCTGCTGAGATGTGACTTGAGGCTCCACCTCTTAGAAAGGAGGTTACAGATAGAATGGGGGACGAATTGGGGTTGGGGTCCGTGGTCATCAACAAAGAGCATTCTTTCTGGAATTTACTTCCTTTCTTGGACTTGTGCTTGTGGATTGGTTAAAGACTGACTGTTGCTGGTGGTGGCCTGCGGTGTCTGAGTTATCACCTCCGTACAGGAATCAGCATTCTCACCAAGTCACAACTTTAGTTTTTAAAAAGGCAATTTAAAAAACTTCTTAAAGAAATAGTTTATTTAAAAAAACTTTTTAAGAAAATAGAAAGTGACAGGCACGTTTGTGGGGTCTGAGGTTGTAAAGAGGAAAGGGATATCGTTCTAGGAGGGAGTGGACAAAGTGGACATGTGACCTGTTTTAGTCCATGTTTCACAGATATCACCCATCTCTCTTGGGTCAAGTGTCAGCCAGGGAACCAGCTGAATGACATGGAGAGAGGGGCTCCTCCCATGGGCCAAGTGGGAAGCAAGGGAAATACCCCTTAGAGGAGAGTTTCAGAGACCTGTGTCTCCTTTCCTGCTTGCAACTTGCACCCATGAATTAGAACACCCCACGATATCTTGCTCTGCATAAGGGCTCCACCCAGAAAGCATGGGCTCTGTGGGGGAGGGTTCCAAGGCTCTTGATGGACCCCAGACTTCCCTTCAGCAGGAATATGAGGTGAAGGAAGAAAGCGAGCTTTTGGCTCCTGGTTCCTGGAGTTTGGGGGTATCTTTTCTCTCTCTCAACCCCTGCCTCTTTTAAAAGAAACAGCAAATGCATTTCTGTTCAGCGTTGACAGGATATTTTGTAATGGGTGAGATAGGTGGAGAATTTGCTTGTTACGAGGAGGCCGAGACGGGATGGCCGTGGTGTTCCATCGTGTCTTGTTAGTGCTCTGTGTTGATGCCTTTAGATGCCTCCAGCTCAGTCCATGTCGTGGTACAAGGCGGGTTCGCTCCTCGAAGCGCCATGGCATGAAATGGAGGTGCCTAGAAGCAAGAAGAAAGGTACAGTACTTCAAGTCGGCCTTGATCTGTTTATGTATTTCTAAACTATATTTGCCATTTTATGTCTGTACTGTTTGGAGGCGGGATGGGAAGGAGGAATTGAATTATAGATACGTGTATTTAATGGAGACCTGTCCTGTGTGAGTCAGGACTTTGGTGATCAGCTGTCCCACTGCCCCGTGCACAGTGGGTGGTCTGGGGAGGCACCTGAAGTGGAGTGAATGGTTGGTGGGGGCTATGGCTTAGCAGGCTTCATTGGCAGATAACAAGGTGTTGGAATTGTGTCTCACAGTTACTGCTGGAAGAGGTGATAATGGGCAGCAGGAGTGCTGCCAACTCATTTCTTTCCCTTTCCATCTGTGAGGTGGGGGGCGGGGGCTCTGTAATGCCAGGTAAGATTCTAGGTTCTGAGGACTCCATGGCATGAAATCTACCCCCTCTCCTCCACCGCCTCACAGAGAAGCAGGGTCCTGAGCGGAAGAGGATTAAGAAGGAGCCTGTCACCCGGAAGGCCGGGCTGCTGTTTGGCATGGGGCTGTCTGGGATCCGAGCTGGCTACCCCCTCTCCGAGCGCCAGCAGGTGGCTCTCCTCATGCAGATGACAGCTGAGGAGTCTGCAAACAGCCCAGGTGAGCCTCTACGGGGGTGAGTGGTGGGTGTTCCCTGGCACTGGAGAGGCTTTTTTCCTGGTGATAGGCACCCAATGGAAAGACATCCCTTTCCTTTGTAAAGACAGCCCAGGTGCTGGAGGTTTCTACAAAGTAGGGATACCCCCAGGACCAGCCCTGCTGGCTCTGCTCTCAGTAACACTTAGCCTGTTCTCTCCTTTGCCTGCAGTAGATACAACACCAAAGCATCCCTCCCAGTCAACAGTGTGTCAGAAGGGGACACCTAACTCTGCCTCAAAAACCAAAGATAAAGTGAATAAGAGAAACGAGCGTGGAGAGACCCGCCTGCATCGAGCTGCCATCAGGGGGGATGCCCGACGCATCAAGGAGCTCATCAGTGAGGGGGCTGATGTCAATGTCAAGGACTTTGCAGGTGAGCGCTTACAATACCCAGGAGATGGCAGAGCAAGGGGATGATACAGGCGAGTTTACAGAAGCACATGAGACTGGCCTCCCCAGGTGTGCAAAGCCCTCTGGCCAAGCATCATTGTTCTGGCAGCAGTAGCCTTGAACCTGGAACCAGCATGGCAGGAGCAAGAGCCAGCCAGTCCCTGGGACAGTTTGGTTCTGTGGGTATGTTCTGGGTACATAGGGCAGACCTCACTCTTAGACCAGTATAATTTGTTGTTTCTGAGGAGGAAGTAGTTTCTTGGAAAGTATTTAAAAATAAAATAATTTTTTCATTATTTTTAAGAGAAGTGAGGAATTTTTAGCTATTACTCTGCTGTGTTATATAAACCCCTAATTTTATACTAGAGGATTCATTCTTTTTGGCTATTGGAGGGGTGCCTCTGGCATATTTAGAAAGAAGCCAAGTCACCTAAGCAGAGGGTGCCTCTGTGTCTGTCAGCCCAGGGACACCTTCTCACTTCTCAGAATAGAAATGTTACCTAGAGACTCATTTTAATTTAAGACAGAAATGAGCATGCCTCACTAACCTGGGACAGGCTGAAGGGAGGGCCTCATTACTGCAGTTCAGTGTTGGTCTTTTTTGCATAAAGTACTTCTATTATGCCTTGATGCATCATCAACAGATTCTAGTTGTTTGTTCAAAGTAGAATGAGAACATAAGATGGGAGAAGCAGTCTTCATGCAGAATCCTTTCAGAATTTCCCCCCTTTTAGGATTTTTCCCACTGCTCTAGTTGGCGGTTGTCTGACCCAAACCTAATTTAGCACCTTTTTAAATAAAAAAGCAATTTTCCTAAATCACATTTTTCCAGAGCACAGAAAATTGTGTCTACAAAGCGGACCCCTGTTTGTACCCTGACACATGTGACCACTCTTCCTGGTGGCAGATTGAGGCTCCAGGCTGCAGCTGGAGAGTACTCCCCGTGCAGCCTCAGTCATGTGACCACAGAGGGCATGTTTCCAAAATGGGAGGTTTTTCTCTATTGATGGATGAGCCCGGCTGAGACTGCCACTCATGACACTGTTCACCAGTTCTCCACCCTTGTTATTGTTCCTCATTATCCCTGCAGGTGGTTAATCTGTAGGATTGATAAGCAAGATATTCCCAAGCAAATAAGAGACACCCCAGTAAGAGTATTCAGGGCTTTCCTAGGCCTCCAGCCTTTCACTGCAGAGGACAGCCTTCCAGGACCTTGTTCTGTCATCACCATCCTCGGAGTACTGCCTCCAATGAGACAGGAGTGATGTTCCTGAGGATTAAGTAACATATGTCCTAAGTGTCTGTTTTCAGGCTGGACAGCGCTGCATGAGGCATGTAACCGGGGCTATTATGACGTTGCCAAGCAGCTACTGGCTGCGGGTGCAGAGGTGAACACCAAAGGCCTGGATGACGACACACCCCTGCACGATGCTGCCAACAACGGGCACTACAAGGTGGGCCTCCCATTTGACTTCTGCATTGTTTTGTAGCTCCTGTCTCTCTGTCCTCATTGCCTTTCATGTTTGCTAGATAACTGAGAAGTGAGTCTTTGCCCCTCACCAGAGCTGTTTTCTCTGCCCATCTCAGCTTTCTTGTTCTGGGTCTTGACAACCAGCACCATCTGTAGTGTGTGTGACAGGGCCCTGTTTGGTCATACAGGTGTAGTTAGATTTTAGTAGGTGAATGATTATACCCATAGGAAGCGGGGTGGCCCTCTGGGCTATTGCTGGACCCTGTCCTTGTCCCTCTGGTTCTGTAAGATCCAGAAAACCTTGACTGACATGATGCTGAGATATATAGCCAGGTCAGCAGCAGTGAGTACCCCAGTGCCTGGTTTTCTCCAAGGAGACTTGGTCTGTTGGGGAAATGGCTGCCTTCAGGTCTGAAGCAGGAGATGCACATGATGTGCCTGGTGCATCTTATGCTGCCAGAAAGCAGGGTGGTCACAAAGGTGAGATCTTTTTGCAGTCACGACCAGCACCATCTTGAAGAGGGCCCTGGCCAAAGACAGAACAGTTGAGCATAGTGAGGATGATGAAAACAGTAGACCAGAATGCACCACAGTTATTGGAATTCATAATGCTTTTTAGTGGCAGAGCTGCCTGGTCATTTTTTTTTGGCAGATGCCAGGGAACCAGTAGCATCAAGAGTGGTAAGAGCACATTTTGACAAGTCATTGCAGGGGAGAGGCAGATGGGAGGGAGCCCTGAATTAAAAGATTTCTGAGACAGCCAAAGAAATAGAACACATAAATTTGATGTTAGGAATTACAGTTAACTTTTTATGTAAGATAATGGTGTTATGATTTTTTTGTTTTTTTTAAGGACCCTTTTAGAAAAATATACTGAAAAAGTTTATAAAACATTTGGAATTTGCCAAAACTACCTGGAGGAGTGGGCAGGTATGAGTGAAATGAGGCTGGCTGTGAGATGGTAGGAACAAGCAGGGAGGAAGGGGGTCGTCATTTGAATCTCTATACTTTTTAAATTATCATTTAAAAACTTTCTATTATGGAAAGTGTCTGAGACTGCAAACTGGTGAGAGAGGCAGAATAAGGGGCCCCAAATATATCTCTGTCCTATTTCTGGAACTTGTGACCTCATATGGTAAAGGAACTGCAGATGGGAGAAAGTGAAGGACCGTGAGATGGGAGTTGATTCTATATTATTTGGGCAGACCCAGAGACCCTTTCCCGGCCAGGGCAGAGTTATCAGCAGAGGCAGGAGGGAGAAGGATGTAAGGGAGACCTGACTTACACTGCTGGCCTCAGAGGCAGGGGCCATGGCCAAGGAATGCAGCAATCTCCAGAAGCTGGGATGGTCCTCAGCTGGCAGACAGAAAAGACACAGGACCAGAGTCTCCCAACTGCAAGAAACCTTACATTCATGTAAAGGAAGGAGCCAACACCACACGTCAGCTGGGTCAGCAGGATTGGTTTTGGACTTCTGACCTCCAGGATTGTAAGATGCGCAGATGGTGGTGATTTGTTAGAGCAGCAATAGGAGATTGTCCAGATGAAAAGAAACTGTTTACTGAATAAAAATAGAATATGTGAGTAATGAGCTTATATCAGTCCTTATTAAAGATTTCTCTCATGCTCTAATCTCAGACTGGACTAAAGTTGAAACCGAATTTAATGTTTGTACTTGAGTTCATTGAATCAGCTGTCTTGGACATATGAAGCACAGGTTGCTGATTATAAAGAGCTGAACAGAGCTGTTGAAATGTCACCTTGAGTATTTCTGTCATTCACATGACTATCTTTACCCATGTAAAATAAAGCAAAGAAGAGATTATCTTACTTTCTAAAATAAATGAAAACAAAAAATAAACCTGCTTGCGGAAGCTTGGTCTTTGTTTCCTCTATTCTGTAAAACCTCCTCCAATAAAAAACTTCCCCCTAAACTACCAGAACCCTTCCATGACCACAGGACCCTGCTGGATGCTGAGCTCATCATTGCGGGAAGGGAGAGCCTGTGTGAGAAGATTCCAGGAAAATGGTCAGCTTGTCACAAGGGAGAAGGTCTTCTGTGGGAGTTGGGACTATTCTACCTGCAGGAGAGCGCAGAATGGGAGCCAGGATCCCATTAGTGTCTTTCCTGGGGAAGAAGCACAGGTCCAGAAACCCTGCCAGGCAGCTCTGGGCACACAGCTTCTGGTTCTAGACTTGGGGGCTATTTCCTGGTTAAACACAGATTCTCTGAACAGTTTTATATAGGCAACTGTAGCATATTCGGTGTTTCTCAGAATGCACCTTCACACACCTGTGCTGTCTTGTAGGTGGTGAAGCTGCTGCTGCGGTATGGAGGGAATCCTCAGCAAAGCAACCGAAAGGGCGAGACGCCGCTGAAGGTGGCCAACTCCCCGACCATGGTGAACCTCCTGTTGGGCAAGGGCACCTACACATCCAGTGAGGAGAGCTCAACTGGTCAGTGGCTGGGCCCCAGGCCATGTGCAAGGTGGGGGCTTTGCGGGCAGGAGCAGGGTGTGTGACACTTACAGGGGTGCAGGCCTCCTAGTACTGCTTTGATACCAGAGGCAACATTAGCTTTTCTTTGAAGATCAGCGCACAGGGTTCCAGCCTCCTAGATAGATGCCTGCTATTTATAAGAACTTCTGAACTGTGAGGACCTGGGGTTTCAGTATCAAAAAGCCTGCTGGCTTATCCTAAGGTGCCAGTTTGTCTTTGCGCAAAGCTCTCTTTGGTTTCCTTTGGCCTATGGTTGGCCAGGGTTTACTAACTTAAGTGAAATGCTTCTCTGGGTGGCTTCCCCACCCCTCCCAGAGGTGACTAAGTGCTTAGGAGACCTTTCTCCAGGTTACCTCTGCAGACTGCTTTCCCCTGTTGTGTCTGTGCGGGTGTTTTGAACCTGCCTCTGACATTTTTTCCCCTATTTTCAACAGAGAGCTCAGAGGAGGAAGATGCCCCATCCTTTGCACCTTCTAGTTCAGTTGATGGCAATAACACGGACTCTGAGTTTGAAAAAGGCCTAAAGCATAAGGCTAAGAATCCAGAGCCTCAGAAAACTGTGACCCCTGTCAAGGATGAGTATGAGTTTGACGAGGATGACGAGCAGGACAGAGTTCCTCCAGTGGATGACAAACACTTACTGAAAAAGGATTATAGAAAAGAGACTAAATCAAATAGTTTTATTTCTATACCCAAAATGGAAGTGAAAAGTTACACTAAAAATAACACAATTGCACCAAAGAAAGCGGCTCATCGCATCTTGTCAGACACGTCAGATGAGGAAGATGTCGGTGTCACTGTGGGGACAGGAGAGAAGCTGAGACTCTCTGCACATACAATATTGCCCAGTAATAAAACACGGGAGTCTTCTTCTAATTCCAAGCAGCAGAAGGAAAAAAGTAAAGTGAAAAAGAAGCGGAAGAAAGAAACAAAAGGCAAAGAAGTGCGGTTTGGGAAAAGGAGTGACAAGTTCTGTTCCTCTGAGTCAGAGAGCGAGTCCTCGGAGAGTGGTGAGGATGATGCGGACTCGGTGGGGAGCTCCAGCTGCCTCAAGGAGTCCCCGCTGGTTCTGAAGGACCCCTCCCTGTTCAGCTCTCTGTCTGCCTCCTCCACCTCATCTCACGGGAGCTCTGCCACCCAGAAACATAACCCTAGCCACACCGACCAGCACACCAAGCACTGGCGGACAGACAATTGGAAAACTATTTCTTCTCCCGCCTGGTCAGAGGTCAGCTCCTTATCAGACTCCACAAGAACGAGACTGACTAGTGAGTCTGACTCCTCCTCTGAGGGTTCCAGTGTGGAGTCTCTGAAGCCAGTGAGGAAGAGGCAAGAGCACAGGAAGCGGAGTGGCCTGCAGAGCACTCTGTCAGAGAAAAAGAGCTCCTTCCACTCCAGCGTGGATGGCGCAATTCCCAAGCTGGACAAAGAGGGGAAAGTGGTTAAGAAACACAAAACGAAGCACAAACACAAAAACAAGGAGAAAGGGCTGTGTTCGGTTGGTCAGGAACTCAAATTGAAAAGTTTCACTTACGAATATGAGGACTCCAAGCAAAGGTCAGACAAGGCTATACTTTTAGACAATGACATTTCCACGGAAAACAAGTTAAAGGTATTAAAGCACGATAGAGATCACTTTAAGAAAGAAGAAAAGTTGAACAAAATGAAGTCAGAAGAAAAAGAATGGCTCTTTAAAGATGAGATAATAAAGGTCTCCAAAGATGAAAAGTCACTCAAGAGAATCAAAGACATGAACAAAGACTTGAGTAGGTCTTTCCGAGAAGAGAAAGACCGTTCAAATAAAGCAGAAAAGGAGAAATTAGTGAAGGAAAAGTCTCCAAAAGAAGAAAAACTGAGATTATATAAAGAGGAAAGAAAGAAAAAATCCAAAGACAGGCCCTCAAAATTAGAGAAAAAGAACGATTTTAAAGAGGACAGAATTTCAAAAGAGAAGGAAAAGACTTTCAAAGAAGACAAAGAAAAACCCAAGAAAGAAAAAGTTTATAGAGAAGATTCTGCTTTTGATGAATATTGTAACAAAAGTCAGTTTCTGGAGAATGAAGACACCAAATTTAGCCTTTCTGATGATCAGGGAGATCGATGGTTTTCTGACTTATCTGATTCGTCCTTTGATTTCAAAGGGGAAGATAGTTGGGATTCTCCAGTGACAGACTACAGGGACATTAAAAATGATTCTGTAGCCAGACTGATCTTGGAAACAGTGAAAGATGACAGTAAAGAAAAGAAACGGGAAAACAAAAGCCGGGAGAAGCGAGACTACAGTGAAAAACGGAGTGACAAAGATGCTTTCTTTAGAAAGAAAGACAGGGACTATCTGGATAAAAACCCTGAGAAGAGAAAAGACCAAATTGAAAAGCATAAAAGTATCCCCAGCTATCTTTCAGAAAAGGACAAAAAGAGGAGAGAGTCTGCTGATGGCGGGCGAGACAGAAAAGACAAGGATCTGAGTGACATCTGCAGAGACAGAAAGGACCCCCTTGAGAGTGCCAAGGAGCGGAAAGATGGCAGAGTGAAGGCCGAGGAAGCATACAGGGAGGACCTGAAAGAGTATGGCTGTGAAAGTATCTTTAAGGACAGATCTGAATGTGACTTTAGCAAGTGTCTGGAGGCATGGGAAAGGCATCATCCAGTGAGAGAGAAGGAGAAGAAAGATGGCCTTGAGAAAGAGAAGAAGGAAAAAATAAAATTAGAAAAATATAAAGATAAATCCAATGACAAAGAAAAAAATGAAAAATCTATCCTTGAAAAATGTCAGAAAGACAAAGAATTTGATAAATGTTTTAAAGAGAAAAAAGATAGTAAAGAAAAGCATAAAGATATACATAGCAAAGACAAAGAAAGGAAAGCATCTCTTGACCAAGTTAAAGAAAAAAAGGAGAAGAGTTTCCCTGGAGTTATCTCAGAAGACTTCTCTGAAAAAAAAGATGATAAAAAAGGTAAAGAGAAAAGCTGGTATATTGCAGATATATTCACAGATGAAAGTGAAGATGAAAAAGATGATTATACAGCAAGCGGATTCAAAATTGGAGAGGCCAGTGAAGTGCAAAGGGTGGACAGCCTCCAGGACAAAGACGACGGGAGGGAGCCTTACCCCTCAGACAGACACCGGAAGCACTCTGCTGACAGGCAGCACTCTGAGAAGCAGAAAGAGAAAGAACTCAAAGAAAAGAAAAAGGAAAAAGGAACCATGGAAGGAGGGAAAGACAAGAAAGAAAAAGGCTTTGAAAAGCACAAAGAAAAGAAGGATAAAGAGTCTACAGAAAAATATAAGGACAGGAAAGACCGAACTTCAGTTGACTCTACTCAGGAAAAGAAAAACAAACAGAAGCCCCCCGAGAAGGTGGAGAAGAAGCCCTCTGCCGAAGACAAGGCCAAGAGCAGGCACAGGGAGAGGCCAGACAAGGAGCATTGCAGAGAAAGGAAGGCATCAAAAAGTGCCGAGGTGGAGAAGAGCCTGCTGGAAAAGTTAGAGGAAGAAGCTCTTCATGAGTACAGGGAAGATTCCAATGACAAGATCAGTGAGGTGTCCTCCGACAGCTTCACAGATCGAGGGCAGGACCCAGGCCTGAGTGCCCTCCTGGAGGTGTCTTTTACAGAGCCCCCGGAGGAGAAGGTCAAGGAGAACTGCCCACAGGAGAAGATGAAGGAGAAGGAAAGGCACAGGCACTCGTCATCTTCATCCAAGAAAAGCCATGATCGAGAGAGAGTCAAGAAAGAAAAATCCGAGAAAAAAGAAAAGAGTGATGACTATAAGGACATTGGCAGCAGGAAGGACTCCAGCCAGTATGAAAAGGACTTCTTGGATACCGATGCTTACAGTATTTCTTACAGTACGAAAGCCGACATAGAAGATGAATTAGATAAAACCATTGAATTATTTTCTACCGAAAAGAAAGATAAAAATGATACTGAAAGAGAACCTTCCAAGAAAATAGAAAAGGAACTAAAGCCTTATGGATCTAGTGCCATCAACATCCTGAAAGAGAGGAAGAGAAGAGAGAAGCACCGGGAGAAGTGGAGAGAAGATAAGGAGAGACACAGGGACAAGCATGGGGATGGGCCCCTGAGACATCACAAAGATGAGCACAAGCTTGCAGCCAAAGACAAAGATAGTCCTCCAAGTTCCTTTAAAGATAAGTCCAAGGATGAAAGCCTAAAACTCAGTGAGACCAAACTGAAGGAGAAATTCAAGGAAAATCTAGAGAAAGAAAAGGGTGAATCTGTAAAGATCAGCAATGGAAATGATAAGTTACCGCTGTCCAAAGACCCGGTGAAGAAAGATGTCAGGCCCAGGGAGAAGCTTCTGGGAGATGGTGATCTGATGATGACCAGCTTTGAGAGAATGCTTTCCCAAAAAGACCTGGAGATTGAAGAACGCCACAAACGGCACAAAGAAAGGATGAAACAGATGGAGAAGATGAGGCACAGGTCTGGAGACCCTAAACTCAAGGAGCGGATGAAGCCAGGGGAGGATGTGAGGAAGAAGAGTCTGGATGTTCCTCCAAAGAAGCCCCTGGGGCTGGACCCTTCCCTTAAAGACAAAAAACTTAAGGAGTCAGCTCCTGCTCCACCAGCCCCCGAGAATAAGCCCCATCCGGGACCAGCTGTGGACACCAGAGACTGGCTGGCAGGACCTCATATAAAAGAGGTCTTGCCAGCTTCCCCTAGGCCTGACCAGAACCGGCCCACCGGGGTGCCTACCCCCACATCCGTGGTGTCCTGTCCCAGCTACGAGGAGGCGATGCACACGCCCAGGACCCCGTCCTGCAGTGCTGATGACTACTCTGACCTCATTTTTGACTGCACAGATCCCCAACCTGTCACCAGCACAGCCGCCAGCGCCTGCTCCCCGCCCTTCTTTGATAGATTCTCTGTGGCAGCGAGTGGGATTTCAGAAACCCCAAGCCAGCCACCTACAAGGCCTCTGTGCACAAATCTTTTTCGTTCAGTCTCTGTTGATATCAGGAGGACCCCTGAAGAAGAATTCAGTGTTGGGGACAAGCTGTTTAGACAGCAAAGTGTCCCCACCGCATCTAGTTATGACTCACCAGGGCAGCACTTGGAGGACAAGGCCCCTGTCCCTCCAGGTCCCCCCGAGAAGTTCGCCTGCTTGTCTCCAGGGTATTACTCCCCGGACTATGGCATCCCCTCCCCCAAGGTGGACGCTCTGCACTGCCCACCCACAGCTGTGGTCACCGCCACCCCCTCCCCAGAGGGTGCCTTCTCTGGTTTACAAGCGAAGTCCCCCACTTCACATAGAGATGAGCTGTTGGCCCCATCCATGGAGGGGGCCCTTCCCCCTGACTTGGGCATTCCCTTAGATGCTACGGAGGACCAGCAGGCCACCGCAGCCATCATCCCCCCTGAGCCTAGCTATCTGGAGCCCCTGGATGAGGGACCTTTCAGCACAGTCATCACAGAGGAGCCAGTTGAGTGGGCTCACTCTGCTGCTTCGGAGCAGGGCCTTTCTTCCAGCCTAATTGGGAGCACCCCTGAAAACCCTGTCAGTTGGCCCATGGGGTCAGACCTTATGCTCAAGTCTCCACAGAGATTCCCAGAGTCCCCGAAACATTTCTGCCCTGCCGAGTCCCTCCACCCTACTGCCCCAGGGTCCTTTGGCACCACGGAGCCCCCTTACCCCGTATCTCCTGTCTCATACCCTCTGTCGGTCACTGAGCCAGGACTCGAAGTCAAAGATGCCTCGGCAGAAGCAATCCCAGCAGCCATCTCCACTGCAGAAGAACCAGCCCCTTACACCCCTTCCTCCAGGCTGGAGTCCTTCTTTAGTAACTGCAAGTCGCTTTCGGAAGCACCACCTGACATGCCTCCAGAGCCTGCATGTATGACCACCGTGGCTCAGGTGGAGGCTCTGGGGCCTCTGGAAAACACCTTCCTGGAAAATGGCCATGGCCTGTCAGCCCTCGGCCAGGTGGAGCCGGTGCCCTGGCCTGATGCCTTCCCCAACTCGGAGGATGATCTGGACCTAGGGCCCTTTTCACTGCCAGAGCTTCCTCTGCAAACTAAAGATGTTTCTGATGTCGAAACAGAACCTGTAGAAGAGAGTTCTCTTGTTCCTCCAGAAAATACCCCTACAGGGGCCCCTGTGGTCCTGAACGGTGGGGATGTGGCTGTACCAGCTGCTGAGGAACAGCTCGTGCTGCCTCCTGACCAGGCAGCCACCCACCTCGCTGTTGAGCCCTCATTCTTGCCCTCAGAGGGGCTGAAGCCAGACATGATGCTGGAAGCCACAGTGGAAGCAGACGCCCTCTCAGAGGGGAGGGCCCCTGAGGCCTCTGATTCCAGCTTAGGGCTCACGGCCTCCCCGGAGCAGCATCCACCAGGGGGTGGAGATGAGGAGGCCGAGGGCCCAGACCCCTCAGCAGCATCCCACAGCACACCTGAGCCCCCTGAGGATGGCCCTGCACAACAGGCACATGTGGCAGACAGGGCTGGCCCCCGTGATAGTGCCGGGCTTGAGGGGCCTCCAGGCATTGTCCAGTCTGAAACTACAGAACCAGAACCCAGACCCACAGCCGAAACCCCAAAGGCCCCCAAAGTTGAGGAGATCCCCCAGCGCATGACAAGGAACCGGGCTCAGATGCTGGCTAACCAGAACAAGCAGAGCTCACCACCTTCTGAGAAGGAGCCTGCCCCTACCCCCACCCCCAGAGCGAAGGGCCGTGGCTCTGAGGAGGAGGACCCTCAGGCCCAGCACCCACGCAAACGCCGTTTCCAGCGCTCCAGCCAGCAACTTCAGCAGCAGATGAACACATCCACGCAGCAGACGCGGGAGGTGATCCAGCAGACACTGGCCGCCATCGTGGATGCCATCAAGCTGGATGACATTGAGCCCTACCACAGCGACAGATCCAACCCATACTTTGAATACTTGCAGATCAGGAAGAAGATTGAGGAGAAGCGCAAGATTCTCTGTTACATCACCCCACAGGCGCCCCAGTGTTATGCTGAGTATGTCACCTATACAGGCTCCTACCTCCTAGATGGCAAACCACTCAGCAAGCTGCACATCCCTGTGGTAAGTCCCAAGGTGGAGCCCCAGCCCAGGAGGGTGCCAGGTGATGGGTCAGGATCCTGCTTGCTATGTGTGTAAATGCACATACCAAACCGTTGGGATACCAGAGCTTGCTTAGGGCAGGTGTAGCACTGTCTTGGGAACCACTGTCTAGCATGGGGGGTCTGTTGACACAGCTTCTCTGGGTCAGGAGATACACTTACTTTTCTCTTTGTCATTCATCATTTTTCTTGTGTCAGCTCCCTGTCCAGTGCTTGATTGGATAACTGTGTGCCCATTCCTTGGGTCCATGCCCACACCCTCTTGACCATCACCTAGCTCCTTGTCTGCTGTAGCTGGGTCCTGCAGACCTCTGACTAGAGCCAACTCCAGTACTATTCAGTCCTTAGTCTCCTCAATATCCTCCTTACCTGGAACTGTGGCTGATCAAGGCATACACTCCCATGTTGAGCACCCCTGCACAGCAGTCCTCCCTTTTGCAACTTAGTGTCTCCTCCCAACTCCCTTTAACAACTCAAGGCCTACACGAGGGTCTGTAGCCTGACTCCAGCCCTAGCCTCTCACTCCTGAACCACTCTATGTCTCTTGTCTTGATTCCCAGCAGCCCCAAGTTGCTGATCTTAGGCCAGGCCTCAGCTCTCATCACAGTGGAGCCCTGAGTGACCCTGGCACCTTTGCCACCTCCTTGAAGCACACCTTTCACTGGGCTTCCATGCTTTTCCACCTGGTGGGCCTGTCCTTAGTCAGCACCCCACCCACTGCCCCTTTCCCTTGGTGACTTACCCTCTCCCTTTACCTGATGACTCTGTCTGTGCAGATGTGACACATCTAAAACCCACAGTGCACACCAGCCTCCACCCCTGTTCTTGTGCCCAAGTCAGCCATCAGCAAATCCTGTCAGACAAGGGATATGCAGGCCAGTACCTCCCATGTCACTGCTTGTCCCACTCCACCCTCATCTCTGGGCTGGCTCCTGCTCACTGGGGTCTTTTCTCTTCCTAATAGGCAAAGGGATCTTTTTAGAATGGAGCCAGACCTCCACCATTTTCTGCTCAGCTATAGCCCTCCTCTCCTTCAAGGACCCCAGCCCATTTGCCCTCCCAGGTGTTGCCCATTCACACTGTATAGTTGACTTGCTTCTTTTCTTTGACCATCCCACCCTCTTGAAGAAAAGCTGGGACTTCTGTTTGATTTGTCCATTAGGCCCAGAATGGGCCTCAGTCACAGCTGTTGAATGAATGCTGGTCAGGATGAGCTGATTCCTGGGGCCTGGGTAAGGCCTGGGCATGCAGTCAGTCTCGGAGGGAACTTCCTGTCTTAAAGGATGGTCCTGTTGGATGCGTGTATCCTGCTGTCGGACCTCAGTATTCCAGAAGTAGATATCTATGCTGCCTCTCCCTCAGACAGAAGACTCAGTTAACCAGGACTGATACCCAGCGTCTTCTGAACAAAGACAAGCACCTCAGCATCAGTTTCAAAGGATGAGGCATGAGAGCACAGCTGCCAGAGCTATCCACCTTCCCACCCAGCGTCGTGCTTTGTTCCCGAGGAGCATGCTGGCTTTAAACTCAGCAGGATAATACCAGCATTGCTGCTCTTTCTTCTCCTGGTCTAATCCTGAGATACCTGGTGGGTGGAGACCAAGGCAACCCTGCCCTTGTCTGGCCTGGGAGGGTCCAGCTTCTTGGCCTCTTCTGGATCACTAGATTTAGGAAAATCTAGCCTAAGAGTTGTTTGGTGAGATTTTTTATTTTAGTTATCAATATAAAAGAGTACCATGATCACCATACATAGTGTGGAAAATTGAGAAAACAGTAGAGGTCACCATACTCCTACCACCCAGGGTTCACCCTGTCAGTGGCCTGTGAGTCTCTACTTCTACTGGACTTGTGCCTTTCTAGAAGAAAGCTCCATGTTACTTCCTGTTGCCACATAATTGCGCACCCAGGCTGTTAGGTGAGGGCAAGCAGAGGTCAGGTGTTCTGGATTTCTCACCAGGCCAGAGGCATGGGGCTCCCTCCCACCATGCCACCTGTGGCCAAGGCCTCATTCAGGCAGCTGTGGTATTAGGTCTTGGTGTTTTCTCTTGAGGATCCAGAAATGATGGTTTTAGATATATACTAAAAACAACTGAAAACAAGAAATGCTTACACCTAGATTCCCCACTGTATTTCTGCCTTGTACCACTTATAGGTGGCCCAGGTATTGTCAGACGAGGAAGGCACACTAGGTCCCCGTGAGGCTGAGCCCATTGAGGCAAAGGAGATAGAGCAGGGCATGATGGGTGAAGTGTACAACTGAAGCAATCAGCTAGATGTTGTAATGTTGTATTTTGAGCTAATTTTAGACTGACAGTTAAGCACAGAGAGTGCATGTGCCCTTTGCTGAGTTCCTGGATGCTGCATCTCCTCCTAGGTCTCCCTCATCTTCTTCGAAAGGCACAGTCTGATGACACTTTTGAGGATTGTTGATTAGGTATTTGGTGGGATTCATGACTGGACTGAGGAATGTGTTTTGGTGAGAACACACAGATGTGACCTTGGTGCATTGTGTCAGTTCTTGGTGTCAGCAGTTGTGTCTTGTTGATAGTGGCCCAAGTCTCCAAGTGTCTCTACTGTGCAGTTACTGTCTTTCTCTTCATAGTTAATAAATATCTTGGGGGAGGTACTTTGAAACCCTTAAGTCCTGTTTTCCTGGAGCTTGTGCCCACTGATCTTAGTTAGCTCAGTGGATCTTGTCTGTAGCAGTTATTCCTGTGGTGTTAGCCTCACGCTGACTTTGTTTCTGTCTCCTTCTATGTTTACAAGGGGAATTGAATTTTTCCTGTAATCCAGCATGAATCACCATTATTTATTTTATGTGCAAATTATTCCAGTCCTGGCCATCAGGAGCTCCTTAGGCTGCCCCATCTTAGCACATGCTCACTTTACAGCCTAACGAAATATTCCAGCTCAGCCCTGTCATCAACCACATGGTCCCTTCTAGTGGGAACTGCATTTAAAACCACATCCTGGGTGCATGGTGCTCACTGTCCTTGGTTATACATCTGTGGGGTGGGAGATACTCCACATTCCTCTGGTCTACATTGAAATTTTGACCTCATTCTGTGCTTGCACCTTTCTTCTCCGAGAGAGACCCTGTGCTTCTTACCTGCAAATGTGTTTACTGGCCTCTTCACTCCAGTGTACACATCTTGTTTCACAAGTGCTGGCCCACAAGTGAAACGCCTGCACTGGTTAGAGAATATACATTTATGGGTGGTTCTTCTGGTCTTTTGCTTCATGGTGTCTTTTCGGAGTGACCAGATGAGCATGCTCCTCCCCTCAATGATCCCTTGATAGGACAGGTGACCTCAGTTGTTGCATGTGTTTTGTGTTAATTGTCTGCATCCCATTTTGTGTCAGGGTTTATTTGGGGGTTGTGAAACCTCACTGTAAATGCAACAGCTCTGCATCTTCCTCCTCTCCTGTCCCCTGCTTGCTCCTCTTCCATCTTTGCTGTATTTTGTTCTGCACAGACATCACTGTGTATGTATTCTTGATCTTTCTTGCATGCATGGTAGCAGGGTAGACACTCTCTGTACTTTGCATTTTACACATCGCAGTGTCTCTGGAACCCAACTCCCCTTCATTCTTTTTTCACAACTATGCAGTGCTTCTTTCAGGGTCAGGGTCCGTACCATAGTTCAGTTACCTGTTTTCTTGTGTACAAGCATCGAGTTGTTTCCAGAGAATTACCTGGTATATCTACATTTCGTGTGACTGGAGGTACGTCTTCAGGGCAGACTTGGTCAGTGTTGTTGGTGCAGCTTCCCAGCCTTCACTAACACCTCCCTTTCACCTTTTGTGACTGTAGATTGCGCCTCCTCCCTCCCTGGCGGAGCCCCTGAAGGAGCTGTTCAAGCAGCAGGAGGCTGTGAGGGGGAAGCTGCGCCTGCAGCACAGCATTGAGCGGGTAAGAGGTGGCCTTGGGTGGGGGCTGCAGGCCTGGGATGCATTTGGCCATGTTAGCCTTGGCTCACCTGGCTCCTGTCCTACAGGAAAAGCTGATCGTCTCCTGCGAACAGGAGATCCTGCGGGTTCACTGCCGGGCAGCAAGGACCATCGCGAATCAGGCGGTGCCGTTCAGCGCCTGCACCATGCTGCTTGACTCTGAGGTCTACAACATGCCTCTGGAAAGCCAGGTCGGTGGCCACCCATGTTGGGCACTCACACCTGTCTCCCAAGAAGAGCTAGGTCTTTCAGGCTTTGGCTACACACACAGGCAGGAGCTGGAAACACTGACGTACCATAGGCCTCACTCTGGTCACGTGAGCAGGTCTGCCTCCAGAATGGGGGAGGCAGGGGTGATCAGAGAGTAGTACATGCAGTGCCGTTATCATAAGGTGCTGTGTGGGCTCTGCGAGGCCATTCCAGGTCCTCTTGAGCACAGAATCCTGGCTAACTAGGCTTGGCTGGACCTCAGTTTCAGGCCTTAAAGAGTTAAACTTCCTCACATGATTAGGATGAGCAGCGCCCAGAGCTGCTGCATAAATAGTCTTCTGCAGTGAAGGCCCCATAGGAGGCTGTTATGTTGGCGTTGGCCTTCATCCAGCTGAGTGACAGCAGCAGCAAGGCCTTGAAGCCAAGGGCCAAGAGGCGTGAGAGCCTGGGGCTGCTTAGCATAGCAGTGCTTTCTCCCATAGGCACACAGGTCCCAGGATACTATTAGAACTTACCTGCTGGTCTGGTGCAGGCTGGGCAGCAGAACCCAAGGCACTGCCTCAACCATTGCAGTTGATCATCCTGGCTCCCCTTGTCCCCATGGTTAGATTTGTTCCATGTGGTCATATCCTTTGCTTCCGTACTTGACCTGTCACTAAACATGTGGGCACCCCTAACCCACGGGTCTCACTGTTTGCTGAGATGCAGGACTGTGCTTTTAAGTGGCCCTGTCTACTAATGACACCTAATTTTAGGAATTTTCAGCTTCCTCTTGACCTGTGCATGGACACATCTGAGATTTAACACATGCAAAGCAGGCTTTCATGTCTTTTGTCATCTGTCCTAAGCCCAGCTGCTTCTCCCACCTCCTGCTGCTCACAGCACTCAGGTCTGGCCTTCTGAGGCTGTCTGCCCTGGATTTTACTCTCCAAATTATTCTTCCCCAGCAATCAGTGACTTTTTAAAAACCACCTAGCATGTGTCATTCTAGGCCTGCTTTCTGCTCCTCAGCCACCCCCAACTTCCCACTCACATGGACTTTTACAGAACACTATTGTTCTGTTGGGCCTCTCCTGCTGCCCGCTTTACTGTTTGAGCCTTGGTGCCAGGTCCCCTCTTGACAGATGCCCGTCCTAGCTCCCTGGCTGGTGTGAGCTCCTGCTGCACCCCAGGCTCATGGTAGGATCACATAGACCCCTAGGGGTTCTGAGCAATATTTCTGTTTTGGCTGTGGTTGTGTGATAACAAACAGTGGCTCATTGTTTTTAATTAAAAACTTTATTAATGCATTAAAGATTTTCCATTTACTTAGTACAGTCTTTAAAGTTATATCTTTAAAAATTTCTCCATCTAACATACTATGCATAACAAGTTGTTTTCTAAAAATGGTTGGTTGGGGACTGAGTGATTTTATTTCAGGGCTTGGGTGTTTGGAAGTTGGGCTTTTTGTATCTGAAAGGAAAAAGAATCTGTTGCTCTTAAAGGAATTTCCTGTGTTGCTTCTGAATGTCAGAGAGAAAGCCTCAGGCTGTAGCTCTTCCCCTCAGACATGTTTGGTATGGGGTCTGGGCTCAGCCACTAGGTGGTAGCACATGTCCCCGTGGCTGAGAGACTTTCATTTTTTCTCTTCAGCGTGCGGGCCACCCTGACACCCAGGGAGAACCAGACAGTAGGAGTCCTAAGGCATCCTTGTTTGTAAACTGTAGTCCATCTCAGGCATAGATACTGCCATACTTGAGAATGGTGACAATAAGGTAGCATTCTTGCAGAGTGAAACTGAGATGCTGGCCCTCTGCCACCTCAGGTCTCTCAAACATCCTTTTCAAGGGAAATAAATTACTACTGTGTTACAGAATTGAAACATGTGATAGCCAGCCTTACTGTGCTGCCTCCAAAACCTGTGCAGGCCAGAGGCGGAGGGCTTCCCGATTCTGTTTCCTGCATGGGGATCATATTAGAGGCTCTCATTGGGGATCCTGAGTCACTACAGGGAAGCTCCACCACAGATGGGCCCCACAGCCTCCCAGGGCGGATTATGAAAACTATCTGGGGAGGAGATGGACAGAGAGTCATGCTGGCTTGTCCTAGATCACGATTATAATGTGTAGATTCAGGAATGAGGCTGCAGCTTTTAAACTTAGGAAGGAGGATTTGAAGCATCGTGCAGGTTTGCCGCCTTTTTTGTTCCCATCAAATGCTCAGATTTGATTTCTTCTCTAGGGTGATGAGAACAAATCTGTGCGAGATCGGTTCAATGCCCGCCAGTTTATCTCCTGGCTCCAGGATGTGGATGACAAGTACGACCGTATGAAGGTGAGTGCACTGTACTCCCCTCCTCTCAAAGCTGCGCCTGGGCTGAAAGTCTCCAGGAGTCTAGTGGAGTTGGGGGAGGCTGCTGCCGGGTTCCATGTCTGGAGGTGACAGTTTAGACTCTCTCTAAACCCAGCTGATACTTTTAGGAAGCTGAGGTCTCCCCATCCCCACGTTGCTTCCTTAGAGTGTCTTCCCTCCTGTCCAAGTGTGCAGGGAGCAGCTCCTGTCACCGGCTGGTGGTCAGACCTCTGTGGGACCCCACCTTGAGCCCTTCTCAAAGGTCACAGCGTACACTCATCACCACTGCTCTGAACATGCTGACCAGTGTAGCAGGCAGAGGATGGGTGGGTGATAGAAAGATTATTAGCAAGTAAGAAGCAATTCCTTATCTGTAGTTGCTAGAATTGCACATGTGGTCACTTATGAGAATCAACCGTAAAATTTACCAACAATAGTGTGCCAGTTACAGTCAACTTACAAGCCAGCACCACCCCAGGAAGCTCCATGAGGCAGGGCCAAGTGGGCTATGACTGCTGTACTTTTCCAAGAGCTACAGAGCTGACGCAGGGGAATGTCTGTCTGTACTTGGAGAGTAGGACTGTTTCCAGGATGCCAGCCTTACCTGCACCCCTTACCTCAGTGTCATTACCATGGCACCATAGCAGTGCACACAGGTACCACATGGGGAGGACAGAAAGCCCAGAGCAGAGAACAGTGAACCCACGTGGTGTTTCAGGCCCCAGGTCTCCTGTCAGAATGCGGGTACAGGTATTCCATGTGACCACTGGTTTCAGAATCACAAGTTAAATGAGATCCTATTTAGTAGACAGACTGCCAGCCTCCCTTGTGTGTTCCTGTTGTGTAGTCACTTGATAGTTTTGTAGGGTAAGCAGTATCAAATTTTACAGTGTTTTGGTTGCCTAACCTAGCAAGTTCACTTTATTCATTTAAAATTTAGTAACACATAAAAAAGATTCATTGGATCAGCCCAATAAAATGGAAACCCAGAAGCCCATCAATAATTCAGTGATTAAATGGCGTGTGGGAACATCCAAAGAATAGGTAATATTTTAAATTAGGCAGACATGGCCTGATCAGTGAGGGTATCTGAGCTGCCCAGTGAAGAGGGTCCATCCTGAGGTTCAGACACAGTCCAGCATCCACGTGCGAAGAAAGTTTGGAGACAGAGCTGCCACATTGCAATGCACAGTAGTTATTTTCGAAGACTAAAGAGAGAGGAAGATTTTTATCCCCCCCACCACAGTTTTTACAAAACAATTGTTTTAAAGCAAATTGATAGTGTGATATTCCATCCTAAATAAATGTATGTGCATCTAAGGAAGTATTTTCTTGTTCGGTTACTATATCATTGTCAAATTTTGTTAATCTGAAGTATGGTCTACTGCCTGGCCATGTTTAAATCTTTGTTCCCAAAATGTGTCCACACGTGTTAACATCTGGTTAGGTCCTATTCCAGTAATTCAGTTAGTCATTGTTTCAGTTTTCAACTTTGTACCTACTTAATGATTTATACCTATTTAATAATACACCCATGAATATTTAAACACATACTAAACCCTAGATAACCTTTTTTAAAAATAAGTAGTTTTAAAAGACATAATTTCTACTATAAATGCAAGTGAAACCAATATCACCACCCATAAATAATTATAAAATGAAAACAAAAGCAGTTGTAAGTTCTAATTAGATGCTGTTATGAAACCTCACAGGGGTGGGGGCACAGAACAGTGACAGGGACAGACTCTCCATGTGGTCAGCAAGACCACTCACGGCAGCTGAGAAGGCCAGGGGTGGTCAGCTGGCCTGCAGGATGGTGCTGTGGCCATGCAGAGGCACTGGCTAGCACAGGCCACCACAGTGGGCCATCCTTTGGTCAGAGCTTGGCCAGGGTCCCTCTACCCCTTCCTCCTAGAGGATATTATAGCAGGTGAGTGCAGTGAGGGCCCATGCCCAGTCCTCTTAGGCACCTGGGGGGAGAGTGGACCAGGGTCTTGTCTCCCATTTCCCTCACCTGCTGTTTCCCATGCAGACGTGTCTCCTGATGCGGCAGCAGCATGAGGCTGCAGCTCTCAACGCTGTGCAGAGGATGGAGTGGCAGCTGAAGGTCCAGGAGCTGGACCCCGCCGGGCACAAGTCTTTGTGTGTGAACGAAGTGCCCTCCTTTTACGTGCCCATGGTGGACGTCAATGATGACTTCGTGCTTCTGCCAGCCTGACACACCATGGGACAGCTGCACAGGACACAAGCGAGGGCCACATGCGTCAGCCACTGCTGCTGAGCCTGGATGGCAGAAGGAGACCTTGCCCCTCAGGTGGGGGAACCCAAGGAAAACCCTGCACTTTTCCCCCTGGAGTGTGGCTCTTTCATACCGGCTGCCACGGGAGGACGAGGAGACCGTGGGGATGTGGACACGACGGCCTTGGGATCTGTTTTCCAGCCAGCTACACGGGCATTTCAGGATCTGCAGAATAGAGTGCATTTTTTTTTTTTTTTAAGTTCTTGTTCCATTCTGATCAACTAAAGGAAATGAAATTAAGGCGCTCACCCCTCACAAATAGTGACCTCCAGGTTGGACAGCAGGGAGAGTGCCATCCTGGCTGCTGTCATGTTGCCATGGAGCCACTGACAGCCACAGGCCTCAGACTAGGGCTAGGGCTAGGACGCTGTGCCGAGCGAGGGCTGGCTGCGCCGCCCACCTGCCTGCCTACCACAGAGGGACACGGAGCCAGGACTCTCCGGTTGTGTTTTTAATGGAGTCAAATCCACGTGGTTTGTATATTTTTTCCTTTAATCTTGGGCATTTTGTTTCTCTTTCTGAGAACATAACTTGAAACACTACAGAGCCAATAATCATATATAAAGTGTACCCGTAAACGCTGTACAGTTTTATACACATTCACAATGTACTTTTGCTGCCTTCTAGATAATTTATTTTGCAACACATTACTGCACAGTTGTAAATAACTTATGTACTGTAACATCACTTCAGTTATGTGTAAAGAAATAAATAAATTAATTAAATGCTCTTTGTACATGACAGTCCCCTCCCCGGGAGGGGCCAACATGCAGGACTGGGAGATGAGGGGTCATTCCACATATAATTTTGAAACATATAGTTGACTCTTGTACAACGCAGCAGGGAGTGGGTTGGGGCACCAAACCCCCATGCAGTTGTGAAAATCCGCGTGTAACCTTTCCGTCCCTCCAAACTGCTAATAGCCTACTGTTGACCAGAAGCCTTACAGATAACACAGTTGATTAACATATTTTGTGTGCTATATTATATACTGTATTCTTATGACAATGATAGAGAAAAGAAAATGTTAAAAAAAAAACATAAGGAAAATACATTTACAGCATTTATTGGGAAAAATCCACATCTAAGTGGATATGCGTAGTTCAAACCCATATTGTTCAGGGTCAACTATTTTCCCTTTTTCTTGCCCTCGTTGGGACCTGAGGGGCCATCCTCCGCTGCCCCAGGAGCTGCTCAGCTCACGATGGGGAGGAGCTGAGGCCAAATCCTTATGTTCTTTATATCCCAGCACCCCAGGCAGACAAGGGTATGGGGCAGAGCCCTCAGCTCCTTTAAAATGCCAAGGCTTTCTCTCTGCTGAGGAGGCCAAGGGTCTGGGAACGTAGAGAGGACTAGCTCCTAGCTGCCAGAAACCCAGCAGGATGCCTGTGTCATCTGTCCTGAGGGGCCTGTCAGAAGTAGGAAGGAAATGGTCACTCGCTGCCAGGCCAGCAGGTCCTCTGGGTAGCTTAGCCTTGGAGATACCACTGTCTGGGCCTGGCCAGTTCTCACTCCCTGACTCTGCCTGCTCCCTGTGCTGAGAGCAATCTGCCACCTGAGCTTCTGCTTGGGGCTGAGAGTCTGCATTGCTAACAGGTTTCCCCGTGAGGCTGCAGCTGGTGCGAGGTCCCCACTTTAAGAACCTGTGCTAGCCAAAAACTAGCTCGGAAGGCAAGAGTTGGAGGTTGAGCCCAGCAGGGACCAGGCCTTGCCCAGAGCAGACAGGGCATTTGCACCCTGTGTACCTCCCTAGGAACAGGATGAGAGCTGGCATGGTGGCTGCATGGTGTTCCAGACCACAATGCGGGTGTGTGGGGTCCACCTCCTGAGTAGGGGCTCCCAAAGTGTCATTTTCCCCTAGACCACCCTCACTTTGTCCTGTCTACAACTCCTGTTCTGACTTCTGGCTCACAGAATTGGCTCCCCTAACACCTGCTGGAGGGACATGTCTGTGGAAGGGACAGGTCCAGGCATCAGGGTCTGGGTAAGCCTTTTCCTTGCTCATGTCCTGGGACCCCTCACTCTCATCTCTCCTCCACGCTTCCTGTACTTGGTGAGGGCAGCAGGAACTATAGAAATGAACCTACACAGGAGGGAAGCTCCAGTTCTTCCTCACCAGCATCTGGGAGCATGATTCTTGGTGCCATGTCACCTGCAGAGCAGCCTGCCTGAAAGCTTGCCCCACACTTGCCTGAGGCAGCCTGCAACCATTTCCTTCTCAGGTGAAGGGAGGGCTTCATAGTCTGGCGTAGGCTCTTTAGGGGGTCGGTTACGGGCAGGGCCTCAGTTTCCCAAATCACCTGTTATGACTTCCTGGGTCCATGCCTGGGGTATTGGGGTAGGACGCCATCACTTTCCTTCTGACTGTTCTCTCCTGTGTGCAAATCCACTCCAGGCTGTTCTTGTCACACGTGTTCCTGGAGAGGGGCACAGAGTCAGCAGCAAAGCTCCAATGTATTTTCTGGGCACAAATTAGTTGTTTTTCTAATAACAACTTTGATCACAGTATACTGCTTTAAAGCTCTGCTTTTTTAAACAAATTAACTTGCACTCATTTGCATGTACATACTTTGGCATTGGCAGCTTCAGGCCACGACAGCAGAGGTCATGGAACCCCTGGCCCTGTGCATGGGGGCCACCTGCACAGTGTGCACAGCCTGGTGAGACCAGTAAGGTACTCTGTTCCCCAGAGAACATTTGTAAATAAATTCTAAGGACAAAGGCCCTTTCTGTGGTTCTGCCTCTAGTATTCATCTCTGGCTAGACTTGAGAAGTCAGTGCAGGTGTCCTTAGGACGTCCGTGAGTTCAGAATTGTGCCTGGTGTGGAGATACTGCTGACCGTCCCCGAGGCCTGTGACTGCAGGTGTTGGCATCTGGCTGGCCACCTCGCTTGAGCTGGAGGAGGCAGCACTCTGCCCCAAGTGCTGGAGTATCACAATTAGCCCCATTCCACACACACGCACTACTCCACTGCTGCCTGGGGTCCTGGCTCTGTCAAATTCCTTGCTGGTAAGAGGGTCCACCATTCTACAGTTCAAGGCCTCTGCAGACACTTCTGATCCCTTGGCCTTCAGAGGCTTTAGAACCTTATTAGCATCAAGAACAAACTATACAAATGCCCAAAGCCCAGGTGCTATGGGCCAGCACATCAGTCCAGACCAGGGTCCTTCTGACAGGGAAGTTGGTGCTTTGCCAAGGGTAGCCCCTGACATAGATGGAAAGATAAAAGAAATGAGGGTCTTTTTCTAACTGGCAAAAGAGAAGCTGATGGCAGACTCTATGGCTTGGAAGCCGTGAACAGCTTTCCTCTTGCATAGAAAGCAGCCGAGGCAGAGCATTCTGGAGGTGCAAGGAGCCTGGAGGTGGGGGGTGACCAGGTGACCTCACAATGTCCAGTCCCGTCCTAAGATGGCAGAAGGACAGGGTCTCTATCGAGGGGTGACTGAATGTCTGAGGCTGAGAGAGAGGATACCTTCACACGAGTCACAGCAGCATGTGGGCCCCTGTGCTTTGTAGGTTCCCTAACACAGCCTTCCTTTCATCCTTCCTGTGATGCAAGGGTGGTGGAAGACACTGCTACCAGATGCACTTTTTTCTTCTTTATATTAGGGGAGTTAATGATGCACAGGATGCATAGAAGGGTGGAAAGAATGGCTCAGGTTCATATTCATCGGAAAATAGAATGAAAAACCAGTTGGCGAAAACCCAGCACGTATCGAGGGGCGGCACAGGAGCACTGCCCAGGAGCATGAGGCCAGTGTGTTCAACATACACTAGACCTACAGCCTTGAGCTGCTCTTAGGTGGATGGCAAAATGGCACAGACCCAACAACCCTGCTTTGAGCATTTAGGTCTATGAGAAACAGGTTTATGGGCATACAACATCTCTTATAAATGCATACCTAAATTATTTGTAATAGTTAAGAACTAGAAACAAATGGTATTTTTTAAACAAAGATTTTAAAAAAAAATTATGGCATATATAGCAAAGTTTTGATACCACTATATAGCAAACTCGATACCACTATTTGGCCAGATGAGTCTATTGCGTCAGTTGTCCTGAATACAGTACAGTGCTCAGCAGCACAGTGACCTTTACCTACTAATGTCAGGAGCACACTACCCCAACACCCCCCGCCATGTTGTGACAACCAACAATATCTCCAAACATTTCCAGATGTTCCCTGAAGGACAAAATCACCTCCATTGAGAACTGCTTATATATAACAATGAAGATTAACAAAATATAGCAACATACACAATTCATATTGCATGATTCCATTTTTAAAAAGTTAAAAAAACAAAACAGGAAACTGCAGTGTGAGCAGTCAGTCACTGTGTGGAGAATGCAAGGACCCTGGGAGGTGCTGGCAATACTCTTTCTTGATCTGGGTGTTGACTATATGGGTATTTGCTTTGTGATGACTCAATGGGAAGCAAGTATGTTTTTGGCATCTTTTTATATTTCACAATAAAATTTTTTTTTCAATAAATAGAATACATTTCTCCATTTCCCCAGGAAACTAAAATGATATTCATGGACATACTCTGGAAAATATTGGGCAAGATGCCAAGTTAAAAAGGCAGAGCCATTTGACCTTCCAGTCAAAATTCCCCACTCCACCCCCAAAAAGAAGAGAAAAAGGGGGAAATGACCAATTCAAAGCTGTTCTAGTAAAGTGAGAATGATTATACTGCAGATCAGAACCTCTGAGAAATGGAGAATATAAAGGAAGGTGAAATAATTTGATGGAAAATGAGATGGGACTTTCAGAACAGCAGAGTAAGGACCTCAAAAATTTCCTCCATAAGAGCAATAAGAGCAATGAGAACATTAGAGGGGAAAAAAACTGTCGAAATCAACTTTTCCAGGACTCTGGGAATCAACTAAGGCTAGTTAAGATCCAAGGAGAAAAACAGCTGAGCTTTCTGTCATTTTAAGTTTCCATATTTCCATTCTCTCTCCAGCTAACATGTTAACCTTAACCTTGAAAATTAGCAGCCTAGCAGCCACCAAAGGGGTGTGGAGCTCCTCAGATGCTCTCTCATCTCTAGCGCCTTGTCTCCATTTGACCTGTCTGGCACCTCCCTGGAAAGGGACCATTCACAGGGCTTGTCATTATTTGACCCGACTTGAAGTTCATTCCATGGGAAAAGCACTCTTCCCAGAGGGATTTTCAAAAGCAATCAATGACAACTGTTTAACCTCACAGCTGCCTGTGGTGATACTTGTAGGAGCAAACAAGAGCCTGGTCACAAAATTTAAAAGAAAGATCTGAGGAATAAGATGGCCATGCACATGTGCAAGTCTGTGTGCAAGCCCAAGAAATCACAGAACATCCTAGTTTTCAATTTTGGCTGACCTTGAGAATTTGGAAGCAGGGAGTGAAGGCTTAGGCAGAGTTGTAACCCGCCAGAGATTTTGAAGAGCCTTTGGACAAACAATAGAAGACTTACTGGTTTAAGGAAATCTCTGTCAAATCATTAGCAAGCTAACAGCACAAAGACTTCACTGCCCACAAACAATGGACTTTACAGAGTTAGCTCAGAAGAGACAAAACATAAGCAACAGCAGCAACCAACAACAAAAATCTGGGAAACAGAAAACCAATGTCCAAAATTGCCACATTCTATTATTTAAAATGTCTACTTTTGAACAGGAACTTCGAAGATGTACAAAGCAACAAAGTATGACCCATAAACAACAACAACAACAAAGGAAGCAACTAACAATCTCTAAGAAAGCTCAGATGTTAAACATACTAGAAAAAGACTTAGTCAGCTTTGACAAATGATGTTCAAAGGACTAAATGAAATCATGCCTAAAGATTTAATATGACAGTAAGAGAACAGTGTCTCACCAAAAAGAGAATACCAGTAAAGATAAATTATTTTTAAAAGAAAATGGAAATTCTATAGTACAATAACTAAATTTGAGTGGGCAGAAGAATCAGCAAACTTGAAGATAAATCAATTAAGATTATCAAATTTGAAGAACGGTGAAAAAAAGAATGAAGGAAAATGAACAGAGCTCCAGAGACCTGTAGAATGCAATCGAGTGTATCAGCATATGCATAAAGGGAGTCCTAGAAGGAGAGAAAGGGGAATAAAAATAGTTAATTTTATATGTCAACTTTACAAGGCCATGGTATCCAGACATTTAGTCAAATATTCTGGATGTTTCTAAGGGAATATGATTTATATAAGGTTAACATTTAAACCACTAGAATCTGAGTAAAGTGGATTGCCCTCTATAAAATGGATGGTCCTCATCCAATCAGTTGAAGGCTTTAACAGTGAGGAGAGAATTCTGACTGCCTTTGGACTCAAAATGCAGCAGCAACTCTTCCCTGGGTCCCCTACCTGCTGGCTTAACCTGCAGACTGAAGAGTCTGCACTTGCTGGGCACCACAATCATGAACCCTAATTCCTTAAATGTATCTATCCATCATCCATCCATCTTCTACTGGTCTGTCTCCCTGGAAAACCCTAAATAATACATTAGACAAAGGCTTAAAATCAGCTTTTATAAATTATGTTTAAATAACTAAAGGAAATTATAAAGACAGTAAGAGAATGGTATCTCACCAAATACAGAATCCCAATAAAAAGAAAAAAAATTGGAAATTCTATAGTTGAAAAGTACAATAAATTAGAGTTGGCAGAAGAAAGTATCGGCAAATTTGAAGACAGGTCAATGAAGACGGTATAATTTGAGGAAAAGAAAAAAAAAATGAACAGAGACCTGATGGATGCTATCAAATATGCCATTATATGTTCTAGAAAGAGAAGTTCTAGAAAGAGAGAAAGGGTCATAAAGAATATCTGAGGAAATAATGGCCAGTTATCCAAATTTAATGAAAAGTATTAGTCCATAGAGATCCCCAGCTAGATGCATCATAATCTAATTGTCAAAAATGAAAGACAAGAAAATCTTGAAAGCAGCAAGAGAAATCAATTCAGCTCACAGTTGACTTCTCATCAGAAACCATGGAGGCCAGAAGGTAGAGGGATTACATATTAAAAGCGCTGAAAGAAAAATACTGTCAACCAAGAATTCTATAACTTGTAAAAATATCCTTCAAAAAATAAAGGAGAAATTAGGACATTTCCAGATAAACAAAAACAGAGGATTTATGGCTAGTATGCTTGCCCTTCAAGAAATACTAAATAGAGCCCTTCAGGCTAAATTGGACAACACTAAATAATAGCTTGAATTCACATAAAGAAATAAAATCATTAACGATAATTATAGATAAACATGAAAGGTAGTATACATGTATTTTTGTTTTTAACTCGACTTAAAATACAACTTCATAAAGCAACAATTATAAAACTATGTCAATGGGCTTGCAATTTGTAGCACAACGGAGCAGAAGACAGCTATATGGAAGTTTTTATACCACTGAATTCTCTTAATATTCATCTCAATTAGGTTGTTCTTGTTAAGATGTTAACTGTAATACCCACAGTGATCATTAAAAAGAAATAGCTCAAAAGTAGTAAAAGAAACACTAGTAATACAAGAAAATATCTAACACAAAAGAAGGCAGTAATGGAGGAACTGAGAAAAAAAAGCAAACTTATGATATATAAAAATAGCGAAATGTCAGAAGTATCAGTAATTACTTTAAATGTACATGGATTAGACTCTCAATTAAATGGCAAAGATTGGCAGAATTGATTTTTAAAAAAATTATGATTCAACTATATGCTACCTACAAGAGACTCAGCAAAAACTGGCAGACCAGAAAGGAGAACTAGACTGGCAACAGTAATAGTTGGAGACTTCAATAGGCTCACTTTTCCTAATGAACAGAACAAGTAGGCAGAAGATTAACCAAGAGACAAGACTTACACATGCTATAAGTGAACTCGACATCTGTATAACACTACCCAACAACAGCACAGTGTATATTCTTCTCAAGTGCACGTGGAATATTTTCCAGAAAAAGGCCACATGTTAGGCCATAAATCAAGCCTCAGTAAATTTAAAAGGACTGAGGCAATACAAAATGTGTTTTCCAACTACAGTGGAATGAAATCAGAAATCAACAATCAGAGGGCATTTGGAAAATTCAAAAACATGTGGAACTTCAACAGCACAACTCTAATAATCAAAGAAGAAACTACATGGGATATTATAAAATACTTTGAGATAATTCCATAGAACAAAACCTATTTGAGCTAATGCACCACACAGTTAGCAAGACAAGTGTGGTAGTAAGAGAAGAGAGGAGGCATCTGAAAAGTGAAAAGGGAAGGGCTTGCAGAAATGACCAACTAAGCCGGTTAAAGCCCATTTCTAACTGCTCTCTCTCCCCTCCTTCCAGGACTCTCCAGCTAACATGTTTCCCCATAACTACTTCCCCCACCTCCAGGACTCTCCAGCTCACATCTGTTGATTCATGGCTTGCCAATCAACTAATGTCCTTCCTTATCTCTGTAGCTGTGTAGAAATAACAAGAAGGTGTAAAACTGCTTATTATAATAGTTACAATCAGGGCTCAGCCTTTGGATAGGTATCTGCTGAGCAGGTGCCAATATTCATAAGTGTTGCTTCCTGCTTATCGCCTCAGTGTCCTGTCTCTCTGTTCAAGAATCCTATAATAGTGCTGATAACGCGAAGGTCGCAAGACAAACGGCCTATAAGACCAGTGGTCTAAAAATTCCTCCCAGCTTACAGCCCCCCACCCAAAGCTCCCCCTCCCATCCTGAGTCACCAAGCACACGTGAAACCTCAAAGGAATCATGTGCCTCTCACAGGGATGCTGCAGAGGTATATAAACTATAACAAATTCAACCAAAACAAGCTAGTGCATGGAGTTGTTAACCCCATGTGCTCTGCCAGCCAATAAATTCTTACTCTAACAAAGTTGTCTGAGTGTCCAATCTCCTCTGTTGGGTGTCACTTCCTGCAACAGTATGGGCACCCACTGAGACAAAGGCTGATTTTCCCAACAGAGCCACTGAAACCCCCCCAAATTAAGGCAACCAGAGCAGGACCTGAACCGTGAACAAAATGTGGGACTTCAGATTATTGTATGGAATTTACAAATTTATTTTTCAAAGTCAAAGAAATAATGTTTAAAAATTCAAAATTTCCTTTTATGAATCCAAATTATACCACATTTTTTTACCTGTAAAACTAATGAAATAAAAGTTTATTTACCCCAAAAGAAAGCTAGAATGGCTCTAAATATCGGACAAGATAGATTTCAGGCAAGAGTATTACTAGCGATAAGGAAGCTCTATCTATAATGAAAAAGGAGTCAATCCATCTAGAGGTCATAACAATTGTCAATGTCTATGCACCTAATGGCAATTTTCAAAATACATTAAGCAAAAATTGATAAAATTGTAAGGAAAAATGGACAAATTCATAATTTTAGTCAAAGATTTGAGCACCTGTCTCACAGAGTAAGTAGGAAATCATCAAGGCATAATTAATTTAAACTAATCTAATTAATATTTATAGAACACTTCACGACAACAAAAGCGGAATAAACATTATTCTCAAGTGCAGGGGATATTTACCAAGATATATCATGTTTGGTCATAAAAACAAGACTTAACAAATTCAAAGTATTCAACTCACCCAAAATATGTTCTCATTTGTAATAGAATTAAATTATGAATCAATAACAGAAAAGACCCTTTTTAAATCTCCAAGTATTTGGGAACTAAATAACATGCTTCCTAAAGACCCACAGATCAAAGAAGAGATCAAATGGGAAATCCAAAAGCTGGTCCTTTGATAAGATCAATAAAATTGATAAATCTCTAGCCAAACTGTTCAGGAAAAAAAGAGTAAAGATGTAATTTACCAATATCAGAATGAGAGATGTGACATGACTAAAGATTGTCTAGCTATTAAAGGGATAATGAAGGAATATATGAACAACTCTTATACCAATAAATGCAACAACATAGATGGAATAAACAAATTCCTTGAGAGACACAAATTACCAAAGCTCATCCACAAATAAATAACTTGAGTAGTTCTATATCTACTGAAGACAATGAATGTGTAGTTTTAAATATTTCTGTTAAAAAAAACTCCAGTTCCTGATAGCTTCACTGGTGAATTCCACCAAACATTTAAGGACAACATAATACCAAAAAGAGGTAAAGACAACACAAGAGAATCACGGATTAAGATCCTTCATAAACATAAATATAAAAATTCTAAGCAAAATTTTAGTAAATCAAACAACAATATATTAAAAGGATAATACACCATTACAAAGTAGGTTTTATTCCAAGAACACAAGGTTGGTTTAACATTCAATACTAATCCATGTAACTTACTATATAAACAAAGTAAAAAAAAATGACTATATAGATGTGGAAAAAGCTTTTTACAAAACCAACATCCACTTCTGACTTAATAAGTAAATAAAACTCTCAGCAAACTAGGATTAAAATGGAATTCCATCACACCAAAAAAGGGCATTTATGAAAACCTAAAACTAACATCATACTTAATGGTGAAAGATTGAATTCTTTGCCCCTAATATAAGGAACAATTCAAGGATATCTATTCTCATCACTTTTATTCAGCATTGTACTGGTTGATTTAGCTTCTACAATAAAAGAAGCAAAATAAATATAAGGCAGCCAGATTGTTAAGAAGTATACTTCCAGAAAATATGATTATCTATGTGAAAAATCAATGGAATCTTAAAAGAAAGAAAAAGCTAGTAGATAGAAGATCAATATTCAAATATCCATTGTATTTCTTTATACAGCATACAATCAAAGGTGCAAACTAGAATGAAAGTGAATACTACTTCACATTTGATAGAATGGTTGAAATTACTAGTGTATATGTACTTTGACCACACTGAGTATTGGTGATGACATTCTGCTAGACTTGTGGTGGAATTTTAAAATGGTACAACAACTTGGAAAGTTTCTTAAAAAGATACACAGGAGTGACATTACCAAGAATTGTAGAGTAGGAATTCCAAAATTCCATCCTTCCATTAAAGCCATAATTAAGATGGCAAAATCACTCTAAATCAACCTTTCAGAACTCTGGAGTCTAATAAAAATTTTTAAATAAGAACTAGGAATGCTTAATAAAGAAGTAAGCTGCTAATTTTTGGTAAAAGAGTATGTGGAAGATATCACAGAATAGGATAGAGTAAAAAGCTCCAGGAATTCATCCCTCTACCTAAAGAGCTACTGAGCTGGCAGAAACTACTCATAGTAACCAATTTGGAACCCTGGAGTATAGCTGATAAGGTTGCAGCAGAGCTTGATGACATGGCTGGTAAATGTAGGTATCTTTCAGCCTTCTATATGATAGCAGCTGCCATCTCCCATCCCTGTCATGGGGGTGGCAACCCATGTTCCTGGAGGAGCCTGCTAGAGCCAGTGTGTACAAAAAGGACCCTTTTCTCCAAATATATGAGTTCTAGGTTCTGAATGATGATCACTGCTTTTGACTACTGAGGGGCCAGAACAAAACAAGTTGTCACTGTTTAAACCTCCATGGGCTGAAGTGGCTTCCTGGAAATTTAAAAAGATAGTATTTTGGGGTTTTGTTGTTGTGGTTGTTCCCTCCATACTTTGGGAGCCATACATTTAAGGAAATCTTTGTCAGGTTATTGGCTGCCTGCAGAGATAACAGAACAGAAGTTTTAGTGGCTATACCCAATGAGGAATACACACTTTGCAGAAAGAAGTTGAAAAGGTCACAAGCAAATAAGTCTAGCCCTCAAAATTCAGTAATACCTAAGAAATAAGAGAATATGATTTCCAGAGTTATCATGACATTAAAAATTCCCATTCTCAATAAAAATTATAGGACGTAGAAAGGAACAGGAATATACATCCCATTCAAAGAGGGAGAAAAAATGACAGAAACCATTCTTGAGGAAGCCTAGGCATTGGAATTATTAGTTATAGGTATTAAATAAATGTTATTAAATTTGTTTAATGAACTAAAGAAACCATAGACAAAGAACTAAAATCAGGAAAACAATGTATGAATAAAATAAAAACATAATAAAGAGAAAAATTATAAAAAGGAGCTAAACAAATTCTTAAACTAAACAGTACAATAACTAAAATTAAAATCTTTACATAAGGGTTCAACAACAGATTGGAGCAGACAGAAGAATCAGCAAACTTGGACATAAGTTATTAAGTGTGAGGAGCTGAAGGAAAAAAAAATGAGGAAAAATAAACAGAGCCTGAGAGACCTGTGGGACACCATGAAACATACCAACATGCACATTACAGAAATTCCTGAAGGAAAGGAAAGAGACTAACAAGGAGAAAAAATATTGAAGAAATGGCCAAAATTCCCAAGTTTGAGTAAAAAGATGAGAATATGTGTCCAAGAAGTTCAAATTCCAAGCAGAATAAACTCAAAGACAACCCAACACACATTATAATCGATTTGTGGAAAGACAAAACATTGAAAGCAGTAAGAAACAAACAATGCCTCATGTACAAGGGGTCGTTGATAAGATTAGCATCTAATTTCTCTCCAGAGACCATGGAAACCAGCGAGAAATGGGATGACATATTTAAAGTCATAAAAGAAAATTGTCAACCAAGAATTCTGTATGTGGAAAAACAGACCTTTAAGAATGGAGGAGAAATTAAGACATTTCCAGATAAATAAAGGCTGAAACAGTTCATCACCAGTAAACCTGCTCTCCAGGAATGCTAACAGGAATCCTTCAGAGTGAAATGAAAGGACACCGGATGCTCATTCAGAGCTATAAGTAAAAATAAGGAACACCAGTGTTTTAGTCAATGTGGATACTATAACAAAATACCATAGACTAACTGGCTTAAAAAACATTTTTTCTCTTTGTTCTGGAGGCTGAGAAGTCCAAGATCAAGGTGCCAGAAGATTTGCTGAGGGCCTTCTTTCTGGCTTGCAGACAGCCAATTTCTCATTGTGTCCTCACATGCCAGAGTGAGAAAAAGATCTCTTTCTTGTGCCTCTTCTTATAAGGGTACTAATCTCATCATGAGTGCTCTACTCTCAACACCTAATCCTCTCCCAAAGGTTCCACATTCAAATACCATCCTACTGGGGGTTACAGCTTTCACCACGTGGATTTTTGGGGACATAATTCAGTCCATGGCAAAGAGTAAAGGAAATTACACAGATAAATATAAAAGCCAGTATTATTGCATTTTTGCATAGTTTGTAACTTTTTCCTATATTATTTAATAGGCAAATGCACAAAGCAATCATTACAAATCTTTGTTAATGGGCACACAATATATAAAGATGTAACAAAGAGGAACAGAGATGTAGAGGAGCAGTGTTTGTATACTATTGAAACTAACTGGTATTATTAAATTAACGTGTTATAAGTTTAACCTAGGTTATCATAAGATGCAATCCCCAAGGTAACCACTAATAACCTACAAATATTTTTTTTAAAAAAAGAGAATCAAGAAAGGTATATTAAAAAAAAAACAACTCAATACAAAAACAAGCAGTAAAAGCACTGAGGAACAAAAACATGTAAGACAGAAAACAAATAAATGGTAGAAGTAAATCCAAAAGAGAGCTGGGATGGTTATATTAGTATCAAACAAAATAAACTATAACTTAAACATTTTTTTATAAGAATCAAAGAAAGACATTATATATGAACTTTTAAAATCCCAACCCATCAAGGAGATATAACAATTATAAAGGCCCAGACCAGATGACTTCGTGGGTGAATTCTACTAAACATTAAAGAAACACCTATCTATTCCAAACTCTTAGGGAAAAAAAAAACAAAAAACAAAAAACAGAAGAGGAGGGAGCACCTCCTAACTCATTCTGTAAAGCCAGCATAACTCTGACACCAAAGTCAAAAACATCTCACACACACACACACACACAAACTATAGACCAGTATCTTACAAATGTAGATGCAAGTATCCCCAAAATATTATTAGCTCTAATACTTGTGTGTGTGTGTGTGTGTGTGTGTGTGTGTGTGTGTGTGTTTTCTATAGGAATGTCTACACATAAGACCATGTCACCTGTAAAAAGAAATAGTTTTACTTCTGTCTAATTTGGATGCCTTTCATTTCTTTCTCTGCCTAACTGTTCTGGCTAGAATTTCTAGTACAGTATTTACTAGAAGTGGTGAAAAGGCATCCTTGTCTTGTTTCTGACCAAGGGGAGCTTTGATACAGGGAGAGCTTTCAGTCTTTTGCCATTGGTTACAATATTAGCTTTGGGTTTTTCCAAAATGCCCTTTATCATGTTGAGGTATTTGACTTCTATTCCTACTTTTTAAAGTGTTTTTATCATGATATGAGGTTGAAGTTTGTCAAATACTTTTTCTGCATTAATTGAGATGATCATGTGTTTTTTCCTCCCTTCCTTCTGGTAGTATGGTGTATTACATTGGTTGATATTTGTATGTTGAACCACCCTTGTATTCCTGGGAAAACCCCACATGATCATGTTTTATAATCATTTTAGTATGCTGCTGAATTCAGTTGGCTAATATTTTCCTGAGCATAAATAAGTTCAGCAAAGTTGTAGGATACAAGATCAGTATTTTAAAAATCACTAGTATTTCTATACACTAGCAATAAGCAATCTGAAAAAGAAATTTATAAAATAATTCCACCTGCAATAGCATCAAAAAGAATAAAATACTTAGGAATAAATTCAGTCAAGGAAGCATAAGACTTGAATACACAAAACCACAAAACATTTCTGAAAGAAATTAAAGATGACCTAAATAAATGGAAAGACAGACATCTTGTGTTCAAGGCTTAGGAGACTTAATATTGCTAAGGTGGCAATATTTACCCAAATGTTCTACATATTCAGTGCAATCCTTACCAAAATCTCAAGTTATTTTCTTTGCAGAAACAGAAAAAGTGATCCTAAGAGTCACATGGAATTGCTAGGGATTCCAAATAGTCAATACAATATTGAAAAAGAATAATAGAGTTGGAGTACTCACACTTCCAATTTCAAAATGTACTACCAAGGTACAGTTATCATGACAGTGTGGTACTGGTATAAAGACAGGGATATAATCCAATGGAACAAAACTGAGAGTCTAAATATTAACCATTCAGTTGGTTTATCGAGAGTGCCAACATGATTCAATGACAAAAGAAAGGTCTTTCAACAAATGGTGCTGGGATATCTGGATATCCACATGCAAAACAATGAAGTTGAACCCTTATCACATACTATAAACAAAAATTAACTCAATTTGGATCAAAATTCTAAATCTAAAAGATTAAACTATAAAATGCTTAGAAGGAAATAGGCATAAATCTTCATGATCTTGGATTGGTAATGGTTTCTTACAACACACCAAAAGCATGAGCATAAAGGAAAATAACTGAACCTCATCGACAATGAAATTTTTCACCATCAAAAAAAGGAAAAGATAAATTTACATCTAAATGGCAGAAAAAACTTGCAAATCACATATCTGATAAAGCCTAGTATCCAGAACATGTAAAGAATTCTTACAACTGAACAACAAAAAGGCATGCAACCCAAGTCAAAAATGGGCAAAGGATTTGAACAGTTATTTCTTCAAAGATATACACATGGCCAACAAGTACATGACGATCACTAGCCATTAGGGAAAAACAAATAAAAATCGCAATGTTTGTAGTTTGGGGTATACTTCACATACACTAGGATAGGTATAGTTCTGTTTTGTTTCGTTTAAGGGAAGATAAGTGTTGGCAAGAAGGTAGAGAAATTGGAATCCTCATGTACTGCTAGTGGGAATGTTAAATAGGCAGCTGCTGTGGAAAATTGTTTGGTGATTCCTCAAAAAATTAAATATAGATTCACAACATAGCCTAGCAATTACATTCCTAAGATCTAAAAAGATCTTAAAATAGGTAGTCAAACGAATACTTGTATAGTTAAGTCTCTATTTAACATCAATAGGTTCTGTGACTTTAAGCGAAATACCAACTTTAACATAGACTAATTGATAAAAGCAAGAGTTAAGTTTCTACAGCATCTCATCAATGTTATCAAAACGATTTTGAACAAAATCACGTAATTTGGAGATCTGCTGTACACCATTGTTTATAGAATTATTCACAACAGGTAAAGAGTAGAAACTACTCAAATGCCAATGAATGGATAAAATATGATAGATCTATATAAAGGAATACTACTCAGCCATAAACAGGAATGAAGTCTTGACAGATGCTACAATGTACGTCAACTCTGAAAATATTATTCTAAATGAAAGAAGCCAGACCCCAAAGGCCACATATTGTATGTGTGGTGGCTAGACGAAGGCGCTAGGCAGGGTGGGGAGGGTGGCGGGGGTTAGGGACCGATTATTTAATGGCTACCAGGTTTTCTCTTGTGGTGATGAAAATGTTTTGGAATTTGATAAGGGTTGTGGCAGCATTAAATGGTTAGTTTTATGTTATGTGAATTTCACCTCAATAAAACATTTTTAAAACTAACATTCTTAAATGCAAAATATTGCCTACTAGAATATACAACGTAAATGAAATCCACAGTCCCTTAATAAAGCAAAAGAAAGCAAACTAGTTAGGAAAATTTAGGTGTGATCTACAAGATCTATTGTTTTTCCCTTCTGCGAAAAACAGAAGTTAAAAACAAACGCGACCTACCTTGTTCCTGGGATGGAAGCCTCCACCACGGTGACGGTGTCCCAACTTAAATACGTGAACGCAACGCCATTCTGAGTCAAGCGCACAACAGGACTCACAGCTAGACAAAGTAAATGAAGCTGAGCACCGAGAAGGGCCTCTCCTAACCGGATACCACATTCGGCCCGGCTGCAGCAACGGTGCCACGCACGACGGCCAGAGCTGGACGCTGGAGCAGCACGGTCCTAGCCACATCCTCCCCTGGCTGCAGAGCCGCGTAAAGCCGCCGGAGGGCAGTGATGACCCGCGCTCCGCAGGCCCGACCCCGGGCCGGCACCGCGTCTAGTGTCCCGCGCGATTCCCCTAGCCATCCCCAACCCGGAACCCCGGGGTCTCGGGCGAAGCCAGGACCCCGAGGCTCCAGAGCCGCCAGAAGCAGTATCCACATGGGGTCTGCGGAGGGCGACCCCAGCCAGGGCTCCCGCGCTACCCACATTCGCCAAGACTACGCGCACCTGAGCGCCCCTCGGCCACGCCCCCTCAATCCCCGTGGCCTGCGTCTCGGCACTAAGACCCACAGCCGCCCTGCCCTCTACGGCTCCTCTCTTGGCTCCGAACTCCAACCTGAGCCCCTTAAGGCCCCGCCCCACTCTCAGCCCCTCTCAGACTCTGCAACAGGCACCAGCAGTCCTGTGTGGCCGCGCCCTCCGATGGCCCCGCCCCCTAGCCCGTCCCACCCACTATTAGGTCCCGCCCCGCCGGCTCTGCTCTTTCCTAGGTCCACCTACCGGCCCTGCCCCCAAGATCCCGCCCACAACAAAGCCCCGCCCCACGGGTTTCGACCCTCTAAGTTTCGTCCAGGCTCAGAGGCCACGGATGGAGCTGGAGGTGCGGGTGTTGCGCGCCGCAGGCGGCTTTAGCCGAGCCCGGCGCCTGCTAGCCGCCGCCTCGTGGCTGCCATGCGTGGTACTGGGTCTGGCGCTGAGCTCGGAGCCGCTGCTCACCGCGCTGCCCGCGCACCACTGCCAGCCGGATCCTGCACTGCTGCCCCCAGCGCTGCGCGCCCTGCGCGGGCCCGCGCTGCTCAACGCCAGCGTGCCCCGCCTGGGTCCTGCGCGCGCGCCAAGCCCCTGCCTACTGCTGCGCTACCCCGAGCCCGCGCCCCGCGCAGGTCCCAACGGCACCGGGCCCTGCACGCGAGGCTGGCACTACTCCCTGCCCGCCGCCGGCCTGCTGCGCAACCCAGTCACTCAGGTGTGGGAGGACTACCTGGGTTTTTCTGTACCATGTTACCTCTCCCCCTGCTTCCCTCCTTCGTCTCCCCTTGCTGTCTATCCCCTTCGTCTGTCCTTCTCCATCCTCCTTGCTCTATCCCCTGTTCCTCTGTCCCTTCGTCCCTATTTCTCTGTTCCCCTCTGTCCTTTCTTCATCCTGTCCCTCTCCTTTGTCTTTCCTTCCTCTGTCCCCATTCCTCTGTACCCTCTTCCCCCCTTTTATCCTCTCTCCTCTGTTCCCCTTTCCTTATTTTCTCCCCTCTGTCCCCCCTCCCTTCTCCCTCCTTCCTCCATCCCCCTTTGTCCTCTCCTTGCTCCATTCCTTCTTTCTCTCTCTCTCCTCCCTTTGTCCCCCTTCAGTTTTAACCCCTCTTCTGCTCTTCTTTCTCTGTCGCCCTTCCTCTGCTTCCCCTTCCCTCTGTCCCCGCTCTCCACACCCTTGCCCTTCTGCCCTTGGTCTCCTGGGGCTCTCATTTTGGGGGCTACTCCCTCCTGACCGTGCAGCTGATGCTCACGTTGGTGGGTTGCCAGGCACAATGGGAGAGTCTGAGGCCCAAGGGCTGTCAAAGGGGGCAGGCAGCCTGGAGGAGGAGGAGGAATTAAGCTGAAGATATGACCAGGTAGGTGCCAGATGGTCAACAGGGCCTGGAGTTCACTTCAGTGCCACAAACATTTTGAGCAACATTTGGCTTTGGGCTGTGTCAAGACTGGGTTCCCAAGACAGGAGGCTTTGAATCAAGGGAACAATAGTCAGTTCAGTTTGGAAAGGCAGACATTTCACCTGTGAGGTGTGTGAGAGTTGGACTAGAGGCAGAGGCTCCTGAAGGGACAACACAGGGGTGTGAATGGGGAGAAATGGAGAGTAGACAACTGGGACCTCCTGTCCTACCTTCTGGCTAGGGCCTGCCCATCTCTGCCTACCTCTTGGCAGCATCAGCCCTGAAGCCACCCCCCCACCACTGAGAGAATCTGCTCTAGTGTGGAAACTGGAGCAGGGTTGCCACATTCCTGCCAGGCCTGTCTGGGGGCCCTCACATGGGCGGTGCCCCTCTCCTCCCACCCATTCTGTTCTACCTCACACTTGCCCTCTTGTTGGTGTGCCAATCGATCAGCTCCCCACCAGCTTTCACAAGTGATTGGATTTTAAAATAATAACTGACATAGTGTGACCCACAACAGTTTGTTAAGCTTGTAAAAAAAAAAAAAAGGCACAGGACACTGGAAAGGGAGGTGAGGAGGTGCAAAGCTGAGGTCAAGAGCCCTTGACCAGGAAAAGCAGGTGAGTACAGCCCTGCTTTTGAAGTGAGTTGCTCTTGAAGTGAGCAGGGCAGGGGAAAAGTGAGGGTGAGGCCCTGGGGGCTCAGGGCACGGCGAGTAATAACTAATATCAGCCCAGGGCCAGTCATGAGAGGAGAGTGATGGCTGGAGAGAAGTATGTGAGTCTCTATTCAGAGAAAAACAGACCAGACTTGGGGTTCTGTGTGGGCACTTTGGACACCCCAGGTCGTTACCCACTGGGGGCTCAGACCAGGAATTTTTCCAATTCTATGTGAGGCTCACCAGAGCCAGGAGACCACACCATGTGACCTTGAGCAGTTCCCTTGCCCTTTGCCTCGGTTTCCCCTTCCCTCGAGGGAGGAATTAGAACAGGACATCTAGGAGGCCCATGCAGTCTGATATTCTGGGGATTCCAGGGGGTGGTTCCTGGCTGGCTGATAGGTGATGGGTGTCCCCTGCAGTGGAACCTCGTGTGTGAAGATGGCTGGAAGGTGCCACTGGAGCAGACGAGCCACTTCCTTGGCTGGCTGCTGGGCTGTGTCATCCTGGGCATAGGCTGTGACCGGTGAGGTGCTGCCCCTCCCCTCTAGCCCCTGAACATCCACCCAAACCCCTGAGCTTTCCTGACCTACATCCATGTATATTCCCCACTGGCCAACAGATTTGGCCGCAGGGCCGTGTTTGTGGCCTCCCTGGTGCTGGCCACAGCCCTGGGGGCTGGCGAGGCCCTGGCTGCTAGCTTTCCTGCCCTGCTGGCCCTGCGGCTGTTTCATGGCGGGGCCCTGGCAGGGGCCTTCCTCGCCCTCTACGTGGCTCGTGAGTACCATGGGGAGTCAGACCAGGCACCCACTCAGGCTAGGCCTCTGACCCTGCTAGAGGGGAACATAGGTGGCATGGGAGGCCTCTTCAAACTTCTGTTGAGGGTTCTTCTTGAGAAGATGGGAGGGTACTGTTTGCTCTGTGAGCTCTGCTATTTGAGGGCAGACTCAGGTGCTGGAGTGGGCAGTGAGTTGGCCTCAGATGTCCACCTCCTGAGCAGGTTGGCGGCTGGTCCTCAGAGCCTTGGATCAAGCAGCCTTCCATTTCGAGAGGCCTCGGCCTCAGGCCATTTGTGTCTGCTCAGGCCTGGAGCTGTGCGACCCACCACACCGCCTGATGTTCTGCATTGGGGCCAGCCTCTTCTCGGTGGTGGGCACTCTGCTGTTGCCTGGTCTGGCCCTGCTTGCACAGGACTGGCACCTTCTGCAGGGGCTGAGTGCCCTGGCAACAGGACTCCTGCTGCTCTTTTGGGGGTAAGTGGCAGGAGACGGGAGGCTGTGTGTATCACTTCCCTCTGCACCTTCATGCAGCACCAGGCATGTGGATAATGGACAAGGACACAAAGCCATGTGATGTCCTGGCCCTGCGACCAGGGAGGGGTTGTTGGCCCTTGTCATCCCTGTGGGAAGGAAGCTGAAGTCATCCTTACCCACCCCTCCAGGTTCCCAGCCCTGTTTCCTGAGTCTCCTCGCTGGCTGCTGGCCACTGGGCAGCTGGCCCGAGCCAGGAAGATCCTGTGGCATCTTGCTGAAGCCAGCGGCATGGACCCTGAGGACAGCACTGAGGAGGAGAGCTCCCTGGCTACAGGTTACTCATATACCAGCCAGGAGAAGGGAGGCCTGGGTGCTGGAGGAGAGGTGTCTCCCCCTCATATGCACTTCATGTCTCCTCATGTCCACAGAGCTGGACGTACTGTTTGCAGGGAGCTCCCAGCCCCGGTACCACTGGATTCTGGAGCTCTGGAACACCCACATCACCTGGAAGAATGGACTCATCCTGGGCTTCAGTTCGTGAGGAAGGGAGGGCACGGGTGGGCTGAGATGGATCGTGTCCCCCACCTGTGCCTAGGGGTTTAGTCGCCAGACCCCAGCTCTGGCTGAACCCAGCAGCTTCACCCTCCTTCGCAGGTTGGTCGGTGGGGGCATCAGAGCCAGCTTCCTCCACAGGCTGTTCCCTCACGAGCCCACCTTCTACGGGCCTTACTTCCTGGCAGCTGGCCTAGAGGTAGTGGCCACCGTCTTCCTGCTCCTGACAGTGGATCACTGGGGACGCCGCCTGATCCTGCTGCTGGGCACCTTGGTCATGGGCCTGGCATCCCTGCTGCTCCTCGCCGGGGTCCAGTGTGAGTGCAGTGCCCTGCAGACTAACAGGGTCATACTGTTGGGCTGAGGGTCAGCTCAATGGTGGGGATTGGCCCCCTCACCCCATGCATTTCTCCACTGTGCAACCAGGGAAACAGTCCCCAAAAGTTAAGGGACCAAAAAGATCTACAGGAAGGGGCTAAATATAAGGGTCTGGTTTGGACAGGGGCAGCCTGGAACAGCTGCCTCTCCCCCCCCCCCCAACACACACACACACACACACACACACAAGCCCAGAGTGCAAGTGCAGGGGTGAAGGGTTGGGGAGGCCAGGCCCAGCAGGGCCCCTGGGACATGGAAGAGGGGAGGGATGACCTTGGAGTGGCCCAGCGTGGGCAGCGTGGGAGCCCTCTCCTTGTCCCCAGACATGCCAGGCTGGACCGTGCTCTGTCTTTCTGCCCTGGGGCTCCTGGCCTCCCAGGCCGTGTCCATCCTCAGTAGCCTCTTTGCAGCTGAGATCTTCCCCACAGTGATCAGGTGAGCTTCAGCCACATGGCAGATGTGAGTCCTGCCAGCCCAGCCCCCAGAGCCCCCTGGGGATCGAACACCCTACACATTTCCCTCCCTAGCTTATTCTGAAGACTTCTTCATTCTGTCGTGATCAGAGTTCAGATTGTCTTTTCCTGGGTGATGTGGGGAACACTAGACAACAGCTCAGGAATAGAGGAAGGGGAGATGAAGGTGTGAGGAGGGGCAAAAATGAGACAGCCTCCAGAAAGGGTAGAATTCCAGGGGAAAAAATCATTTTCCAATTTTCTGTTGAAAAGAACAAAACTTGTTCCAGGGTAGGGAGGAGGAGCTTTTCCACAAAAGTGTTTTCAGTTTTGTTTTCCTGGCGCTCCCACACCTCTGGCTCTGCTGAGGGCTGGCTCTTGCTGGGTCCAGGCCTGCCTAGGGGCACTAAGAGTTACAGGATGTGTCCATGTGTCTATCTGCCTGTGAGGGTGACCACCTTTCCAGGTTGCCCACATCATGCCCTCTCCTGCAGGGGGGCAGGACTGGGCCTCGTGCTGGGTGCCGGGTTCCTGGGCCAGGCGGCTGCCCCCCTTACCGATGTACAAGGCCGGCGGGGCTTCTTCTTGCAACATGTGGTTTTCACCTCCTTCGCCATCCTCGCCCTGCTGTGTGTCCTGCTGCTGCCTGAGAGCCGTGGCCGCGGGCTGCCCCAGTCACTGCAGGATGCTGACTGCCTTCGCCGCTCGCCACTCCTTCGGGGCCACCCTTGCCAGGATCACATGCCCCTGCTGCCATCCTCCCACTGCCAGGGCCAGACACAGCTAGTCCAGGAGGGGTGACCCTGGCTGGACAGACATACCTCCTCTCAGATAGCCACATGTCAGTGTGGGCAGAGGGGTCTCAGGGAGGAGCCGTGGGGACAGTGTGAAAGGGGAGTCCCCACTAGGGTCCCTTGTTCCTGGGGGCCCTGGCCCCTACCCCCGACAACTTGTGGAGGATAAAGGCATCCATAGAACTTGGCATCCTCACTGGTTCTTCCCTCAGGCCTCATCACGGGGCCGGAGGGGGCCCCCACTCTAGGCTCAGTACCCCAAGCCAGTGTGTCCACAACCCCATCCACTGCCCCCAGGACCAGCCCTCTGCTGTAGCTTTGGTGGGGCCGGGGTAGAATGAGGCCCTATAGGTCACTGTGGCAAGACAGCACATTTTTAATTCACATTTGCTGGAGATCTGCTTCCTTTTATACAAAGATGAGATCTGCATTGGGGGAGACAGAGCTGAGAATGGGGGTGGCCAACTCCCTGCCTCTTGCAGGTGACTTGGAACAGGGCTATTGGGCCTTCAGGATGGGAAAGGTGCCTCCTCCCTACAGCTCCACTCCAGGCTTTGGGCTCTGCCCCCTGGACTCCATCCTCCCCTGGGAGAAGTAGGCTGCCCAAGGTCCCCAGGCATGGATCCAGGTGGCTGCTTCTGCACAGGTCAGCCGATCTTCCCAGTCATGTGACCAAATGTTGGCGTGTCTAGTTGCGCTCCTGTAGTCAGGCTATCCATCTTGGTAATGATGTCCACTCTATATGTCCAGGTGGTTGTACCCCCAGCAGGATGGGTACAAGTCCTCATCAGAAAGCTCCTTTCTCTGTTCTGAGTGGCCACTGCATCCTGCCCTCATTCAGGCCCTCTGGGGGTGCCATACAAGTCAGCCAGCTGGGCGAAGCGGGGGCCCCAGTCCTGGAGGCAGCTGTAGTCTTGGTCCTCATCACCCAGGCTGGACAGGATGGAGCTCAGTGTCCCTGCCACAGACCCATCCCCTTCGTAGTCATAGATGAGAGCTGTGTCGTAGGGTGGGACGCTGAGGTCACTGTCCGCAGCCTCTAGGCCCTATGGAGAGGTCCCAGAAGCTCAACACACAAGCACACACAGCCCAGCTGCAGTACAGGGTCAGGTCAGCCTGAGGTATAGCACCAGGAAGGGGCAGAGAAAGTCTGAGGGGTGATGAGGGGTTCTTGGAGCATCCTCGAGTGCATGATGGTGGGGACACCATTGGTACCCCCACTCCAGAATGCAGATTCAAAAGAGAAACTTTCTTCTGGGCAGCTCTCCTTCCTTAGGGTCATAACTGTCACCAACCGTCTCTGAGGGCTGTGTCCTACCTGAGGCTGCCAGGCACCCCATCTGGGAGACCAGCTGGTTCTGCCTCTTAAAGATTTGGCAAATGGCCTGTCACCTCCAACTCTGCCATCACCTTGTCAGTGTATACACTGGCTCCCAAAGGGACGTCCTTGCTGGGTATCTGTCAGGGGTATTCTCAGAACCAGAGTGCTAAGTGTGTGGGCAGGCGTGGCCCCTGGCACATTACTGACAAGTACCTGCATGTTGCCTCCACTGCCCACCCAATTGGATTTTTCATGTTCTGGGCATCTCCTCTGTGGACCTCAGGACGTCCCTGCTGCTGTGTCCAGAGGAACTAACTACTAAGGATGCCTGGATTCAACTGACAGCTGCACTTCCACCAGCAGGGGGCATTAAGTTTCCTTGGCCAAGTGCTTGGTGGACAGCACTGCAGGGCAGGCTCCAACCAACCTCAGTTCAACACAGGCCCACCGCTATCTGGCTCAGGGGGTCACCAGCCTCCTATGGTGAAGGGGCCCCTTGCGCCCCCAGCTTCACTCAGCTCTCAGGTTCTCAGGAGCTTCCCCGAAGCTCTGCCAGCAACCCCAGCAGTGAGCCCACTCCCCATGACAGCACGTGCACAAGGGTACACAGAGTCATGGACATGTGGTATGTGCATATGGGTATGTGCATGCACATATGTGTTCCTGCCCTCCCCGCCCACCCCCAGGGGACCTACATCATTGATGAAGTCTGCGATGTCAGCGGGGCTGGCGGGCAGCACGCGGGGTGGTGGGGGCCGTGCCCGGCCAAATGGAGTGTCCCGGCGCAGTGGTGGCCGTCCCAGAGGGGTGCTCAGGGCTGCCACCTCTGTTGGGTGGCGCAGCTGGCTGATGTCGTATGCATCCTAAGGACAAAGTGCACAGAATTTAGCCAGGATCCAGGACAGGGTGGGTTTCCATCCCAGGCACCTTCCCGAGACAGGCCTTAGGAGTTTGGGCGTAGGGAGAGAGGATCTGGAGAGGCCCCTCCCCTTGGAGCCTAGGGGCTGGCCCACCACTTGGACTCCCAAGGACCTTTCCCACTGCCCAGCATTCTGAAACAGCACACTGCCCACCCCACTCCTGCCCTTACCTGGTCCTCCTCCCCGCCCCCTTGCTCATTATAGTTGAGGATGTTGTCTCTGAGATCGTCCTGCAGTCCCTGCAGAAGCCCCTTGTCCCACGACTGCTGCTGGAACCGTGCAAGGAGGGCCACGGGCAAGGCGAGCACTGGGCAGGCAGACAGGGCTGGGTGGGTGGTTGGCAGGTCTACATGGGGGCTACGTGGGGCATGGGGAGTGGGGTAGGAGGGCAAGGGTCTCAGGGTGCAAGCACTCACGGAGCAGCAGGATGACGCTGGCCAGCACGATGACCAGAGCACCCAGGCTGATGCCCGCGCCCCCAGTCCTCAAGGCAGCAGCCCCTGGCAGGCAGGTGCCGTCCTGGCTGCAGCGGCACACAGTCACGTTCAGGGGCTGCTCGCGCTGCTGGGGAGGCTGCCCCGAGTCTTGGAGCAGCAGGCTGAGGCTGTGCAGCCCCTCCTGGACCTGGTGACGTAGCCTCAGGTATGCATGGCTCACTGTGGAGAGTGCCTGTGTCAGCCGGACCCTCCCAGACTGGCCTTGCCCGCTCTGTGTGCCCTGGGGATCATGGGATGATGGGTCTGTTTCCCTTCTGCCCACTGGGCCTGGTAACTAACCCCTGCCCCCTTCCCCGCCTGAGGATGCTCTGAGGTGGGAACATGTATTGGGTGCCCCCCCAGGTCCCAAGGCTGGACCCTCAGAGTGGGGGAGGGTGGAGCTCACTGTTAATCTGGCTGAGGCTCCAGTTCCGGGCCAGCTCTGGAAACCTGGGGCTCAGCTGGAAGTGGAAGGGGGCCCCATGGGGTGGCAGGTCCTCATCTACGGCACTGAGGAGAAGGCCAGAGCCTTGGTCTGGCTTGCTGCACAGGCTTCCAGAAGGTGGGGACAGCTCAGGGGCATGATCGTTGACCTCCAGGATTTCAATGGACAGGGTCCCAGTGGCTGTGCGGGGCGGAGAGGCTGCAGGCAGAAGAGGCCTGATGGGTTCCTTGTCCCTACTGGAGCCCACTGCCCACCTACAAGTCTGCTTAGTGGAGGGCTGGCTCTTAACCCTTGGGCAGCAGTGGGGATACCCAGCCTGGGCTGGGAAGCCTTGGAGCCCAGGTGTGAGTTCAGTGCTCACCATCGTCGTGGGCCAGGATGATGGCCCTGTACCAGCCATCCTTGAGGAAGGGGGACGCTGGGCTGAGCACACGCCGGGTCTGGACCCAGCCCGTGGCTCCGTCCACTTGCAGCCAGTCTTCAGGGTCATAATCCTTGGAGTAGCTGTCAGCCAAGGAGGGCAGGAAGGGACAGGGTGACCCTGAGCCTACACAGGACACCCCCCCAGAGATGTGATCATACAGACACACACATACATACATCTTCCCCATGCAGCTGCTGTGTATATGTGTGCACGCGCATGCGCGCACACATACACACGTGCCTTTGAGGCCTTAAGCTGGTGTTTTCAATCCCAAATCAGATGAGCAAACAGGCTCAGGGAGGCAGGTGAGCTGCCCAGGGTCCCATGGTGACTGAGTGACACGGTATCTTATCCATAAGATTCAACCCATGGGCACCATGGAGACAGACACAGATAATGCAGAACCAGGCTGGGGTTGAAATCCAAGATAGTAAGGGCCAGTCCCATGGGAGCAACGCTTGTCAGAATTAGCGGGGCACTCAGAAACTGGCTGGCATAGACTGTGGCCATGTCAGTGTGCACCAACTTGAGCCCGGTCCTGCCCTTTGGAACAAGGTCGCACCAATATGCACACACGTGAGACTTGAGACTCCCTGGACTGTCAGGGACACACACAGGTAAGCCCTCCATGCTCTGACCAGGGCCCTGACAGGAACCCTCTGAGCACAGGGGCCAGGGTCCCCTCAGCTGTGCTCCTGGCCTCAGCAGGGAACCAGAGAAACAGAGAAACGGGGCCATTAGCTCCCTGTGCCTCACCCCCAAGGCCCCTGGCGCAGGGGCAGTGAGGTCACCTGAGCCTCTGCAGCTGCTGTGTGTCAGGGTCTCGGGCAGAAAAAGCGGCCACAGGAGTTCCTGGGGCTGCCCCCTCGGCCAGGCTGGTCCGTAGTGGGTTCTCCTGGAACACGGGCGCCTCGTTCACGTCCTGCACCTGCACTCTGACCCTGGCCTGGCCCCGCTCGGCCCTGGAGGCTACCGCCTGCAGGGGGGCCTCGTTCTGCACCATCACTCTGAGGTCATACTGGTCACAATTCTCATAGTCCAGAGGCTGTGGGGTGGGGGGATGAGGAGGAAACAGAGCTGGTAACCTGCTCAGGACTGCAGCTCCCACTCATATTCGGGCACCTGAGCTACGGGGCCTGCGGGGCCAGGAGAAGCCTCCACGGTGGTGCTGCTGACCCCTGGGGTTTACTCTCCTTCTCCTTTTAGCCTTGGAAAAATAAAAATTACACAGAACAGAAAAGGCACAAGGAATAACGTAAAAATGATAAAATAAATACTTATCACACAAAATGAACTTGTTGGGTGCTGTGTGGTCAGTTTTATGTGCTGCTTGGTCGGGTGGTTCTCCCCAGTGACTGAAGCAGACACTCATCTGGGTGTTGCCAAGAAGGTATTTGGTAGATGTGGTTAAATTAACTTCTATAACCATCTTGCTTTAAAGAAAGAAGATCATCTGGGACCATCTGGGTGGGCCTCGTCATAGTTGAAAGTCTTTAAGAGCAAAACTGAGATCTCTTGAGGAAAGAATTCTGCCTCAAGACTGCAGCACCAGCTCCTGAGTTGCTGGCTCACCCTACAGATCTCAGACTGGCCCAGCCAGCCTCCATTATGGCATGAGCCAGTCTCTTGGAATAGATGTCTTCATATATCAATATCTAAATATATCTACATCTCTACACGTATATATACACGTGTGTGTACATGTATCTCTTACTGGTTCTCTGGTTTCATATCTGGCTGATGCAGGTGCCGTCTGTATTCATACACACTGATCACACACGTAAGGTGGCAGCACACTGTGAATAACACACAGACTCGTGGGAGTGGCCTTGTTGCCCTGTGGTCAGTGTGGACTGAGCCTGCAGTCCCAGCACTGCCCACCCTCTTGTCTTCATCCCTCCCTCTGCTGTCTCCTGAAGATGCACAGAGGGTCCAACTGGGGTCTCAGGGTATGGGAAGAGGTGCCCTCCTCAGCTCTCCCCGTGGCAAGACCCAGGTGGAGGGAGCTGTGCACCCTGCTCACCTTCACCACAAATAGCACGCCCTCGTTGGTCTTGGGGTCTGTGCGAATAGCAAACTGTCCATCGGGGTCACCCTCCAGGATGGTGAACCTGGCTGCCCAGTTGGGTGAGCCTGGCAGGTCCTTGTCCTCCACCTCAAGTCGCCCCACGTCGATTCCACTGATGGCCTCTGTGGCTTCCATGAAGAACTGCAGGAGCCCACTCTGGTTACCTCCGGGGTTGTTGGGATGGGGACACCTTCCCTCACTTCCTCCTAGCTAACTCTGCTGCCTACCCACTGGGAGTGTCCTCCCAGGTTTGTCTGCCTCGGGAGTCACTGCCCCCCAGGGGCCCCATGAGTCCCTCTCTGAAGGCCCAGCTCCCAGTTGCACAAGGGCTTGGGGGAGATACAGAGGGGTATCTGGGATGTTTCTCTCAGGGTCTCCTGGCTCCTCCTGATTCTGTTTACCACCTTTGTTGACTCCCAGCTCAGGTCTCTGTGACACTTGTGCAGGACTCCTTCCCCAAAGCACTCAGCTGCCCACCCTCCCTGCTGGGCCTGAGGAGGGAAGGTCAGCTGTAGCAGGGGCTGGCAGGGGTGGGGACAGTGGTGGCACCTCATCCCTGGTGAACCCAGGGGCGTTGTCATTGATATCCTCAACAGTGATGATGGCTGAGGCAGTGGAAGTCAGGCCATCTCCAGACATGTCCGCCACCTGCAGGGTCAGATTGTACACGGCGACCACCTAGGGGGATGGCAACATGGGGTCAGGAGACAGGGTGGGCACAAGGCCAGGGCTGGACAGCTGCTGGAGGGCTGGGGGTGGGACAGGGCAAGGAGCAGGCCACCTGTGAGCTCAGCCCACATAGGAGAACCCTGTGGGCAACAGAGCCCCCTGCTCCAAGCACCAAGGGACTCCAAGTACCCTGCCTGCTCCCAAGCTCTGGGGCAAAATGTGCTGCCTGGCCTCTCAGGGTCTGACAGCACCACTGTCAGCCTCTGACTCTCTGCCCCAGTTCAGGAGGGAGCAAGAGATCAGTTACCAAGTCAGATAAACATATACAAAGCACCTACTGCATGCCAGGCACTGAGGGATACCGATGAGCTGGGTCTCTGCCCTGGGGCGTGACAGAGAGACACAGATGAAGACCACCTAACACAGCGAGTGACCAGACAGAGCCACACAGGTGGCTTTGGAGAAACCAAAGAAAGCTTCCCAGAGGTGCTAGGGCTGCACAGAAGCCCAGCAGTGAGAAGCAGCAGTGGCCCCAGCTGTTCTGTCACTCCAGAGCATGAGTGGCTGCTGTGGGGCCTGAGAAGTGAGGGATGGCCCTATCCCAGGTGATGAGCCCGAATGCTTAGTAAGGCAACAGGGTAGGGAGGTTTTTGGCAGAAAACATGCCAAGAGTGTATCAGGAACAGGGCTTTCCATACTCTCTCTCAATCTAACTCCACAAGCATGCAGGAGACAGGTGCACCCCAAGCTGAGTCTCCACCCAGAGCCACCACGAATGTCTGCAGTAACTGGGGGCTCCCTTCAACTGTAGGGGAGGCAGGGTCTGGGTAGGCAAGGCTGGGGCAGAGGGCTCATTTCAACATGAGCTGCTCCTGCTCATCCAAGAGCACGCAAGAGGTGAGCAAAGATGAGCCAAATGTGACACTGGCTTCCCTGTCCCCGGCTTTCTAAGTGGAGCGGTGGTGGCCTCACCTCTCGATCCAGGCCCACTTGCACTGTTCGTATCTCCCCTGTGTGCTCATCGATGCTGAAGAGCTGGGGGTTGCCCTGCTCCAGGATGGAGTACCGCAGCGCTGCATTGTCTGTTTCTGGGTCGTCAGCATCCGTGGCCTCAGCTGTGGTCACATAAGTGCCTGGGAAAGATGAGGACATGTGTGTGCGATACCCATGGTGGCAACCCTTAACTCCTGCTCCCCTGCAGCCCACTATGCCAAGTCCAGACCCCTCCCCGCATCTGGCCTGTGCACACTTCAGCGTCCAAGCTTTTTGCCTTGTGTTGTTTCTGGGAGAAGACACAGGAGTGTCTGTTACATGGTGGATAAGAGCTGACACCTGTGTCTCCCACAAGACACTGAGACAGCTGGACAGGGGCTGAGAGCACTGGGTCAGACCAGGTGAACCAGCAGGAACCTGTGCTGACCCTGAACCCCAGCCACCTGGGCGACAGATGATGTGTTGGCATGCTGAGAAGGTGCTGTCCTCAGCCCCACCTACTATAGACATTCACAGATGACCTTCAGAATAACTGCTTAAATGCTTCAAAATGTCAGCATCATGACTAAGGAAGTGAAAGACTTATACAATGAAAACTATAAAACATTGCTAAAAGGAGATATATAAATAAATGAAAACACATCCCATATTCATGGACTGGAAGACTTGATATTGTTAAAATATTAGTACTAACCGATGTGATGTACAGATTCAATGTAATCCCTATCAAAATCCCAATGCCTTTTTTTGGTATAAATTAAAAAAAAATTCTAAAATCTATATGAAAATTTGAGGAAACCCAAATAGTCAAAACAATCGTGAAAATGAAGGCTAAAACTTGAGGACTTAAACTTTCTGACTTTGTAAGTTTTAAAACTTACTACAAAAGTATAGTGATCAAAAGTGTGGTACTGCCATAAAGACAGACATATGGACCAAAAGAATAAAATAGTGAGCCCAGGAATAAACAAACCCTCACTATGTGGTCAAACGATTTTTGATAAGGAGGCTAATACAATTCAGTGGGGAAAGGAAAGTCTTTTCAACAAACGGTGCTAGGAAAACTAGATATCCACATGCAAAAGAATGAATTGGGCCCATAATTATCTAGCACCATATACAAAACTGAAAACTCAAAATGGATCAGAGACCTAAATGTAAGACCTAAAACTATAAAACTCTTAGAAGATAATACAGCATCATGACACTGGATTTGGCAATAATTTCTTGTATGTGACACCAGAGGCAACAAAAAGAAAAAGAAACAAATAGGATTTCATGAAAAATTTAAAAAGCTGTTCATCAAAAGACAATATCAAGTGAAAAGACAACCACAGAATGGAAGAAAATCATAGATAAGGGACTAATATCCAGAATATATAGAGAACCCCTAAAAACTCAATAACAAATAAACAACCTGACTCAAAAATGAGCAAAGAACTTGATGGGCATTTCTCCAAAGAAGACATACAAATGGTCAATAAGCACATTAAAAGATGCTCAACTTTACTAACTTTAGAGAAACGCAAGTAAAAATTGCACCCATTAGGGTGGCTACTACCCAAAAAACAGAAGATAAGTGTTGGCAGGGAAGTGGAGAAGTTGGAAGCCTCTGCACTGTTGGTGGGAATAGAAAATGGTGCAGCCACTGCGAACAGTACAGCAGTTACTCAAAAAAATAAAAATAAAATTACCATTTGACCCAGCAATTCTATTTCAGAGTTAAAAGCAGGGTCTCAAAGACACACGTGTACACTCATTTTCATAACAGCATTACTCACAACAGCTAACATATGGAAGCAACTCAAGCAGCCACGGACGAATAAACGGATAAGCAAACTGTAGTACCTACACACAATGGAATGTTACTCAGCCTTAGAAAGAAAGGAAACCCTGACACCTGCGACGACGTGGCTGGAGAGTATACTCAGTGAAATAAGCCAGTCACAAAAAGACAAATAGTGTATGATTCCACTCACATGAGGAGGCCCCTAGAGTAGGGACAGAAAGTAAAACAGTGGCTACCACGGGCTGGGGGAGGGGAAAGGGGAGTTAGTGACTGAGGGGGACAGAGTTTCGGTTTGGAAAGATGGAAAAGTTCCAGAGATGGTTGCTGGTGACAGTCACACAACATTTTGAATATGTTTAATACTGTTGAACTGCATGCTTAAAAATAGTTAGATTGGGGAGGTAGATGAGGTAAAAGGGGTCAAATATGTGGTGATAGAAAGAAATCTAACTATGGTCAGTGAACACACAACGCAATGTATATGTGCCTTACTCTTGAATTGTACACTTGAAGCTTATTGGATTCCATTAACCAATGTCACTATAATAAAAATGAATGAATGAATGAATAAAATAAAATCAGCTTTCTCCCTTTTTTCAGGAAAGCAACCAAAAAAAAAGTTAGAATGGTAAATTTTATGTTATGTGTATTTTACCACCATAATTTTTTTTTTAAATGTCAGTGTCAGGAAAACCTAATGGCTAAGAAACTAACTGTTCCAGACAGAGAGATGAGGAGGCCCTGGTACTTGCAAAGAGAAAGTCAGTTCCGTCCTAATGATGAGAACGAATGGCTAATCCACAAAATAACACTTATTTTGAGTTCGTCAGATTGGTGAGGGCAGAAGGCAGCCTGATAAATCAGAATTTGGTATGTGACCAGCTTCTCTGAGGAGAGTGGCTTTCACCTTTGCTGGAGCAAGGCAGGAAGACACAGCCACCACAGAAGCAGGCAGGAAGAGGAAGAGAAGAGGTGAAATTGGATCTGACTCTCAAAGGCTGAGCGTGGGCTAGCATGACAGTTCACAATCTTGGGAGCCCCCACCCAAGGGGATCTCTTTTGTCAGTATCCCACAAGGGCTGATGAGAGAGGCTGGGGCAGGAAGAGGCCCTGGAAGGCACCTATGGCTTGGGCCTGCAGGGGCTGCCTCAGTTGGGCTGAGCAGGAGAACTGGAGAAGCCTGCTGGTGCTCTGTACTGTTCACAACTACAGGGTGATGACGGGGCTACTGGGGGAGGAAAGGATCCTGCCCTAGGCAGGAGGACAGGCAGGCGGTTTGCCTTGAGGAAGGAGCAGGAACCCTGAAAAAGCTCCACCCCAGAGGCTAAGGTGCATATGGACCACATATAACTGAGACCCCTGCCCCCACCAGGAGCCTTGCCCAGGTACCATGCAACAGCAGTCACCTGGGAGCAAGTAGGAGCATGGAGAGACCCCTCTGTGCGTGGGCATGCAGCACCTTCTGAAGTTGAGGTGCAGCAGAAATACCAAGAGAAGCTCCAGGAAGCTGAACTAAACAGCAACAGAGGCCGAGGCTAGCCCACTTACAGATGACACCAGCCTGCTCTCTGCCTCCCCAAAGTGAGCCATCCACCACCCGCCCTGCCATTCCCAGGCATTCACTATTTACCTCCATTTCTGCTGTTACCCACAGAAGAGCAAGAGGGGAAAAAATCCATCTTCCATGATCAAGCAGCAAACATTGGGGCTTTTATCTGACAGACTCTGAAAGAACTACTATCAGTGTGCGAAAGGCTCTAATGGAAAAGGTGGGCAACATGCATGAACAGACAGAGAATTCAGATGCTCTCCCATCTGTAGATGATGCACTCTGCTTGCCTGGGATTTGACCAACCCACTGAGAGCAGGTAGGAAAGAAGGAAGGGCTCACTGTCTGGAATGGAATCTGTCTGCCCTGGAACAGACTCAGACAAGTGAGACCCTCCTGTAAAGACTGTTAAAGAACAGAGGATTGTGTGTTGTTTGCAATCAAAATGTAGAATTAAGAAGCAATGAAAGAGAGTGACTACTTTTAATGGGCTTGGGGTTTCCTTTGGGGCGGGGGTGGGGAGAGACGAAAGTGTTCTGGAACTAGATGAGGTTGCACAACACTGGGAAAGTACTAAATGCCACTGAAAGGTTCATTTTTAAATGTTTACATTTGTTATGTGAATTTCACTTTAATTTCAAGGAAGCAGCAGCAACAGCCAGAGCTTTGCTATCCACAAATCTTCTCATGTATTTTGGGAGAATTGGGGGTTTGAAATTTATATTGAAGTGGAAAGTGACTTGAGTTGACTTGTGGAAATTCCCGTAGTCCTGGAGACTCTGTTTACTTATTTTTAGACTCTTTGAAGAACCTTGAAATTCTTGCTAAAGGAAAATACTAAACTTCTGACCTACCCAGAGCACCTCCCGCATGGGAATGGTGGGCGCAGGGTGGCCGGGCTCCTGCCTCACCTGGGATGGCACCTTCTAGGACTCGGCCAGTGAACACCTCCTGCTCGAAGATGGGCCTGTTGTCGTTCTGATCCACAACCACGATCTCCAGGTCCGTGGGTTCCTCCAGGGTGGATCCTCCCAGGTCCAGAGCAAAGGCCCGTAGCTGGTCAAGCAGAGAGCAAGTACTGAAACTATGATCCCCAAACATCTGTGGCTCCCACAAGGGCCACAGGAAAGGGGCAGTAAGTGCAAATTTTGTGTTTCCCTTATTTCCCTCCTCACCGCCCTTTCTCTCAGACCTCTCAATCCCAAACCCTCTGAGGGGGTGGGTTGTGTGGTGCCTTGCCCAGGGTCCGCCCCTGCGAATCAAGGGGTATCCACTGATGGAATTTGGCAATACCACGGGATTCTCCTGACACACCATCCCCACCAACATAGCCTGGAGAACTGGCTATGGGCGAAGCGGGTGACACCAGTGTCAGCTGGTTCTTTCCAGGGGAGGCAGTGCCCGCCCTTCCTGCAGGCTGCCCAATCCTCCCACCAGGGCCAAGCTGCTCCTCCACGGAGACTCAGTTTGCTCCTTTGTTAAATGGGGGTATAATCCTGAACACCTGCTTCCTAGGGTGGCAGGTTCTAGTCCCAAATCCCTGAAACTGCCCCTCAATTACGGACACCAGATCTTGCTGGAGAAGCTGATTAGCCAGACATGGGAACAGAAGGCTGGAGTGGGGAGGTGCCCCACCCGGAAGCGATCTGTCTTCTCCCGATCCAGCACAGCATTCAGGAACACCTTCCCTGTGAACTTGTCGATGGAGAACACGTCCCGAGGCTCCTCGTCCACGCCGGGCCCCTGGATGCTGTAGATGACGCTGCCCAGCTGCTGTTTGTCTGACTTGATCTGCAGGGGTAGGAAATGGGCTGGGGGATGTGCCCCCAGGGGAGGGGACCCTCCCCCAGTAAGGGTGGGCAGCTCAGCCTGTGGCTGCAAGGGCTCCCTTGTTTAAAGCACACATGTTCGGGGACCCACGAGGACAGCCAGCCTTGGCTCTGCCCATTCTAGTCCCTCCCCCTCACCTGCACCAGTGGGTAAGGAAGGCGCTTGTGGTTCTCTGACACACTGATGGGGGGGATGACCCAGGCTCTCCGCACACGGCCTGGCATGGGTGCCCGGCGCCAAGGGAACAGGGTGCTGGGCCTCCTCAGCCCCGGGACCCCCAGTGACAGGCCCAGGCTCTGCAACAGACACAAACAGCCTAGTGACCCGGGGAGCAGGCACTGCTGAGCCCCATTCCCCTATTGGCCAAGGGTGAATGAACTGTCCCTTCCCTGGAGGACAAGGGGCATCTTGAACCCCATCAGAGCCCTGAGCTCATGGCCCTGGGAGGCACCCACAGCCACACCCCAAGCTTAGAGCCCCCAAAGCCCAGCGTGTATCTCCTGTCCTTGCCCAGGGGCCCTAACCCAACGACCAGGAATTGTCGCAGACTCTGGGTGACTGGGGGGAACTGGCCATGCTGTGCCCCCATCTCTTCTTTCAGAGTGTCAGGCACTGCCCCCCATGTGATCCAAGGGTGGCTCAGGCGACAGGGCCTAGAAGACATGTTGTTTGGGGTTTGGGGACTGGGGCTGGAGGGGAAGCGAGTGATGAGTGATGGGAACAGCTGGTCTGGCTGCAGCCCCTCCCCACGGCCCCTTGTGGGTAAGGAGTGTGGATAAGCTGGGCGCAAGAGAGGCGGGTGCCCTGGGAGCACTCCTGCCTCTCCACATGGCTGGATCTGTCTGAGGTGGGGGTGTCAGGGTTCCTGGCTGGCAGGCCGGGGCAGTGAAGTGGGGGGGGGGTGACACGAGGCCATCCCAGGTCTCCTCGATGCTTGCATTCTTGAGGGTTGGTGTTGGTCAATTAGACAAATGCTTTTGTCAAAAGAGGCCCAAAGAGGGGAAGCAGCCATCTGAGGTACAGAGTGCCCAACACGCCCCCATTTCCCACCCCCACTAGCCTGTCCTGTTTTTCTCCCAGACCTGTGAAACCGGGTGCCATTTTCACACAAATACTTTAGTTCTTGAAACCTGGGGGCCCTTGGGCATGCTCCTCCCACCTTATCCCACAAGCCCAGGGGCCTGGGGAGCCCTGTGTGTGACATCGCCCCAAGCTGCAGAGAGATGATGAGCATTGACAGCCGAGCTCTTCTCATTCTACCCCAGGGGCGGGGGACATTCCGACACACCCCCAGGCCCTGCCCGTAACCAGGCTGTCTCCACGAGCTGATATCTGGGGTCAGAAGTGGGCTGAGAGTAGTGAGTAGTGCAGAGGGGCTGAAACTCTCTCCAGACCCACTGCCAGCTCCCTGTCACCAGAGATAGTCCCGCCCTACACTCAGATGGAGAAACTGAAGCCCAGAGAAAGGACTCATCCCATGAGTCGAGAGCAGCTGGCAGCGGTTCCACAAACACATCCTGTCGGGATGGCCCTGGTTTAAACATGGGGTCTCCTCATTGGCTCCTTGACTGAGCACTGGCTGTCCTGAGTGTGAGCTCAGGCACAGAGGTATTGGGACCCCTTCATGCTCGCCAAATTACAAGTAAGGCCGACTCTGGTGTAGCTCTTGAGGGGTACAGAATCTGGCTGAACCTTGGGGTATTAGGGGAGGGGAAGAGAGCTTGGTCATCTGCTGCCACCCCGTTTCCTCCCCCCCGCCCCCTGCTCAGTTTGGCTGCAGGAGAATGTGAGATGTACCCTGCCACAGCCTGTCAGGTCCCCCTCCCCCATTTGCAGCTGCCCCCTGCCCTGCCCTCCTCCTAGGCCCAAGGCAGGGCATGCCACCTGGGGCATACAGAGGGGACACGCCCTCCTCTCCTAACCACCAGCCCTCTGTGCCCCAGGGCCATGGCTCTGGGAACTGTCTGCCCTCAGCCAGCGCCTCCAGGGCCCTGGATGCTTCTGAAGGGGGCTCCCTTCTAGCCAAGGTGGACTGGGTGACCCATCCAAGGGGGGCACAGGCTCCTTGCTGCCTCTCTCCTCAACCCCTTAAGTACCACCCCCTATCCCAGCCACTGCTGACTTCTGCTCTCTTACCTTTCCAGCCATGCAGTCGATGGAGGGCAGCATGGGATGAGGTGGGCTGGAGGCCTCAGGGAGCAGGGAGCCATGACTGGTGAGTGGAGGGTGCTTAGGGCTGGGACAGAGGCCGAGGGCTGCTGTTCTGTGTAATCCTCTGGTCCTTACTCTCCTCCATCACCTCCCGCTTCTGCTCAGGGCTTGTTCTCTTTTCCCAGGGCCCGGCATAGTACATTCTCAGACACTTAGTTGACAGAATGGCACTAACATCCAAACGAAAGCCCCAGGCTACCTCCCTAATTCCGGGGTACTCCATGTCTCCTGAAATGCAGGGACATGTCACCTGCAGGGCCTGGAGTCCATGTAGCAGAAACCCAATTTATAGAAAGGACCAGGTGGCTGGCCAGGGCCGCCCCGAGCTGCCTGTATTCAGACAGATGGCAGTGCTGGCCTTTGAGCCTGCCTGGGGCTTCTCGCCAAAATCGCCCAAGCACACACCTCTTCTAGGTCAGCATGGAGTTCCCACCAAGTGGAGACCTGCCTATCTTTGTCACCGTGCTAGTGGGAATTATGTTTCTTGAGTATGGCAGGAGGGGGGGCCAATAGAGAGCTGGCCTCCTGCCTTGCCCTTTGCCCTCCTTTACTCCCTCCAACCTCCTCCCCAGACCCACTCACAACCCTCACAAACCCTAGGAACTGTGGCGATCACCTGACTTCACAGTTCCCCAGCGTGAGACTCAGCAAGGCTAAGCCATTTTTGCTTAAGGTTACAAAGCACAGAAGAGCTGGGAGCCACAGGGAAGGCAGCATCCGAACCTCCATCACTCAGACTGAGCGAGCTCTGAAAGCAGCACAGTGGTACAGTAGTGCCCACTCTGCCTTGACTTCAGTGTGGAGGGAAGAGGAGTGGGTGGGGGGCAGGGCACAGTCTGCAAGTGCTCCTTGACTCTGGCTCGAGAGGACACACTGCCATCTCGCTGCTGCCACATTTGAGCCTACCACAGAGCCTCTGGCTGCCCCTTCCTTGCCAGTGGCCTTGACTGACACTCTAGGCTACCCAGCAGCTTGGTGTGGGGCCAGTGCAGTCGAGGCAGAGCCTGGGGGTCCCAGGTCCCAGTCTGTCCACAACTCAAGTTCATGATGTTGGCAGAAGCCGCAGAGCTTTGGCAGGGGCCCGTCGCCCAGATCAGAGGCTGCGGTGGGTGGGGTAGCTGGACTGGGCTGCAGCCAACTTCCGGAGCCTGGGAGACTTCTCAGTTTGTCTTTTGTCCTCTTACCACCCCCTTCCCAGAAGACGTGGCCGGCTAGGGGAAGTTGCTGCCTGGAGATCTTGGGGCAAAGCCACAGGGACAAAGCCAGCTCACAAAGACCAGCTCACCCCCGCCCCCAGCATGGTGACAACACCCTTGAGTAACATGCACTTAAATATGCTGCCCACCTCACTGTCACCCCGGCCAAGCCAGAGCCAATGGGTGTCATAGGCCCACTACCCATCCCACACCCCCCACCCAGCCTGCCTGTAACCAAGACCCCGAGAAAACACTCTGGCAACCCTAAAGATACCAAGGCTACTGCTCCTTGCTGGGGTCTGCCCCAGCCAGGGCACCCAACCCAAGGGCTGCCAAGTGACGAAGCTCCTACCATGTACGGAGCACTTGCTACAGCCAGGCTGAGTGGCAAGCGCCTTACAAACTGTCCTGCAGACCCAGGCAAGGGCCCTGGCCTGTGAGCAGCTGCCCACCTCCTACTCTGATGCTTCTCTGGCCTCTCGTAGGATTGGTGATTGTATCTCCTCCAGATAGCACAGGAGATGCAGAGGGGCAGAGGCACTTAGCAAAGGCCAGGATTCTAAAATCTGACTGATCAAAGAATGACCAGGGGCATGGGGAGGTTGTTAAGATAGGAATTCCACAAGTTTACCCCAGAACTACTGAATTAGAAAGCTCATGTGACCTGGGAGCCCACGTGATTCCTGGGAGCCCACGTGATTCCTGGGAGCGCTGGGGAAACAGGCAGGCACTGGGCTGAAAGGTGGGGTCAGAGTCGAACAGCCCTGACAAGGCTCCCACCCCACAGGCAAGTCCCTCCACATCTTGGGGGCTCTGTAATTGGGGTGACACCAGCACCTGCAGTGAGGGCCAGACAGAACACGCTAAGTACTGGATAAATGCATCACTGTCAGCATTGATTCTGTTCAGAAGAAATGAGGAAAAAGTGCCAAGCCCTGGAGGGACCCTGCTGGCTACCCCTTGCCCTCCACAGGTGTCTATCCTGCCTGTGGGCCTGGGGCAGCCCTCAGGGCTCTCTGCTTCTCTCACCCAGAACAATGTATTATAAGGCACGGCCTGTCTTCTGGGAGCCTGGGAAGAAACTTGGGTGTGTGGCTGGACATCTACTGTTCTGGGGAGAGATGCTGGTGACTAGGGAGACAGGGTGGAAAGTGGGGAGATCCCCACTTCCCCTCCTGGCTCTGTGGCCCCTGGGTGAATGGCAGGCGGGGGACCTGGGCTTGGGCAGGATGTTTGCTGATTGGGGCCCAGCTCCCCAGAGGGCCCCACCTTCCTACCTATCCATAGCTGTGTGGCTTTGTTGCAAAAAGAGAGTGAGCATTTTCTATTTCACTCTCTTCCCAGTGTAGTCAGATAAGGGGAAAGGGGTTCTGAGTGCAGGGATGTCCCTCCAACACTGCCTAGGCCCTCGGTTTCTCAGATTCTAAGAACCAGGCAGGAGGCCTGTAGCCTGGTGGATCCTGGGCTCTGGGGAGAGGCCAGGTGCCATCAAAGGCTAGAAGCCCTGGTCTAGACTCCCCACAAGCTTCCAGGGCCTGTGCCCCTTCCCCCCATGCTGGAATCCAGGCCACCCCATTCCTGGATGGCCTGGCAGGCAACAGGCATGCCAGGAATGGACCCAGCTGTCGGCCTGGCCCAGGGCACCCCCCACCCCAACCCCGGCCACCTCTCCAGCTGCTGCAGGATTCAGGGAAATGAAGATGGCCAGGCGAAGGGCCATGGGGAGGGGCAGCTGTTTCCTCCTCCTACCCCGTTTCTGCTGGGACAAGCTGCCAGGCTCTAGTCCACCTTGAAGAGTACAGTGGTCCAGGAGCCCGCTTGCCCTTCTGCCTTGGTTATTGTCACCCTAACGAGGGGCTGACAGCCCCACTGGGTACTGGAGGAGATGGGTGCATTGCCGTGGGTGCCATTCTGTTCTGGGCACTTTTCCACATTGTCCCGGGGAGGTCTTCACACTTTGCAAAGCCCCTAGGAGTATGGCTGAGGCCCCATCTTCCTTCCAGAGCCCATGTGGCTCACTGGTTGGACACAGGCTTGGGGTCTCCTCCAGCAGGGCATGAGTTTGCCCTGAATCATCCATGTTACCCCAATCCCTCTGCTACCCCTGGGGGCGGGGGGTTGGGTCCCAGAGTAAGCCCCGCTACTGAAGATACTGTGGTTGGAGGTTGTGGGGTAGGGGACAAATATCAGTTCTGAAATACACACCCTGAGCCCCCTGGCTGAGATTTTATGGGACACAGCAGGGGAGCAGCATGCCTCATCCAAGGCAATGGATCTGTGCAGTCCCCTCTCCAGAACAGCCCTCCTTCCAGCCCCTCCTGGCCCACCTGAAAAAGCCCTGCTGAGCTGGGGCCCACCTGCCTTGGGGGCTCACGGTGATGGAAAAACTAGCGGTCAGGGGCAGCCATGGGACCCATATGGCTTGTCAGGAGAAAAGTCTGAAAACTGAGCTAGGTGGGGGCGGGGTGGGTAGGGTCCTGACAGACATATTTCGGTGGGTCCAGGAGAGGCTCCCCTCACACCAGAGCTAATTTGAGCGCTGAGTGCTGGAACTTGAGCAGCCAGGCCTCCACTGGCTGGTGGTCTCCCCGCCTGCATCCTGAAGCTTCCAGCTGTCTGGAGTGGGGGGGGCATTCTGCAGTTGCCCTGGGGGAGGGGAGAGGAATCTGAGAGGGATGGACCCCCCTTCCCTGCAGCAGAATGGAAGGTGGATACCCAAAGACCCAGGGGAGCCGGTCTGCAGGAATGTGCCTGTGGACACCAGGCCGGGTGCTGGGGCAGAAATGCTGTTCCTAGGTCAAGTTGGGAGGGAGATGGGAGGCATGGAGCCTTCTGGAGTGGATCCCAGTGTAGGGACGCATCCGGGCCCCACAAGGGGGTGGTCTTGCAGCAGAGGGCTGAAAGAAAGCAGGTCGTGGGGAGCCAGGCTGTGCTGGGCTGAGGGTGACTGAGTTTGCGCTGAGCCAGTTGGACATAGCAGCTGAGGCTCAGGCTGCAGGACACTGTCTCCGAGTGGGCGGGGGGGGGGGGCAGTGGGAAGGCCCAAAGGCAGGGGAGGAGGTGGATATAGCCATGGGGCTAGGTGCCCAGAACAGGCAGCTGCTTGAGGGTCCTGCTGGTGGACACCTGGTCAGCTGCCAGGGCTGAGACCTGAGCTGGCCAGCTAGAACTAGGAGGTCTGTGAAAATTAGGGGGACTCAGGAGGGCCCTGTGGTGGGTTCTGGGAAGCCCTACTCTCTTCACTATCATCCAGTACTGCCTGAAGGGCCTGAAACTCTTACTGAGGGGCCCTGGTCTCTGGCCTCTGGCCTCTGGCCTCTTACCCTGGCTCAGCCCCGACCCCAGAGGGCAGGAGGCCACTGAGGCCACACTTGAGGCCACATGCTCCACTCCGAAGCACAGCCTAGCGCCTCCAGCAACCTAGGGCATGAGGAGATGTGGCATCCCAGGATGTGCCCATAGTGGGAAAGAGGGGGTGGGGCTTGTACTGCTTTCTACCCACCCTGCTCTCTCCTTGGGGAGGCTGAGGGACCAGCGGGGAGTGTGGAGGGCTGTGAGCTGTGTGCTGGGACCTGGCTCCCTTGGGTATAGGGCACTTCAAAGGGAGAGTGGGTTCCTGGAGGGCAGAGCCCACACCCGCCCCTCCTGGCACGGAGGGGCACGTAGAAGGGGGCCTGGACTACCCTCAGGAATAATGAATGTCATTTGCCAGCCCAGCGGGGGGGGGGGACACAAAAATCTGGCCTCCCAGCTCCTCCAGCTGGGGGTGCTCTTGCTGTTCCCCATTCTCCTTGCCCTCCACCACAAGACGGACTACCCCAGATCCCCAGCAGGGCTGAGGGGCACACCTCAGAGAGAGGGGCTGGCCTGCTAAATGGTTCCCTGGCTGCCCCTCTAGTCCAGGCTGAGGTAGTTACTCACCTCTGGAACACCCCCTCGCCGCCCAGCACAGAGGCAGCCAGAGATAGTAGTCTCAGGGAGGCCGAGGTGCCTCACTCCAAGACGCCGTTGGGTAGTGCAGGGGGGCAGGGAGCGCCCTGCGCAGCGCCCATGCCTTACCTGAGCCAGCAGCCCGAGAGCGAGGAAGAGCACGGCGTCCATGGACCCGCAGCAGGGCGACGGGAAGAGTGTCCCAGCGTCCGGCCCCCGGGCGGAGCTGCAGCTCCTGCTCGGACAGAACCCGGTTGAGTGACAGCACAAGTGCGCGGGTAGTGAGAAGTGAGTGACTGCACGTGGCCGGGGCGGGGCCTGGTGCTGAACGACAGCACAAGTGTGCGGGATGGGTACCGAGTGAGTGACAGCACATCTGCGGGGGTGATGGGGGTGGAGCGGGCAGGCTTAATAAATGACAGCATGGGCGCGGGGCGGGGCGGGAGGCGGGGCCTGGTGCTGAGTGCGTGGGCGGGACCGAGTGAGTGACAACTTGTGTGCTGGATGGGGCGGGGGACCTGGTAAGTATTGAATGACAGTCCCTGTTTGGGGAGAGAGGCGGAGCGAGGCCTGGGATGAGTGACAGCACGTGTGCGCCGAGGTCGGGCGGGCTAGTGACAATCCTTGAGAGGCCCGGGGCGGGGCTGAGGACCGGCCCTGGCGGGGCGAGGAGTCAGGCCGCTGTCCTGGGATGCTGCCAGAGTCAGGCGGTAGAACCAAGTCTGTCAGAAAAGGCAGCGTTCGGTGGGGATTGGGTTGAGGTACAAGAGTGAATTCACTCATTCATTCGTTCATTCATTCTTTCCTTTCTTGGCCCCACGCTCACCAGGCACACTCCTTTCTCAGAGCCTTTGCAATGGCTGCTTCCTCTGCTGGAATGCTACCCTCGCGACACTTCCCCAGGCTTCCTGCTCTCTACCTTGAGGGCTTTGTCTAATGGCATCTCCTCACCACCCCATTAGACATTGTTACTGCCCAGCATAGGCATCTGGAATCTGAGATCACATTTGCTGAATTCGCTGTCTGTGGCCAGGCTTTCCGGGGGGCGGGGTTGTTCCCGCTGACAACCAGGGCTAGCACAGAGGAAGGCCAGGCACAGACCCACCCTCCCACCCAACCCAGAAACCCTTTCTTCCTCCTCTGGTCTCTCTGGTCTCCTTGGCTGGCAGTTATTTGGTTAGGATCTTACTGCTCTCCTTAAGAACTGGTGTGTATGTGTATGCGTGTACGCGTGTCTCTCACAGGCCCAACCACAAGGTAAGGGAGAGGGGTGAGGAAAGGAGGGAGGAATGATCCTGTGGACCCACATGCTTTCTTCTGAGCAAGAGCAGTGAGGAAGTGGGGCTGCTGACCAGCTCTTGCCCTAGTCTGGGGAGTCTGGGTCTGAGTCTCCTCTGTTGCAGGAACAGACACGGGGCCTTTGCTCTCCTCTCCAGATTGCTGGGCTGCTGAGCAGGTGTAGCACCATCTGTGCCCTTGGCCCGCTTGGAAGGAGGCCAGGCTGCCTGGGGGAGGCTCCGGAAGTGACTGTGTTTCTGGCACTCACTGCTGCAAGATGGGGCCCCCCTCCATCTCCAGGGTCTGAAGCTCTGGGGCTGGGGGGCAGCCCCTGGGGCCACCATCCTGCCTCTGAGGTTAGGGACCAAACATTGGTAGAGAATCCCTCTGAGTGCCTAGGGTTTCTGCCTCCTGCTACTAATGTAGGAGTGTGGGGTGGGGTGGGGTAGCTGAACCACCCAGAAAGAGGCAGCCCTTGTCCCCTTGGTTAACCTCAGGCATCCTAACCCGGGGCAGAGGAGATGGCCCTTTGAGCTCCTCTCCTCTCCCCTGCTGCTTTTCCATCCTTCTTCCGCTTTGCTCTTAGCCATGTCTCCCACCCAACCTCTCCGGGATGTCGGGGTCTCCAAGGTGGAGAGTAAACTGGACTAGCCTCAAGTGCAGGGAGGGGCTGCTGGGGAAGGGGTGTGGTGCCCAGGCTGCGGGAACCCTTCTCCACAGGTACCCCCCCCCATCACTCTTTCCTGGGCCACGGTGGTCGTTCTCTCCTCTTGCCTCAGTTTCCTCTTTGTCCAAGGGAGGGGTTTGAGTTCCATGAGCCAGGAAGTCCTGTGGGGCCCTGGTCCACCCTAGGCCTCAAAGGACTACTTCACTTTCCTTCTTAAGGAAGGGCCAGCCTCCCAGTTTCCTGGTGGACTTGGGGTACCCGATCTTCTGGACTCACCCCTTCCTGCACCCCAAGCCTGCAGCTCTGGACCCTCTGTCTGGGCTGCCCCCTCCTGTCTCAGCTCTGCAGCTTCCCTCAGACGATCCAGGCTGTCAACTCCACAGCTCAACCCTCCAAACGCCACGCAGCACATGCAGCTCACACCCTCCATCCTCATGCCAATCCTCCCTCGAGTCCCTGTCTAGGAGGGAGAGACGCGCTGGAGCACGGGAACCCACGGGAACCCGAGGGCTGGGCGTGGAGGGGCAGGCCCATGGGCGGGGCCAGAGGCCCTGGGTCACCGCCCCCAATTGTGTGGTCGGGGAGCCATAATTCCTCCTCAATCCGCGACACACATTCTGTGCTGTCTGAGCCTTGGAGGTCCTGGGGGTTTGCGCTGAGTGGAGCTGAGATCTTGAAGTCTGCGTCCACCAGATCCTTGATGAAGGTTAGGGCCGCTCCTGTCCCTGCTCCCTCAGGTGACCTCTCTTGGACAGTGCCTACTTGGTCCCTGACACAGGGATACAGGTTGGGCAAAGACTGAGACCCGCCCACCAAAGCCTGAGTCTTAGGTTAGGGCTGACACAGACAGGGTTCAGTGGGTTCCCACTTGCCTAAGGGGGTGAACTTGTGAACCTGGAGGAGGCTGGCTGGGGGTGTGCAGTAACTACAGTCACAGAGGGCAGCTGGCTGTTCATTTGTGGAAGGCAAGGGGCCAGGGAACAACCCCAGGGGTCTCATCCTCTGTTTAGGGATTTTCAACTTTCTTGTGATAAAGGGGGGGCACTGACAGCCTTCAGCTGAGAGGTGAAGCTATTATAACTTTAGAATAATAATATAATTATTTACATTAGAATAATACTGTAATTATACAGTGAAATTATTATTATGTATAAATGTATGCAGGTTTATATAAAATTGAACACAAACATGTAATATATACACACACATCCACAGTCCTATGAAGCAGGGGCCTCTCTTAGTGCAGGTAAGGACACTGTGGCTTAGCGGGTCCTGGACAGATGGCCAAAAATGTGCATGCCCTGAAGCCAAAGCCTGTGAAAATGTCACCTTCCATGGCAAAGGAACCTTGAGGTGGGAGATGATCCTGGATTGTCTGAGCAAATCTAATCCATTCTCAGGAGCCCTTAAAAGCAGAGAACAACTTGCTGTCATCAGAGAAATCCAACAAAGGGGGAAATCAGAGAGATTCGATGTGCACAAGGGACCAACACGTGGGGCTTGGTTGAGGTGCAGGGGCCACAGGCAGGAGGCCTTTAGAAGCTAAAGACGGGCCCCAGCCGACAGCCTGTGGAAATGGGACCTCAGTCCTATGACCCACTGGGAAATGCATTCTACCAAGGATCTGAATGAGTTTAAAGCAGATTCCTGCCCTCCCAACCCCCAGCTCCAGATGACACTGTCCAACTGACATTGTGTCTTTAGCTTCTTTGCCCAGGAACAGACAATTTGGTCCAGCCCACTCAGATGCCCATCAGACCTAAAGAAACAGTGAGATGATGAATCTGTGTTGTTTCAGCCACCAGGTTTGCAGTAATCTGTTCTGATGGTGAGAGACCAAGAGCACCCGGTTGAGTATAACTTGGCAATACCAGCTGGTGTTCACTGAGCATCTGCTTGGCTCCCAGCACTGGGATAATTGCATGTCCACACTGCCCCAGCTGGACAGGGGCTCTGATGGTACAAAGATCCACTTTGTGAGCAAGGGCCAGTTAAGGTCATGTGGCAAGTGGACAGTCATGTGTGAACGCAGCTCTTCGGGCTGCACCAAGGGGCACCCACCCATCCTGTGTTTAGGTTGCCATGTGGAGGATGGGGGCCTGGACATAGAGGACATAGAGGAGAGGAGGAAGTATGCCTGGGCATTTAGAGATACAGGATAAGGAGGTGATTCTAATACCACGTGTTGACTTGGCCAGAGGACAGGCTCCTTATATACATGAACTGGGGTGCCCGTGGTCATCCAGGTGGAGGTGCCTGTTGGGCAATTGCACATAACCACAGTAAAGACTAAAGGGTGCTCCCAGAAGCTCAGGCACCCCTCATAGGGCATCCATTTTACAGGCAAGGACCCAGAGGCTGAAGGAGGCCAATACAAGTGGAACCTGGCCAGGATCCCAGCCCAAGAGCTGCAGCACCCCTGCCCTTACCAGCAGGAGAGAGACTGAGTGGAGGCAGACATTCCCTCTTTCCTTCCCTCCATCTTTCTTCCCTCACTCTCTCCCTTCCTCCCTTCTATCTTCAGTGGAGCTGAGCAAACCTGGGGGCAGATAGGTGCAGTGTGTGTGTGAGGTAAAGGGGTGGTGGGGCAGATCTGGAAGGGTCCTAAACCCCTGCCTGTCCCCCACCTCATCCTCTGGCCTGGCCCGGGCAGTGAGGTCCTACAGAGATCTTCTTGTCCCTTAAATGTGTCTCAAGGTCAGAGGATAGTGGGGTGGGCTGGACTAAGGGACATTGAGGAGATGAGTGTGTGTGTGTGTGTGTGTGTGTGTGTGTGTGTGTGTGTGTGTGTGTGTAGGGGGTGGGCAGCCTGGCGGCTCCAGGATCCAGTACCTGGTTAGGGAAAGGCAGGGATGTTACTGCCCCAGGTCCAGGCCTCTCCCACCCTCTAGTGGCCACAGGGCGCAGTGCAGGCAGAGGGCTCCCTGGAAGGCACAGGTCCTGGCAGCACCCGTCAGGTTTGGGGAACCTTGTCTTTGTCAGAATCCCAATGACACCCCCCAAAATAAACACAGAACAGTTATTCTCAAACTATGTTTTTGGTCTTGAGGACTTGGGAGCTAGAAGCCCACAGCTGCTGATGCAACATGACCTGTGGTCCCGGTTCTGCAAGGAGCTGGGCTGGAGGGACCCTGAACAGCAAGCTCTTTTCCAGACTCTCCAGGGATGTCCCTGAGCTGCAAGCCCCATTTGTCGGGGCCGTGGTTCTGTCCTGCTGAGCTGCCGCCTGCCCAGCAAACCTGACACGGGGATGAAGAATCTGGCCAGTGACCCCAGATCCCCTGGACGCAGTTTCTTGTGTCCTTCAGGTGATCAGCCCCAGCCAGCCTTAGCCCAGGCACTCTGGTAGGGAAGCTCAGCCAGGGTGGCCAGGCAAGTTAGGACAGGCAGAAGGCGAGTCCTAGCAGTTCCCGCCACACTTGCTGGCACCAGCAGAGGGCAGTGTGGCTTCAGGGAAGCCCAGCAGAGGCGCCGGCATGAGGGGCTGGAGTGGAAGGAGACAGCAGCCTGGTCCTCCCTCTTGCTGGCCCTGAGGTGGTTCCTGGCTCTTGCTCAGGGAGCAGCTGGGAGGTGCCATGGGCCCTTCTCACCACACCCGCCCCTATGTGCTCCTCCAGAAATGCAGCTCTCACCGTGACCTCTGTGCCCCCTTGTCCCTCCTAAGGTGTAAGTACCCCAGCATGGACCTTCATATTCCCAAGAGGGATAAGGGGCTGCTGGCCACAGGGTCAGCACAGACTTCTGCCTACGTCCACCTCAGAGAAGGCCTCAGGTTGCTGGCCCCTCCCAGGTCCCTGGCCGGGTGGGGGCAACTTGCTTGGTCTTGCCCTGGCATTGGCCCTGGAGCCAGCCTGGCTTACTCCCCATGGTTGTCCCGAATGTGCTGGCCAGGAGCAACCAGGCCAGCAGAAGCTCTGGGGGCATGACCTCTTGTTGTCAGCCAAGCCAGGTCGGCCCACACCTAGCCTTGGTGAGGAGGGCTGGAGGACCAGTGAAGCTCATTTGAGAGGCCTGGCCATGGTGATAGGTGGTGAGCAGACAGGGCTAGATGGAGGGCAGGCCAGAGAACAGTATCCTGCCTCAGATGGTTGAACTTTAAGGCAATTTGTAATCATAAAAGCTGCTCCCAGAGATTCGGTTTTGATGGAAAAACTGACTCACCAAGATGGACTGAGACCAGGGCTGGGGCCAACACGTACCCTAGTACCTCAGGGCTGGGGTTCGGGCCACCTGTCCTTATGCAGAGCCTCAGGGTGCTGAGGGCACAGATAGGGGCTGGTGTGGGCGGCTGCCCCGAGTTGTGCAGGACAGGGAGGGGTGGTGTACACCCAGATGAGATGTTGGGGAAAGTGGGTGTGTGGGGGGGACAGAGGCAGTGTAAGACGCCCCGTGGGCGTGCACACCAGGCTGGGCCTTTACCACCAGCATTCTCACTCCCTGGTGGCCTGTGCCTGTGGGCTTTTGGCATTAAATGCCCCAGCCTGGCTTCAAACTCACAGCACACAATGAGAGAAAGTCACTGAGGGACTGGGGGCCTCCTCTCCCAAAGCCACCTAGGCCCTGGCGACTCTCGGTTCCTCAGTGTGGCCTCAGCGAGTTTGTTTCCTCTATTGTCACAACCCAAGTCATTTCATGGGGCTCTTGGCCTGGGCTGGGGAGAGTCCCTGTGGGGAGGAAGCTGAGGGTATGGTCTCCAGGCAAATGAGGACACCTGGTGGCTTGTCCTTCCAGGCTTGGGGCGAGGGGAGGCCAGGGGCTGTCCCCTCAACATGGTGGCCTGCCTGGGGGACTGTAGGCCCTGGGGCCCCTCTTCTGCCTCACTCTTCTTCCCTCGCAGCCGGGAGAAGCTGCCAGCAAGGCTTCTAGTTGGCACCTCCTCAATCAGACAGTAGAGGCCGGGGAGGGGAGGAGGGTTGTGGCGGGGAGGGGAGGCTGCAGTGTGTGTGTGTTGCAGAGTGGGGAGAGTGCCAGAAGGGGCGTGGGGGTCCCTCAGTCAGCCCAGGCAGTACAGTCCCCCACACACCCCCAGCCTGCTCCACTGGGCACTGGCACTATTGTCTTTCATTCAATATCAAGTAGACTGGTGACAGATTTGGGAGCAGAGAATCTCAAACAGCCATATAAATCACATTAATGACCATTCAGATGAAATCAATTGCTGTAATGGAATCAATTTAGTCTGACGACATCACTGCTGCATTTAATCTTGCCCTCCATTCTTGGGCCACTAGTGGCAGGGTCTCCATGAGGCTGTTTCTGTCTCCAGTGACAGAGCCAGGAGGTATGGTGTAGACTGGTCTCAGGGCCCACGAGCCCTTCCTGTTGGCCTTTCTCCTCCAAACAGATGAATCCAGGCAGAAAGGCCAGGAGAGGCACTGCCCAGGTTGCTGGAGGAGCTAGTGGACGGCACAGAAGCCGTCCCACAGTGTCCAGGACTGCAGGCCAGGCTTTGGTGCGGGGCGAGCTCGACCACTGGGCAGGGCAGCCCAGATCATACTGAGCAGTACCTGGTTAGCTGCCTCCTTACCTCTTTAAGAGAATTGGCACGTTTCAGCTATTCTCCTTGGTCCTGATGCTGCCTGCTCTCTCCTGAATGTTGGGAGCAGACATCCCCACCCGCTACCACCTCTCACTCAGCAGAGTCTGCGGGACGTCCAGGCTGTGCCCAGCGTGTGCAAGTTGAGTTCAGCGTGTACAAGCCTGGGCCCCCACCTCCACCTCCTCTCTGTCCTATCTGCTTGTCCTCCTATACCTCCAATCAAGCTGCTGAGCTAGAAGCCTGGACTGCTCCAGGCTCCTCCTTCTCACCCTCTGACCCTCAGAGCTAGCACTTGCCTCCTGGCTCCTCCCTTTTTCCAGTCAGCTGCCCTCCGAGTCTTGTGACTTTTTCAGACTATATTCGGATCTTGCCCCTGCCCCAGGCCCTCCTGTTTACCCCCAACACCCTTCCCCTTTCTGGAGAGGACCCAGATTTCATTTCAGGGCACTACTTCTCCTCCACCCCCCACAGGCATCTTATCCTCCCCAGCCAAGGGGGATTGTGGCTATCTGGGGTCCAGCAGACATCCCCACTGAGCCTTGTCCCCCAGAGTGAGGCTTCCTGGGGCAGGACTATACCTGTATCCAATTAATCCTGGATTTAATGAGCACCTGCACCTGACAGATATGCACGAGCTCCAGTTTGGGTACAGAAGGGGACTGCTGCAGACGTAGAATTATGACTTCACAAAGCACTTCTGTGATATTCTCACCCTCACAGTGATGGTGTGAATGTGGGCTGAGTGGCCAGCCTGCTGGCAGCCTCCACCCAAAAAATGTCTTCCCCTGGAGGAAAGGTGCTGGTGGGGCTGACCCTGTCCTTAGCCTCGCCCTAGTCAGTGATTCCATCAGAGCCTGGAATGAAGTCACAGGAGGCGGCCCAAGGCTTTGTGACTGTTGACAGAAGCAAGAGTCAAAACCCTCTAGAGAGCTTGTCACACTAGCCTGTTCCAACTAGATGAAACGGCACTAACAGTGTTAAGTAAATACTGAGGCTTTGAGATGTCAACATATGGGATGGGATGCTGAGGGTCCTGCGTGGCTGCCATCTGCATAAAAGTGGGGCTGAGCTTAGTGACCCCACTTGTGCAGTGTGAGCCCAGAGGGGTCCAGCTGCTGGAGGAGGAATTTCTCTAGCTTCATTCACAGAGGGTGTGTGATTTCCATCTAGAGAGGAACATCTTCACCCATAGGACACTCAGGTAACAGACGGTCCAGAAACTATGTGGGGAAGATGCAGGAACTGTAGCCGCTCGCTTGAGTGAGACAGAGTTTCCACCTGTGTAGACACACTCTTGTGTCGAGGACAAGACAGCTTTAACAACACCAGAGCAAAAAGACCAATGAACTTGAAGGCATGAAGGCCAAGATGCCAGGAAGCAGAGGCACAGAATTAATAGCTCACATTTCGTATCAGACAGCCTGTCATTCAAGACTGAGGAAACAAATACTCAGGTGTACAAAGGTTAAGCGAGTTCACTACTCAGATGCTTTTAAGAGAACTATTACAGAGCATTATTTATTAAAATGAAATCCATTGAACCAAGAAATTGATAAAACGTCAGTAAATTTAATGATTGGCTGTAAAAACAATGCCTATTAATTTTTGCATCCAAAACAAAAAATAAAACAAACTAAAAAAAAGAAAATACCATCATGGTAGGGAGGCAGGTATTTAGAGGCAGGTTATAGTATGTTATAGCTTCTTCCTGGACATGCGGAGCCATGTACCCCCTAACCATAAACTTGATTGGAAGAAGAACTATAGACTCTACAGTATGTATTTAACATTTTTGAGAGTTCTCTGAGAACAGAAATTTAATTTATAATTTCCTAATAATCAAAGAGAAAAAAGTAGAGAAGTTTATTCATACAACAAGAGAGAGGCAAAAACAGCAAAGTGAAAAATCCCTAGGGTGGTAAGCAGAAAATGCAAAATAAGATAGCAGAAATAAGTCTAATTACATCAGTAATCACAACAAATCGACTCCATGCACTTATTAAAAGACAATAATCAGATTGGAGTTAAAAATGTCAGATCTGGCTATGCCGCATACAAGAAACACTGACACCACACAGAGAGGTGGGTGATTAAAGAATGCAAAGATGGGCCATTTAAATACAAGCCCAGAAGCTGGAATAGCAATATCAACCTCCGACAAACATAACTTAAGGGAAAAAAATGAAGCGGGATAAAGAGATGCTAAATAACGTCCATCAGAAATATATAATAGTCAAGTACAATATGGACCTAAGAACATAATGTTGAAATACATAAAGGAAAAACTGACATAATGACAAGGAAAAATGAATGACTCCACAACATGGTGGAGATTTTAACATGCTTCATCCTGAGGGGTCAGACAGGCCAAATACTGAGGCACAGATGCACTGAGATAACCAAATTAACAAGTTTAATCTAATAATTCTTTTCAATCTCTCAACTCTGAAACGAAAACCAGCTGCATAGGAGAATACAAAAGGCGCCTCAGATTTCAAAGAATCGGAATCACATGGCCCTGTTCTCAGGGAATTGCATGGAGAGTAGGAGGAAGATGGCGGACTGAAAATGTGCTCACGAGTTAAGAGATTAAACCAAAGTGGGATTCACCCAGTGTTTGGGACTGGAAGTGCCTCTTAGCAGAGCCTGAGTGATGCTTAGGTGTTGCCTGAGGACCTGGCATGTATTTATAAGAACAGAAGCCAGTGAAGGAGGGTCTAGCCCAAGCTGCCAGGGCAACCCTGAAGCCAGAAGAGAACGAATGGTGATGGAAAGCTGATGAAACAAAAGAAACACAGTGAGTATTAGCAAACAAAAGGAAAATTTAAGTAGACAAATGTAGCAGGATTGGTGAGGAAAAGACACTGAGTCCTGTGAGAATAGAAGTGCATTTATAGGCAGGACAGAAGTTCTGGGTCATAAGAGAAGGCTGGGAACAACTTTATGCCAAGAAATCTGAAACCCAGATGAAGTGTGTGGTTTTATAGAAGATACAGATAATCAAATGGACTCACAAAGAAGTAACAATTTTGAATAAACCAGGAAGCATTAAAGAGATGGTCAGTAATCAAAGACATCCCGCCTGTGAAAAGATGGCGGGCCTGATGCCGCCCCCTTCAGAATCCTAAATAAATGCAGGCAAAAGTCTTTCACCCAAACCCATGAGCAAGAAGGCTGTTGGAACTCAGAATTTTTCAGATGTTTAAAAGGTGAATTGTCACATGTGTTATTCCCTTAGAATCTGGGACAGCACCTATGACCAATGCACACTCATATAACCTCATGTCCTCCCTTCAGCTCAGGTGTGTTTGCTATCTTAGTCCGTTCAGACTGCTATGACAAAATACCACAGACTGGGGGTGGGGACGGGGAGTTTATAAACAACAAACTGAATTCTCACAGCTCTGGAGGGTGGAAATCCAAGATGTGGGCATTGGAAAATTCAGTGTCTGGTGTGGGCTTCCTGGTTCATAGATGGTGTCTTCTCCTGTGTCCTCACATGGCAGAAGGGGCAAGGACCTCTTGGAGTCCCTTTATAAGGGCACTAATCACATCATGGGGGCCCCACCCTCATGACCCAGTCACCTCCCAAAGGCCCCACCTCCTAACACCATCATGTTGAGGGGCAGGTCTCAATACATGAATTTTGAGGGGACACAACTATGCATTCTGTGACATCCGCCAAATGAGTTTAACACACACACACACACACACACACACACACACACACACACACACACAAAACCCCAAAACAAACAACTCCAATTGTCAGAGTTTTGATTTTGGAATTATAGATAAGAAATCATGGTGCTAGATCAATAACCACATTAAATAGAGTATATATAATTCAGCGCTCCCATCCCCTCCCCCCACACTGTGACCAAGTAGGGCTTATCCCAGGAGCATGAGTGTAACATTAGAAAATTGTCCACATTAACAGATTAAAGATGGAAAGGACGGTCAATTTCATAGATAAGAAAACATTTCAATAAAATTTAGTGTTCATTCAGGAAACATCTTAGGAATTAGGGGCAGCAATACATTAGTTCATCTGAGTTAGGGCATCCGCCCACACTCACCTGTGGAACTGGATGTGGCTCTGGAGGTGTCCACCCACCCCTGTACTTCTAGGTTTTATTTTACTGGAGATGTCAGAAATGCTAAGAGTAGGAAAGAAATAGGAAGGCTAAGAAGCGTAAAGGAGGAGGTATAACTGTGCTAACGGGCAGATGTTGATAATGAATTCGGCAAGCCTGCAAGATGGAAATACAACACATATATCTTTTCGATAACCTATTAAAAAACGAAATAAGAAATTCCTTTCAGGTTTCCAACAAAAAGTATAAAACACCTGAGACTAGAGGACATGTACAATTATTATAGAGAAGATTGCAGAACATGAAGAAGCCTGAAGAAATGCAGAGCTGGGTCATGTTCATGGATTGGAAGATGCAATTTGTAAAAATGTCAAGTCTCACTAGATTGATCTATAAATTTAATAACCTCCAATAAAATTTCCAATGAGGTTTTTAAAAAGGAACTTTAAGCCACTCTTTAAATTCAAATGGAAAAGCAAAGGGCCAAGAAGAGCCAAGACTGTTTTGAGAAAGGAAATAAAAGTGGGTGCCTTGTCCTAACAAATCTCAAGACTTAGGAAGTCAGACAAGGGTATTGACAGACCAGAACAGAGAAAGCAAAACAGGACAGAAAGTGAGGGGGCGAGCACGACTCACACTGGATGGAGACCAGAGGCTGCATGCAGTTCAGCGGGGAAGGATGGAAACGTCTATACCTGGGAACTTTAGTTATTCCATGTGAGAAAAGTCGGGGATTTTCATACCACATGAGAAAATTATGTTCAGTGAATTAAGGGCTTAAATGAGAAAGGCAAAACTTTGTAATTTTTAAAACATATGGGAATATATTTAAGAGCTTGGAGCAGGAAAGAATTTTTTTAGACAAGACAAACTCAAACTATAAAAAAGATTGATGCATTTGAATACATTAAAAATTTTAATTATGTACATTGACAGAGATCACTAAATGAAGTAAAAGGCAAGTCACATAACCAATACATAATCAAGATTATCAACAAACCAAATAGGAAATGGGCAAAGTACACGAACAGGCAATTCACAGAATAAGAAATCAAATGGCCAATAAACATGTTTAAAACATTCCACCTAACTGATAATTAGAGAAATGCAAATCAAAACAAATATTCAATTCCACACCCAGCACAGTGCCAAAAGGGAAAAATCTGCTTGTCCATGTTGGTGTGGAGGTGAGATTAACGTCTCTCGTGTACTAGACATGGACGTCTAGTGGACGTCTGCACGGGCACGGCCCCTTTGGAAAAAATGGGGCAATATCTAGTAATTGAAGAGTCCAATGCCAGCTATTGCTGGATGCCAGCATGTCCCCAAGCTCTCCTTGATCCTGTTCTGCATACCACTAGCTGCTGGGGCCCCTGGAGAGAAGCCTACTCCGAGTAGATGGCTTCAGAGCCCAGATCTGTGTTGTATATGGAAATGTATGTGTCCGCATGTGTGCACATATATGCAAGTATATGCATGTGCACAGCACATGTGGTTATGTTTCTGCATGTGTATACATGTGCATATTTATGTGTACTCACGTGCATGCATGCATGTGTATATCTGTGTGTACATGTAGCAGGCACATGAGTATGCATGTCCATGTGTGTATAACCATGATTGTGTCCATGTGTATGCATGTACATGTGCACAGGTGAGTACATGTGCTTGTGTATGTATGTTAATATGTGGTATGCACACACGTATGCATGCACATGTCTCTGTATGTCTGTGTGTCCTGTCCGTGCGTATCTGTATGTATGCGTGTGCATGAGCGTGAGTGTAGGAGGCAGCCAATCTGGCTGGTGCAGCGTCTCATCTTCTTTCTAAGGAGTGGCTCTTCCTTGTCAAAGCAGTGCTAACGGGAATGTCGCTGATGCATTAAGGATGCGCCTGCTTGTTGCCGCTGTTGTTTTAATGGTTTTATTGCTCGGTGGTGGAGAAAGGGTTGGCAGGCTGGAATGAAGTAGATTGATGGCTTAATGGCCCGTAGCCATTACAGAGTAATTGAATGGCTGTGTATATATGATCAGACTGTCAATGGGCGACGTGCACTGCAAGCTGATGATGAGAGGGGCTGCTGCGTGGGCATGGCTTGAGCTTGTATGAGGGCCCCGGGGCAGGCGAGGGCCACCATGTGAGGAAGCGTGCAGATGTGCCAGGGTCAAGTGCTGCACCCAACACATATTCCCATGTAGGTAGGTCATGCATACAGAAGCCTGTATGCAAACCCAAAACACGGTTGCTCATACACATGCCTGCACATGGACACCCAGCCCCACGTGCATGTGCCCACTCCTCTTATACATGCAGGTATGCAGTGCACCCCACTTGTCTGCACACTTTACACACCCGTGTGAAGCCCCACACACTGGCAGACGCAGAGGGATGCTGCTTTTGGGGAGGCCTGAGGCAGATGCTTGTGCTTGTCTGGGCCAAGGGCAAGATGTACCTGGGGTCAAGGGTCAGAGGCTGGCAGTTCCTTTGGCCATCTGCCCAGTCCCACGCCGAGGGGGCCGCATGGCCTCTGGGGAGGACGGTGAGGGAGCCGTGGCCATGGCCGTCACCGTCAGGTGGGAGCTGCCCTCCTGTCACAGCTCTGCGCTGTGACGTGGCTGTGCGGCAGGGAGGGCCCTGTCCCCGCTTGCCCGGTTCCAGGGTCCCTGTCCTGTCCTATGCTCCTTCTCCTGTGCCCCTGCTTCTAGGGGTGGCCCTTGCCAGCCCAGTACCCAGGTTCCAATCCTCCCTGCTTGGAGAGGACCCTGAGAATCACCAGTTAGGGGCTGAGCGCTGAGAGGGGCCTGGCTGCCTACGCGGGGAGCCAGGAGCAATCTTCAGTAATGAGCTTTCCATTATTCCTCTTCCTGTTCTTGGGCTTGGGCACCCTTTCCCTGTCTTCACAGATGAGGAAACAGGCTCAAAAGGCACATGGCTGCTATGAGGGTGCCAGGGTGCATGCTTGGGCCCTGGCCACCCACCTCAGTGCTTGCCCTGAGGAACTGTCTTCCACATGGAAGAGGGAAGAGAAGGGTGGCTGGGGCAGATGCAAGCAGGGCTGTGGGCCTCCCGCCCTGGCCTTGGAGAAGCCAGGATACCCCTGCCATACCTTTCATTCCTCTGCCCAGACACCCCTCCATCAACCTGCCTGGACCTGTTTCCCATGTTCTTGGTTGCTTGAGGGAATGTTACCTGTCGCCTGTTGAGGACACCTGAGTCCACTCCTTGTGGGCAGAGGCCTCACAGCCACATCAGCCCTGAGACCCCAGGATGCTGATTGTAGAGGACTTGGGAGTCACAGAGAGACCAACTGGACTGGTTCCAAGAGAATCGTCCAACAGCCCCTTTCCTTCCTCTTAAAATGCCAGCTAACAAGAGATTGGTGCAAGATACTTGGAACAAGGAAGATGCTTAACAATCACCACACAACAGAGGCTAAAACAACACATCTTCTCTCATGGCTGGAGGTCACCTGGAGGTCGTAAGTCTAGCACCATCTCCTGAGTCTAGAACGTGGTGTTGAAGGGCCGGTTTCTCCTAGAAGCTCCAGAGGAGGATCCGTTTAGTCTTTTTGACTTCTTGGCCCTTAGCCCCTCCCTCCATCATCTAGGCTGGTAATGACTGCTTGAGCATCACTCTATCACTCTTACTCTGGCCCTCCTGCCACTCTCCCACTGTTAGGACCCTGTGATGCTATTGAGGCCCATGTGGAGATCCAGGATCAGCCCCCGTTTTAAGACCCTTTAGCCTTGTGAAGTAACCTGTTAACAGGCCTGTTCTCAGGGGTGAGGACACAGACAACTTTGGGGTCCCTCACTGGTGGTTCCAGAATTTGAGGGTGGCTGGGGGACACACAGGGATCCAGTCGAGGTGGGCCTAGGCTTCCTCAGATGGCCCTGTGTTGTAGTTTCCACAGCTCCTGACGAGCTCCAGGATGGGCTCCCTGTCTGAGGAGACTGAACCAGGCTATCCCAGAGATGGGCCGCCACTGCCAGCCAGGCCAGGGGCCAACTCCCTTCCCACTGACACACCTGCACCAAGCTTCTTCCTGCGTCAAGCACGTCCCCAGTGTGCTGCTATTCCACACAGCCAGCCTTGTCCCTGACTTCTTGTCCTTTCTCATCTTGGGGCCTTGGGACAGTCGCTCACCTCACCAGACTTCAGTTTCCTCATCTGTGAAACAGGCTGAGAGCTCTCTTCTTGGGGTGCTCACTACAGCCAGGAGAGAAGCTGGTCTCACTGGGTTCGTGAATATGTCAGGGATGTGAGCAGGGATCTCCACTGTATGTATCTAGGTGAGTGGAAGTCCCTCCCCACCTTGAGGTGGAGCCCCGCAGGTTCCCCCGGGGGAAGCAGGTGGTCTGGCCCCTCTCTGTGGTCATCCATCTCCTAGCTTTATTAATGGCCTTGTCAGTGCTGCATGGGATGCCTGCGGCTGTCTGCAGTGATGGATCGCAAAGTGCCTTTGCTGCTATTTATTCTCCAGTGACCTTGTTCCCCTATTGTTGCACGTGTAAGAGTTATGAATGTGGGACATGATAATTTGATATTGATCTATTTGGTGAGCTAAGAATTACTGCATCTGTGATGTTTTAACAAAGGATACACTTGACTCCCACAGGCAGGACAAAGAGCTGCTCTGACCACCGCTCATGGCCCAGTGGGAGGGGACAGTGGCACCACAGGACCCATCAAGGCAGGGACTATGGGAGGTGAGAGAATGGGGGAGGGGACTGCCAGGGAAGGAGGGTGATGGGGAGGAGACCCCATGGGGGACCCCGGCACAACCTTGTCCAGTGTCCAGAAGGCGAGATGGGCACAACAGAGACAGGCCCAGGAAGAAGGGGAGCAGGAAGAGACAGGCATGGCAGGTATAGCACAGGTCTCCAGGGCCCCTAGAGAGAGGTCACGGGCCAGAACCATTTTAAGAAATAAGCTGTAGTTTTTTAATTTACTATTTGGTGCTAGAATCTGTCTTCAATTTTTTTTTTTTTTAATGTAGAAACTCAACATAAACCAGAAAGAGTTGAGGCTTCAACGTTTAGGGTGATTCCAGGTATTCTTGGAAATACTTGGCCCAAACTCTTGGGAAGCGCCACAAGGCGTGTGTGTGCGCGCGCATGTGCGTGCATGCGTGCGTGTGTGCGCGCTCGCACTGGCATGTATGGAGGGATGTCTGTGGGCACAGTTATGTATGCAGGCAGGCATGTATTTCCCATTTATTGTTCTTTAAAGTCAGCCCGGCATTGTACTCATTTCTACATGGTTATTTGGTCTAGAACTGGGTGCCGAACTGCCAGAATTCCCTTTAGACAGGCTTAGTGCCCCATGAACTGGCTCTTGGGGTGCCCCTCTGGGTTCTCTATCTCTGAGCAGGCAGACATGGGATCCCAGCCTCACCTGTGTTGGCAGGCGGCTCTGCTCATGGACACATCTGGGGAGTCTGGGCCCCTGGATCTAGGACTTGAGGTGCATCTATGACAATCTTGGGGCCCACACTGAGGAGTTCTGCTGTCAGTTGGGCATCTGCACCCCTGACATGTTGGCTGTTGTCCCGCTTTGGGAGGGATGCAAGAGAAAGTTTCTGGGAAAGGCAGGCCCAGGTGTGGATATCCTCAGGTCCTAACTGTGAAGGTGGCAGGCACAGAGGGAAGACACGGAGGGTCTGGATTCACAACAGTGGTTGTGGGCTTGTTGCAGGCCTGTGTGCATCCCTGACCGTCAAGAATCTTGAGTCATGGGTGTGGTGGCACTTTCATGTCCACTCAGTTGTATAGCCACAGTTTAAATCTTTATGTCTAATCACCAGGAGCTGGCCCCCAGGGAGCTGGGCTGACAGCTTGACTGACAGCCCATCTACCTTTTACCTCACTAGGAGGGGCCGTGCTGGGTCTGCACTTGTTGCAAAGCAGCCCAGATTATATAGAGAGATTCAGGCTGTGGCTACCCAGCTGGGTGGACATGAAAGTGCCTGGTGCCTGAGCTGTGGGTGCTGGTGGCCTGGCCTGTGCTGACCCCGGCTGATAGGACTCCGTGCCCTGACCTAACATGCTGCCACGTCCCCCTTGGGGACCCAGGAGGGCTGGGGAGCTTCTCGGTGGGAGGTTGTGTGGGGTTGCCAGCCTCCATGACTGGACTTCTGAGCAAAGCCTCAGTCCTCGGTCAGGACCAAAAGAGCCCATAGAGGAACCCAGGCAGAGAGGACATGGGCCTTGTGTGCCAGGGAGGGGCCAGGCGGTTTTGGCCCAGACATGTCTGTGGCTATTTCAAGTCTGTTCCTTCTTGGGGGTCTCTTCCCTTGGCTGGCCCTCCATGCCTGCACACGCAGATGCTAGAGGCACAAGGAGGCAGCAAAGCTTCGCCCTGGCTGCTGATGAGTATATGTTCAGTGGGTGGGACATGGCAGGACTCAGGGATGGGTTGAGCTAGGTGTGTTCCCTCCACTCTGGAGCCTGAGGGGCCCTGCAGGCACAGGCTGGTCTTTCCCCGGCTCCGAGGAGATGGCCTGTCTGAGCAGCAGCCCCCGCCAGGCACCCTGGGTATCTGAGCTGCTTTGCAACAAGTGCAGACCTAGCGCGGCCCCTCCTAGTGAGGTCAAAGGTAGATGGGCTTTCAATCAAGCTGTCACAGCCCAGCTCCCAGGATGCCAGCTCCTAGCTTTACTGAGGGAGCTGAGTGCAGGACGGTGGGGCTGCATGGTGAGGGTCAGCCTGAGGGAGCAGGTGTGTGTGTGTGAGTGGGGGTAGCATTTCTAACCAAAGGGGAATTTTCTGGAAGCCTGGTGACCTTTGGTCATGCTGACTTAGCAAGTGGGGCATAGTGTTCTGTGTCCTTAGGGGGACCTGTTCCAAGGATAAATCAATGTCCTTCTGTAGTCTTGCTGTTAGTTGAAGATGGCTGTTATTTTTTGAAAGTATTTGATAGAGATTATAGCATAAAGCAAATAATTACGTAAACATTTTTAGGAATCGAAAATTTCAGTATCAAGACAGATAGTGTCAAACCAGTGGGATTAAGCAAAGATCCCGCAGTGCTGAATCTCATTTTTCTCAGTAGCATGTAATTATGTAGTTCCCTAGTTACCACAGGGCCAGACTCAAGGACAGCGGGAAGCCTCGGTGTCTGCTGTGGTGCTGAGGGCTGCCTTCGAGAGAAGCCAGCTGCGGGCACAGTGGCCGAGACCCTGGGCAGCCTGCTCAGTAGGTGGGTGACAAGCATGCATGTCCAGGCTTCAGGCAGGAGAGAGCTAGGGGCGGGATATTCCTCTGAGCAAATGCCACATCCAGGGTCAGGCCTTGGGGAGTCACAGGCCACATGCAGTGCTGGGTTGGGGAGAATGGTCTTGGTCCCGCCTCCCTTACCCCCTGAATACTCTAAACAAGGCACCAAGCCCTTGCTCCGGTTGAGGTGGCCCCTCCAGCCCCCAGCTCCCACAGTTTGCTGCTCCTTGAGACACACATTCTGAGAACAGAACGTTCTGGAGAAGTCAAGGCCAGACTCCTGCTGTGCTCTGAGTGGCACTTCTCAGCAGTCCTGGGTAGAGGAGCTGCCTTGGTCTCCAGTAAACTGTCCAAAGGCTCCTGGATTCTCTGCTGGAGCGAACACGGGGCACCCATGCGACTGAGTTAACGTAGCCGAGAGTGGGAAGTGGGCATGCTGACACATGACTTGCTCTTTGGAGGACTGTGTGCTCGTGGCTGGGGAGAGCGGAGGGCCTGGGCCTGTCTAGGGGGTAGCGGAGGGGATCTATTAAGGAAAGTTGGTGTTTGAAGGAAGAGTGAAAGGAGGGGTGGGGGTACAGCGGTATGTGGAGGGAGCAGCATGGAGGGGGTGGGGAGTTAAGAGTCAAAAGTCAAGGTGGAGCAGGTGCAGGGCCACTGGTGTCAGTCTCTGGCTACTGAGAAGATCTGGACTCCATGTGACGACAGCAGGATCCGCACTGTGACAGCGGAGGTCAGCAGCTGTGATAGGGACTGCATGGTTGCAGAGCTTAAAATATTGACTACCTGGCCCATCCCAGAAGTTTGTGGGCCCCTGGTCTACAATGTTCCTTTTGAGGGGGTTGAAGGGCTACATGCCGCCACCTAGCAGAGGCTCCGGGCACTCAGCCTCCCCGGCCCTCTGGTTGCCTGAGCTGCATCCCCATGGTGGTCAGCTTGGCCTGAAGGCCTACGTGAGTCTCCACCAGCGTCCCTGGGGAACAGCGATGCCACTCTTGTAGGGTGGGCTATCCCAGAGCTCACGGGGAAATGTGTCAGAGAGGACAGAGAGACAATAACATGCCTGACCCCATCAGCTGGATGCCCAGGCCTGTCTTCAGGGTCAGCTTCTCAGAACTGTCGTGGTTCAACCAAGAGGGGTTGCAGGTCACCTGCGGTGGCCACATGGGCATCCCAGACAGTGAGAGACACCTTGTGCTGTGACACACACATGTGTACAAATGCAAAGACTCCTTGCACCTGGAGCATGGCCCCCATGCAGGCCCCAGAAGAACAGCAAAGCACTGGAATATTTTTCCTCTGTGAAGTTTTATTGAATTTTCTTTGGAAACTTGCATCCTCAGGTGACACCTAGACCTGCCCGGGACCTGCCGGGCAGCTTTGGGGAATAAGGGGCCACAAAAGGGTGTGGGTGTATCCACAAAGATGGGCAGAGGAGGCCTCTTGCTGTGATCTCTTTCCGTCAGGCCTCACTCTATTCCCTCTGATTTACGGGGTTTTAGTTTAAAGCTGGCTTATGGATGCCTGGCCTTGGTCTTGTGGATAGAACTGCCTGATGAGGTCCTTCTTGTTGATCTTCCCCATCTGGTTCCTCGGGATCTCCTCCACCAGCAGGAGCTCCGAAGGCACGGCGTACGGGGCCAGGATGCCTCTGCAGAGACACACTTGGCCTGAGTGGCAGGACATTGTGGGGCCCAGACAGGATCCTTCCCGTGGCCCAGAAGCCTGGCCATCTTGAGCCTGTCCCGGAGGGTGCCCTGCTGCAGGACACACTAACACAGAAATGCCCCTCTGCCCACCCAGAGGGAGAGGATGAGCCCCACTTGGGGCCAGGTCTACCGCAGCTGGAGAGAGCTGGTCCTACTCTGTGGCCTGGTCACCACAGCAGCCTTGGACAGATGGGCAGAGGCAGTGGTAACACTTTGGGTGCTGCTGCCACGTGGGCTGGCATGGCCCTCCCCCCACCAGAGTCCTGCACCTAAGCAGTGAGAGGGGCTTATCTGGTGGTCCAGGAGCTTCCCTGCACCCCCACTCCGATGAGGGGTACCCCATTAGATGATATGCTCTCCTGTTCTCCTGTGTATGACCCCATGCTGGGGTCCCATCCCCATAGGCTCTGCTCTGGAACTCCTCAGGCTGCAGGGCCCGAGTTCTCCCTCCCAAGGCCTCCTCTGGACAAACAAGAGCTGCCTGCTCCCTGCCCTCTCACAGCAACACCTGGGCCACGTGCCCCTTTATCATCAAATAGTGGAAACACTGCATGCTGCCTAGGGTGGTGGCTCCTGACCTCTGGGGCTGCTGACAACAACCTTCAAGCCAGGCCAGAATGATTCAGACAGTGGGATACAGGACATGTGGCCCCAATGTCTGCCCAGGGCCAGCAGGCATGTGTGGCCCTCCAGTCTGCAGTTGTGGGGCAGCCCTGGCCACTGAGGATCAGTCATGGTGAGGAGCCAGTGATGGGGGTGGCAGAGAAATCCCAAATCTTGCCTTAGCAGCCCCGTGCTTATAAATAAACATGAGCCTAATCGCCCTTGCAGGCTGGGTCCATCTGCCCACAGGCAGAAAGCGTCAGCAATACTATGCCGAATGCATTGTTATCTCAGGGCGGCTCCTGCCACAGTCTGCTGCAGGTCAAAGGCTACAGGGGCTCCTACTCCAGGGTGCTCAGGATGCTCGGGGTGGTTCATAAGGAGACTGTGCCACCATCTGTGGTCCTGGCAGCTGCAGGAGATGGCTGACTGCCCACTGGGGCTGGGAGGATATGTGGCCCTGGGCTGCACTTTGCTGGAACAAGCCACCAGGACTGGCCTGTGACTGACAATGCTGCAGGGCAAAACCCTAAGGCCCAACACCCCCACCTGCTCCTGGAACACAGCTGCCCACGTCTACCCAGCCTGGCTGCTAAAACTCAGGGTCTCCAGTGGTGTTTGGGTGATATGTTGTGTGGTCTGGCTCTCCCCATGCCCCTTCTTTGCTTTGCTATATTAGCGCTGAGCTGGGCGCCAGGACCCAGAGAGGAGAGGGCCCAGGAGAGCGGATTCCTGCAGTGAACACTGTAGGTGAAAAGGTCATGAAACCTCATTTTTCAGGAACTAAAGGAAAATACCAGTTGATCTAGAATCCCAGGTCCAGAGACAGTATCTTTCAAGAATGAAGGTAAAAGTAAAGCCGTTTTCAGACACACAGCAGCTGACACAGCTCCTTATCAGAAGACGTGCCCCAGAGGTGGAAGGGTGTCTGCAGGCAGGAGGAAATGCTGCTGACAGAGTCCAGTAAAGCCAAGGTAGGAAGAGCACCAGAGACGGGAAACAGGTACTATTTTCCTTATTAGTGCATTATCTTTAGGAGATAACTGTTTGAACAAAAGTGAGAAGAATGTAGTATGGGTGTGCAACAAATATAAAAGTAGACACACAGCAACAATAGCATGCAGGCTATTTGTGCATGAAGAGATTGATGTCACAGGAGGGGCACTGGTACGTCAGAGAGGCACATTATAGACTCTAACTTAGCAACCAATGAAAAAGAAACAAAAGGTATAAAAATTAAAAAATGATCTAAAAGCGCCATGAAGGACGTGGGTTTAAAATCTTGGCCCTTGCCATTTCCAAGAACGGTGGTCCCCTGGGAAGGAGACCTTCACTGAGAAATGCGGGCTGAGTCTGGGGGCTGGGCCTGCCCTCCTCCAAGGGCTCCAGCTTAGCAACTGGTCGAACATGAAACTCTCAGAACTGCTTCGCAGCAAAGTGAGATCTCAGACAGGAATCCAGCAAGGCTGAGTTGTTTGTTAAGAGCAAGTTTCCATGTGAAAAAATGCACAGGGACAATAAAAGTATTACCTAGTGCCGTCCACGCTGGTCTCCTGGGAAGAGAGACAGTTGGGCACAGTTGGGACAGGACTTAAGCCTCCCCATTACTCATCATGGCCTGATCAGACGTCAGTGCCAAGAATTCTTCCTGGGTGTGTTAAGTCCCACGTGGCCCATTTCAACTTGGTAGTTTGGGGGGAGGAAGGGTGGCAGGCTGTACATGTCTAAGACGCTGAGCACACGGTGGTACCCAGCTCTGAGGCTGTGCTCACCCCTCGAGGAGACACGCTGCTTGCGCTGGCTGGGGCTGCCAGGCCCCCTTAGACTCCTGCTAAGGGTGTAGCCCAGGGCAAGAAGACAGTCCTTTTCTTGGGGAGCAGAGAGTCTGAGAGGGTGGCAAGCATCTTCAGAAATGAAAAAAATGGCAGCAAAAAGGAGAACATTATTAAAAAGAAAAAGCCTTTAAAAAGACCACAAATGGCAGTGAACATGACATAAAGAAACAGCAGCCTCGGTAAGAAGCCAGCAACCAGAGAAAGAGCAGAACCTCCTCATGAACACGGAGGACAAAGATGGTGGCTGGGATCTGGAGCCCATCCTGCTCTTTGAAAGGGAAACCCCTCCTGTCCCTCCACAGAGCGGCAGCCTCTGTGTCAACACCCAAAAACTATCCAATTTGGGGACACAAGGGCTGGATGCTGGCTTCAGTCTGGGACAGTCCTCATGGAGGCAGATGACAGGCTGGCTGGCTGTTCTACCCAGTCCTGTCGTCCCAGAAGCATCTCCCCAGGGCGCCCCCAAACTCTCTGCACACAGTACCTGTTGCAGGGTCTTCTCACACCCATGAGTACAAGCCACAACCACTAGCATAGGCCGCGCAGGGGCTGGGCCAGGAGCCTGAGCTGAACATTAGAGTCAGAGAGAGCAGTGTGGGGTGTGAAGGGGCAGGGAGATGTGCGGGGCACCTGCCCAAGGATGCCCCGGGGTAACGTGAAACCGAAGCCTGGACCCGAAATGCGCTGGGAGAGCTCTCAGCACGGGACACAGACATACGTGTGTGTGTGTGTGTGTGTGTGTGTGTGTGTGTATGTGTGCACACATATACGCACATATACTTTAACAGAGTAATTGTTAAATCAAAGCAGCATCTCCTTTGTTAAACGGCAGTGCTCCAACAGCGCTTCTGCAAATCCCAGGGGATCTAATTGCCCAGCTGTGCTGCCCCTGATGAAACAAGGATTCCTACTGTTCGTGAAATCATGTTGGACGAGCCAAAAATATCTTCAGCACCAAGGAGAAGGAGACAAGTTAGGGTGGGGGGGGGGTGGTGCATGGGTAGAGGGAATAGGGAGGAGAAAATTTCTGGATTTCAGATACAGCACCCAGGGAAGATTGCTAATTGCCTCCTTCCTGAGCTTACGGGGACACTGCTCCATGGTTCGGTCAGGCCCACCTCTGGGGTCTGTACTGTCCTGTCCAACCTTTGACAAGGACAGTGGTGGGTTCAGTTTCAGTCCTAGGACTGACCACTAGGCACTATGGGACAGGGAAGGGGCCTGTGACCTTGGGACACAGTAACCACTGGGGCCAGGGTAGGTGACAGAAAGGCTTGAGAGAGGGTTTAAGGTTAGGCGGAAGCAAAACAACTAAGACATAGGGTGAGGGGAGGACAGGGACTGTGCTGCTGTGCGGGGCCTGGCTCCTCTCAAAGGGAGAGCAGGGAGCTCTGGCCTCTGGTTGGCAGTGAACACCCAAGGGGCATGTGAAAACGTCCCCAGCTCAGTGTCTGTGTTTTAGGGCACAGCCGAGGGACAGGTGCCATGGTTGGGGAGGGAGAGGGAGAGGATGGAGGGCCCTCTGGGCTGGCTCAGAATGCTCTGGGTATTGGCTTCAGGTTAGCGGGATGTTTCTCTATCAACCCTCCTCCTAGAGCCGGCAGAGGACTTACTCGCTCACCACAGGTAACCCCATCCAGGAGCGTGTTTCTGTCACCCCAAGACCTTCCACCAAATCTCATATCTGAGGTGTATGGCTGGGGATGGGGGCTTCTATTTCCCTTTAAGTGTTCACGGCCCTTCTGTGATGGGCATGAATAGGGTTCCACGTCTTCTACCATCATTACAGAGCCTCCTGGGGTGCAGCCTCATGAGTACCATGTCACCTGAACTTCCAGGTACCCCTCTGCCCCAGACAGATGACAGCAAGGCCAAGGGCCACTGCCTGGCCATCCGTCAGACCACGAGACAGCGCACCCCCAACCATCCATTTCCCTGACCTTGGACAGTCCCCACCTTGCCCATCCCTTCCCCCTGACACCACGAATGCCCCTTGCCGCTGCCTGCCCGGCTCTTACCTGGCCCACTCTTTGAGCTCCTTGTGGGACAGTGAGTGTCCCTCTTGAAGTTTCACCACTGCGGTAACCCGCTGGCCCCATGTCACATCTGGAACTCCGATCACAGCCACATCTGTGGACAGAACAGCGTGGGGCACCTTAAATGTCACGATGAGCACTGTAGGCTGAAGAACCAAGAAATGTGCAGGAAATGCTAGGACTTGGAATCCCAGGAGCAAGTCCTGGGGAACAGACGCCTGGCAGGCCCAGTGCCGGAGGCCTGCTGGGGATGACGAGTTGGGTTCTCCATGATGTCTCTGAGGGGGTCCAGAGTGGGAACTGCCTGCCCACTGCTCCTGTCCTCCCCTTGCTCTGTCCTTGGGGACAGTGCTGGTAAGAGGACTGAGGACAATTAAAGGTCCAGAACATTCTGCCCCTCAGGCCTGCGGGCTCCCGTGGACAGTCTACCAGGGAGAACCCTGGTGAAATGGCTGGGCCTGGGTCCATGGGAGCTGCCTCTGCTGTCCTCAGGGTCCCATAGCCTGTGACCCTAGATTAGGAGATGGTCTGGGTAGGGACCATGTTTCCTGGACTAGTGCCTATAGCCACCCACTCTGGTCCTGCCAGGATGCTTGGCCCATGGCCAAACTGAGCATGCTGCTACTTCTGAGCATGGGGATACCACCACTCTCTTGCATAGGGGCTAAGAGGAGCAGCCAGCACCCCCACAGACCTGGAACCAGCTGTGGTGTGGGGTGGGCAAAGCCCCACTGTGTGGTGTCCACTGCAGGCTGGTCTCTGTTTTGTCTAATCAAACAGAAAAACACATCTGTTCCCAAGAAGGTCGGGTCTGGGACAAGTACAGCTGCGCTGAAATGGCAGTGCCACAGCCACTTACCCTTGATGCTGGAGTGTCCCAGCAGCAGTCGCTCCACCTCCAGGGCGCTGATTTTGTAGCCACCACTCTTGATGATGTCCACGGACATGCGGCCCCGGATCCAATAGCTGCCATCCTTGAACATGACTGTGTCACCTGAAGAAAGGGGTGCTGGTCACCAGGAGGCATGCTGGGGCTTTAACTCAGCATGTTATGGTCCCTGTACCTGCAAGGAGGACACTGGGGTCTGTTGGTGAGTGTTAATACCATGGGTATGGTAGCCATGTGTGGGGCACTTTTGGGAGAAGGCAGCAAGCAAAAAATTCGATGGCTGTGACCCTAATCTGTGATGCAGACACCAGAACAGCCCCCTTTGGTTGGATTCCTATGAAGTGTGATAGCTGGGGCCTCATGCTGTCACTGCACTGCGCCCTTCCTGCCGTCTCTCAGGCCCACGGAAACAGAGGAGGCAGGAATCGGCTGCCTCCTAATGTCTTCCAGGGGTTCCAGCCACAGCGGGGCCTGGCAGGGCTGGGCATCACTGCGGCCCCTCCCTGATGGGGTGCTCCCGAGCCTCACAGGGCTCTCTAACAGGAGGAAAGGGACTTCCTGTTCTCCAGGTGACTGCCTGCTTTTCCACCTCCTTTCTCCTGGGTGTCACCCTGGTGGGAGCCTTCCCTAGCCAAAAATCCAGCTGTCCTTTCTCAGGTATCACCTAGTACAGAGGATGATGAGGGCCACAAGGTCTGCACTCCAGCCCGGGGCATCAAGGGTGCGTGAGGTGGGCTGTGTGAGTGCACACACACGTGTGGCAGTGTGAGTGTTACATGTGTGTAAATATGTGTGGGGGATGCACGTGTGCACGTGGGGACGCCCCCACCCTGCCCTCTGCAAGCAGAGCAGTGCTGTTTCACTTGTCTGCTCTCACACACCCCACACTTCACGCTGGTTATTAGCTGAAATAAATCATAAATATTTCATTATACATCATGCCGCCTGACGCAGGAAGGTGCCATCCATCACCTTGCCACTCCTTGCGACCTGCCGTGGTGTGGGGCGCTCTCCAGTCTATTAAACAAGACGGATGGGTGTGCTTGGACGAGCTGCCGGCTTATTTATAGTGCAGCTGGAAGGCCAGGCTCTAAGAGCACAGGGTGGTAAGCGTGGTGGTTCTCTCTCTCATGCTGACAGGCAGCTTAAGAAATAAGAGGCTTTGGAAAGCTGCAGTGCAGTCCTGGGACAGCCTGACGGTGCAGGCATGAAGTAATAGGAGTGCACCTCAGAGACAGGGTGGACATATCCTGTCCTAAGCCATGAGGCCCACCTCAGCTTTTCTCCCATTCCTGCTGTGTAGCCCTGGCTCTGGCCTTGTCCCTTCCACACTGTATGGTCTTCCCCAGTTTCCTCACCACCAGCTGCCCATCACTTAAACCTATTCTAGCCTGTCACAGCCGCCTACTGCCCAGGGTGAAGCCATGCTGGCGTTTAGGTCCCTCGAATCTCTCCCTGACCCTGCTCCCACTGGCCTCCACTTGCCCAGGGACCCAGCAAAGCAGCATGTTGTTGCCTGTCCTAGGCTCTGCCTCTGTCCCTGGTCTTGTTAGAGATGCGGCCCACTGGCCGTGGTTTGGGTGCCTCTGCTGATGTCATCTGTAGTCTCTTTGAGCTGCTCTCAGCCCTGCTCTGTGTTAATGTAGCTTAAGCCAGGGTGAGAGCCTCTGACAGCTGCACCCACACCGGCTCCACCACAGCCCTTGGCCATGACCCCTCGTCCCCCGGGAACACACTGGCTCCCTGCCTACAATGTTTTAGTTCTCCAGCTGCTGTCTCTCCTTGACTCAGCCCTGCTCAGACATTTCTCTAGCATCTCCAGGTGTCCCTGCCCCGCACACCAGCTCTCAGTGGATGACGGCTTCCTTTGGCACCTGTCTCCTGTTACCAACCCGATGAAAAGCAGTGAGAACTAGGAGATCCTAAGAGAAAAGTCAGGCATCAAAATGGTAAGGATGTACTGGAGACATACGGAAGTTGTATCATGAAGGGGTTTGGGGATTTATGTGCCAAGTAAGGAAAGATGCACTTGGGAAAGCCCCGGTTACTTATTTGAATCATCACCAGGGAAAGACAGCACATGATGACAGACAGTCAAGGTCATCCTGGATTACCCAGGGCCCCAAATGTAGTCATATGTGTCCTTAAAGGAGGGAGGGAGAGGGAGATGTAACACACAGCAGAGAAGTCCATGTGAGGATGGAAGCGGAAGGTGGAATGGTCAGCCACAAGCCCGGGAACACTTGGAGCCCCCAATAGCTGGAAGAGGCAGGAAGGATCCTCTTCCAGAACTTCCAGAGAGGGTGTGGCCCTGCGATACCTGGATTTCAGACATCTACTTTCCAGAACTGGGGAGGAATAGATTCCTGTTGTCTGAAGCCCCTAGTCAATGGTCAGTGGATATAGCACACCCAGGACACTCCCATCAGGTGAGGAGCTGTGTTCTGTGCCTGGGGCAGTGAGCTCTGACAGCATCTGCTGGCTGGCCAGATGCAGAGGCAGAGCAGCTCAGCATGTGGAGTGTGTTCTGGAGGGAGAGAGGCACATGAAGTGGAGGCAAGGGTGGGGCTGAGGCCCATTGTAAGAGGGGAGGGGGCGTGTGTGCGTGTGTCAAGTCTCTTGGGAGCAGGAGTGAGGCTGTGAGGAATAGCCAGGAGAATGTTGGGGTAGATAACACAGGATGTGTCTGGGTGTCCCGTCTTTACCAAGAGTCCCACAGGAAGGTCTGGCACAGGGTCATGGGACAGTATTTGTGTCTGACAAGCTCCTTCCCGCTGACTGTGGCAACTGCTGGGCAGTGTGATGACCAGGGTCGATGGTGGCTGCAGCCATGCCCAGGTGGGAGACAGGGTGGGTGTGACAGCAGACAGAGCAGGAAGATAGGACTGGTGGGGCGGGGGGGCGTTGCACTGAGGACCTCAGGGAGAGCTGGGCTGGGGATGTATGTCGGGGAGCCAAAGGTGGCCCCGGGGAAAATGGAGCAAGAAGGACCAAAAAGTTATGAGAAAGGCTGTTGCTTATGGACCCTTCCAGAATGTGGGCTGGGTTTCCCAGCCGCTGGAAAGGCTACACAGGTAGCCTCACTGCCAGTGTCTCTAGGAAGTGCCAGGCATGGACCCCCCACTCCAAGGAGTAGCTGTGGCCAAGGAGTGACATGTGGTATGAGTCCCACCCAGCCCGGAGCTCCTGAGGGGCCCAGCTTCCTCACAACCTTCCACTTTATCCGCTCACCATGGGGAGCAGAGGCCAGAGGAGGAGGGAACCGACCAGTGGTCAGTGGGGCAAAGGTTCCCTGAGGTGAATATTCGGGAGGGGTCAAGAAGACAGGGGTGGAAGCTGCCACTACTTTCATAAAGGCAGAGGTCCTGGGGCCACAGCCAAAAGGAGCTGCTCCTGGTGGATGAAGGGCTGGGAGAGCAGAGGAAAGGACTCAGCTCTGAGGGAGGAAGAGGTGTGGCGGGGCTCCTGAAAGGTGGGAGGGGGCTGGGTTGGGGTGTCCGCCTTCTCTGGGGTGAGTGAGGCTGGAGAGAGTGGTGGGACTAGGGGTGAGAACGGAGGGTCTGTGGAACACAGGGTTCACTGGATGCTACTGTGGAGTCACTCTGCTCTCCAGGGGACCCCTGTGCTGCCTGGAGACCCCAATGTCCCAGTTAAACCATGGAAGATAAGATGATCAGGGGACACACCTGGGGGGACATGCTTGGAACTGGGAGGTAAGGCTCATGTGGCTACTTGATGCCCTGAAAAACAAGGACCCTGAACACCCTTCAAGACCTTCCGCTCCATTTCCTTGGATATGCCTGAAGCAGGTGCTAAACCCTGGCGGAACGCGTGGTCTCAGTGCTCCAGAGAGGCTGACTCACAGGCAGTCTTTCTCTGAAGGTGAGATTCACCTACAGGCCAGTGACATGTTTGCTCCGTGGTGCTGATGAAAACAGATTCAGAAAAAGGGGTCCTCAGCCTTCGAGGGTGTGGGGGGATGACGCGGCACAGAAGTCTGCAAGGGTGGGAGCTGCATGCCTACAGAGCAAGCCCCATAGTGCCAGTATTTACACAGTAAGACTGCTGAGTTCTGCACCCACTTGCTGACCCATGGTGCCACCTCCACCCACCCCCATCAGTGGGACGCAGCCATGTGCACAACAGAGGGGGGCGAGGTGTGCCTGAAAGCACCTGTATTGGGCAGCATCAGAAATAAAGGAGTTAAAGATCAAAGCACGTCTTCAAACCCCCAAAAGCCCAGGGCAGACAGCGCTAAAACTGTTTAAAAATTAAAAGGAAAGGAAGCATGTGACGGAATTTCTGTGGCACTCTGAGGTAATGAAGTTGCATCCCCCGCAGCCTCTGTGTAATGGCCACACAGTGAGAAAGGGCAGACCCGCCCGGATGAAAGCAGTGGAGGCTAGATGGTGCTCTAGCATTCATGCTGGGAAGAACCACTGAAGAGCAGCACCTCTGGATGCATGTGGTACAATGACAGCACCTGCCAGCCACCTGCAGAGGACCATGCTGGACGCTGGGAGGCCTTGCACGGTTGGTCTCATGGGGAACTCAGCCTTTCCTCTGAGGCTCCCCTACTCCCCTGCCCCAGCCACGTGAGACACTGCAGGCCCTGAGAGCCTGGGGTGGCCTAAACCCTGTGGGGGCGGGTGCCCACGACTGCTGGCCTCACTCATTTCACCTTGGAGACCAGCCATTAGGCCTATGGCCAATGCCTAAGCCTGCCTCTGGTGAAATGTGGGTTGAGCCTGGTCCAGTGCGAATAAGGGTCCAGCTTATGGGCAGTGGCCCCCAGTATTGGACTGCTCAGGCCTGCTCCACATAATAGGCTACAGGTTCCTCGAATGAGATCTATTGTATCACCAGAAATCTTGAGGTGACAGAAATGTTTTTACTGTAGGGGTGGTGGCTACATGGCCCCTCACGGGTGATGAGTGTGTGCATGGGGCTGAGTACACACACATGTCGGTGTACATGAGTGCGTGTGCAGCAATGGGACCTGAGTGAGCCTAGGACTTGGCTTTGGTGATGTGCCAATTTCCAAAGAAGCTGGCACCTGGGGAAACTAGAGGAAGGTGCCAGGACCTCCCTGCACATTATTTGTCACCTCCTGTGAATCTGTAAGTATTTCAAAAAAAGTTTTAAAAAATTGCTGCTTGGTTTATGGAGAAGAAGCTCTCCCCAAACTCTAGGAGAGCGTCCCTCCCCCCTGGGTTCACGCCAACGTAAGTCACTTGCAGCATCTGCAACACATTATAATTAAGCAATAATTTTTTTAAAGAAAGAATTTGTATTAACCAAATTTATGACTGAGAAACAAGTGTTGAAAACAAATGTGGGAAATTGCCTATCAGGATGCTAATTAGATGCCCCAATCAGGCTGGGACTGTCTTCCTCAGGTGTTAGCGCTCCACCCTTGCTGGGAACACCTGCCCTGCTCATCCAGCACCCCACTCCCCGGCCTGTTTGGGGCACCATCAGGCCCTGTGGCTCTGGCATGTGTATAGTGTCGCAGGAGCCAGGACTCGGCAGGGCTGTGGGGGCAGCTCTTAGGCAGACTCTTTGCTCCATGAAGTGCTGACACCCCCATGGCCTCCCTGCCCTGGGGGTGCCTGGGTGCGTGCAGACCAGGAGGGGTCACCACTCTACCCAGCAACTGCTCTGGAGATATACATAGGGTTCCGCTGAGCAACACTGAGGGCAGACCCCAGGGGCTATGTGGCCGTGGCAGTTCTGTATCCTTCTTGAGGTACCAGGCCTCCGAGTCAGAGAACACAGCAGCCACCTGTCAGTAAGGGCCATGCCTGAATTCCTATGGCAGCTGGATGGAGTGACCTGTCTTTTAATGAAAGCCAGCTGACAGGAGGTCAGCCCAGCCCCAATCTGCCTCAGGGAGGTTCTGGGGATGCCTGGGGCTTGCCTGGCCTTGGGGGTGGTGGTTCTGTGTCTGGAGTGTGTGCACGTGTACAGTGGGCCCTGACAGACGGTCAGGAAGCTGCATGCCTGCCCTGAAGGCGGCCATCACCACATAGCTCCCACTGTCCCACTTCGGAATCTTCATCCCCTTGGCTGCTTTGGAATTCCTTTCCAACCACAGAGGAGGCATCCCGAGGCCCACAGAAGAAATCCCAAGTCCCTGATGTGCCCACCAGGCCCTGTGAGCTCCTGGCCTTTCACGATACCGAGGGGAGACTCTAGGGCAGAATTCTCCAGTGCACCATCTTCCTACAGCTCTGCACCAATCCCATGTCCCTTCCTGCTTTGCACATATAGTTCCCTCTGGCAACCTGTGCCCCTACCTCCCCCTGGCTGCCACTTTCTTTTGGAGAGGCCTCCGGACACCACCATCTGAAGGGCCCTCTGCACTGTTTCTGTCCACTGTCTGTGTGCTTTGGGTTTCTGACATCTGGGAGTTGCTGAATGAGCGTTAACAAGGATAAGAAATCCTTTTATGTCCTTCCAGCAATTTCGTCCTTCTAGGCTCCAGCACCATTGTCAGGGCCTGGTACAGAAAAGCCAAATAGTCTTGACAGAGTGACAGACAGGTTGCCCCCACGAGGAGTGTTGTGCGACATGATGGGGAGCTTCCAATACAACCCACAAACAAGTTAACAACTTTCGCTTTTTGTAACAGCATTATTTATCAAAATGCATTGATTCTGGAATCAGTCTCCTGTTAATGAGCATCCTGTCCCCTGGCTTTGAGGCCCACCCACAATCAGGGAGCTTTGCTCTGACAGACATAATGGCACGATCAATACAGTCATACTTCACAGAGCTCAGGCACATGGGCCTGCAGCAGAATTTATGCACTATTCTCCAATCCAGTGCTAGTTCATGTTTCAGCCTTAAACTGTAATTGAAAATAAATCTGGATGGGTGGGTGAGTGTGAGTGGCAGGCCTGGCCCTGCCCATGTGAGGTTCTTGGTTGAAGAGCTCCTGGCTGGGTGAGAATCCTGACCCTGGAGCGACACAGGAATAGCACTGTCCCTGTTCCGCTAAGGATCCTAAGCTATTGATGGAGCGACACTGGGTACCTCACATGCCCTGTCCCTGGCTGCATAAAAAGCTGGGGGAGGTGAGTGAGGAAACAAGATGGATGAGGCCCAGACACTCTTACAGGAGCCAGGGAGCTTCTTGCACTTGGGCTCCTGATCCTTGAAGAAACTAGGGGAGGCTGCAACCACTGCTGTCAGTGCTCCCCTGGCTGCTCGTGAAAACCAGGAATAACACGGCCTTAGCCAGCAGTAAACTTAGAAACCAATAAAGAGATGATTTCTAACTCAGATTTCTATACCCAACCCAACTAGAAAGATGACTCTGCCAGACATACATCCATTCTCAGGAGGCTTCTGAGGGGTGTACGCCCCAAACTGAGGAGTGGAAGAGGAAGGAGGAAGCCATGGGTGCAGGAAACAGGAGGTTTATCCTGGAGGGAGGGATGGACTGTGCATGGGTGACGGTAGGAGCTGTGCACTGATGTGAGGCGCTGCGGGGTGGGGTGGGGCTTCTTCCAAAGAGGGAGGGAGGCTGTGTGTGCTGCACCATGGAGCTGGTCTGGGGCGGGGGTGTAAGAGATGAAAAGACAAGCCCTTTCTAGCTTGGGGAAACAAGAGCCACGGTTCCCACATGGCTAGCTCTGAATGGTGCACATGAACTGCTGATGACAGAGCACTGCGGGGAGGACAGGGCCGGCAGTTTCAGCAGTCATCCAGCTGGTGCAGAGCTGTAACAAGTATGGGGGTGGCTGCTCATTGTTCCTAAACTGGTGAAACCAATGGCATCTTTGAGCCATGGATGTACAGCTTTGATAAAAAACACAAACTAAAAACACTCACCCTCTGCCCAGAGATCTGGGACCAACCAGTGCAGGGGTCAAAAAAAAAAAGGCGAAGGGAACAGCACAGAGGCCCAGGAGTGGCTGCGTGCAGCAGAGTTTGACACACGACAGAGGATATGGAGTTTGCACAGGGAAACATATGCCATGACATTGCTGTGTCATTCCACTCAAAAGCCAGTTCCAGGTGGATCAAAGACTTACATTCATGAAAGCAAAGCCTGGCAAGTTTCAGGAGGAAATATAGGAGAATATCTTTATGACCACTGAGAACAAAGGATTTTTAAGCAACCTAAAAAAAAACCCAAAAAACAAAGCACACACAAAGGAGACGGCTGCCAGACAGGACTATACCACAACAAAAGCTTCCGCACACAAAAGGTGTCACTGACAAAGGGGACTGCGCCACAGCAGGGCTCAGCCATGTGCAGCAGGGGAAACCCTGGGACAGCTGCAGATTAAATGGCCGACATCAAGTGTCCTTGGAAGAACCCCATCCTCAGACTCAGGTTTCACAGTGATCCTGCTTTCCAGTGAGAAGTGAGGCTCACGTACGAGTTGGTCATTCTTGGACAGCCAGATGTGAAGGTTGTTGACAACCTGCAGTGACATGTGCTATCACGAACTCACCAATGTGAGCCACTGGGGTCCCTGCATTTCAACACGTTGCCCAATTCCTGACTATGATTTATTTATTGGTCAAAATGAAAGTATTCCTTGTTGGAGAAATGCATCAGAGCTTAGAGCAGCTATGAGCAAGTCACCTGGGCAAGACATGAGTGGAGTAAACGCTACTCCTGAGTGCTCTTCTGAGGCCTTCTTCACATGAGAAGGTTTAAACTTCAGTGTAAATTTTAAAAAACAATTTATGCTCATCTGTGTTTATATGAATAACAAAGCTTATTGAGGAAGCTTATTGAAGAGAAAGAAAAACAAAGGAAGAGATGAAAATCATGTGGTGATAAGAGTCAGTGTTCTGTGCCTGGAATACACAAACCCAAACATGCACATATATACATGTACGTGACACATGCCAGCAGGGTTCCTTCATGTCGTCACTCTTCAAAACACGGTTTCTAAGGCCTTACAATACTCCACTGTTTGGATGGAGCACACCATATATACCATCCCCTATGGCTGAGCGAGTGATTCCAGTTTTTCACTTTATAAATAATTCTGTAACAGGCATCTTTACCCATCCATCTTTGACCACCTCTAATTATTTTCTTTACATAGATTCCTAGAAACACTGTTAACACACTATTTCACCTGTATAGGGGAAGCGGTGTGGCCTCACAGCATTGACACTGTTGGCTTTCAGAGAATCTTTCTATCTGGTCAGAGTCAATCTTTGCATGTTTATCTCTTTTAACACTAGGAATACAAATATTTTCCTTGTTTTTATGGCCAATTGCATTTTTCTTTTGTGATCTGCCTGTCATCTTTGCTCATAGTTTCTGTCGGGGTTGACTAGGCTCCCTGCATCATTCCCTGGGCTGCGTGGTGAGCCCTCAAGGTACCATTACAGTGACGCCTGAGAGCAGCAGTCCCAAATCTTTCTGGCACTGGGGACCAGGGTGCCTATGAGAATTTAATGACTGATGATCTGAGGTGGAGCTGAGGTGGTGATGCTAGCGCTGGGGAGCCGCTGCAAATACAGATGAAGCGTCGCTCACTCCCCACTACTCACCTCCTGCTGTGTATCCTGGTTCCTAACAGGCCACAGACCAGTACCAGTATCTGTACCATAGGGTTCCTACCCAGGGGTTGGGGAACCCTGCCTTAGAGAATATTCACGCTCCATCAAGGCTGCAAACCTCAGGCTCTCTCTTCTGTTGTTCTACTGGCAAGTTGTTTTCTTAAATAAATAGCTTTTAATGTTTGTCTCTGATAATAACATCACATGCTCATTGTAGAAGAAAAAGGGAGGAGACACCACCAGACACCCAGTAATATTCTGGTGATTTTCCTGCAGTTCTTCCTCCTAGTTACTTAAATAACCTTCTACACATGTATTTATCTATAATTAGTTTACTATTTACTATGTCACTTCTCAACATTAAACAGTATATGATGTATATTCTTTAAAATAAGTCAGAGATGCTATTTTTGTTTCCTCATGTTCACTCATCAGTCTCTTTAAAATGACAAAACTGCTCAGGGTAAAGCATCAAGAGGGCAGTAGGACCTGCAGTATTTGCTTAGCTCTGTTCCCATGTCCTTATCTGCGTCCCGTGCCCCCACATCCGTCCTGTGTTCTCATCCCTGTGTCCCCATCTCCCTGTGTCCCTGTGTCCTTATTTCTGTGTCCTCATCCTGTCCTCAGCTCTGAAAGCAGGTTCAGTGTAAAGCCTTGAGGACGCCTAGGTCCTAGACTCGCCCGTTCCCCTGCCCTGGGCCAGAGCCGAAGCCTGTGTGTGTGTGTGTGTGTGTGTGTGTGTTTGTTGACCAGGTTCTCAGAGGGTATGGCGGTACTCAGGTGGAATGCAAAGAGTCAGGAGAAATCACTGTGGCTGTCAGAGGAGTTTCTGGGGAGAGACCTTTGATTCCCTCCCTGAGAGGCAGCCACAGGCCCTGGGGGCTTGCAAGGAGCTTCCTGCACATTCTCCCTGGCAGAACTGGGCTGCAGGGAAGGAGGCAGGCACTCACAGGGCATGGAGGGCTGGAGTGGATGGAATTGAAGCAGCCAGCCTATCTCCTGTCATCTAGACACAAAGGAAGCCACTGAGGAGGAGATGGCTGGACTCAGCCCTTCTCCAGCTCCTGCCAGAATTCGTGTGGCAGGAGGGGGTGGCCAGTGAAAGGGTTAAGTTTAATTTATCCTGATTTCTATTTAATATCATGCTCTCCCCGTAGGAGCCGGCAGCTGTGAGCTGATTGCGCGCTCTCATTATGCAGTCTGTATCGCTAATGGCCTGTGACAAAGGCATGCGGCTTCCAGGCCTTACCCCCGAGAGCCAATTAAACACACATACTCCCTTCCTGTTTGCAGCGCATTACAATGAAATTAAACTGAATTTCAAAATCATTTTCTCCTAAAGACATCTCTTTACAATAATTAATGCATACTATTCCCTTTCATCTGAAATATTCATCAGGAGTGGTGACTAAAAACGTTTTAACGCTGACTGCCCCACATCTTGCATTGCTGCCGCCCCAGTGCTCAGTGAGCCCTGCTATCAGCAAAATCCACAGGGTTTTGGTTCCTGTGCTTAAAAAAAAAATCTGCAGCTTTTTATCTGAATTTTAAAATAAAAGAAGATGGCTACAAAGCGAGTCAAGGTTTCCAAACAGAGTACCGTTCAAATGGCTGCAGGAGGAACGCACAAAAAAGCATGATTAACTCAAAAGTAATATTTCCTAAATTTTGCATCTGATGGACAATAATAGAGGTCTGTTTTCACCAGACTGACCTGTTAATGTGGATGTTTACAGAGGGTAAGAGGTGTGTGTGTGTGTGTGTGTGTGTATTAATATGTTGACCACATCTTGTGACCGGCAGAAACAGAAATAGGTGATCTGAGCTCCTGGGTCCCCAACCACTAGGCCCTCTGCTGACCCACTCCTCAGATTCACCTGCCAGGGTTCCCGGGACACTGGCCTGTTTTGGAGGCTGACAGATGTCCACTCTGCAAACACTTTGGAACTCTCCACACACCTGCTCTCTCTGCCCAGTGTGGAGGGACCAGGGGGACAGGACAGTTTCAATCACAGCTGCTGGGAAATATACTTCAGAGGGCATGTGAGAAAGCTACAGATGGCTACGGGACCACAGGATGGATATGGGATAGGCCAAAATCAGCAAGTCCAGTCCCAAGTGCCATCGGCATGGGGGCAGATAGAGGACCACTTGACACCCCTTAGGAGGACTCCTGCCCCTTCACCCTCAATGGGCCCCTCACCTCAGTCCCATGATGATAGCAGATTAGAGAGTGAACACGAAATCTGCCCCCTGCAGGTCCATGTGGACCTGAGCCTGGTGAGATAACACATGTGTGAGTGTCAGCCACGGGTCACCAGGCTAAGGGCCAGGGCCACAGCCATCTAACACACCTTCTCTCCCCATTAGATGCACATATGTGCACGGCAAACCCCCCCTCCCCCAGTGTTTGTTCCATCAGCAGGCACCTTCCTTTCTCCTGAGTCCTGCTCCCCACAGAAGAGCAGGGATTATGGTGCATTTCTGATTATGGCACCCACATATGATAACACATGAAAACAGGCCTTTCTTTTTAGAAAATATTGCCTTAAGATTATTATAAAATAATGCTCATTTAGCACAAAAGTTTTAGAAATATATAGGCAAAAAGGAAAGGAGACAGCCTCCAGAATCCCACCATTTTAGACATCATGAACTGCTGTTCTGATACATGTTCTAGATAAGCATGCACATCAGTAAGTCAATTAGCTGCACACCTAAACATTCCCAGCATTTGCTGTGTTGTTCACTTGGACAGGACCGCTGGGCCCCAGGAAGTGAGGGGGATGGGGGCAAAACAAAGGCGGGGATGTGGGATAGGGGGCAGGAGGCTCCTCAGAGCAGGCTCTGGGTGTGTGTCCCAGGTGAGAGGATGCCGGTGTGGGGGGCCCCACCAGCACATTCCAGCATTGCTGCCTCTTTCTGCCCAGGCACTGGGCCCTGGGCTTTGATCACAGGTTTATAATTGCCCATTCAGGCAGGTGACACAAAGGGTGCAGACTTTAGTATAGGGAATGGAAATGAATGACCCAAACCACAAACAAACCACATTTTATCAAAATGACTTTGATGCAGAATGTGGGAGGGGGTGAGGAGGGTCTCTGATGTATAATGCAGTTGTGACTAGGAATGGGGAGCCCTGACCCAGTCAGAGGCTGCTGGGCCAGTGGACAGGGTGGGAGACTTGCTGCAAGGCCGGGGGGCTGCTGGTCCTCCTGAGGGGGGACTTAGGAGCTTCTTTTTAGAGGGTGGCAGGGGTCTGGTATGCTGGGTGGAGGCATAGGTACAAAGACTGAGACACAAAATCTACCCACCTGCCCTGTCCCTGCCCTTCACGGAAGATTCCAGGGGTATCCAGGCATGGTGACAACTCAAAGTGGTCTAGTCACACTCCCCCTTCTTCTAGGTTCCCCCATCCTTGAGCTCCCTTCCCCTCTGGGCCCCCCTACCTGTTTTAAACCAGCCATCTGAGGTGAATGCTTTCTTTGTTTCTTCTGGTTTGTCCCAGTATTCCCGGAACACAGAGGGTCCCCTGACCAAGAGCTCCCCTTCCTTCTCCTTGAACCCTGGGGTTACCTGAGGTGTGGGAGAAAAGCATGCACATCAGAGCAATACCTCTCAGGATGGGGTCTCCACCTGCCTTCCCTATGCCCATGTCTGGCATGAGGACTATTTTTCATTCTTCTGAAATTAAACACTTAGCTGGAAATGACTGAGAAACACAGCTTTCAGTGCAGGAACTCAGTTATGACAGCACTGAGCTGCTCCCTGAGCTCGCCTTGCCCTGGGTGGGGCTATGGATCATCTCTTCATCCTATAACAACCCCATCCTATAGATCTGAAGATGTAAGTAAGTGACCTGGTCTCAGTGCTCAGGCATGGCTGGATTAAGCTGTCCGTCCACTTCTAAAAGCCATGTTCCCCATGAAATCCCATCTCCAGGGCATTTCTTAGACAAACCACGGAACCCAGGAGAAGCAGGCAACTGCCTGCCCATGGCTACTGGAAGAGTCCAAATTGGCAGCTCTTGCCATAAAGCCTTCTGAAGGAGGTTACTTTGCTTGGTGAGAAAGAAGCTGGCAGAGGAGCCAACTGAGAGAAGGGGGTTCCAGGAGGAAGACTTAGGTGCCAGGAGAGAGCAGCACCAGAATTCCTGTGGTCATGGGAGGCAAAGAATCTCAGTGTTTCTTCAGTGTGACCACAGTGAAGGGCAGGAAGAAGACTTGGTTTTATAAGCAACTGAGCAGGCACTTCCACAGTGCCATGAAAAGCAAATGCAGAGGAGGCAACAACCCGCCAGTCAGGAGGCCCCTGTGGGGTCACAGGTGCATTCCTCGGGGAAGCCACCACTGGCTTAGGTAGAGAATTCAACACTCCTCACTTAGTAATAGAGCTAGAAGTCAGAAAACCAGCGAGAATGTGGGAGAGCTGAGCAACACCATTAGCTATGGCACCTAACTGACATTTACACTCCAACCCAAACCAGCAGAACTTTCACCAAGCATGACCACACATTCCGGGCCATAAAACACACCTTAACAAATTTTAAAAAGCTGAAATCATATCAAGCATATTTTATGACTATAGTGGAATTAAGCTAGAAATAAATAACAGAAAAATCTCCAAACACTTGGAAAATAAACACCACACTTATAAATGATCCATGAGTCAAGGAGGAAGTCATAAGAAAACTAGAAACTACTTTGAACCGAATGAAAATGAAAATGTAACATCAACATTGGGAGTGTATAGCTAAAGCAATGCTTAGAAGGAAATTTATATCATTAAATGTATATATTAGAAAAGAGAAAGGGTTCTCAAATTAATAACCTAACGTTTCACCTTAAGAAACTGAAAAAGAGAAAAAAGCAAGCAGAATAAAAAAATGAAAGAACAGAAATCAATTAAGATTAAAAACAGAAAAGTAATAGAGGAAATTCAATGAATCCAAAAGCTAGTTCTTTGAAGAAAGATCAATAAAACAGATAAACTTCTAGCAAGAATAACAAAGAAAAAAGAAATAGGAGACACAAATGATCAGTATAAGGAATGAGAAGGATGTCATTTTAGACTCTGCAGATAGTAAAAGGTTTAACATTGAAATTCTATGAAAAACTCTATGTACATAAATTCAGCAACTTAAATAGACCAGTTCCTCAAAAATCACTACCTACCAAACTCACCCAAGATGCAATAGATGACCTGAATAGTCCAATAACTATTAAAGAAGTTGAATTAATAAATTCTTCCAAAAAAACTCATCTAGACCTAGATGGTTTCACTGGTTAATTCTATCAATCATTTAAAAAACACATAACTCCAATTACATACAATTGCTTCCAGAAAATGGGAGAGGGAACACTTCCCAACTCATTTGATGATGCCAGCACTACCCTTATACCAAACCAGACAAAAAATAACAAGGAAAAGAAACACAGACCAAAATCCTTCATGAGCATAGATGTAAAAATCCTCAACAAAATGTTAGGAAATCAAATCCAGCACTATATAAAACACATGATATACTATACCTAAGCGGAATTTGTCCTGGGAATGCAAGGCTAATTCAATGTTAGAAAATCAACCACAATCCCATATTAGCAGCCTAATGAAGAAAAATCAATTGATGCAGAAAAAGGCACTGAAAAACATGCAATTCAATTCATGATAAAACTCTCAGCATAAATATAAATAGAATGGAATCTACAAAAAGCCTATAGTTAATGTCATGCTTAATAGTGAAAGACCAAATATTTTCTCCATAAGATTGGAATCCAGACAAGAATAACACACTTCTATTTGACATCATACTAGAAATGCTAGTCTGAGCAATCAGGCAAGAAAAAGAAATAAAGGGCATACAGATTGGAAAGGAAGAAGTAAAACTGTTTCTATTTGCAGAAAACATGATTGTATATCATTGGTCCCCAACCTTTTGGCACCAGGGACTGGTGCTCCTATGAGAACCTAATGCCTGATGTCCTGAAGTGGAGCTGAGGCGGTGATGTTGGCTCTGGGGAACGGCTGCAAATACAGATGAAGCTTTGCCAGCTTGCTCACCACTTACCTCCTGCTATGTGGCCCAGTTCCTAATAGGCTAAAGACCAGTCTATGGCGTGAGGGTTGGGGACCCCTGGTATATATAGAAAATCTCAATAAATCTACAAAAAGTTCCTAAAACTAAAAAGATAATTTAGTAAAGTTACTAAAGGATATGAAGCCAAAACACTAAAACCACTGTATTTTACTGTACATTAGCAATGAATAACTATCAACAAAAAACTCTATACCTACAATAGTTGAAAAAGAGGAGGCAGAGGAGGAGGAGAAATAGGAGAAAAGAAAACAGGAGACTTAGGTATAAATCTAACAGAACACGTATAGGACTTATATGCTGAAAACCACATACACATACACACACACACACACACACACACACACACGTGCACGTACACGTGCACGTGCAAAGCAGACCTAAATAAATGGAGAGATGTATTGTGTTCATAGATGGAAAGACTCATCATATAAAAATGTTACTTTTCCTCGAAGTTATATATTTCATAAAATTTTGATCAAGATTCCAAAAGTTGTTGTTGTTGTTTCTTATAGATACAAACTATTTCTAAAATTGGTATGGGCAGAGAAAAAAACTAGAATAGCCCAAACAACTTTGATTAAGAAGAGTAAAGTTGGTTTAATAACACTACAATGTAGAAACAATATAAAGTTACAGCAATTAAGACTGTGGTATTAGCAGAGGAACAGGTACATAGATCAATGGAAGAGAACATATAAACTGTACAGAGCTGCTCAAATAGGTACAATTGATTTGACAGAGTTGTAAATGCAACTCATTGAAGAAAGGACAGTCTTTTCAACAATAGTATTTGAATAACTGGATATCCACATGCAAAAAAGTAATCTCCACCTAAACCTGACATACTATGCAAAAATTCACTCAAAATGTATCACAGATAGGAGTGTTAACTGTAAAACTATAAAATTCTGAGAAGAAAACTTTTGTGACCTGGAGTTAATAAAGGAGTTCTTAGATAATAACAGCAAAAGCATAATCCATAAAAGAAAAAAAGGATAAGTTACATTTTAACAAAATTAAAAATTTTTGCTTTATTTCATAAAGACAAGCCACAGACTGGGAGAAAATAATGACAAATCAGGTATATAAAAAAGAACTCTCAAAACTCAACAGTAAGAAAACGAACAATCTGAGGGGAAGCTGGAAGAGCAGAAAGCACAGAAATCTGTCTCCCCATCTGGACAACTGCTTGGGCAGAATCTGTCTTTGAGGTAACTATTTTGGAACTCTAGGACTCTGATGAAGGGTAAGGCTTGGATGGTAAAGTGCAGTTGATTTTGGTCATTTTCAGCCTTCAGAACAGTAGCATCTACCCATCTCCAGGAAGCTGTATACATGTTCCTGGAGCAGCCTGCACACAGCTTGCAGAAGACAGGGTGAGCAAAGAGCACCTGTTCTCCAAATACTGGAGATCTGTGCTGACTGCTGATTCTGATCACAGAGGCGCATTGTCAGGCAGCCATTGCTGTACATCTGCCCACTGTAACAAGTCTCTCCCCCGCAGATGGAGTGACTTTCAAGAAATTTAAAGGGCTGATGCCCCTCTCTCCTTTCATTTTTTACTTTTCCCCTTTTAGGAGCCAGACATTAAAATTAGCACATTCAGAAACAACTGCATATATGGGGAAAATTAGAAAGTGACTGCACATGCCCAAGGAAAGACTCAGAAAAGACCTAAGTTTATACCTCAGGCTGATCCTCAGCCTACGACAATCAATACAATAAAAACAATAATCAAAAACAATAACAAAAAACAGCAAGCTCTGGGAAAGGGGGAAAATCTGATCCCAATTGTTACCACATTATTAGATCCAAATAGTCAGTATTCAACAAAAATCACAAGGCATACAAAGAAACAGGAAAGTGTGGCTCATTCAAAGGAAAACAACAACAATAGAAACCGCCCCTGAAAAAGACTTAGTGGAAGATATACTAGACAGAGACTTTAAAACAGCTGTCTTAAAGATGCTCAAAGAACTAAAGAAAAATGTGGAGAAACTAAAAATACAATGCAGGAACAAAATGGAAAGATCAATGAAGAAAGAGAAAACAAAAAAAATTCTGAAAAGTACAATAAATGAAATGAAAATATCACCAGACAGATTCAAAGGCAGATGTGCCTAGGCATAAGAAATAGCAAACCTGAAGATAAGACAATGGAAATTACTGAGTCTGAGGAATAAAAAGAAAAAAGATTAAACAAAATTCAAACAGAGCCCGAGGGACCATCAAGCAGACCAATATATGCATTATGGGAATCCCAGAAGGAAAAGAGAGAATATTTGAAGAAATAGTGGCTAAAAATTTCCCACATTTAATAAAATACATGGATATAAATATCCAAGAAGCTCAATGAACTCCAAGTAAGATGAACTCAAAAAGGCTAACAATAAGACACAAAAGACAAAGAATCTTGAAAGTAGCAAGAGAGAAGCATCATCATATACAAGGGATCTTTAATAAGATTATTAGCAAATTTCTCATGCGAAACTTTGGAAGCCAGAAGGCAGTATACTGATGCTAATAGAAAAAAAAAAAACTTGTCAACCAAGAATCTTATATACAGTTAAACTGTCCTTTAGAAGTGAAGGAAAAATTAAGATATTCCCAGATAAACAAAAGCTGAGGTTTGGTGACCACTAGACATGCTTTCAAGAAATGCTCAAGGGCATCTTGCAGGGGAAAGGAAAGGACACCAGACAGGAACCTGAAGCGGTGTGGAGAAATAAATATCTTAATAAAAGTTGATACATGGGTGATTACAATAGCTAGTATTATTGTAACAATAGTTTGTAATTCCAAATCTTGTTTTCTACATAATTTAGGAGACTAATACATTTTTAAAAATTAGCTTATGTTTTGGGCACACAGTGTATCAAGATATAATTCTGTGACATCAACAACTGAAAGAGGTGGGGATAGAGCTGTAAAGGAGCAGAGTTTTGTGAGCTATTAAAGTTAAGCTGCTATAAATTCATATTAGTATTTTAACTTAAGGATGTTAAATTCTAATCCCTGTGGTGACCACAAAGAAATTAGCTATAGAATATACACAAAAGGAAATGAGAAAGGAATTTAAATATTTCACTACAAGAAATCAACTAAATACAAAAGAAGGCAATAATACAGGAAACGAGGTACATAAAAAGCTACAAGAGACAAAGGACATTACATATTAATAAAAGTTTCGATATAGCAAGAAATAACAATTATAAACATTTACATACCTAATGAAAACCCATCAAAATATATAAAACAATATCTATCTATCTATCTATCTTTCTACCTATCTATGAAGCAAAAACTTACAGAATTAAAGGAAGAAATGAACAGTTCTGATTTCTTTAATTTCCATTCTCAGGAATCAACAAGAGGAAAAATTCTTCTGTGCTTGCCCTTCAGTCTCCCTGCTTTGGGTGCCCTACAGAGGCTTCTTATAATATATCACACAGTTATTCTGTAGGTTTAGGCATTCTTGGTACTAAATGTCACCTGTTCAAATCACTGTGTGTTTTGTCTCCTGACTGGACCCAGATGATGCCAACAGACAGAACCACTCCACTCCACGCTGTGGTCACTCCAGCTCCTGCTGTCTGTGGACCCTCTCTTTATTTCTCCATCTGTGTTAAACTTCAGGGTCGAGATCAGCAAAGCCATGCCCTGTCCTTCTCTCCATGGTCAAGTGCATGCTGACCACATGAAAGATGGTCTAGGTGGTGGGCAGGAAGCAGACACCACAGCTCATCAGGTCAGAGAGGGCTTCCTGTCCACCCCCAGCATTATGTCGATTTCTGATTTCACATAGTAAGAAAAAATATGATCTTATCTCAGGCAAGCTGCATGAAATGAAGAGATGCTAATTCTATTAATTCTGAGAGGTATTTTTTTTTTTTTTTACATTTAGTATCTCTGAAATGGGGCTAAGTCTCATCATAGACAGTAACTTGAAATTGGTGAATGAGAAGGATGACTGCTGTCTGCAGATGTCGCACTGACATCCTGTGACACACTGACGAGCCCTCCAGCACAGCAGCTGTCAGCATGCAGGCTGTGTGGCTGCAGACACATAGAGTGCAGAGCTGAGGTCTTCTGGAATTAAAACCAACTCTCAACTAGAGCCCCTCGAGTCCCTCACCTACAGCTCAATCTCATCCAACAGATAACCTGAGGCCCTTCTTAGGTTCACTAGACACATCCATCACTAGTCTGTACCATAAGGACAGGCACATCCACTGATCCTAACTTTTGTACAGATATTCCAGGGAGTATCCAGTCTATGGAAAGCAAGTATCAGGTAACTAAGATATATTATCATTTTCTTCATGCCAAAAAAAAAAAAAGAAAAAAGGCACTTTCATTTCTTGAGGGAGAGGAGAAAAAAATGAACCACCAATATGGAACTTTAAACACACATAAGCCCGTCACACATCTGCTTATGCTATTCTGACTCATTGGATAGACCTTGGGACAGTAAGGTCAATTTAATTTTGGTGGCTGACATGTAAATTTTAGAGACAGGGTGTGAGAGGATATAAAGAGTGAATATAAACCATGATAAAAGGAACTGTAAGTGGCGAATAATATAGAGAAATCACAAGTAATCTAAAATAGTACATAACAACAAATGCTATCTTCAACTAAAATTTGTCACCTGCATCAGTGGGCCATGCACAGAGCCAGAGCCCTATATGCGTTTCTGCTGAGATTCCTCAGAACCACCACTCGGAGTTGACACCCACATCTGCTGTGATGAGGAACAGGGCTAGGCGGGTGGTCAGTGGGGCCTGGTTCCCATACCGAGAACCCCAGCTGTTCCTGCGAGTGCTCTGGGTGCAGGTTAGATGGGGCTGGCAGGCTCACGTGACTTCATGCCACACCTGCTTTCCATGCAGCAGTGAAAAGTCTGGGCTGTATTCACAGGGAACTCCCCATCTTCTTGCGTGTAGGAACATTGTGTGACCAAGAGCACATGCACCTGCACATGGGTGCTGCTCCATTTTACTATGACCAGAACCATGCTCAAGAGCTGCCAACATGAGAATGCATGCTTTGTCATCTGAAGCAGCCTGAATCCCATTTTCAAAGACTGTGGTGTCTGCTCCAACTCCAAACCATGTTCCACTGGCCTACTGACCTGCTGGCAGTAGAACTGTCCTTTTCTTTATCAGTGGCAGGTGTTGCTGGAAAGCTCCCAGGTAGAACCCTCGACAACTGCCCAATTCATGATGAGGGGACACCTCTGCCCTCTGTAGTGAAGGGCGCGCTAGAAGGTGGTGCTGGAATGCAGGCAGGTGAGCAGGGGCAGGACCCATGGCAGAGCCCCCAACCCTGAAGACTTCCCTGGACCCCACCTTCACTGTGGGCTCCTGCTGTTCTGATGAAGGGCTGCCCAGCTCAGCATTGCCCACTGCTTGGACTAGAAAAATCTGGTCATCTAAGTAGGGATGAGCCAATGGGAGGAAGGTGAGACTCTTTGCTTTGTGTTTAAAGGGCATTTGGGGGACAGGCTCTGGTTGACAGCCAGGAAGAGAGAGGCACGGGGCAGCTGAGCACTAGCAGGCATTCACCTGGTGTGTCAGGGTGACAACTGGATTTGCTTTTCCATGTGAGATCCCCTCTTTAGGGTCATGCTGCCTCCTACCTGGCCCTTGATAGAGGTATTGACCCCATCAGCCCAAGAGGCAAAGAACTGTCTGTCATTTGTCTGAGCTGAGTGCCTCTGTGCGGACGGCACTGTTACCATCACGGGGCAGAGTGTGTCCAGGCCCTGCCACGGGTTGCATGCAGCAGTTGGTGGCACACACAACGACAGATGGCGGCAACAAGGGAGGGTAAGAGAGATGCTGGTGGTGTGGGGAAGAGAGGCGATAGAGCAGTCTGCTGTCCAGAGTGACAGCCTGCATATGGATAAACTATGAGATAATTAATTTTTAAGGGGAAATAAAAGGAAGCAGAGCTCACTGCTGCTGTCCTCCTGTTCCATACCATGCATATCCCACGTGGGTCTCTTTACATCCTCAGCAAGAGAAGATGATTGTGTGTGAAGGCCTGGTTACCCTGTGTGTTATGTACAGCTGTGAAGCCCTTTATCTGCTGATGGACCCCATTGTTTCTGGCTGGTGTTAGGCTCTCATGTAAGTGAGCAATTTCCAAAAAAATAAAAATAAATAAATAAATAAAATAAAGAGACAGAGTGCGACGTGCTCGCAGAGTTTACAGGCAGGAGCCAGCTGGAGGCTGTGGCACATGAAAGATGCACTGTAGCAAACAAAGCCCCCCAGATCTGGGCAGGCATGTTAACCAGCCCAGCAAGGAGACAGTAGACAGAGGAAACCATGAAGGTGGAACCACTTCAAATGCCAAAGAACCTCCCAGTGGGGGAGGGGAAGGGTGCCCACTCTTCTAGCACCTGAAGTCTCACCAGAAAAAGTTGCAAGACTCAGGAAGCACGGGCAGCAGAGCTGCAGATGGCTGGGATAACTGAGTGCCTGGGGATGCTGGCCATGTTTTCAAGCAGCTGTGGCCAGGGCAGCCCCACACTCAGGGACATGAAGACACGATGGTGTCACTGTGTAATGATCCACAGTGAGGACCCAGACTGTGCTCCGTAGGGCACACAGGTGTGCTTTACCACACATCCCTGCCAGCACAGCTACTGGGTGATGTGGGCGTGTGCAGGAGCTAATGGGGATAATCCTGCTCTCTGGAAAGTACTGCACGGACCAGCTGCCCCTCTGCCCTGCAGAGTTCCCATCTTCCCTGGGCTCCCCTTCTCAGGGCAGACAGAGAGCTGAGAGCCTTGGCCACTTACTCCTGATTCTCAGTGGTGAGTTCTGGCCAAAGAAGCACCAAGTACTCTTAAAGCTTCAGAGGCCTAAGGGACACCCGCCCTACGCTGCACATGCCACAATGGGCACCATCATTGCTGATAGGTGTCTGCCAATCCTAGCAGAGACATGGGGCTTGGCGCTTGGCCAGATGGGTCTCCTCATGTGCTAGCTGGATGAAAGAAAGGAGTGGACAGGAGAATCCGAGGCCATGGTGCCCAGAGCAGGCTGGCCCTGGGGAGGTTCTCAGTGAAAGAGTTTTCCCCAAACCTTCATGTTCCACACTCACTGTCACCATGCAACACACTCCTGCTCAGTCGACATGTTCTCTTTCTGATAAACACTATCTGTGCTGACATCATGCCTGTCATTCAGTTCTAAAGGCCTGGTGACTGTTTGGCTAAGAAGAAAGTATTTTAAAGTTCAAGACTTGCCTTCACGACAAGCCAAGGAGACACATGACCCCAGACTGAACCTGTAACGGAGGGAAGATGCCACACATGACATCGCAGGTAAGAGGTGAGCAGATAAGAGGAACACCACAACATGGGACAGAGAAGCTTACGAGGGCGTTACACCAGCGAATGCCAATCCTGTGCCACAGTCGCATGAGTGAGCACCAAGCTATGGGGTGTTTTTGGTGAAGTGCTATGGCTCCTGGGGCAGAGAAATCCTGTGTGTGTGGAGAAAGTGGCCGATGTTAATGATAGGTGATCTGGGTAAGGGGGTGTATGGGAATTCTTTGTACTGTTATTTTTGCAATTTTTCTGTGAGTTTAAAATGATTTCCAATTAAAAATAAAAAAACAAAAAACACTTGAAACAAATTGTCTTCCACCATCCTGACTTCTGAACGTCAAAAAATCAGTCCTTAGCAGTTTGGGCTACACTGAGATTTTATAATGCATTAGGTAAGAACTGGAAAAATTTCGCTTGGCAGACCCCTTTTTCAGAGACAGTATCAACACTTCAGCAGCACGTTCACAATCTGCGTAAGAACTGAGAAGGCTGAGACCTCCTGTAGCATCATAGAGGCCACCTCACACTAACGGTCACTACGTGCATCACAGCTTCCTCCTTTACTTATTAGTAATCACAGTCCCCAACGAGGCCACAAGTTAGTTCCTGTTTCTGCTACAACATGTCACTGAAATTGACAGAAACGTGTTTCCTTCAGGATGGTCTAGTCCTTGCAGTTTTCATGCCTGCTGGCCTAACCCTGCCTGGGGCTTGTCTTACTCCCTGCAGTGCTGATGGGCTTTTGGAGAGGCACAGGCATGGAAGTATGGGCCCTGATCGGCTCAGAGCTGTGGCTGCATCCCACAGAGTGGAGTGCCCAAGTGGAAAGTTCCACATAGGTCACTGCCTGAGTCCTGCTTCACTATCACTCTACAAAGTCCTGGTGTGGGGGAAGGTGAGAAATATCTCTGAGTCTCCACTTTTAAAAGATGAATTTTGACAAATGCCATCAAGACCAAGAGGGCGGGGCTGCCACTCTACTCATGGGTGAGACCGCAAGGCTGTTTATGGGCTTGGGCCCTCGCAGGTACCATGCTCGAGACCACGTGTTCTACTGCACTGGAGCTGGCATCAAGCAAATTGCGCCATGGTAGGGGGATCCTTCAAACAAGAACACAGGGAAAGAAAAGCAGGTCCCTGAAACTGGGATTTACCTGGGAGTCCCTCTTATGGTCCTGGTCACCTTGGGGTGGCCTCTGACTAGCTCAGCCTTACTGGTTACAGGGTCAAACACTAGGTCCAGAACTGCCATAACCCTGCGCATAGGACAACAGGCCTTCTGGTGTCTCTTCCTATGGAGTGGTCCTTGGCCTCCATGCAGCCATCGACGCAGGCTCCAATCTTGACTGACACACTGATCCCTTCACTGAGTTGGAAATGTTCTAGAACACCCTGAACATGCCATTATGAGTGCTAAATCTCCTTACTTTCACATTTAGACAGTCAGGGTGTGTCTTATGGGGCTCATCATGCAGGAAGGAAGGAGACCCCAGCTCCCTTATATCCCCTCCAACCTCCATGGCCCATCAGGCCCCCAGCTGTTGGCTTCTGCTCTCCCCTAGCCCCTGCCATGCAGAACAAGTGGTTTCTTCTCTCTGATTGTCAGGGCGCTCCAGGCTAGGGCTGCCAGCTCTTTCTATTTTAAGCAAGTTTCAATGCACAACTCTCTGTAGACTGAAACAAAGACAGGAGAGAGGGAGCTGTCAGATGGCCGGCTGCTTGCCGCTGCAGGTGCGAAGTAGTTAAATTGTATTATAATTTAAGAAGATGTTCCCCACCCCTACTCCTTCTCTCTGGCAGCACCTCTGCCACATCCAGCAGAACAGGTGCACATAGAAGCTGAGCCATCAGGTGACTGGCACCTGGTGGAGGTGGCACAGTCATAGATGATACTGCCTGTGCTGCTAGTGCCTGGTGGAGCAGTGTCCCTGAACCCACACCCCAGCCTGCACATTCTGCTGGCCATCCCTGGCCCAGTGCACAGCCTGAGCACCTAGCAGGGAAGCAGTCATGAAATGCAGGGAGGCTGGTGACCTGGGTGTAAACAGGATCCATCAGGAGTCAAGGGGGGATGGGTGGTGCAGGGCACTGGCTGAGAGCCCGAAAAGGATCCTAAAGTGTGACTGTGTCTGAAGGCTCTGGACCAGTGGGGCAGAGGCAAAAGCCCAGGCAGAGGGTGGTCAGGGAGTGACAGCAATGGCTCAGGACCCTAAGAGTGCCATGGAAACTGTCCATGGGCTGTAAAGGAGCAAGGCCATGTCTAGAGGTTGTCACGTCTGGGAGGAGAGCCTAAGAGAGTGACAACCCAGCAAGGGCTGCAGGCAGGCCCTCTACATGGGTACAGTCTGTGTGCCTATGGGCCCACCAGGTAAGAGGTTTTCTTAGGTAAAAAGACTGCCTACTTCTTGATGTCATTCTGAAAATTTTCATAATATTGCACTTAAAGGCACCAAATTTCTACCTATTTGCTTACACGAAAACATTCAACAAAAATCTCCTCAGTCTTCCCATTTTTGTTGTGTAAACTGTGTCCCACAGGGCAAGTCCTGTCCTCAGTATCTCCTTGCACAGGTGAGATGCAGAACTGGGAGACTGGGCCAGTGATGCTCATGAAGAAGGAAAAGGTAGAATGAGGACTTAATATTTTCATTTTTGAAACCTCAGGGTAACAAAAATCAATTACATGTGATGTCTAGTATGGATATTGGCTATAGAGAAAATAATTTCCTTTTAAATCAAAATTCCGTTTCCCACTAATCCCTAAACCTTTCCGGGACTCCCCTTCAGTTAGGATCAGCGCTTTTGTAGCTATTAAAATCTTCACTGAACTAAAACAAATCAGACAATGTTCCTTTCTTCTTCTTTTTCACCCTTGCCAATTTTAGAACATAGAAATTAAGAGAGGAACCAATGATCTCAGTAGAAGTGGGTAACCTTAATTCTCTGGGGCTCTGTGAACTGCCCAAAGGCCTTCAGTGAAGCTGCTGCAGCAGCCACACCTGCCCTGGGAGTAGGTGTTGACATTCGCTCTGAGTGGGTGCTGCGTCCTACCAACACAGAATTTTTTACCACGTCTCAACTACAACGACCTGTTTTAACTTGGGCTGTTCTTAGCCAAGGCTATCATGACTCAACTCAAAGTGATCCCAGTGGACAGATCCCAGGGAGGGGTCAGGTAGAGTGCTGGGGGTCAGGGCACAGCTGGGCCTTGGTTGTCCTCTTACACTGTCCACATGGCGGGCAATGCCTGGAAACACTAGTGGACGCCCATGGCAAATGCCAGCTAGCATCTCCATCATCCAAGAGGGCTGTCACTGTGCAGTGGCGACTCCATCTCCAAAGCAGAGAGATCTTCAACCTGTGTGACTGGCCTCCTGGGCATTCATGACCATGCAATGCCCATGTACTGCCAGCTGAGAGCAGAATGACTCACCTTAGTGTCCTTCTCATTTCCTTCCACATGGAGGATGTAGGGGCAGCCCTCCTTCTGCGGGTTTTCTGAGACAATGCGTACCTCGACGCCTGGCAGCGGGATCCCCACAGAACCTGCGGGGAAAGGAGAAACACGAGAAAGGAGATGGATCAGAGGCATTCTGAAGGAAAGGACCGCATGCCTGAGGTGTTCAGATCTCACCTGGATGCCACGTACAGAGGGGAGAAGACCCAAGAGCCAAGAGCACGGGGCCCCACTCTGCTGCTGCTGCTGCTGCTGCTGCAGCAGGCACCACCAGTGCTCGCAGCTGCCAACAGGGTGTGAGATCTAGCTCTGAATGCTCCAGAGTGCCTTCATTCACCTGGGGAAGGCCTCCCGGCACCCAAGGCAGGATGCTGGTATGGCTTCCACTTGTACTCCAGCACCTCACTGAGCAATAAAGGGCAGAGAAATACTCCTGTACAGAGAAGGAACCAAGGGGTACCGATGCCAGAATTTAGGTGGTGAGCAGGGATCCTCATGGCAGGGGGATAACATATCACCAGCATTCTGGTTCATTTATCAGCATGCATGGTTTATTCAAGTGTCTACATCTCAACCAAAGCCCTAGCATGGTGGGCCAGCTTACAATCAAACTTTAAACCTACATAGGTAGGCAGGTGACCAAGATGTGCCCCACAGTCACTGTAATGAATGACTAAGGTGGGACAGAGATCTAACACCAAACATTCAACATCTATGAGAATTCACTTCAAAGTCTCAGGCCCTTTGTTTTAATAGCTGGATTCAACGAGGATTTGTCAGGGGATAAACGTCCCAGGGAGCCAGGTCAGCAAACTCTCTGCAATCCACTTGGTCTCCTCCATCCAAACATTTCACACAGCCTGTTACATCAGTCTGATTTTGCTAGAACAGTGAGTGCTCTCTTGTCCTCCTCGGCCTGTCAGCCTGGGCCCCATAACCCTGAGCTCTCTGCTGTTTCATGTTCTGGAGGTCTCTCTCAACTCTGGTCTGAAATGTATTCCTGTCCTGTGGGAAGCAGAGACCAGGATCCTCATATTTCTTCTTTCTTCTTTCTTCCTCCTCCTCCTCCTCCTCCTCCTCCTCCTTCTTCCTTCTTTTCCTCCTTTTCCTCTTTTCCTTCTCCTCCTTCCTCCTCCTCCCTCTCCTTCTCCTTCATCTTCTTCTTCCTCCTCCTCCTTCTTCTTCCTTCTTTTCCTCCTTTTCCTCTTTTCCTTCTCCTCTTTCCTCCTTCTCCCTCTCCTTCTCCTTCATCTTCTTCTTCCTCCTCCTCCTCTTCCTCTTCTGCTTTGCTTCCAAAGATTTTTCAAATTAAAGTGAAATCCATATAAGATAAAATTGATCATTATAAAGTAGCAATTCAGTGGCATCTGGCACATTCATGGTGTTATGCAATCATCATCACCATCTAGTTCCAGAACTTTTCATTACCCCAAAAAGAAGCCTGTACTTAGCAGCAGCCACTTTGTACCCCCACCCCATTCCCATCCCCCTGCACCCCAGCCATTACTGATCTGATTTCTGTCTCTGTGTATTTGCCTGCTCTAGCCATTTCATATAAAAGGAATAATCCCCCCATCTCTTCTTTGAGGTACATCTACACAGGTACCAGGACACTCAAGACTCTAGACAGCCTGGAAGCAGGGGCATTTCATTTCCAGTGTGGAGACAAGACAGAGACTAGAGACGAGAACTAGCCTGTGAATGCGGAATGGGTCCAAGCCCAGACCTTCCTGACCACGAAGGCCATGCTTTTCCTGCTGCATGGCTCAGCCTGACTCTGGGTACAGTGAAGACCAGCTACCACTCTGCAGACTCTAAGTTCAGTTTCCAGTTGATCTCAAGGTCATCATCTTTTCTAGACTAAATGACCCCTTCTTTGTGGCTCTCTCTTTTCAGTGACAAGTTTAACTCCTGTCCTCTACTACTCTTCCCTGGACCTAATGGTCTGATGAGGACTAACAGACACACCAGCAGAGTGACAAGCTGGGGCCACAGCCCTGACTGCTGGGATGCCCGCCCAGGCCAGGGGTCCGAGGTCTCCAGATGCTCCCAATTGCTCATGTTTCATGGTCAAAGCTTCAGTAGGCTAACCTTTGTTTTAGCCCTTAGTATGTTTGTAAAACCCACAAAAAAACAGTTCAAGGGAGGAACTGGGGAGATAATGTGCAGAAGAGAAAGGCTGCACGTGAGAGGCAGGGCTGAGGCTATGCAGGAGGACGCTCAGACAGGCCACACTGACCCAGTGCCCTTGGCACTGCTGCAGACCCTGTGGAGCTGACAACACTCCCATAATCTGTATCAATAAGATGTTTCTTGCTGCTTGAACAAGGGTGATGTAGTGCTGGGCAGGTTGATTAGCCTGAATCACGAGAAAACATCAAATACTGGAAATTGATTTATTACCCTCTGAGACTGGTCAGATATGATTTCTTCAAGTACCTGCCAGAGATAAAGAGTTCCATGAACACACCTTAAGCAATCAGGCAGAATGTGATTATTTCATCAGGAGGCACTTCATCAACTTAAGTACAGAATCTTAAGCAGGACCAACCGCCTCACTCAGAAATAAAAGCCAACTTGCTCCTTGTTCCCTTTCTTCCGAGAGACCCATTTTGGTGGTATGATGCTTGTTCAGGCCTTACAGAGGCCTCTCAGACAGCAATACCTCCTCAAGTGTAAGCCCTGAGCTTGTCTCCCCAAAAGGAAGAAAACAGAGGCTTCATCTGGGCCCTGGGACCACAAAGAGATGCATGTGAACAAGCAGGCCTCAGGCAGGGGAGGCACATAGCTAGTGCCAAGTCTGCCCACAGGCCTCAGGCAGGCGAGGCACATAGCTATTGCGGGGAGCACACGTGGAGAAAGTTAAGGACTTGGTCTCACAAGACTGCTCCTCACTTTCAGTAGGTTACTTTAGTGATACCAGTAAGAACTGGACTTACCCACAGCTTCTGTCTGACTTGACTACAAATCAAAGGTTCCTACGACCCCTTCCTGGGGTTCAGTAATTTGCTAGAGTGGCTTACAGAACCCAGGAAAAACAGTTTACTTACTAGAAGACCAGTTTGTCATAAAGGATACAATCTCTGAATGGCCAGATGGAAGAGTATCTAGGGCAGGTATGGGGGAAGGGGCTCCGAGCTTCCATGCTCTCCAGGTGAGCCAACCTCCCAGCACCTCCATGTATTCACCAGAATATCGATTATGTAGGCACGACTGATTAAACCATTGACCACTGGTGATTAATTCAACCTCCAGCTTCTTTTCCCTCCCAGGTGGTTGGGATGGGGCTGAATTTCAACCTTCCAATCACCTTTTGGTTCCCCTGACAACCAGCCCCCATCCTTAGGAGTCTTCCAAAAGTCATCTCATTAACACAAACTCAGGTGTGGTTGAAACAGGCTTATTATAAATAAAAAAAGATACTTAGGACCTAGGAAATTCCAAGAGTTTTAGGAGCTCTGTGCCAGAAATAAGGACAAAGACCAAATATATATTTCTTTTCAGAAGGGAGATACATAGCTTTCCTCATTGAATGCAAAAAGGCCAGCCTCCCCATCTATCGCCCTCTGCCTGCCTCCTTTCAATCCACTTATTTCTCTTTAAAATATTTTTTTTTAATAAGGAAGGAACTACCCCTCCCACACTCTTCCTGTTCTTCTGTTCAGTAAGGCCTCTTCTCTCCTCTCAAAGTGAAAGTTACAAACTGTTAAGCTCTATAATGGAAGTGCTGACCGAATATTAATTAATCATGGCATCACAAACACAACAATAGAGTTAAACTCTCAAGGCAGAGACAATGACTTCAGTTTCACAGCCCTATTGATTCATTAAAGTGAAGTCCACACAGGGAAGAGACTGAAGCCAGGGGTGGGGCAGTCACAGAGCCCCGCAAACACCCACCCCACCCCTATGCTAGCCCTGGCAGAACAGGCTCAGTTGGCAGCAGCCACCCCCTAGCATCATGCTGACATCCCACTCTCCTAGCACCATGTAGACAGTCCCACTCCTAGCACCACGTGGACAGTGCCACCCACCTAGCACCATGTGGACAGTGCCCCTGCTTAGCACCACGTGGACAGCGCCACCCTCCTAGCATCCATCCGGGCAGCAGTGCTGGCCACAGTCAGAAGTGGCATGTCATTCTTCCGCCTCTCTAAAACAGTTGTCAGCTCTTTCTAGATAACTTTAATTGGCCTGCAGTTCCGTCCAGCATCTGGGGAGCGAGGCCACTCTGCAGCTGGTCCCAAGAGAATGGAAACAGGCCAATAAGGTCCTGGAGCTCCTGTCAATGATCCACGGAGTCCCACTGCAGGAGCCATTAGCGCCTCTGATCTCAACCACCAATTAGAGTGTCATTAGGCCCAGCAGCACTCAGCCATGAATTATTCATCTCCCTTCACGGTAACCGCATGGGACACAGGGAATGAACGATGGGATCAGACCCAGAGCTTAACACTAGGCATACATCCACCCTCACACAGTGAGTTCCTCCTTTGAGGGTGACCTTGCCCTCCCGTGCTCCCGTCAGGTTTTGAGAGCCTTTAAATGAATCCTGCTGGTAGTTAGGCGACCACAGAAGCATCAGTTAGAGGCTGTGCAGGCACCAGAAAGGGGCCTCTAGAAACAACCCCCACGCTGGGAGCAGGTGTAGGAAGGCCGGGAGGAGCAGCATGGCTATGTCCTGAATGTGAAAGGGACACAGGCTGGGCATCCAACATGAGTCCACAGCCTCTGGCTGAAACAAGCTCCAGCCCAAGAGGAGAGGTGCAGAGAAGATCTAAAGGAATCAAGAAAACCTCCTCAACCTGATTTTTCAAGAAATGATGCTCAGAGATTGTATTTTAGAGATTTTCATGTAGCACACTTGAATTTAATGTTGAGGGTTACTTTATACACTTTTTTTTCCAAACCAAAGAACTAGCAGTACACTTGACTGTTAGAAGCTTGCTTTATAGATAAAAAACCATCATGGATATTTGATACCAGTTTTTAAAGGAGTAACTACACCCAGTCTATTTTCTAATGTTCCATGCACGGTCTTTGAGGCTTGAGTAAGAGCTGTAGCCATAATTTAAGATTCAAGAATTTCTGCCCAATAAATCTTGGGATTCAGATTTGGGGTTCCACATCAGACGGAACTGGAGAAGGCCAGGACAGTTGGGAACCCTCTTGGTGTATCTTTGTTCAGGGTGTCTGCTTTCCTGGCTTCCTCCACCATCTGAAGGTGAATCCCCAGCTGGGCCCTTGAGCCTCCAAACTGCAACTTGCCTGCAGACAATCCCCAAATCTCCTTCCTACAGATGGTCCCTACATCACCCTTTGCTCTTTGCACCCTGTCCTGGCTCCTGGTCTTGGCTTCTCAGCCTTGTGTTTGCTCTTGTAATGAAGGCTCGGAAGGTTTCCTGTCCTCCCCTCCCCCTTTTCTTCTTTTAGACTGGGCTGTCTACTGTGCCACTGTGCCCTAGTAAAGTGGGCATCCCTATCTAATGGTGCGAATGTCTGCTCAGTCACATACCCGCTCTGCGGCCTTGGGTAGGTTACGTGATTTTTTGAAGCCTCAGTCCTTGTCTGTCAGTCGGTAAGGTCATCCTTATATCAGGGGCTGTTCTGGAGACAGTTGGGCAGCTTCTTAGAAAGTTGAGCACAGACCTACCTTCTAACCCAGCAATCCCACTCCAAGGGATTTACCCATGAGAAACAAAGACAATGCTCACGTGAATCTCTGCACACCCACATTAACAACAGCTCTGCTGGTAACCATCCAGAACTAGACATACATAACCCAGTATCCTTCAGCTGGTGAACAGTTTAACGAACAGTGGCCATGAATCTTATGTGGCAATGTAAAGGGACATGTGACGACACAGACGAGTCTCAGATTTATCCTAAGTAAGAGAAGCCAGATCCAAAAGATTATGTAAACACATAATACCTGGCTGTGGGGAGGAGGTGCTGACTATGCAATCTGAGGTAATTCAACCCTTCTATATCTTGAGTGTGATGGTAGCTACACGACTACTCACAGAACTGAACATGAGAAAGGTGAATTTCACTGCATATACAAGATAAATAGATCTACGGCTAAAATTATAGATGTAGGATTATTTTACTTTCACTTCTAATGGGCATTGCTTGTGTTTTGGACACATGGGAGATGACTTCTTGTGAGAACTAGGAGAAGGCTGAGAATAGAACACATTCCCATCTTGGGCCTTTCTCTCTGCTTGCAGATTCCCTGTTAAGGATCCAGGATGTGAAGGTCTGTTTAAGTGAAAGTCGGAGTGGAACATCTTAGAGGAGGCTGGACAGGAAGACCAAAGGATAAAAACCTGTCTAGAGCAGCAGGTCACCCAGATGCATTCAGGTCACTGAGCACAGTGGTGGACACTCTCACTCCCTCCACCTATACCTGCTGTCTCTCTTGCTGACACTGGCCTTGAATGGCTCAGGGAACCTGCGTGGGGGGCTCTTACCAGTGGCCGACTTGGTCTGGATATAAGCAACACCCACCCTAGGAAGTACTCTGCCAAGCACATGGGTTCTGGTGGTTCTCCTTCTCACCTGTACCCCCAGGTTACCTGAGAAGGACACTGGTATAAAGAATGCCTTCTGTCCTTTCCTTAACTGGCTACTTTGGAGAAAAGTGAGTGTCCAAAGGGAATAGGTAGTTCTCCAGGCTCAGTGGGGCGGCATTCTCTATACATTGGCCCACCTGAGGGGCACAGAGGGAGAGTCCACAGCTGGTGGGCACTGTGCATACCTGGCAGGCGAGCTGCTGTGGTCAGGGGGTTAGACAAGACCATGCCAGTCTCCGTCATCCCGTACCTCTCTAGCAGGATGTGGCCTGTGATGTTCTTCCATTTCTCCAGCACAGGCAGGGGCAAGGCGGCCGATCCCGAAACCATCAACCTACCCAGCAAACCAGAGGTAACCTTAGCAATTGAGATGACACCATTCTTCAGTACAATAAAAACCAAGGCAGAGCATTCTTCATTCAATATCACTATTTTAAAATTCATGATAAAACTATAGTTGGGGCTAAAATTTAACTTTGTTCTTTAAAAAGAATTTTTGGGTAGATTTTAAAATATAAATAGATCTTCAAAAGGATGAGTAATCAAGGTAAAAGAAGAAAATAATCTTAGGATCTTTGGTGGCACTCTTTGCAAATAATTAATATGCCATTCACAAACAACCCTAAATAACAACAACAATAAGATGATTATGACAGAATTTAGTTCATGGATAAAATGCTAACAGGTCAGAGGAGTAGGTGAGGCAAGTGAGAGGAGATAGTTCACAGCTGAGGGATGTATGCACTATCTTGTGCTAATGGGCTCATGAAGGTGACAATGACATTTATAAAGCATCTGAGAGCTCCAAACTGCTCTGGTATATACCATATCATTTAAACATTATGTGTAGAAAGGAAGAGATTTTTGGTTCTAGTTCAAGCAGAAGTAATGACCACCGCACTTCCTCAACAAGCGTGTACAACTCACAAAGACATGAGCCCAAACTGGTCAGGTCTTGGAGTCTCTGTCACCCCAGAAATCAGCCTGGTTTCCTCTCATATCATTTATGCCCTGGATTCTGTAGGATTGGGTAGAAAGTGCTCCTAATCCCATTTTCCTATTGGTGGCTGAGCATGAGACACCTCCATCAGCAGCTGCCCGACCCCACAGTTCCCTGTGAGAGGGTGGGCCAGCAGCTGATGGGCAGCCGGCAATATCAGACTGGGGTTGTAGTTCCACCAAAAGAGGAACAGGAGTGGTGGGAGCGAAATCTTAACAATATCAAATATTTGTCTTGACTAATTCAGAATTCTCTCTGGGAAACAAAGGTGCCCTTCCTGTGTTCTCAAGGACTAAGAATCAGATGCACAGAGTGGCATGGAGTCCATGGGGACACGCACACAAATACATTCAGAATTTTAAATCTTGTTTGTCTAGTGGCTCACTCACTGCGGTGTTAAAAGGTTGTGCTCGCCACAGACATAGCTTATGTCTCTGGTGATTGAGTCTTTTGGGCCTGTGAAAACTCCCACGTGCCCACTTAAGTGCACACTTTAAGGGTCACACTTTAGTAACAAGCGGGGAGAGGAGCGTACCACGTCCACAAGTTCCCGAGAATAAAGAGCACACTTCATGTCACTGAAGGACCCAAAAGACTCCGGCGCACCTCTGTCAAGAGGGGTGTGATGGGGCCCCCAGCAGAGAGGACTCCAAGACCAACAGACTATGCTGGAGAGAAATGATACAGAGTGGGTGGGGACACATAGATGTGGGGTCAGAAAGGACGGAAATGAGACGGTCAGTTAACTATCCTCACCCCCATCTTTCAGATTCTGCTGCAAGACAGAGAAAAACAAGTAAAATATAGAGATATATGTGTAGATCACTCTACAGAGGGATAGGCTAGAGATACAGATACAGAGTACATGCAGATATGTAGAGACTGTAAATATAAGTATGTACATTTTAAAGGAAATGGAAAATACTGCTTCCTAACACTTAGCAGAACTGATTTATTAGAAGTAAGTTATATTTGTGGATCTTTAAGACTTTCTGAATGGGAAGATGGAGTATTTTCATTTACCTGACCTTTTCTTTACAAACTGCATGTATGAAATCCTGGACATGAGGCTGGGTAAAATGCTTGTCATAATAATCCATCAACTTGCTGTATATTGTAGGCACTGCCATAAATACATTAACCTGTGGAGTTTCAGAACTTAAGAACTTTTCCCAAACCTAAAAAAGAAGAAAAAAAACATAGTAAAAAAAGATCAAAAAGCATGTACACATGCACATGCATGGATGCCTCTGTTCCAGGAACAGTGTTCCTAACGGAGGCTTCTCCTTTTCTGAAGTGTTAAAAGGTCCATAAGTGGCTCACACCTAAAAGGGCATCTCACTTTCATATGGTGATGACGTTTCTGGCCATTCCCATGGAAGTCGCTCTGTGCCAGGGGACATTCATGTCTGGTCCTGGCATGACCTGCGAGGAGGAAGAAGGTCCAGAGAGAAGAGCAGGTACAAGGTTTCAGCCTCAGATCTGCTGTCAGGAGAGATGTGGCACCTCAGACTCCTCTGAGTGGCCATTGGGGAGTCTGAGAGTCGGCACAGTGACTGGCCCTGAGGGGCAAGTGACAGATGGTAAACAGATGACATTTTCTCTTTTATTGAAAAAAGTCAAGTAAATTTTGTATTTCACTCCATAACAGATGCTTTTTGTTTTAATATAAAGATGTTTCAAGTTTCTCACCAGTTAAAGTGCTTGTGTGTCATCCCTAATCTTTTTTTCTTTAATCTGTTGTATTATGCTCATTTTGTGGTTCTCGTCACAGTAGCGGTGTGTACGCCCATGGTCAGGAAAGAGAACACAGAACTCATGGCACTGGGTGCCCAGGACACTGTATGCAGACAGAGCCTGTACCTAAGTCATTTGAAACTTTGGATAAACAGAAACCAGTGCTGTAGTCCAGCTCCGACCTCCTAATTGGAGGGTAGTAATTACTTCCTCACCATAGCTGCTAGACAGAGGAAAGGATGCCTTTCTGGGGGAAAATAATATCATTCTTTTAAAGACAATGACTGACATCTCCCCTCACTTCCCAAATTACAAAGCATGTAAGAAAAGAGAAAAAATGTGAATCATGATTAACAGGAAAAAAAAGTCAACAGAAGCAGACCCTCAGAAGATCCAGATGTTGGAATTTTCAGACAAGGTATTTAAAATAATTACAATAAGTGCTAAGGAATTTAGAAGAAAGATGAACAAAATGAGGGACAATCAAGAATTTCATCACAGGACTGGAACTGCAAAAAGGACCTAATACTGGAAAATATATTATCGGAAATTAAGATAATATATTGGATAGACTTAACCAACTAGATGCAGCAGAAAAAATATAAAAGAAATGAAAAATGAGTCAGTGAAAATAATCTAATCTGAAGTATAGACAGGGAAGAAAGAGAAAAAGAATAGAGTGTGAGTGACATGTGGGCCACATGAAATAATCTAACATGCTATAATTGTAATCCTAGGAAAGGAGAGAAGAGCTAAATAAGTGGAGAGATAATCCACGTTCATGGATTGGAAAACTCGATATTGTTAAGAAGGCAACTCTCTGCCAACTGAGCTATGGCTTCAATGCATTCCTCCCCACAAACCCCAGTATACATACACTGTTTTGCCGAAATTGACAAGTTGATTTTATGATTTACATGGAAAAGCAAAGGACCCAGAGGAGCCAAAACTTCCTTTCCTAGAGTGAAAAGGAAGAAAGAATAAAGGTGAAGGATACATCTCCTATTCCAAAACCTACTTTAAAGCAACAGTGATCAATGCAGTGTAGGACACAGAGATCAATAGAACAAATGAGGGTCCAGAAATAAAACAATACATTGCTGGCCAAGTGATTTTTGACAAAGGGGCCAAGTCACTTCAATGGGAGAAAGAATAATCTTTCTAACAAACTACTGAGACAACTGAAATCCACATGCAATAAGATTAATTTTAGACCTTATCATACACAAAAATTAACCCAAAGTGGATCAGAGGCCTAAATGTATGAGCTAAAACTATAGAACTTTTAGCAAAAACAAGAGAAAATCTTCATGATCTTTGGTTAAATAAATTTTCTTAGATATGACATCAAAGCATGATCTTAAATTTTAAAAATTTATAAAACAGATATCATTAAAATTATATACATGTGTGTTTCAAAAGATGCCATTAAGAAAATGAAAAGACAAGCCAGACCAGGAGAAAATATCTGTAAACCATATATCTGATAAAGAAGTTGTGTCCAGAATCTATAACCAATCCTTACAACTAACAGTAAGAAGAAAAATAAAAATAACCCAATTTAAAATAGGCCAAAGATCTGAATAGACAGTTCACCAAAGAGGATACAAGTAAAACTGTGAAAAAATATTCAACATCATTAGTCCTTAGGGAAATGCAAAAACATCATCATCAACAACAACAACAACAACAACAACAACAACCCCATGAGATATTTCATTTCCACTTAATGACTATAGTGATAATTCACAAATCCACTAAAAAAGTGTTGGTGAGGATGTGGAGAAACTGTACCCCTCAAACACTGCTGGTGGGAATGTAAACAATATAGCACTTTAGAAAGCTGTTTGGCAGTTTTTTTAAAACATTCAACATAAACTTACCACACAACCCAACAACTCTATTTCTACACATCTACGTAAGGTAAATGAAAACATGTCCACATAAGGATGTGTATGCAAGTGTTCACGGCACCACTATTTTTAATAGACAAAAACTGGAAGTGATCCAAATGCCCATCAAATGGTAAATGGATGAACAAAATGTAGGACAGACATACATGGGATGCTATCCATGAACAAAAGGAACAAACTACTGATACACATGGTACAACATGGATGAAACTCAAACATGCCTTACAGAATGGAAGAAGCCAGACACAAAACATTACATATTATACAATTCCATTTATATGCAAGGTCTGGAAAAGGAAAATTCTAGAGACAGAAGGCAGACAGGCACTGTGTGTGGGAATAGGGATTGAGATAACAATTGCACAACTTTTTAAATTTACTAAAAATCACTGAATCATTTATAATAGGTGAATTTTATGGTATGTGAATTACATACATGACCCTGTGACACAGTAATTTTACCCGTTTGCTCTAAAGAAATAAAAGAGCACATGTACAAAAAATCTTACATGAGAATGTTCCCAACAGCTTTATTCATAAAGCTTAACATGGGAACAACCGAAATGTCCATCAATAGAAGAATGGATGAACAACAGTGGGCTACTTGGTGATAAAACAGAATTAACCACTGGCACACGTAACATGGATAAATCTCAAAAATATTATAATCAAAGAAAGAGATAAGACACAAAAGAGTATGCATACTATGGTTCTACTATATGCAAAGTTTAAGAGCAGGTAAATGAATTTAAAGCAATAAAAATCAGAAGAGGTGGTCGCCTCTGGTAGGGAGGCATGAGAAACTTTTGGCATGTGGGAATGTTTTATACCCCCAACAGAATGTACATGACACAGGTGTATTTATCAAAATGTACTAAACCACACACTTAAATCTGTGCATTACACTTCATGGGCACTATACTCCAATAAAAGGAAATTAAAACATACCCACCTGAGTGACTATAACTGACAAAACTGACAATACTATGTGTGGGTAGCACGTGGAGTAACTGGAGCACTCACACACTGCTAGTGGGAGTATAAAACATGCAACTACTTTGGAGAACCCTTTGCTGTTTGTCTACAATTAAATATACTTCCATCCCAGCTGGTATCTAGTACAGTACCCATAGATCTAAAAGAAATGTCTACAGAAATATCTGTATGAGAATGGTTATAGGAGCTTTATTCGTAATATAACCAAACTAGAAATAATCCAATGTCCTTCAATAGCAGAATGGATAAACTGTGGCCTTTTATACAATACAATACAACACAGCAATACAAAAACAACAACAACAACAACAAATTACAATCGAGGTAATGGAAGAGTAAAGCTTAAAATAGTATGATAAACTAAAAAAAAAAAACACAAAAGAACACATAATGTTGAATCCACTTACAAGAAGAACACATAAAACTAATCTACAGTGACAGAAACCAGACTGGTGCTACCTCTGAGTGTGTGGGGATATGAGGTACTGACAAGAAAGGGTATGAGAGAACATTTTGGGGGTAAATGTTCTCTATCTTTACTGATGGTAACTATTACACAGATGTATTCATAAATATAAATGTATCAGCTGCATACTTAATTTACATGCTTTGATTGTATGTAAGTCATACCTCCATGTAAAATAAAAAAAATCCATGACAACATTCCATATTTTACAAACCACAGCAAATGAACAGCTCTAGGTAGTAAGCATCAGTGAGTGCTGACATCACAGAGTGAGAGACAACCAGGCATATGTGCCCCTGCAGGAACATGGACAGTATCTCTGAAGTCTCCTTCCCACCAAAACAAAACAAAAACCCTAAATCTTATCATGCCCCGAGATCTAATTATCAATTTCCAGCAAATACAGGTATGAGGATACACATTAAATAAAACCACAAGCATGCAATCCACAAAAACCGACTGTGGGAAAGTCTACAGGACATACAGATTAATTTAAAAAAATGCAAGGAAAAGACTAGGAAGACCTGCACATGAAGCAACACAAGCAACATATCAACTAAGCTCAAGGCAGGGACATTATTCAGATCTAATTCAAACAAACTTAAGAAACGAGGGGATGGTGACAGTGCCGGCACTGACAGTAATATGCAGCATTAAGGGATTCTTGCTCATTACCTCATTGTGATGACTGTGTTATTGCTAACTTTAAGGAAAAGCATTCCTACCTTTTAGAGATGCTGAAATAATGATATTTGGGATTCATCTGAAAATAATCCTGAGGTAGGGGATGTTTCTAGATGAAACAAGAATGGCTCTGAATTCGTAATCACCAAGCTGGGTGATGGCTCATGGGTATTCATTTCTCTTTTAGATGTCTGAAACATTACATAATTTAAAAAGTTTTAAGACTACAATGAAAAGAGGAGCTAGATTTGGGTTATCTCTCTAAGGGCCCTTAAAATTCATATTCTATAATTCTTTACAGGCAAAGAAGGGACCTAGTATTATTTATGAGAAATATATTAACAACTCATGTTAAACCAATCCATATTTGGAATGACTGAGAGAGTTCATTTTTATTAACACCATTTCAATTTCCCTGTTGCTGAGTAGCTAGGAAATCAAGGTGTACAGAAATGAGAAGTAGAGATAAAAAATGTGGACATAGGGTTCCTTTTCCCACAATTACACTTCTTCCTATGCTGAGTAGAGAGGATATAAACCTAATGGCTCAGAATCACTGCACACTAAGCAGTGGGCCAGCAGAGAGAATGAAGTGCTGGAAATCCAGGTGTGCGTGAATCCGTGGGGACAAATCCAATGACAGGCCACCTCACTGCCCCAGGAGGGGCTATGACCTTGACCAAGCCCGTCAGCTTCTCTGTCTTCTCACAACACAATATTAATTTGGATTAAATCCCTCAGGTCCCTTCCAAATTTGCTGGCATCCTACTTCCCATTGCCTTGTAAAGAAATATGGGTCGGTGACACCCCATCACCAGGGAAGGTGTGGGTCCTAGGAGAAGCATGGCTGAGCAGATATACTGGATAACACTCAGGCTTCCTGGGAGCATCAATATCCTGATATGGCTGAGGAGGCGTAGCCTTAACCCCATACCCACCCTGATCTCCTTGCCCACTGCAGCATTTACAGGTGAGTGGCTTTAGTTTGGCTGACCTGTGTGCAGACCGTACTATTACCCAGTCCTGACAATAGCCTCACCTTAGCCTGGCCTTTATTTCACTCACAAAGGACTTGCTTGCCTGTTACCATGAGCACTTGGAAAAGAGGACACAAAACTGTGAAAATTTAAACTGTATGTGACCCAGGTGTGCCCTGGCACAACAGGAGGGAGGATTGGCCATGTGAGCCATCTATCCACACTGGGGACCTCTGGTCCCAGCCACGTCCCCTCCACTGGCTGAACAAGTAGTCACGACCCAGGCTTCCCATAGGAGGCTGAAGGAAGGACGGAGCACACAGTCAGCCAAATGAGGGATGTTAACTGGTCTTATGGTAATCTACGCGGATATGTCATCCCAGCATAGAGAGACATTTGCTCAAGAACAGCCCTCAGCTCGGGAGGCTGCATCACTCTTGGATTCACCCACATCAGCAAAGGGGGCAGCTGCTGTCCTGAAGTATGTATTTAAAACAGCAGCATTCCTCCTGCAGGTTGTTCCAGTACTTCTATACCTTAGAAATCATAGCTCTGAGGGATCCTACCTAGGCCCTGCACTGCACTAGTGAAAACTCTTCTACCTGCTTTGATGTGAGCTGTCAGAGCAAGACCAGACAGCAGTCCCCAAATCAGGTTGCAGGTAGCGGAGTTCCCAGCAGGTCAACAGAAAAGTGAACACCAGCCTCACAGTCCTGCCCTGATTTATGTACCCTGCTGCTGGATCCTAAGGAAGTTGGCCAGAGCAAAGTCATCTGAGACAAGAAATCAATCGAGACTCTGGACAGCTCATCAACAGCCAGACTTCGTTCTGCAGAGGTGACGTTGGGCAGTTTGCCCATCCATCTTCCCTCCCGTCCTCCAAGCCACTGTCACCTCACCAGTCAGCCTTGCAGGATGTGACAGCCTGTCACCCCACTGTTAGCATGCATTTTGTTCAGCAGGATGACTTGAAGACCCCAGGATCTAAGGCCATTTAAAAACCACTGGAGGTTTCTAGTCACCTCACACTACTGCTTTATTTAAATTTCTTAAATATAAGCTTTTAAAAACCTCCAATATTTAATAATACTGAAAGCAGGATTTTACTAATATAAAATTCTAAATTCACAAAATTCTAATCTTTTATCAACCACGACATCAAATTTGTTTCAATATTCAGCTCTGTTGCAGTTTTGAGAAATCCTAAGTAAGTGCCAAGAACCATGAAAGTCTGAGATTGGACCCTCCTTATGAGCTGTGCTGGTGGCTCCTTGTCCCCAGCACCTGGACAGGAGAAAGGAGCATCCTAATGACAGACAGTTCAGAGCTGTGCAGGCTTGATGGGTAAGGCACCCACTCACTTCCAGGACCCTAGGTAGGGCCACCGTGGTGAGGCGGGAGGGTGCCCAGGAGGTCAAAGAATTTATACACATAACCTGGAGCTCTGGCAGCAGGTAGGAAATATCTGCAGGATTTTCCCCTGTTGAATCCTTAGTTGTCCAAAATCTGCTCTCATTTTCATATCTAAGTTACACAGGTACATATTCAACAAAGTCAATTCTATCAAGCTTTAAGCCACCAAGACCTCTTCAGAGGGTGGGATACCAAGGATGGCAGGCAAGGCCTCCCATATGTCAAGGATGAGGTTCTCTGCCATGCTGCCATGTGAAATCTCCCACGGCCAAGGACACTGATGAGCCCACCCACACAACATGCAATCCAGGGCCATGGGCCACGAGCCCAAGAGGCTGGATCCTGCTGTTCTGGTCTTTACACACACATACACGCAAACCCACAGCTTTGAAGGGAAGTTTATCTCTTTAAGGGACTCTGATAATGGATTTTAAGTAGACAATTATGTTGTCCTGTATCTATTTAAGCTCTACCTGATTTCAGAGGAGCTGATATAGTAAAATTTTATTAAACAAATAACCACTCCCCTAAGTGATTTAAGGGACTTTGCCCCCATATGCTGCATAAATCCAGATGATTGTGATGATGTTTAAATAAAGTCTGTAGAGAGGGTGTTGAACCTGCCACCTGCCAGCATGTCCTTATGGTCCACATAGCCAGTGGCTCAGCCTGCTGTCCTGAGAGGCATCTTTAAGCTGTAGATTGTTCATCTAAAATAACTAAGGGACCTGCCGCTCCAAACAAAACACAAAAAGATGAAAGCAGAGCTTAATGGCTAAAGGAGGTAGGGAAAAAGGTCCACAGCCCTGCCTGCTAGCCCCATTCCTGGAGCTGTATCAGGCTCTCAGGATAGGGTCTGAAAGGCTCCAGGGGAGAGCTGTGTCAAGGTCTCAAGTGTCAAGTGGCAGGGTCAGACCTCGGGTCCTTTCACCTCCAAAGCAGCATCCTTCATTGCTGTGCTCTGCTCAGCAGTGATGGCTCTGCTCCCACCTCCCTCTCCACATGGCCACAACCACAAGTCTCCTCCCTGAGACCTAACAGCATGCTGGAAGGGAACAATGCGCTGAAAAGAGGAACTAGCAGAGAAACTCATAACGATTCCCCAGCTGGACCATCTACTCCAAAACAGTTCAAAGTGCTCAGCTAAAGAATGGCCCCAAAATGTCCACATCCTGATCCCCACAGATGTGGTACTTCTCGTGGCAAATGAAACTTTGCAGATACCCTGGATACTCAGGTGGGCTCAGTGTGATTGTGGGGTCCTTAAGAGAGGGAGGCAGAGGGAGATGTGACCACAGAAGCAGAGACTGAAGTGACGTAGACACAAGGCAAGGACTGCAGCAGCTCTAGAAACTAAAAAAGGCAGTGACGGATTCTACCCTGGACCCTCCACACAGAATCAGCCCTGCTGATCCCTTGGTTTTAGCTCCCTAAGACTCATTTTGGACTTCTGACTTCCAGACTGTGAGAGAACAAACTTGGGCTGTTTTAAGCCCCCAGTTTGGGATCTTTTGTTATGGTGGCAACAGGAAACTTGCACAGCTGGCAAAGTCTACACACACAGAGAAAGGTGCCTGGTTCACAGGTGCCCTATGTGCCATGCCAAGGACCTGTCTTCAACTTACCAGCTGGGCACTGAACTCCGGCAGCATCACACAGGTGGCTCCCACCCACAGCGGACAGAGCAGCTTGTTGACTATGCCATGGATGTGATGCAGAGGAAGGACATGGAGGATCACATCATCTTTAGTCCATGCCCACTTTTGCACCAGCCCCGTCACCTGTAGGACAATAGCACAGCCTCAGACAGGAGGGAAGCCACCTCGCAGATGGAGGAGGTTAGACGGGGCCTCCCCAGATGAGTGGAGGAGGAAGAAGAAAAGGAGGAAGCCTCGTTCTTTATTGGTCCATCCTTAACGGCATCTACGGAAGATGGTAATGAAATGATGAGGCTCTGAGCATCTGTGTTTTTCCTGCTTACTCCCATGTTGGAGAACAGGGTTGTATGGACAGGAGCTTTAGCCAGCTCGAAAGGGTTTTTGATTTGGGATCTCGTGGCCTCTGCAAACACTCTTAGTGGCTTCCTCCCAGGTAGACAGACATGCAATTTTGGCTCTGATAGGCCCTGGGAATTTGGGGCCTCACTAGAAGCTAGTGTTGAAGCCAGCCACCCAACCCACGCTGCCCGTCAGAGATCATTGCCGCTTCCAGCACCATCCTCTCTCTAGCTCAGCTATAAAGAAACCCAGAGAGGGGTGTCCAGGCATATCCTCAGCTTTTACTGAGAAGCAGTGTGAGACTCGCCCATTTGAATCTTCTGAAGTCACCACTGAGCACATCATCCTACATGCCTCAGTGACTGCTATGTCAAACACATGTGAGATGCTCACTCTCCTTAGAAATACAAATCAAGAGACAGTCTCTCCAGATGAAAAGTGCATCTCCTCTAGGAGGCAGAGGTACCATATCAACAGCGCTTCCTTGCAGTCAGCCGGGACTGTTTACCACCGACTTACAGGACTGAGTTAGCCTAAGACTCGATGGCACTGACCTCCTTCTTGTGGTTTGAGCTTCTGTTTTATTTTATTGCTCCTACTGTGTAAGAGTCTTTACTGTGAACTGAACAGTTTTTGAAAGGAAGAAGGGTGTAAATTACAGATAAATAATACGGCTGAGGAGTTTTGCAAAGATGGTAACTAAGACTACAGAACACAAAAACAATACCCAAGACATGGGCACATGTGAGTTCCTCCTTTCAAGTTTCTCAAATAAACCACTTTGGGTGCTAATCATACATCCTCATATTTGCTTTAAGGCTGGTCTTTGAAGACTATCTCAACATCATGTCTAGTGACCCAATCTGTCCTTCACATGCCATGCAGCCCAAAGGGAGGCACTCGATAGGCCTGTAAAGTCTAAACTTGAATGCTTCATCCTGTTGGCCCTTTCCCAGGAGCTGTCATACATGGTTTAGTGGGACTCCTGGTTACATGGCACTGTGACTGCATGTTTCAGGAGGAGTTGGTAGGATGGTGACAGCTGTGAATGGTCCTACAGAAAAAAGTAAATGAATGCCACTCCACCCCCAGAGGCCACACTATAACTGCTGCCATAAATGCCTGACAGAGACAAGGCAGACCTCTCCCCAAAGCAGTGGCCAGAGCACTCACCATTGCCCTGATGTTGTAATGGGTGCTAAGGACGCCCTTAGGCCTTCCTGTGGTCCCACTGGTGTAGATGATCATGGCGCCCCGATCTCTCCAGTCCCGCTCCGGCAACTCCCTCTCTCCAGGCTCCTCAGCTGCCCCATTGTATATTGTAGGTGAGAGAGGCAGGAGAGGGACCCCCAGTTTCTTGACCACTGGATTCAGGAGGTCCACATACTCCTGGCCAGCAAGGACCATGGAGCTCCGGGAGTCCTGGATGAAGTACTGTAGATCAGCCTGGGGGTGCTTCCTGTAGAGAGGGACAGCGATGCCTCCGCTCATCCACGAGGCCCACTGTGCAACCACGTAGGAGACGTCATTGGAGCACATAAAAGAGATCCTCTCCTCTTGGAGGTCCCAGCCAGCATGGTCTTGGAGCCTGCAGATCTCCTGGGACAGGCGGAGGCTGCGGCAGTAAAGGTCTTTATACGTGTGGCTGCCATGTTGGTCAATGAGGGCAACTCTGTCCCCAAAGGCCAGAGCGCGGGTAAACACCGGAGCACTCCTGTCAGAGTGGGTTGCTGGGGCCACATGCAGGGGGCGGCTTCCTCCATATCTCAAGGGAGCCAGCCGGTTGGAGGCCACTGCACGGACCAGGTGCCAAAAGGACATTACCATGTGAGGTGTCATCACACTGACAAGCATACTTGGTCTCTGGGGTGAGACTGGAAGAGGAAGAAAGGGCACCACATGTTACTGCACTTGATCGTGTCCTAATGCACCCCAAGAATATTTAAAATCTCCAACCAGACAAGTTCACCTTTCTCCATCATAATGTACATTCTGAATAGAAAATGCTGACTCTCGCAACGTACCATCTCTGGAATTTAAACGTCCAACATTTCAGCTTTTTGTTTAATCTCATTAGTTTAAGGATTTCAAAAACATACAAGATTCCAAAACAATGAACTAAGTAAAACCGAGAAGCACATAGAATTCAATGAACTTGTGGGGAAGGGGGAAACCTCCCTCCCCGCCTCTGGTTCTTTTGGCTGGCTGACAAATCAAATCAACAAGAAACAGACTGACAAAAAAAATCAAATTTAATTTCATGCGCATGGGAGCCCCACCTATATGAGAGAATCAGAGAACTTGCACATGAGAGGTTCATAAATAGAAATGGAAAATAGGTACATATGACATCTGAGCTAGGGATGATGTAAGGCATCTTGGGGCCTCAGGGGGGAGGGAGGTCACAGCAGGACAATTAAAAGTAGATGGTCAGTAATTAGAAGTTTGCCCTGCCATAAAGATAGGTCAAAAAAGATTATCTCTGATAATCTCTATTGTGGGCAAAGCTCCTAATTCAAATTCCTCTAGATAGTTAAACGTGAGGGGACTAGAAGTTTCTCTGGAGCCCACGGGGTCTTGGTTGCCTTTAGTTCAAAATAATCCACATACCACTGAGACGCATCTCGGGGTGGCTTATTCCAAACCCTCACACACTTAAGGTATATTCTGAATAATGGTTTCAAAAATCTGAACATGGAAAATGACTAGCTAAGAGGGGTAAGTACTAACAGCCACTAAGCAAATATTTTCTCTCCATCAGCAGGCAAAGCCTTGAGAGTCTAGGGAGCCCACACAGACTTAGGACTTACTTCCACTCTCGAATGCTTCCCAAACGGTGGATATTTGGAAACTTAGTGACGTACAAGGTCTTAAAGAAAGCAAGCTTACGGGTCTAAAGTGTCAGTCTGTTTTTTTAAAGCCAAAACATAATTCTTGCCTCAAAATGGTGAGCAAGAAGTGAGAGCTTGCTGGAAGGGGCTGTGACCAGCTGACTTTCAATTAGAATTCTTTCCCAGGGAGAAAGAAGATCTGGGAAGGGGGCCACGTAGCCACCAAAGTGCCTGTCTTCAAGAGCTGGTGTGACTCTGGGGCCATATCCCACTCTAAGACACTGCCCCATGGGTGCCAGTCTCGTGAGTGGACACACACTTTCCAAATTGCTTCTATATTGACGGTAGCTTATAACTGAAGTTTAGCTCAGTTCAGACGTCAGGCGCCCACCCACTACCCTAGACTCCTTACTATCAGCATAATTGAAAACGGGTCCTTTCCAGCACCAGTGCGGCCTATTAAGGTCAATAGCTATTTGCTCTGGTTTGAAATCCCCAATTTCACAGCTCTTTCAGGAATCACTCCTCCTCACTGTAGCCTCTGAAGCTAAGAAGGTGCCTCCCTCCCTGAGCAGCTTCTGGCTTCTGCCCCACTCTCAGCTTCAGCTATGACTCTGGGTCAGAGCAGGATCTGTGACTGGGAGCTGAAAAGTGGACCCAGAAAGATTTTTAATAAGTATTATTTTGACAGTAATAAATCACTTAACATATTATGCTGTTTTTATCTTGTAATTTCACCTTTAGCCACCCCGTTCAGTAAACAAGGCAGCAGCTTTTAATCTATTTTATATACGAGAAAACTCAAAGTTGCTCAGCTCCTAAACCAGAGTCAGGAGGCCAGCTAGAGCCTTTCCATCCCCAGCCATCTCTTCCCACTATAATCACCCACCCCAGAAACCCATAGCTACTTTAGCCCTAATGAAATACCTTGATGGCAATTTTGCAGTGGATGGAATGCAACTCTAGCTGTTCCCATGGTGGGGGTAGGGAGGGAGAAGGCACAGGGACCCCCAGAAGGCACTTCTGAATGCCAGGGGCTGACAAGATGCCTATTAATGGGCCATCCAGCAACATTATAGAATAAAAGCTGTAAATCTGGACCCCTCACTTCCAACAGGCCTCCAGGGAAGGTTCATAACAGGGAAGGTTAAGAATCACCTAGCAGGTGGCCCTGCTCAGCAGGAGGTGACCCAGGATGCCCCCAGGCTGGCACTGCCTCCCTGGGAGTTCTCTGTGTCTTTTACACCCTGCCTACATCCTGCTGCTCTGAGGGATCTCTTTCCCTCATGTTCGGCATTTCTCCTGGATAAATCCTCACTTTTCTCTCTCTTTCATTAACTTGCTATCGTGGGAAAACCAATGTGTTGTTTGTTATATGTACTAAACAGTTTTGTTCTCTGTTCTTAATTTAAAAAACAGATTACACACAACACTTTATAATTACCTAACAAAACAAACAAACTCCACAACAACAAAAATGGCCAGAGCCAAGTTATGCTTTGTACTGGGATCCTCACCTGTAGACTGGGCTGTGCCTGTTAGCCTCCCAGGCTGGTTTCTGCAGCCAAGGGCTCCTGGTAGACAGTCAGTCTCTCAGTCTGGCCAGCAGGGGAACAGCTCCAGCTACCAGTCTACACATGAGGCGGGAGGAAACTGAGACCACAGAGGCACCCCTCACTGCCCCCAGGGCCTTCTGGTGGATCACTCTCACCTCTGGCAGGTTGTTCCCAGGTCTTGTGCAAATATTCCTTAAGGCTCCACGGCCTTTACCAAAGTTCAGGTCCAAATACACTAGCCCATACAGTTTCCAGATGAAAGAGGCCATCTATCAAAAGTCAGAGAATGTCCTAGGACTACTCCAAGATCTCTCCGTGCTCTATCCTCCACACATGGTTCAGAGGTGGGTTCACAGCTGGTTTTACAACCTGGATTTCTGTTACTGTAAAGAAACCTGACATACTGTAAGAAAGCAGCTGGGCTCAACCAGAGAAAACAAGAAACATGATAAGCATGTGCAACAGGCCAGTTTCAGAAAGTAAGCCAGTGAAAAGCAAACCCGGGCAGCTTTAACATGTTTCCTTTTCTTTTAGTAAATTCTTCTCTATTTGCTTTGGAGGTTTGGGGGCAGGGACAGAGGGACTAAAACAAAGACAATCTTCAAACAGAAAACCTGTTATATGGTATTTTTGGGTTATGGCTGAGGCCAGTTTCTTGCCAGTGAGACAGCACTTGGAGAGATGTCCCATGGGTGCTAATTGAAAGTGACATTTTCTAGGGTGCTATGAAACAACTGGGTACAGCTTACACAGACACAACGAAGACAGATGGATACCCCAATGAGCTAGGCAGCAACTGCTTCTTCTACCCCACTCCCCAGGAGGCATCAGAGGGGTGTTAGATGCAATGCCATAACTGTGGTCACCAAAATCAACATGACTCTCTTTTCTTCAAGGCTTCCCCTTTGGGAGTCTTAAAGAATAGGAACCTCTCATCTCTGCCTGGTTCCCCCAGGGCCTCCAGTAGCTGCTTGGGGAGGGGGCAGTCAGCTTGAGATGGAAAACAGAGCTGAAGGCACCCTTCCTCCCTAGCCTGGAGCTTCATTAACGTCAGGAGAGTGGCCAAAAATCTACTGTGTGCTGGGGATGGCTGTAGTGAGCAGACAGTTATAGCAACAACTCAAAAAAGGAAATAGGCCATAAAATAACAGGTGAAACAGTGATCCAAACTCAGGCCTGGCTGGTCCCTTGTGTCTGCCATACCATAAGTGGGGAGAAGAGTCTGTGATGGGTAGGAGCATCTGTGATGGAGAACTGCCCTGAGAGAGGACATCACACATTAACTCAACAGCGCCTTACAGGCTGCCTGTAGGGCTGCCCCAGTCCAGGTGTGGTCTAGGGCATCCATTCAGCATCAGAAATGGTACTTCACAATTGCTTCAAAATGAGATAACGAAAATAGAAAATGTGGGCCCTTTGTTCCATGACTGTATTTTAAAATATATCTTAAGGAACTAATCAGAGACGAACATGAACATACACATATGGGGTATTCAGTGCAGTGTTATTTATAATATTGAAAAACTGGAACTAAATGAAGTGATCCAGAAGAGGTCTGAGGAAATCAGGGCACACACAGTGGAGTGTTGGGGCCACTGCCACACTGTGGGTGGCATGAGCTGACTGGGAGAGGGATAAGGATGGTCAGTTAAAATGACAATGAAGTAAACACCCAGATGTTCACAAGGTTACAAAGTAGCAGGTGACTTTTGTTTTACTCACAGTGCTTCTCAATTTTCTCCAACTTTTTCTGCAATGAGCAAGTATAACTTTTAAAATCAGATTTTAATGTCATTTATTTTTTAAAAATGGAGAGCTTCAACTTTAGTATTAATATTTTCTTTTACTCATAAAGAAACAAAAATACCAAAAAATGCTCTGGATGATAGATTCACACACAGGGTGTAACTATTTAGAGTTCTTTAATTTCTCAAAATGATAGAAGCCAATAAAAATAAGATAATAGCATTTTTCTTTTAAAGCATAAAAGGTCTATGCAAAAAACAAAAAAGTAAGCTCTGACAAAAGCATTTCAAATGCATGCTACACTAACACCGAACTCCAAATAGGCTACACATCTGCGGCAGCAGAGACCTGGGTACCACCTCCCACCCCTGCCATCGCATCTACTGCCACCAAGTCTCTGAGTGCTTGGGAGGTGGCAATACTTAGTCAGCCTTTGCATGGGGATGGGTGTGAGCCAGACAGACACAGTCCCAGCCTCCTGAGCACTCCTGCAGACAGGTCTTCTTGGATGGACCAGTACAGTTAGAGCTCAGAGTGAGAAGAAGCCAGCCAAGCAAATGTGCAGGAAAAAAGATGGGTAGTGATTGTACCTGTGCTCATACCAGGTGTTTGTGGAGCAGATGCTTAGAAGTGGCCCAGCATGATGCTCACTGCGGAGCCTCACAAGAAAAATCACTTTTAATTTGGGTAAATATTGCCAGAGTCGCCTCTAGAGAGGTTGCAGTAATTTGTTCTCCCACTAAACACATGGGAGCATGGGGCCACCATCCCTTCAAAACAGTTTTTATGTGCCATCATAAATTCTTTCACTACAGAGCTAAACTTTTCAAGGTCATGGGGATCAGAGCTCTGCTTTGAACAAGATAAAAATATGTTTAGGGCAAATGACTGTCTTGAACAATTCTAGGTCCAGAAAGACTAACAGCTCCCTTAGAAAGACAGCCTCCATCTTTCAACCACAAGGCTTCCTATGGTCATGAGGCTCCCCATCACTCCCAGTAGCACAACTGCCACCAAGTAAATGCAATTCAGCCACGGTTTTCTCTTTTTGAATTAACTAACTTCATAAAATTGTTCTCAGCACCTAACCAACCTGAGATAACCAATGTCACCATGCATCGCTGTGAAAGCACAGACACCTGCATTCTGGTAAGGATGGCCTTCTTCTGGAGAACGACATATTGCTCTCAGATTCCTCTGGGTGGCAGGAGTCCAGCCGGAGATCTGGCAGAGACTACTAGTGTTCTAATCATCCAGATTCTTACTATCCCAGGCTCACAGTTAGACCACCAAGGCACACAGACCCCTTAAAACCATCAGCCAGTGTCAGGAAGTTTGCATCTTTTGGTTAAGCACTCAGATTTTAGTCAACAGATTCAGATTGGAACATCCTCTTTATTCTTAGTATTCTTCACCTGTCTAAGCCTTCATTTCTCCATCTATAAATACGTATGAACAATACCTGCACACACAGTTCTGTGAGAATGACCTGGCACACGTGGATGGGGAAAGAAATGTAGGTACCATCCTTAGCAAGGGACTCGCCATGGAGACGCACGACAAAAATTACTTGATAAGAATGATACTTGCATTCAAATGAAGGTGGCTGGTTTCAAAATGAATAAAATGGCACCTGACTGATTACCATTACCCTGACCCCCCCACCCCCACCCCTGAATTTAAAGCTAACTCCAGCACTTCCTGTTGTCTGCTGCCTGATGAAGGTATGAGGTGGGAAAAATGGACTGCACTCTTCCTGCGGTGGAGGACATTCGTTTCAACACGATGCCTGCGGTTTGGTGGGGTGGGGAGTTGTTCTCAAAATTATATTTTTAAGTAACAGACATTCTCACTGCATTCATGAGTACTACATTCAAATCAAAAAACCAAAAGAGAAAAACACACACCTAAACCCCTATCCATATTAGGAAGTAAAATACTATTTAAAAAATGACATCTAGAGGGACGAAGCTTACTATCCCAGGCTCACAGTTCAATCCACCAATTCAGTCTGCCCTGAAGAGGGGTTCTGGGACATGGAGTGACAGTAAGAAAGCCTCCTGGGCTGGGAGTCAACAACTCCCCAAACACATAATTTCTGTTCCCACCTCTTAGTTCTCATCCTTTCCCTTTTTGGCAAACTCTTAATCATCCTTCAAAGCCCTGCTCAACATCACCTACTCTTTAAAGTCTCCCCTCTCTTTGGAAAGTTGCCTGCTCACAAGGCCTTCAAAACATCGGCACTTAAATATTGCCACGTTTGTTTGGACATAAACATGCCCAGAGGAGCTAAGCCGGCTTTAAAGCTGCAGCCTATACACAGAGCACAGAGCAGAGCAAACAAACAATAAAATGGGCGGGGGTGCAGGTACTTCAAGGATAATTCCTGCAGGCCTACTGAGAATAGAAATGGATTTTAGAAGCAACAGATCAAGTTTCTCTCTAACGATGGCTGAACATGAACTCGACGAATTCCAACATCCTTTCGGGAACGGTGCATGGAGAGGGAAGCTTGCCCCACTACCCCTGCTCTGAGGGCAAAGGTTCCTCCGTGTGACACGGGCACTTGCGGCCAGGTAGAGGTCACAGGAGAAAGAGGGCGGGGCCGGGACGCGGAGCCAGTAGCCGCAGTAGCCGCCCGCCAGGCCGGATATCTGTGGGGTGGGGGGAGCGGGAGAAGGTGCTGGGGGCGGCGGGGGCTGCTCTGCTGGCTCTACCTCTCGCGGCGCGTGCTCCCGCTCCTCCGCCACCTCCTCCTTCGCCGCCTCCTACTCTTCCCTACAGGTCGGAACCGGAACCAAGGCTGTGGGCGCACCCCGCGTCCGACGCCCAAGCGCGCTCGCCGTCGTGGCGCCACAGCGGCGGGTTCCGGGCGCGAACGTTCCCCCTGGTTCTCCAGCGTGCGGCCCCCGAGCGCCCAAAATGAGGCCGGCAGAACGAGGGGTATTTGTTTTTCATCTCACTTAATTTAGTATCCTGACTGGACAGTGCAGCTGCTGACGAAAACGTCTCAAAATCAGAATTTTCAGCGAGCTAGTTACAACGCATCTTGGCCCCCAGTCCTCCTTGGGATTGGGGGAGCCTGAGGGTCAACCCACTCCTTGGGTTTTTAAGCGGTGTTGCAACAGGGTTACTGACACTCAACAAATGTTTTAACTTTCTGTACGACAAAATAAAACGTTTACAGCCAGACACAAAAGTATATTCAGTTGACTGAAATGTGTAATTTTTTCTAAAATAAAAAATAAAAACATGCAAGCTGTGCCAACAATAAACACAAAGTTATCTGTAGAACTATGTACTGCACAGCTTGTAGCACATATATTTTCTCTGTGCCCCTCTTCCTTCCTGATGATGATAGTTGAGGAGGCAGTTGACCTGTCCTTGTGGAACCCAGGAGATCCCTGGGGAGCCTGAATATGTCTTTCCTGGGAGAAAGAAGCTGAATCTCAGAGAAGCTTGTGACATTGAACATGGCCCCAAACCTGCACTTGTGGGGCCTTGACTGCCACCTTGATAGGTGTCACGCAGAAGAGATGAGTCCGATTCTCTGTTATGAATCAATAGGATGCTCTGAGAAAGAAAATTCGAGCCACACAAAGGAGCTCTTGGAAATTGAGAATGAGATAGCCCAAGTGAAGAAGGGCTGAAAAATCTCCCAGAAATACAAAAAGACAGAGATGGAAAACAGGAGAGGAAAGAAAAACTATGGGCTTGTTCAGGAGGTCTAATATGAAAGATAAAGTAGTTTCAGGAAAGGAGAGCAGAGAAGACAGGTGAGATGATTGTCAAAGAAATTCAAGAAAATTAGCAGAACTAAGGGGCATGAGCTGGGCTAAGAGGCAGAGTACAGTGCCTGGTACAGTGAATGAAAGTGGGTCCACAGCAACTGAACAAATGATGTCAGGATATTTCAGAACACTGGGGTATGGAAGAACCTAAACTGCACACCCAATATCTCACTTGGACATCCAAGAGAATCCAACAACTGGCAGGGTCCCCACATGAATTCAGGACCTTCCCTGTTATGGACTGACTGTGCCCCACTAAATTCGCATTGTGAAACCTAACTCCCAGAGCGTTGGTATTAGGAGGTGGGGCTTCATGAGGAGGTAGAGTTTTGGGAGGAGCTTAGGTCATTAGGACAGAGATACTATAAATGGGATTAATGCCCTTATAAAAGAGACCCCAGAAAGCTCCCTTGTCACCTCTGTCATGTGAAGAGAACGCAAGGAAAATATGGCTATCTATGAAGAAGCAGCTCTCACCAGATGCTGAATCTGCTTGTGCCTTGATCTTGGACTTCCAGCCTCCAAAATTATGAGGAAAAAAAAAAAGTCTTGTTTATAAGCCACTAAGTCTGTGCTGTTTGTTACAGCAGGCCAAATGGACTGAGACAGTTCCTAAGCAGTTGCCCACAATCTTCTCATTTCATCTATCATTTCTGGTGCTTAGTTGTACAGACTATTTTCCTTTCTTCTTGCTTCACATCCAGTCCTGCTGGCCTTTCCTTCAAAATCTTTCAGAAACCATCCACTTCCTACCATTGCCACTGCAACCACCCTAGGGGCCCTGGAAAACTCTTGTTTCACAGCTGAATTGCTAAAATAGACTCCTTCTTGTCTCCCCACTTGCACCTCCCTCCTCAGTCTGTTCCTAGCACAGCAGCCAGAGTGGCCCAGTCAGATCCTAGCTTCCTCTCCGGCCCATCTCCTATGACTCCTGGGGGACCCCCATCTGACAGATGGGAATGATAATCCTCAGGAAGAAAACACTGATGGGATATCCAATGTGCATGCTTTATTGAGAGAAGATTTGAACAATTAAGGGAGAGTTTGGGCATAGAAGAGAGATAAATACATAGAAAAATGATCAAGTAAAAATGAGGTGATGATGAAATACTGGCTAAATGAGATGCACAGCAAAGACAAAATAATTATGTTCTAGGAGACTTGGCTCCCAACAGCATTTATAGAATGAAAATAATGTAAACATTTATAATGTACAAACGTGGATGTTGATCTAACCAAGTTTATAGTAGACTCTTAGAGGGAGGCATGGGGGCTCCAGAAGAGTGTGGGTGGAGGACAAAGCATGATGAGAGAGAGCAAACCCTGAGTGTTCATTGCAGGAGCACACAAATATGAACAGGGAGGACCAAGGAGGCTATTTAGGCTAGCGGTAAATATTAAAGGAATCAGTTGAAAGTTAGCACCTCTGGTGATTGGGAAGGGGAGAGTGGTACCTTAAACTTTAGATGTACAGCTGTGTGTAAAAGATAAAAGTTAAACTAGACTATAAAATACATTTTAAAGGAGGAGAGGTCAAGGAAGTGCTTCGAGGGTGTCCATGTAGGTGGGGCTCCTCTTAGCCTTTAGGCAGCCCCTGTCCAGCATCATTATCTCAGCTGCACTCTTGGCTCTGGTTCCCCAAACACTCCAAGAGGATTCCAAAGGTTTGCTTTCCACTAGGTTCACAATGAGAAGAGGAACTGGATCACTGTTTATATACAAATCCTATCATCATGCCTCCAACTTTTACTGAGTAACTCAAGACCCACAATGCTCTCATGGCCTCCCCTCAGCCTTCTAGCAGTTCATGAGACAGATAGGCAGGTGTCTGTGCACATGCTTATGTGTCCCAGGTGTGTTCTAGGCTTGGGCATGTAGGCAGAGTGCTTGCCCTCCTGCAGCTAATATTCTCATGGAGGGAAAAGAAAGTGAATAAATAGGCAAATAAACAAGTAATATGCCATGTGATGAGATTATGGACTGAATGTTTTATCTCCCCAAAAATCACATGTTGAAAGTCAGCCCCTTAATGTGATGGTGTTATAAAGTGAGGTCTTTGGGAAACAATTAGGATTAGTTGTGGCTGTGAGAGTGGAAGCCCTACAATGGGATTAGTGCCCTTATAAGTGTCATGACAGAGCTTACTTCCTCTCTGCTCTCCAACATGTGAGGATGCAGCATGGAGATGACATCTACAGGCCAGGAAGTGAACTCTCATTAGACACTAGATCGGCCGGCACCTCCATCTTAAACTTCCAGCCTCCAGAATTTTAATAAATAAGTATCTGTTCTTTAAGCCCCCTAGTCTGTGGCATTTTGTTATATCCACCTGAGATGATAGCTCTCTGAAAAAAAAAAATCAAAGAGATGATAGTTCTCTGAAGGAAAATCAAGCTAGCCAGGGTGATGGAGAAGGCTTTCAGGCATGGAGACCCTAGGCCTCTCTGAGGAGGTGCACCCATTAGAGCAGGGACCTGAAGGCAGTGAAGCCATTGGCTGTGGGACTCTCTGGAAAAGGTTGAGTTGTACTCTTTGTACAAATGAGGAAACTGAGGCTCAGAGACGTTATATCACATGTTTATGCTCACACTCCTACAAAATGACAGAGCTGAGATTTGAACCTAGAACTCCACATGCTGCCTCCTTGCTACATGCCTGTCATGTAGGCTCTGAGACTGAATGAACAAGTAGACATGTGTGCCCTTTTCATGGCTACGAGATTGAATGAATAGACACATGTGATCCTGTGCTTAAAACCAAACTCTTCCCTACACAATGCTAGACCAGCTCCTTTCATAAAGAATGAATTGTCTCCACAAACTGTGTCCTCGAAGGTGTTCTTGGATGTGTTATTTATTATAGCCACAAACCAGGAAATAACCTAAGTATCCTACTGCAAGCTTAGTAAATTAGGAGAGAGCAAAATAATGAGAGATTACATAGTCATTAAAAGGATAATAGTGAAGGTATATAGAAACACTGGAATTGCTTATAGCTATCTATGGTTGAATAAAAGTAGCATAAAATAATTTTCTAAATGCTACAATTTAAAAATAAAAACATGAAATCTAGGGTTTCCCACGATATATGTGGACGAGTTCTAAAGGACAGCATGAAAAATGGAAGCAGCTGTCTTCCCTGGAGATTGCTCCTAGTCTGCCGTGTGAATTTATGCATTCTCCCCACCAGCTGCATGTGTGGTCAGGGGCTGGCATGGCCTCAGGGGCCTTCAATTTAGTGGGGAGCTGGCTCTGCATGTAAAAGGGCTGAAAGCCATCTTGTACCTCCACAGCTTAGAGCGGGGAGGCCTGTGTCATCTGGGAGGTCCGAGCTATCAGGAGATGAGCCCACTGGCCAGCTTGCTGCCCCTGGCTCCTCCAGAGAGAATACAACCTGTTCCAGACCAGAGCTGCATTTGGGTCTAACCCTTAGAAGAGAGGTGCCCTTGGGGGAGTCTTGGTGTGGCCTCTACACTGTTGTGTGACGCTGTCCTCTCAATCTGCAGCTGCTTCCAGCTGGGAGGCCCCCTGAGAATGTGAGGTAGCATTGCTGGTTGCTGACTGCTCTCATCTATAAAAGTGGGGAATGACAGCTACCAGCTCAGTTCCTAGCTTAGTCCTGCTGTGAGGATCAAGGAGCCAGGACACTTAAAGCTGTTCATAAATATTAACGGCTGCTCCTCTTCACTGCTGTCATTATCAGCATCCTTATGGCCAGTTCCTCATGTAGAAACCCCCAGAGCAGACACTAGTAAATGGATGCTGAAGGAATGGGGATGGCTTCTCCGGAGGCAGACAAGAACGGCTGTGGCCTCCGCATGAGGCGATGGTTCCTGCCTGCCCCAAAAACTTTGGCAGAGCTCTGGTGCTTTGTCCCGAGGCACCCCACTTGCTCCCAGCCCACAGCCTTTCCCAGAGGAAATCCTTCCAGCTGGAGCAGCCTGGGAACTCACACAGAGGTGGGTAGGAATCACCCCCCTTCCCTCAATTCTGATTCCCCGTTTACACCTCCAGCTTAATGAGCCCAAACTGCTGGGGGCGTCTAGGTCACACCTTTTCACTTGATTAAAGCAAAACACAAATCTGGCTGGCAGCAGTTTCCTCACAAAGGGAGCTTCTGCAAACTGTGAACACATTACCTTCTCCTGCAGGCCTTCTCTCTGCTAACTGAGAAGGGGTTCCATGGTGCTGAGTCAGCTCTGGAAGCACTTATGGAGGATTTTCTAGTCAGCTGCAGCTTGGGGTAGGGTTACAGACCCCAGTGTTAGAGTCAGACAACATCTGGGTTCTGACCCTGCTCCTCGCTTGCCAGTATCCAAGATGGCCACAATGGAGTCTACCTCCTGGTATCTGTGCCCACTTGCAGTCTCATCTCAACTGAATAAGACTGACTATCAACAACAGGATTTCCAGGAATGGTGAGAGGCTTCTGGGTGAGGTCATAAAAGGCATTAAGCTCCCTCCTGGCTCTCTCTAGGACCATGTGCTCTGAGGGACCAGCTGTCATGTTGTTAGGACACTCAAACAACCCTGTGGAGGGTCCACATGGGAAAAAACTGAGACCTCTTGTTCAGTCTTATGAGAAAGAAGCCACCTTGGAAGAGGCACCTCCAACCCCAGTTGGGCCTTCAGATGAGACAGCAGCCCCTGCTGACATTCCAGCTGCAATCAAGAGGCCCTGAGCCAGAACCACCCAGGTGAGGTACCCACAGAAACTGTGAGATAATAAATTTTTTCAATTTTAAGTCACTAAGTTTTTTGGGGTAATTTGAACATAGCAATAGAGAACTAATACACTGCTTCTCAGTTAAAGCTGTGTGATTTGGGGCAAGTTAATCTCTCTGAGTCTCAGTTTCTCATATGAGGAAAAGAATGCCTACCTCCAATGGATGTTATAAAAATTAAATTAGATATTACATGTAAAGCTATTAGCCTGGAATATAGCAAATGCTGAATAAATAATCACCATTATTATAAAACATCTATATAAATATTTATATCAGGAAGACCTCAGTTTGACAGGTATATTCAAGGAAGGCTTCGTGGATAAGACATTTGAATTGGTCTTTGAAGAATAAGCAGGATTTGCACATGAAGAGAGGGGAGGAGGGTACAGGCAGGGCCTGCTGTAGGCATTTCACGCTCAGTGGAAACTCAGAGCTTGGAGAAGTGCAATGAGATATTGGAGTGGTAACATTTAGGAACCTAGAATTTTCACTGTGGAAGATGGGAAGCTGCTGGAGGATTCTGAGTCAGTAAAGCTGGAGGGAATCCCAAGGTGTGGCACTTCATGCCTGGTTCTTGTGATCTGTCTAGCAAGAGGGAGACACTCAGAGAGTTTGAACTTGGTCCTCTGCACCAGTGCTCCTCACAGTCTACCACTCCAAGGACCCAGAGCTCTTTATGAGGGTCCATGAGGTTAGAACTAGCTGCATAATAACATTGAGACATAAGACCTCACTTGCTTTTTTCACAAGTTTACCTTTGCACTGATGGTGTAGATGCGAAAGGTGGCAAAACTGTGGCTGCCTGAGCTGGCTCAAGGCTGCAACCCTGAGCTGTGCTCACGGTCACAACGTCCTTCACACTCACACACACAAAGAAACACAGCTTCCCCTGAGACTATCCTTGATGAAGCAGCAAAATAATGACTTACATTAAATATCAACCCCAAGTAATCATCTTTTTAATATCTTCTGTGACAAAATGGGAAGTGCACATAAACCAGTTCTCTTGCTCTGGTGTTTAATTTTATGTGTCAACCTGATTGGGCTCATGTATACCCAGGTGGCTGGTAAACTTTATTTTTGGGGTGTTCGTGAGGCTGTTTCTGGAAGCATTTGAATCAGTAGACTGAGTACAGAGAGATGCCCTCCTGAAGGTGGGTGGGCCTCATCCCATCCACGGAAGGTCTGAACAGAATAAAAAGGCAGAGGAATGGCGAATTTACTCTCTGCGTGAACTGGGATGTCCATTGTCTCCTGCCCTTGTGCCCCAAAGCTCCTGGTTCTTGGGCCTTCAGACTAGGACCAAATTATATTACCGGCTTTCTTAGTTCTCCAGGTTGCAGACAGCAGACCATGGGACTTCTCAGCTTCCATACACATATGTATGGCATGCAAATATATGTACAGGTGCACACACATATATGACACATATACATAAGCATGAGCACACACGTATATGGGCACACATAGGTATGGCTCATAGACATATGCGTGGGAGTACACATATGTGTATAGGCACACAGAGATGTATAGACACACATAGGAAAGGCACATAAACATGTGTCTCATACATGTGTGGGTGAACATGCATGTGTGGTGCACATATATGTACAGATACACACTCAGCAGGGGCATTTGTGTGCCCCTCCCCTTTTCTTTCCACCGATTTCTTTCTATTCCCCCCTAGGCCCACATCAAGGAGATGAGGATTATAGAAACTGACTGGAGTGTCTGCTTGCCTGGACTTGGAGAAAGTTCTGCATCAGCTTCACAGAGGGCCTAAGTCCCACTGGATGTTCATGCTATTACCTAGAACCACACAATCTGTGGAGACCAGGCCCTGTGGCTAACCTCCTTTCCAGAAGTGTGATAAGCAAGGCTGACTGTTCAGGACTGACACCACAGATGTGGGCACCAAGGGGAAGTCAGCAGAACAGAGCAGCTTCCAGCACCGGCATGCCACGACCTCAGCCCTCTGTGAGCAACAGCTCCCTCCACGGAGCCGGGAGAGGTGAAACTGTCCACATGCCAGTGTTTCCAGGTCACCAAGTGCTAGCTCCTTATGTGTGGCACAGCAGCCAGCTTTGGACGTACTTTGAGAGTGGCCCTGGCCCTCCTCAGCTGTGCTGGGGATGAGTTTCCTGGCAACTAGAAATTGAACCTATTTACAAATCCTGCATCTTCCCACCATGCTCCTTCTCCTCCTCAGGCCCTCTCTCTTTCCTCCATTGTTGTCCCAAAGCCTGCACTCATCCCATGCGCCTCTCACTGCACAGTGCCATATGTATTTGCCATCACTGGGGCAGGCAGACGCAGTGTCTCCTTTGAGGGCCCCAGGCTGAAGCTCTCTGTCTGCTGCATGGTGCCAGGAGTCTCTGAGTCTCAGTTCTGCCCTCTAGAGTGGGGACAGCTGGCACTGTAGGGAAGGGAACCTGAGGAATCCAGAAGTGGTTTTCGAGAAAGGAAACCTTGCAAAGTTACAAATCTGAGCCAAGGAAAATCTGAACTTGAATGAGAAAACCTGGAGCCAGTGACAGAGAGAAGTTCCCATGAGTCTCAGTGTGTGCAAACCAGATGGTCCCTCAGCCCCAGAGCTGATGAAAACATGTCCTCACTTGGCACTTTCCAATTTACAAAACTCTTTCCCAGATGCTGAGCCACTCAAATTGATCTTTGAAACATTCAGAATTACTGCCATCTCCACAAATGGTTGGAGAAGGGGAGCCAGGAGAGGTGTGGGGCCGGGTGGGCACAGTGACAGATCCCATGAGCCAAAGTCTGGCTGAGTTGGAGTGTCCAATAAGTAGGATGCTCATTCATTCATTCTACCACTCCACCTATATGTGTGGGAGGGAGAGCAAGGATGAAGATGGAAATGGGATAATCTGGGGGATGGGATGAGGAATGGGCCCAAAGGTGGATCAGGCCCTGGGAAACCATCTCATCTGCAGAATGTTCTCAGGATGCCTGTGCCCAGGGGCTGAGGGGTGCCCACCCACTGTACACTTGTCAGAGTGGCCCAGGTCCCTGGGCTGTTGGCTGGGACAAAGGGTTTGAGCTACTGAGGGAGGAACAGTTGCATTAAATGCAGTGAGGTGAAACCCTGAAAATAAAATGAGACAATTGTTTTTAAAAAATAAAAATCATTCTAAGAAGGAGTGGGGAGGCCCCAGGCACCTGGAAGTAGGGCTGCAGAAAGAAACCTGTGCCCCTGCTGCCTCAGAATAGGGTGAGGGAGTAGGGGCTGCTCTCCTTCTTTTTGGCACTTTTCTCCCTTTCACTCAGGGCTCCTGGAGTCTCTGAAAATGGGAGTATATACAGAGCAAGCCGCCAGCTGAATTCATGCAGTTCAATGTGGGCTCCCACCCTGAGCTAAGGTCCAAGGGAGAGGTTGTGTAGAGCCCTTCATATCCACTTCCCTTCTTCCTTCTCGCTCACCATGATCACTCAGGTGTCCCTCTGCAGGCCTCAACATAGCAGAAGGAGGTGAGCCAGCAGTCTGGGGAAACCAAGGTCAGATCTGCAGGGCCTGTGGGCAGGCAAGGGCAATCTGTTCGATCCTCAGTCACCCTGGCTGATGAGCACACACCTAGATCACACACCTAGACACCTGGATACTTGAATACCTGAACACCTGAATGGCCCTTTTTTTGCCATCGAACATGAGCTGAGAGCTCCTGGAGGAAGACAGCAGCTGAGGGGTTTGTCCATGAGGCCACAGGAATTTCTGAGGTTACCCAGGGCAGAGCCATGGAGCCAAGTGGCTGGAGAGGTTGCCTGGGCTTCAGGTTCAACCCTAGCTCCCCAGAGCATGCTTCCATTCAGAAAAACGATAGGCTTGGGAAGCTTCCAGACTATTTCGTGGCCCAGCTCTGCCACAATCTGGACCCAGCAGGAGGCACTGGAGGGGGTCTTGCTTGGCTCATGTCCACATCCCGAGCTTAGCATGGGCCTGGGGCAAGAGGTGAGCTGTTCACAGCGTTGGCTCCAAGAGGCCTGCCTGGCTCCCTCAGTGAGTCCAGCCACCTACTGCAAAGGCCCAAAGGCCCGGGCCCTGAGGAGACACAGTGGCAGAGCTCTTAGCCTGGCCTCCACTCAGCTGTCCTGCTAGGGCTTGCCCTCCTGTTTCCATCATGGGGCCTGGACTCAGCTTCTACTCCTAGCCTCATCTGCTCTTCTTCATCAGAATAATTTTTGAATACAGATCATTTTGGGCTCAATGCCCCATTTCCAGAGAGTCCTAGGAGCTGCCCATGCTTCAACCAGGCTTCTCTCCAGGCAGCCTCAGTGGGGACAAGGTGGACCCAGGCCCAGTCCCAGCACCTGCCTGCTCCTGGCCTCCCAGCAGGTGTGGGCTGTTCTAGTGACCAGAAGCAGCAGGCAGAGGCCAGTGGATGGAAGGGCTGCCCTTCATGGGCCTCCAGGCTTGCTCCTCACACTTCTCTCTTTCCTGCTCCCCAGGAAGCAGTTCTGGGAACACTTTTGATACTTGTACTTTTCATTTACATGTTCCCAGAGCACATCTGCATCCGTAGTAGGGCATCTGGATTTAATCAGAGTGACAGCTGAGTGGTCTCAGCCCCTTGCCCCAGGCTGTTTAGGAGTGGGCTTGGTGCCAGACAGTCTGTGACACACCGTTCTCTCCTTGTACCCCTCCAGCCACCCCTCTGGGCCCCTCTGGGCCTCAGTCTCCCTTCCTAGAGTGCAGGAGGTGGGACCAGATGGTCCCGTGCCCTCCCAGGGCCCTTCTTACAAGGGACCCTGTTCCATCCCCCAAGACAGGAGCTACTGCTCCTGGTTTACCTGCACTTGGGGGATAGCACAGGAGCCAGCCAGCCCCTGGGCACTCTTCATTGTCACAGATGCAAAGTCAGGTCGATTCTTGGCCCGGAGAATGTCATCTCGGGAAGACAGGGTGGAGAAACATTGGAGGCAATGTGCCGAAACTGCTGGGCCACCAACCATCTAGGACAATATAGACTGGGCCCTCAGGGAACTGGAGAAGGCATAGGCAGGATAAGGTGACAATGATGACGACAGTGATGACAACAGTGACATGGTGCCAAGAGTAGTTCACCAAGCTTTAACTCTGGGTCCACATGAGCCAAGTGATGCCACAAAATCACCCATGTGAACTTCTTGAGCCCACAGAAGAGGCTTCTACAGTTGAAGAAAGTGCAATGGGGAGACCACATGTGATGAGCAGCAGGCATGACCAAGAGCCTGGTGGATGCTCCTTAAGGGAAACACCTGGGTACCACTGCTTTAAAGTCCAGGTCAATCTCATGAGTGAAGGCCCAAGGATACATCCCTTAGAGGTGAGAAGGGAGGGAGCCTCGCTGGCTAGACCAGGAATAGCCGCAGTACATATCCCAGGCACCCCTGAGGTCCAGAGATGGAGAAACAGCCCCTGGAACTGGGAGCAGCAGCAGAGAAGAGACATGGGTGTTGGGTACCAGCTCCACCACTCACAGCTCATACCTCACTAAGCCTCAGTCTGCTCATCTGTAAAATGGGTCCAACATGGCACCAACTGCACAGGGGTGCGAAGATTGGTTGAGAATGTCTGAGAAATGTAGACTTGACTGACAAACATTGTTCCTGTCTTTCCTCTGTCTCTTAAATAGAGGCCGATTTGGAAGGAGAAGCTCCAGAAGGAGCCGGCAGTGGCCCAGCACTCACTTGATGTCCAGCCTCCCAGAGCGGATGACACAGGAGTCTCACTCCTGTTCCAGTTGATTCTTGGGACAAGAAAGTGACTGGGTGGGTGGCCATGGGCCTCACTTGGGGCTGTCCCCTCCCCATCCCCTCACCTTGCTTTAGCTACAAAGCTTGTGCGGAGACCCCTCCCTGCCAAAAACTAGACAAAATTCTCATTGAACGAGGCTCCCCTGGGCCAGCCTTTACCCTCACTGAGCATGCTGCCCATTTAACAGTGGGAGCACAGGCTCAGAGAAGCCCAGTAGCTTGCCCAAGGCCACACAGCAAGCTCACAATGGTGCAGGATCCAAGTTCAGACCCCAGGGCAGAAGTGGCCTCTGCTTCTAGTATATCCAGAACATGGGACAGGTGCCTAATGTTGCCCTGCAAATATTTGCTGATGGCAGTGATAAGCTGGGTGGGGTGTACCTATGTCCACGTGCAGAGGAAGGAAGGACTCCTAAGGCACTGTCAAGTTTGATCTTCAAATCCGGTCAAACCCGGCTGTGGAAGCAGTTTATTTGGCCAGCACAATGATTATGTTTTAAAAGTTTGATTTTCTTGGGGTGGGGCATGACCTCCCATTACTCTCACCCCCAATTATCTCCTGGTCTGCACCTGGCTGTGCCCCTCCTTGGTTGTCACTGCTCCTAGTTGACGGCTGGTGAGCATGGGGACAGTGACAAGGTGTGAGGGATGGGCAGCTTCCTGTCACCTGCCCCTCCCTGACCCAGATGATTCCACACATGATCTGCTTTCCTGAAGGTGGCAAGAACCTCGAGACACAGTGACACAATTTCCACTCCCCACAGGAGAAGACCTTCACACATCGAGATGCACAAGTGCCATAAAGGCTAGCAGTGTGAGGGCTCCCCGAGTTGAGTCAGGAGCTGCATCTCTGAGTGAGAGAAAAATTCCCAAGAACTTCAGACCAACAGGGAGGCCCCCAAACTCTCACTCAGGGGACCAGCTCCAAGCCTGTTCACCCAGGCTCCCAAAGACCAGGGGGATGACTTACTCTGAGTGATCAGGTGGGGACCTGGATCCTGGGCTGGCTTCATAGCCTGCTCTTGGGCCTCAATTTCTCTTATGTAGATATATGAAATCCATAGTTTATATTTTTACCACATCTATTTCTCTGAGCTTTCCTACCTCCAAAAAAAAATTTTTTTTTAACGTGGTAGCTCAATATTTACTCATTCCGATCAATATGGAACAGGAATCTGTAAATTGGACTGTTGGAGTTCCAAGGATCTGGGGTGGAGGGCTGAGAATTTTGCTTGTCTACTCCCAAGGCAACTTCTAAGGGGATCGCGAATCCCCAATCTCTTGGGAACCCAGTTTGAGAATGCCTGGACTGGGCCACAGATCAGACCCTCCCACCTTGGCCTGGGAGTGTGTGGTGGCCCAAACTTCCCCGCCTCCCCCGCCACCACCGCCGGGGGGAGGGGTGGTGGTGGTGGGGGTGGGGAGGGGGTGCTGGGGACTAAACAGGAGCAAGCCCTGAGTGCTCACAAGCTCACGAGGCTCAGAGCTCGGTTAATGTTCTGTTATCAATGTCTTGAAATACTTCATACTTTTTAAACAAGTGGCATAAATTTTTATTTGTTATGAGCCCCACAGATGAAGTAGCTGGTCTTGCCTCTGGGCCTCAGTTTCCTCATCTGCAGATGGGTGTAGGGTGGATAAAGGTGAAAGCTGGTGTGGGGCTGTGCTGAGTGACACGTGAATAGGGCCTGGAGCAGGAGTCTTGCTCACCATGTGGACCTCCTCCAGGATATGGAGGCCATGCTTGTGCACAGGCAACCTGCTGACCCCGCTGACCCCGCTGACCCCACTGACCCTGAGCAGAACTGTCTCTTTCTCTGGCCAGTGAGCCTGCTGTCAGCAGTGTGCCAGCAGGTACGGTGGGGCCACTTTCCCATATTCTTGAAATGCATCCCTTCCAGTCCCTGAGATCCGGAAGAATACCCAGAGTCCAACTAGGTGCCTAGGCAGAACACCGGCTCCCACATCTCCCTTGACAACTCTCTTGGTGGACCCTACCAGCCCTCACCCATAGGCCTAGCAATTTCACTTCCCAGTCCTGGGTGGGTGGGGGTTGCTGCGGGCGGAACATCCCTGCACCCACACACTGCATGCATCAGCTCAGGTGCAGCTGGGCTTGGCCAGCTTCTGGTAGCCCTCAGTGCAAGATGGGGCTGGCTACCAGCACATGGGGCTGATTGTGACCATCCCTCTTCTCTGATAGGCCTGGGTTGCAGCAGGAGCAGATGGTCCCTCCCCAGGGTAGAGGATAAACTACAGAGCCAGCTGATGGCAACAGAAGACACATGCTGGAGGAGGGGTGGGCCGGGGGCTCCAAACCAGGCCCTGGATCTGGGACACCCTCCTGGGGCCAGTAGACAGAGTGAGTGTGCAATTATCAAAACAAGTGGCTCACCTGCTCATGCTTTAAGTTCATGAAGCATTTTAGAAGTAATGACCTGGCCTGAGGCTGAGCCCTCTCCTGGACATGGCCCTGGCCATTCTCAGGGCTCTTCAGGGTGCTTCCTGTAAATTCCTGTAGCCTCTGGGTCTTCCTGGGCAATGGAAGAAGGACTACATAGGCCAGAGGGAAAACCCTTCTGTGGAATGAGAGGCCAGGTCCCAGTCAGGTATGGCTAAGAATTTGCTGGGGTACCGTGGACAAGGACTCAGTCTGGGTTGCTAGGGGCCCTTCTGGCTCAGGATGACCATGGGGAAATGGCAGGGAGCTGGATCCCTGAAGGCTGGTTGCCTCTAGGGCCTCTGGGGGCCAGGCTATGCCTTTGATGTTCCTGCAGCTGAGCATCCACCCAGAGGTCATCTTTCCCAGGCCTTGGTACCCCAACAAGCTGAGGGGTAGGCCTGAGCTCTGGGCTCCAGAGGCCAGTTGGGTCTTGGGCCTGGTGTGTAGGCAAAGGGAGCCACTGAAAGGGCTTTGAGTGGGTATCTTAGGAATAACAGTGGTGACAGTGCATGGTGCTCACACTTGAAGGTCTGTAAAGCTTGAAGAGTCAGATGTAATGGCCACAGAGAAGACACTCACTTAATAAACATTTTCCACTTGAATCACCACATGGCCTCCCCAAAGGGAGTTCACTCATGAGTGAAAGAAGGGAGAAGCTTCCCATACCTTTGAACTGATGCCTGTGCAGGGAGGGGAGGAACAGGACTAGCATGTGGAGCATCTCAGATGAACCAGCTGTGTTAAGGACCACCATTCCCAGCCAGCAGATGAAGAGACAGGTTCAGAGGGGAACACAGGCAGACAGTGGGAGGCAGGTCTTGGACTACAACCATCACCTGCCCAGCTGGGCCTCACCCTACCCAGGACCTAATTAGGGGCCTGGAGGGACCAGCTAGACTCTTTGGTGGCTGAGAGGCTGTGCCTTCCGGGAGAGCACCAGGAACACCAGCCATTGACTGTTCCCCACCCCCACCCCCGCAAGAAGCAGAGATTATAGGGCCGAGCTGTGGTGGCTTATAGGGCTCAGGGCCAGGGATGTGGCCCGCTACAGTGAGGCAGCAAGACTCTGGGGTTCAGAGGGAGCTGAGAGTCTTCCTGGCGGCCCAAGTCCCTGGGGAGCCCCTGTGCCCCTCCTCCACCCCAGTCCCCTCTCTGAGGCAACCGTCAGGAATCCCGGGTCAGAGTACAGACTTTTGGGTAGCCTCTCTTCCCAGCAGGCCCCGGGTACACATGGGGACCAATGACCCGAGCCTGCGGACAGCTGTTCTGCTGTCCTGTGGTCTAGGGTGGGTAGGCTGAGGTGGGTCACGAGCTCAGTTGGTGGCAGGCCAGCCCACGCTTCCGGGGCCCCACTGGGTATCTAACAGGGGCTGGCTGTGCTGCTGGGAAACTCCCATGAGTTGGGCCCTGCCTGTGCCCGGTCTCCCTTCCTCTTTCTTCTGTCCTGGCCTGGCCGGACCACACCTGGGGGCCATGGCTTGCTGCCTATGCCTTCTTTTTTCTCAGCCTCTACCCATGCAGGCCTCCCTCTGAGGGCTCTGTGGATGTTCCAGGAGCCCAAAGTACGCTAAAGCCAGCAGCCTTCTCCCACAAAGAGGAGGTATAGGGTGAGGGTCCCTCGAGACCCCTGCATCCTCCTGGTACAGAAAGGAGACTGAGGCCCGGAGCATGGAGAATTCCTGCTTCTGGCCATGCAGCCAGGGAGAGGCTCCACAGTGACTATCTTCAGACGGTACTGGGCCTGGGGGCTGTAATGATGGCTGGATGTGGCCCTGTGCATCTGCCACCCATAGCAGAGAAAGATGTTCAGGCCCAGGAGCCAGAGCAGGGACTGGGTCACCACACTCCCTCTGGCCTCCTAATCCTGCCTTCCCTTACTCGTCTGGGTTTTTTTCTGCCACCAGAGAGCCTCTGGCATCTCCAACCCTTGGGCCAGTGGTCTCAGCCCAGTGGGGCTGGCCCAGTAGACCCAGGCCCCATTATTGGAACTCACCAGGTGTGGGGAACTGACTTTTTATGGGCAGGGTTCCTGGCTCTGTCCTTAGGTCAATGCACAGCTGCCAGGGATTCTTATACACTGCAGATGATGACAGATTAAGAGTCCCCACATCCTCCAGGACTGTCCTTGAGACATGGCCACCTCCCACAGCCTGTTCTAGACACACTTGGTGTCCATACCCTTGAAGGTAAAACTCAGAATAAAGGGTGACACCCTCCCTACCTTTTGGACTTCTTTCTGTGAGGACACCTGCACACCTGCATTTTCGGCTTTCCTCAGGCCTCGGTGTGCATCCTGAGAAACGTTCTCAAGGACCTTATCTCTCCTTAAGTCCCATCGAGCTCATTCCTTCCCTGGATTCTCTGCAGACAAGGTCTGGCCACAACCTGCCCAGGTGGCTCTGTCCTCATGTCCCCAGTGACCATACACGAGGAATACTTTCATCCTTCTCATCCCACCTGTCTGTGCTCACAATACTCTCCACCATGCTCACCTCTGGGGCTCCTGGGACCCCCTCCTCAGTCCCCTTCACAGCCTCCTCTCCTTACCTCCTCCCCTACCTACACATTAATTATAGTTGCTCAGGCTCTGTGCCTGCCCCCTCCTGTGTGGGAAAGGTGAGAGGGAAGGTTGCAAAGGGGTACAAAGGGAAGCACGAAAATGAACATGTAAAGTATCTCAGTTGTAAATATTTCATGACTGAATGCATATGGCAAAACTTAAATCATACGTTTTAAATATGTGCAGCTTATCATATGTCAATTGTGTCTCAATAACACTGTTTAAAGAATGGTGTTACTGACCAAGAGAGCAAACCTGAAGAATATGCTAAAATTCTATAAGAATGTAAGGGAGAACATAGAGGATGCATAGGGCAGCGTGCAGGTCCTGCACAGATGGCTGACATTCCTGTGAAGAGCCAAAATCAGGTGAGACAGAAGCAACAGTCTGTGATGTGATGGGAGAGAACTTGCCCCATCTAAAAGTGAAATGGCTCACCCTGCATCTGGTGATATTAATGAAAGGGAAAAAATCTTAGATGATTCTTCGAGAAACAAATATTTTAAATATTGAGACTGAAGAAAAAATTATATTAACTTCCAGGAAGAAAAAAAATTTTAATATTACATCAAATTCATCACTTTTTTTAAAATAACAAATTTCGAAAACATTTGGGCGATACAGAGTTTTGAGAGAAAACGATTCTGATCTAAATATATATAAATATATATAATCTAAATTTATATAAAACCAAGATATTATCTTGTGTGGTATTAACACAGAAACATTCTCAATTACACTAAAATTCAGAAATCATGCCACAGGCGAACCATGATTTAACTGAGATGAATTGGAGAGGTGTTCCCATAAGAATAAGGAACTAGTAGTACCAAAGACCATTAAGACCATCTGAGAGCAAAAAATAAAAAATAGATAAACATGAAAGCAAATCAAAATAATAATTTTAATGTGGATTAAAAACAAGATATGAGTGCCATAAATAATTTTAAAAGAATATTGAATCTGCTGAAACAAATAATACCAACCAACCCATTCTCTCTTTTCTTAATATGCCAATAAAAATAAAGAAGAGTGAGTTTGGGAGAGTTGGGGAGCAGGAGCCAGCATGGGTGAGTTTCCTCAGATCACAGCAAGGAGATTCACAATCGATGCAACTATTTACAACAATAGGAGGTCAGATACATTTTTTTAAATAACGTAACTGCAGAATAATTTAAAGCAGGAAGAACATCTCCCAAGCATCTCCCAAAACAAATTAAAGAAAGTATTGCCTATCTGCCAATAGTTAGGAAATGAAGGAAATAGCAAACACATGTGCATGTGCATGTGTGTATACACACACACACACAACAAAACAAAAACAGAACAAGAGCCCCAAGATGACAGAACTAATAACAAACATAACACTGGCTTGTGTAACAATAAATTTAAATACATATGATTTCTTCTTAAAAAGACAAAGCCTCTCAGATTTGATAAAAAATCAAAATCTAACTAAAATCTGTAAGAAAATTTATAAAAGAAAGCAAATAAGAAAGGTTAAACTTTGTAAGTTAGACAAGACAGGCCAGGAAACGGAAATAAAAAAAAATGTTTGTGTTAAAAGTGTAATTTCACACACAAAGTTTAAAATAAGATAAAAGAGATCAATTCTTATTGATCAATGGTATAAACTATGGGAAAGTCATAACAACTGAAAACCAGTGCTCATTAATATTTAAAGAGTGCTCATTGATATTTAGTTACTCATTAATACTTATTAAATGGACAATGAGTTGCATATACCACATACCCAGTATTTGACAATCCCCAAACCATCACAAATAGACTGTTTTCAAGGTTTTCTAGAACTTAAGGCAAATTTTAAATTAAACGTTTTATTTTGAGATAATTATAGATTCACACACAGTAGTAAAAAGTAACATAGAGAGACTCTGTGTAGTCTTTATCCAGTTTCCCCCAAAGATGCCATGTTGCAAAACTAGAGTACAATGTCACAATGGGATAATGACATTGATGCGGTCAAGACATAGAGCATTCTCACCCCCATGAAGACTCCTCATGCTGCCCCTTAGCTTCCTCACCCCAACTCCTGCTTCTTCTTATCCCCTGGCAACCACTAGTCTACTCTCCAAGTCTGTAATTTTGTCATTTCAAGAATGATATACAAATGGAATCATGCAGTACGTAACCTTTGGGAATTGGTTGTTTTTCACTCAGCCTAACTCCCTTGCCACCCATCCATATGTATCCATAGTTTGTTCCTTTTATTGCACTGGTGTGGGTGGACCACAGTTGGTTTAACCTTTCACCTATTGAAAGGACGCCTGGATAGTTCCCAGTTTTTGACTATTACAAGTAAAGCTGCCATGAAAGCTGCTATGAACACAGGTTTTAGTGTGAACATAATTTTTCATTTCTCTGGGATAAATGCCAAAGAGTACAGTGCTGGGTCATATGGAAGTTGCATGTTTTGTTTTTATAAGAGACTGCCAAACTGTTTTCCTGAGAGGCTGTACCAGTTGACATTCCTAATAGCAATGTCTGAGGAATCCAGGTTTTCTGCATTCTCACCACCATTTGGTGTGTTTGCTATTTTTTATTTGAAACATTCTGAGATATGTATAGTGATATGTTATCGTGGTTTTAATTTTCATTTCCCCAAGGCCAATGATGTTAAATATCTTTTCATGTGCTTATTAGCCATAGCTTTTTTGGCATAATGTCTGTTCATGTTTCCCTCTCCGCCCCCCCCGCCATTTCTAATTGGATTGTCTTTATAGTGTTGAGTTTTGAGAGTTCTCTATATAGTCAAATATTAGTCTTGTGTCAGATATATAGTTTGCAAATACTTCATCCAATGTGTAGTTTGTCTTTCCATCCTCAACAAGGTATTTTACCAAATAAAAGCTTTTAATTTTCATGAGGATCAGTTTATCAATTTTTCCCATTTATGTTTTTGGTGTCATCTCTAAAAATGAAAACCTTCAGGTAGCCCTAAGAGATTTTTTCTTGTGTTTTCTTCTAAAAGTTTTATAATTTTACATTTTATATTTAACTCTATGATCCATTTTGAGTTCTTTTTTTATTCTAGTAAAATGCACATAACATATTTAGCATTTTAGAGTACACAGTTCAGTGGCATTAAGTATATTCATGATGTTCTGCAACCATCATCACCAACTAGTCCCGGTGCTTTTTCACCATCTCAAACATAAACTCTGTACCTATTAAGCAGTCATTCCCCATTCCCTCCTATCCCACCTCTCCCTGGCAGCCATAGTCTGCTTTCTATTGCTATGGATTTGCTTATTCTGGATACATTTTGAATTAATTTTTGTGTAACGTATGAGATTCATTTTTTTTACTATGGCTATTTAATTGCTCCAGCACCATTTGGTGAAAGGCTGTCCTTCCTCCATTGCATTGTTTTCATACATTTGTCAAAAATAAGTTAGGCATATTTATGTAAATTTATTTCTGGGTTCTCCATTCTGTTCCATTGATTTATGATCTATCCCTCTACCAACATCATGCTATCTTCATGCTGTAGTTGTATAGTGAGTTTTAATGTCAGGTAGAATGATTCCTCCATTTTCTTCTTTTTTTAAAAAAATTGTTTTGGATTACTCTAGGTTCTTTATGTATACATTTTAGAATAAGCTTGTCTATGTCTACAGAACACCTTGCTGGGGTTTTGATAGGATTTGTGCTAAATTTGTGGAGCAGTGTAGAGAAATTGACATCTTTACGATGTTGAATCTTACAATTCATAAACATGGTATGTCTCTCTATTTATTTAGGTCTTTAATTTTTCTTTTTCTTATCTTATTGCACTGGCTAGTAAATCCAGGACTATGTTGAATAAGGTTGGTAAGAGTGGATATCCTTGCCTTGTTCTTGATCTCAGAAGGAAAGATTCAATGTTTTACCATTAGGTATGATATTAGCTGTAGGTTTTTGTAGATGCTCTTTATCACATGAGGCAGTTTCCCTTTATTCCTAATTTGTTGAGAGTTTTATCATGCATGGGTGTTAAATGCTTTTTCTGCATCTTTTCATATAATCACATGACTTTTTTCTTTAGCCTGTCAACCGATTTTAGAATGCTGAACCATCTTTGCACAGGTGAAATAAATCTTACTTGGTAATGGCGCTTAATTGTTTTTATGCATTGCTGGATTTCATTCGCTAATATTTTTGAGGATTTTTGCATCCAAATTCATGAGAGATATTGGTTTATAGTTTTCACTGTTTTGTAATGCTTTGTTTTTGGTAATTGGGTAATTCTGAATATACTAGAAAATTTTTCCTCTTCTATTTTCCGGAAAAGTTTGAGAAAGATTGGTGTTAATTCTTCTTTAAATGCTTGAAAGAATTCTTTAGGAAAAGCATCTGCACTTAAAAATTTACTTTTTGGAGATTTAGGGCATGAATCGGTAATGTTACTCAGATTGTCTATTTCATTTGGTTGTGTGCTTTTCAAGGAACTGGTCTTGCTTCCAAGTTGTCAAGTGCATGACTGTAAAGTTTTTTGTAATATTTCTTGATTATCTTTTTCCTGGCTACAGGGTCTGTGGTAGTGTTCCTTGGTTCATTTCCTGATATTGGAGATTTTTGTCTTTTTACATTTTAGTTTTGTCAGTCTTGCAAGAGGTTTATCAATTTTACAATAATAAATTTTTCTATGAAAAATAACAGTGCTGAAATACATAAGGCAAAATTTATATAAAAATATTTAAAAATTGATTAATAGAATAGCAGTGGTGTTATACACTTCTTTCCATTTTTGACTAATCAAATTAGCAAAAAATAAATATAGAGAAACTGAGAAATATTATTAATTAAATTACTTGAGTAGCTATAAGTTTAAACTCTGTATCCTTCAATTAGGAAACACATTCTTTTTAAGTACTAAAACAAATCACATTTTAGGTAACAAAGAAAGTCTCAGTTATTAGGGTGACCAGCACATTCCAGATTGTCCAGCCCTAAAATTCTGTATCATCAGAAACCCTTTGGCCTCAGGAAAACAGGAATAGATGGACACTCCAGATATGATCCAGGCAGAATTCAGAGACTGCGATACATTACAATTTTTCATTAATAGTTAAAGGTTCCCAATTGAAATTTAGAATATAACCTAATTGATTATTTTAACAAAAAGAAAACCAAAACTGTAATTACAAAATACTTAGAAACTAGCATAATGAAATTTTCAGATTTTTATACTTATAGGATACAGTTCAAGCAAGACTAAAAAAATATAGCAATGATCTGAAGTATTTCATGGGATGAAAGACATACCAGTTAAAAGAAAAGATAAAATAAACCCAAACAAAGTAGAATGAAGGAATGAAATAAATAATAGCACAAAAAATAAATTAGGAGACAGAAAAAGTTATATTGTAGCTATTTAATTGAGAAATTGATTAAGCAAACAATAAAATAGCTTATCTTATAATTAATCTAATCCAGAAAATAAGAAACTGGGGCACAAAGTGCAGAATAAGAAAGGGGATATAGCTACCAGTTCTAAGAGTTTAAAAATCACAAAAGAATATGCACAATTCTATCCTACTATATTCTAAAATATTATTGAAATATATAATTTCAATAGAAATAGAAATAGAAAGTGACCTAAAGAAGTAGAAAGTCCAAACACACAATAACCACAACCAAAGAAGAAACTGAAAAAATAATCTAAAAGTTACTCCAAGGAGAGCAATAAGCTCAGAAGATTTTATAGACAACTTCTTCTAAATAGCCAAGAAAAATAAATTTTCTGCTTATTTTATGAAGATAGCTTAATGATATCAAAACCAAACAAAGATAACACACAAAAAAGAGGACACCACAGACTGCTCTTACCATCAGTATAAACCCAATATGCTAGAAATAAATACTGGAAACAGAATCTAGCAGAATATTAAAGAATAATGTAGTTTGACCAAGTATAGTTCTCTCAGAAATCCAAGGATAGTTGAATATCAGGAAATCTAAATAAGTCATTATACTGACACACCAAAGGAGAAAATTCCATTTGATAAAATAATCATCCATTACTTCTTTTTGGGAGAAGGTATGTTTTTGTTTTGAAATAATTTCAAACTTACAGATAGTTTGGAGGAATTGTATAAAGAACATCTATACACTTTTAACTCTGCTTCTCCAATTGTTAATATTTTACTACATTTATCACTTTTTCTCTAGATAGACATATTATTAATTTTTTCTAAACATTGAAAATAAGTTGCTGACATAATGCCTCTTCACCCCTACATACTTCTGTGTAACATCTTTTCTTAATGAAAAGCAATGACCTTCTTAGTAAACTTCCATCACAGATGTGACTGCAGAACCAGTAAACATTAAGCCAAAAAGTTTTCCTGATGGGCATAAAATAAGGTTTAAATGGAGCCTTCTTAGACTGGTTTGAGTAAGCCATTGGTGTTCATCTCTTCCCTCTCCTTGTTCAGCGATGTCACCTTGGTGGCTTGGAACTTGCCATGGTGGAAGAACTTACACCAGGAAATTGGCAAATGCTGCCAAGCAGAGTTTTGATATATTTTGGAGGGCTTGCTTACCAGCACACTGCTGCGATCCAGTTCACGTAAACCAGTGCACACATGTGCACATACAGCCATAAACCCCAGCTGGGAGGGCACACATAGCCCTACCCACTCATGGAGGTGGGGCAGGGGACTGGAAGTGTGTCAGAATCAGACTGCCGGGGCTTGGAACTGTCTGCCACTCACTGAGTCTCCAAGCCTTAGTTTCCTCCTCTGGAGGTGGCAGTAACAACATTTCAGGGAATTTGGAGGAACTGACTGCAGGCAAGACCCACCTGGGGGAGGGGACTAGTACACAGCAAATACCCCACAGATGTTAACTGTCAATGCTCCAGGGATTGATGCTGTAACACCTGCCCTGCACCTCTCACCAGTCCTGTGCATCACTAAGCAGGCCTCAGTGAAAGACCCAAAGAGAACCTTGTAGGCCTTGCCCAGGCCAGCCCCAGGGCAGCCACAGTCAGGTGCCTTCCCTGAGGGCAAAAACACGGCCACTGCCAGCAGGCAGCTCTGTCCCCCACAGCGGCTTTGATCAGTGTCTGTGAGGGGCAAAAGCTCCATGGCTGCCCTGTCTGGGAGCTGTCCCTCTACTGACCCATTCAATTGCCACCTGCCACCCATTCTCCTGCTGGGAATGCAGTTGGAGCAGAATAAAGGCCACTCTCCTTACAGAGCTGCCATTCTGGTGGAGGACAGTCAGTAAAGAAGACAGGTCAGTAAAATAGAGCATGTTAGTTGCAGCACTACAGTGAAAATTAAGTGGGGTAGAGGTGTGGGGTCAGGCATGATGAGGTCTATAGAGACTCCTTCAGAAAGGTGTTACTGCAAAGTGGGCATTTTAGCAGAGACCTGAAAGAAGTGATGAGAGCCATGTGGATTTCTGGAGGAGGCATCTTCCAGGCTGATGAAACAGTACATGTAAAGGCCCTGGGGCAAGAGCTGGGAGCGTTTGTTCCATGAAGAGCATGGAGGCCTGTGGGGGAGAAGGCAGAAAAGGAGAGGGAATACCTGCAATTAGTCTCCATCACTTACTACACTGGATGCTTCCTCAGCTCCTTCAGGGCAAATTACAATGGTAATAAACACAAGCTCACACAGCTAGAAAGTCTGACCTGGAGTGGCTCAAGCCCTCCTGCCCTGGGATGGGAGAGGCAGGGATATGCAAGTCCTTAGGGAGGAGCATCTCATCCTGCTCATGCCCAGCAGAGCTGAAAGAATCTGGGGGACCTCTGGACTTGTGACTACCTGCAGAGTCAAATGGGCCAACCCCTGAGATCTCTTTCAATATCTGGAACCCCAATAGTGGAAAGGGGAAGAGAGAGTGAAAGGAAGACATGGACACACTGTCCACTCGCTCAGCCACAGACTCATACATCTCCCAGGTGTACCCACACATGCGCACACTTGCACATGTTTACAAGCATGCACAGGCAGACAGGCAGGCACACACCTCACAGACCACCCATGGGCTCAGATGTGAAAACAATGGTTTTCACCATATGGCACCTGCTCCCACCTTTATGTCTGGAACTCCACTGAGGCCTCATCTAGCCCATGAGGAGTACTGTCAATATATACTGGGGGGAACTGAGGCATGGAAGGTTACAGAAAGTGCAATGCTGTAAGGTTGCACTGAAGGGAAATTGGATATGGACTGAGGCTGTCGGTCAGCATGTCTCCATGTGTTCAGACAACAGGCAGAGATGCAGATGGTCCCCTCCTCCTCGCCTTCCAGTTCTGTCCTCTGCACAGCCCCAGGGCCAGCAGGCTGCAGAGCTGTGAGCCTGTGGGGGGAGCAGTGGGCAAGCCAGGGCTCCCTGGGGAATGTCCCTTTTTCAACCTGATCACCAGGAGAAGCCCCTCTGCCAAAGCAGGCAGCACCAGGTGGTGCCTGGCCAGAATTCTGGGGGACAAGGGAGGCAGGTGCATCCCAGCCAGCCACCCACCCACCAGGGCTAGAGAGGGGCTGGGGTGAGAGGCACTTAGCACCCATTTGGCTGCCTTGAAGGCATGCACCAGAGTGACTCAGGCAGATCCTATGGCCGGCCCTGCCAGCAGCCCCCGGTGATGTATGAGGTGAGAGTCCCGCAAGCAGCAGGGTAGCTGACTCCAGCTGGGGACCCCCTGACTCAGCCTATCCATAAGGGTGACAGATGGAGCCCAGAGGGATGGGGGGGTGGGCAGTGTGGGAGAGGCTATGTCAGCAGCAGGCTCACACACAGGCATCCTGAGGGGAACGAGGCTCAGGGTCACTCTGTGCCTGGTGTGGCTCTGTGGTCAGACATGGCTGCAGGTCCACATTCCCTACAGCCTGCCCTCCCCCAGACTCTCCTTAAGCAGAGCCAGTCCCAACACCACACTGAATGTCAATGTCCACCTCAGCTCCCCGCAGCTCAGCGGTCAGTGAGGTCCTTCCATTTCATCTTAGCAAAACATTCTGGTGCCATCATCTTTCATGTCTACATGGACTAAGAATGGGAAGAGGTCTCCAGGGAGGTAAGGCTGAAAAGTCAGGAGGTCTCAAGGTGAGGCCATTGCTTCCAGAACCTCTTCCAGCCTGTGGCCCAGAGACTCATACGTCTCCCAGGTGTACAGAGAAGAAAGCCCAGTGACTAGAGGTAAGAGGTTGCCTCTGGAGGTCACCTCAGAGCCTAAATGCCCACTTTGACCTGGAGCAGCGAGAGCCTGGGTGGGCATTGACTCTGGGCTGAAAATCAGTACTTATTCAATTTAGAACTTTCCCCATGGTCACTGGGCCTCAGCCCCATGAGAGCATGAGCATCCTGTGGTAACTTTCTCTTCTTGTACATTTGGGGCACTTCAATGCATTTTGAAACTAATTAAGGTTGTCAAGCCCTTGGAGTAACTGGTAAGAAAAAAAAAAAATACCCAGAGAAGCAAAGTGGCGCCTGAAGACATGAGGGGCTTATGAAGGGCTTCTGTCACCCAGAGTCCAGCAGTCCATCAGTCGCCCCTTCCAATCACAGATAAAGGGAGGTGTTCAGGTGGGGCCATCTGAATCAGGTGAGTTTGCTTTGGGTGACTTTTGACCCAGAGCAAACCTGGCCTGGGGGTCCATATGGACCTCCAGCTAGATGGCCTAGGCCAGGCCCTGAGAGGACCCCTCACGTCAGCTCTCTGGCTGCGTTGCTATCCTACCACTGGCGCCTCCATCCTTCCTGCATCTGCAAGGGTGTCGTTTGCCTGCCAGGCTCATGGGAGGCTTGATATGGGGATTGAAAGCAGCATTGTTTTTCCTGGGTGAAGAGAAGGTGGGAGGTGGGCAGTGGGCGGAATGGCCTCTTGGGGCTACCAAGGCTGCTCCTTTCAGCTCCACCTTGAGGCACCCAGCCTGTGCTCAGAACAGGAAAGGGTGAGGGTGGGAACACATGACAGCTGCATCTGCTCCCATCCTCTCCCCATCCTTGGGATGGAGAGCTCCCTGCTCTAGGGACCTGACAGATGGCGGGATCACCCAGTAGACTTCTAAGAGCAAGGGAGAGGGTGCTAATGGCCTTGAGTAGACAGCTGGAAGTGTCCACCTGCTGCTCTCTCATCTGGAGGTCTAAAATCTTTTCCACTATCTCTGTCCTGGCCTGAGGTTGGCCTTGACCCTCATGTCTACTTGGGACCCTGCTCTGACCCCTCACTCAGACTCAGAAGACACTGTACAGACAGTCTTGTGCATCACAGAGACAGCACTTCTCCTCAAAGCAGCATGTTTAATCATGTCCGTTGCTAGACTGTCGGCTATAGGAGGCCAGGTCCACGCCATCTAGTTGGTTGCTTAGCACATGGCCTGGAGTGGGCACCCCATAAATAAACATACCTGAGAGAAGGGACAGGAGCAGGGTGTGGGCACTGCAGCAGTGAGGCTGAGGCTGGGGGCTGGGCAGGGCGCCAGGGTGGCCGGGGCCAGAGTGAGCGGAAGGACCAGGCTGGTGACAAGGTGGACCCAATCAGGAGGCTCCAAAATGCGACATGAATGTGAGGTTCTTACGTAAGAGGAGGGCTATAGGAGAGGAAGGGATGAGCTTGGGGCTGGAGTTTTCACCGCTCGGCAGCCCGGCTCTCTGCCACCGCCCGCTTCTGGGCTTTCTTGGCTGGGGCTGCTCCTGACAGAAGGGATGCGTGTTGCCGGGGGCGGGGGGGCTTGGCGTGTGTGCGTGTGCGTGTGTGAGTATGTGTGTGTGTTTAAAATACAAAAAAAAAAAAAAAAGGAGCGTGGCTACACCCAGCTGCAAGAAGCTGGCCAGGCTCCGTCCGTGCCAGTTCCCTCCGAGCTGGCACCATGGGGACAGGAGGAGGGAGAGGTGAGGAGCTGCTGCAAGGGGAAGATGGACGCTTGCCATGGACGAGCAGCGGGCTGGGCGCCTCCCGGGTGCCCGCGGGCTCACGGGGCCAAAACTCACAAACAAAAACCACAGCAAATTGCTGGCAGCTCATTCTGGGGAGGCGGCAGACGCTTGGCAGAGGAGCCACAGAGGACCTGGCTGGGAGCAGGTGGACGGTGACGGCCAGTGCAGCACAGGTAACAACCAAGAGGGGCTCGCTGGGCAGGCGGCTGGGTCTCGGCCTGGGTGCGGGTGATGTGGCACAGCGGCTTTCAGGGATGGCTGCGTCTAGCCGGGTTCTGGGCCAGCACAGTCAATCATCTCACCCCCTGGCTCTCCGAGCACTGCACTGGGCACAGGAGATGGGATGGTCCACGGCCCCAGGCCTGTTTGTCCAGGTGTGGGTGCCAGGAGTCCTCCAGGTGGCGCAGAATCCGTTCTTGCACAGAATAAAGTAGGGCTGGCTGGCTGGGTATAGGCAGCGTTGGGGTTTGAGGGGACAACAGCCACACATCCAGGGTCCCCAGCATGGCAGCAGCTCTGGCTCTGATGCTTAGACTCTCCCCTCTGGGATATCATGGCTGCGTCACCTCCACCCCATGCCCTGCTGGCTTTCAGGGCCAGGTCCTCTCTGCCTCATTTTTGGAAATGAGTCCCCAAACCGTCCTTGAATGTCTGTCTGCTTCTTCTCGAAGACCAGCCCAGGGACTCAGGTGGGGGTGGGAGGAGGGTTGGAAGGTGACACCTGGAGGGGCTGGGAGATCCCAAGAGAAGCATCTTCCTTCCCTCCCTCCCATCTGCCCAGAGCCCCACAGCCTGGCTTGGCACCGAGGTGCCGGTGGGACCACAGCCAAACATGGCCGTCAGAGGGAGCTCGGGCAGCTGTGCCAAGGAGCCCAGCTGCCGAGGGCACAGGGGTGAGCCGCCTGGGTGGGGAGCAGCCATGCCTAGGGGCTTCAAAGACAAAGCACTGCCGGGTAGAAAGGGCCAAGGCAGTGGCGGGGACTCTGTGGACTTCTCACCTGCCGGGAGGTGGTGGCAGAAGGGCTCGTGTGGAGTGGTGCCAGCCCCAGTGCTCGGCCACCCCTCCCTGGGTGAGACCCATGGTGAAGGTGGGAGGGAGCTGCCAAGCTCATTGGACGAAGGGTACAGGACACACGGCTTGGGATGGGGGCACAGGACCAGGGGAACACTGTTGCCTCTGCAGGGACTCTGGGCTGGATGGTGTCCTATGTGACGCGTGGAACAGCAAATGTCGATCCAGAAAGAAGGTGCCGCATGAGGGGGCATGGGGCACAGGGCTGGGGAAGGCGTGCTTGGGACCTGTGGGGCCTATGTCCTGGGCAGTGGCCAGTCCAACTCTGCTGAGTTAGGTGAGGCATAGGCTGTAGGGGCATGAAAGCCGAAGGGCTTCGTCCCGGGAGAGCAGGAAAGGGCCTCCAAGGTCTAGGCTGGCTGAAGGTCAGCAACATGAGGATGACCCAGTGCTGAGGGGCACAGGGGACACGGGACCTGGAGTTTGGTGTGTGAAGATGAAACAAGAGGTGCTTTGGGGCTTCGTGTAGGGCTCAGACCTTGGCAGAAGCCCAGCCCTGAGCTGACTCGGGCAGAGGGCAGGCATTCCCAGTGATGGGTCATCCTCTCGCCAGGTGGATAATGGGAGGTTCTGAAGAGGATGCCCAGTTCCAGCCTGGCCAGCCCCCAGAATGGATCCTGCAGTGCACACTGCCTGTCAGATCACTGGGTAGACAGCTTTCTCTGTAGAATGTTCTGGGAAGCAAGTGAGATGGCCCTGAGTGCTGGAGCTGGACCTGGGGTTTGCATGCAACAAGGCAACCTAAGATCTCAGACCCTTGGTTTGGTCGCTGTGAGAGGCTGGTGCCCCTCAGTGCATAGGCTGTTGCAGATCAGGAGAGTCCTGTGGATCACACCCTGGCACTGGCTCGGGTTTGTCCAGGTATTTGAGGCTGGGGGGTTCCTTCTTTCCCTTGGGACTCTATCACTGGCCCTGACACCCCCACTACCAGGGCAGGTGTTGCCCTGGTCCGATACTCAGTGGGGGATTTCAGAACTTGAGGGGCTGTAGTCAGTGGTGACAGTACACTGTGCCTCCAGCAAAGGGAGGCAGGGGACCCCCCCCCCCCAACCACAGCCTCATTCCACAGCCCAACTCCCATCAAGTGCAGGTGGGCTTTCTCTGCCACCCTGGGCTGCCCCAGTTCCCAGTCCTGTCCCAGTCTGTGGCCTCATCTGGAGATTCAGACCCAAGGGCCCCCTCTCCCGAGTAGCTCTGACCTGGCCATGGGCCTGGGTGGGGATAGCAGGTAGTGGGAGCCATGCCCTGGGAGAATCAGAGAGTTCACCCATGACGTCCACCCCCACAAGCCTGCCCATGCCTGCACCCACTGACAGGTAGGTCTTTGTCCATGGAACGGGAGTGGGTGGCCTGAGTCAATGTGGTGACAGAAAGAGAGCTGCCCTCAGAGGCAGAGGCTAGCGCCCCTATCCACTGCCTCTGCATTTTACAGTCTTGCTTCCTGCACAGGCTCCCTGGAGAGTCCAGCCAGATGTTCCTTGGCCAACACATTGCTTCCCTAATGAAATATTCACACAGTCTTTCTGCCTCTTGACAGAAAAGCCTCTGCAGCTCCCACATCTCAAGAAGTGAGCCTAGCACTCAGCTTCCTAGAGGGTACTGGGAATGAGCAGGCATCGGCCACCTCCATTCACTCTACCTTTTCCAAATTTTGGCCACCATTCTACTTTACAGCTTAGCAGGAATGGGCTCCATCATTTCCAAAGGCCTCTATCCCATGCCAGCAAGACCTGCCTTATAGTCCCTCCAAAGTCATCCCACTGTGTGGTGGCCAGAAGCTCTTCCTGGCATTCTAGTCACCCATCATCCATTCATCTATCCAGCCAGCCAGCCAGCCAGCCAGCCAGCCATCCATCCATCCAACTATCCATCCATCCATCAGTCCGTTCATCTGTCTACTCATTCATGCATCTGTTCATCCGTCCATCTATCTGTCCATCTATCCATTGCTCTCCATCCACCCATCTGTTCATTCACCCATCCATTTGTTTGGTATCAGCTGAAAACCTACTATGTGCCATTTTTGTACATGGAGATTGGGCTCCATAATATCCAGTGAAATAAACCAACCTGTTCTCTGGGCCAGACACACATGACATCCTCCATGTACTAGGCATGCTGGGTATCCCCCAGGGGCTTGCAAGGTACATGGAGAACTCCAACCACAATCTATAGCCTCTGAGGGGCCAGCTCAGGTGACCCCCCCAGGTCCCTGAAATGCAATGAACAGGATCTCAGTCACTGTGTTCCTTCCCAGCCATGCCTAGGGGGAGCAGGTACAAGAAGGGAGGAGGCCATGGTTGGGCACCGGCACCAGGACCAGTCGGCTGAGAGCCCTTGGTGGGATCACTTAATCAGCTCCCCCACCTGCTGGGAAAATTGCTTTTATAGGTAGGCCAGGTGCTTCATGTGTGCACATCCCAGCCTGGGGTGAGGTAAGCTCTTGTGCCCAGCCCCCCAACCCCCCAAACTTGCTGTAATGTTCTGTGAAACAGGAGCACCGACTGGCTGGCAGGGCTCCAGGCCCAAGCTTTGATGTAAATACCTGTAAGAAGCTACCCAGGAGCCACCTGCCTGGCCGAGCCCTGGGCAGACACCGATGATGCCAGGTGCATCCTTGATGTCTCTGAGGCTGGCTGCCTGTACCCTCCTGTCTGGCCCCACCCCAGCTTCTCAGCCAGCACCTCTGTTTCTCTGCTCAGGCAGTGCCTACACCTGGTGGATTCATGGGGCATGTCAGCAAAAAAGTGAGACTCTCTCAGTCCTTGTGGCTGGGTTGTTGGATGAGAGGATAGGGGCTAGATGGAGAGGAGAGGAGGGTGAGGGTGGCATGCCAGGGCTCAGGTGGCTCCCCACACACACTCTGCATGCCCATGTCCATTTGATGCTCTGTTCAGAGTGGGGGACTGATGAAGGGAGGCTAGAGGGGCACAAGAGCGAGGCGGGCAGTGCTAGATGCTGACTGTATATGGCTTGGGGCTGGCCAGGCTTAATTGGAACCACTGCTCTGTGCTTGCTTGCTGTGTGACCTTTGTCCCCTCTGAGCCTCCACTCTCTCATCTGTAAAATGGTCCCAGCCACACTAGAGTTCATGGAATGACAACTCTTGGCTTGGTGCCTGGCTGGAATTACCCTCATAAATGCAAACAGGGGTGACCAGGCTCTGGTCAGCCAAGGCCACCCACTGACATTGGCCACCCTGAGTCTAGTCAGCCCCTCTGATACCATATCCCTTAGGGCTACTCTCATAGAGAACCGGGGGGCCTGGGCTCAGAGGAAACTTCCAGTTTAGCTTCCTCTGGGAAGGAAGAGTCAGGGCGTGGTTGGAGCTGTCGGCAAGGAGAGGGGCTTGGAACCCTTGGACTCTGGGCCCAACCCTCCTTCCTTGAGGGGCCATCAAAGCTGCCCGGCCCTCCTTCAGGGGTCTGTTTCCTGTCACTGGGAGACAGAGTGCTGGAAACCAGCAGCTCCTCCAACCTGTGTGAGTTCCCCAGGCACCACCTTGCTCCAGACCCCATGGCTGGAGAGGCAGAGCGTAGCCCTGTAGAGTGGGTGGCTCGGGAGCCCAGGAGGAGGGAGGAGGTGGCCCCTGTGGCCCTGGGTCTAAAGAAAGGAAATTGACATGGTGTTTTGAACAAAATTCTCTACACGTTCAGTCATCTGCAGAGCTGAAGGCTGCTTTCCTGCGCTTGGTCCCTCTGCTCAGCCAGGGTCTCCCTGGTGTAAAGGGAGGATAGGGGGCAAATGGCTGCCCCTGAGATCCCCATAGCGGGTGGGGAAGCACAAGGAGTGGCACTGTGTGAGGGGTCCATGAGACCCTGAGCTCCGGTGCAAGGGGGTAGTCACAGGGAGGCCTGAGTCCTGCTTCACAGGCATGCCTGGGCAGCATGCGTCCCTTAGGTTTCTTAGGCGGTCTGCCCACTCTAGAAGATTCTTCCCAGGATCAGAACCAAGGCCCAAACCTGAGCTGCACTAACTCACTCCTAGGGGCCAGCCTTGGCCCAGGAGGGGCTCCTGGCAGTCTCTGGGGTTCAAGGCCTCCCCAAGTCTGCACTTGGCCTTGCCTACCCACCCTGGCCTCTGGACTGCCTGCTCTGACCTTGGTAACTGTCATCTACAATGACAAGATAAAAACTCCATAACAGTGCCATTTACTGAGAGCTGAGCTTGAACTTAGCCCCAGTAATTTTGTCTAATTACCTGGGAGGCAGGCACAGGGGCTCCACATTTGAGGCTCAGAGAGGTCAAATCACCTCCTCAAGGCCACAGAAGTAGACAGTGCAGGAGTGAAGCAGCCCAGGAGTATCAGGCCTGGAGCCCTGGATGTTGCCACCAGCATGGTCAGACAGGAGCTGAGAACCTACCCCAGGAATGATCCCAGAGCTGGACCCCAGGCCTCCAAAGATCACGGTCCAAGGATCCAGTTCCAGTGCACTCCCTTCTCATGCAGTGGGTTTGGTAGAGCCCCTCTCCCGTGCTGCTGGTGAGGTAATAAGCTGTGCGTGTAATGTAGAAATAAAACATGTTCTGCAGAACAAATGGTGTTAATTTGCAGCGGGCTCCACAGCCTGGTGCTACTGAGCGCCTAGAGGGTGGGGGCAGCAGCTGCACCAGAATTAACAGCCGTGTGCGGCGAATTAGCAGGGCCATGCATCTCTATCAGAGATACAAAGCACCCCAAACCCCAACTCAGGCAGCCCTGCATCTCCCTGCGGGGGCTGCTTTTGGGGAAATGAGAAGAGTGGCTTTCTGGCCCCTCTCAACCTCCCAGAGGTCCTTGCTAAGAATGATCAGTACCTACTGCTGGGCTCACCCAACAGCAGCCCCCCCCTGTGTGGGGGATCTTTGGGAGGGTCCTGTGTGGGGTCAGATGTTGGGTCAGATGTAGGGTCCGGTGTGGCATCAGGTGTGGGGGCCAATGTAGCTGTCCACTGGATCCTCTGCTATAGTCCCCGTATCACTCCTGGTGGCATGGGACAGGGTGGGCAGCCTTGTCCTGTCTCAGTGGCCCCCTCACCTATTAGGCTGCAGAAATGAATTCGGGGTCAATCCTGCCTTGGACATTGCTCTCTCAGGCCCCCTCTCCCTGGCGACCTTAACTAATACCCCACTTTTATCACTCAAGTTTCTTAGAGCTCCTGGCCCCTGAGACATCCCCACAAGCCCCAGTTAACCCATCTGCTTATTTGTCTTATTTATTACTTGCTGTTACTGCTCAGAGATTCAGGTTCCTATTGATCCATAGTGATGTTGGAGGCTCAGAGATGCCTGGTTTCTCCTGAGTGATTTCTCTTCCTTGATCCCACTTCTACCCACCCAACTTCACCCCTGGTCCTGCAACTGATGGGTGTCTGCCTTACATATGAGGGGGAAGCTGGATCTCACATCACAGCTTTGCAGGAGATACCAGCCACTTTACTGTATCCAGTGAATACTTAACGTCATCCACTCATCCCTGGAGGGCTTGCCACTGACAGGGCCCCTGTGCTTCTGCTTGCTTTCCTGACCCTCCTAACTCTGGAAATCTAGGCTATTACAGGGAAGGGCAACAGAAAGAGGGCAGGTGCACAGGGCAGGCGTGTTTGTCTGCCCTGCTTTTCTTCGCTGGACCTGAGGGGCCAAGGAGCTCATGATGTGCAGAGTTGGGGTCCTCTCTGCCTTCTGGTTTTGTTTTCAATGTAGCATTCACTCCTCTTTTCTGTGTGGTGGAGGGTCATTATGGAATTAAATGTCTTCTCTCGGGAACCCAACCCCACTCTTTCTGCTGAGGTCAGTGCTGGGTAGCCAGAGGCCTTCAGTCAATGCTTAAGAGGTGATAGATAAACAGATGGACATGTTAATTAATGAAGTCCGGGACTCAAAACTTTACACAAGGAAGGATCTTTGGAGAGCATCTAGTCCAACAGATGCTAGAGTACAGATGGGGGAAATTGAGGCCGTCAAAGTAGAAACCTCCCTCTCTGTGGCTACCAGTGTGTCCAGCAGAACAGGGCACCAAATCAGCCACCTCATGGGCTTTTCTGTGGGCAGATCTTCAGGCGTGCTGAGCTAAGGGTCAGGAGCCGTGGGTGCCACAGAGTTCAGCATAAGATGCAATCCTGCATGGGCTTGGGGACAAGTTGAAGAGACCCTTTCAGACTCTAGGACATTAAACCACACTCAACAAGAATAAATACAGCATCATGGGACAGAGGTCTGGACTGGGGCTCACAGTTGGGAGTTGGGCCCAGGGTGGGTAACTGAAGTGGAGGTGGGGGTAGGACTTTCAAGATGGTCCCATGTGAGCCAACCAAGGCAGAAAGTGTGTCCAAGATTCTACTGAAGGGCGTGTGGGAGGGGAAGGCTGCAAAGATGAGTTGGGATGAGTCAGAAGTGATGGGACTGATGAGCAGGGAGCTTAGGCTTCCTGGCCCCATTAAAGATGGGGCCCTTTAAGAAAAGAGACTAAGGGAGTCTGGCCCATCATTAGCTTCCATGGCTGCCTGCTTCCTCTAAACACCATGCACACCTGGTGCTCAGGCGGCCTTTGTTTCCTGGTCTCTCCTGCTGTTTAAACCCCCACTTTGCAGGGAAACATCTTTTGAGATGAACTATAACCTAGAACCACAATATATAAAGCAGCTTGTTAGAGGTGCTCTGCTAAGAGGGGGTGGAAGATGAGGGGCCCATGTATATAGTCACCCCTGCCTGTTCCACATAGTCACTCCTGCTCATCCAACATAGTCTGAAACCGCTGTCCTAGACCCAGTCCAGTGGAGTTGACCACCCTGCCCGAGCTCCAGCCACTGTATGGCCCTGACTGCAGGCACCATGAGGAGATCTGGCTTGGCGGGGGAATCTCATATGCAGCGGGGATATGGGGTTTGGCTTGTGGGGAAGAGGGACAGTGTTCAAGGTCTTCCTTTGCTGGGGCCAGAGTGTGGAGGAGACCTTGCACACCGCCTCGAGCCTGGGTGGCTGGCGGTCACTGCCAGGTCACAACTGCCGGGCACACAGGAGCAGCTCCAGATGTACCAGAAGGGCCATGCTCGAATGTCAGTTCCATCTTCTCACAATCATTTCAGCATCCTCTTAGCTCCACAAACGCAGCCTGCTCGTTTGAATGCGTAATTAGCCGAGCAGTCTACCTCGCTAATTTCGAGGCAGGGGAAGGGAGTGGAGGGGGTTTAGGAATTTGCATATTAATTTAGCCGAGGGAGAGAAAAATTGTTTACCACTTCCTTCTCCAGTGGCTCATAGAGGACTTAACTCTTTCCTGCTTGCTGTCTGGAGCCTTAGAAAGAAGATGGGGTTGCAGCCAGACAACTCAAAGCCCCCTGGCTCACCTAGGTCTCCTGCTGTGTCCCACCCCCAGGGTGGCTACAGCATCTGTTTTTTGCAGGGTCCACATGGGGTCACTTCTTGGGCCGGATGATACAGGGACCATTGTTGCTGGGGACCTGCTAATGACCCTAAGCTGCCTTCCTTGGACCTGCACCTACGATTTTCAGGAATTGGAGATACCTGAGGCTCCTTAGCATCCCCATCATCTTCATCTATTTGTTTATTCCACAACCTTCACAGTACACCAAATCCAGTCTCAGAACAGTGCTGGAGACTTTGGGGGTACACAGGGCTATTTTCCCCACTGAGCAGACTGGCGGAAGGTAAACAGCTGCTAAGCATCCTCTGATTTCAGAGCAGAAGATGAGCTTCTGTTGGACTGGTTAATGCAGGCTTCCTGGAGGAGGTAGCATTTGCCCTGGGCTTTACAGGAAGAATGTTCTCACTGGCAGGGAAGGATGTCTCTTTAAGTGATGGAGCTGGTGAGATAAAGCGCCCAGGGGGCAGGAGGCACATGGGAGCTTGGTTCTTTGTTCTGACCGGATTCAGGGCTTGTAAGGTCTCAGAAGCTGGGAAGGTTTGTGAAAGGCCCCTGATGATCAGTTGAGCAAGATGTGTGCCCTGGCACACAACTAAACTATTCTGAGCCTCTGTCTAGTTTGTCAGGTGGATAATAATAATTCCAAAGGTTGTTGCAGGATGGAATGAGACACTACAATATCTTCAGCACGGTTGTGTCTTCAGGCAATGCCACCTCGTACTGCAGTTGAGATTCCCAATCAGAAAGACAGCAGCATCCACCTAGAAAAGGTGTGATGCATCACAGTGATGCAGGCAGCTCTGTTTCCCCAGAGACAAAGTTTAATGGGGCAATGTTTCTAGCTGAAGGCCTGATCTTCACCATGGCAGATAACAATGACAGGCACCATATTCCATCCCCTCCAGGGTCTGGTGAGGACCAGATGAGTTGAGCTGCAGAAAGCCCATCCATGCCTGCCCCACACATGGTGATCTGCATAAGAGCTGCCCATTGTCACACTGCCTGATGGCAACTAGGAATAAACATCACATCCGTGACAATGAAAAGCATTTTCTAAAGTGCACAGACATAGCCAAACTGCAGCTGGTCACACAAGATTTCACCTTCTTTAGAATCAGGGTAGTGCACCCCAAGCCAAGAGGGAAGCTTGAGGACAGCTGCTATGGGGACCCTGAGAACCCATGCGGGCCATGTGCATGAATCACAGGCATGGGGTGCCCTGGGAGAAGGCCAACCAAATAGACTGAGACTACCGTCCACAGTGGAGAGACCAGGCCAGGCCAGCCACCTCCCCTCTCAGAAACTCAGTTTCTCTGTATCGCCAGAGGCCTGATTCATCCTGTGCCAAGGCAGACATCACTAATCAATCACGGTGTCTCTCCTATAGCTCCGGGGGATTCCAGGAGCTTCTCTTTGGATTAGATGATCTCCAAATGTCCCCTCAGGGCTCGTCTGCACCCCACATGTGGGTCATTGAAGACCCTGCATTCCTGCCAGCATCGAAGGACTAGGCCATCGACCCATGAACGTCCTACTTTCTCCAAGCTATCTCATAGCTACCAGTCCCACTGGCAGCTAGCAAATGGTGCCCTCTGGGGTCTTCAGCCTGGTTGCCTGACTTCCCATATCAGATATGAGATCTGACTAGCACGCTGCCCCATTCCTGGCTCTGCAGCACAGCTTGGGGTCTGAGACCTAGGTTCCAGAAGGCCTGGGTTCTGCCACTGGCCATCCTGTGGCTGGGAAGGATGCCTTCCATGGGGTTATATATGTGCCTGACATGTAGCATGTGCTCAGTGAAGGCAGTGCCAGTGAGCGCCAACACGCGTGCTCAACCAGCAAAGCTGACAATGACAGGAGCTGCAGACCAGCCAGTGGGCCATGACATAGGACACAGGAACATGCACCTTCCTGCATATGAGGACTAGGGGTGGAGAAGGAGGGTAAAGGGAACACGGGGGTAAAGTCTCTCCACAAAAGCACACATGGTACCAACATGCCACTGGCTGGCTCAGCACCTGGGGCCTGTGGGCAGGAAGGGGCAGTGGCAGAATCAGTTGTTGGCAGTAGTAAGATGAGGAAGGTGGGCTCACAATGGGTGGCCCCAGCCACTGGCCACACAGCATCAGGTAACAACACACTCCAGAGCCAGTGTGACTATGTCAGAGCTGGACAAGTCCTGGGTTCCCCCAACCTGGCAAGCCACCTGGCTGGACCCTCAGTATGGGCCCCCCTGCTGTGGGGCATGGAGGCAGAAGGTGTGACCACCACAGAGCCTCACACTCTCAGTTAAGCTGCAAAGATGTGTGTACTTGTGGTGTAGGAGAAACTGAGGCACAACAGGGTAACCTGCCCAAAGAACACAGCCAATGTAGGGCAGTTCGTCTTACCTCCCTGGTCCCTCGGGGTGTCCCCCTGCAGGGACTCTGGTGGAGGGCTGGTGCTCTGGCAAACTCTTAGGGGCACAGCCCAGGAACCTGGCAGACACAGAGGTAGACTAGCTATCCTCCCACACCAGGCCAGGAGGAAGTCGCTGCAGGAAATGAGACAGTGTCAAAACCACTGCTGCATCTGGTAGGAGGAGAGAGAAAGAAGTCCAACCCTGCACTTGCCCAAACCAGCAGTCACCATTCCTCATTTCCTGCTTCTGGCAAAGGAAGGTGAGGAGGCTCAGGGGCTGAGAGCAGATGATGCTGAGGGTGGGCATCCACAGAGCTTCTCAAGGTGGTCCTGGACACCTTCATGGAACTCTCAAAACACCTGCTGAGAATGCAGATTCCTGGGCCCACTCAGTCCTGATGAGTTCAGATTCACTTTCAGGGTCCTATTGCCTGATTACTGGGACCTTCCCAGGGCCATTCTCCACCTAGGGTCTGAGAGCCCAGTGACCTTGAGTTTCATGTGGAGCAACAGCCTCCCCCTCCTGCCTTTCTTCCTTCAGAGAACCAGTGAGATGAAACAGCAATGAGCTTGAAAGCTGAGCCACAGCAGAGGTGGGGGGAAAGGGGCTGCTGCTGGGGGAGGAGCTGGTAGACCCCTGTGTGTATGGACATAGGCCCCCAAGGGACGATTGCTGCTCAGGTGGGTGCTGCCCAGAAGTGGGGTGGGAACAGCTTGTTTGGCCCCCTGCAGTCCCCACTCATCCAAGTGAGCCAGCATCGTTCCTTTGTTTGGCTCTGTGGGTGACATGGGCTGGATCTGGAGGTAATCTGTCTGCCTCCCGCAGCTGGCTGTCAGCTCACATCTGTGAACTAGCTTCATTTTCACTGTCATTAAAAATCCCAGGTCTGACAGGTAGAGAAAATCCGACGTAAAAACAACATCCCAGGGACCAACTATAGCTCTAGTGGGAGCCTGGCTTCCGGCCCAGGGCAGGCCCTTTGGGAGATGGGGTGGGGACCCCACTTTGCTCCCCCGCATTATTCTGGTAAGCTGAACAGGTGTTGGCCTGCCATCAGCACAGTAAGACCACAGAAGAGACATGGAGAGAAGGCAGAGGGAGGGAATGGAGGAGGCGTATGAACACAGGCAGAGACCTGGGCTGTACTTGCACATCGCAGGGGATGCTGTACACCACTGCTGGTGGCTCAACCTTGCCCCATCAACAGATGAGGAAAGGAGGCATGAGAGTTCAGAGATTGTGTACCGTGACAAGGTCATAGGACTGGAACCCAACACCTACCTCCAACCCTACTGGGCTTCCTCGAACACTCTGTCTGCTGTCGTTGAGGCTTTCCACCTCCCAGGTCTTCTGGGTGAGGGAGGTACACCTGTTGGGAGGCCCACCAGGACCCTGGGGAAAAACCTAATGTGTCCCTCCCTGGGCACTAGAGGCGACCTAGTCCTCCCAACAGATCACATGGTCCAAGGGGCATTGATGCAGGTTACAAGGACAGATGTCAGTCCTGCTTATTGAGATTTCTTTGTCACTCAGGCAAACCATTTGCCCCTCTGAACTTGCAGGGCTGAAACAAAGACAGTGGTAGGTGAGTGGATGTGCTCAGCTTAGGCCCTGGCTTGGGTGGTGGGACTGGCTCTGCAGACCACCCTGGGATCCTGCCCTTGTTTCATCCCATCAGGCCCCGGGCTGTGGTGACACATTCTGCTCTCAGGAGAGCCTGGCACCATCCCTTTCTCTCAGAAGGTCAGAATGCACAACAGATGCTGCCCTTGGGTTACAGATCTGGGAAGTCTATCCTCAGCACTCACCCCACTGAGGTCCTCCCTCTATGATGAAACGGGAACATCAGGTCTCATGCATTCTCTGCTGCTGCATTCAGCCTGGCTGGGGCTACTGGGAGCCCGGGTGAGGCTAGTCCCATGGAAAGCCCAGGGAATGGCTGAGTCCCTGCTGCCTAGGGCCTTGGCTGGAGCCCAAGGTGGGCTCAGTCTGAGTCTCAGAGCCCTAGGATGCTGACTCTCATGCAGTTGTCAACCTCTGAAAAAAAGTTTACAGAGGGATTGGGAAAATGTACTCCTCCCGGCTTGCCAGCCCCCTCCCACTTGGGGACAGGGAGACCCCTGCAAGGCCAGGACCACCCACCTCTGGAGCCAAGGCAGCTTGGGAGCTTAGGAGCCGGTGTGTGTAGGGTTAACCGCTGATTATAGCTTTGTCTCTGCATCGGGTGCATAATGTGCTCATTTGCATACTGCAGTGTGCGCTCAATTAAAATGAACTTTTAATTTCTTCTAAGTAAATTACTTCTTGCCGGTACGTGATGTGCACAAATGTCAGAATAATGGGAGAGCCTTAATGAGCTGGGGAGTGAAGCAGGGTGGGGGCTGCTGGGAATAACCCCAGGAACATGCATGTCCACAGACACGCACATGGACAGACGTATATACCTGTGACCCAACTGGCACACTCATTCCTCTGCATACAGCCCACCCCCAGATCTCCCTCAAGAGTGGGCACACCCATGTGCACACACAGGGTTCCAAGCTCCTACCTAAGATGGACAGTGACACAGACACTTTCCTCACCTTGCTTCAACCTCCCTTTCTGATGCTTCTTATTTGGCTTATAAGTAAGAATGTAAATTTAGAAGGGTTAAAACAATGAAATACAATCCAGACAACAAAGAGGTGAGGCTTCTCCCCTGCCCAGGGACTGGAGGGAGCCCAGGGCTGCACTGGGGGGAGCCCACAGCCTGCTGATCCAAGTGGCAAACTTCACCCCTCTACTCTGGCCTGCCAGGAGCCTGAGACTTGATTTCCATTATCCCTCCTTTTGTGGCATCTAAGTGGAGTAGGTGGCATTAGTCCCACTGGCCAGTAGGGAAAACTGAGGCTCAAAGAGGTGATGTAGTCTGCTTGGGGCACACAGGTTTGTCCTGTGAGAGACCAAGAGAACTGGCCTACCTGCCCCGAGAGCCTAAGCCCTTTCCTCTCCTCACCTTTGGCAGCCAAGATCAGAGAATATGAAGATAGCATCAACTTTCTGCTGGCCAGCCAGGGAGAAGGGCCAGAAAGAGGAAGCTGATCAATGCTCTGAGCTCCCAGGCCCCTTGCTCATTTTAGAATCATTTCAGCACCTTGGAGAGGGCCAGACCCGCAAGTGGTGCCCTAATCCCAGGCAGGGCTGGGGGTGTGAGAGGCATGAGTCAAAATCTGGTCAGGGTTTGAGTTAGGAGGGTCTCAAGAGAGGTCCCAGCCTCTGCCCAGAGTCTCCCATAAGGTCTGACTGTCCAGAGGAGGCAGCTGACGTATGGGTGCTGGGTTCACATAGCACTGTGATAAAGCATCAGCTCCAGCTCCCATGAGCCAAATGTCTCAGAACAATTCATAGAGCCTGTCCACCACACAACTGTCTTCTCTACATTTGCCTGGGGGCTCCCTGGGTCCTGTTTAATCCCTGACCTGTGCTATGACAAAGCCATTATTAGGCAACTCTGTGACCAGTGAACACCCCATGGAACTGGGCTGGAGCCACTGCTGGATGCCTGCAGAACCACAGCTCAGATGCTCCTTGGGCAAGTGCCCCAATGGACTCCAATGCTTGAGTCTTGGGGAGGCCAATATTCTCAGCCTCCTCAGGTCCCAGAAGGGTCAAAGGAGAACCAATGACATTGTAATGAATCTTTGGATGTGCAGACACAGCTCCCAAGAGGACAGAGAAGAACCTGGAGCCAGCAGGCATTCATCTCGGGCCTGCAGCGCATCTTGTGGTGTCTTAAGATGACCATGGCCCTGTGGGGAGGAGTATAGACATCACTGACAATGTGGAATGAGTACCTGCCCTTCAGATGGTGGTCAGGGAGGGCTTCCTGAGGATGAAAGCCTAGATATTGACACATCAGGATGAAGATTCACTTGAAGAATGTAGGGACCGAATGATCTAGGCCAGCAGAGGGTTCATGTCCAGGCAAATTGGAGGATGAGGTGGAGGGATGGTGACTAGGAGTGAACCAGGGAGAGGCACACACATAGGCAGGAATGGCACATGAAGGGAATGGGGTGCAATGTCTGGGCTCAGGAACACACACTAGAATGCCTGAAAAGAATGTGCTAGAAATGACTGACCTGAGATGATTGAATGGCTCAGAGTTGAGAAGAGGCCACAGGAACAGAGGGCAAGGCCCTGGGGTTCCAAGGCTCAGGTTGGAGCCCCCAAGTTGGGCTGTGAGGTGATTCCTCAACATGGGGGTACACTGATAAGGTAGCAGATGCTGCATTTGCAAATAATTTGTGGGCTGGGGGAGGCCATGTGGCAGACAGAGTGAAGGGCAGAGGCTTCCAGGGCCACTGCCCCCCTCCTCTGATGTAGCCTGAGGTACTCAGGTCACAGATGGAAAGCTCCTGCCCAGCCCTCATTAAGCAGAGAGAGAAACCAAGGCACAGAGGACCTCAGCCAGCCCAGCCTGGTAGAGGACAGCATGAGAGGGGTGACCTAGCCTGGTAGGTGGGGTGGCCAGGCTGCCTATGCCAGCAGCAGGAGATGGCACCTCAGCCACATTTGCCTGCTTTTGGGACCCTACAGTCCCAAGCTAGAAAGCCCAGTGAGAGGAGTCACAGTCCTGCTCACACCCCTCCACTGCTCAGGAATATTGCATGGCTCCCCAGTGCTGCCTGAACAAGAACGATGCCCTGGCTGGTCACCTGTTCCTCAGTGCACTTCATGCCCAGCCAAACTAAGTGACAACATGCTGTCCCCAAACTTGCATACTCTGGCCTCCCTGCCTTTGCTCAGCAGGCCTCTGCACCTGGATGCTCCCATATTACCTTGACTGCCTGAATAAACCTCTGGAACTAGTTGAACTGCTGTCTACCCAGAAGAGTGTATTCCTCTCCCTTCTGATCTGCCACAAGGCGACATCACACTGCACTGATGGCTCTGAGCAATCATGCCCCTCACCCTCACCTTCCTGCATTTGGAGGATGGCTGCCAGCAGTGGGGGTGCTGGGACACGCACAGGGCAAGAGATAGCACCCAGCTGAGTTTGCCTCTCTCCCAATCCAGGGGCAGCCGTGTCCCCCTTGGGCTGTTGTGATATCAGAGGGTTCAAGCTTGAATTCTAACCAGCTGGGCAGTCCTGCCAAGTTCCCAACTCCTCTTTGGGGGAAGGGCATTTCTCCTCCTGCTCATCCAAGCACCTGTGCCTTTAAGAGGAGGAATCCCCCTTCGGCCTCCTTCCTCCCTGTTTTTCACGCCAGTCTCTCCCCCTGGATAGGTTCTGACAATTACTACTTCTCTGGCAGCTGGGTTGTGCTGCGTGTGTGTGTGGTGTGTGTGCGTGTGCGTGTCTATCTGTGCACATGAGGTGACTGAGCCCAGCTTTCCCCCATTGCTGAAATTTACATTGAACTACAAATTAATTTCATAATTTTTTCCTCTCTAATTATGCCAACATCTGCTGCAAAGCCAAGCTGTGCACATGCATTTTAATATTCTCTCCCCCTTCTCTCCTCTTCACAGCATTGCTGTCTGTCTCTGCACTGAACTTTTCAATAATTATCACCAAGAGAAGATCTTGACTTCCATTTCTCTTGCCTTTCAAGAGGAGGAGAGAGAGGGGAGAGATGGGGGATCAGGAGGCTGGAGAGAGAGAAAGAAAGAAGGAGAGAAACAGAGAAAGAATGAGTGAGAGAGAAAGGAGAATAAGGGGGAGAGAGAAAAAGGTAGAGAAAAAATGAAGGAGAGAGGAAAAATGAGGAGAGCAGAGGGGAGAAGAGGGGAGAGGAGGGGATACCGTGGGAGGGATAGGGAAGAGGAAGGGAAGGGAGAGGAGAGGGAATAGGGTGGGAGAGGAGGGGGATAGGGTGGGAGAGGAGGGGAGGGGAGGAGAGAAAGATTGGCAAGTTAATAAACAGGTCTGAGCATCAGTGTCTCTGGGAGAGAGCTGTGGGGTAGGGATGGAGGGGTGGTTGACAGTCGATTTCTTTGTTGCTGCAGGAGAAGAGTGTAGGTCTGAAGCAAGAGAAAAAGAGGAAAGGACAAAAGTAGAAAGAAGAAGGAAAAGAAAAGGAGAGAAGAAACTGCATGTGAAACATGGAGTAGGGTGAAGGGAAGGCTGGGCCAGGGGCTGGGAGGGGCACTGCTTTTCAGGCACACCCAGCACCCCAAAAACACAGTCAATATGAAGCCAGGGCATGCTGAGGGGAACATGTTTGCTCTGCCTGTCCCTCTCTTATTGACAAGCATAGTCAAAACAAAGTTATTTTTTATTATCTGCAAGCACAGGGCCAGACAAGGTTGTGGGGACCTACCCATTCTCACCAAGTTTCCTAAGAGGGCGGGACACTCCCAGGCAGGGTGCATCTGGCCTTAGCTTGCTGTCTTGGGGTACCCTGGTGCTTTCACTGCAAAACATCTTATCAGATCCTCAAGGAGAGCTGGCCTGACATGTGTACATGGGTACCCACACCTGGAAGGTGCTTCCCAGTATGTACCACTACCCACCAGTCAGCTTCTCCTCCCACCCTACTCCCACAGCCAGCCCAGTCTCCACCATTTGCTCAGGAGTGTGGGCCTCCAGTGCTCTGCTGAGATTCGGGGCCAGGGTATCTCTCTACATGACCTACCTGAACTCAGAATGAGTATGTGTGCACATGTGAGTGTACACAAAAGCACAGATGAGTGTGTACATGTGTGCATGCATTCATATGTGTGAGCATGTTATACACATGTGTATACACGTTAGGGTGAATGCTTTTCACACATGTGTATGTACATGCATATACATGCATTCACCCTAACGTGTATACACATGTGTATGTACATGCATATACATGCATAAGTGACAATGTGCATTTGTGTGTATGTGTATGTATGTATGTGTGAGAGTGTGAGTGCATATATGTGAGGATGTGCATTCACACATACATTTTCACATGCATGTGCACATGCATGTTTGTGATTATATGTACACATATGTCTATGTGTGCACATGTATGCATAAGTACATATATGAGCATGCATGTGGAATTCTGGCTGCCCATTAATCTCTGCTCAGCTCTGCAGTGTATGGATGGACACCCAAATAGAGACGGTGTACAGCAGAGCACGTGATGGGAGTCAGGAGTTTGAATTTGGCCCCAGCTCAGTTAGTCATTAGAACCTGGGTGAGGCATCTCCTATCTGTGAGCCTTGGTCTCTTCAGTGAAAGTAAAACATCCATCTGTCCACACAGAGCACCTGTACACAGTGGGAACTCCGCAACACGTGATGAATGAAAAATTGTGAAGCTCTGCTTTCTTCTGTGCTCTCTGGTCTGGTCTCAGCTTGAGGACAACAAGTTGGCATTCAGTGAATGGATCTGCCTACTTGTCTACCGCCTGAGCCCATCTTCTCCTCTCTATCGCAAAGCTCCTTGCTATGAGAACTCTCTGTGCTCCCCCTGCCACCTAGCTCCCTCGTCTAGCACTGGTAGCTAGAGTGATACACACACCTGACCATGCTACCTTGGTTTAAGGCTTGCTGTGGCTCCTCACTGCTATTAGATCAAGTCCACCCTCCTTATTTCTGGCACATGAGGCTCTAGCTCCAAACCTTTAGCAAACCCACATACGCACCTCAGACACCACCCTCTCAGGGTCTCTTCCTGGCCCACTCATGCTCTTTCTGCTCCTTTCCCTTGATGATTTTACAATCAAATTCTGGCCTCCTTTCTCCGAGGAGGTCTTCCATGCCTGCACCAGGCTGGCTGGGGATTCCATGTTCTGAACCTTAAAGGTCTCTGGGTGGACATTACTTATTTTTTCCTCTATTTCTCCCATCTCACCCTAGTCTAAGAGCTTTTTGAGAGCAAAGTGTGTTATCTGTAGCTTCAGAGCCTCACACACAACTGATATTCAATGATTCTTTTTGTTAAATGATGAATAAATAAATGACATAATTGAAATACATTGTCACACTTCCCTGGGCCCATTTCCTCATATAGAAAATGAAGGGGTTGGATCTCTTGTACCAAGGGCTCTCAATCTCACTAGCCTGAGAAATTAGCAATACAGGGAGCAGTTCCCTCTGCTTTAGCAATAATTCAATAAATCCACATTTATTGAAGCTACAATGTTCCAGACACTGTGAAGAGTTTTTACAGAACACAGTGCAGAGTACTTGACCTCCAGAGTACTCACTGTCCAGAAGAGGATGGGCAATGTGATAAGGTTCAGTGTGGGGACTGCTCCACTCCAAAGGGATTGGGAGAAAAGTAACTGATAACATAGCATCTGAATGGGGTACAGAAAATGAGGGGGCCTTTGATGGGACTGGAATGTCCTCAGGAAAGGCATTACAAATGGAAGGCAACAGGTTGCAAAACTAGAGAGTGTACTTCTTCTTCTGGCCATGATAAAAATAGCGAGAATCAAACTTACCCTCCTGCTATAAACAACTATTGAGCTGGATAAAATATGTGCTACAAATGTCTCCAGGCATTGCACAACAGACAGCTCGACATTCATCCCAGCTTTCTGTCTGGAAATACTTCCCAAACCAGCACAGGGAAGCAGAGCTCCAACACAGGGTAGTGGTTTCAGCTAGAGGAGGAAACAAGTCAAAGTCAGGGTTCCGAGGTGCCCACAATTTTCAGGCTACAGAGAGGAGGAAACTGTACAAAGAGGGAGGCCCAGAAATCTGCACAGGCATTTTCTGAGCTTTTGAATTGTAATCTGCATATATGCAAGGCTGGATTCCACAAGACCTGGTAGAGAATCACTATGAGTTGACTGAAGAGTCTGGAGTTGATACAGTGGCAGGAGACACTGTGTAGTCCAAACAGCTAAAGCAGAAAAACCGCACTGAACACCCCAAAACTCAGGAATAGGAATGTCCTCGCACTGATGTAAAAATTGTCTGAGATCCTATCCTAACAAATCCCTAAACCAAGCTCTGACAGATCAAGCCAAGCTTTCAGAAAACTCTCTATCAGAACAAAATTTAACCCTCTTTAAAGAACACAACATAATCCAGACCCTCAACAATGCAGAGTTCACAATGTCCAGCATACAATAAAGAAAAATACTAGATATGTAAAGAAGCAGGAAATCTAACCATAAAAGAAAAAAGAAACACTAGTCAATAGAGTAGACCCACAGATAACACAGATGTTGGAATTACAAAATAAAGATATAAAGTAAGAGAAAAACATGAATGAAGAGATGGAGACCCTCAACAGAATGGAAACTGTAGGGGAGAAAATCTAATGGAAAATGTAGAACTGAAAAATTCAGAATCTGAAATGAAAAAGTCACTGGATGAATCTAACAACAAATTAGACTGCAGAATAAATAATTTATGAACTTGAAGCTGAGTCCATGAAAACAATCCAAAGTTAAGCACAGAAAAAGAGGAATTTTTTTAAAAAATAACAAAGACCCTCAGTGACCTGTGGGACAATACCAAGCAAGCTATGTATATATAACTTAAGTGCCACAGGAAGAAGAGTAGAGTGGAAAAAAATACTTGAAGAAATAATAACTGATAATTTCCCAAATTTGATGAACAATATCACCCCATAAATCAATAAAACTCAACAGCATAAACATTAAAAAATACCACACCTAGAAACATGCTAAAACCAAAGATAAAAAGATCACTTAAAAGATGCCAGAGAAAAACAGACACTTCACATACAAGTGAACAAAGATGAGAACAAAAACTTTGCAGGCCAAAATACAGTGATAGAATATCTTTAAAAACAAAACTGTGAACCTAAAATTCTATATACTGAAAAAAAAATAGTCCTTTAAAAATGAAGGTGAAATAAAGGTATTTTCAATACATCAGGAAGGCAAAACAATCATAAAAGAGTGTGTGCTTAATAGGAGATTCAAAATATGTGAAGCAAAAACTAATAGATCTAAAGACAAATCCACAATTATAGATGGAGATTTTTAACACTCCTCTCTTAGGAATTGATTGAAGATGTGTACAGAAAACGAGAGCAAGGATGTAAAGACTTAAACAACACTATTGAACAACATACCCTGGTTAACATTTACAGGGTATTCCACACAACAAAAGCAGAATACACATATATTTTTTCAAACACATATGGAATATTTACCATAAAATGTCTCAATAAATAGGAAAGGATTAAGAATCATACAAAATGTATTCTCTAATGGTGGTATAGTTAGAAATCAAGTACACTAAAATATTTGTAAAATTAGCTTAAATATTTGGAAATTAAGCAAAAAACTAAATAACCCCATGAGTAAAACAAATCACAGAGGAAATTAGAAAATATTTTAAATTAAATTTAAAAAATGTGTGTGCTATAGGCAAAATAGTGCTTAAAGTAAAAATTATAGCTTTACATGTTAGAAAAGACTAAAGGGTTTTTTTATAAGTGATCTAAGCTTCTATCATGAAAATCTAGAAAAAGAGGGGCAAATTAAGCTCAAGGTAGAAGTATATAATAGAGATCAGAAATCAATGAAACATACGTTAAACAAACAATAGAGAAAACTTAAAAAACCCCAGTTAGTTCCTTGAAAAGATTAATAAAATTGATTAACTCCTAGCTAGATTACTCAAGGAGAGGGAAGGAGAGAGAGTGAGAGAACACAAATTTCTAATGGAAGATAGGACATCATCACAGATCCTATAGATATAAAAGGGAAGTAAGAGACTATTACAAACAACTTTAATGCCAATAAGTTAGACAACTATTGGAAACAGACAAAGTCCTTGAAAGACACAAATTATTAAAACTGATACAAAAAGAAATAGAAACTGAAAAAATATATATCTGATTAAAAAAATAAATATTCTGATTAACCCACACATACATAGAATGAGGTGGAGGTCGTTAGATCCCAAGTAGGGTGAGTCACAAGTTTTGCTGAAAAATAAAGCATGAAAAGTTAATACACATATGACGAATATGACAGAAATCATAATGACACCTAGCTTTTCTGCCATGTCTGACATAGACACTATGCCTGGCAATTTATTCAACTATTTCTCACCCTCAGTTTATAGGTGAGAAGATAAGAGGCTCAGAGAGGTTCCATTTCTTGCCAAAGTCACACTGGAGGTAGCAGAGCTCTCTCCAGGTACATACACGAAGCTGCCCAGAGTTTTCTTCCCACATATTTTCTCCTCACTCCCAGCCTCAAGACAAAGGTCAAAGGTCTGTATGAGCCATGGAAGCAACCCATGTCTTTAAAGTGACATCTTTCAGACGACATCTCCACTTGCCCTTGAACTTAGTGTCTCAGCTCTTTCATAACATGTGCCCCTGGAGAGCAGGGACTTCATTCTATTAATATATTAGTAGTAAAACAGAAATATAAACACACACACACACACACACACACACACACACACACACACACACACAAACCATAAAATTTACCATCCAAGACAAGACACTTGGAGAGTTAAAGGGGGTTATACTGATAGTCAAGATGACAGGCACAGGACAGGGCTGACCTGAGAAAGCTAGGATGAATGGACAGTCACCTTGAATGAGAGGTGAGACAGTATCCTTGCTCAGGAACTTACTATAATACAATAACCATTATATTAACAGTCCCACAGTCACTTACAATTGCACTGTGCTTCACAATCATCACTTCCTGAGCCTGCCCACCACCCCAGGGGAGCAGGAGACATTATTCTTATTCTTGCTTCAGCAGGTAGGTCGATTTTCTTGAGGTCAGAGAGCAGGGACCTATTCCAGGCCTTTCACAGCTTTTCTTTGAGAGCTCCTTCCTCTCCTACAATTTCCTAAATAATCCGAGCATACAAACGAATCTATAGCTAACACATCCTTCTTGCCTTCCTTTTTGCCTCAGGTGCCAGGAAGTTCAGAACAGAACTTTGGGCTAATCTGGAGTATAATAATCTATGCAATCAACTTGCCACTTCTTTTTGCACAATTCTACTGTTTTCTTGCATTTCCAAAACTCCTTTTGGAAGCAGATGGGGTACAAGTTATAAATAACATTTTTAAAGAAACTAATCTGAGTGCACAGGTGGATCTCACAATCCACTAACCATTCCTTCCCAAACCTGAGTCTCCTGGAAAATGCCTTCCTGGGGTGTATCTGCACTGCTGCTCAAGCCTTCTTCCTGAAGAGCCCCATCCTCCCCATGGAGAGGTGGTGGGTATATCTGGTGCAGTGAATGGAGTACTAGCTTGGGAGCCAGGTGAAGTCTCTCCGGAACTCCAGCCCTGCAGGCTGGGACTAAGAAACCTCCCAGAGCCACCTCTGCAGAGCAACAGATTCATGAGCAAAAGGATTCGTGGTACCCAAGGCCATGAGCTGTCCAGGGACACTGCTGGCTCTGTGTCAGTTCTCAGCCCTGCTCCAGCCTCTCTACTGGCACTGTCTTTACCCCTGCATCTCCCCTACAGAGAGCTGAGACATCACCAGGGAAGCCCTCTGATTTCCACCAAAAATCTGCTGCTCAGCCTCCCTACTTCTGAAATACGTTTCATGGGGCCTTTGTCACAGCTCACGTGTCATTCTGCCTGGACCCTGGTGAGCCAGGAACTTTCCCAGGCCCTGGATGGCCACATAGGGGCCCTTCACACCATGGAGGCTTCTGGAGCTAGGCCTTTTCACCTGTAGAGTCGGTTCTGGAACAGTGAGGACACAGGCACCTGCAGACTGAGGCTACTGTGCCAGCACAAAGGATGTCGAGGACTGGTTGTTCCATCCCTGGACTGGTCAGGGACAGTGAGGACCTGAGGGCTGCCTCAAGAGGCCCCCGCCCTGCTGCATACCTGTTCACACCCCCTCCTCAGATGTTTGCTATTTTGTTATTGTTGTTAATTCCTTGCCAGGTGGAACCCAGCACTGTGGGGCTTAATTAAGCTCAGCCAGCTGTTACTGAACATGGGAATGTGATGCGTGGAAGAGCCAGATTCCAGTGAGCAGCAGGGGGAGGGCAAGGGGGAAGGGGGCAGGGGAGGGGGCCTCAGAGGCTCTGGGAAGGCTGGTAGCCCCAGGTCCACGATGAAATGGGGTCTGAGTTTGGGGGCAGGAGTCTGGGCTGCCAGAGGGGGCTTCTGGGTAGGTCCCAGGACATGAGCAGATCAGGCCTAGCTGATCCCTACCCCCCATTGATGCAGGGACCCCAGCTCCTAAGGACTGAGACCCCACAGGACAGAGAAACTTTTTTTTGCATGGGGAGCTCCTATGCCAAGGAGCTCCCATACAGGGAGACAATTGCCAAGGCCTAGCACCAAGACTGCGCAGCCCAGATGCTGGACAGCTGCCCCTACATAGTGCAAGGTGTGGTGTGTGTGAGTGTGAGCTGTATGTATGCATGTGTGTATGGATGTGTGGTGTGGTGTGTGTGCATGTGTGGTGTGTGTACAAGTTGTGTGTGTAGTGTGGTGTGTATGTGTAAGTGTGTATGTGAGTGTGATATATATATGATGTGTGTTGTCTCTAGTGTGTGCGTATGTAGTGTGTATGTGGGGAGTGTATGTGTGTATATGTGTGAGTGTGTGTCTGTGTATAATATGGTGTGTATGTGTGTCTATGTGTGTGGTATGGTATATATGTGTGTGTGTTGTGTGTATATGTGTGCATACAATACTCTGTCCACTCACAGTAAACCTTGCCCTGAAGATAATCATGTCTTATGATTTTGCTTGTCACCAGGACCTGTCCAATTTCTGTGAAAACAACTAGTTGGTGGGACCTCATTTGCTTCCAGAAAACTAGCTGCAAGGGAGTCCAGAATCAGCTGTTAGCTTTTTAGCCTCTTTAAGTAGAAAAAGGGTGGAATGGAGGTTGAGAGAGATCTACAATACTTTCCCCAGTCTACCCTGTGACAGCTCAATAGTCATTCCTTTATTCAGACTTGAACTTCCAAATAACAATAGGAACCAAGTGTGCTTCCAACTAACACAATGCAACTTTCCCATGTGTAAGTGAGAAGGTTCTTACCCTCTCCCCAACATGCAAGAATTTATGCCATACCTTCTCCAATGATGACATAAAAAGACAATATCCAAAGGAGTTTGGAATCCATTTTCAGGAATTCACCACCAATGTGCTTGCCCAGGGTCGCACAGCATATTTTTGGAGGCAGAGGGGTGAGAACACCCCAAATGTCAAAACCGAGGAACAACTATAGATTAAATATAACAAAAAGCTCATATTCAAGAGAATTATAGAAACAGAACTAGACATATCAAAGGAAAAACAGCAAGTCAGCACAACTGGCTTCCACCATGGAGTTCTTAGCACTGGCTGAATACTAAAATTATCAGAGAAGTTAAAAATGCAGATTAATTCCTGCCCCAGACACCTTCTGGATGGGCTCAGAACCTCTGGTGGGGAGCCGGCTCCTTTCCCTTAGTGAGTGTGATGTGCTTTAAGAATAGGACTCCGTTTGTAGCTGCTGCCATTTAGGCAGGTATAGGATGTAAGACGCCAGACACGGGCAGGTATTTAACATACTCACACACTCAAACCCAATCACTTGGGTATCATGTGATTGCACATACTTGCATACACACTCATAGATATCATGTGACAACGTGAACTTGCAAACACACGCTCATGCACTGAGTATCATGTGACACCACAGTCATACAGATGCTTGCCCGTGAATGGCTATCTCTGGAAGGTGCAGAGACACGGAGGTCCTTGAGTGGGCATGAAGGGGACATTTTGGCTGCTGCTTTACAGTGCTGGGTCATTTGGCTTTTGTTGTTGTTGTTGTTGTTGTAGGCGCTTATTCTCCATTTAAAATTAACTTTTTAAATAAAAAGGATGTATCCTCCAGGCACTTCCCTCTCTCTGAGAATGAATTTCTGGTCAGCAATGACCTTGGAATGTTATTTGGGGGCAGACAGTTTCCCTCAGCACTCCTGCTGTGTGGTTTCCACATCAGGTCCCAGGACCAGGGGCTTGTGATACAAAAGGCAAGATGCCATTCCAGGTGTGCAAATGACCCTGCAGGAGCCTTTCCTTCTTCAGCCTGTCCTGCTGATGGCCCTGAACAACTCAGTCTCACTGGTGCAGGCCTGCTCTGGACTGGGGCCTGGGGAAGACAGCCTTGTGGAACTCAGCCTGGAATTCAGCCCACACCTGGCAAACAGCGGTGGCTTCACCTGATAATGGATGTTTCAGGGGAAGAATGCTTCCAGATTCCTGAGGAAGCCCCTTCTGGCAAGATGGTTCTTATGTGGGCCCTCAGATGCAGAAGACACCCTCTCTCTCTTTACCCTGCCCCTGAGAGCTGGCTGCTGCCTGAGATCCCTCTGTAGCTGTCACCTCAGTGCTGCAGGCTCCTGTACAGGCAGGCCTCCTCTCTGGGCTGTGGGTTAATCCTTTCTGAAGAAAAGACACTAGACTTGGGCCACCAACCACGAGAATCTCCTGGAGCTTACTGTAAGTTTGGAGTCTCAAGATCCACCAGCCTGGATGGGTTGGGGCTGATGAATCTGCATTTAAGAAGCACCCAGGTAGCTCCAATGCTACAAGTATAAAAACCACAAACTCAGAGGATCTGGAGGCAGCCCTGAATGAATGCATTTCAGATGCTTTCTTGGCTTTGAGGTTGACTGGGAGAGAGCAGGACTCACTAAGCACCCCGAAGGGAGAAAGGGCAACATGGCAGGGGTGGCGGAGGTGGGGAGCCCCAGGAGGCAGAAAAGAATGGGAAGTTGCATGACGAGGAGAGAAAAGCCTGGGCCTCCATAGGTCTTGTGGGGTGCCTGATCTCCTTCATTCTGCCTTAAAAATTCAGGCTGATGAGCATTGGGAAGGCTGCCAAGACAGGGTGGAGGTGGCCTGAGCTTTCACTAGAAAAGCAGAAGAAAACAGAGGCGGGCCGGGAGTTCCCAGAATTCCCCTCATGGTTTGTTTTTAATTGGATTTAATTATTTTCCACTTAATTGCATTTTTTAAAGCTCTCCCTAGTGGTTTCTTGATTTGAGGATCTCTCCTCTCTGGGCTGGAGGCTTGGCCTAGAAGGGAACAAGGAGACAGTGCTGGGACTGCCATGGGCTGGGGCTATCATCCCACCAAGGCTCCTTGGGGATGGAGAAGGGCACTCTGGCAGGGGAACAGTGAGGGTGAAAAATGGGGTGGGAGGCTGGAGCTGGAGGCTGCTCCATATTCCCCCCGGGCCAAGCATTCCCTGAGGGACCCCCTCACTCATAGGTCATAGACAAAACCATGAGATGCCCTGTGGCTATACTCCTGGGGATCCAGCTCATGCTTGGGGTGCAGCATGTCCTCTTCCCCCCTTTCCTCAGATAACAGCCCTCAAAAGCTATCTAACCAATGTCAAACTGTGTGCAGTCAACTCACTGTCACTAATACGTATAGGTCTGCACACAGGTGTGTATGTGTGTATATATATAGCCATATATCCCTAACAACACACACACATGTGCACACGTACACACACGATGGGCTTGCTTCTCTGACTGAGCTCTAGCAGGTTCTCACACAGACATGCTTGGGAACCCACAAGTGGAGCATGTGGGAAGGAGAATAGTGGCAAGTAACCATACAAAAAATATCCTCCTTAGAAATCATGATTGTTGAAAAATGACATCAAAACAAGAGTTCCTTTTTTCTTCTGGTGGTGTGTCAGTGGAGGCGTGCCCCCTCCAGTTGTCTGATTCTCAGCTCATCTCTGTCTCTTTCTCTCTCTCTGCCTCTATCTCTCTGTGTCTCCTTCTCCTTCTCTCCTTTTGATTCTCTCTCTTTATTCTGCTCTCCCATACCTTGATGCCTGAGAGAGATTGAATGAGGGTGCCTGGGCCCCAGGGTGAGGGAGCAACGTTTCCCACAAAACAGTGGTTCAGTACCATGGCCAGAGGTGCATTTCTAGAAGGACCTCTGTCCCAAGACACTTTACACCATGCAGAGCCTCTGTCCCACATCCCTCATCGTCATCCCCCAGCACTCTTTTCATTGGCTTGTCATTTCCTGGACAAGCTCAGCCAGTGCAATGAGGCTGTGGTCACAGCAGAAATAGCCCCTCTGTGAGGGTGTGTGGCACATACCACATGTGTTAGCTCATTTAATCCCCATAAGAGCCTGTGAGGTCAGCACTATTATGCCCATTTTGATTGGTCCAGGGTCCCACAGGTGGGAAAAGTAAGAGCCAGGAGTCACGCCAACTACATAGGCATCCCATTTCATACATCCTCCTTGCAAGAGGAAGATGGTGGGATGTTGGCCAGTTCTAGATACCAGTCACCTGCCTCTCACATTTGTCACTTGGGAACACTGGGGCCACCCAGAACCACATGGCCTGTCTCAACCACCCACAACCAGCCACAACCTGGCCTGGGATAAGATGTAGGGGAGGGGCAGGTGGGTCAGCTATGGCTCCCTTTGCCCACTCTCAAGAGAGACCTTCCTATTATAATTCTCATTTATTTATAATTCTCATTAATGATTATTAATGGTTGCTGATATTTGCACAGAGCTTTCCTGCTGACTGGGAGCTCTGGATCTGGGTGAGTTGGCATTTGCTTATAAATGAAGCCAGATGCGGAAGCAGACCAGCCTTGAGGGAGGGGAGAGATGGCACTGGCAGCCTACGAGATGAGAAGCAGGTATGAGGATGGGTGCTGAGAGAAATGGCCACTGCCGGCCAGAGGGCAGCTGTCCCAATGTGCAGAGTCTGATGCTTTCAAGGACGTGGGGCCTCTTTACAATGGCAGCGTGTGCCTGGAGAGTTCAGGGAATTGGGAACTTGGCTATTCTTATGTCCTGCGCTTTCTGAAACATTTCCTATTTATGTTTTGTAAATTTTCCTTTGAATGTGCTTGCTGGTGTTGGCTCAGCCAGGAGGAAATGAGGCCTCCTCCTGTCTGCCTCTGGGACCCAAGAGGCAGAGAGAGTAGGGGTACGCTGCATGAAGACCTGACAGCAGCAGTGCCCACCTTTTGAGTGTGTGCCCCACTTCCCCCTCACAATATTCGTGTCGGGAAGTCCCCAATGTTATGCCCATTTATAGATGAGGAAACAGAGGTTCAGAGAGGAGATGGGGCCGATCCAGGTACCTCCAACTAGGAGCATGGAGCCAGCACGCATGCCCAGTCTGGTGATTCCAAGCTGCTGGCTGACCGTGGGCAGATAACTTCCTCCCACATCAGTTTCCTCATCTATGGAATGGAGGTAAAGCAAGTACCCACTTCATACAGTTGCCGTGAGTACTGGTGAGTGAACGTGTAAAGCAAGAGAAGAGTGAGGGTGGCTGATGAGCAGTGTTAGCAATCTTTACACTCACACGTGTCCCCAAAACCAAACTTTCACAAAGTTTACTTTTTCCATTTACAATGCATTCTAATAGTTTTTTAAATATTAGTCTTAAGCCCCAGGTTATCTCACAGACCACACTTCTAAAAAAAACCCTACTGCTGACCATAGAAGAGCCCCACCTGGAAGAAGAGCATCCCCAGGGACAGAGCCTGGAACCTACTGGCCTCTCTCCAAGGTCCTATCTGCTTGGCCAGGGTGTTTTGTTTTGATCCCTTGGTCCACCCCAAGGACACCTTGTTGTGACAAGCTTGATAGAAAATCCAGGAGACGTGACACTGAGAGAAGCATAAGCAGGGAAGGGGTGGGGAAGGGGAGCTGTGACCCCAGAATGGGAGTGGCCTTGGAGGAAATGAAAAGAACGGCTTCAGTGTCTTCTCTTTAGGTGCCAGTGGACCACCTTGTCCACCGATTCAACAGGTGTCACTGGGGCTGGAATTTGACCAGTGTCCACTGATGCAGAAACATGCTTTCCCTATTCCCTTTGTCCCTTGCCTTTTCAGGATACAACAGCCGGGCATTCAATTGCCAGTCCCAGCATCTCTTTACCTGGCTGCTGGAGTCCACCCAAGAGCTTGCTTCTGGGGGAGTCCAAACCAAGACAGCTGAGCATGAGCCGTGTACTGCGGTGCAGTGTGCATGGGTGTGGAATGTCAGGGTGCTGTGCATGTGAATGTGGAATGAAGGGGTGTCCTGTGCCCAGGAGGAGTTGGATGTGCTCTTATATTCCTCTTGGGAAACCCCTCAGAGTCTTCCATGGCCTGAGGCCTGGCTTTCCTGGTCCACCTTTCTGCTCACCTTCTTCCCCTCGCTCTGCTGCAGCCACCCAACCACATCAGCCTCCACCGCAGGGCCTCTGCAGGTCAGTCCCTCTACCTGCAGGTCCTTTCCTTCTGCTTGCCATTTGTACAAATCCAGCTCCCCATCTTATTAGCATCCCACCTTCCCTCCCACCCCATCATGTGGACCATGCACCCCCATGACGGTCTTTCTCTTTCACTAAGTAGACATGCATGGGACACCTACTACACACTAAGAACTGTTCTAATCTCTGAGGTCCTAGCCGTGGATAAAATGGACACAAACTCTGTTTCCATTGTACTTACACATTGTGAGTGTAGTAGGAACGGGGATGATGGGGTAAAGGAGGTTCAGGAGCTGAGGGAAAATAGTCCAGGAAGCCCTCTCCAAGGAAGTGGTATTTGAGCAGAGACTTGAAGGAGGATGAGGAAGAGAGCAGAGAGGACACCTGGAGTAAGAGGGTTCCCAGGAAGCAGCACAGCACATGTAAAGGGCCTACATGGAGTGAGCCTGGCATAAAAAAAAAAAAAAAAAAAAAAAAAAAAAAAAAAGCGCACACCAGAGGCCAGAAGAGGAGGCTGGAGCCTCAGGGATGCAGTGGAGCTTTTCAATAGGGAGACAAGAGCTACAGAGGAGTTTGAGCAGAATGGTGTGGCATCTTCCTCTCCCCTCTCTCTGCCCTTGTCACTTTGTTTATGTGATTGTTTGTTCAGCCTTTGTCTCTGCCAGTGGGCTGACAGCTCAGGAAGAAAAGGCCACACCCCACACACAAAAGGCTCAGAAAAGCGAGGCTGCTCCTGGGTCCCCACCCTGGCTCTGCAGTCACTTGTGCCAAGTCCAGCCTTTTCCTTCCAGAATTACTGCAGTCCCTAAAGACCCTAGGTGAGCTTCTGTGCAGCCCACCTCCACACTTGGGAGCAGGTGTCTGGACTCCCTCCCCCAACCCAGCCTGGTTCCTCCACCTGAATCTGGAAACTTCACTTTCAAGTGAAACTGGAGACATGGCCAAGGAGGGGGTGGGAAGGAAAGAGGGGGTGGGAAGGAAAGAGCGGGGCGGTGTCAAGCTCTTGACGGCAGCATGCTCTAAACTCTGTATTTTCCGCGGCATTTAAATGCCCGCAAGCAGATTAATAAGGTCTCGGTCACAGCAGCAGCAGTCTATATTTATTCTATCTGAAGCGCCAGTTGGTCGGGCCATGTGAATATTGATGGCCGAGCGGGATTGAGGACAGGCAGTGTAGCACTCGCTTTATCTCATGAGCGCAGGCGGCCAGGCCCTTATCAGGCCAGCCTGGCTGCTGCAGCTGCATCTTCAAGGGCCCGAGCCCCGCCTCCCGCTGCCTGCTTTGTAATCAGAAGAGAAGAAGTTGCTGCCTTGATATTTCCATTTTTATCTCTTTTATTTACTTCATTTTAATGTCTTTCAGGGAATATTTTCTTTACATCAAGGCAAGGCTGATGGTGGCTTATGTCTTTCTGCTGCCCCTGCCCCAGGCCAGGCTGGGAGAGCGGTGAGCGGGGTGAGGAATGAAACAAGGGGTTCCTGTCCCATCCTTCTCTGCCCACTCCCAGTCTGCTCCTTCTCCCAACCCCTGCCACTTCTCTAGCGTCTGCCTTCTTCTTCCTTCTCATTGTGGGGTCTTTCCTGAATGCTTTTACACCCTCCAGATCCAAGCCTCTGGCTCTGGCTGTCCTCACCCTCACTCCGATCTTGAATTCCCAGCCCAGCCCTGATTATGAGGGATTAATTACAAGAAGCCTTAACTCACAGCCCAGGAAGGTGATCCCACGAGCCTTGGCAAGGCGCACACACGAGTCACCTGTTCCTAAGAGAAGCCTGTCACAGTTGAGAGGCGGGCAGGTTCAAGCCTCCGTCCCTCCACTGTGGGTCTGGAGGAGCCATGATTATCTCCCTTCCCCAGATGAGGAAGCTGAGGTTCCAAGAGGTTATCAGTCACAGTCACCTTGCTCCGCCTGGCAACTCATGACAGAGAGGAATTGCATAGCAGCCCAGCCTGCGGAGACGGTCTGTGTCCGGCCCAGAGCTGGCGCCAAGGGGTTCTCGGCCAATGTCTGCTCGCCCCACGTCTGCTCGCCCCACTGTGTCTCCTCCCTCATCTGTGAAGCTGGAAGGTCATATCCCTATTATACAGTGAACCAAGAAAGCATGTGAAGCAGCTCATTGTAAGGGTCCATCCACAGGAAGCAGAGAGGGCCTGTCTCCTCTGTGTCCCTGTCATCAATACCCCTGTAGTAGACTGAATAGAATTTCTCCAAAAGATATTCCACATCCTAATCCCTGAAACCCATTTGTGTGACCTTGTTTGGAAAAAGGGTCTTTGAAGCTGTGATCTTGAGATGAGGTCATCCTGGATTAGAGAGGTCCCAAATCCAATAACTAAAGTCTTTAAAAGAGAAGAGGAAGATTCAGATGCACAGGGAGAAGCCCTGTGACAATGGAGGCAGAGGTTGGAAGGAATGGTGCCAAAAGCCAAGAATGTCTGGGGCCACCTGGGGCCACCAGGAGCTGGAGATACAGAAAAGACCCTCCCCTAGAGCCTCCTGAGGAAGTGAGGCCCTGCGACACCTGGATCTCAGACTCTGGAGTTGTGACACCTGGATTTCAGACTCTGCTCCCAGAACTGAGAGGGGAGAGATTCCTGTTTTTTTAAGCCTCACCACCCCCGCCTGTGGTCATTGGTTCCAGAAGCACAGGGATGCTCCCACCATCGCCCCCCTGGCTGAGAGCCCCTCTCAGGCATGGATGCAGTGTAGCGAGCCACTCCGAAGCCACAGCCATGAGCCTGACACCCGTTACCACAAAAGTGCTCAGGGAAAGTTTGTTGAACAAGCAAATGAACCCAAGGGCAGGATTCAGGCATGCTGAGCTCAAAAAAACCCAAAGGCAACAGGATATCAGGATGTTCCCTCCCCGAGTCCCATGTGCACCCACATTTCCCGCTCCTCACGTCAGGGGGGGTATGTGTCATCTCAGGGCTCCACCTCATCCCTGGAGATGCCGAGATGGTGGCTGTGGAGATGTGAGCAGACTCAGTCCCAAGTGGCTGCATCGGGGACAGCTGCTTGGGCTAGGGTGCTGCATTCACATGGACGTTTGCGTGAGTGGAAAATAAATTTGGGGGAGGAATTTGCTCCAGCAGCCCGCCTAGCCCACCCTGACTAACACAGCAGCTGCCTCCCAGGGTCGACCTCCAGTGGTTTAGCAGTCCCAGCGCTTGTGGGGTAGGAACCTCCTCTGTGGAACGAGGGCACACACCCGAGAGACTTCTTACATCTTCTTCACAAACTGTGACAACCAGAGGCTGCCTCAGGAAGAGATTGGGATGGAAACGGCTATAGTTGCTTCTAAAAAGTGAAATTGGAGTCGTGGGAAGGGAGACTGTGTGCCATTCGGGGTGTGTTATTTTCTGGATCTTATGCTGAAGAACAAAAAAGCTAGGTACTGGCAGGGATCGGTGTGGTATCTGTCACTAAAAAGAGAAAGGTCAAGGCTGGAAATGATGCATTGCTTCACCACTGGGAGCCACAGAGATGGCTAAGCCATTGTTCCTGCCAGCTGCTAGCTACTTGAGGAAGCCACTCAGTATGGGTTCATTGCCCCACCCATAGGCCCGAGGGCACTGCTGGACCAAGGCCTTGGGCGATTGCATCTGGGGTGGGCAGGGGAGAGCAGGGTACTCATAAGTGGTTGGAGCAAGAGAGAAGCACCCCAGCTGGAGGGGAGGGTCCCCTGGGAGGATGGAGGTAGAAAATGCCTGAGCCTAGGATGTAGGTGCCCCTGGGGGCAGGAATACTTGGAGAGGTGTCCATCTGGCTGGGATGGCAGACATGTGAAGGAGAGAGCAGACAGGTCGGAAAAAATGACTATTCCTGGGTTAATCCACTGGGGTCCCAGTGAGGAGGCTCCCCAGAGAGGCCACAGGGAGAAGTCTGGAGTAGCTGCCCCCATTCAGGTTCCTTTCTCCCACACACATGGGTCCCATACCAAGAGCACACTGGGTGGCAGGAGGAGAGGTACAGCAGGCCCAGGATAACAGGCTCAGAGAAGGTGGGGGATAGGAAAGCCTAAAAGAAGCTAAAGGACATCCAGGTCACATAGGACAATAACAACATGGCCTAACCGGGCCTCCCACAGCCTAGCAATTCTGTTGACAGACAGATGACAGCTCCTAGGACTGCCCCCTCAGCCACCATCTGCTTCCTCGCATCCGGCACTCAGCAGATACTGTCATCAACCCACTGTGCAGCCAGAAACACTGAGGCCAAGAACTGGAAGATGCCTATCAGCCTGGGCAAGACAGAGCCACAGGGTCAGCCCTCTGTGCCCAGGGAAAGGCCAGGGCTCCTTACAATTAGAGGCCGTTAGGCTGCTAAATGAAAAGCCCTCATTAACTAATAAAAAGTGCTTGTACTCCCTTGTCACATAATTAGTGGGAACCAGGACTTCAATTAAGCTCTGTCTAAATTGCAAGAAGCCACAATCACAGCTCTGCAGAGAGACCAGGACTGGGCGACCCACGGCTTCACCCACCTGCCCCTCACCTCAGATGAGGCCCTCTCCTTTCCTCCCCTGTGCTGTGGACATCCCCACCAAGCATGGGGAGCAGAAGCTGGGGGCTGGTCCCTCTCTCCCAGCAGGGGTGCAGACTTCAGCCCTGGTCAGTCTGCTGGGATTTGGGGCTTCCTGCTCTGCTAGCTAAACGTAAACCTGCCTGAACCCCCTATGAGATCCTGTCCACCCTCTCCTCACAGCCCTCCACGCCGCCTTCCATCCTGAGACCCATCACACCACGGCCCTTTTCCTTCCCTCCGTACTCTGTTTACTCCAGGGGCCTCCCTGGCTAATGCCCTTGGGTTCTCCTCTCTCTACCCTTCATTCCCAGGACGAGACCATACTTCTAGACCTTTGCAACTGTCCTTCCTCCCTGGCCTGCCAAGGAAACAATGTCAGACCAGGCCACACCCCGGCCTCCTGCCTCAGTCTTCCCCACACACCCCCGCCTCCTGCCCTAGTCCTCCTCCCACACTCGGCCTCCTGCTCCAGTCCTCCCCCCATACCTCAGCCTCTTGCCCCAATAATAACCTGTAGTGATCAGGCCTCACTGATTCCACCTCCAAACACCTACCTCTTGGGTTGACCCAGCTGTTCTGTTCCCGGCTCCTGAGCCAAGACCAGGTTCCCATGGCCACTTGGCTGGGCCACCCAAACATCTTCTGGCTCCAGAACTGTGAGAGAAGACATTTCTGTTATTTTATGATGCCCAGTTTATGATCCTGGGACACTCAGGCAGTGGGCGAGATAGCCGAGACCCAGGCTGCTGACTATCCTTCCCGGCACACAAGCTGTGGACACAGGGGTCCATGCTGGAGGTGACGAGGAAGACCCAGTGCTTAGGGCAGGGAGAGGTGCCAGCGTCTGCACCTTCACTTTCACTAAGGCTCCAGGGAACCCGATAACAAAAGATCTCCTTAACAACCAGACTGAGATGACCGGTGTCCGTGAGGGAAAGTGGCCCCAACCTAAGCCTGGCTCCATTGGAAGGAGGCTTGTGCAAAATGGGTCAGAGACCATTGTGTCAGAGCTAACAATATGTGACTTCTGGAAGGAAACACAGGAGAAAAACCTGTCAGTGACAACTCCTTAGTTAGGACACAAAAAGCATTCACTGTAGAAGAAAAAAACAATAAATCAGATTTCATCAAAAGTAAAGCCATCTGGTCATCAAAGACACCATTAAGAAAATGAAAAAGCAAGCCAAGGGAAAAATAAGCACAGACAGTGCATACATACAAAAAATAACTTTTATTGATAATTTATAAAGAACTCTTACAGTTCAATAATAAAAATACAAACAACCCAGTAAAAAGTGGCCCAAACACTAAGGCACTTCAGTAAAAGTAAATATACAAATGGCCAATAAGCTCATTAAAAGATTCTCAACATCACTAGTCATCAGGGAAATAGCAATTAAAACACTAATAGACTATCACTGTATACCTACTAGGAAAACCAAAAAAACAAAACAAAACAAAACAAAATCTGACTATATCCCAAGCTGGTGAGGATGTGGAGCTACTTGAACTCTCCCACATGCTGGTGGGAAAGTAAAATTTGGAAAACTACTTGAGAAAAGAGTTTGAAAATTTCTTATAAAAGTAGATATACCTGTGATATAACCAGTAATTCTACTCACAGAGATATATCTGAAGGAAATTAAAATGTTCATCTACAAAAATTCTTGTGCACAAATATTTGTAGCAGCTCTGTTCATTCATAATAGAAAAAAACTGTAAACAACCCAATATGCATTAACAGACAAATGGATAAACGCAGTGTGGTGTGTTCAAATGCTGAGATACTGCTCAGCAATAAAGAGAATGAACTGGTGATACACAGCACAAACACATCTCTAAAACATGGTGGCATGCCAAGACAGCCAGATACCAGTGCATGATTCTGTTCATGCAAAGTTCCAGAAATGGTGAAACTAATCTCATAATGATAGGCATCAGATCGGTGACTGAAAGGGGGAATGAGAAGAATTGATTTTAAGGAGGTATGAAGTATGAAGTAATGGAAATGTTCTCTATCTTGATTGGAGAAATGAATGCAGAGGTTTACATATTGAACTATATACTTAAAATGTGTGCATTTGACTATATTAATTAACCCACAATAAAGTTGGTTTTAACAAGTGTAACATGAATGTAACATGAAGGAAGCTTATACTCCTTGGTGTATTAGTCAGCTTTGCTACAGTAACAAACAACCCCCCAAGCTTTGTGGCTTTTAACCACATACATTTATTTCTTGCTCACATTATGTGTTGGTAGTGGCAGGTTGGCTGTGGCTGTTCTCATCCTGGGTCACAGAAACAGCTTCCACAGATGACATTCACTTCTCACATAAAGAGATGAGAGTAAGCTGACAGCAGAGACACTTGGCTACTTCCAAAGCTGCTGGTTGGATGTGGCAAATGTCAGTCTTCCCCCACTCCACTGGCCAAAATACCACATGGCCATACCTGACACCAAAACAGGATGAATCCCCCTCCCCAGAGAGGGAGGGGCAACCTTGGAGTCATAAGCAGGGCTGAGCTGAAATCCTCCAGGGAAAGCCAGGGAATGGTCATTAGTGAAGTACCACCCACCATCAGGGGTGCCACCAAAGGCCTTGCAGGACTTTGAGCTGGAGCTGGGAGGCCAAGTGAGGAGAGGACGGCAGTCAGGTGGAGGGAGGGTCCCTAGAGGTGAGAGGATGAAGGTGCCAGTGGGCTGGGACCAGCGATAATCACTACACTTACTAAGCTCTACTCATACCCCCAGCCTGCACTGGGCACCTGGCAAACTTTAACTCCTCAATTCTCACATGGCCCCACTGGGAGGATCTAAAAGATGCAGAACCTGCCCAAAGGTGTGCAGTGAGAAGAAAGGCTGGCATGAGGCCAAATGGCTTTGCTGTGAGATTCATATTCCATTGCCAGTTATTGAGTGTGGACAGTAGAGGTGAGGCTGGAACCACCCTGGGGCTGGCATACCATGTTGCCAGGCTCCTCTTCTTCCAGGGATGTGTTGGGACCTGATGGGCCACATGAGAGCCAGCCAAAGTTTGCCCAACCTGCTGCCAGCCAAGTGAGCTGCCAGGCTGGCCAGCTGTGAGCCAGGACGCCGATGGCCAGGGGGCACCGCTTCCCATCTGTCTTCCCTTCCAGGTGGCACCTATTTTTAGAGCCAAGGCTTCAGAGCTGTGGGGTGGGCTCAGGCTCAGCAGGTGGTGAGGCCACCAAAAGGAGAGCTTAGCTGGGACCAATGGCTCAGAAACCAGCAAGCTGGCATAGGTGTGCTGCCAAGACAGGCTGCCCCTTCTACTCCCTCTGCCTTCCCTGGCCTTCCCAGAGCCTCCCTCTGCCTTCCCTGGCCTTCCTTTCTTCATTCTCTCTGGACACACCCACTCCTAGCTCCTCAGCCCCTCTGCTTGCCCCCAAAATATTGCACGTCCAGGACCTGGTCCCTGGCTCTCTTCCCTATCATTTGCACCTGCTCCCTCCATGGCTTAGCTATCACTGTCCCCCGGCAACTCCCCTGGCCACTCTGAGCTCTGCAGCAGAGCCATCTCACCAACGTCTCCAGCAAATAGGTGGGCTAGCTCCCAATCCTCCTCCACCCGCCCATCTTCCCATCTCGTCTGGGCAGCCCATCCTCCCACATACTAATCCCTCACTTCCCTCACACCCATCTGTTAGCTCTACCTTAACCAGCCCAGAATCAGCCTCTCTCCTCCCTGGCACCACCAGGCCCAGGGCACCATTAGCTCTTGGCTGCCTTGCTCAGCTTGTCCAAGCCTGACCAGTTCACGGCTCCACCCTGGTGACAGCCTCACCCTTGCAAGGCCCTGTGGTCCCACGTGACCTCTGACACCATCTCCTACACCCAATTCACTTCCTCTGTTCCAGCTACACTGGCCATGAACACCAAGCCACCTCTTGTCCCAGGTCCTTCGTTCCTTCTGTGCCTTCTGCCTGGGCTATTTCCTTCCTGACCTCCTTCATATCTTTGCTCCAATGTGTGTGCTCCTTGGGCAACCCCAGCCAAGCCCCCTGACTCCCTGCACCCCACTCCCCTTCCTGGTTGCAGTGTCCTCTGTGAGTTTATTGCCTCCTGGCAGGCTATAGATCCCACTTGCTTGTTTTGTTCTGTCTCCCATCATGGGAATTTTGCTCACACTGTGTCCCCAGTGCATAGAACAGCACCTGACACACAGTAGATGCTCAATGAACATTTATTGAGTTAGTTTCTCACAATTATGCAAACCAGGAGGGAGACAGATATGCAGGAAGATCATTTCTGAGTGGAGGGTGGGGTCAGAGGCTGAAGTGGAGGCATAGCAGGCATGTCTTATGCAGAGGAAGATAACTTTTTGGACGCAGGGGGAACATTGACTTCCCAGAAGACCAAGCAGGCCTCCCCCAATACAATGCCCACTCCTGGACCTCTTTACCTCCCCTCCTAGTTCAGACGCCAGTTTACTTCTGGGGGGTCACCTGGTCTGCTGAGGGAGGGAAGGCCTGGCAAGGAGCTGTGGGGTCTGCCTGACAGGTGCTGGATGGGCTGGGGGCCAGGCAGGATTAGACCCTGAGGCTGTGGGATGCAGCGAAATGAGATGATGGAGTTGATTAATATGAATGTGACTCCACAGCACAAGATTGTCACTCTGGAGAGAACTCCAGAAGGCAGTTGGTGTTCCTCTAGTCAGAGGGTGCTGGGAAGCAGGGAGAAAGGGAAGATGCCCCAAGTGCAGGAGAAGTGTCATACCTGCTGTGTAGATGTTGCAGAAAGGCACCAAAAGCCCCAAGGGAGGGCAGCAGGAGCCGAGGATGCTCTTTGCAGTGACAAAGAAGGCACAAGTGAAGAACACCAGAATCCAGAAAAACTCTGATAGCTATTCTCACGGGTTGGCTGGCCAGAGGAGATGGTGCTCAGAACTGGCTTTCCTGATAGCTACAGGGACCATAGGAGCTGAAATAACAGAGGGCAGGTGGGCACCCGACTGTCAGAAGCCAGGTGGGAGCAATGATGCAATGGGCACAGGCTGGAGCAGCAAGAAGGGTTCAGCTGCAGTGAGCTGTGTAGGTTAATAGAACAGCACATCCACTAAGTATTCCTAATTCATGGGGATGGGTGACCAGGGGGCTGAGAGCTGCCACCCTTCTATCAAATAAGTAATACTCTTCTGCTCAATTTTCAAAGCTTAGCCAGTTCTCAGATTCAGAAGCCACTGAAAGAAGAGCTGGGTTTGACAAGGGATGCCCTACCAAGCCACAGCAAGTATGTCCACTTAAATCCCACAGATCTTACCCACAGGCCATCTATCAAGTGTCCAGTCATTGAGGAAAAGGAGCACGCAGTGAGAGTGTCATGGGAAACAGGGATCCAAGCATTACCTGTCCAATGTGAGAGTGGGGACATGCGGGGGTCCAGTGGTCATCTCCCGGGTGGCTGAATGTGTAATTGGGTCAACACGCTTGGGAGGTACAGAGTCTTCACATTGGTTCCTAGTGGTGAAGGTTAAGTGGAAGTTTCTAAATTTGCAGTCACCACCTCTCACAAGACAGTAACTCAAAGACAATATCACCTTCAGGGGATGGCAGAGATTTGTACCACCATCAAAGACTTAGAGAATGCAAGGGGTGGCCTGTCTTATCCTCATCTAATCCATCAGTCTGGTCCCTACAAAAGCCAGATTGTTAGTAACAGATAGCAGTGGACTGCACACATGTAAGCAAGTGTCCCAAGTTGTAGATAATGTGCCTGCCATGTCATCTGTGCTGGAGAACATTGGTATAGCTCCCACTGCATGGTAAGCAACCACCTACCTGGCAAATGAGGATTCTTTTCATTCCCATCAGGAAGGAGGGTTGGCAAGTGTGTACAGCAGTATGAGAGTATGAGTGCTCCAGGTCAATGGCAACTCTCCAGCCCACTGTCTATTTCACCTGGATTCCCATCAGGACAATGGTCCGTTGAGCAAAGACACCATGCTAACTGGACCAGATGAGCAAGAAGCCCACATTGGAAACCTGGGTAAGATTTATGCACCCCATAGGGTGGAGATAAACCATGCAAAAATTCAAGGGTGTACCACATCAGTGAAAAATTTAAGAATCGAGTTGTCTAGGGTGTGTCAGGCTGCCCCCTCCAGAGTAAAGAATAAATAGTTGCATCTTGCATGTCCCACCACTCAGAAGGAGGGCTTAGTCAGACACAGGGAATATGGAGACAGCCTATTTCCCACTTGAGAAGAGTGTTGCAGGGCTCAGGCCATGTTCTGGGGCACAAATGATTCCAGCTTTGAGGGTCCCAGGCAGGGAAAGGCTCAGCAGTAGGTCCAGGCTTTGGTGTAAGCAGTCCTGCAGATGACCATATGGCCTTGTGTGTCCTAGGGCACAGGGGAATCTGTGGTGAGAAAAGATATTGCATAGTATTCATGGCAATCTCCAACAGGAGAACAGAAATGCAGACCCCTATGGTTCTAGAGAAAAGGCATGCCCTCTGTAGCAGAGAACTATATCCCATTGATAAATAAGTCCCCTTGTGATGCCAGGTCTTGATAAAAACAGAACTACTGACCAGTTACATTAAGCAACAATGCAGCCAGAGCTGCCCATCATGAGTAAGGCTGCATCTACCCCACCATGTAACAAAGTTATCAGCCATCCATCATGGATGTGGTACATCGAGGACTAGGCATGAGCAGAAAGCTGCATGAGGAAGCAGACTCCCACATCATCTGCTGGCACCCCTCTCTCCTCTTTCAGCATGCATCTATGGCTTCATGAGGGGATATTATGATCAGCTAACAGGGGAAGTACTCAAATGGACCACTCAGCATATTGCTGTGAGGTGACAGTGGCCAGCAGCTGCACTACAGCCCCAATAAGGGACTCACCTACAAAGAGAGTGGTAGCAGAATCCTTCCAAGGAAGGGCTCTGAGTGCTGCACATAGTCATCCACTTAGGGTGGAGAGAGGACTAGCTCAAGGTAAGAGTAAGCATGAACTCATGGGCAGTGGACAATGGCCTGGCCTGGTTAGGGGCCTTGAGGGAAAAAGATTGAAGGTTAAGGACATGGAAGTCTAGGGTGAGACATGTGGATGGACATATGGGACTGGGTACCAAGTTTTAAGATTATGTTACCCTGTCTGTAATGTGTCATTTTTCTTTGGGTATTTTCATGATTTTCTTTAGCTTCCAGCAGTTTGACTGTGATGTACCTGTGTGTGGTTTTCTCTCTATTTATTCTGTTTGAGGTTCACTGAACTTCCTGGATCTGTAAATTGATGCTTTTCACTAAATTTAGGGAATTAAATGAAAATTTTCACTAAATTTAATTTTGTGTGTGTGCCCCAACTGCTCTCTCCTCCCATTCTAAGACTCCAATTATACATGTATTAGGGTTTTCCATTGACCTATAGATCACTAGGTTTTCAGTGGTTTTTGTTGTTGTTGTTGTTGTTGTTGTTAAATCACTATTCTTTAGAAGAGATTATTTCTATTCCTTGGTCTTCAGGTATACAAATTCTTTACTCTATGGTTTCTAACCTGATGTTAATCTCATCCAGTGATTTTTTTTTTTTAAATTTCATATATGTGCTTTTTAGTTCTAGAATTTCTTTCTTTTTTAATTTTCAGTTCTCTGCTTGGAAATATCATCGTTCACTTATTATAAACATCTTTTTTGTTAAGCATATGAACACATTTGTAACAGCTGCTTTAAAGTCCTCATTTACTAAGTCTAATATCTCAATCATATGAGTGTCTACTACTATTAACTTATTTTTCTATTGACTGTGGTTATGTTTTCCCATTTCATTACCTGTCTAGTAATTTTGTTATTGTATATTGAATATTGAAGATGATGCATGATAGAGACTTTGGACATTATTTCTTCCTTTAAAGAATATTAATCACCCTCCTCCAACTTTTCCTGACTTCCCTGGTTTTAGTTGAGTGTTTTAAGATTCCTTTTTTCTATTCTCCTAGAATATCAATGATAGTTTTTTTTTAAATTTAGTAGTTGTTCTAGAGTTTACAATATACATTTTAAACTAACCTAAGCCAACTTCAAATAGCATTATACTGCTTCATATGTATTGCAAGTACCTCACATTATGTATTGCTGATTTTTCTCTCTTGTCCCTTGTAATACTGCTGTCATTCACTTCATTGATCCATATGCTATAATCACCTAATACATTATTACTATTATTGCTTTACACAGTTCTTTTAGGTTCATTAAAAATTAGAAAAATAAAAGACTTTATTTTACCTTCATTTATTTCTTTTCTGATGCTCTTTTCTTTCTATAGACCCAAGTTTCTGACCTTTATAATTTTCTTTCTGCCTGAGAACTTATTTAAATGTTTCTTGGAAAGCAAGTCTGCTGGTGATAAATTCTCTCAATCTGAAGAAGTCTTTATTTTTCTTTCACTTTGAAGAATAATTTTGCTGACTTCCAGGTTGGCATTTTTTTTTTCATTCAACATATTTGAAATATTTCCTTCTGGCTTGCATGGCTTCTGACAAGAAACCCAGTGTAATGCCTATACTTGTTCTTACATACATAAGTTTTCCCCTCTGGCTTCTTTTGAGATTTTTTGTCTTTGTATTTCTGCAGTTTGAATATAATATACCTAGGTGTGTGTTTTTTGTTGTATTGTTTTTATCTTGTTTGGTATTCTCTGAGCTTTCAGGATCCATGGTTTGGTGTCTGTCATTAATTTTGGAAAGTTTTTTAGCCATTATTACTTTGAATATTTCTTCTGATCTATTCTCTCTTGCTTTCCCCTCTGGGATTCCAGTTATGTGTATACTACACCTTGGGTATTGTATCATAGCTCTTGGATGTTCTCTCGGTTTTTTGTTTTCTTTCTTTTTCTTTTTCTTTAGTTTAAGAATTTTCTGTTCATCTATCTTCAAGTTCACTGATTATCCTCAGCCCTGCTGAGTCTACTAAGAAGCCCACTGGAGGCATTCTTCATTTCTGTTATGGTGTTGATTTCTAGCACTTCCTTTTTCCTCTTTCTTAGAGTTTGCATCTCTCTGCTCACATATCCTTTCTTACATGTTGTCCACTTTCCCCATTAGATCCCTTAACATATTAATCATATTTAAACTCGCTGTGTGATGATTACTGCATTTATGTCATGTCTGAGTCTGGTTTGATGCCTGCTTGATCTCTTCAGACTGCTTTTTCTTGCCTTTTGCCCTGACTTATATATATATTTTTACTTGTTTGGAAGCCAGACATGCTTGGTCGAAAACAGTTTCAACACTTCTGGTAGGAGTTTGATTTGAGTATCAGGAGACAAAGGCAAAGAAACCCATGTGTACCCTAGGAGATCTCAAGCATTTCATAATGCTTTTGTGCCCAATTTTAATGGTGACAATACAACAGTCACCCCCAAGAAGAGCCTGGTAACCAAGATCTCTTTCCCTCCTCCAGGTAAGCTGCCTAGGCAGCAAAGATGCTCATCAGGGATGAGGGCATACAAAGCGGGGATCCACAACCCTACAATCAACTACAATGGTAGTCAATGTAGTATTCCATTTCTTTCATTAGAGCCTTCCCCAGAAAACATAATCAATCACGATTTTGGAAAAGTTTTATTCAGTCAAGGCAAATTTTCTATAAAAAGTAACTGAATTCAGCAACTCAAGGAGGACAATGGCAGAAGCAGGAGATCAGAGAGGAGGCTGTGATTCAGGAGTCTGAGGATGGAGCTAGACCTTGTCTTCAGGGCTCACACACACACACACACACACACACACCATTAACAGCTAGAAGCTGCATCAAGTATAGGGAGTGCAGGTGACAAAGCTGAGAGAGGGCAGGCTCTGGCTCTAAAAAAGCTGAGTTTCAAACCCTACTCTGTGACCAACCAATGTGGGGCTTGAGGAGGTGCCTCCACTGCCCAGACCTCAGTCTCCTCATCTGTGAAATGAGCACAACAGTGACAGTGCCACCCATGGGCCTTACAGACACAGACACTCGTGGGCTTCTGAGGGGAAGTTTCTCTCATGAGAGGAAGTTGGCTGAGGAATAATGGCCAGTCGGAGTGAAGAAGAGTGATACAGTAATAGTACTGCTTTAGCACAGCTGGGAGAAGGAGAATGTGCAGCAGGGGGAGTGGAGCCAGCAGGAGAGAGACAGAGACAGAAACAGAAAGAGGCAGATGGGGAAAAAGAGAGAGAGGGAGAGACAGAGAGAGATGGATAAAGAGAGAATTGAGGGGGAACTTGTTGACAAAGAGGTCAGCTTTCCACTGGGTCTTCAGGGGCCAGCAGGCCAGCCTACCCACTGGCCTCACAGTCTGGCAGTGGGTGGTGTGGTCCAGGCAGGTGAAATGACATAAACAAAGGCTGGAGGTCAATTCCACAACAGCCAGTCCACCTCTTTGCTCTGGCTGACCACTGTAGTAGCTCACTGAGCAGCTCTAGCAAGAGATCTGAATCCCTCTACATGGGGATCTGCCAGGCAGGGCTGCTGAATCTGGGGCTGTAGCCCAGATCAGTTAACCTGTCAGGGGCATCAGTGGGGCATATTCAATTAATGCTGCTTTTAACTCAGTCTCAAAACCCATATCATTGGTCCAATGGAGTGTGACCGGCTCCTCCGGGGTCCATCCAAGCCACTTGAGTGAGACTAATGCAAAAAGCTGCAAGGCAGGAGGCCAGGAGAGCAGCACCAGGGTGTGGGTTATCATGCTGCAGCTAAACTCATTCATTGCAGCCCCTCCCTAAGAACAAGAGCCCACCTTGCCAGTTTAAATCCTACCCAGGCTGACTCCCTGGGAAGCCAGGGTTGGTACAGAGGTTAAATTCAGGATACTTAATTAACTGTTATGGGTTGAACTGAGTCCCCCCAAAATTTACATTGAGGTCTTAACCCCAATGTGGCTTTTTTTTTTTAAATAAGGTAATTAGTTAAAAGGAGATCATTTAGGGTGAGTCCTAAGCCAACATGACTGGTTTCCTTAGAAAAAGGAGAAATTTGGATATAGACAGAGGCAAACAAAGAGAATGCCATGGGAAGATATAGGCAGAGATGGGGTGATGCTTCTACAAGCAAAGGAACATCAAAGAGTGTCAGCAAACCAGCAGGAGCTGGGAGAGGGGTCTGGACTGATTTCCCCTCACAGCCCCAGAAGGAACCAGCCCCGCTGACACCTTGGTCTAGGACTTCTGGCCTCCAGAGCTGTGAGAGAGTACATTTCTGTGGTTTAAGTCACCCAGTGTGTGGGGCTTTGTTACATCAGCCCCAGGACACTCATACACATAGCTTCAGAATAGGCTCAGCTGTCAATGTGAGGCCAGAGCAGGGTTCCAGAGCTCCCCTGCCCCCAATCTGGCACCACCCCTTTAGTTGCTAGATGGTGGGGAGTCTTGGAGGTCTTAGAAGGAGGGATTGGGGTGACTGGAAAAAGATGGGGGTTCCAAGGGCCTCAGAGGGCTGGGTGGAGCAGCTGTTTATAAATGTTTCAACATCCTCACACCCAGAGCAGTTTCATCTAGTTCCAGGACTTTTTCATTATCCCAGAAAGAAACCTCATATCCATTGGCAGTCACTCTTCATTTTTCCCAAACCCCTTCTTCCTGCAAACACGAATTCACTTTCTGTCTCTATGGATTTGCCTCTTTTAGACATTTCATATAGATAGAATCATACAACATGTGACCTTTTGTGACCAGCTTCTCTCACTCAGTGTGTGTTTTCTGACTAGTATTTTTATAGTGAAATCCTATAGAATGAAATGGAAGATTTGGGAGCTGGGAAGCTCAAACCTAGGACTTAGCATGTCAGCTGTGCATCAGAAGATGCAAGAACGCTTGTAAAGGTGCTTATAATAGTGGAAACCCAGAACGGCCCAGGAGATGGAGAGAGAGAGAGAGACAACTTCTGATAAAGGAATGTTAGTGGGATGACTGTGCACACACAGCAGCTACACTCATCAACATTGGACAGAGGAAACAAAGCTATCACAGCCTCAGTCACACACTGACAAAACTATAGTCTGTATTAGGGATGAACAGAGAAATGACTAAATGATGAAGAAAAGCAGAAGAGTGAACATCCATCACAGAAGTCAGGAGAGAGACTGTGGGAGAAGCTGACAGTACAGAGTGGCTCCAGAGACTGCTGGCCACAGTGACACAAAAGTGTTCGGTTCACAATAAAAAAAATTTAAGAAATGCTCAGATACATAAAATAGAAACATCAGTATACCCATACGGGTAAGAAGTGTTGTTTTACAAATTTTTAGCACAAACATATATATATACATACACATACACACACACAAATTTTATATCTACATACATACTCCTGTATATACAAGTAACATAAGTGTCATTTATAGAACACACATGAGCATGCAAATATTGGGTAGGATATAAAACATATTTCTCACTGTAGATTGTACCCAAAAAAGTTTGAAAACCATGAATCTTGGCGATTAAAACACCAGGATTCCCATTTGACAGACAAGGAAATTGAAGCTTCTGAGGAGTGGGTTACAGCTGGGGTCCTGACATCACTATGTGGGGGTCCTTGCTTTGAGGTTCTCCCAAGAGCACTGACTATGACAGGCCCCCAGCTCACAGCCTCTCCTATTGGATCTCGGCTGTGACTGCTGCTGATAGGACACAGCTCAGGGCACTTGGTCCTGATGCTCAGAAAAGCATGGTGGCCTGCATCCCACATCTCAGCCATCAGGGACCAGAGGTTGTGGATGTCTGAAACTTGAAGGAGGTACTCAGTTCGAATTCTACAACTGCTGTCTCCTGCCCAAAAAAGGTTGAAAACCATAGATCTTGGCGATAAAAATACCAGGATTCCCATTTGACAGACAAGGAAATTGTCTGTCAGACAAGGAAAAGCCCTTAGGATCCTCCTCAGTTTAGTGAAAGGGGACAAGGGAGAGATAAAGTGGCTTAAAAAGAGACTGACAGTCCCTATAGCCATGTGAGAGGCCCCTGCATACCTGTGCCCCAGTGAAAACAAGGATGAAAGCTGAGATAGAGTGGACAGGTGAACAAAGCTTCGTTGCATCCTCCCAGTGCCTAGATACTTGTCCAGTGACAGGCTGAGTCCCCAGGACATAGCTGCGATGGCTAGTCTATCTCTGAGCAGGCCCTGGTTCCTACCCAGTCATCCAGATTCCTGGACCTGGGACCACCACTCGCTTGGCTGTCCCTGCAACTGAACAGTGGAACAACTTAACAGTGACTACAGGGGAGGCTGGTGTTCAGGGGCCTGGCAGGGAGCGGGGCACCTGACAGGGGGAAGGAGGCAAGTCCCCTGCCTCTTGGGCCTCAGTTTCTCATCTACAGACAGTCCTGTTGTTTCTCCCACCAGCTACATTCAGATTCCAGCCCCTTCTCTCCACCTCACCATTTCTTCCCTGGTCTAGCTCCATCCTCAGACTCCTGAATCACAGCCTTCTCTCTGATCTCCTGCTTCTGCCATTGTCCTCCCTCATGGGGGTGGGGAGATGGGGGAGGAGGCTGGAGTGGGAAGAGGGAGAGTGAAGAGTAGAGGACATCTTCCTTTTTTCTTTCTCTTCCTCTCTTGACATAAAACCTGTAAAGACATTCATAACAAGAGGTAGACAGGTCTTGATGTGAATCTCAAAGCAAGATAAAAACAGTCACATTTGTTTAGTCCCAACCTCATCTGAGCAAAGATCTGAAGGCAGTGGAAGAGTGGGCCACATGGCCCCTAGGGAGAGTGTCCCAGCTGCAGGTGCAAATGCCCTGAGGTGGCTTTGCCTGGTGCTGGGCTGCTGTCTGTCTCCATTCAAAGTGGAGTCCTTGGCCCTGTTCCTGCTGTAACCCCGTGGCCCAGCCCACAATGGGGACTCAAGGCAAAGGGGCCCAGCTGGACCCGGAGTGGGGGAGGGTGGTCCCAACCTCTCAGCTGGTGGGGTGAGGTTCTTTGTGGGTCCTGCCCCAGGTGGAGGGAGGAGCCAGCCCCTTCCGGAGGAGGGTGTTGTTTTGGCCGCCAGGATCCTGGGGCAGGGAGGGGCAGCGGAAGTGGGGGAAGCAGGGCAGCAGGTGCCTCTTCTAACAGCCTTGACTGGCTGCCAGTCGCCTCTGAAATCCAGAGCACATCTGCGTTCATCAGTTGGCCGACAGATGGGCCCCAGTTTAATATTTTTGGATTCGGTTAGAATTGGGGGCTGATGTGAACCCATACAGAGCACAGGTGTGAGCAAAACAGCATCCTGTGGTGGGGTGGGGCGGGAGGAGATTGTCATGGGGTGGGAGGGGTTGCAGAGAGGAGGCTGCAAATACCTGGGCGTCTGGCTGCAAAAGCTCCATGTGCTTCTGGGAAAGGATTCTCATTTTGCACCTTGGCTGAGGATTTTGGTAGAAGCCTCTTACAGAGACGCTGGACATTTCAATCCATAGTCCAACCTGGCAGTGATAATAGGCAGCCAGCAGGGCTAGGCCAGGGGAGATAAATCGGGAGAGGCAGAGCAGGGCTGGGCAAGGCCAGATGGTGGGTGTCGTGGCTGATTTTCCCACCAGCAACTGCTTTTGTTACTTAATCATGTCACAGGCAGGAAAGCACTCACCCCCACTCCTAGTATCTCTGGGGCCACCGTCGCCACTGGCCCAGGGGAAGTTCCCAGGAACCAAGATAAGGCTGCCGGATGCAGCCTCCGACTAAGGAGCTCCAACCAGGATCATGCAGACAGCAACCCCATGGCAATTGTTTGGAATGGGAATCGGGAGATGGTGCCAGCTGAGGTGCTGTGTGGAGCCCAGCACAGGAAGATGTCCTACAGCCAAGGTCGTCCAAAGGGTCAGCTGCAGTACCAGGCCTGAATAGCCCAGGCTTTTTCTGCACTCAGGGCTCCGCAGAGAACAACTTGCTTCCTCTCAAAACACCCTGTTATTCCCAGCCAAGGATGTGGAAAACTGAGGCTCAGGGCGTCAGGGAGCCTGCCCCAGTCACAGCCATGCACGCAAGGACCTCAGACACCGCCGGCTAAGCACAAAGCCATTTCCTTCACCAGCACAAGGTGTTGCATCCCTCCCCAGCCCTGACGGACCTGATGTATTTTGTGCATGTTTCCTTATTCATAAGGAAGTTGAGATTCTGCAGGCATCAGGCAGCCATCTCCCGGGTCCCCATGATTTCAGCTGCGAGTGCAGTTCTCAGCCATGAGGAGGCGCTGGGGAACGAGTTCCTACCCGCGGCTGCAGTCCACCCCAAGAGAAGAGACTCACACGGGGCCACGTGGAACCAAATACAGATGTACACTGGTCACATTTGGCTTCCTGGGCCAATACAGAGGAGGCTGCAACTTGCTCGTTTCTTTGTTCATTCATTCATTTATTCATTCATTCAGCAAGTGCTTATTGATCACCTACTTTGTGTCAGGCATGGCCCCAGGTGCTAGGGACAAGGCCATGGAAAAACAGACATGCCTGCCCTCCATAAATATCAATATCAATATCTGGTGATCAAATGAATAGCTGAATAAATCAGAGACATGTCGTTTTAAAATAAATGAGATTTTAAGTGGAAATAATAAAGCTAATCTCTTCTGGGCTCTTAGTACGCACCAAACAATGGATACGCATTGACATGAAGTCACATGGGCCTCCTGGAGGGCCCAGGAGTAAGGCATTGCTGAGGGGACACCAGGCTCCCGCAAGTGTCCAGCACACAGCCTTCACCAGCAACAGCCCCCAGCAGGGTAGAGTCTGCCCAGGCTTCGGAGGTCACCCCAAGCAGAGGAAAATGCCACAGCAGGTCCTCAAGGGCCTCTGGAGTTAAGGGTTTACTATGCATGTCTGTCAGGCAGAGAGTTTGCTGCCTCCTGACCCTCTGCCAGGAAGAAAAGGCCACTCTCACTCTACAAGTATGAATTTGTTCTCTAGTCCCGGGTTATATACTTCATTTGTCTAAGTCCCAGCAGAGCTGCCCTGAGTACCTTTCCAGGGCAGGCCACCGTACCCCATTGCCACTATCCTAAGACTTGTTGTCTAATCTCAGTGTCCACCACAAAGGGTCTGATTCTGAGCCCCAGGGCCCAGCAGAACCCAGGGCACTGTCACTGAAGCTAGGGGCCTGGTATCACACACAACCTCCCACAGGTGCTAAATGCTAGCATGGTCCAAGCCTCTATTCTTCCCTCCTAAACCCACTCCTGCCACAGCCTCAGGGAAGCTCTACCTCCTTCTAGTCCTGTCACCTCTGCCTCTTCTGAGCCCTCTCCTCCAACCCCACCCTCGCAGGTGTACAGAGAGGGCTCATCCCCTCCCAAAGGCAAAGACCACATGGGATGTTCCCAGCCTCTCTTGCAGCTAGACATAGCCATGTGACCCATGTAGCCAGTAAACTGGAACTGCCTCGGGGTTTCTAGGAAAGACTTTTCTCCCTAGATTCTTTTCTTCTGTCCTTGAAAGCAGTGGACAGAAATCATTATAGTTGGAGCAACAACGGCCATCTTGAAACCATGAAGCAATAAGCTAGCTCACAGGAGATGACAGTATATAAGGATAAAAAGAGCCAGGGTGTCTGATGACATCACTGACTTGCTGCACCTAATCTAGCACCCCTTTTTCCAGGTTGCCAGATTTTAAATGTCTGTGTTTGTTAATCCACTGTTAGCTGGATACTCTATTACTTGCAGCCAAAAGCATCCTAGTGGAAATCCAAAGCTTTGTGCCTATGAACCCTTGTGTTCAATCTGGGCCACTGCCAGTCCTGCTTGGGGGCCAATGATGGAGGCAGAACACAAAGAGGAGGAGACCAAGATCTCTCTGCCACTCACTGCCCGGTGACCTTTGGCAAGTCACTAAACCCCGCCCCCCAAGTGGGACTCTGTTACCCCAATGGAAATTGGAGAGGGCTCTGTAGCCTCCCAGAGGAGCCCTCTCTAGTGTGTCCAGTCTGAAGCCATTGGGCCACCTGAGGGTTTTGCCACTTAAAATCACCCATAATCCCATGGCTTTAGGAGAGGACACTTGAGCTGACAGTGGAACAGGAGAAAGTGGTAGATATCTTAGGAGAGGGGATTTCATAAAAACTGCCTGGAGCCACAGAATGGAGATAAGCATGAGAATAGTTTGCTTGGAGCCTGGAATGCTGAGCTGTGACTTGGTTTTGCCAGAGAATGTTCTTGAGTGGAACCATCCCTTGGTCCAATCTGAGTCCTGACTCTGCTCCCATCTCCCAGGGCTCCCAAGTGTCTCTCAACCTGTGTTTAAAGGAGGCTCAATCTGGTGGGAGCAGGAGGTAGGAATTCTGAGATCCTCTGTGTGGCCAGGGGAGGCATCTGAATCCTCTTTTTCCCCTGAGAAGATGATCCTGAGACAGGCCACCTGGTTTACCTGCAGGGCCACAGGCAAACACCTGGTTCTTCAAAAAAAAAAAACAAAAGTAAGGAAGAAAAAAATAACGACAATGCTGCTTGGGGCTTCCAGGCCAGCACTGAGCCAAGTCTCTTACACTGCTCCATCTCTGTCTCAACACCAGAGCTGTAAGCTTGGTCATGCCCCACTCAGCAGATGGGAAAAGTGAGGCTCGGGGAGAGGACAAAGCAGCTGACGAGAGGCAGGGCCAAGACCTAGGTTCAGGTCTTCCAAACACACTCAGGGGCCCCAGCAGCCACTAGCCTCTGACAGGTGGAAACACAGACTGTCCTGTGTATGCTTCCCTCCCTGTCACTGCCTCTACGAGGAAAGGAGGCAGCTTGAAGAGGAGCCATATGGCCCGGCTTCCCGGCTTCCACAGAGACACAGGAACAAGACCTCATCTCCCAGCTACTCTTGCGGCTGAAAATATTTACATCCAAATATGTCCCAATATGCCATATTTTTGCCTCAAGCAGCCTGGGAGTCTATCCTCACCAACTGGGAGTAAGCAAGGCCTGGTTAAGGAGGCTCTTGCCTTCCAGGAAAGCTGACAACAATCATGCGAACATTCTAGAAGTTTGGCTGGTACACCAGAGCCAATCTCCTCCCCTTTTAAATTGCTGCCCACCCCCAAGGCAAGATGGAGAAGGAAAAAAAAAAGAGAAAAAAAAAGGATAAAAACGACATCCAAGCCCAGAGGAGGCTTCTTTCTGTTCTTTCTGAATCAAACGCACCGTGGCCAGGTCTGCTGAGTTCATGGCCTTGTGGACTCAAAGAAAATATAGTTATGGTTGATCACTGAAGTTGGGGTCAGATATGGTTTCTCTACATGCAAGGCAGATCAGCCCCTTGGGACATGAGAAACTTCAGCCCAGTCAAAGAGAAACCAGGAGCCCGGACAGAGCCAGCCACCCAGGGTTGTACCCCACTCCGCCCTCCACCTGGGGCTCCTCAAAGGGAAAGTGCTGGGAGGGGCTTTCCCCCTTTGCAGCATGACTGCTCAAGGGAGCAGGGTGGGCAGCACCCCAGGACCCAGAAGATGCCGCTCTGTAGTCAGGCGAGCTAGGGCCTGGCCCATCATCCCCCAGGAGTGCTGGGTCACACAGAGGTGACATTCTACAGCATCCCTCTCTGAGCCTTGGTTTCTTAGTCTGCTGAATGGGCAGTCTTGCCTGAGCTTGGTGCTGCTCAAGGAGGTGGGGGGCTGGTGAGGAGCAAAGACATCAAGGGTGGGGGCTAGAGGGGCTGTGTGCAGAAAGGTTGGGGTTCATCATCGCAGCAGGACGCTCCACCCTGTTCCCTGGCCACTCTCCAGGTTCTGACCTGGATCCAGCCTGAGTCCCAAACCCCAGCTGCTCAGACACCAGTTGGTGATGTGAGCAAGTTGCTCTAAGCCTCTTAGTATTGGAGTTAACAGTTCCAGTCTCATTGGATGCTGAGCAGATTCAATGAGAACTCAAGAAGCTCTTGGCACATGTCAGCTCTCGATAAATGAGAGCTTTGCTGTCATAGCTGTCACTGTTAGCATTCTCATTTCCTTTCTCAGACTCACCCAGGCACACACATGGCACCTTCTCCATGGCTCTGAATTTGCTCAGCGGCACCCTGAGCTGGGGAGTGGTGGATGAGGCATTCGGCCCTGGGCTGGCCTCACTTGTACTTCCCTGAGCAAGAGCATAAGAGCGGGGTTTTTTCCTGTCTCATCCCTGTTGCTCACCAGTGTCTGACCATACCTCATTTGGGACCTGAAAGCAGAGGTTGGCTGCTTCTCAGGCACCGGGTTAGAGGTTGCTGGCCTGGCTTGGTACACATGGAGCTACCCACATCTCACCATTCAACCTCTTTTAGGGCTGCTTTGTGACTTATATTTTACTTCAGGGGCTTGGTGGCTGTGGGTGTGTCACCCCTGTAAAGTAGCTTCTTCCTCTGTAAATTAGTACTAGCATGAAACTTGCATAGCATTGTGTTTTCACTGATTCATTCATCTACCCATCCACTCCATCCATCCATCCATCCATCCATCCATCCATCCATCCATCCATCGACCTATCTATTTACTATCCATCCGCCCATTCATTCATCTGCTATCCAGTCATCTATACATACATCTTTCTATCCAGCCACCCATCCACCCATCCATCAACCCATTTATCTATCCACTCATCTATCCACCCACATTTATTTGTTCATCCACTATCAACTTATTCATCTATCCATCCATTCATCCATCCATCCATTCACCCATCCATTCATCTACCCATTCATTCATCACTCATCTACCCATCATCTATTTACTCATCTACCCACACATCTATTACTCTCTATCCACCCATCATCTATCCATCCACCCATCTATTAACCAACGATCCATCCATTCATCCATTCGCTCATCTAATTATCCACCCATCTATTTATCAACCAAACACCCATCCACACATTCATCCATCTATCCATTCATCCATCCATCCATCCATCCATCCACCAACTACCCATCTACCTATCATCTATCCACCTACCCACCCACCCACACATTCTTTCGTCCACCCATCTACCACCCAGCCAGCCAGTCAGCCACCCATACATCCATCTATCTACCCATCCATCCATGCATCTATTCATCCATCCATCCATCCATCCATCCATCCATCCATCCATCCATCCATCCATGCATCCATCCATCATCACTCACCCATCTACCCACTCATCCATTCATCCACCTAGCAGTCATGGAGGCTTCTACATGCTAGTAGAAGATGCAGAAAAAAAAATCAGCCTGGCAGTCTTCCCTGACCACCTCCACTTAGTGTCATTTCCCTCACTGTCTCCCACTAGCTGTCTGGCCACCCGAAAGATTCCCGAAAGCCTGAAAGTGAGACCATCTCAGGGCTCCTCTACTTGGAATGCTCTCCTCACCTCCCCAGACAAAGCTCCTAATTGATCCCTCAGACACAGTTTCCAAATCCCCCACATCAACTTGGGGCTTATTGATTGAATATCTATCTCTCATAGGTTCCTGGACAGCAGGAACAGGGCTCTTCTGGGCACTCATGTAATCTAGGTGGACCCTCACAGTATTTGTAAGGAGGGAAGGAAAGAGTGGGGGAGGTGGGGAGGAATCAAAGGAGGGGAGATCTCTGGCTCCTTCTCCCCACCCCCAATGCAAAGGGTAATGGTTTCTGAGGGAGCAGCCTTAGGACCAGGAGGGACAGGCCCAGCACCCCACCCGCCTGCACTCCCTCCAGCTGTAGCCGCTTCCTCTTCAGCTCCTTATCTCCCAGGCCGCCCAGCTCCAAAAGCCACAGCCAACGTCCGCTTCCCCACAAACACCAACTGCCCTGCCCAGTGGGAGCAGAGAGCAGGCAAGCACCCCCAGGGTGGCCACCAAGGGGTCAGGGCCACTCCCACTCCCACTCATAGGCAATTTTTTTCTCTTTCCAACCCAAACTTTTTCAGCTCCACTAATCAGAAAACCAGGCAGGACAGAGGCCTTGTCAAGAAAGTAGAAGTACCCATCTGTACTGGGTGCTCCCACAGGTGCAAGCCACCTGAACATCTGCCTGGAACTGGGGGTGGGGGCTGCCCCACCCAGGTTGCCATCCTTTCGCCATCCTTGGGGGTTGAGCATCCCCAAGACCTCTCACTTTCAGGCTCCGAACACCACCCCCACCTCTTGCAGCCTAGAAAACAACAATGACAATGACAAGAATACTTATACCAGCTGTCGGAGTCACATGTGCATTGTTGCATACTGACTCTGTGGCAGACCATGCTTAGCATTCTAGTGCAGGGTCTCCTCTCCCAGAAATAGTCTGGTAGCCGACACCACTGCCATCACTATGCAGGATCACTGGGGACCAACCATGGAAAACACTGGCCAGGGAAGCACAGCCAATAGCTTCAGATCCTGAATCCTACTACGACACCCTGAGTCAGAGCATAGGAAGCAAGGATGGGGCAGTGAGGACAATGGTGATGTCCAAGGTCTGGCCTGACTCACAGGACCCTTTTCTTCATATGAGCCCTGGGGGTGTTCAGGGACAATGTGCACATGATAGCCCCTTTTAGGAACAAACACAGTCTTGTCCCTTCATAGACTCTAGAAAGATGCCCCAGCTACGGAGACAGGGCCGGCCTCTGGGGAAAGATGAAGGTGAGAAGTGCTTACTTTTCTGCATACTCCCTTCTGAGCTGCTTCCAGGGTGGGTCGGGGCCAGGAGCCCCAGGCAGCTGGGGAGGAGCCCTAACTGGAGCAGGGCTGGCCAGAGCAGCCATAGCAGGGCCCACCTTGAGGTATTGCTCAAGGGCATAGTTGATGCCCATGGATGGTTGGCCCTAAGAAAGGGACTCTAGGAAAAATCTGGCTGAGGGTAGGAGCAGGAGGATACCCCCAGGCTATCCCAGGCTGAAGGTAGGGCCAGGCCCAGGAGGGTGGGGAGACAGGTGGGTGGGGCTGCAGGTGGGGGAGTCAACCAGGATGGACACTGACCCCATGTGCTGACCTGCACCCCTACCCAGGTTGAGGAAACACACCCAGCACACCAGGACTTAGGTGGGTGGGGTGTCACCAGCCGGAGGTAGGAGGAAGTTGTTGGAAGTCAGACCGGAATGACCACAAGGGAAGGCCCGGCAGGGCTGGGCCCAGATGGTTCCTGTTCAGGAAGCGGGTAGGCACAGCTGCACGGCTGCTTCCCTGTCCCCCAGCCGCACTATCACCGTGACACAGCTGGCTGCCTCGCCTGTAGGCTGCAGGGAGACCTCCCCCACCCCCAGCCTCCCCAATCCCGCCCTGAATCACATGAGCCTCTGCGGCCTCCCGCCCCTTCCCCAAGCAAGAAGGCCCAGAGCCGCCTGGGGTCAGCTCTGAAACCCAGGCTGGCGGAGACCCCTCAGCTGTCCCTTGAGGCCCCTTGAGGTCGGTAAAGGAACTCACAGCGGAGCTCGACCCTGGCCCCGTGCTGGCCCCTCCTGGCCCCTGGAAGGCTGCTCACCTCATGCCCAGTTCAGAATTCGCCTCCGGGATCTACTTCTAGCTCCATGTCTCACTCATCCCTCATGCTGGAGAGCGGGCTTCTGACATCCACTAGCTGCTCGGCTTCCCGGGGCCCCAAGAAGGGCAGCCCAGGTAAGGGAATGCGGGGTGGAGAGCAGCTGGAATGAGTGGCTGGAGAGTGACATCTCCAAGCTGCAGCCTGTCCAGCTCTGTTGATGGTGCGAGCCTGCCGTGTTCACTCACCTCTAACATCCACTCAGCCTCTTCAGAGGGCACAGTCCCACACAGCTGGGGCAGGTGGCCCAGGGAGGACCTGGCAGGTGCCAGTCTGGGCGTGTGGGCCCTACCTTGAGGCAGATGCTAAACACCGGGGCTGCCAAGTCCCATATGACAGCGTGGGCTCTCTTCCTCAGTGGGCAGTGTCCTGGACTCAGCAAAAAGGCTAGTGTGCAGATGAGTTGGGGGACTCATAGAACTCTCCTCCTGGGAGGGCCCAAAACATGGAGTTTGAATAAGGAAACTGAGTCAAGAGTGGAGAGGGCCTGGCCTCAAACCCTGAGAGCAAGTTATGGTCTAGCCTGGACCCCAGACCTTGCTAAGGAGCAGCCTTGCCAGGGTTCCCATCCTTTGCAGCCACTGAAAGAGAGAAGTAGGGAACACGTTGAACCTGGCCTCTGGCCTCCCCTAAGACTCCTGACTCCAGCTCCTATGTCCCTGGGGGACTTGCAGGACCTCATCCCCAAGGAGCTGCAAGTGAATGGCCCCACTCCTTAGCCTATGTTCACGTGGCCACGCTCTGAGGAGACTCTGGAACCTTCTAGATCTCATAGACCCAAGTCTCAATGATGCAGTCATCTCTAGGGTCCAAACGGGCCCCTGACACATTCATCACCCCAACCCAGGGGCGGTCCTACCTCCTCTATAGAGAGACTACGTTCCCTGAGAAGGTCCCCCCACCTGCTACTATCCAGGGGCCCAAAGATCAAACCCAGACATGGGGCTCCATCAGTCACCTCAGACTCTTCCAAAGCTAGAATGGCCCAGCTTCACACAGAATAATGTGTTATTGGCTTTTCTCTAGTGTAGGTGATTCAAAGATGGCTATAGGGTGGTGCTAGGTTGCTGGCCCTAGGAGGTGGTCACCCTGCCCCTCAAGCTGACCAGAGGCTCTGGTCACATCCAGCTCCAGATGGGAACCCCACAGCTGCCCCTCCTTTCCTGGGACAGCCCTGCCTGACCCCACTGTTCTCAGACCAGCAGCCGGATTCTATAGCTCGCCACTGTGCCCTGGCCAGCCCTTCCTCACCTGCGCCTCAGTTTCCTTGTGTGTCAGACCCCAACCCCTTGCTCCCTGGTGCAGTGTAAGAGTGGCTCTCAAAGTCCAGGCCAGGAAGGGAGAGGAAGAGCGGGTGGGATGTGCATGAGAGCTGCTGGCTGCTATTTTGTTTGTATGGTGGGGGCCGGATGGGAGGGTGCAGGGGTGTTGACCAGTGAATCTGAGGCCAGGAGGTGGCCATAAATCCAGCTGTGCTCACAGTATCACCCGCGGTACTGGTTAAGCTGCAGACAGACACCTGGAACAGATGGTCTGAGTGGACCTCTGACACAGAATCTCAGCCATCAGTTTACTGACCCCATGGCCACTGTGCATCCCAAGAGGGGCACTGCTCACTTTGTGGGTGGGGGGCACTTCACTATGAGTAGGGAAAGCGGTGGGCATTGGCTAGTGTGCTGAGTTGAGGGTTTACCTGGGCATGGAGTCCCAGCCCTGTGACACTGGCTTTAAGGATCTCAGGTCCTATCTTCTCTAAATCGCATGGCCCCACAGACGGCCACAGCCACACCAGAAGACATTCAGCCCCACAGGGTCCCCCAGGGGGACAAATGCTGGACCCTGCAGTGCCAGAAGGCACTACCAGGGAAGGCAGCAATGGGTTCTTCTGGAGAGAGCCCTTGGGGGCCCTGGGGGATTGGGGTCTGCAGGCAGCATAGCTCCAACAGGCAGCTTCTCGGGCTCACAGGCTTTCCAAGAGTCTGTGGAAACCTTTGAGACCCAAAACCACATTAAGTGGTTCTAAACTATGGAAAGAACAGTAAGTCATATCTTTTGAAGCTGAAGTGTAAGATTCTTTCTGTTTGAGAGCAAACGTGTATAAATGCCGCCTTGCTGTCCTCCTGTTTGGAAGGAGGTGGAGGAGGAGGGTGTTGGGGGGCTGAAGATGGGGAGCAATGGGGCCTTTGCACCTCTGACCATCAGATCCTACGGCAGAGCACAGGGTAGCTCTGAGCAGCCTGACCCCTCCCTGGCCCACCACTAGGGGACTGGGACCCTCACCAGCTCTGCCATAGCAGAGGGTCTAGAACCCATCAGGATCCACTGAGGGCAGGCGTAAACCCAACTGCAGAGGGTGGAAGAAATGGCCCCATCTAGAGGAGGGTTTACTGCACTCAGATTTATTAGGTGCCGACTGTACATACTGGGAGCTGTGCGGGGAGGGACTAGGGGCTCGTCTCTACAAGCCCACTTTCCAGATAAGGAGACTGAAGGTCATGGTGCTGTGCCCCCACAGGAAAGAGAAGTGGAAACCAGGATACTTGGCAGTTGCCTGGGATGGAGGCATTGAAATCTGCTCATGATTTAGCCTGAAGCTGAAGAGGCTGGCGGGCAGGGGAGTACCGGGGGGAAAGTGACAATACAATGTACTGTGACCGACCTAAGACAACCTTTCAGTATCACCTGAGAGGCTAGCATGGGATCCAGGTAGCAGATTTAAGCTTAAGCACTAGATAGCAAGCATCCCGTCACAGGAGGAGTCCAAACAAAGGCAGACAGTTGTTAGGGGGTTCCAAGCAAAATCCCCTGGCAGGCACTGTCCTGCGAGAAAGCCTGAAGCCAGCTGGAACCCAACCTTGGGCCACCTGGTCTGGGGGCAGGGTTTAGAAGCCACCAGAGCCACCAAGTGGCATGGGCTTCTCCATCCCACTTTGCCTTCCCTCTGCCATGTTCCTCCTCCCCCTCCAGCTGATACCTGTCCACAGGTTTTTCTCTGGAATGTTCTCTGCCTGGAATCCCCTTTCCAATATATTAGATTCCTGGGGCTGCTGTAACAAATTATCACAAACCAGGTGACGTAGAACAGTAGATATCTATTCCCTCTCAGTTCTGGAGGCAGTCTGCAATCCAGGTGTGGGCAGGGCTGCTCTCTTTCCGGAGGTTCTACGGGAGGATCCTTCCTGCCTCTTCCAGATCCTGGGGGCTCCAGGCATCCTTGGCTTGTGGCTGCATCACTCTAATCTCTGCTTCCGTTCTCACAAGGCCTCTCTATGTGTGTCTTTGTGTCCACTCCTCTTATAAAGACACTTGTCATTGGATTTAGGGCCACTCCAATCCAGGTGGCCAGTGCTCCAACTCTCCCATCTCTATTCCAGGCAGTGGGATTAGGGGAAGGTGCCCATTGCCTGCCTGTACAGCCGTCTTCCTTCACAGCCCATGGCTAGGGATCGGGAACATGGGCTCCAGCTGCAAGGGAGTCTGGGTGCTTCCAGGGCAGTGGGACAATCTGAAGCTAAAGGGCTCTCTGTCCCGATCCGCCTCTGTCCCACTTTTTATTGAGCACTGGCCCCTGTGGGAAGGTCAACTATGGATGCTGATAGATTCACACAGGGAGGACCCAGGGTCTCTGGGGTTAGAGTGTGAGTGAGAGGACATCAGAATCACAGGTGCTTTCTATGATGAGGGACTGTGGGCAAAGCCCATAGTGACTATCTGACCTGTGACATAGCAACGACTATCCGTCTACATTTGGTGCAGTAATCAGCACTTATTTGATTTCATCTATACTGTCGCGCCTATCTCTAGCCTTCTCACACCCTGCAGGGACCTCTCCCCTCAGTCAGGCCTGACCCAGACCCAGTGACAGCTCTCCTCTCCTACCTCTTGTTCCCCTTTTATTGGTCATATAGTGCTGGGGTCTTCTGTGTCAAGATCAGAGCCCAGGACCTGCCAAGCACTATGTTCAGCTATAACTGCCACCACAGAAGGTAACCAGGGTTCCAAGGGGCACACAGCAGGCAAGAGCAGAGGTGTAATTGAACCCAGCTCCACTGACCCTGCAGGGTGGATGTAGAAGCACACCGGCAAGGGGTCTCATTTAGGGTGGAAAGCTGGCTCCAGACCCCATGCAAAATCAGGTGGTTCAGGCAGGAAACCAGTAGCACAGAGAGTGTGGACAGCTATCAGAGGAACCATTTACAAACAGAGTGGCAGGAACAGCACAGAAGTCTAGAGGCAGATACCCCCCGGCCTGAGGGATGAAGAGGTGTGGAGAAAAGGAACTGAGAAAGGGACCAAGAGAGGGAGTGGAGTAAAGGTCTGTGGCTATCCAGGGAACCAGAAAGATCTTAGGAGGGTGGACCACAGGACAAACACCCACATCTCTCCCCCTCTACCCTTAACATCTTCTGAAGTCCTAGGATGGTCCCCAGGGCCAGCCTCCAGGGCACAGAGCCAAGGAGCAGGGGAGGGGGGACCTGACTCTCAGGCGGATGGATGCTCTGGATTGAATCTCACAGCAGATGCCAAGTGCAGGACCCTATCCCTGTATCCCTGCCTCAGGATGAAGAGGAAGCCTGTGGAGCGAAGACTCCACTCTACCCCAAATCCTGGGAAAGTAGGGCTCCTTTCTACCCCCAATAAACATGGAGTGTTCTTTCCCTGGGACCCACAGTTTCTGCTAGGACTTGCCCTTTTCTTCCCCACATCATCCCCATCCTCAAGCCTTCTGGGCCAGCCAGCAAGAGGACACTGAGCACCCACATCCTCCTGTCCATCGGACCCCGAACCCAGGCTTAGGGAGACACAGTCATAGGGCAGGATGTCACCCAGAAGGACAGGGTGCAATCTAGGCCAGCTTCCTGGAGGAAGTGGTCCCACAGGGGCAGCTGGAGGAGGCAAAGGAGACTTTCACTTCTTGACGTCCTGACTGAGAAGAAAGGCATCCTTAACCTGCCAGCACTGGCTGCGCGGGGCTTTCTCATGCACTTTCACTTCCGTGACTACAGTCAGACTGACGAGGCATAGCCGGGAAGAGCGGCCTGGGGAGACGCCCGACCTGGTTGTAGCTGAGCCAGGACTCTCCATCCAGTGCTCCTTCCTGGAGATATCCACTTGGGATGAGGCTGAGGAAGGGGAAGGGGATGGGGGCAGCTGTGGAGGTGAGAGAAGAGGGTCCTCTACTAGCGCAACCCCCCACCAACCCTCTGAGGGCACTCGAGTTCAGCCAGGTGCCCATGGATTCTGGGTCATTCATATCTATTATTATTAGACTCCAATGGGTGCTAATGAAATTTTCACCATCATAACACCACATGCGTGTCTCGCCAGTACAGCCAGGGTGGCTCCTTCCGGTGCCTTGTCCACACCCACTCAGCCGCAGTACCCGAGATGCCTGGGTCAGGAGCCCATGCTTGCACACATCCCTTCCCCAGAGCTGATGGGTCAAGGATTATGGAGTGCAGCCAGCTTTTGGGTGCACCTACTTGGGTTCTCATGCAAGAGACCTGGAGTTCAGCAATCCTTGGACGATGAGTGAGGACCAAGAGGCCTGGTCCTCAGATGGCACAGGTATTCCAAGTGGACCATGACCTGCCTCAGACTCAGCAAGCCCCGACAGTGGGGGCATGGGAGAGGGCCTCCGTGGTTGTTTTCCAAAAACTCAAGCTGCTGGAGGAGAGGGGGCAGATAGAATGGGACTGGCAATCCCATTCCAGACTGCTTCCTAGCCCCAGGTATGGCATCCTCCCAGCAATCCTTCAAGGCATCTTTGACCCGGTTATATAGATGAGGAAACAAATCAGAGAGGTCAAGGGAACTGCCTAAGGTCACACAGCATTGCCAGCAAAGTAGGAAGCCTCCCTGTTAGCTAAGAATCCTCCCGGGGAAGAGATGTAGTTGAAGTGGGACCTCAGGAAGGGACTTTCTTTTGCATCCCACACTCCTTGTGTGAAAGCCTGAAATCATGGCTGGTAGCCTACACCCTCAGCTGGACCCTCCAAGAGCCTGTGTTGGGGTCTGCCTGCTCCACGCCAGGGAGCCCAAGGCAGGTGCTGCCTGACATCCACAGCTGACACCTGGATTAAGTGTGTCCCAGCTGATGTGGCAGAGTTGCCTGCCTGTCCCAGGGTCCTCAGGGTGAGACCCCCTTCTGTTGGCTGCTGCTTTGAAACCTTTTGAAAATTGGGTCCACCGCTGCCTAGGTCCAACACCACCCACCATGGAAGTGTTCGTGGGTGTTTGAGTGCCCACTCTGTACAGCTGAGGGTTCTAGGAAGGTGTGGGCTTCTGCATCCTGCTTTCACTCTGGGGGTGGGGGGAGATGTAGAAAGGGATCCCCTCCTGAGAGGACCACCTACTAGTGCTCCTGAGAGGCATGTAGCCTCATCCTTTCCTAGATCTGCACAGCTTCACAAACACGTAGTGGGAATGGATGGTGCAGGTGGAGGAGGCCCAAGAGGGACGGGGCAGCGTTGGAAGAGGCCGCTTAGAGGACCCGGCCTCTGGCAGGGCTCTGTGCTCTGTTCTGTGTGGTCTGGTTTCCCTGATTCTCAGTTTACTCATCTGCAAGTGCAGCACGTTGGACCAGATCAGTGGCTGAGCTATGAGGGCTGGACTGAGAACAAGCCCTGCCACTTGCCCCATGACCCAGCAGGCCTATCTGTGATGTGGGGATGACAGCCAGCACCAGGGAATCTGAGGGATGGTGAGGGATGCCCCCACCAATACCTACCTGTCCCAGTGCCCAGACCTTTGTCCAGAACCACCTTTTCCTCCCTTATCCTCATTCTTATCTCTCTCTACCCTCCCCCACTCCCCACCCCAGGACCCTGGCTGTGACCTCCTGCAGTCCCTCCCCTGGCAAAGACCACATGGGGCGACTGAGAGGGAGCCCATGGAGAAGGAAGTGGGGGGTTTACTCTGCCTGTGGGCTCCCAGAGCTTCCTCCTTCCTCCCAAATAGAGGTACATTTTGAGTGCTGTGGAAAGCCCCGACTTCACAGACCCTAGGAGGGAAGAACAAAGTGGGAAAAGGGACAAGCAAGAAGGGGCAGGAGGGACCCTACACTAATTGGCCAGCCTAGCTGTGCCCTTCACTCTATGCTGCTGGGACCATGGGTCCCAGGCCAGCCTGGGCCAGCCAGCAGTCTCCCTCTGAGGCCTGGGCTTCTTCAGAAATGAGGCCTTATCTGCCAAGCCCTGGATCTGGGCACCTGAAGTTCCCTCATGGCTCAGTTTTCTTAAGAGAAAAGACTTAAGATTTCCAGCTCCCTATCTATGAAGGGCTCCCGCCAGCCAGGGACCCTAATATCCAGACCTTGGAGCTGAGATCAGAGCTCAGAGAGGCTGTAATTTGCCTGAGGGTCCTAGGGCCTGCCTCCCCTAAGATACTGCCCTTGCTCCCATTGCTGGCCACACACCTACTCCTGTCCCAGCCGCAAGAGGAAAGAGGCTTCCTCCCCTGAAGGATGTGCACAGCCCTGACTCCCTCCTTCTTCCTGTTCGCTTCCCAGGGGCCCTCAGTGCAATGTGTTGTCTTGACGTTCCCCCAGCCCTAAACACATGGATAGACAGACTTCAGAGCCCATTTTTACCCTCCACCATCACAGTATTTTCTAGACCAAAGTTGGGACTGCACATCCCAAAAGCTGGCGACAAAAAATACAAGTCAGAACCTGTGTCACTGCCCCTTTCTAGCCCCCAAGGGCATTGCGTCCTCAAGTCCTCCAAGGCCAAGGTGCTGAGCTTGGCCCTGGCCTCCTAGCCAGGGCTCCTTGTCTGCAGCTGGAGGGACCATCCCCACCTGGGGGGCTCTCCAGGCAGGGACTCCACCCAGAGCTTTGGGGTAGAGCGCAGCTGTTCAGGCAGATAGGAGCAGGCAGCTTCCTGTTGGAAACCGAAACTGCCAGGTGCTTCCCTCTCTCCTGACGTGACTGAGAGACAGCTGGACCCGCAGTCCTGCAGCCCTGCCCCTCCATGCTGTCCCCAGGCAGGGCCAGGCAGCCCCGTTTCAGGCAAGCACCCGCGTCCACCTTGACTAGGCTTCTCACCTCTCACCACACCGTGCACCTCTGAGCCTCAGTTCACAGCCTGTGAGCTGGACCAAGATGACCTCTGCCCCCTGGGGTGGACAAGTGCAGGCACCTCATGGCTCTGCTACTATCTAGGGCTCCTGGTCCAAACTGAACCACTGTGACAAAGGATTTCAAAGCTTTTGTGCAAAACTGAAGATGCAAAACACATTAATAATTTTTAACTTGAATCTATGTGAAAATGATAGTGTTTTATATAGATCAGATTTAACAGAATATTAAAGCCAATTTTGCTTGTTTCTTCATACTCCTTCACTCTGGCTGCCATAAAATGACACATTTCACACTCGGCTCACATCCAATTTCTGCCAGACTGGCTGCTCTGAGTCCATGGGGCCCGGGAGACAAGAGGGACAGGTCTCACCCATCACCAACATCTGGGCCTCTGACATGCTCCCTGTGTACATCTCATGCTTTTGTCATTGTGGTCAATTTTTAAATTATGAAAAAATTCTCACACACCAGAAAAACCCCATCACAGGGAGCAAACAGGTCTAACATTATGCACTTCATTTCAGAGCCAGCTCCCTCCTTTCCCCTTCTTTGTAAAAATGAGTTATTATAGGTTCTGTGCCCCCTACCTCAGAAGCTGTCCCAAACTGGCATGGTAAGATGAGATCAGGGCCTGCTTAAAGCCACTTGTTGTGGGAAGACCCAGTCGGCTTTCTCAGCCGGGTCTTGGCCAAGCTGCTCGACCCCTCCCCACCCCAGGTCCCATTTCCCTCATCAGTAAAATGGGCCAATAACATGTGTTAGCACTTTGAACTTCACCAGGAGTCTCAAGGGATTGCTTTTATCTGTGTCTTTCCCAGACACATTGTGATTTTCTGTGTTTTGTATTGTTACATGTTCTACTTATTCTTTTGTTGCAATTTTCTATTTTCTCTCCCGTGGTCATTTTGTACACAGCAGGCATCAGTGCAGGTTGTTCCTTCATGGTGTCTTGGTGGTCCCACCAGCCCAGGGAAGGCCAGAGGATGGAGCTACAAGGAGAGGTCCTCCCAGCTCCTGGGGAAAAGGCTTTTGTAGAGCTGAAATGTCCAGCGATAGTGCAGGGTGTTTCTGGAGGTTGTGAGTGCCCACGGCTCCTGGGACTGTTCTCAGTTTGCAGAAACTAGTGTGCCAGAGAAGGAGTTGAGGCAGGAGGCAGGGCACTGGGCACCTGGGCCCTTGTACTGTCCCCAGCATTGAGTGTATAATGGGGCGAGGGGAAGGCTCAGTAGAACTAGCCCTATCCTTTCGGAGCAGCGGTTCAGGGTCAACTCAAGTGAGGCTGTTGGGGGAAGTCCAGCTGCGATGAGCAAGCAGCAAGCGGGAGAGAGGCCCATGGGGGGCGGGGGGGCAGGCTGTGTGACCTTGCCTCCGCTCTGCTCTGTGCGCCGCACTCACAGTGACTGTCCCCTTTGCTACTGTTGAGGGCGGGTTAAACCTGTGGTGCTCTGGACCACAAGTCTAAGGGAGGCCTTGACGTGAGTCAGGTGGCGGAAAGTCCTGGCGTCGTGTGGGCATGAGAGATGTGACCTTTGGAGCATGAGGCCTCCGAGTAAGCTGGGAAACCCCGCTGCACTCCAGGAAGCAAGAAACCGGGTTCCAAGTAGCCAGGGGGAACGCCTTGGCCCCTCCACAGCACCAGAAGGAAGAGGCGGGAGAGGGGACTTCTGCATCTGCCATTTGCTTGCTGAGCACCTCTTTCCTCTTTTCTCGTCACTCTACAGCACAGAATGGAGGCCTAGACCTGTCCTAGAGGGGTCAAGGGACTGAGCTAGTGAGCGAACACCCCCACCGGTCCTTCGATGAGGCCAGGAACGTGTAACCGGGTAGTGCCTCATGCTGGGGCCTGGAACATCCTCCTGGTGAGGCAGCCCTGGCTCCTGCAGCTGGGCCCAGAGTGGGCAAGACAGGAGCCTGCAGCTGTCTCTGGCGTCAGAGAAGTGGGCTGGGGCACCAGGTGGCAGTAGGAGCCTGGTGAGGACCCGGCAGGGGGTGCCAGGACAGAGGGGTTATAATATAAATGGTGGCAGTGGTCATACCATGTTTCCCAGTTGCCAGGCTCTTAGGAAAGCACTTTCCTTCATCCCCTTGTGTCTGTGAGGGAGGCATGCTGGTATCCAGCTTTGCTCTTGCGGCACCAAGACTACACAGCATTCACTTGGTGGGGCGCGGGGGCGGGGGGGGGTGGAGGACACTTCTCACACTGGACGCCAGGGTCTATTCTTGAAGACTGTGGTTCCTTGACTTTTTATTTATTTTTGTTTGCCTGCCCCCTCAAATGTCTTTGAAAAGCCAAGTCCCCTTTAAGGTGATCTATCTTACAGAACGGCCTCACCCAGCTCAGTCGCACGCTACTCTAGGGTCACTTCTTTTCTGATGAATAACAGTGGCCCTATGGCTACTAGAGAAGTTTGCAAAAGGAACGTTAGCTACATACCACAACCTGACCTCGGGGTCAAGTTTAACACTCCCAAACCCCTTCCATGCAGACGTGTGTTAACGAGTGGCACACAAGACACTTGCTTCACAAGCTGTGTGCCCTGCACACTTGGCCAGCCAGCCTACTTGGCATGAAACATGAAACAGGACAACATAACAGAGGCAGGAGCTGGGGCCTCTGGGGAGTATCGTGCCTCCAATATCCTTCTAAACCAATGGCTGGTGCAGGACCCTTGGCAATGGTGCAATGGACCAGCTCGCAACATCTAAATATTGTTGTTTAAACAGTCACGAAGGTTGTATTGTCCGGCGTGTTGTATACTTTATACTATACATGTGCTTGGGATCTATTTTCATGAAATCCTTAATGCTGAAGATTTAGCACACTTGCTTAATGAACATATCATCACAAAACCAAACTGGCAGAGCTGGTCTTTGCTGGAACCCATTCTACCCAGACTGATATTTGTCAGCTTTTAATTCAAATAACCATGTTATTAAATGACTGAACTGTCTCACTTCTGAATTCCAATTCTGATATGGATGGATGGATGAATGGTTGGATGGTGGATAGTAGATGGATGGTAGATGCCTAAATGGATGGACAATGGATAAAATGAACAGGTTAAAAAGAAAGTGGGAAGACAGACAGGAAGGAAAATTCAAAGTATACCTTTCAAAAAGTTAAAAACATAATTCTTAAATTATAGCCAGTACGTGTCAAAGATGTGTCTCCCTCATTGATGAGGAAACCATTAGGATGGCAAAGTTGGTTCAAGGGAGGACATGGGCAGTTCTGTACCCTGTGAAGAAATAATGCTGCACTAAAACAGATAAACCAGAGTCAGTAAAGAGCAACCTTTTCTATGGAACAAAAATAGTTTGCAACCTGTCCGTTTCCTACAAGTTTACACCTAACTTACAGAGTCCGAGACCCAATCGGCAATAAATAGAAAGTCAACACGGCATGTCTCTTAAGGGCCACTGACCATTGTTTTCCTGGCTTGACGCCAAGAGGAAGTGAGAAAGGTAGGGGAGGCATGGAGGCTTGCTGGTTTTTATACCCTGAGGCAAAGCATTGTGGTTGGATTTAGGCTGCAGGAGAAGCAGATCAAGAGAGAAGGTGATAGTGAAAAAGGAAAATGAGCATACCACAGGCCCAACTTTTCGCCAGAATAATCTGGAAGATGAGGACCCCACAGATTCCATTCAGCTATCTTGCACAGGCAACTGGAAAGTCTTGTGTGCATACCTGTTTTGAAAACCCTGGCTATAGGCCAAGAACTCCCCTGCCCACTGCATGGGGCAGGCCTTGTGGGGCTGGAAAGTTCTCTGTGCTTTTTTCACTGGAAAACAGAACCCCTCTTTTTTCTGAGGACATCACTGCAGGCCAACTGCCCTCCATCTACAGCTTCCCCCTCACAGTGAGAAGACAGGGGCTCAGAGAGATGAGGAGCTTCACAACCTCTGGGCCAGGCCTGGACCCCTGCCTGCTGCCTCCCTGCCAACTCTGCCTACACCGGGAGCTGCCGCTGTCTGCGATTCAATAGGAGGTAGTTTTCATTGGGTCTGAAGTTTGCCTAGTCATTTCACTGCCAGAACAGTGCCTGGCACACATTCGGTGCTCAAGCAACATCCACTGAGAGAATCTGGGAGAATGCTTAAGCTGGTAGAAGCAGAGATGAACCCAGAAAAATTATATTAAGTGAAAGGAGCTGAACACAAAAGGCCTCATAGTGTATGATTCCATTCATAGAAAGTCCAGTACAGGCAAATCCACAGCGAAGAAAGTGATTGGTGGTGGCCAGGGGCAGGGGGAGGAGATAGTAGGGAGTGACTGCTAGTCTGGAAGGAGTTTATATCTGGGGTGAGGGAAAGTCCTAAAACTAGATAGAGGTGAAGGTTGTCAACAATGTGAGTGTACTTATTGCCACTGAATTGTTCATTTTTAAATGGTTAAAATGGTAAATTTTACATTCTGTGTATTGGACCACGATAATAATAATAATAATAATAATAATAATAATAATAATAATAATAAACCACTTCAATTTCTTAAAAAAAAAAAAAGCATAGCAAGATGAGCACTTAATCTAGGCCTCAGGGCTCCCACTGACCCATCTAACATGTGCCCTACAGACATGAAAACTCATCAGAGGCCTTGCTCCAGAGAGCCCTGTGTCACATTCCCTCTCCAGGGCTTGGGCAACGTTATCTTCCCCCCCACACCCCCATCCCCTGGGCCTGTGCAGCTTCCTCTGGCTTCCCCTCCAGATTTGCTGTGGGAGAAGCCAGCCCCAGCATCCTGTCTGCCTGCCTGGCCTCATCCAGGCGCTTATCTGCCCTGGGGCCTCCCCGCTGCCCTGGGTTGGCTGAGAAGACAGGGTGCAGAGGTCCCTACTTTATCTCCTCCTCTGTAGGCTGCAGAGCATGTTTTAATGTGCATGATATCTGTCCCCTTCAGAGGCACCTCTACACACCTGCGATGCGGGGTGCACATCCGTGTTTGCCTTCTGAGCAGGTGGGAGTAGGATCTGTGTGTGAGCAGAGATCATGCAGGGAGTTGGAGCTTGTGACCCTCAGAGTACAGGGTGCTCAAGTGCAATCCTCAGCATTGTAACACCACGCTTCCAGGATGTCTATGTTGGGGGCATGCTGAATGCCTCCAGGACAAAGGTAGATGCTGAGCATGACAGTGCTTCCCAGGGCTCAACAAATGTCACTTCTGAAATGCTGCTTCTGAGAACCATTTGGATATCTGTTTTTGGTCCTTTCAAGTGGACTTTTGGGTAATTGTCCCCACAGACTGGTCTGGGCTGCAGGTCACGCCTCCAGTGGCCTGGGTGTAGGTGTGGCTAATCTTCCAAGCTCTGAAGAGGCCTCAGCATCCTGTATGATGCAGTGCTCCTGAGGGCCAGGGTATTTCCTGCAACTCCTGGGTCAGTAGTCACACACTATCCATGGGGAATAGCTGTCTCCTACCCTGCCCCATCCATGGATGACTGATACTTTTGCCAAATGCAATTAAAATGTTGAGTCAGGGTCAAATTGCCATAGAAGCTTCTACCACTCTCACTTTCTGAAGATCTCCTGTCTGAGCACCATCCTTACTTAATTGCTCTGTCCTGGATGAGGAGTCACATGACTTTTCTGAATCTTCTTTGCACATCCATATAGCATGTTTAAGAAAGCACTATAGACACCAGAACAGGATGAAAATAAGGGAGACCCAGAACAAAGAGGACAGCCTGCTCTTCTCCACTAGCTCAGGATGAGACCTGGGACAGATCTCTCTGAGTTCGGTTAACTTCATCCACAAATAGGGTTGCAGTTAAAGTCAAATTTCAGATAAACAATATTTTGGTATATGTAGGTCCCAAATATTGACTGGGACACACTTATACCAAAAAAATCTTCTTTGTTTATCTAAAATTCAAATTTAACTAGGCATCCTGTGTTTTTATTTCCTAAATCTGGCAGCCCTAACCATGAACAATTTAAACTCTGTATCTAATAGGATTGCTTTCAGCTGCAAATAGCAGAAATTTCAATATCAGTATAAACAGGGTCGTTTGGTTTCGTTCACATAACAAAAGCCCAGGGGCAATTGGTCTGAGTTGGTGCAGTAGTGATGCCATCTGGGATGAAGGCTTTTTTTGCTCTTTCTATTCCACCATCCTCTTACCTGTAGCTTCCTAGCTGCAAAGTGGCTGCACTACCTCCAGGCATCACATCTGTATTCCAAGCAAGAAGAAAGAAGGCGCCAGGATAAAAACTGGGCCAGCCCTTTTTTAACAAGGCTTGATGATAGGGTCCAGTCCTCATCTCTAAGGCCCTTCCCACACCAGGACTTTCTGGCTTGGCATCTTTTCTGCTGTCTTGTAACAGCCTCCAGACCCATGACCCCATCAAATCAACTGTGGCCACAAGGTGGGTGGAGCAGGTGATACTACGACCACTTGACAATGGCTATCCTCACTGAACTTGAAGGATGAGGGGAGACCACAATGCCTGTGGCCCCATGCTGAGGAGTCATTACCACATCACTCTTGTCTAAAGTGATGTCCATAGAGAGAGCAAGCAGTAGGAGAGGTGACCTGGGGTCCCCAGACTCTTCCCCAAAGGATCTCTTTTTTCTCTGCAGGTTTCTGCTGAGCATCACATGAGGGGACAGCAGACTTGCCTCCCCTGGAACTTACTGACCTTTTTAAATAAGATCCAGCCTTCCCCCAGCCCCACTCAGGGTTCTGGACACCAGCTTTTTCCTTTTCATGTTCTCTCCATCACCTTTCTGAGCTTCCAGGAGGAAAGAGGAGGACCAGGGGCTCCCCCGGGTCCTTTCCTCCCAATTTCTCTCTCCTTCAGTTTGTTTTCCTCCATCTTGCTCCTTCCTGGCCTCTCTGACATTCACACCACTGTACTGATTTACTTCTAGAACATTATCGCCTGTGACTCAGCTTTAATGGGGTGACACACCCCATGCCACCTCCTGCCTCTGTCCTCTGTCCAAGACCTCCAGGTCTCATGAGAGCTGGGGGCTGCTGTCCTCGTAACAACCTTTCAGTGTGCTTCCCCCAGCCCATGAGCCTCCTCTCATGCCTGAAAACCCCATGCTCCTTCCAGGCCCGGCTTTGCACTCACAATCTCTCAGCCGCACCCCTCCCCACAAACCCACCATCATCTGCCAGGGCAACTCTATCCTCGCTCTGCTCCCCAGTAGGGAGCTGCCTTACCATCACAGCCAATCAGTGGTCACATCGTCTCATCTGTGAGACTGTCCAGTTCGCATCTGTCAGAGCAGGGTAGTGACGGTCCCACAGGTCAGTGCCCTGGGCACCTGGCACAGAGCCAGCTCCAGAGTGGCTATGAGTAAACAGATCTGTCAGTGGCTCAACTCCTTTGTCAAAGGAAATGGTCTGGGCCCCACTCTTACTTCATTTCTCCAATGCTCGTTGAACAGGAAGGCCACGAGGCAATGTTTTCACTCTGCTCACCTCCAGTCTCCAGCCCTGGATACTGCCTGGCACAGGTGGGCACTCGCTCACAGTGAGTAAGCAGATGAACACCTGGAGGGTGCAGCTGGGGCAGAGGTTCAGGGGGAAGACCTGCAGTGTGCACTTGGCTGTGGGCAGAGCTGGCTCTGACCTGACACAGTGGAGCCCAGAACCCCTGAGCCCAGGGCAGTGAGTTTGCATCCCTTCTGAAGGCCGTGGTGAGCCAGTGGGAGAAGACTGAGCTGGACTCTCATCTTCCCCAGGCCTCAGTCTCCCAATCTGAGAAATGGAAATTTCTCTCTCCCTGCCGTTGGGGTTCTCCCACAAACAAAGCAGCGTGTGATGCCCAAGGACATCGAGCATTTGAGTGTTTCCATGTGAAAAACCTTTCTTCCTCCATCCCCACCGCCATGCCCTGCCCAGCTTCACCCTAACACCCTCCCCAATAAAACTTCTCCTTTCCTTCCATGAGGAGTTCCCCATTCGAGGTGACCACACCACCCTCAACTTCTCCACGGAGTTTCAGGTTCTTAGTTATTTTAGGTCTTCTTCCCCATACAGCTTGCGCCCAGAGCCCTTTCTTCTCTGGACAGACACCGTTGCTGTGGTTCCTGGGACTCTCAGCACCCAGACCTGTCTTCCTTACACCTTCTCAAGAGGGACTGGCCCCTCTCTCTTCCCTCACCTCTTCTGTCTGGTCGTTTTTCCCCTTGAGTGAGGGAAAGTGGTTCAGGAGGTGCTTTAGTTCTGGGTCTACTTTGATTTTAAAACAGCTTTTTTGAGCGAACTCACATAGCACACAGTTCATCCACTTAATGTGTACAATTTCGGTGGCTTTTAGCGTAGTCACAGAGCTGGGTAAGCATCCCCACCATCTAATTTTAGAACAATTTCATCTCCCCTAAAAGAAATCTGGTAGCCCTTAGAAGTCTCCCCCCAGCCCTGGGCAACCATTAATCTACTTTCTGACCCTGAATTTGTCTATTCTGGACACTTGACACAAGCAGGATCATATGATATGCAGCCTTTGTATCTGACTTCTTTCCCTCAGCATGTTTTCAAGGTTCATCCACATTGTAGCATGTGTCATGACTTCATTTTTTTTCCTAGCTAATCATACTCCACTGTTTAGAACATGCCTTCTTTTGAGTTAACTTTGCTCAGCTGGGACAGTGCGACAGCCCGGGTATGACGCCAGACCCATCACCTACATGCTGTGTGTCTTGGGGGAGTCACTGCCCCTCTTTAGGCCTTGGTTTGCAAACTGTACAACGAGGCAGTGAGAACAGCCACAAAGGACTGGAGTGAGCATTCAGTGGGGGGATGTGGGTGGAGACTCTGCGCGGGTGGAGGTGACGTACAGGTATTGACTGTCACCTTTACCACCATTCCCGCTGGGCTTCAAAGGTCGACGAATGGCACATTGAGCTCTGAGCCAGTCTGTGCTTCCTGCACAGCACTGTTGTCCAAAATTTCATCCCAGGTCCTTGGAGAGTATCAAGTTTTCTGGCAGCTGGGGTCCCAGGGAGCCTGACTGTGGGGTGGAGGTGTTTCAGGAGCAGGCACGAGTGATAGTTCTGGTAAGAAGTTCTGGGAGCAGGTTAAGTTTCCTGACTAGAGAGCTCTAGCACATTCTGGAACACTTAATGAGAGGAGAGTAAAGATTCCAGGCTCCATTCAGAGACTCATCCTCAGAGGGTCTGACCCGCAGCTGCCCTGGGGCACGGCCACAGGGCGCAAGTCCAGAGTTGGCTTATGTTCTGGGGACAATATGACAGATACTCAGAGGGGTACCCCAGGCTCCAGCTGCTACCACAGGAGTGAGTGGCACATTCTGGGATGCTGGGTTCCATGTTTACTATGCCCTCCGTGGCTGACTCGCAGCAATGAATCAAAAGGTAAATCTTGTGGGACAAAGCAAGAGAGCCTACAGAGGCTAGTGTCATCCCGCCTCTGCGCTGGACAGCGATGTGACCAGCTGCCAGAGTCTGGCCATGCTCTGGGGCAGCAGGGTGGTCCCTAGGGCCAAAGAGCTGACCCCCCAAGGCCCTCCAGGGAGAAGCTAGGGACACTCTGTGTCCCACGGGGCCAGGAGGTAGGGTGAAGGCCTCCTGCCCTCCCCGCTCTGGTCAGGTGAGCGGTTTGACCTCCCTGGTTGCTGTGAGCTTTGCGTTTATAGGACCTTCCCATGATGAGGGTTGTCATGAACACTAGTTGTGACTCAGTGCACAGAAGAAACAAGACCCTGCTGCCCAGGTGTTCTGACCTCTTCACTCAAAGGGTCTGCCTAGCCCCTGGGAGCTGGGACCAGCCCTGGGAAAGCCACAGGAGCCAAGGCTGCTGTCCTCTCCGCCACATCCCAGAGCCCCCTCCCTAAATTCCCAGGGGACAGTATATTGTGCTGGCCTGGCCTGGGTCAGGGACTAGTCAATTGTAGCCGAAGGTCGGGGTCACAAGGTAACCCTCGACTGGAGGTTGTCATGACGGAATGGGCTGGGTTGTCGTGATGACTGGAAACCCTGTCACTGTGGTTGGTCCCCACTGTGGCTGGTAACACCTGTGATTGGCCGTGACCACACTCAGGCATGCCCAAGATGCAATACATGTAAGAATCACTAAGGAACCAGACTGTTTAGCTCAGCAGATGAAAAAGAGCCTTGCCAGTGTGTTCAGGTACAGGCGTCTCTCGGGTCTCCTCATCTCCTGTTCCCTTGTAGGCTCTGTTCTGCAAATCGGCACTGGCCCCATGGCCAGCAGGCACCACTGACAGACCCAATCATATCTCCCTGGCTCAGCAACAGGGCAGAAGGGAAACTTCTTTTCACTCTCAATATCTGACCCCGGGAAGGATCCCGATCCAGGTGTTACTGGTCAGCCCCGAGGTGGCCAGATGAAAGTGTCCTCTCAGGGACCCTGTCTGGTCAGAGGTCCACCCTGTGGCCAGAGGGCAAGTCTTTTTCTAGAAGAAGAGGGGCATCATGCAACCCAAACCACATGTCCCCCCCGCCCACCCCAGGCGCTGTCCACGCACCATTAGGAGCCGTTTGGGTAGGGGGGGCCCTCTCCCCGTGGGAGGTACAGAATTCCACCAGGTCCAAAGACCAGAGTGAGGGCGGGAGCAGGTCCCCTCAGGGGAACCCAGAGGCATTATACTGTTAAGTTAATAATCACAGCAAAACAAACTTAAATGTTTATTTTCCCAGGAGTAAATTATGACCTCTATAGGCAGAAATTCTGATCCCTGGGCATTGAATAGCAATGAAAGGTGCTTTGTCATGTGGATGTCACACACAGCCCAAGAACAGAGAGATTCACCCCATCAGTGCCCCTTCCCTGCTCCCCAGGTGAGCTACCCCTGCCCAGCCTCCCATGCCTGTGCCGTCCCTGGAAGGAGCTCCCCGGCCCGCCCTGCTTTTAGATCCTGTCCAGATCCTCAAGTTCAGCCCAGGTCTCCCCAAGTCCAGAGACGTGGGGGTGAGGGCCGCGGGGTCAGGGAGGGGGTGCCTCAGGGCTGTTTCTAGAACTCTGTCAGCCTTTAAACACAGTGTCTCAAGAGTGAGGTCCATAGCTCATCTTTCTGGGAGGAATCTGGGTGCACTAGGTCAGCTCTTCACACGCTCATTCATTTAATCAATCCCCGGGCACTGGCTGGACCAGGAACAAGAGGCAGAAATAAGGTACAGTGGCTTATCAGCTGTAGGTGTCTGACTTTGGGGACGCAAGGCCAGCTTTTGGCCTTTGTGTCACGGGTGCCCAGGCAGGGCAGGGGGGAGGGGAGAAAGGGCTTTTGCCATCCATAGCTAGTCTCTTCTGCCAAAAGAACACAGCACTGGGACAGCCTGGCTTCCTGGGTAAGAACCTCTGCTAAATGGGATCTTGGTCCCCTGAACAAGTCAGGTCCCCTCAGCAAGAAAAGGCCTTTGGGGATCCCATTCCCCTTTTGAGTGAATTGAGTGGCTCTCCTCACAGAATTGAGACACAGGTAGAGGGAGCAGAGGGCCCCCAACTCTGCAACTCAGTTTCTCCATTTGTGAAATCAGTGGTTTCCCTTGGTGAGCTCGGGGGTCTCTTCCTCTGTATGATGATCTTCTTCCAACCTCCCCGCCTCAAAGCCAGGACAGCACAGGCAGGTGGCACCTTTCCTTCTCTGTGTCCTGCTGTTGAAGGTCAAAGACCCAGGACAGACTGAGGGACAAGAACCCATGGAGCCCAGAGTCTAGGGGACGCCACCCCTGGTACACCCTTCCGCCTTGGTTTCTCATCCTCTGTTGTTGCCCCCTGGGGCAGGTTGTATTTGTGGAAATATTTAAGGGCAAAAAGGGAACAGAAGTGTTTTTCTCTGTGGGTGACGATGACCATTCATTCTCTTGGCCGTTCATTCAACAGCAAACACAGCAAGGGGATCTTGACAGATCACTGTGTGGGTTCTAGATTCTTTGCACCCCAGAATACAATGAGGGCAGGAAGTCAGAGCCATAGCATTAGGGGTCCCCCACCTCCTGGGAGAACCACAGATATGTGAGCAGTTGTGATTGGGCTTGCTGGATTGGAAGTTCTCTCAGTAGTGGGGAGGAGCTTGCCAGCAGGATGTTCCAGCTAGAGACAGCCTCCTGTGTACCTGAGGGGGCCAGAGCTGGAGAGCAGTGAGGAGGGGGACTTTATCTCTAGTGGAGTGACAAGACCAGATTTATCTTTTGGAATGCTCTCCTGGTGCCCTGCAGAAGGACTGGAGGGCGTCCCAGCTCCAGAAATAATAAACGGCCCTGTCGGAGAGGGAGATGCATGTGGGCTTAGAGATCATCCATCCCAGAGCCTGCCCAAGTCTCAGGCTGACAAATGGACCTCCTCCACCTTGGCACTGCTGCAGGCATGCCTGCTCTTACCGCTCACATGCACAGCTGCCCACCGCAGCTCCCGGCTCAGTACTCAGAGTGCACAGTGGGGCGGCCAGGGCCAGGATGGGGACTACAAACCACCTCCCGACAGGTACCACAGATGTGTGTCAATCAGAATCTGTGGCGGCAGGTGATAGAAACCCTGCTAACTTGGGGTAGCTCAGGCAGGACCCAGTAACAGGCTCCAGGAAGGGCAGGGTGGGATGGCCTTGGGGCCCCCTCGGTCTACCTCTAGTGCCCAGGGCACACCCTCTCTGCTCTCTCAGAGCAGAAGGCCCCAGGCAGCTCTAAGCAAGAACAGAGCCAAGAGAAATGCCTCTGTCACAGTTCAAGAAATTCCAGAGTTACATGAAGATTAAAATGAGATCACACAGTCACTCAACAAATAATTGTTGAGGGTGCAAGTACCTGAAGGCGGGATGGTGAGCAGTTTGACAGGCATGCCCCTGCCTGGGGAAGAGAGAGAGCGTGAACAAATAAACCACAGGTAAATATGCCAGAAGGAAGGGCAAGTCCCACAACCCAGCTCAACGGGAGGATCCCTGGCCTCTAGCTTAGGTTGCAGCAAAGGGCCGGGAGGGTGATCCTGGTGGAGGGTGTGGCCTGTGCAAAGGCCCTGAGGGAAATGCTGGTGGGCTCTCAGGCAGGCTAGACTTCCCAGCACAGAGGGAGAGCTCCTGAACGGTAACTGCTATTATTGTTTCATTATCGTCAGACTCAGGGAAATGGAATCCAACTCCAATCACTGGCTCTCAAGGGAAGTTTGGGAGGAAAACCCTAAAAGTGAAAGAGTTTATTGTATTTCTTCTTGTGGGAAGTACCTATTCATATGCTTTGCCCATTTTTATCTTGTATGTTTATATTTTTTTACTTCTTTGTAGCAGTTTTTGTATATAGTCCTCTTAGTGCTTTGTTATACATGTTGCTAATAACCTCTCGCAGCCTACCCCTTACCTTTTAGGCTTATTTACAGCCTCCTTCCGTACACAGTTAATGGTTCTATAGCCAAGTCTATCCAGCTATTTTTCCTAGGTCTCTGGTTTTTCTTCATTATAAGCAAGTATTATACAATGACCTATATTTTCTTCTAATACTTTCACTGTTTTGCTTTTCACATTTTATTCTTTGACACAAGTAGAGTTTATTTTTCCAAAATGAAGTGAGGAATATATCATTATTGTTTCCCCAAAAATAGGAGAGTGAGTTGTCTTGACATCATCTATGGGACAGTGCATGCTTCTCTGGGGATTTTAAATGTCACCTCGGTCCTATTGACATTCCCTTTTATATGTACACAGTAGGCAATTTCCCTACAGGATGTTTTCCACTCTTAGCCCAGTTCTCATCTGAAACTGAACAAAAAAGATGAGCGAGAACTTGGAACTCATCTTTGGGTCATATTACAAATATGGGAGCCAGTCAGCAATTATTATTCTCATCTGAGGAAACTGAAGCTCAGAGAGCTTCAGTAACTTACCTCCAAGCAGGCTGGGAGAGTGAAAGAAAAGAATGAATAAGTGAATGAGGCTGCTTCACAGTGAGGGCTGCCTCATGCTGCAGAAACAAGAGTGCTGCTTTAAAGAAAAACCAGAGAATTAGAGAAGCAGGAAGTGGGGATGGGGGTGGGGACAAAGTTAGCCACTCACAGAGCCCTTGGACAGCCCAGCATCTCTACTGACCCTTCCCAGGCCTCCACCTCCACAATGATTTGTTCCTTACTCTTCATTTGATGACAGAATATAAGCATATTCTGCTGCATCCCCTTGTTAAATAGAAGGATGATATTCCACTGGAGGTATTGGCATTCATCTGACTGTAGCTTTCAGATGAATGTTTGTATCACTTCTAACCTTCATTGTTTCACAGTGCTGTTTATATAATAAACATCCTCTGTAGATAAGTCTGAGTGTACAAACTGCAGGGTCGATGCACAGCTCTTGATAACTATTGCCGACATGTCATGTGAGAAAATATTACCAGTGAGCATCCCGCAGCCTGTTTACTGTACCATCACCCACACTGGATATCTTCATTTTTAAATTTGGCATTTTATATAGGTGATAAATGTTATGAATTAATTAGTCCATAGTCTTATTAGTCATAGTCTTATGAGGGTCAGTGTTTTCCCACACCTAGTGGTTCAGGGCACTTTTTGGTGAGGTCTGTGAAAACCTTCCTCCTCTAACTGCATCTAGAATCCCTCAGGAGAACTGGGGGTGAGACTACTGCCCCAAGTGCAGGGTGCATGGAACCGACCGCTAGAGTGGACGTGTCCAGTCCTGCAGGGGAGAGCCACCGAAGGCCGTGCTAGTACTGCTGCAGCTATGCACAGGGTCACCTCCCAGCGCACTGCGGCCACGTCTGGGTCTTCCAGCCTCCCCCCGCCCTCAGAGCACCCAGCCCCTCTGAGAGCTACATCCTCCTGGACCGCTAAGGCTTGGTTCCTCCCCGCGATTTAGAAGAGAGATAGGCTGCCCTTCCATGGCCTCCTCCTGTCACCATCATCCACAGTATGGACATGTTGGTGGACAGGCAGGCCAGAAGGTGGCAGGGGTGACTAGCCAAATAACAGGAGAAAGGAGCAGGGTAGGGCGGGCAGCAGTGCAGCATAACGAGGTGTGGGTTGGGGCCCTGGGCACAGGTGCCTCCATCCCAGCACTGCCACCTCCCAATAAGTCCTGGGCTTCCTGGGTCTCAGTTCCTTATCTGTTCATAACCTGTCACAGGGCTTGTTTCGAGGTTTGAATGAAAAGGTGTTTGAAATCACCTAGCATTACACCTGCACAGGTGGGAGATAGCAGGCGGCTGCTCTGCACAGGAAAACTTCTCCGGGGCGGCCTATCTGGTGGCTGCATCTGGCCCAGCCCGAAACTGGGATTTTAGCTGTCTGGTTTTGCACGCACAGTAATTAATGACTTTGCCTGGAGAACTTCGTAGTTCTCTCAACGTGACCACCATCCTGATTCTTTATTTGATGTTCCTAACTAAAGCTTTGGCATAGCTAAAAACGAATGGCCTGGAATCAAATGGTCGGGAAGCGCAGAGCCACCTCCCACCTCTACAATTCTAAGATGCACTGAGCTAGGTGGAGGGAGACCTGCAGAGGATAGGGGGTCTTGCCTGGCAGGGTCTCTCCAGACACTGCTTGTGCCAGCTGTTGCCAAACACCATCCTCATCCTAGTCCCCTCCCAAACGCCGTGCCTCCTTTCTGCGCACAACTTCTGACTCTTGGCCACCTGCCCCTCCGCCCTCCTGGATAGCTTTCCTCGGCCACAGCACAGGAGGATACAGGTAGAGGGTGAGGGTTTGGAGCAGCACTCACATAGAAGGAACGGAAGCTGCTGCATAAAGACATGTCCTCCAGCCTCTTCAGAGATGGCTCTGAGGCCCTTCCCTGGGTCTGTCAGCATCCCCTGGGGTCCCTAGAGGATGGAGCTTCAGTGGCCCCAGGTGGACAGGCTACCTTTGTTGGTTTCTTACCTTCTGGTCTCCCTCCCACTTTCTTGCCTGGACCTCCTGTCAGCAACTATGCCCCCCTCTCCCCCCCGCCACCAAGCACCTACTGGCCTAGTCTGTGTCCACCTCTGGGGGAACCTAGGAAGACAGTGCCACTTGTTTACCCCTGCCCCTGGACAAGGCATTTCATCTTCCAGAGGCTGTTTTCCATTGTCAGAATCCAGGTAGGAGTTTAGTCCACCTGCAGGGCTGGTGTGATCAGCCCTGTGAATGGCTTGAGAAGTGCTTGGGGGCCCTGTTTCCCAAACTGTAGCCTCAGGCCACCCAGAATCACCTGCAGGAAAGGGCAGACTGATGCCTGTGAGAGACAGGTTCCTGGTCCTGCCAGCCCTATAATCTCATCCCATCGTGGGGAAGGAGCTGGTAGAGCCAGGCTGAGCCATGTGGGAACCTGACCCAAAGGGAAAAATTTGTAATGGAAATCCTGTCTTCACTTAAAGTTTTGATACTTTGCTTATCACTGATTTTTGTCATTGATTCTAATATTTTCAATATTGGATTAAAATGTGATTTATCTCGAATACTGAGTTCTTTGGTGTCCCCTTTAAATTTTGCACCTGAGCACTTGCCACCGTAGTCCCAATCCTGCTGTAGTCCCAATCCTGCCGGAGTCTTCATTTTCACAGTCGTTCCACCCAGTTCTGATGTATCTTGAATTCGGAGACTCTCTCCATCAAGAGCGATAATAAGTCACAGCGGCCCTCAGATGGCTGAGATCAAGGAAAGCCTATAGTCAGGGTGCTTTTAGGTGCAACAAACAAACTCTGGCTAAAATTGGCTTGAATAACAAGGAAATTTATTATCAAAATAGCAAGTCCAGAAGTAGGGTAGGTTTCAAGGCTGGCTGGTTCAGCAGCTCAACAGTGCTCTGAGGAATCCATCCTTTCTGTCCATCTGTGCCCTTCAGGGTCAGCGTCATCTTCAGGGCATTAGCTACAGGGCAGTGGGAAGTTCAGGATCACCTCCAGACTCTGTGGTCACAGAGTTTTCTCCCTCATGTGGGGACCAGGGAAGTCCCCAGAAGCCCCTCTCCTCGCATCTCATTGTCTGGGGTTGGATCATATGACCACATCTGAGCCAATCACTAGTAAGGGAATGAGCTTTTTTTCTGAATAGGTAGAAGTGTGAGGGCTGGCCAGGCTGGGTCCAGGGCTGGGTGGGGTCCTGGAGTAGCTGGAGTGGGGCGGGATGGAGACTTAAACCAAGAGGAGGTTGTGCTTGCAAGAGAGAAGAGGGAGATAGTGCAGGGTGGGGTGGTGGGCCAGGGGCCCAGGCAAGCAGCGTTCCCCATGAAGAACCCAAGAAAGCATGAGTCTGACCTGCACTCCCTGTACCAATATATATATGCTGCTGCCCTGATGTCAGGTGGACAGGATGATCTCACGGCCCTCAGCTCAGCCTTCTTGTTGTGTCTCTGCCAGGGTTCTGGGTGGACCTCCCTTCTGCCAAAGGGGCTATCCCTGGATCTGGGTCTGACCAGTCTTGGGACAGGACTAAGGAAAAAAGCCAAGAGATGCTCCCAGGGGCAGGAATCTCCTGGCTGGAGCCAGGACTTTCTCTGCTTGAGGTTTCTTTCCTTGATAGTTGACTTAAAACCCTGGAATCTGATGCCCACACCAACCTCAGTTGATGGCCAGGGCAGGATACCACCCGCTTAGGCCTGAGCACTGTCCCTTTTCCCACCTTCTTTTATATAGTCACCCCTCTCTCACTTTCCCAAAGAAGGCTTGGACCCAGTCATGACACCTCACCTCGGTCTCCATGCGCGCAGGAAACACATCTGTTAGCAATTCTGGCAATTTCCAGGCTTTCCTTGCAATAAAACTGAAGGACTATGGACTTGCCAGCTGATAGTTATTCAAAATCATTTTATGACTGGTCACCATGTGGTTCAGGGCATATAACTGCAGGAAGGAGGCCACAGTGATGTCATAATAGCACAGCAGCCTTTCATCCTGATCTATTTATGTGATTGAGGTTTCTCAGGCTTTCACATTAAAAACCCACAATAGAAATGGAATTAATATGGAACCTTGCCTTTCTCTGGCAATGAGTAATGTTCATGCACAAATACACAAACTACTCAGAGAAAAAAAGACTGCCTCAACCCTCTTTTTAGAAGAGGTATTTTCAAAAATATATACTTTTTATGTTTCATAATTCTCAAAACATATACTAAATTCACATTGTTTGTATCATCTGCATACTAATAATAATTACAATGTTAACTCAGTACAGAAGACAAATACATTTTAACATAAGAAAATGTTTAAATCTGACATTTGAATTTATTTACATAGGTCTGTGTGATAGAGGAATCAAGAGACTTTCAAACTGAAAATGTATTAGAATAAAATTGTGTCAGGTGAAATGGAAATATGCATTAAGAAAGAAAAAGGAGTTGTGTAAAAATTCAGGTGTTAAAGAAGAGGCTATTTGTGTATGTTTTTACAACTGTGCATACCCTTTAAAATGTCACCGATGTCTCTTTTTTTCTTTGGTCTGCTGGGTTTTTTAATTAATAGAATTTATTTTTTTAGATTCATTTTGGGTTTATAGAAAAATTGAGCAGAAATCATAATTGCCAAAAATCGCCAGCCCCTCAGTTCTCCCTATTATTAATATCTTTTGTTAGTGTAACAATTTGTTATAATTAATGAGCCAATACTGATACACTGCTATTAACTAAAGTCCATGGTTTACATTAGGGTTCGCTCTTGGTCTTGTGCATTCTATGGGGTTGGACAAATGTATAATAACATGTATCTACCATTATGTCATACAGAGCAGTTTCGCTGCCCCCAAAATCCTCTGTGCTCAGTCTATTCCTCTCTCCCTCTAAGCAACCACTGATCTTTTTACTGTCTCCATAGTGTTACTTTTCCCAGAATGCCATAGAGTTGGAAGCATACATTATGTAGACTTTTCAGATGGCTTCTTTACTTGCAATATGCACTTAACTTTCCTCCAGGTCTTTTCGTAGCTTGATAGCTCTTTATTGATGAATAATATTCCACTGTCTGAATGAACCACAATTTGTTTACCTCTTCACCTTTTGAAGGACATTTCAGTTTCTTCCTGAAACTGAAGGTTGGGCAAAAAGCTGCTGTAAACATCTGCATGCAGATTTGTGTGTAGACATAAGTTTTCAATCCTTTGGGTAAATACCAAGGAACATGATTGCTGGATCGTATGGTAAGAGCATGTGTCATTTTATAAGAAACTGCCAAACTCTTCCAAAGTAGCTGTGCCATTTTGCATTTCTACCAGCAATGCAGGAGAATTCCTGTTGCTCCGCATCCTCACCAGCATTTGGTGTTATCAGTGTGCTGGATTTAGGCCATTTCTAAGAGGTGTATAGTGGTATCTCATTTTAATTTGCATTTCCCCAATGTTGAGCATCTTTTCATGTGCTTATTTGCCATCTGCATATCTTCTTTGGTGAGGTGTCTGCTCAGATCTTCTGCCCGTTTTTTAATTGGCTTATTTGTTTTCTTATTGTTGAGTTTTAAGAGTTCTGTGTATGACAGTTCTTTATCAGATATGTGTTTTGCAAATATTTTCAACCAGGCTGTAGCTCATCTTTTCATTCTCTTAATAGTGTCTTTTGCAGAGCAGAACTTTTAAAATTTATCAAAGTCCAACTTACCAAATTTTTCTGTTGGTAAGTGGATTGTGCTTTTCATGTTATATCTAAAATCTCATTGTTTTGGCTAGGGAGCTGTGTGAAAACTCAGGTGTTAAAGAAGAGTTTATTCATGTATTTTTAAGCAGATAATGGCGGCTATCAAGTCGCTATGTTGTCTAGTCCATCGGCCATCCTTTCATTTTAAGATAGCCATATTTACAGGTATGTCAGATTTTCTACTGTTCACAGCTACTAAACTTCTGTGCAAAGTTTTTAGATGTAACAGAAGTATATTTGAGGGAGTTTGTAGTCACTCAGAATTATTTTTAAAAACCAGTGGGTCTGCAGTGGCTGATGGCCTGGACTCCTGGGCCAGGGTGACCTGGTCAGAGTTCAGTTCTGCCAAAGACTAGCCAGTGACATTCAAGTACCCAAGCACTCTGGGGGCCAGTGTCCTCATCAGGCAAACAGGGCTGGTGGCAAGACCCACTCCTGGGATGGTGATGAGGGCCACATGGAACTGGCAGGTGAAGCTCAGTGCACCTGGCCAGGGCTCTGTCTAGAGTCAGGGGGAAGAAAGGATCTTTATTGCAGCAGAGATAACACTGTTGAGGGATGTTTCTCAGTTGTATCATTGTCCAAACCCTGAGCTGGGAACTGTGGGGGTTGGTAGGGAAATGAGATGTGGGTGCAGCCCTTTAGGGCTCCCCATCTAGAGGGAGGACCAGCATGTGCAGAAGTGATAGAAATTGCAGTTGGAAAAGACTGGAAGGATGAAGTTGTTTCCTAGGATGCAGCAGGGGTAGGGCCCCACAGAGCGGGGAAGCCACAATCCGGACTTTTATGACTTGGACTCCTGCTTCTATACACACTGAAACATTGGGACTGCACAGGAGTGGGCACCCTGACTCCCAATTCCATAGCTCTCAGCTACTACCCTCCTGCTCTGTGCCCCTCTGTCCAACACTTTAGGGAGGTGCCTTGCCTTGGCACTCACTTGCCCATGATTGGGTCTCCTGGTAGATGAGTTTTGTCCTACTTACCTACCTCTTGCTGCCTACATCTTTTAGGCAGGGATGTGATTCTTCTCCTTAAATGTCACTTCACAGTGCCCAGATGTTGTGACTAGACCTTTTATAATATGAGAAAACAATCCTTGGGAGGCAATGGGGAGACCAAGTAGGTGAGAGAGTTGCATGGGTATTTAACCTCCACTTGTGTGGGCTGTGTGGCTATGGACGAGTTGTACAACCTGTCAGAGCCTCAATCCTTCCACCTGTAAAATGGGGGCTCCAGTAGTATCTGCCTGGCAGATGAGTGAGAAATAAGTGGGAAAATAGAGAGATAGTGTTCAGCTCAGTGACTGCCCTTAGCAAATCCTCCTCCATGCCAACAGTTACTGCCATGACTCTCCATGACTGAGATGTGGCTGAGCTGGATTTGCTGGCAGTCTGACCCAGTCGTAGCACAGGAAGAAGCCTTGCCCCCACCAGCTTCTTTCTCCTCACCAGCAACAATTCTCTCAGGTGGGGACAAGGGAGACTTTTGGATGGACACAGGCCCAGAAGCATGGTCTCTGATGATTGCCGTTTTATTCTCAGTGTTTTGGGATCTTTCATATCTCAAATGGTTTTTAGCACCTTACTTCAATCAGTGATGTTGCAATTGGTAATTTAGCACAAAGAACTAAATGTGTTGTTTTGTGAGGGTGGAGTTGCAGGGGACCCCAGGCCCAGGTTGGGTCCAGCTTCAATGCTCCATGTGAATTCACCGGTTGTTTGGGACTGCACTTACCTCCCTACCCAGCGGAGAGGCCCCTGAGGCTGCTTCAGGCTGTCTGTTTGCTGCTCAGTCACCCCACCTGACCCACTTTTTTGTATGTTAACATTTCTGAAATCTAGAGGCATCTAAGGATTATAACGGGGAGTGTGCTCTTTCTTAGTGGCACATAAAATAATGGCACATTTTAAAATCAGTGCTATCTCAGAGTCTGTGAAGTAAAGGAGCTGGTATTAATAGATATTGGTGCATAAAGTCTGTGGCCTTAAGCAACATGCCCACCACTTTTAGATATGCGTTCTTCTGTGAAATGGGCTCAGGACCCTCTGTTCTTCCTCAAGTACTGTACAGAGCCCACATTGAAGCATATTCTGAAAGCCAGGGGAATGTAGATACTGGACATTTCTATTACAATTAAATCATTCACTGCACCCCCTCTTATTTCTGGAAGGACAGAGGCCCAGGAGGTCAAGGGACTGGTGTGGGGATGGGGGTGGGGTGGGGGCACATGGCTACTTGATGACTCAGTTGACCAGACCTCTGCTCAGTGCTCCTGGGGGTTACTACGGAAAGATGGGGCAGAATTGATTCTCCCCTCTCCCAGAGCCCCTGAGTCTGTGTTTCAGGTGGCTTCCTCTGCCCAGCTCAGCTCTGGTGAGCAGAGCTCAGTCAAGGAGAGGCCAAAGGTTAGGGAGAAACAGGTCCGTGGAGTAAACCTGGAAGGAGAGGGACATTTTTTGGCACATCGCTGTATTTTTATACTTGAGAATTGGGGACCTTGGACCTTCTCATGCAGATTTATGCCAAATGAGATGCAAATGAGGGCCATGCTGTTCTGAAGTTCTGGCCCCTCTGTCTCTTAAGACCGTGACCCTGGGACCCCAGCTTGTCTCTAAGAAAGTGCCTGTGGGTTAGGGGAGGAAGGAAAGAAAAAGACACCGATTTTACTAAAATGTACTAACGACGCAAACGCATCAGCTATGCTACAAAGCACTTCAGGGAAAGAGGTAAAGCGGGTGGGGGTGGGGAGGTAGGGCCTGCGGGTGTGGGAGTGGGGGGGATGCGGTAGTAAGAAGAGCCAAGTTGGGTGCAGAGAGGATCGGGCAGCGGCCTGGGGCATTTCTGAGGGTTGACAATAAATGAATGATATGCAAATGAGCGCAAAGCACGTGCAGTTGCATGGGTCCGCAGCTGCCCAAGAGCGCGGGATCGCGTATCTCCAGCATTTTCGCCTCGGTTAACGCCTGGACCCCGCGTGCTGGGCGCGCTGGCCCCGGCGGGAGGCGGGGGAGGACGCCCCCTGCCGGCCGAGAGCCGAGGCGACCTGGCGCTTCCTGGGCCACGCGGCGGGCGGGCGACCGGAGGAGGGGCGCCTGCCGCTCGCCTCCTGCCCGGACACCAGACGCCGAGACTCCTAAAACTGCGAGGCGGGCGGCCGCGGACTGCTAGAGGTGGGTGTGTGCGGCGGCGCACTCAGCTCCAGGTCCCCGCCCGCCCGCCCGCCCCGGGCGCGGCCTGCGGAGCAGGCGGGGGTGAGCGCGAGCAAGGGGCCCGCCACGCACTACACTCGCGCTCCCTGCACAGCACCTACACCGCTACCCACAAGATACCCGCGAGCCCCCCTCCCCCACGACACTCTGCGCTCCTGCACACTCACTTGGCGCTCCCCACTCCGCCGCACCCAGCGCTACTCTCACGGGCATACCCCCCAGAGCAGCGCGCATCCCTCACTGCACCCCGCGCTCCCCCACTACAGAAGAGCTAGCTGTCCCTCCAGCACGCTGCGCTCCCCCTACACTCGCACCCGCGCTCAGGGCCACCGGCTGCGCCCGAGAGTCCCCGGCCGAGTTCTCAGGGTGCGCCCTAGGGTCCGCGGCTGCCCCAGAGCCGGGACGGGGGCGGCAGCGGGCGGAGCCCCTCTCCCAAGCCGGCCCCGCACGGATCCCGGGCCCCTCTCCCGCGGCCGGCGCCCCGGGGCGGAGCCGAGCGCGATGGGCGCCGAGCTGGAGGCAGGTGGCGCAGCGGCGGCGGCGGGGGACAGGAGGCGGAGGCGGAGCGCGCGGGGCGGGGGCCGCGGGGCCCCGTGAGACACTCAGGCGAGCGCGCGGCAGCCGGAGCCTGGTGCCCGCAAGCCAAAGGCGCGGCGGCTTGACCGGGCGCGGGCCGGGGAGGCCGGAGACCGCCCAGGGTGGCGCTCGCGCTTTGTTCCCGCGCGGGCGGCCGGGCGGGCTGAGCAAGCGGCCGGAGCCGAGCCCGGGCATGGCCCAGGCGGCCGCCCCGAGTGCTCCGGCCCCGCCGCGCTCCTGAGCCTGGCGCGGCGGGAGAAGACGGCGTGTGGATCGCCCCCAAGTTTCGGAGGCGAGGACCGAGTTCGAAGGAAAAGCCACTGCAGGAGCCAGGTCGCTAGAGTGCGATCGCTTGCGTCTGCCGGACCTCAGGACCGTAAGTGCCCTGTCTGACCCGCGCGCCGCCGCCGCTGTCACCCCGACTTTGCCCGCGGCTGCCGTTCCCGGGTCTTCTTGCTACCGCACCGAGTATACCGGCCGCCCCCGGCACCCCCTCCCCACTTTGCAAAGTTGCAGCCCACGGCGAGGTGAGGGCAGCCCACTCATCGCCCACCCACTTGGGCTGAATGTCCCCCCACCCCAGGTGAGCTAAGAGCTTGACCTGCCCCTGCCTGTGGTCAGAATTAAGGTGGGAACGGGGGTGGGGGGAAGGTGGGGGAGCTCCTGCAGGCTCTCCTGGGGTGTCTGGGCTTCCTGACAAAGACCTAGGGCCAAGTGACAGGGGACTTCGAAGGGGAAAAGAAAATGCCGCTGGGTGAGATGGAGTGGAGGTGCCAGTGGCCTAGCTGGGGAGGGGGACCAAAGCTCCCTTGAGTCCCTCCCGATCTTGTTTTGGTTCCTGGCTCTGCCACCCAGGCCAGTGGTGGTCAGGGGTTAAGTGGTCTTGGGGTGAAGTCTTCTCAGACTCACCCATAGGGCCCTGCCCCACTCCCATGGATGGGGAGAGGGGCTTGAAAGATCATCCCTGGGGGTCTTGACAGCCCCTGTGCTTCCTGCAGCCCCGTGGCAGCACTTATGCTCACACCCTTTGGGAACCATCCATCTTCGTGTAGGGCAGGCCAGGAGCCAGGCTGTGGGAATGGCAGGGAGGGAGGTGTGAGCCGATGTAGAGGGACAGATGGCTGGAAATTCAGCCCTAGACGGGCTTACGTGGAACAGAAGGCAGTGGAGCTGGTGGCAAGCCACACTGTGAGCCACTGTGGGCTCTGAACACACCGCCCCAGGCTGTCCCTCCTTCCAGCCCCTGGGAACTGTGTGTGCTGGACCCAGCAGCCACAGAGTAGTGGGCAGACTCCTGTATGTGTGGGGACCCTGCCTCCCCGCCACCAAAAAAAAAAAAAACTATTCCCCACCATTAGGGCTGAGGCTGACTGACTTTAGGCCTGTTCCAGAAGCCAGGGAGAAAAATATTTCCTTTGAGAATAGCGAAGACCTTATATCCTGTGTAGGGTGATCTGAATAACTGTCAGGCCCTGTCTTTGACCCTGCAGCCAGGATACCGCTTCATTATGTCTAACTGGGTGTGTGTTTCCTCCCCTGGACCCAGAAACAGGAGGTTCCCAGGGCGGCCACCCTCAGAGGACAGGGTTTGGCTGGGGACAAAGAGGGGGAGCTATTCTGTGTCCTAGCATTGCTTTTGCAAGTTGCTGCAAGGTTTAAGAAACTTCTTGAGATTGGGACCCCAAGGGAGAGGTGGGTTGGACCCTCTCAGGCCCAGCCCTCACCTATCCCAGACACAAGGCAGGCCACTGGCATTCTTTCTCCAGTAAGAGCAGGGGCAGGGGCAGGAAGGTCTTGTGCACAGTTGCTTGGTACATTAGTAGAAAGCTGATGCCGTGACTTGTACTGGGGTGGAGCTGTGTCATTTGCCCCACCCCCACCCCACCTTGCTGTCCTTTGGAAAGAGGAAGCCCATTTGGGCCCAGAAGGCAGAGGGTTCTTTTCTGTGCAGTCAGTTACCCCATGCCTAAAGAGCTACGCTGACTGGGGCTATGCTGCCATGCCACTTTCATATGTCAAAAGAGAAGGGAAGAAAAAAGACAAGCCTGAATGGTGGGGACAGATGTGGCGTTCTGTGTTCCCCGAGAGCTAGACAGATGCAGGGCGGGAGGAGAACATCACATTAGGACCAATTTTCTGGCGGAATCCGGCTCTCTCTGGCAGTGCCTTGATCTACGTGTGATGGGAGGAAGGGATAGTCACGTGCTTGGTACCCGCTTGCTCACAAGCCTAGCCAGGGCTGGTGGGCTGGAGGATTTTAGCAGGATGTCTCCCTCCAGGACCCTCTGGGGCTGCCTCAGGCCACCCACTAGCCCTTTCTGTCTACATGCTCTTCCTCTGTCACCGGGTTATCTGCATAATTGAGTTACCACCTCCAGGAAATCTCTGTGATTTGGCTCTACATATTTTCATTTCTGCATGACTGGAAGAAATTAATTTTCCTTCCTACACAAGGATCTGGAGACACTGGAAGGCTGGGTCACTAATCCGCAAGATTCAAGCCGGCAGGGCTGCCACCTCTCAGAGGGCCAGCCAGCTGCTGCTCCCCAGGGGTGGCAGGAAGGGTGGGGTCTGGGTGAGACATTTCCCTGCCACTTGAAACCATCCTGGGGCTCCCAGCCTCTGACCTCCTCTTCTATGGCTTTGTAAGCGGGTTGAGTTTGGGGTCATCTGATTTATCCTCAGCCTCCCACGGCACCAAGATATGCAGGATAGTGGTTGAATTCAATTGATTTGAATTTCCTCCTGAGTCAGTGCGTGCATGTGCGCACAGTGTGTGTGTTCAGAATCTAAAACACGGAAGAGATCCATCTCCCTGGGGAATGGTGAAGAGCTGCATACAGTAGGTGCTTAATTAGTGGCACTCTTGGGGGGAACCAGTGTTTCCATGGGGCAGCTCTGCTCAGTCCTGCTCATTACCTCCTGCACTACTCTCACCTGCACGTGCCTCTGTCTCCCCAACAGCAGTCTGAGTGTCAGCACCTTGTTGAGCCGTAACTATTAGCCAAGCCCTGCTTAGCACTCACACTTGCTGTCTAAGTGTGCATGACACCTGCAACGCCGGTGGAACCTTCTCTAGTTCTAGATGCCCAGAGAGGTACAGACTCATCAGGATCAGGAGAGAGCTTAGGTCTGAGTGCCCTCCCCAACACTTCCCCACACCGATTGACAGTGGCCGCCTGGCCTCTGGCCCCAGCCCCTGTGCTGGCCTCCCTTTGCCCGAGGTTCTATTATACTCATTCCTGGCCTACCTGTCAGCATTCTTCTCACACCTGCAGGGACAGGTGGCTGACTACTTGGTGCTGACAGTGGTTAATGCCCCAGATGTTGGAACTCTCACCTGGACGGGCCTCAGGCACGTGGGGCACAGCTGGAATTGACATCAGGGACCACCTGAGGTCAGGAGGAGGGAGAGAACCTCTGCTCTGTCTGGGTCACGGAGGCCTAAGGCCAGCCCCTTCCCAGCTGTTCCCTAGTCTCTTTAGGCTCTGGCCAGCCCCATCTTTCCTCCCACTATGCCCAGCAAGGAAACAAACAAAAAAAAAGGAGCTGGGAGAGGATCATTGTCCCCTCTAGGAATCACTGGACGCTGTCTGACTATTATAATAAGGCATCCAAACATAGCATCAGTTTGGTAGAAATCCCTGTCTGAGAAGTCGGTGTTACCTCCCAGGCCTAGGGGGAGGGGGTGTCCTGAACTCTGTCACTTGTAGATGCAACAGTGTAGCCTTGCCAGGATTGCACTTACTACACAAAACTGGCCCTGAGAAGTGTCTGTCATCCACTGCTCATTCATTGGGCAGATGATGAATGAACACCTATGTTGTTCCAGGCAGAGGCTAGAGTAGTAATAATGCTGTACCAACAAAAGCTTACACTGCAGGCTACTACTCGGCATTCTTCCTTTTAATTGACCTCATGACAAGTCTGTAGGGGGGTACCCTTGCTGTCGCATTTTCCAGATGGGGATGTGGAGGCCCAGAGAGACTCACCAGAAGCAGGTGGGCAGGTGCCTCTGCTGGTTCTGTAGCGCGGATGGTAGACAGGCCCCTGGAGCTTTCTCCAAGTTCTGAATCTGGAGGAACAATGTAGGGCCCACAGGCAAGTGCTTACTCAGAGCCCCTGCAAATCTCATGTACACCAGCACCTGGAGCCATTGCGTCTGAGAGAGGGACAGGAGGAGGCTGGAAATGCATAATTGGTGGGTATCCATCTGGGGTGTGGCCTTTGAGGGCTTGGGCTCACGAAGGTTTGACTGAAGCTCTTTTCTGGACTATGTCGCATCTGGTAGACTGGATCCCTTAGGTACCAGCCAAGCTGAGCAGGCACCACACTGTATTCCATAAGAAATCAGTCCCTTGCTGGCTTAGTCTGGCTTATCCTTATGGCCCTTGGTCTCCCCAAGACAAGGAACCACATCTCCAGATCTTTTCCTAGGGTCATGCCCCCAGACTTTTGGACAAAACGAGCAGGCCTGATTCTACTTTTGCAGTTCCTTGAGGCTTAGACTCCCCTCCACTCCTCCCCCATTTACACAGGGCCCGGATAAGGCTGCATGATAGGCAGGGGCTGCAGGAGAATGCCCAGCCCCCAAGTGCCTCTGAGGGCCGCCTTTAGCCAAGAACACTAATGTAAGCAGGGCTCTACTGTCTGGAAACAAATTCCTGGAGTGGAAGCCGCCCTTGCAGCATCAATGGAAAGACCCAGGCAGAGACCTGGCATTCGGGATGGAAACTTATGATGATGAAAGTGATAAATAATTGGTGCCTGGTTCCCACTTCTGAGTTCACAGCCAGACCTGGGGTGTGGGGTGCAGGGCTGGGCTCAGAGCCTCAGACATGCGAGAACCAGAATGTGCTTCCCGCCTCGCTGTTTGCAGCATGGTTTCCTGCAGCAATAAAACAGAAGTTAAGACTTCTGCTTTTCGTAATTCATGGGACCTCACGGTGAGCCAGATGTCACTGGAAAGAAAACAAAGATGTGTAATAAGGAAGATGTCGCTTTGCTGAGGCACCAGCGCCCCCTCTGCTGCTCAGCCACACACTCTCAACCGCCTGTGCCTATCCCATTCGCTGTCTACACACATCATCAGCCTCCCAGGGTTAAGTTCTCAGAGCGTCTTGGCTGCCCCCGAGGCCGTGAGTGTGGTGGACGTGGCAGGAGGAGGTTTGAGGAGGATATCCGGGTATTGGGCATTCTTCTGTTTACCTGGGCAGAGAAAAGTCCACAGTTGGGGCAGGGCATGAGGAGAAGCGGTAGGAGATGCTCCTGGACCATCCAGGGGCAGATGAGGAGGGCTCCTCGAGCCTGATGCCCTGGGCAACACATGCAACTCATGTTGAAGCCCCCTCCTGGTGGTTGGTCCTTACCTAAGAGTAGCCAGGAAAGGGAGCTGCCATGGGCCCCTCTCATAGTCAGGGTGGGGCAGTGTTAGAGGCAAGGGGGGGTCTTCAGGACCAGAGGAGGCCACAGCCCCCTCCCCAGCTTGGGGAGCACCTACCCTATTCTTTGAAGTGGTGGGGGGATGGGCAGTATACTGGCTTCTCTGAACCCCACTGGCTGGGTTTGAATCCTGATCCCCCTCTCAGTTGCTGTGTGACCATAAGCAAATCACTTACCTTCTGTGTTTCAAAAGCAAAACATAGTCCCAAGGCTCCTGTCCCTTCAGGTTGTGATGAGATGTGAAAGGTCCACGTGTGTCTGGAGTGTGGTTACTGGCTAGTTGAAGTGGCTGTCACAGCTGCTCTCTGGGGGGATACCTAGTGCATTCCTGGGGTTCAATGGTGGGTGGGGCATCAGCTGGCTCTGCACTCAGACCCTGTTCCTCCCTCCCAGCCAGCCCTATGCAGTGGGCATACTCTCTCGTGCCCATCTCCTCCTGTGCAGCCCAGGCCCCTGCGCCTGCTGACCTGCCTCCCCACGCATGGGGGCACAGCAAGTTCAGAGCCACGCTCTGTATGCTCTGTGCCACCTGGGAACAAAAGTTCCATCCCCCTCCCATTTCACAGAGGGGAAGCTGAGGCTGGGACCATCACGTTCCATAGCTACTTGGTGGCAGAGGTGGGATTTCAACTCAGGAACCCAGTCATCTGACTCCAGAACCTCTGTGTTTCCACTAAACCAGGTCCCCAAACAGTTGGTGGTGACTTCTCACTAGGCCTTGGGGTTCTGAGGCCCCGGCTTCTTGTAAGAGGGACAGCAGCTCCCTCTGTGGACCATGGCTGAACTGTCTCCCAGTGTCAGGAGAACTTGTGTGTGTGACTGTGCACACAGGGATGTGTATGAATGTGAGCACATGATGTGTGTGTGAGCGCGAAAGTCAGACAGAGGAAGGAAGTATGACCTGCACCTAAGTGCCCTAGGGCACTCAGAGGAGAGTCTATGGCCAGTCTTGATGGCTGGAACTGATAACAGCCAAGGAGTCCATGCCAGGTTCCTATCCCCACCCACCCGATTGCACTGTGACATCATGGGAACTTTTGTCTAAGTATGACCAGGGCTCAGGTGGGGACTTGCACAGAAGCCAAAACTGACCTGCCCTACTCAGGGCCTTACACTCTGGAGACTGAAGTCAGCGTCCACTGAGGGGACCAACAAAGGCCTCAGAGGTATAACTTTATCCCCAGAATGCCCGTCACTACACACCCACATGGACTGTCCCAGGACACCTGTCACTACACATCGACATGGACTGTCCTAGGATGTCTGTCACTACACACATGGACTGTTCCAGACACCTGTCATTGCACATTGACTTGGACTATATCAGATCATCTTTCACTACATACCTACATGGAATGTCCCAACACTACCATCTACATGGACTGTCCCAAGATGCCTGTCACTACCGAGCTACATGGACTTTTCCCAGGATGCATGTCACTACACTATTACATGGACTGTGCCAGGATGCCTGTCACTACACACCTACAAGGGCTATCCCAGGACACCTGTCACTACACATCTACATGGACTGTCCCAAGACATTTGCCACTATACATGTGCATGGACTGTCTCCAGGATGCCTGTCAGTATACACATATGTGGACTTTCCCAGGACACCTGTCACTATAAATCTACATGAACTATCTCAGGACACTTGTCACTATACATCTACATAGACTATCCTAAGATACCTGTCACTACAAACCTACACAGACTGCCCTAGGATGCCTGTCGCTATACATCTATATGGACTGTCTCAAGATGCCTGTCACTACATACCTACATGGATTGTCCCATGATGCTTGTCACTATACATCTACATGCACTGTCCCAGGACATCTGTCACTCTATGTCTGTGTGGATTAGTCATAGGAGAACCTAGTTCTGGGGGTCAGACTCCCAAATTCTAAACCATCCTACATACTAGCCCTTCACTTCAGCATTTTTGTGGCTTCTTAGAGCTTCAGTTTCATCCTGTTCTTGTGAAATCTTTCAGAATTTCAACAATTATGGTCATTATATATCTGGTCGAGGGACGCACCACAGCACCTGGCGTGGTCTGGTTGGGGTGATTCAGTTTCCCTTTTTGAGTCAGTCAGAGCTTCTACTGGCCATAAGGGCTTTGGAGTTGAGAAGATAGGTCAGGAGACAGCTGTGAAGTCCTGGATTTGACCTATATTATGTCATGTGTATCTGATTCTCAGAGAGTCTGAGATCCCCTCCAGGTGCCACCTGGACGCCCTTTCCTGTTTGGTATGTTTTACATCACAGTAGCCTTCAGGCTAGTTAGACCTCCTGGTTTAGGAGGTTATTTGGGCAGACCTTCCCTTAGGGTCCTTCCTGGCCCACTGCAGGTATGCCTGTGTATATGGGGTGTGTTTTGAGGTAGAGATAATAAGGCCCACACATCATAATCCTTCTGGGCCTGGCCTGCCGTCCTCGTTCCCAGCCCCACAAGCCCCAGGATAGCCAACCTCCCCTCCCACTTGTTCAGTCTCCCAGGTGGACAAGAGCACAGAGCCTATTAAGAGGGAGGCTGTGACCTTCCTACATTAGTACCGCCCACAAGTTGGGCCCTGGCCGCCAAGGGAGGAAGGTCAGCCTGGCCTTCCAGTTCTACCAGTTCCACACACCTTTGTCCCTCACACCAGAGCTCAGGCTCCCAAGTCCCGTGTCATTAGCAATGCAGACAGGCTACTGGAGGGAGCAGATAGAGAGGTTGCAGCCTACCTGGTCTCACTCTCCCCACTAGTTTGTTGTTGTTGTTGTAAAGTATACAGAACATAAATTTACCATCTTAACCACTTCTACGTGTACAGTTCAGTGGCATCGAGCACATTCACACTGGCATGCAGCCAGCACCGCCATCCATCCACAGAACTTCCCATATTCCCAAAGTGAAACTCCGTCTGTATTAAGCCCTAACTCCTCGTATCCGCCTCCCTATCCCCACTACTTTCATCTCTGTGCGTTTGAATCCTCCGGGGACCTCGTGTGAGCAGAATCATGTACTATTTGCCTTTTTGTGACTGGCATATTTCACTTAGCATAATGTCCCCCAAGGTTCATCCATGTGGCTCATGTGTCACCTGTATGGGGAGACCACATCTGGTTCACCCCTTCTTCCACTCGAGTGGCCCCACCCATTAGCTGTTGTGAATAATGCCGCTATGAACATGGGTGTACAAACATCTCTTCGAAATCTGCTTTCAGTTCTTTCGGCTCCGTACTCAGAAGTGGAATTGCTAGCTCATATGGTAGTTCTCTTTTGAATTTCTTTGAGGAACTTCCATACCACCATTGTAACCATTTTTAAGTATGCAATTCAGTGGCATTTAGCACAGTCACAATGTTGTGCAATTAGCACCACCATCTAGTTCCCCAAAATTTTCATCACCCCAAAAAGAAACTTCATACCCCTTAGTATTCACTCCCCATTCTCCTCTCTCCAGCCACTTTCTGTCTCTATTTGGAGTTGCCTATTCTATATCTTTCATATAAATAGAATCATACAATATATGGCCTTTCATGACTGACTTCTTTCACTTAGCATAACACTTTTGAGGTCTGTCCATGTCACTATATGTGTCAGTACCTCAGTACTTTTTAATGACTGAATAATGTTCGACCGCATGGATAGACATGTTTTGTGTATCCATCATCAGCTGATGAACATCTGGGTTGTTTAGACCTTTTTACGATTGTGAATAATCTGTTGTTAACATTCGTGTACAAAATTTTGTGTGGACATGTTTCAGTTCTCTCAGGTGTATACACAGGAGAGGAATTGCTGGGTCATGTGGTCACTCTAGGTTTAACTCGTCCATTGGGTTTCAGTGAATGAATTAAGAAGAGCTATCTGCCCTGGTGGCCCGGGCTTCCCTGCATGTCACCAGGTCCTCTGAATAGCCTGTGAGGGTGGCCACCATCCCTTTTTCATAAGTGACCACACCATGGCCCAGGGTGATGAACACAGTTGCCCAGGGTCACCGGCTGGTGAGGACGCCCTCGCTGGGTGCTTGGAGAGGATTGTTTAAACAGCAGCGGCTCTTCTGCCTGCAAGCTGTCACTGTATTTAGTTCCACAAACAGTTACCGAATCTCCCTGGCACCTGCGTCTAACCTTCACTGCATGAACAGGATTCTGCACCTGGTCTCCCAGCTTCTGTCCTTGCCCCCAATGAAGGAGGTAGCTTGGGGTTCCCACATGGCAGCCAGAGAGGTCCCCTTCAAAGCCAGTCAGATACAGCCCCTCCAGAGACAGACCAGATTGTTGTGGTGGCTTTGGGTCCCCCAGTTGTTCACTGAAGTTCACTTTCCTTGCTGTTTCCCAAACACGCAGGCGCATTCCCACCCCAGGGCTTTTGCACTGGCAGTCTCTCTGCCTGCAGTGCTCTCCCCCTGACACCTGCATGGCTCCCACCTGCCCCCTGCCGTCAGGTCTCTCTTAGGGGTCCTCTCTTCAGTCAGCGCCCTGCCCCTGCTGTTTCTCCATAGCATCCCCACCCTCCCTGTGCTGTTCCTTTTATTCTGCGTGGCACTACTCGTCTCCCTTCTAGAAAGACAGTTCTGTGAGCGCAGGACTTTAGTTTGTGTTCCCTGCCACCCACCAGAGCCCAGACAAGTGCCTGATTCGGAGTGTCCCAGGGAACAGGAACACGTCCCACCTGGGGGAGCCCACTACATCTCACAGGCACTGATACCGAGGGTCCCTGGTTGGCGGGGATGCCCTCGCTTGGTGCTTGGAGAGGCTTGTTTGAACAGCAGTGTCTCGTCTACCTGCTGCAAGCTGTTGCTGTATTTGATTCCACCAATAGTTATCTCATTGCTGAGTCCTCTTCCCAATCCTGGGACTTGCCTACACCAAGGCCACAAAAGGAGGCAGCTTGGGGTCAACCTGGGCAGTCTGTCTGTATACCTGATATTGTTGACTCCCAAACAAATGTTTCTTGAGAGCTCTCTCCAGGACAGTCCTCACTCAGAGGCAGAAGAGGTGATCCCAGAAACACTCCCTAAAACGGGCCCTGCATGCTCACGGAGAAGTCACTCAGTTCTGACTGCTGTGGAACAGCCCACCCCAGGCTGGCTCAGTGGCTCAGAACAACCATGTATGCATCAAGCTCCCTGGCGCCTGGGTCAGGAGTTCAAACAGGGCCTGATGGGGATGCTGTGTCTCTCCACCTTGGGATATCTGGGGCCCTGGCTGGTGGCCTTCACAGTTGGGGCTACTGGCACAGAAGGCCTAGCTTTGCAGGGTATCCTGGGCCAATGATGGTGCCAGGTGTGGCCAGCTATTGACAGAGCACTTCTACGTGGCCCCTCCCCGCAGCTGCTCAGAACAGGGAACTCCTCATACGTAAGGAATCCATGTGGCATGGGTGGGAGGGGACTGAAGCCCACCTCCTGCAGAGAGACATCCAGAGAAGTATAGAAGGCGTCACATGTGAAGTCAGGACAAGCCCCCATCAACTGATGCAGCTGCTGTCCCTCTGGGCACCCTGGGCTGAACCCACACAGGCCAGGCAGCCACTGGGGAGGTCCCTGGAGAAGGATGGGTGAACCCTTCCCTCCCCCAGACAGTCTGGATACAGGGCAGAATTGGAATACCCAGATCCTGGCCAGGAAGACAACCTAGCTTTTGACGTGCAGCAGAAATTCAGTCCCTCCCTCCTCCTCTGACCACCCCTCACAGTGAGGGGGTGGGACAAATGGACCACAGTCACCCCTGTTTCCAGCTGTTGTCTTCTCCCTAGATGAGGCTCAGGAGGCTGACCCAGGGGTGAGTGTCATGCTACCTAGCCTGCGACATGCTGGGTCTGAACTGGGTGACGTTTAGCTGATACGTGTCTCCGTTAGAGTGAAACTGGTCTGGGTGTATGTTTACTACTTTCACAGATTATCACTGAGCGCCTGCCAGCCACGGATGCTGTCCCAGAATCAGGCAGGCAGACTGCTGTCCTCAAGGAGCTGCTACTCTATTTAGGGAGAAAAAGGCGATAAACAGAGACAAGTGATAGTTTTTCACCGAGGGCCACAGGGAAGGTCTCAGACTGGGTGGGAGGTTGCTGCCTGGTCAGATCCAGCCTCTCTGATAAAGTGACAGTGAGGTGAGGCCTGGAAGGGGAAGGAGCCAGGTGTCCTTTGGGTCACAGCCTCTCTGGCACAGGTGACAGCAGCGCAGAAGCCCCGAGACACATCTGAAGATCAGTGAGGGGGCTTTGTGGGTGGGAAGGTGGAGGGAGGAGGACAGGAAGGTGACAGAAAGCTGACATGGGAGCTGTGCTATGGACACTGAAGGCTTTGTCTAGTCAGAGATGGTGGCATGAATACTAAAGCATGAAAAAGCAGTGTCTTCATGTGAGCCTAGCTTTGCACTGATCCAGCTGTGAGGTCCTGTCACCCTGTGGGATCTATCTGGCTCCTCACCCTGTGGTCACACAGCAGCAGCAGATTCCTGCTCAGCGCTGTGCCTTCCCAGGCCTGCAGGACTCCCAGACAGCACCCGTGGCTTGAGGGCCCCTTGGGGACCCTTCAGGGTGGTTAACTGAACCCCTCTGTGTGGGAGCCCAAGGTGAGGTCCCACAGGGCACCTGGAACAGTCCCATCGGTCTGTCTGCAGCCCCATGGCTGGTGGATTCGGTACTCACCCACATCCTTCCTAAATAAAGCTCTTAGCTGATCGCAGGTCATCTGTGTTGATATGACATGTGGTGAACCTCCATGTCAAAACATTTCTCACAGCTTGGCCTGTGACCACCACCAAGTGGGAAGAGATGGAAGGATGGCTGCTTATCCCCTGAAACGTGCACTATGCAGGAAGGGTGAGAAGACGGACATTTCAGAGACCAGGTGGGACCTTGGGCATTCTGAAGGAGTTTGATGGTGGAGGCAGAGGCTTGTCCAGCTAGATATTGGAAGAGGTATTCATTATCTGTTTCAGGAGCCAGAATAACCCTGACCTGAGCTGACATCCACTCCTCGCCTCTTGGGCATCAAGTATGTTACTCCTCTGGTCAGACCCAAAGGCTCCAGCTTCCGGAAGCTCTGTGTTCCAGTTGGTTAATCGGGTCTGAGTTAGTTCCCTCACTGCAGCTTGCCACAGTGGTGGACTCGTCCCCACTTCATAGAAGGGGAAAGTGAGTCCTACAAACACTCCTGGAGTGCTCACAACGGCAGAGGCCATGCTATAGCTGGAGACCCTCTTCCCGCCTGGCAGAAGGTCCTGCTGGCAGGGGCAGGCCAGGTGTGAGGACACTGTGGAGACAGACAAGGAGCCTTGTCTTTGCCCACTGCCCTCCCTAGGCTCTCTCTTAAAAACAGTCATCATGAAAACTTTCCCTACCCAGATGGGGAGGGTGTGCACCCCACGCCCTTGGTGGTAGTCAGGGTCCCCCACTTCCCAGTCTGAGAAAGCTCATCCTGAGGGGCACAAGGTAAAGGAGAATGCAGTGGCTCCAAGAACTTGATGCCACTCTGGAGCCCCCAGAAAAATGTGTGGTCTAATTCTACATGTTCTGCAGAGGCTCACAGATGTGTCGTGGGCCAGCCTGTCAGGGTTCAGAGGGGAAACCCTGGGGCCAGTGGTGTGGCCTCCCGCATGCCCCTATCCCCTCTGAGCCTTGGTTTTCCCTCCTGTCAAATGGGGATGTAGCCTCCTCCACCAGCCTCCGAGCCTCTCACCCGCAGGATGAGAAGAGCTGGAAAGGGAAGAAAGTACCCGCACACCCCCGCAGAAACCCCCCGAGGGCTGTTTTGACTCAGCACCCCACCCCGGATCTTCTCGAGGTTCCGAGACCATTTGGTGGAAAGAGTCAAAACATCCAGAAGGTTCCCGCGCTTAGGAGGGAGTCAGTGGAGCCTGGCTCCTCGCTCATCTCCCCCAGAGCAGCTGCCACCACGGCTGCACCAGCGCCAGGCCCATCTGCCTGCCTGGCACCTTCCCAAGGCTAGGGGAGGGGGCCCAGGCAGGCCTGGAAAAACAGACCCTCTGCTGCTGTGGACACGGCCTGGCCTGTTGTTCCAGGCAAGTGGGGTGAGGGCTCATGGAGGAGGCCATGCTTTGTGCCCCCAGGCAGATGCCTGCCCGCTCTGTGCCCCTTGAAATCAGTACCACAGTTCAGCCTGGGGGCTGGTGCAGTATGTGAGTACTCTGAGCCCTGGGTTTGACCATTCTGAGGTCTTACTGACCGATGGCTTCTAGTTTCTCCCAGGACTGTCCCTCTGTTATAACTGTCCACCCCACTGCCCATGCCATCCATGAGGTGGTGGAGAATGTCATTCTGCCACTTTGAAGAAAAAATATGTGTGAGGGGGGAGGAGTCCCCACCCCAGGTTTCGGTGAGGTCAGCCACCCTGGATTCATTCATTCGACCCTTTGCTGGTTCATTCACTCTTTCACATAGAGAGGTTAAGTTCTTGTCTGAAATCACTGGGGTTTAAACCTTGTGGTGCAGCCCTCCCCACAGCAAGGGGCCCTGGCCTTTGGCTCTGTGTCTGCCCTCGTGAACCTTTGCCTGGCCCTTCACCTCTCGGCACTCAGATCCCAGAGTGGCGCTGGTGCTAGACCTGAGGTCCCTGCAGTTTTTTTCCTGTGGCCATCTCCTATTTGAAGACCCAACCAGCAAGTCTCTGGGCTTCTCCCCACAAGCAGGGAGCCCTCCCTGCTATCCGACCACCCAGGGCTGTGGGACTACCTACAGGATCTCTTGCCCTGAAGGACAGGCCTTGGGGACCGATTCTGCCTCCTGGCTGCTCTTCACAAACCCGCGCAGACATGGACGTGGCTCTGGCTTTGTCGGGGTGAGCTGGCGCAGGACTCCTGATCCGACAGGCTCAAGGCCGCAGTGTGCAGTCAGGAACCCCTGCCCCTTAATGATGTCACTGCTCTTAGGTTGCTTTATTGCTCAAATTGGTTAAAAGGCCCCAGAGAAATAGCTCTGATCCTTACAATGGCTTGTGAGTGTTGAAAGGAAATGTGCATTGCAGAAGATCTGAAAGAGGCTCCCACCCCTGGGAGGTCTCAGGGTGCAAGTCCCTCAGCCTTGTATAGGGCTGAACCCCAGCAGCTCAGGAAACTACCAGGTAAGCCTGATGGCCTACCTGGAAGGGGAGGCAGGTGGGAGAGCAGTGGGCAAAGAGACCTGCAGGAAAGCGCCAGAATCCTCATGCCCACACTACGAGACAGAGGTGAGGGCCCCCCATTTTGCAGGGAGAACTCAGGCCCAGCCAGATGAAGAGATCTTCTCACAGCCTGTGACCAGTCAACAGACGCCTGCTTTCAAAGTCAAAAGTTTTGTCTGCCCCTCACCAGCCTGCAGCCAGCCCTCACTGTCTGGGGCACATTATGAGGCTCCTCTCTGTCTCTGCCTCCCTATTTGCCGAACTGGGGAGACTGGATATTTTGATCCATGTTGGCTCCAGGCATCTGTGTGAGCTCAGGCCGGAGCCCCTGCAGAACTGCGCTGATGGAATCAGAAGCCCAGCTCTGCCCTTTCTAGCTGGGTGTCATGGGCAGTTACATATTCTCTCTGTGCCTCAGTTGCCCCATACATAAAATGGGAGTGTAACATGTTTTACTTTTTTATCACTATTATTATGTAATAGAATGACCTCAAAGGGCTGCTGGGAGGATTAAATGAGTTAATATTTTGTTGGCCACATAGTACTGGCTGTTCCCCTCTTCTCTCTCTAACGTTTTCAGGCGGAGGCTTGCAGCTTGTGTCTAAGAGTTACAAGTAGTCTGTGGAAGGAATTTGCCCCTGGGAACAGGCATGGGATGGACTCTGGCCTGTCCATTTGTGTACTGTTGACCCATCCTTCAGAGAAGGCCCCTGGTGCAGACAGGCCACTCACTGAGCAGACACCATGAACAGTACGAGAGGCAGACTGTCTGGAACACTGCAGAACTCAGGTTTCTCAGCTGTGAAGTGAGGGGTGGACTGGACCCTAATGCACCAATACGTGGAGTATCTGTTCATTTTGATGTCACTGACCGACATGGCTAATCGATCTCTGCCCTCTCCTGTGCTAGTGGCAAACATCACCAGTCGATCAAGGCAGTCCTTTCCCTTTGAGTCTGAGACAGCAACATCCTTCTTCTGGAGTTGCTCTGGTGCCTCTGCTTTATTGAGCTTGCATGCACATGAAAACCTATTGGCTGCTCTGACTTGACAGGCTCCACAGGCCAGCCAGCTTTGATCATCTCAGCATTTAAAAGCCGTGGAAACCTGGGGGAAAAGATGGGGAGAGTGTCTGATGACTAAACATGTCAGTGGCAGGTGAGGTGTACTGTCCTGGGCAGAGCAAGGACCCAGAGATGCCCCTCGAAGGAGAGACCCGGGCTTGGAGGTGGAGCCCCCCCACCCACCCCAACCCACCCCCGCCGCTTAAAGTGCAGTCCCCTGGGACCTGTCTGACACACAGACTTGAAGGTCCACCCCACACCCAGCTCCTTGGGACAGCACCAGCATGTGAGTTTGACCTTCTGTGATATAGATGGTGTACTCACCATAAGCTCTGGAATTGGAGTCTTGGGTTCCAATCCTACTCTGGCAGGCACAGGTGATGTGACCTTGGACAGGTCATCACCCTCCTGGCTTCCCCTGCAAATGGGAATAATCATGTCTCCTCAGTGAGTGTTCATAGGTGAGGTTGCCTGGTTCACTCATTGAGCATGTGCTGAGCACCTCCTGCATGCCCTGAGCCAGATGATAGTGAAGTAGGCAAAGGAGGCTGTGTCATTGCGAACCCCGTGAAGGCTGAGGAGATCAAGCCAGATGAAATGCTGGTGAGGGATGTGGGTGAGGGTGCTCCCCAAGAGGCCTCCAGCCATGTACAACACTGTGGGAGTGCTCAGTAGGTGTTCAGTGAGCAGAGATGTCCTTTAGGGGGACTCTGATCCCCCTCCCCTAAGGCAGGCCTTCCTAGACAAGATCCAGGCTTCCCTGCCCCAATAAAATGTGGCCAGGACTTGAGTGGGGTGCCCTTAAGGCCCCTCCTTCCTCTTCAGTGACAATGGAGCCTAAAGGCAGAGTCTGGGGGCTGAAAAGCAGGAAGTGAGTGGAGGCAGAAAGGGCATGCAGAGAGGGGGCTCCATCCTCCATGGTATGAGCCAGGACCTCCCTCTTCACTGGCCTCCCACCCAGGGAGGAGGTGCCCACTCAAAGCCCTGATCAGGGAATCCCGGCTGGCACCATGCCACCACCTCCCTGCCACCCTCATCCTCTAGGAGCCAGACGCATTCAGGATCCTTGCCAAGCAGGGGGAGGGATGGCACTCAGCTTCCCTACTCCAGCCATCCTTTCTGCTGCCTGTGTGTAATTAACAGAGTAATTAAAAACAGGATGAGTTAATTGGTATTCATTTATGTGGCAGATGTTTTTAATTGAGGCAGGAAACAATTTACCTGTTTACATAAACAATGGCAAAGGCAGGCTTGTAAAACACGTTTTTTTAATATTTTCCTCCCCCTTCTGAAAAAGAAAAATTGAAATCACTTGGTCTCCCCTGCGCCTTGCCTAGTGTGGGAGCTGAGCAGGCCCCGCCTGGGGTGGAGGCCCGGCTGGGGGAGGTGGGGGAGGTTCAGGCCAAGAGGAAACATCTGTTTAAAAGCTTTGCTTCCAGAGGAGGCTGTTTTCCTTAAATTCAGAGAAAGGAGGTGTTGTTCCTAGGTTGTGGGGATTGCCAGCAGGGCTGGGAGAGGGCAAAGGACTGTCCTACCAAGTTTGGTGGCCCTCTGGCCGGGGAGGGGATGACTTCCCTTTTCCACCTTCATTTTGGTGGCTGGGTGTTTGTTGCACAGTGGGGCCACTCCTGCAGAGAGTCACCATGTTCTTCCACACGGCCACCTTGCTCGTGGTGACCATGATGCAGAGTGCAGACCTAGAACATCCATGATGTTCAATGATGTCAGTTGGTGCTGGGTCAGAACTTCTCAGTGACCAAGGAGGCGCATCATGTGTTCAGCATGTGCTGGGCAAGAACAGCAGGCCTGGAGCCTGACCCGCCCTGTCCTCGCCACCTGGGTTCAAGGGTAGGACAGATGAGCCTGTCTGCATGGAGAGCTCGGTGGACGGCCTTCACAGAAGCAAGTGCTCAGGGGGTTGCCTGTTTGTAGATTGGCAGTAACTTAGCCCTTCCTGGATACCTGGACTCAGTGGCAGGCTTTACGTGTGCGCGGTATTACTTTGATTCTCAGGTTAATGCTCAAGGAAAGAAATAATTATCCACAGTGTACAGGTGAGGACACTGAGACCTGCAGACTGAGCGTGGCCTCCAGGTCATCCGCATCAAGCGAGAAACCCCAATAACAGAAGTGACTGATGTGTAGGTGCCTATGTCAACCTTTTCTTAAAGGATAAACATGCAGAGAATTGTATTTACACAGAAATGTCTAAAAGGATCCATGAGAACTGTCAACAGAAGTGACTTCAAGTGGGCAGACCAAAAGAGTGGGAGCCCTTTTCCTTGCTCCCTGTCTCTTTCTTCATTGGGGGAGCATTGCCAGCAGTGGGTTTTTCCCACATGATGATGATGACAGCACCTGTCAGGGCCAGGCTGCCAGGTTCACCATGGGCACATTACTGACTTCCCTGAAAGTAGGATGAATAATGGGGTTCACGTGACCATGTAAGAGATGATAAGCTTGGCCCAAGGTATGCAGCAAATGCACAAAAACTCTACACCCAAAATTGGGGATGTTTGGTGCCCCTTAGGTTCTCGGTACCACCTGCAGTGGGGTAGTCTGGGCTCTCTGCCCTTTGGGTGAAGTACAATTGAAATATCTGGGACATTTTGACGGTTCCTTGGGCAAGAAGGTGGAACATTCTGGAATCTATCAGGGAGAAAGTCCCTGAGAAGACGGTGCTCCAGAGTTCCAAGCTCAGAATGCCCAAAGATTGTCAGCAGCCACCCCAAAGCTGGGGCTCGGTTCTCTCACTCTTGGAAGTGATGTGAGGCCATCCTGACTCCAGGCCTCTCTGGTGCTGCTGAGGTTAAATCATGAAATCAACTGCAGCCGTGGACCTCTGAAAAGATGAGCAGCACCATGTGGCCAGCAGGGTCTGTGGTGTCCTTAGGAACTCAAGCCTGGTATTAGTGCTGTGTTACTTCAGTGAGGACCTGTGTCTCTCTGAGTACCTGGGAAGTGAGGACATTTACGGCCTATGCAATAGCTTTGACCTCAATAATGACTTAACTGGAAAGTCCCCAGCATGGGGCTGGCCCCTGGCCTGCCTTCCTGCCTTTACCTGGTCTCTGCAAGAGGAAGCGTGAGCTTTTGCAGCAGCCCCCAGCCTCCCGCAGAAAGGTAGAGGCAGGAGGAACATCCTCTGATGCCAGGCGTGGAAGGGCCCAGGGCCCCCGCCGTGGTGGGGTCTTCTTGTGTGCCTGGCTTTGTCCCTCATTGTTTTGGGTCATGGAGGACCCTGGTTGGTGCCCTTCATATCCAGGAACTGAAAGGACACAGAGGGGCTGTTGGGTATGCGGGTGCCTTTGTATGGGGCGAGAGACAGCCCCAGGCCTGCCCCTTCCCAGATCCTGGATCCACAGAGTGCTCCCTAAGGGGTGGCAGTGCCACATGGGGCCCACTCTTGCCCACAGCTCTATCACACCAGCCCCAGGGTCATTCTTGTGAAAGTGGGGAGGTGAAAGGTTAGGGATGACCCCAGAAGCAAGCCAGCCCAAATACCTCATATCCCTGCCTCTCCCAGGTTATTTCTGAAATCCCTTTGGCAACTCATATTTGAGAGTTCGTGCATACATCGTAACCTGGGGTCTCCTCCCAGGCCCTGTCAGCAGGGGAATTGTGTCCCCACTGCTCAGGGGAGCATGTAACGCTCAGAGAAGTCACTGTGTCCTGGGTGCCACAACTTGTCATCGGCGTTTGTGCCTCACATGTACATATCACAGGTAAACTGGGTCTGCACAGGTCACATAGACAAGGGTGGCCATTCCGTGGCTGGGACTTGGCCCGAGAATCATCTGGCACTTAGGAGAAACACATGTAGGATAAACCACCAGTCCCTAATTATTTAGCATTCATATGAGCAGCATTATTATTTTAAATTTTGGCAGCATTTCTCTGGAGAGTTCAAGGTGATATGCAGCCAATTTGCATGTTTTTTAAACAATGAAAACACTTTGGGAATTGGTTAAGCCTTCAGTGGCGCCTCGTTGCTGGCAGAGTAACATCCTGACTGCTTGGCCTGGTTTTCCAGACCCTCCACAGACTGGCTGGCCCTTCCATCTAGCCTTTCTGCGCACTCCCCACCTTCAGCTGCACGTGGAACTTGATATTTCTTGTTTGTTCCTGAGTTCCAACTGCCACGCCTTTGGCTGAGCTATGCCCTCCACTGGTGTCGCTGGGGTTGCCCTTCCCCTCCACCTTTCTTTAGGTGTGCAATTTCTACAACTCTCAGGACCCAGCTGCAACATCACCCCTTCTTAGAAGCTTCTCTGACGCTCAGGCTCACTTAACATCCATGGCCCCATGAGTTCTTTGGATTTCGTCAATTCCTTTTTTTAAATAAGTAAACTACAATAAGGTTCCATTCATTAACTTCTGTGACAGCTTGTAATTGCCTGTTACTTCCTGTTACTATCTGCTTCTTGGGGGATAGCACAGTGCTGGTGGGCAGCAGGAAGTTTAAAATGAATGAAGGACATGGTTTAAAAGGACTTCTGGTACAGAAGAGAGCACAGAGAGAAGTCTTGCCCCCGCTTCTCCCCAGGGCCAGCTTCTTGTTTCCTTGTTGAGATACTGTGCTCATATCAGATCATCTTTTAAATATTCCAGGGGTGTTTTGCAACCTTTCTTGGGGGCCACACTCCCTCCCCATAGGAAATGCACAAGTGGACACCACACATACACACATACTCCCCCACGACATATACTGTCCCCCTGCCCGAGGCTCTGTTACAGCTTGCCATGGGGTGGCGGGGGACAAACTCTACCATTGGACTCTTCTGTTCAGATCATAGGAGGCCTTCACTGACTCCCCTCAACCAGATGAGGCACCCAACCAACACATCCTAGCTAAGAGAGTGTGTGTGTGTGTGTGTGTGTGTGTGTGTGCGTGCGCACGTGCAGAACACGTGGAGTGTTCTCTTAACAGGCACTTAATCCTCACAACATTGTCCCCAGTGTACAGAAGATGAGAAAACTGAAGATCAGAGAAACAAGGAGGCATGTCCATGGCCACCCAAGAGATAAAGCCAGGAGCTGAACTCAGGCCTGCCTGACCCCAAAGTAGGGTTTTCCTACTACTGCACAGCTTCGTGTAGTGGCCTGTGTCTCCACCGCCCCTCCCACCTGTGAGCACACAGGAAGAAACTCATCTCCATCACACTTAGGTCACAGTGCCATTCCTCTACTCACACATACATTTACTCATCTACCCATCTATCCATCCACCTACCCAGCTGCCCACCCATTCATCCATCTATCTATGCAACCACCCATCCATGCAACCACCCATCCACGCATCTATCCATTCATCCATCCATTCACTCATCTACCCATTCATCTATCAACCAACTACCCATCCATTCATTCACCTATCTATCCACCCATTCCTCCAGTCATCTATTCATTCATCCACCCATCGTCTGGCCATCTAACCACATTCACCCACCCAGCATCTATCCATCCATTTATTCATTCATCCACCAACCACCCATCCACCCATTTATTCATCTGTCTGTCTACCCACCCATCCATTTATCCATCCATCCATCTACTCGTCCATTCATATATCCATCTATTTACCCACCCATATATTTATCTACCCACCTACCTATCCATCCATCTACCTGTCCATCTACCTCATACTTACCTACTTATCTTTCTATATAAACCCACAATCCATTGTCCCACCCACCCAGGAAGCCACACCAGCACATTTGTTGTCACAGGCCATTGACTAGGTACACCACCCTGCAGATGAGCCACTTCCCCTTGGCAGCTGTGCATGGGGGGATGGGAGGGGCTCCTAGAGTGCCAAGACCAGTACTGGGAGAGAAGGGTGCCCCTTATTCTCGCTGCCCCTCCCCCAGCCTCGCAGCCCCCTTCCTCTGCAGCAGGAGCCCAGATGTCAGGGCGCCTCCCCCGCAGCTCTCAGCTCCAGCAGCTGGTTGAGGAATGTGCTTCCTTTGTCTGCCGGCTACAGGGTGAGCATGCCTGACATCTGGATCGTGTTTGCTGCCCTTTGGAGAGCAGAGGTTTTCATTCCAGAGCTTTGAGCTCTCCACCCTCCCCCGCCTTTTAACTCTTTGCTCAATGCTGGGATGCTGTAGAAGACCAAACTTCAGAACCATCCACAGGGCTTGGGTCCAAGGGGTCGGGGAATCTGTGATTAGTTGAGCTCTAGGCTCCACTGTGCAGCCTCCTCTTGAAGATATGGACAAGAACACAATGGCTCTGACCTGCTTTCTAACCAGGAACCACAGTCACAGTTTGTTTCTCATCATTTTTTTTTGTGCATATATTTACTTACAAGTGGGAATCACATGTTTTTGTCACCTCTTTTGATTCTCACTCATGCATCACTTTTCTATATCATTAGGTGATATTCCATCTATTGTGGCATCGTTTTTGCTAGTAAATAGGCATTTGAAATACAATAGACAAAAAAAAGTGTGCGACTTGAACTTTTACAAAGTGTGCCAGATAAATGTTACCTTCTATGCCCCCAGGCCCTGTGCCCATCCAGTCATTGTCTATCAGTGACTCTGACACCATAGACTAGTTTGCCTGTTTTTAAACTTCATGTAAATGGAAGCACATGGCATATGCTCTTTGGGGTCTGGTGTCATCCATTCAGCTGCATGTTTGTGAGATGCATTTATGTTTGTGCGTGTGGTTGTATCTGTCCTTTTTCCTTGCTGTATAATATTCCTCCATGTGGATCTGCCATGACTCATAGCCCTTCAATAGTTGATGAGCATTTGGATAGCTTCCCTTTGGACCTCTGTGACAAAGTGGCTAATGAATACTCTTGTTCCTTGCTACTGAAGCACATATGTTTATATAGCTGTTCATTCTGTGCCTAGGAGTAATATTGTTGTACCATGGAGTGTGTGACGGTTTAGGCTAGTAGATACTAAAAGACAGTTTCTAAAGTGCATGTACATGGGATTTTTAAGATTCCATAGTATTGCATTGACTAGAGAGTTTATTTGGGGTCATTTGCCCTCTGTTTGTCACTCTCATAAACTATGCTGTGATGAATATCCTCATAGGAAAATATTGGCAGGCACCCGATGATGCCCTTCAAATATATTCCCTAAGGTGGACTTGCTTGTCCAAGCCAAGTAGTCACCATAGGAGGAGTGGAAAACAAAGAGGCGGGAGGCCCTGATTCAACTTAAATTTGCCATCTGTAAGATCTGATTGATTGGTCTCTAAGGTCCAATATGTTGTAGTTCTAAACACCAAAATGTATCAGTTAGCTACTGCTGTGTAACAAACAACCCCCAAATTTTGAACCATTATTTGGTTCACAGTTCTTTAGGCTTGCAATTTAGGCAGGCACATCTGGGTAGTTATGGTCCCTGCTGGGCTTGCTCTTGGGTCTGTGGTCAGCAGCTCTGCTGATTGTGGCTGACCCCTCCACACACACATGACTGCGACAACTGGGCCAATTGCCCCATCATGTCTCACCCTCCAGTCAGGCTGCTTCAACAAGAGAGCAAGTGGAGCTCATGTCCTCTGTGTCCAGGCTGACATCACTTTTATTGCATCCTATTGGCTAGATCAAGTCCCAGGGCCAGTCCAGATCCAAGGGTGGGAAAGCAGCTCCATCTCTGGATGGGAAGAGATTCAGTCACATTGCAAGAGCATGGGTAAGGAAGAGTAAAGAATTGAGGCCATTTTGCAATGTATTCACCTCACAGCTGGAGGGGGTCTGAGTAACCATAACCCAGCTTCATTGCTGTAGAATAGACTCCAACAGCTCTTTGGTCCTCACACACACTACAAAGAGTTGTCCTTCCCACTTACACGCAGGGTAACTGCTTGCTGGGGCTGCTGGCAGGGGTGCAGGTCCTGATCCAGGCCCAGCCCAGGCTCTCTCCTGCCACAGTGAGCTGAACTCTCAAACGTGCATAGACAGGGTCCAGAGTAGCAAAGAGAAGGTGGGACACATGCTCTTTCTCAGTGGCCAGCCAGCAAACCTTCATGGAGCACCTACTAAATGTCAGATACTATTCTGGGCTCTGCCTGGGGACAGTACACAGAAAGGTAAGACAGTGTCATCCAGGTGAGAGGCAGTAGACACAAAGACCAACATAGCCAATGGTTGCCGGTGTTGACAAGTACCCTAAAAAAGATTAAGTTGACTGGCATAGCGGGAAGTGCAGGGGTGGGGACAGTTTTTACTTGGGAGGGTAGAGAAGGCTGCTCTGAGGAGGGACATTTGATCCCAAACCTGAATGAGAAGAAGACGGCCTTTCAAAGATATGGGGGAAGCGTTCTAGCAGGTGTGGAGGCTCTGTGCAGGACGAGAGTGAGTGCTGGGCAGGAGAGACTAAAGGACAGACGGAGCACAGGAGGCATGAAGGGCACTCAGTCTGTCTGCCTCCTGTCAAGCAGTTTTGCCGCATCTTCCCAGCTTCTTTGATGAGTCCCAGGTTCGTTTGTAGGTGTAACATACACTATGCTTTTCCAGTTCAGAAGGTGTGGGTGGGCCCAGCTGGAAGGAAGTTCTGCTGAGATTGTGTCTGGTTCAGTTTTGCATCATCTCGGTGGTAGAAGGGACCATCCCACCCAGGTACACTGGCTGCCTTCACCACCGACAGGATGTCATGAGCTCCCACTTATGATGGCAGCGCAGCCTAAGTGTCCCCCATGTATCTGTGTCCCTGGGACAGTCTCTTGTCCCTCACCCTTGGGCTCGCTGACACCCATCTGGGAGAACTCTTAAGCACATTCACAGTAGGAACGAGCTCTGCCACTGACCATCTGGGGACATCAACCTTAGAGCTGCACACTCCTGACATCTGCTGCATGACAACTATGTGACTAGGGCAAGTGACATCACCAGTCTGTGCCTCAGTTTCTTCATCTGTAACCTGGGACCCTAATACCTCAAGGCTTTGTCAGGAGAGTCAAATGAGAGAGAGGTTTCAGAGCCCAGGCACAGAAACAGCTCTCGGCAAAAGAGAGCCTATTTAAAATTAAAGTTGCACAACATGCTGAGGATAGACCCTTCTGGGACCCCGCAGCAGGGTCTGCTCTGTGCCCTCTGCATGCTGGATGTTTTCTCTGGATTAGGAAGTTTCACCCTTCCTTAACTCTGTGGGGTGGGTTCTATTCTCATCCCCATTTCACAGATGAGAAAACTGAGGCCCATAGTAGAAAAGCCACTGACGTTCCAGCTGAGAGATTGATGGCTGGAGACACTCAGACTTCCAGTTCACAAAGCCCTCTGGGTTCCTTGTTTGAGACCATGCCTACCCGGAGAAGTAGGAATTATGGACCATGGACCCCATTTTACTGATTGGGTAAACCTGGACTCAGAGGCAAGCTGGGGTAATTTCACAGTTCATAGTTAGTTGGTCGCAGAACAGAATGAGAACTCAGGTTTCCTGACTCACAACCCTGCACTGTTGCTATAGCTACCTGCAGCCTTCACAGTCATCACCCACAGGCCCAGAGGTCGGAGTTCCTGGGGCCAGGCAGCCAGGGGTGGCTCAGTGCTGTGCTGTGGGAAGAGCAGTGGCAGGCAGAGGAACAGCCTACCTGGGTCAGGACCCACAGACTGGGAAAGGCTGGGCAAGAGGCCCGCCTGGACCGATGGAAGGGAAAATACTAAGCCTTGTGTTTTTAGATTATTACTTATTCTCTGGGCGGTGGAGGCCTTAATAGAATCCAGATGTGAGAAGCGACTCAAGTTCCAGCGCCTGGGACTCATTAGGCTGTGCTCCACCTCCCAAATCCCCTACTTTGCAGAGGTTGGGGATCAAAGACGAGAGTCCCCTGACATTGGCCTTGGGGGTGGGGAGGGGAGGTACCTCTTGGTCAGACCCTCCTATCTGGATGTGGGGCCAACCCATATCCTGAGTTTTTTCCTGCATGCAGGCAGCACCCCCACCACCAAAGCCCCAAGTTGAGAGCCCCTGGCTGGCTCTGGTCACAAACCCCTAGGAGACGTGTATGGCTGCTTCCTAGGGGTTCAGGCATAAATTTTTCCTCCTTTTATTTTCATCGGAGAGTCAAGAAGAGTCAGGGTCCCCCACCTCCACCAGGAAGTTTGCTCTCAGTGGGGAGATCACCTGGCTTACTCAAGACTCCAAAGGTCCAGGAGCTGTGGCTGGACCACAGGGTCCAGGAGAGAAGCCTTCCATCCACTTTTGAAGGGTCAAAGGAGGGCATTCTGGGGGTCCATAACTGCCTAAGTAAAGGTATAGAGGCTCAAATGCCCCCTGCTCCATGAGAGAGAGATGGTCTCTACTTTCTTGCCACTATCCGCTCCCACTCCCTGCCTTGCATCTTAAATTCTGGCCACTCTGGGGGCCCCTCTGTGAACTGATAGTGCAACATGTCTCACCTCTCCCAGACTCCACACAGCATATAGTACAGGGTAGTCAGGGGCTCAAAGGAGGTGAATCTCTCACCAAGAGGTGTTTGGGGTCATCCCAGTGATGGAGCCCTTCTAGCATTTGGGGCTTTCAAGGTAAGGTCTTCCCTGCATCACCATACACCTCTCACGGCTTTCACGGTCACACAGTTGAGGCCAGAACACCTGCCTAGGACCTTGTGAGTCAGAACAGACGTCCATTCTTCACATCCACTCTTCATGCACACACAAAAGGATCATGTGGGCACCAAATGTCAGAAGGGCTGCTCCAGAAACCAGGAGACCTGGATCCACCACCCCTCACGGAACCGCTCACTGCACCATTGATGGCATCTACGATGGCCGTCCCCAACCCAGCACCCCATGCTCACTGTGCTGTGTTGGTGTCCATGGGCTCTGTTACACCTTCTAGAGGGTCCTGCTCATGAGGGATGCCTTGATGCATATGTGACGTCACCGTGCACTGCTTGGCCTGGTTTCTCATGAAACACTTGCATTTCTATCTCCTCCATGCGTTTGGTATCAGGCTTGTGGGGGTTCAGGGGTTATTTGTAATGAGAAGGAGGCTTTGGGCCTAAGAGAGTCAAGAGCCATTGTAACAGGAGGTCTATGAATGAATGAATGAATGAATGAATGAATGAAAGAGCAAATGGATGAAAATCCTGCTGGGGCACAGCAGTGTCAAGGAGTCAGACTCTGAGCCAGGAGGCCTTGTGGAGCTGTGGGCTTGGATGAAGCCCTGACCTCCCTATCCCAGATGCCCACCTGGGCCAGGACTTCGCCACACAGAAAAGGTGGCCTGGGAGGTGTCAGTACTTAGGGCCAGATTTGAGGCAGAGAGGTCAGGATTTACATCTGCTAAAAGGGAGCTTGAGGGGTCAGGGAAGCTGGGACAACCTTGGAACACAGAGGGACTGTCTTCCTGGATTCTCTTGGTCATGATTCAGCAAATATTGGTTGAGTGCCATCGTGCACCTGGTCACATCCTGGATTCTCTGTCGTGCACGTGGAGGATGCAAGCAGGTCTCCAGGGGAAGGAAGGAACTGACAGAGGGGAGTCACAAAGGATCATGTGGGCTCTCAGGGCTCTGGCTGAGGTGCAGGGCAGCCACCTTTACCAGTCCTGGGAAATAAATAAGCCTTAGAGGGCTGCTTGCCCCTCTGGTTCCCAAGAAAGAAAAGCAGACGGGTTTACCTTGGCAGGAGTTTCAGGATAGTGGCCCGCTGCCCACCAAGGCAGAAGCTGGAATTCAGAGACTGGGGCCCAGTTCCCAGGTCTGCCATGCACCCGCCTGCAGAGCCCTCACCTCTCAGGGGACAGTGGGGACAGGCCCCTCCAGCTACCCGGTTGTGGAAGACGCAGTGAGCATGATCTTGGCAGGACAACCTTGCAGGGGCCTTTCCTTTCTTTTGCTCACCTGCACTTTCTCTACTAGGAAGATGCAATATTTGTAAGATGCAAAAGGAAAATAATTGGACAACCGTTACAACGTTGGTTTCCTTTTGTCCTCACCACCACTAGAGTCACCAAGATGACCAATGACTTCCTGTGCACATTTCATGCTCTCTCCTTTCCCCTACTTATACATATGGAAACTAAGACTAGGGACAGTATGACTAGGGTCACTGTCAAGCCCCCTGTTCTGCCTATTTACAGACAAGGAAACTGAGGCACACCCCTCACTGAGCTCCCTGCCTGTCCAGCAGCCCCAGGAAAGGCTTCTTCTGCTCATATACTCATTACTTATAAAGCTGGCTTCTCCATCATCTTGGGAACTCAAGGGGAGCCTGAAACCTTTGAGGCCCTTCTGTGGTCTCCCATGGGCCTCAGGAACCCCTGCCTGCAGGCCAGCTCCAGGAAAGGGGTCTGGCGTAGAGCTGTATCCACCCTGGGACAGCCAGGCCCTACCCAGTCTCTGTGTAGGAGCACGTCCCAAGACCCCACAAAAAGTGAGGCCAGACAACTTGGGCTCAAGGCTTTCCTTTCTTGTGCCTCAGTTTCCTCACCTGCCCAATTCATAGGCTTGCTATAGGGATGAGACGAGGTGGTTCATGTGGAGTGCTCAGGTCAGGGTCATAGGTTTGTTACCTGTCAGTACCTGTAAGTGTCTTGCAAAGGGCCTGATGCAGATTACCTGTTGTTATCTACCACCTTTCTACAGCCCATGGCTTTCGTGAGGGTCAAATGGGGTAACAGCAGAAATCAGACTATAAAAGATCAAAGCAGGGGCTTGTTATTTCCGGGAGCAACATGGATTAGAGGAAGGCAAAGCCAGGAAGATGAGATGTGCTGATGCTAGCAGGTCCTCCTCTTGCAGAAGGTTCTAGAACCCCGGGCTGGGAGCGCTGGGCTGTGGCCAGTTCTCAGCCAGGCAGGGTGGGCTGGGAACCACAGGCAGACAGGGACAGTGATGGATGGGGTGGCTTGTTCCGGCACATTCCGTGTTCTTTCCCACTGACTCCACCCGGCCTTGGAGAGCTGCTTCCTCTGCCGATGGATTAGTGACATTTAGCTGGGAACTGGATACGCCGTCTGGGAAAGACGCAGAGTGTCCCATGGGCCCTGGGAACATGGGGTCTGGGAATGTTCTTGAGGTCTGGGAGCAGCAAGGCGGGGGTGGGGTGGGGGAGAGCTGGGACAATGGGACTGGAGGAGGACGCTGGGATCTCAGGGACACAGTGCCTCTGCCCACCCCCCCTGCTCTCGCTCACTGGGGCATTGTGAATCAGCTCCTGCACACAGACGGACCTTAAGACACCAGCCACTTGGAGGCCAGCAGGCCCCCCAATTCCTTGTGGATTCAGGATAGGACAGACAACAAAGAAACCCCCTGTGGGGAGTAGGGGGACAGACCATTAGAAGACGAGCAGATGAGGGAAGGAAGGCACCTTGAGCAGCAGGCCTTGTGGACAGGTGGGTGAGACACTAGGTCCATGTTCAGCCCCCTTCTCAGCTGTGTGAGTTGGGCGGGTCTCTGAGCCTTTCTGGGCCTTAGTTGTTCCATCTGTAAGATGGAAAGGAGCACTGTCTGCCTCTGAGGGTCGTGGGAAGGCTACATGAGTCTGCTGGCCAGTCCTGTTGCATAACAAATGTCCCCTTCCATGCACGTCGGGGCTCCCTGGCCCTGCAAGCCCCTCATCTCCTGCCTGTAAACCAGGACAATGGGGTAAAAGGCCCAGCACCCCCAGAGCTGTGCCCCACCTGTACTGGTACAAGGCCACTGTGCTGGTTGTGACACCATACAGGACCCCAGGAGGGCTGGGGGAACCCCCAGTGTCAGGTGACAAGGCTCGGTGTCCGTCCTCCAGATTCTAAGCTCCTCTGAGGTTGAGGCCTCATTAAGGCAGGTTTCTGCGCTTGCAAAGTTGAGCTTGACAGGCCATTTGGAAAGAAAAAAACAGGGTGCCTTAGAGGGTCAGAGTTCTGAGGCTGCCGCCAATACTGGTCTTGCCCCAGTTACTAATGGAGCAGAGGACACTGGTGGTTGGGTCTCAGTTTTTTCTTCCCAGGCATACTGAGATTTGAAGAGAGCCCTGTGGACTTGGGAAGATGGTCCTCACCCTCACTTGCCCAGATTTGGAGTACCCTGGGCATCACCCACTGACTCAGCAATGATTGCCTCCCATCCCATTCCCACCCCAGGCAGCTGCCCCTCTATGTTCTGGTTAGCCCACGTGGCATCCCGGGCTGAGCCCAGTGGGTCCTGTGTGAGAACTTCCTAATCTCCGCAGTTTGAAGGGCTGTGGGTGCTCCAGGCTCAGGCCCTATTGTCCATCAGGTTCTCTGCCTCCAGCTCTGAGACACCTAGCAAGTCACTTGTCCTCTTTGAGCCTATCTTCCTAGCTAAATGGGTGTGATAACAAGAACTGCCTCTTGCTGTTAAGGTGCAGTGAGTCCAGCAGCTGGCATATGGGGTTCCTAATAAAAGCCAGTCCTGAGGGTTGCTTTGCTTCCCCTGACCTGAGGTGGGGGGCACTAATTCGTATGTGGCACCTGGTGAGCCCCATGTTGGGGCAGCTGTTATTATATGTTAATCTTACAAGAAAAATTTAACTTAAAAGATATAAATCCAGCTGCTTGGCCCCACCCCAGACCTGCTGAATCAGAGCCCTCTAAAGGGGGACATGTTCATGGGGATCCCCATCAGTAAGTGGTGGGTCTGTGGGCTCTGAGAGCTACAAGATGAGCCCAGAATTGAAGCTTGGGAGACAGAGGCTCAGGTGAGCATGGAGGAAACACTGTAAGCGTGGGGGTCTGACGGACAGCTCAGGCCTAGTCTGCCTCTCACAGGCGGGTGCCCTGGGGGAGGTGACACGTGGTTCCTGACAGCACTTTCTGAGGAGGGTGTGAGGGTTCAGAGAGATCCTTCAAGGATGTGCAGGTCACGGGCCCAGCTCTGCCTGGGTCTGAGGACACCCAGAAGTGGATGCTCTTTGTGGGGCGGGACCCAAGAATGGGGAGGGAAAGTGTCTCACGAGGCCAGCCCAGGTTTTCCAGGTGGTGGTCTGGACTTGCTGGGATCTGTGCCAGCTGAGCTGGTTTGTGCTGGCACCCTCGGCAGACTTGATGGGAAAGAGGGAACTGTCTCCCCTCACCAGCACCCAGCATCCAACGGTGGGGCTCCTCCCCTAAACCCCTCCATACCGTGCCCCCATGCTCTAGCCAGCTTCTGCTTTCACTGGCTATGGGCACAGAGTCCTACGTGGACAGTCCTACACTGGCTGCCCCAGGCAGTAAGATCGTGTGGAAGCACCAGAGGTTTAAGCCTCCTAGTGGATCTAGGGGGCCCAGAAGCAGCTATGGTTCAGTAAGAGTTTTTGAATTGGGGGTCAGGGCAGGAAGCTTGTACAGAGAGAATAGGACTGCACCTGTCTGGTGGCTCCTAAGAGCCTGGAGAGGTACCTGCAGTTTGCCCTCAGGCCACACAAGCCTGATAAGGCCTGGTGAAGCCCATGTGCATGGAAGCTGCTGAAGGGATTTAGGCAGGAGAGACAATGTGCACACTTAAGACCTGCTCCAGCTGCTGTGCAGAGCCTTCAGTGGCTCCCCACTGCCACTCAGGCAGTCTGCAATAGCCGGCCTGGCCTCAGTTGACCTTCCTTCATCCTGCACAACTAGAGGCCCTGAACACTCTGGCCTTTGCATTTTCTCTCCTTGACCACAAATGCTGTTTCTTGCCATCTCCATACCACCTTCGCTCTTTCCTGAGGGCCCTTGTCATATCTTGCTTTCTGGGAGGGGTCTATGCTGAGGGCAGCCTTGAGAGCAGGGTCTCAGCATGAGTTGCTCCATAAACTTTTGCCAAATTTCACTGAGTGCTCTTGTGTGCAGACTCTTCACCTGATCTTCTCATCTAACCCCCCGATTGCCCAATGGAAGGTGCTCATTGTTGCTCCATTTACAGAGTAGAAAGGCTCAGAGATAAGATGACTTGCTCCAGGTCACACAGCCAGGAGGCACTAGAGCCAGGACTCAAACAAGATTCAGGAAATACTTGAGGTCCCATTGGGTGCACCTGTGGTCCCACCATATGCAGCCCCTAGGACCCATGACCCAGGTGGGTAGTGGGACAATATGGGTGCCCCCTCCCCAGTACAGCCTCAGTCAACCTGGGTTTTAATCTCAGACCTGATGCCTCTTCTAGAAGAAGGGTACCTGTGGTGACTAGACTACCAAGGTGTTGAAACCCTGTTGACCCATGTGACCCTGCAAGGACCTACACATACTTGCTGTGTGCCCTTGGGCAGATTCCAGCACCTCTCTGTGCCTATAAAACAGAGTTTTGGTGAGAATAAAAGGAGCAATGACTGTCCAGTGCTGAGAGCAGGGCCTCGTGCGGTGAGTCTGCCTCCTCTCCTGAGGAAACAGATGGACTCAGGCCTGCCTCCCTTTCCTTTTCTGCCAAGGGAGGTCGCTGGGCACCAGCAGAGTGCTGCCTGCTCCATCCTCATGGCCATCAGGCATCATGGGGTGAGTGTGTCCAGAGTCTGTCTCTCAAGGGCTGTGGAGATGATGTGACGTGTTGAGTCGGCCCCATCCAGCCCCTTCGTCTGCCTTGACAGCGAGGTTCCTGTTAAATAAGCACCATGTGGGGAGTGTCGGTCCATTGGAGTGGCCCTGCCCCTCCTCAGCGGGGTTTTCTTTTATCTGCTTTTCTGGTTCATTCAATGTCTGAGACTCGGCGGAGCCCCAGTGTGGAAGGGCTCTGGAAAGTTGGAACAGGCCCTGAGTCGCGTGTCCCAGCCTGGCATCTGAAATGCCCTCCCAGGCGTGCCGGTGGGACTGCCTGCCCTGAGGTGGCCTGGTCAGATGAAGGGCTGGCCAGGATGGCCTGCACCCACAAGGGTGGCCTGGGGCCCATAGTAGCCGGCCACGCTTACCTTCTTTGGTTGTCACCAGGGACTGGCTGCTGGTCCTGCAGCCAGGCATGGTGTTGACAGGCTCCACAGCTGCGGTGCACGTGTGCCCAGCCATCAGCCTCCTGACAGGCAGTCTGCGGGGGGGCAGGGCGCCCGGTGGGAGGGAGGCCAGCGGCTGCAGCTGAGTGGACAGCAGGTGCTGCAAGGCTGGGTGGCTGCTGATTCCGGCTGCTTCCCCTCCATGGGGCCCAGTGGGGAGGGGACTTTGCTCTCACCCAACGGGGGCCCTGGCGTATGGAGGGTTGTGAGAGCCCCACCTTAGTACTGCAGGTGGGTGGTCATCTTTGCTCTGTGAGGGAGAAGTGTGGGGGATAAAAAGGGAGGTGTTCACAGTATTGGGCATCAGATAACATTAAATGCCATTTATTAGCCTTATGAATCACCATCCCGAGTTGGGCCGCCCCAGACACACATGTGTGTCTCTGCATCTACCCTGATCTCCATTGGCCCTAGGATGGGAGAATGGGAGGGAGAGCAGAAAGGACAAGAACTATAGTCACATAGTGACAGCTAAGGGGTATTGAGCCTTGACAGTGCCTCCACCCCACCATCCCCCTGGCCCTGGATGAGACCCACTGGCTTTAGCAGGATGAGCTCAGGGCAGTGGCTGGGGCAGTGTGGGCTGTGCCTCTGTATATAACAGGTAGAGGATGCCCACCTCAATGCCCTGAACAGCTAGGCCCCATGAAGTCCCAGCCACTGCTCCCGGGTCTCTGTGGCCTACCCAGGCGCTGGCTGACCCTGTGTTAAGATGGAGGGGGAGGCCCAGGGATCACCCCCTTCCACCTGCAAAGAATTCCCAGGCAGCCGCTGGCTCAGGATGTGTGTAGCTGATAAGACCACCTGAGGCCTTTTCCTTGGGGTCCCGCTTTGTGGGGTCATGGGCTCAGGCCCTGCAGGCCTGGTTTTACCGCTTCCACTCTCTCTCTACACATCTGACCCCTAGGAGAGTGTCAGACCAGGTGGGACTCTTGACACATTGTCCAGGGCCACAACCTGCTGACATGAGGACCACACTTTGAGTGGCCAGGCCTAGAGTGGCCTGAAATTGACTGTGTCTTCAGCCTGCCTGCTCCTAGGAATTTCTTGGGGCCAGGAGATGGTTAAAATGAGGTTCCTGTTGCCCAGTCTGTCCTAGAATATCCCCTAGATCAGCCTGATTGAGGCCCCAACCTGCTGCAGCAGCCTTGCCAGGGACCCTGATGGAAATGCAGATTCTTGGGCCCACCCCAGACATGTTGAACCAGAAATGGGGTTGGGGAGGCTGGCATGTGTGTCTGAACAGGCCCTTCAGACTCCCCAGTCTACAGGACCAGGACCACCACCTCCACCCCACAATGAGGATTCCCACCCTGTTCTGGCCTGCTCAGGACTCTTGCACCCACACCCTCAACCCACCTGAAAGGGGCTGATTCAAGCCTATCCTTTGGTCAGATGGCCTGTCCTGGCCAGCCCTTGGGACGTCATCTACCTGTGAGCACACTTGGGGCTTAGCTGGGGTGGAGCAGGCCTTGAGACTGAGCAAAGCCAGGAGCCACTTGCTGTCCAGCTGTGTATTCCCTACCTGGGCCCAAACCGGCTGCTGGCAGGGAGCCTTGACCAGGCACCAGGTGGGGCTGCGGTAGCATTGTCCCCCTCTCAACCTGCTTCACTGGCTCTCTTTCTTCCCTCCATCGGGCTGCAGCAGCGGACAGGGAGAAGAAGGCCGCAGCGATGCCTGACTCCCCCGCCGAGGTGAAGACACAGCCCCGGTCCACGCCCCCCAGCATGCCGCCCCCTCCACCTGCTGCGTCCCAGGGTGCTACACGGCACCCCTCATTCACACCCCACACAAGTGAGTAATCCCAGGGCTGGGCACTGAGTGGAGCAGAGCAGAGAGGTGCCTCTAGGGCCCCTCGAGTTATCTGAGTCTCCAAACCTCATTGTGTGCAAATGGAGCTAGTGCTGTAGTCCCTCTACCCTGAACCCTTAAATACCCATCATTGGACCCTTGAGAGGGAGGATCTCATTGTGCTTAGAGTCCAAACATTGAGGTTCAAATCCCATCCCTTCAACTTTGTAGCTGTGTAGCCTTAGGCAAGCTACTTAACCTCTCTGGACCTGGCATTCCTCATCTATAAAGTAAGGCTGGCCAAAGTCCCTGCCTCACGGAGCTGTTGTGAAGACAAGTGAATTAATAGAAGTTCTTATCCAGTGGCTAGCATATCATGAGCATTCCCACAAAGTTAGCTGTTATATTTGGAGCTGAGAGAGGGACAGGGACTTCCCCACAGTCACACAGCAGGTTAGTAGAGTACAGATGAATTCAGTCAGGCCTGCACCCTGCACCCTGGCCAGAGGTGGCTCTGGCCATGGAAGAGCTCCACACTGGCTCATATACCAGGGGCTCTGCAGCTGGGCCATAGCAGGGAGTGAGGGTCAGCCAGGAACTGGGGTTGGCAGGGCCTGAGCTGCCAGTGAGATGGTGGGCAGACTAGAGCCTCACCGGCCCTGGGTAGATCTGGGTTGAGTGCCTCAGCCCTCACAGAAGCTCTGTGTAGGCTTCTAGAGTCTACAATCACTGTTGAAGCCCTGTTCCTCCAAGTCAGAGATATTGGGGACTCAATGACTTTGGGTCCTGAGCAGTTGGGAATGAAACTCTCAGGCTTGGGCCAGTGTGGGGGACAGTGTTCCCTGACCCCAAGGCCAAGGCCGTCTAAAGGTTTCTGGTGGGTGATGGAGAGAATCCATTTGCCAGCCCCAACCCCATGATCAGATGCTAGAAATTCCATATTCAAGGACCCTTCCCCAGGCTTTGAAACCCAAGTGAAGCCCCTCTGTGTGTCAGGAGCCTTCATCTCCTCAGCTCATGGTCCCTGGACCCCACTAGGCTGAGCAGTAAGAGCAGCTGGCTCCAGCCAGGGCCCACAGCTCTGCCTAGAACCCGGGTTGGACCACAGGGCCTGGTGTGTCTCCCTTTATCTTTGGACATGAAAGGTACCACTCGAAGCCAGCCCTGGCTTCATTGTGACCCAGTCCCACTTTGAACAAAGGCGTTGACTATGGAGTCAGGCTCAGCCCTTTGTTTATAGGATGTTGGTTTTAAGCTAAGTTTCAGTTTGATAAAAAAAGACATTACCATCTGCTCCCAGGTATGGCCGCCTAAAAGCAGATATGTCTCAGCACACAGTAGGAGCTGAGTAACCAAACACCCTTCCCTGCACCTTCACCTGGTACAGAAGATTCCAGCTCCCCCTTTTTACCAGGTCTGAGCCAGGGTCCCATGGGTAACGGAGACTGGAACAAGCCTCTGGCTCTGCCTCCTGCCCCAGGATGGGGCCCAAGGCAGCAGGACTCTCACTTTACAGCCCTCGGCCTGCAGGTCCGGGTCTGCCTATGTCAGCCACACTAGAAGAGGCCAGAGGCTGACTGGGCTTTCTCACACACACCATTCTCACATGGCCACTGTGGCCACCAGGTCGCCCTTCCCTCTCTTCTGGAAGAGTCAGTTCTTACCTCTGACTGAAATGCAGGCAGAATCTCTGTTTATTAAACAGTCGCCACCTCGACCGGGCCCCATAGGAAGAGCAGGGAGGCTCATGGTGTGATTTACTTCACCAGCCTGCACCTCAGCTGGGGAGAAAAGGAATTACTCATGACAGGATGGCAGCAGCTCCCAAGAACCAAGGTCAGGGGCCTGCACCAGCAGACACTTGATGATCTGGCTGAGGCCTCTGAGCCTTGTCCCCGACCCTCATGGGCACGTCTCCTTCAGCCTACTGTACTTCTTGGTCCAGGAGCCCATGTTCCAGAAAACACTGCTCTGGGGACCAGATGTTCCAGGTCAGGGACAGGGCTGGGGTCAGCTAACACCACCCAAGAGTGCTTTCATGAGGCCTATGAACAGATGTGCATGCAGGCATCAGGTCTGTGTGTGGCTCAGGGTCCTCCCTTCGTGCCTTTTCCGTCCCCACATGCCCCCACACACCTCGAGCTCATGCTCCTGGATTCAAGGTCCCAGCTCTATTTAGAGCACAGAGATCATGAAGAGACAAGTGGTTCTTTCTTTTCTAAGCGGATGCTTTACTTCCATCAGGCTGCTAGGGTCATTCATCTGAGTGTCAGGCTACCTCCAGGGTGGCCTCAGAGTTGTTCCCTAACTGGAGGAATTCCCTGAAAGAGGGTGGTTGACCATGTCTGTGCACCTGGCTGGTGACAGCCCAAATGGATGGAGCCTCTGCACTCAGCCGTGGATTCCTGCCAAGAGCCTCCCCAGCTTCTCCAGGACCAGCCTATGAGCCAAGATGACCAGACACTGACCTTGAACCATGGCTTGAGGGTTGTGGTTTTTCTTGCCCTGGCCACAAATTCATTTTGGAGTTGAAGCTGAAACATTGCCAGGGAGGTGAGCAGAAGGACTTAGAGAACTCTGGAAAGGAATGTGAGGAGCTACTCTGCAGCTGGAAGGACTCTCAAAGGGCTAACACTCCACCTGCTCTTGATTATCCCCTGTGATAGGGGACTCACTCTGATGCCAGTGGTACAGCCTATCTCCTTGTGGCTTCCACCCACTAACTCCAGCTCAGACAAATCAAATTTCCCTTTCTGTTTGGTGCTTCTTCCCCTCATGGCAGCTTGTTCCTGGGCTTCGTTTTGGAACTACCACTGGTTTGTCTGTTAGTGGAGACCCCAAACCCTAAATCACAAGTCAGCTTGGGCTCTAGATCCCCTGAGGATGGCGCTGAGTGGGATCACCAGGTGGCTTCCAGGAAGAGAGCTTTTTAAGAAGTAGGATATCCCACCCAGGCGGATGGAATGCCAAAATTCTTGTAGGCCCCTAGAAAGTCCTGCCAGAAATGGCCCTAAGAGAAACCCCGATCTGGCCCTGTCATTTTACAGAAGAAACTGAGGCCCAAAGAAAGGAATGACTGGCCGAAAGTGGTGACAGTCCTGATCCCCAAAACTGCTGTCAAGAGGCAGAGAGGGGAGGGGTCAACTGCAGACATCCCACAGGGCAGATCCACCTGCCCACGGCCCCTTTCCTGACAGCGTGTTTTTCTTATTTTGCTTACAGATCGAGAGGACGGGCCTGCGATGTCTCTGCCCCATGGCCGTTTTCATGGCTGCTTAAAATGGTCTATGGTCTGTCTTTGTAAGTAAAATAACAAAAACCGTGGGCCTCCTGGGAGGTCCTCACCAGCACCCTCAGCCCTGGGAAGGCTGTAGCAATGACCCCACTGCCTGCACAACTTACTGTTGCATCTGCTGTGTCAGTGAGACCTGCCTCCTATAGGGAGAGGGGTCCAAGGGACAGGCCCAGGAGAGCAGTCGAGGTCTCTGAGTCCCAGACCCATATTCATCCCCTAGCCCTGCTGCTCACAAGCTGTGTGACCTTAGGCAGGTGGATACCCTCTCTGAGCTCCTTTTTCCTAATCTGCACAACAGGGTAAATATGGCAGATCTTAGAACTGAAAGTAGAATGTCAATGCAAGTCTGTAGCTCGGCATCTCAAGGACAGATCCTACCCTAGATCAAGTCCCAGCTCTTCCGCTTCCCAGTGGGGTGACCTTGGGCATGTACCACCACCACCTGTGCCTCGGTTTCCCCACCTGGAAGTCATCAGGGCACCTGGTGCCAGGGCAATTACAAAGGGCCATGAGATGCTGCCGGTCAAGTCAGTGCAAGGCCTAGCGCGTACTGGGTGTTCAGTGGACATTGGTCACTAGCGGGTATTTCCATCACAGTGCTTGGGCTGCAGCCAATGTTCATAATGGAAAGTTCTTATGGGGCGATGCTCAGAGTGTTTGTCAGCCAGTGACAGGACAGGTCCCCACTACAAGCCAGTTATGCTGTACAGATCAGGCATGGCCACCATGTAGCTTCCGGCTCCAAGAGGAGATAATATAACAATTGTGCATTATTTATGTGCTATGATGCTATGGTCTTCCTTGCCATTCTGTGACTCCTGGCCTCGCTCTTGGGTCCAGCTTGTCTGCTAAGATGCAGCGCTATCAGAACTATGTGATTCTCAGCCCCTGAGCCACCCCTGTGGCAGGAAGAGGGGCTAGCATGGGCAAGGGGGGCAGTTGCTGTTTGTTGCTTCCTCATCGAAGCCTGACGCCCACCCAGGCCTAGGGCTGCGGGAGCTGCGGGGGTGCCAGTGTGTGCCCCCAAACCTCAGCTTGGGACACGTGTGTGGTCTAACTTAGTAACACACCTGTTGTGGAATGAAAGCACTTGTGGCCGGGGGTTATTTTCGGCGTCTCTTTAGCAAGCTGCTGAGACTGCCCAGCAGCCTGCGGGAGGGAGCACAGGCCAGCGAGGGCAAGCAGGCCTCCGGGAAGACCCAGGCACCGAGGGCAGGCTGGTAAGGGAGCTGCAGGGAGGCCAGGCCCAGGCCAGGCCAGGGGCCGGCGGGTGGGGGCCCAGGCAGCGTGGACAGCTGCACGTCTTAGAAGCCTCTGGAAGGTACAGGCCGCAGGTGATAGCATAGCTCTACCCTGAGGAGTGAGCCCCTACTGCAGTGAGGTCTCCTGTGGCCGCAGGCCATCTATTGGCCTGGCTAGAGTGACCGCCAGTGTCTGTCATCAGTCTTGACCAGGGTGTGTGTGTGTCACTGTCCACTATGGAGTTGGCATAAGCTCGCTGGTGAGACAAAAAATTAGCGCAACTGGGTTCTTCTGGTCTCTCTGAGAGTCCTCTGTACAAAACTTTAGACAGGGTGGGGCACAGGACCTCTTCATTTCCTGTGTCTGGCGTTCACTCTCCATCCCAGAGGGAGAAGGAAGGCCCAAATCAGGCGCATCTCTCTGATGGGATTATTTCAGAGCCAGCGTGTCACTTCCAGGGCCCAGAAGGGGAAACAGGTTTCCACTTGCGTTGCGTCTCCATCTCTGGGAGAGGGAAGGCTGTGCTGGGAAGGACGCGGGCCCCAGGAGCAGGGTGCTGGGCTCCACTCCTGCGTCTGTCCCTTCTCCTGAGGGAGGCAGCACATCTGTTTTTGTGTCAACCCTGGCCTTCAATCAGTGGTTTTCCAAAGTTCTGGCTAAGTCGGGGCCAATTATCAATGAGTGATTACCCACATGTAAAAGCAATCAGGGTCAAACATTTCTGGCTCCTCCCAGTGGTGGGAGGACAACCTGAGTTTTACAAGCAGGGAGAGCCTGGAGCGGAGGGGCCAGGTGCCTGTGGAGTAGAGAAGCCCTACCTCTGCTTTGGACATTTGCAGATGAAGAAACTGAGGCCAGGCCCTGAGTCTCACACACAGCCTGTCTGGGTTAGTTCAGGCAGGTTCAGGGCCTCAGGCAGAAGGCTCACTCTCAACCCACAGGTAAGGGGTGCTTATATATATATGTAGGACGAAGGAACAGGCAGGTGAGCGTGCGAGGGGCCGAGTGTGTGAACATGAGCAAGCCATCTGGAACAGGTGCCTGTGCAGTGGCCAAGGACACGAGATGTGAATGGCCCCTAGATTTAGCAGTTGAGCTTTAGGCCTCCCAGAGGTGTCCCACTTCTGGAGCCCCCTCCACCATCACCAATGGCCCTGGGAGCCTGTGACCTCTGACCTCTTTGTAGATCCTGATGGTCACTGCTCTGGTTTCTGAGACCAGGGGACCAGGATGACTGGTTATGGAGGGCTCCCCCAGCCTCCAGTGTGAAGGCTCTGTCGCCTGGGACCGAGGGAGGAGGTCCTTCCCTGAGACCATTTCACAGCACCCCTGGCATCTGCTAGCCCTGGGATGCTGTTCCTGGGGCCCCTGTGGTGGATTCATCACAGGTCCCTTAGGTCACTTGCTTGTTTCTCACACATAGTCTGGGCCCATGTGCACACATATCCATATGCGTGTAGCAGCCCCAGACAGCAGCTGGCCCAGTGCCTCCTACCAGGATTCAGCCCCACTTGTCCTGGCAATCCAGGTCCCTCTGCCTCACCCCATTGGGGCCTGTGTTTAGGCAATGGTCCCTGTGTGGGAGTGCACGCCTCTCTGGACTGTCATGGTGGAGATAGGGTCATCAGTCTCTCAAATAAATAAGTGACTTCTCCCGAGAAGAGGAGAAGTGGGCTGGCAGATGCCTAGTAGTAGAGAAGCCCCTCTGCCTGTTCACAGTGGACACCGAGCAGCTTGGCTAGCAGGTGGGTGTCAGCCAGGCCACATGGGGGCTGTGGCATACCCCTGGGGTGTGGAGGGTCTGACCATGAAGACCCCACCCACTGAGGCCCTGGGTCAAGCACACACCTTTCCAGGCCCTAGTCTGTGCATCTGTAATGGGTGATGGTACCCTCGTGGTATCCCTGTGGCTGTAGCAGGGAACCTGTAACTCTCTGCTGTGCTCCTCATGTCCCCCTCCCCCCCCCACAGTGATGAACGGCAGCAGCCACTCACCAACAGCCATCAATGGCACCCCATCCACACCCAACGGCTTCAGCAATGGCCCAGCCAGCTCGTCCACAGCCTCACTGTCCACACAGCACCTGCCCCCAGCGTGCGGGGCGCGGCAGCTCAGCAAACTCAAGCGGTTCCTCACCACCCTGCAGCAGTTCGGCAGTGACATCTCCCCAGAGATCGGAGAGCGCGTGCGCACTCTAGTGCTGGGCCTTGTGGTGAGTCTGGGTAACGTGGCCAAGGAGGCCATGTGTCTATTGAGGGAAGATGCAGTGACACCAGGCCATGCCCAGCCCTCAGGCCTCCTGCCCTCCCCAGGCTGGGTGGATGGGGCTTGGGCTAACATGAGGTGGTTTTCTCCCCACAGAACTCCACACTGACCATCGAGGAGTTTCATTCTAAGCTCCAGGAGGCCACCAACTTCCCACTGCGGCCATTTGTCATCCCCTTCTTGAAGGTAATGGCAAACTCTGCTCCCTTATGCCCCTAGTTCATTCTCTGCTGGTTCTGACCAGGCATCGTACTCAGCCCAACCGGAACTCCGGAGGAATAGCTCTGACCAGTCAGAACCGATTCCTACTAGTTAAGGCTACAAAATAGTAGCCAGACTAGATTCGTCAGCCACGAAACCCAGTGCTCTAAGACGGAGCTCTTGAATCAGTCTTGTTATTATTACCTGAAGGCACTTATCCACTGGGCAGCTGGATTTTAAGCACTTACTATGTGCCAGGTACTGTGCAAGGCTTGGGGACATAGCCATGAGCAAAATAGACACAGACCCTCCCAAAGCCAATGGCCTGGCTGGAAGGCAGCCAACCAGCAGTGGCTACAAATTCTGTGATGTGTGCCCAACCACAAAAAGGGGGCAAATGATCAGGGCTGAGGAAGGGAGGGAGGGAGCCGAGTGGATAGCGGTACACAAAGCCTTCCTTCCAGGCATGTGCAAAGGCCCTGAAGCAAGGTGTGCCTGCTGTGTCTGAGGGACTGGGGTTGGGGGTGCTGTATGGCTGGGACAGAGTGAGGGTGAGAAGGACAGTGGGCAGATGGAGGCACAGATGGGTGGACAGACAGACGGTGGGTGGTGATGTGGGTGGAAAGGTAACTAGATGAATGGCTGTCAGATGAAAAGGTCTTGTGGTCAAATACAGAAGATAAACAATAGACCAGGAACTCTCAGCAGGAATAGCTGGTGTTGGGTGGCAGCAGCACTGGGGACTTGTGAACAATGAAGGTTCCTGGGCTTGGCCCATACACATGGAATGAGAAACTGCATTTTAACAAGGGCAAGCACAGATCCAGTCCATGTTAGACCAGCGTCTTCACTGCGGTACTTATCAGGGTCTCTGCTCTCCAAAATGAGGTCATACACCTCCCAGAGGGACAAAGATAAAAGGCTTCCCAGATGCATTTGACTCCATGACCCTTGCTGCTGTGTACTGCCTGAGGTCAGGGTTTTGGGGGGCTCACTTGGGAGATGCCCCTGAGGCTCTCATTTCCTGTGCCTGAGAGATGTTTCCAATGTGGGCCCTGCTCACCACCTGGCCAGGCCCTGGGGTGGGCGGGGAGTGGGGGCCACCTTCCAGAGGGTTTTGAGGACAGACTAGACCAGATGCTCCCAGGTTTGAGCCCTGCCCCTGCCACTGAGCCCCCTATTGGCCTGGGCCAGGCTGGTTCACCTCTCTGTGCTCAGTTTCTACAACTGTAAAGTGGGACTCATTTTCAGGCTGTTGGAAAGACTGCATGAAGTGATGCACATGAAGAATTGGGCCATGCTAGATTCATATTGGCTATCATCTGGGGATTTAAAAAATGTTCCACAGATGATGCATGCTTTACTAAGCTCTTTTGAAGCTGCCCTTGCTGACCCACAGCAGCCCTGGGTGGGGAGAGGGGCAGCACAGGCACCTTTTCTAAGTTATAGGCAGGGAAACTGAGGCCTTGAGGTCTACCCTGCTGGTGGAGAGAAGGAGCTGAGGCTGGAACCTAAATTTGTCAGACTCCAAGCCCCTCCCCTGACCTTCGCAGGCCATGCCCCAGACCCGCACCTTGTTCCCTGCAGTCCCTCACCAAGGGGACCCCATGCTGTCATGCCCCCACATCTGCTCCCTCCCTCCCTCCTTCCTGCCCTCCTGCCCATACCCCCACTGTGCTCACACTCCTGAGCTGGCGACAAAGAGGCTGCTGGCATAGAGCAGGGTTTGGGCCCATCTGGCAGTCATTTGCAATTCATTAGGAGCCCTTCCCTTCTCTCTTCTTTCAACTTACTGCTGACTCCACCGCTCCCCATCTTTGGGGACACAGTGCGCCTGCTTATTCTGTCGGATCAAATATTTACAGCAGATGTCCCGCCCGCTGGAGTCAGCTGCCCTTGTTTATCTGAGGAGCAGGAGCAGGGCTAACATCTGAGTTTGCTGCTTGCCTCAGCCAGGTCTGCGGCCCCCTGCCCACTACACCTCATACCACAGCATTCTCCCAGATACCCCAGTGAGGCTCCAGACAGGACACACCTGGCCTAGTACTGCCTGTTGAGGTACTTCTCTACCTCGGTTTCCCCTCTTCCCATAGTGGCTCTAAAGTGCTATTAGGGCTTTCATGCCTGGCTTGCTCTCCTGATAGGGTGAGGGGTCCACTTGCGATGACTGGGACCTGAGATCCCACCCAAGGCCCTGGGCCCAATGGAACTGTCAAGGACACAGAATCTGTTCCTCTCACTGACATGGAGCTCCTGGGGTGAAGCCAGTTCTGTTTCCAGAGCTAGTTAACAAGGCTTGGGCCTAGCCCCATGGTCCTTCCTGGGGAAGGGCCCCCATCCACCTTATAACAGAAGCCCTGGCCATTTTAAAATGCAAAGTGCTGTGGGGTAACCCAGCAGAGTGCCCCCTGCCTGGCCCTTGGTTCCTCTTCTGTGACCTTCACTGAGACGGTAGTGAGGCCTTTCTGAGGACTCATAGTACACCAAGCCCGCAACATAGGCAGCAGCAACGCACCCTCACAGTGGCCTTTGGAGCTGTGATACTGCAGAGAGGCAGAGGCTGTGGCCAAGAGTGAATCTTGAGCTGGCTCCCTGGCCCAAACCCCAGCTCCAACAGTGGGCTTCTGAAAAACTCCAGCCACTGGGAATGTAACAGCCCACCTCACAGGGGTGGAAGTGGATAAGTTAATTCGTATGAAGCTCACAGAAGCCCATTACACCCAGGATGGTAGAAGCGGGTGCTTATCACAGCTACAGCTGCAGATGAGGCAGAAGTCAAAGGAGTTAAGTGAGTTGCCCAGGATCACACAGCAGAGCAGGGTGGGCTGGCCACAGGGCCCACATTCATGAAGGCTGTGTGGGCATTAGATGAGGTGTTTGGTGAAGCAGCAGAAACGTCAAAAATCCTCATTACATGGGAGATGTCAGTTCAACCAACACCATTATTGTGGTTGTTTTTGTGAACCTGAGTTCCCTCTGGCCAGAGTTTCTATCTGTGAAGAGGGTTGTTCTGGGCTTTTCTGAAATATTAGAACCTTTGTTCAGATGGCGAAGCTGGGATCCAGAGAGCTTTTGAGACCGGTTTATTCTGTCCAGCATCAAAGTGGCGAGGCCTCCTTGGCAACTTGGGCCTTTGGGGATACAATGGAGACCGCTGCCCTGGGAAAATTTACCAGACATGGCACCTCACAGTCTTCACCCATTTTTTCTGGTTTGGGTTCCCTGTTACTGCTCCCCCCCACCCCCAGTCAAGAATCCTGGGTCTTTTGCACCCTCTCCTGAGCCCAACACTGTGCATGGCTGAGTGGCGGGGCTTTCCAGAAGCTGGGAGAGGCTGCCCCGCCCGGCCAGCCTCCACCCGTGGTCCCGGCTCCCAGCTGGCCCCAGCCAGCCAGGAATCCAGATGTTTCTACCGCACTAACAGTGACCAGACCAGCCGGTGCCCGTGCAGTCTCCACCCTGCTGGGCCTGCCAAGGGGAGGCAGTGCGGGAGAGGAGGGGCCCAGGGCCAGCCAGGGAGAGAGGGATGTTTGGCGTCTTTAGACCTCCCGGGACCTCCTTTCCCAGCTCATGCTCCTAACGTGTTCGACAGATGGTGGGCTGGCCCCAGTTCAGCTATCCAAATAGAAAAACAGGCCTGGCAGCCGGCAGTGCTGAACAAAACTGCATCGGCTGCTTGATCAGGTCCGGGTGGATGTGCTAATGGGTTCTGGGGAGGCAGAGGCGGGAAAGGGCTATGTGGCAGCTTTGAAACACCATGAGAAAGCTGGGAAATTGTATTTATTTACAAATACTTAGAACTCTGGCTCTCCCAAGTGGCCTGCCACTGGACCCCTACCCAGCCTGCCCCTCCCCTCACAGCAGCTCTGGGAAGACTCTTCAGAAGGCATGTGAGAAGCCCACTTGCCACCCAGCAGTGCATTCTGGGAGGCCCTGGAGCCAGGGCAAGGGCACAGACAGCTGTTACAGACGAGGTCTGCGTTTGAATCCTGTGCCCCAGCCCCTCCCCCACATATCATTCCACCCCCTGTGCCCTAGTGTCTTTATTCATAAATGTAGAGCCAAGTCTCAGTATCCATCCCTGATGGTTTAAAGGACCATGGGCAGTACAAACACAGTGAAATGCGTCACTGCTCAGAGTGGTGCAGGCATCGCTAATATGCGTAGTCCAAACTCCAAGCTTCATTCAAGGCCAGGTTGGGAACTCCCAAAAAGTAGGAGAGCAGGGCCCTCCTAGCAGCACACATGGGGATCTGGAGCAGACATGCTGGAGTCCTGTTCCATCTCCTCCATCTACAGTTAGCTGTGTGCGGCTGACCGCTTCCTCTCTCAGACCCTCAGTTTCTTCCTCCACACCATGGATAATCTGGTACCTTCATCCACGGAGCACAGTCAAGGAATCTTCATCACAATCCCTTCCTTGCCTTCTCCAGATGCCATCATGGGAGGGAGCTTGGTGAAGTGGAAAAGCTTCAGCCTGGCAGATGAGGATCTGGGCTCAGGTCCCGCTGGACCCCCAAATAACTGTGTGCCCTAGGGGCACAGTCCTGCCTACCTTTCCTTCCCGCCCTAATTCCCAGCTTACAGTAGAGGAACTCGAGATCCAGAGAGGTCATGTGACTTGCCCAAAGTAACACGGTGAGGCTGGCCATTGGCCTCTCTGCCTGGCACTGGAGCAGGGCTATGCCCCTTTGTGCCTTGACCTCTATCAGCAGCGAATACAAGCCCCTCTCTCTCCCTGCCACAGGCAAACCTGCCCTTGCTGCAGCGGGAACTCCTGCACTGTGCCCGCCTGGCCAAGCAGACCCCTGCCCAGTACCTGGCCCAGCATGAGCAGCTTCTGCTGGATGCCAACGCCTCTTCCCCCATTGACTCCTCGGAGCTCCTGCTGGAAGTCAATGAGAATGGCAAGAGGAGGACACCTGACAGGTACCTTGGGGGCTTTCTATGGCTGGGGAAGGAGACAGTGGAGGGACTAAGTCCAGAGTTGCCCCTGGTACCACAGCTCAACTGGAGCCCTAGTTCCAGGACTGAGAAAATACAGGTCAATACTATGGCCTGCAGCTAGTGAGCAGGCTGGTAAAGTTCAGCCTTGCCTACAAGGCCACTGCACAAGCTAAATCTCTGAGAGGCTGCTCTGTTGTCTGTGGTGAGGCCTCCTGAGGACTCAGATGTCCCCCTGGGGTGACAAGGGAAGAAGCAGGAAGGAATCTCTGGAGAAATTCCATGGCTATTTCCTTTGTACTAGATGTGGATCAAAGTGTTCAAGAGCCCAAGGTCCCCAGGCACCTGAGCTGGCCCTCACTGCTGTGTCCCAGAGATGGGTGTTTGTCCTGCCTGCAGGAGAGGGTGTTTTCCTCTCCCCGTTCTCTCAACAGAGGCTCAGGCTTCTTGACCACTGGGACCCAGAGCTTGCACACTAGGGGTAGGAGTCGAGTCTGGACCCACAGTGGACTAGTCTAATCTCTCTCTGTCTCTGTTTCTTTCTCACTCTTCCTCTCCCTGCCCACCACCTCTTTCTCCCTCTCACTCCTCTTGCTTGGACCTCTGTCCATGGCTCCTGGTCTCATGACCATTGGCTCCCTGCTCGGTCTCTGGGCCAGGACCAAAGAGAATGGGTCAGACCGTGACCCGATGCACCCTGACCCCCTCAGCAAACGGCCGTGCACCCTGAGCCCTGCCCAGCGCTACAGCCCCAGCAACGGGCTGCCCCACCCCACACTGCCTCCACACTACCGCCTCGAGGACATGGCCTTGGCCCACCACTCCCGTGACTCCTACCGCCACCCTGACCCCCGGGAGCTGCGGGAGCGCCACCGGCAACTCAGTGAGCAGTGCACTGGGGGGACCGGGGGGCGGGGGGGTGATGTGTCTACATGTTAGCAGGAGCACTAGTATGCCTGTGTGTGTGTGGGGGGGGGCGGTATCTGAGGGATTCTGTGTATATGTGTCTGTCTGGAAAGGATGCCGAGGAAATGGGTGTAGAGAAAGGATCTGAGTGTGTAGTTGGCCCCAGGGTGGAGAGGGGAGCCCCACCCTGGCTGGACTGCACCAGGATACATCTGAGGGAGAGCCATCTTTTCAGGACCTCTGTGTTGGGGGCAGCTTCAATATCCCTACCCTCAGGGTCCAGGAGGGCCCCACCCTCCCTGGGGGCGGGATTATGGATGTGCCTGTCCTGGGGCACCGGCTGGATAGAGGCAGATACCCACAGGTATGGGGTCTGGGGGACACAGAGCCACTCACTTTTGTGGGGCTCTCACCATCTGCAAGGCACACACCCTCCAGTTGCCCACAGCTCCTACACAGGTGTGTTCATCTCCTTATACAGGCAAGAAAAGGGAAGCTGCCGGGTTCTGCAGCTAGGGCAGAGAAAGGGCAGGAAATTAAGTTCCTGGACCCATTTTCCGCCTGGCAAGGGCTGCTTCCCACATAACACCAAGCCATAATACCAAGCCCTGCAATCGAACTCAATCCTGACATTAACTACTTGGAGAGAGCATCAGGTCCCACAGGTTAAATGTTCAGTCCTACAAGACTGCCCACCCCGCATCCCTTCAGATGCCAGTTGCAAGTCCAGGTTGTTACCTGTGCTTCTCACCAGCCAGCTATAAATCAGAGGTTCCCACAGTCTCCGCCTTGGGTTCCATTAATTTGCTAGAGTGGCTCACAGAACTCAGAAACATTTACTTACTAGATCACCTGTTTATCATAAAAGGTTATATTATAAATCAGAAATAGCCAGTTGAAAGAGATGCTTAGGGCAGGGTATGGGAAAAGGTAGGGGTGTGTCTGTGCCCTCTTCTGGTACACCGCTCTCTCCAAATCTCCACGTGTTCACGCAGAAGCTCTCTGAACCCCATCCTTTTTTGAAGGTTTTATTACCTTGGCATGATTCACTAAATCATTGGCCATTGACAACTGATTCATCCTCCAGCCCCTCTCCCCAGCCTGGAGGTCGGTGGTAGGACTGAAAGTTCCAACCCTCTACTTACATAATTTGTTCTCTGGGCAACCAGCGTCCATCTTGTTCCAAAGTCAACTCATTAACATTAACAAAAGCCACTTTTATCCTTCTCTACACTTAGGAAATTCCAAGGGTTTGGGGAGCTATGAGCCAGGAACCCTGGATAAAGACCATATATGAAAAATTAGTTTGTTCATCTGAATGACCAAATGTTTATTTCTTATAAGTCACAATATTGCAGGTGGGGGTCACAGGCTAGCTATTTATGGGTAGGACGGGTGGTCAGGTTCTGGCGGGTAGGATCCTCAAGTCACAGCAGCTGCAGACCCTGCCTTGAAGACACTCTCACAGGTGTCGCTGGGCACCCCGAGGAAACGCGGATGTCCTCAGACTTGCAAACTCTCACTGAGCCCCACTGACCACGCATGCCCATCCTGCTCTCGGGGCAGGATGAATATGAACACCAAAACACCAAATCAAAACACCGGATCCATTGCAAGCCTGGCAACAAGTCTGGGGTGCAGCACTTATCCTTTACTCAGTTCTTGAAGGCAGTGGGCCTCGATAGGTTTTCATATATGAGTGACATGTTAGCATGCCCATGTCATAGATAAGGAGACTGAGGCCCAGAGAGCATAATTCACATGCCTAAAGTCTTCTAGCCACATCTGCCTGACTATTGGCCCTCCTTTGTGGTGGGGACAAAGAGATAAACAGAACTAGCCCCTACCCCAGGGGCCCTTCAGTGTATTATGGGGGACAGCTAGCCATCCCTGAGACAGCCCAGGGCACCAATGGGGGACCCAGAGGCAGGGTCAGCAGAGGCCTTGCTCTGTAGAAGGAGGCCTCCTCACCCCAACCCTGAGGAAGCTTCCAGGGCCCGGGCCCAAGCAGCAGGTGACAGCGTCTGGCTCCCTGTGGCTGAATCAGGCAGGTGCTATTCCCACCCGCTTCTGCTAATACAAAAATAGATGCCAGCTGTTGGGCAGATCTCAGCCACTATTTTGGTTGGGGCGTTGGCGCAGGCCCTGGCTCTGTAGGCTGCAGGGCAGGGCCATAGACAACAGGCCTTGGCCACTACCTCTCACCCTTTCTTCAGTTTAGGGAGGCACTTTGGGTTTGGGGTGCTAGAAGACACTTAGGGCCTGAAAAAGGCCTAAATAGAGAGACCTCATCCCAAAAGCTTTGATGGACACTGGGTCACCCAGCACAGGCTGGAGCACCCAAAACAGTAGGGGTGACAGCATTTGGTAGGTCAGAAATTCTAGGAAGAGCCATGGTCAGGACAGACGCTGCTGCACTTGCACTCATTTTGCAGCTCGTGGTGGATTCGTTTCTGACCCCATTGTTTCAGTCTCTGGAGCCATACCAGCTAGTGACGGAGGGCACAGCTCTGCTCAGGCTGACCTTGGGTGACCTTGGGCAAATACATTCCCTTAAGCAGCCTTAGTTTTCTCATCTGTAAACTGGGAATGACAGCAGGACCTCCCTCAGCAGGGATAAAAGAGAGAAAGCACAGAGTCTACTTGTACCTGGGCTCTCCCCACCAGTGTGCCTCCTGGAAGTCTTCTCACAGCCCTGGAGGTAGGCAGGACAGGGAAACTGAGGCCCTGAGAGGCAAGATGAGGGCCCCCGGCCCCATGGAGAATGAGCATCAGGCTTGCTGGCTTCCCCAACCTCCCTACCTCCCAGGATACCACACTTGGACCAGGTTACTTGAGACCCAGCAGATAAGCTGGAGCCCTTGCTGGGCCAGAGCTCAGCCCAGGGAACACAGCGGAGAATGGGACATGCCAGCCCTGCCCTGTGGACTAACAAACTGTTGAGGGGAAGGGGAACTAGGAACAAACAAGGAAGCACCTACAATTACTAAACAATCAGAGATACACAGGGCTGGCCAAGGCCCAGGGCTGCTGAGGAGGAGGTGGCCTGTGACCTGGGCTCTGGCAGATACATAGGAGTCCAGTTGGCTGCAAGAAAGTGGTAAAGCTTGTGTTGGAGCCAGGCAGTCACGCGGATGCCCTGAGGGCTTCTGAGCAGTGGTGAGGCCCCAGAAGTGAGGTCTGGTACAGCCTTGTTTGGCAGCAGGGGGCAGAAAGGATGAGAACAGCAAGTTTTGGGAAGGTATGGGAACAGAGGTATGGGAAGAGTGGCCAAAGCCAGAGGTGAGTCTCTTCCTCCCAAGCCTTGAGCAGAGGCCAGGTATGTTCCTGACTTCCTCAGGGCAGTGGGCAGTGGGCAGAGGGTCAGTGCCTGGGGATGCCTTCTTCACCCTCTTTACCTTGCCAAGATGGGTGCAGCCTATGCAGGAGCCTAGAGAGCAGGCATCGGGGCTTGGGGAGCATGGGATGAGGCTTAAGAGCACGAGATCGGGCCTGAGTGTCCACTCCCTTCCCACAGCGGTCCACGGGTCACGGCCAGAAGAAGTGATTGACCACAGGCTCACAGAGCGCGAATGGGCTGAGGAGTGGAAGCACCTCAACAATGTGAGTGTCCAGGCCAGGGCCACAGGTGCCATAGTGACTGCAGGGGCTCCGCCCAACCTGTGAGGCTGCAGGGGTAGGACTCAAGTGGGCTTCCCTTTGCTCAGTGCCCACTTGGGGGGGATGGGTAGGGGTCTTGGGAAACATGGGGTGGGGTCTAAGGTAGGTGCCCATCTCAGCCTGCCCTCTACTTCTGGTCAGCCCCCCAAAACCTTACTTCCCTGCAGAGAGTCTCCCAGAGGCAGGTCACTTGGTGTGGGGTGGGACCCCTCAAACACCATTTCTAGGGTCTTCCTCGCCCCTGCTTCCTCTTCAGGGGGAAGCCCAGGCAGAAGATGTGGTCCCCAGAATGGTGATGACCACGTCCACGGGACAGACCATACCTAGAGGTTTGAAAGGAGGGCCCTGAGCCCCCTGCATTCAAATATGCATCCTCTGAGTGGGGTGCCCCTGATGCCAGGGACTCGGGGAGACTAGTGGGCCATCTTCAGGCCTGCCCCAGCTATTCAGGGGTCTTCCAGGCAGTGGAGCTGGGTTTTCACACTCCTTCAGCCCCTTTGGGAGTGCCAATGGCTGGCGCTATTAGATGGAGGGCTGGCTGGGGCCCAGAAGCACTCAGGCTACCCAACCCCCTACAGCTCCTGAACTGCATCATGGACATGGCTGAGAAGACACGGCGGTCACTGACCGTGCTGCGCCGGTGCCAGGAGGCTGACCGCGAGGAGCTCAACCACTGGGTCCGGCGCTACAGCGACACTGAGGACACCAAGAAGGGCCCTGCGCCCCCCACCGCCCGGCCCCTCAACAGCTCTGCAGGCGTGGAGGGGTCTCAGCTAGGTGCGTGCTGTGGGGCGGGGCAGGGGAAGCAATGTAGGCTGCAGCATGGGCAGTGCAGGGGGCCCTGCGGGGCACATGAAGAGAAGGTACAGAACTGAGGCCAGTACCCATGAGGGCAGGGCCCTTACACAGATGCTGCGATAAAATACCACCTAAAACCACTTCACTTGAAAAAGAGGTATCTTTTTTGCTCTGCACAAAGATACCAACTAACCCACTAGGAAGCCCAGACTTACAGTTCCAGTGGGCCAGGGGCTCAGAGCTGGAGGCCCCAATGGTCTGTACTCATCCCTGGATGATGACCATGGAAACTGAGAGAGGCTCAGGATGGGCCCAGCTCCCAGTGAAATCCAAGTTCCATTGGCTTCAGGGTATTCACCCTTCCTGATGCTGCCCTGCCCCCACCCCAGCAATTGATACAGGGTTTCCACCCATGGCTACCTTGGGACCCCAACCAAGAACACACTCACTCCATGGGCTGGTCGCCCAGCAGGTCATGGTCCCATCCTGCGTGTGACACTGGCCCCTGTATTTCAGATGTGCACCGGGAGTTCATGCCTCGGGCCCTCTCCAGCTATATGCCAGAGGAGATCTGGAGGAAAGCTGGTGAGTGAGGACAGTTGGGGAGGGAGCTGGGGGGCCAGGGCCCAGACCCTCTTGCCCTCTCTTGTCTACAAGGAGTGTCTATGTGGATGGGAGCTCAGCTGGGGCCCTGGCTCGGGGCAAAGCTCACAGGGCTTCACAGACAGGGCTCCCAGAGGGGTCACAGTGCACTTAGTATACAGGGCAGGATGGCTGTCACCCAACACCTGCCAGGGAATAACACTATGCTCAGCAGAACAAGCAGGGCCTCAGGCCCAGCATGCATGGGTGTGTGCATAGATATGTACACACATGAGAGAGGCACTGAGAGCTGGGGTCCGTGTGGCCTCCTGGGTGTAGCGCAGCAACAGGGGAGTGCTGTAAGGGACATTCATTGCAGCCCAGGAGCAGACTTTGGGGAGGAGCTGAGCAGAAGCTTGAGCCTGTGGGCAGCGAGAGAGACAGGTGGGTTCTCAGGGTGGTGGCAGTGCAGAGAAGAGGCAGGATCCTCGATATGTTTGGATATGTGGTTGGATTCAGTGTGAAGTGTGAGTTAGAGGGAAACAATCTCAGGATCTTGAGAGAGTGGAGAGTCCCAGGCCAGAGTTGGAGGCCGAGGGGGCCACAGACAGGCAGCAGCTGCTAGAGCAAGGCAGTGGGCAGGCCCGGACAGGAGGACGGAGGTCCTAATTTGCCCTTTGCCTCTGTCTGGCCCATGGCGGGGACTTATGGGACCCTTAGTGACAGCTATGTGGAGCTCAAGTAGTGACATGGGGCAGGCGGCTGCAACTAGCACTGCCAGCAGCTCAGCACACAGTGTGCAAACACTCAGATGGGGAGCTAAGGGCCATCTTGGCCTTTTAAATGGGAGCTTTACTTAATTCTACCCCAGCCTCCCTCACACCATGCTGCAGGAACAGCACTGCCAGGTAAACTGAGGCAGGCCTGAACAGCTGCGGGAGTGATTTAGTGGGGGCTGGGGGCCATGTTGTTCCCAATGTCAGAGGGCACAGTGCAATCTGAGCAGACGCTCTGGCCACAGCAAGAACAGTGCTCTGAGTCTTCAGACGTAAGAAGGCAGAGGTGGTGAGGGTGGAGGAGATAACAGAGGGCCTTGCAGGGAATAGCAATGCAAAGCCCTGGCCTGGGCATTTCCTGGACTGCTTCCGGGTGGGCCACAGGGGAAGGCAGACTGTCCATGGGGGAGAACAGTACAGCTGTGATTCTCAAAGTAGCTGCAAAGACCAGCATCAACAATATCACTTAGAACTTGTTGGGAATGCAGATTCTCAGGCCCTCTCCAGGCCTCCTGAATCAGAATCTGGGGGTGAGCCCAGCCCCCACCCTCCAGGGGTGTCATAGTACACTAGAGTTTGAGAACACTGCCGGAGAGTGTAGCTTGGAAAGTTCCCCTGTGACCATGCTTGCACATGCATGCCCCACCCCCAGGGTTATAGGCTAGAGGCCCAGGAGACCCACTAGGCCAGCTCATGTGACCATAGCCGAGTGTCCTTTGCAGAAGAGGCAGTGAATGAGGTGAAGCGGCAGGCGATGTCTGAGCTGCAGAAAGCTGTGTCGGATGCCGAGCGGAAGGCCCACGAGCTCATCAGCACAGAGCGCGCCAAGATGGAACGGGCCCTGGCTGAGGCCAGACGGCAGGCCTCTGAGGATGCTCTGACTGTCGTCAACCAGCAGGAGGACTCCAGTGAGGTAGGTGCCCTCCCCACACCCACCCCACCTCCAGATCCAGAGCCACTCTGCCTCCTCCCAGCTGTGCAACCTCAACGGCCTTGTAAGCTCTTTTGACCCCACATGGCCTGGTGAGGCAGGTCGCGTGGGCATCCTGTTGTACAGATGTGGAAACTGAGGACTCCAGAGGGGAGGTGGCTTGCTCCACTCACACCCTGGGAAGTGGTAGGGCCATTATCCACACCCAGGCTGGCAGATGTCAAAGCCCATGCTTTCTCTAACCTGTGAAAGTAGGAGTCAGGAGGAGGTGTGAAGACCCTAGGCAGCATCTAAAGTGCCTCCTCAGCTCCTGGCGGATGCACATACTCAGGAAGGTTATGAAATTATTATGCTGGTGCTTGGACGTGAAGTCTGGAGCACTTCAGGCTGTGAACATGTGTGGCAGAAGGGTGAGGTGTCAGGCAGGGCTCACTAGCAGTGATGTCTGAGCAGTCCTGGAGGACGTAATCCAGCATGCAGGAATTGGGGAGCAGTGCCATCCCAGGAGGAAGCAGTAGGGACAAAACAGGGTTGGGGCGGGACACACCTGGCAGAGTGAGGACTGCGGAAGGCCAGTGTGGCCAAGCAGAATGAGCTGGGGAGAGCAGGAGGTGTTGGGGTTCAAGAGGCTCTGGAGGCCGAATGGGCACCTGAGCCCTTCTCCAGAGTAGGCTTGGGCTTCCCTGTCCCATAGCCTGGGGCCTTCACCAGTGTTTCTGCCCACCTTCTGCTCATGTGGCCAGCTGGGTTATGTTTGTTTCATAGAAAGAAGGCAAAGGCTCAATGTTAGGGGAAGGCTGTGACGGAGCAAGGCCTGCCATGCACCCCATGTCGGAGCGTGTCAGTCTTTATTCTTCTGGGGTCCCCACATTCTGTATTGGAGCCCTGATAAGGCAGGAAAGCTTCCTAGAAAAGAGGAAAGGGCTGTCTCCCTGCTCTTGTGAGTTCCCCATAGACCTGTAAGCCCACTGTGAACCTGTCTGGGGTGGGCTAAAGTGGTGTGATGTAGTAGTGGGACCATCCTCCCAAAATTGCCTGGCTAAAAGGCAGTGTCCCCCAAGGGTGACCCATGGGCTACAGCACTTTGGGCTCTTTCTTTCTCACCCTGGCTGGGTGTGAGCCAGTTTGTTTTGGGTACGCACTTCCCTATTCTGCAGCCAGGCTAGGTACTTTGGGGATTTGGGATGGCCCAGCCCTGGCAATCTCCCCGACTATCTCCCCCCCACACCCCAATCTAGAGCTGCTGGAACTGTGGGCGCAAGGCCAGCGAGACATGCAGCGGCTGCAACGCAGCGCGCTACTGCGGCTCCTTCTGCCAGCACAAGGACTGGGAGAAGCACCACCATGTGTGTGGCCAGAGCCTGCAAGGCCCCACGGCCGTGGTGGCCGACCCAGGGCCTGGACAGCCTGATGCCACTGCCAGCCTGGGCCCCTGCCTGCCCACGGGTGCTACCAGCCCTAGTGAAGCTGGCTCCACTGGGCCCTCTCGACCTGCCTCCCCTGGCCCACTGGATGCCGCGCCCCGCTGACCACTCCCAGACCCACAGCTCAGCTCATGGGCACACGCCCACCGACCCCACCCGGCCCCAGCTGCCCGGATGCTGCGCCTGGCCCTGGGAGCCCAACCATTGGAGTCACTGCTGCTACTGCTTCTCTCCAAAAGAAAACACAGAACCAACAAAAACTGCATTCAACGCAACTTCCTCAGCTACCTGATGATCTCACGCAACAACCTCTTCAAGCATCCTCAGAACCTCCCACTAAGCTTTAGACAACGGAGGGGACGCTGGCCGGAACGCCACCGGCTTGTCCACTGCCCTTCTCTCTCTCTCTCTCTCTCTCTCTCTCTCTCTCTCTCTCTCTCTCTCTCTCTCTCTC